>CM065782.1:93196099-94446099 GCA_033296515.1 Macrochelys suwanniensis | reverse complement strand
AACATCATCATCACTGGAAACACACTAGATAGCTAGTCAGTTTTAAGCAATTTCCCTACAACCCCACCCTATTAGCCTATCCTCCCATCTCTATTCAATTCCTTTACAACACCCTCTTTGAATACTCTTCCCCTGCCAAACAACTGCAAGCCACCTAGGGCTGCAGGGGGGGTGGGGGGAGGGAGAAGACACTGCATTTTATCAGTTTTTTTAACCCTTCTTATGTCCTGAACTTTTCTCACTCTAAAATTAAAAACCTGCTGTTTCTATTATCTTATTTCAAATGTTACATCCACGTACATGCTTCAGGTGTAGCGGGGTGTAGCGGGGTGGTCACCCGCTCCAGCCCTGACAGGGTCGGAGTCAGCCCTGGGGGAAGGACTGGAGGGCAGGAAGGTAAGCTAGGTTGAGTGGGGAAGTAGCCTCAGCTGGGGGCCACACCCCAAACAGACAGACCTGGCCCTAGAAAGGCCAGGGCAACCAAGAGTTCCAGCAGTATCCCTCTGCCTGTAGAGGGGCCTGGCTGCAGGGACCAAAGTAGAGTACCTAAATTGGAGAAGGGCCTGAGGAGGTCCAGGAAAGCCCCAGGCTGCGGCCTAGTGTTAGGCCCAATAGGTATTGAGGTTGCAGGGGGCAGCCCACGGTTAGACAGCGGCAGCAGGTCCAAACCCAACCCTGCCCGTTATGAGTGGCTTATACTGCAATCTGCCCCAGGGAGCGGGGGCTAGCTGGTGACTGGTAGTAGCCTACGACTGAGGCGAGGCGAGGTGGGGATAGTGGGTTGACGGTTCCCCAGGGAGGGGAGACCCAGATCTGTGGGGTACTGCCAGGGGGCAACACCCCAGTTAAAGGGGCACCAGGGTCCTGGGAGTTGCATGGAGCCAGCGGTCAGACGGATCACTGGCCTAAAGAGGGTGCTCTGGAGCTGGACGAGCTAATTCCCTGGATCAACCAGCAGGTCAGACGGATCACTGGCCTGAAGAGGGCGCTCTGGAGCTGGACGAGCTAATTCCCTGGATCAACCAGCAGGAGGTGCCGCGGGGGTGAGTCCGACCTGCTTACAGAAGGCTTTTATTATACCAGTTAGGCTCATCAGGAAACAGAAGTTACAGATCCTTGGGGGGGGGGGGGGCGACTAGAGGTGAAGCAGAGTGGATGGAGTCTTCAGTAACTGAAGAAAGGGATGTTGGTAGGTAAAAACTATTTTAACTGGATGGTAAAGAGAGGGAAGTGGGTGGAGTTGTGAACCGTCATGGGGTTAAGTTTGCTAGAATCCAGAAACATCTGAAAGGTGAACAGGACACCTGACAGTGCAGTTCAATATAAAAGCTGATTTGCTTAGTTTATTTTCATGGTCTTTAATGTTGACTTCACTGGTTTTCTCATTTTCACTGTAGTAAATGAGAAGCTGTTACTCCAAGCTATTTTTATTTAAACAGCCAAGAGAACCTCCAAATTACTAGTAAGGGGAAAAAACAGTAATTGTGGAAGTGACAGTTTTAGAGGCATCTCTGGGTTTGTCATTAGCATCTCCTTAAAAATTTTATGACCAGGAATTGGGTTTTTTCAAGTGTGGAACGTAGTGCTGTAACTGATGTACCTGTCTGTTACAGCTGTCCCCCTGCTGCATTCCCTTTTCCCCTCTCCTTTCTGTTGGTCCTGTGTGGCCGCCCCTCCCGGCCACTGTGCTAACTAAAGTCATAGCCCTATTCATAGGAATGGCTTGTACAGACTGACTGGAGCCATTGCTCTGCCTAGGGAGGGGGCTTCTAGCTTCTTTGTTCGGACCCAGCTCGGTGTAGGGTGCTCTGCCCAGGTATGCAAGACCTAAAGTGGCCACATAGCTGAGCATATGAGTCATACCTGTGGCTCAGAACATGCCCAGGCATGCCTATGCTTACCTGCAGCCTTTCCCTGCCTTCTCTCCTCCCCTGTATCAAGAGAAGCCAATCAAAAGTACTGGCGGGAAACTGCCTAAGTTTGCCTTTAAAACCAGACATTTTCTGATCAGACCCCCGGAGAAGGTCCTTGCTTTGCCACCTGATCTGATCAGCTAGGGGTCTTTGGGGGGCCCTCTCCCCGCTCTCGTTTGTTTTTGAGCGTACCCCCGTTTTTAAACTCCCCTCCCACGAACAACGAATTTGTGCCTGGAGATCTCCTGACTATTGTAAGCGAATCGAGTCCTCTCTCCATCCTCCGATGCTACTGCCGTTCCTGTCTCTGTTCCTGCTGCTGCTTTGGGGATTGGTAAGGAAAAACCTCTTGCACACTCACCTTGTTCTAACTGCTGGCTTTCTTTCCCCAGCAGGCAGACCCAAGCTAACTCCTTGGTCTGTATCTGTAATCTGCTTCTAGCTCCGCAGCGCCTTTGCTGCTAGAAATAAGACTGCTGCAGCCACCACTAGTTAACCCCCCCCTCCCTTGGAGCTGTATCCTGGGCACACACCACTCTGCCCTCTGGAACTACCCCTAGTATAAGGTGCACCCATTAGGTTAGGTTTAGCCTTTAGTCTAGATAAATTGTAATTTCATTTTGCATAGCTGTGATTAAGTTAGGTTTAAAGAATTGTTTATATTGTGCTCTGTAAGTTAGGTTTAACAAATCGTTGCATTGTGTTCTGTTACTTGCTAACTTGTGTAATCTTGGTTAAGTTAGATCATAGATAAAATTTTGCTGTGTTCTGTATAGCATAAAAACCCCATTGGTTACCTTTTTTTTTTCTCTAACACACCTCATATTTTACATTTACACCACTGTGACACACCCTTTACATAGAAATTGTTAGCTACCTGTTACATTTATACTTCAGTGTTAATTGGTTACCAACTGTATTGTACCCCACTGTATTGTACCCCACTACTAAAACCCCCTATCCTGTTTACTAAAAGAAACCCCTCCCCAATTGTCTACCTTAACAAACCCCATACCCCTCACTATTAAATTTTTCCGTTTTTATATTTTCTTAATAAAGCTTATTTTGCACCCCACCAGTGCAGTAATTGTCCCCCAAGATCCCCTACCTGCTGGCAGGGACAGTACCAAGAGCTATTGCCAAGAAAGGATTACTGTTATGTATTAGTTCTCGTCAGCAATGTGCCAAACAATGCAGAACAGTCAGAGTCTGTTTATTAATCCAGGAAACGTGTTGAAGCACAAATTATTACTGTCCTAGGGCTAAAAGAGATTTAGACAGCCTTCTTTGAAGTTTATTCAGGTTTGCTTTTAATAGGTTAAATTTCTTACCTCGGTAGTGAAACTCCCAGATTGCCCCTTTAAAGAGGAAGAGTTTATCCCTGCCTAGACATCACTCAAACAGATGAGACTAATCAACTTTCAAAAGTTTTGCACCATTGCATCCTATTATCTCCCCCATCCCTAACTTCCTGCACCTCTCATTTTAGTGAACAACCTTCCAGGGGTAGAGAGTCAGAATTTGCTGGTAATAGATAATATGATAATGGTACATTCTGAACGAACACACACACTTTTCCAGATGAAAAAAATCTGAACAATGCTACCATGCATCATTTCCACAGCTAAGTAGAAAGCAAATGGATGGTTTAGGACAGGAAAGGCGAGGGGGCATGAAACTTCAGAACAAGGATACAGGCATTGGCTTGTAAATTTATCATCTATGTATCAGATAAGTCCAACATGAAATCTGTTTGCTCTAAATGATGCCTCCCCAATGAGGTAAGTAGTCTTGGGAACGCTTTATTTTGAAACACAGAGCTATTTTACTCAAGTCCCGTACAGATGACATTTTCTGCTCTTAGTATCTTTACCTTCTGCTAATACACAAGTTATTCTGTAATAACTTCATAGTTTTGAATTCTGAGCATTCAAGAATGGATTGGATTTTATTAATTGATTATATCTTAAGACCATAAGAACATAAGAGAGGCCGTACTGGGTCAGACCAAAGGTCCATCCAGCCCAGTATTCTGTCCACTGACAGTGGCCAATCCAGGTGACCCGGAGTGAGTGGACCCAACAGGTAATGATCAAGTGATCTCTCTCCTGCCATCCATCACCCCCCTCTGACAAACAGAGGCTAAGGACACCATTCCTTACCCATTCTGGCTAATAGCCATTAATGGACTTAACATCCATGAATTTATCCAGTTCTCTCTTAAACCCTGTTATAGTCCTAGCCTTCACAGCCTCCTCAGGCAAGGAGTTCCACAGGTTGACTGTGCGCTGTGTGAAGAAGAACTTCCTTTTATTTGTTTTAAACCTACTGCCCACTAATTTCATTGGTTTCAGTGTAGTAGCCAATTTCATTGGGTGGCCCCTAGTTCTTTTATTATGAGAACAAGTAAATAACTTTTCCTTATTCACTTCCTCCACACCACTCATAATTTTATATACCTCTATCATATCCCCCCTTAGTCTTCTCAATGAGAGAAATGAGTGGTCCCAGGAAAGTCTCCTTTTTTTAAGTCTATTAATACTTTAAACAACATTTGAGAAAACAACAAAAATGTACACAGCAGTAATAGCACTTCAAATCACCAAGCAAGAAACAGCTGTATCTGTATGGCCCAGAGAGATTGCTCGCGCACACGCACACGCACACACACACACCCCTCCTCCTCCCTGCCTTTTTTTTTTTTGGTTAGAAATTCAGATCTTGTCTATGACTGATGTCAGCGCAGTAACTGAAATGCTGACATCACAAGAATCAGGACAGTGAAAGCTTAACAATAGACACATTTTTAGGCAAACTTCATTTTTGCTAACTGTTAACTGAAATTATGAATGTACTGAAGAATGAATATGTATTTAAGATTTAATACCCTCTTTGGTTACAGTGTCAGAGCTCACAACATTGAACAAATCCCTCAAAGGATTCTCCAGGAGAATCAACACAGGTTTGGCATTAATGATATTTAGGGTAAAAACAAAAAACATTTAAAAAGAGACACCTTTGATGCTCTCTTCATATGCGATTTAAAAAACCCTGTTTTTAAAAATCCTTTTTAGCTTATCTTTAATAAAATGAAGCCACTTTATTATACTACTTTTGAAAGGGATTTCTGCTTTTAAGGCAGCAATTGAGCCAATATGGTAGTAATAGTCTTACCAAATATGTCACTCAAGAAAGAGTCTGTCAGGGAGGAGGTAGCACACTTGAAAGCTGTCACAATCTCCCTCTGCTGTAGACCACAATGGGCTAGTGCTGCCCAAAAAATGGGAGAAGAGAACCAGGAGGGGATATAGTAAGATAGGGCTAAAAATATAAAATGGAACAGAATTGCAGGGGTTTTAACTTGGTTAGGCAAAAGCTGAATTCCTCTGGCTCATGTAGTAGATTCCTCAAATTTAGATACACAGTTTTCAGAAAAGCAAAAAAAAGCATTTCTTGGAGCACAGTCAGAAGTTACATAAGATACAAATGGCAGACTTCCTTCCAGCCTTCTGTGATTGCCTGCCTTATGATGTCTCAGCATGCACCTCTGTACAGATGGAATGCATCTTGTATTTAGGAATCCTGTCACTCTCAATAAAGACTTTACTGTCATCCAGGGTGTAGCAGGAAAGAGGAAATGTTACTCAGTGTGGTTCATGTTTTTCCTTGCTTCCCCTTCTCTTAATTCATCGAAGAGTGGAATCTGCCTGATTTCCATTATTCTCTGCTTAAGGCCAATTATAAAAATAGTTACTCCCAAATTCTTTCCCTATAATGTAAGTGATAAAGACAAGAAAATAAATTTAAATTCTTTAGGACACTTTTTAGGTGTTTTTATCTCTCCACACATTTAACTACTCAGGGACATGTTCAGTGAGGCTGGCACAAGAATTGTAGTCTACACATTTTCTGCCAGATGGAAGGCAGGCAATGCCTCCTTTGAAGTTTACACTAGGAAAGAACTATGTTCAAAGTTAAACATTATGCTAGGGCTCCACAGGATTCCCCCTGGCCAAGAGGGATAGCATTAGATGTACTAAATCAACACTTCCTTGCTGCATTGCCCACACCCTTCCGTAGTCAGGGCTGTCAACTTTTTAATTTAGTGTAAGCTTATAACACACACAAAAATACCAACAATTTAAGCCCACTCGCTCAACATTGGTGAACAGTTTTTCAAGCCCCAAATACAAGCAGCAACTCACAAAATGACCCAGTGGTGACCCAAAAACGTTTGAAAGTGTACTTGAAAGTATACAGAATTAAACACCAAGGGCAGGCCTACACTACAGGAGGGATCAACGCCGTGAGATCGATCTATCAGGGGTCGATTTATTGTGTCTAGTCTAGACGCAATAAATCAATCCCCGAGCGCTCTCCCATCAACCCCTTACTCCACCGCCACAAGAGACGCAGGCGGAGTCAACGGGGGATCAGCAGCAGTCGACTCACCACCGTAAAGACGCTGCGGTAAGTCAATCTAAGTATGTCGACTTCAGCTATGCTAGTCTCGTAGCTGAAGTTGCATATCTTAGATCAAGTTTCCCTCCCTCCCCCCCCCCCAGTGTAAACCAGGGCCAAGACTCAATCAGTGAGGGACTGGAATTTGCAGACTAGGTGGACTATACAAAGATGTCTTACAGAGTGGTCTTCAGAATGAAATAGCCGAAGTATTCATAGCAAGGGGTGCAATGACATCATGTCTTAGGATAGAGGTACAGTAGGTAACACATACATGAGTAGGCTCAAAATGACTTGAGGTACATCTTATAAAACAGACAAGAGTCAGCAGAGATTTGCTGCTAGAGGTCACTGCCTGAGCAGACTCCACCCTGAAGTGTTTGTATGAAATAAACTGGTTCAACCACTTCAGAGCTAGTATTCTGTTCTTCAGACAATATCCTGGCATTAACCTCTCAAACAGAGGATAATAATTTAAGAAGAAAACCTAAACACAAAATGTATATTTGATCTGCTTTCCTTGAACATTACACTTCCAAAGACAGAATTCCCTTTCCATTTTTACTACTCCCTCCCACTTTTCTACCAACCTACGTTTGTCTAACATGAATTGTAAGTTCATCAGGGTAAATAAAGCCTGATGTACCTGTAAAGCACTCCACTCTCTCTCATGGTGCAAATCAAGCACCACACTCCAAAGTGATACAAATGGATCCCAAACTGTGGTCCATACAATAGTTGTTGAACCAAGGAAAGCTGGCTTGTCACATGGTGCTGGCTCTCTCCTTGTTTCCAGCGACAAAGGGTCCTGTGGCACCTTATACCACAAAAGCTTATGCTCCAATACCTCTGTTAGTCTATAAGGTGCCACAGGACCCTTTGTCGCTTCTACAGATCTAGACTAACATGGCTACGCCTCTGATCCTTGTTTCCAGTTATTTCTAGAGATTTCCAGGCTCTCTGACCATCCATGGGTCTGGTTCTACCAGCATGAGAGGATGCCCAGGGGTGCAGGAGAGAAGAGGAGGACCAGATTGATGGACAACATCTGAAGGGTAAAGAACAGTACAGAAGGTGAGAAGATCAGAGTAAAAAATAGCCAAAAAACATATTCCAAACTAAATAAATACTGTTACTTTTAAACAAAAGTAACAGTGGTACTTGCCAATGGAATATTATAGAATCACAAATTAGAGCTATAACAGTCTAATATAATATACTAAGACACTGCCCACTGTGAAAGTTTTCCCCATTATTTTAACACAAAATTAACATCCCTTCTATTTAATACATTATTCCTTTTTTTAATAATATATAATTGATCCTCCCAGCCACCTCTCTGTGCGCACACACACGTTCATACATACATAGGATTGATGTACTTGCATAGTAAGTTTTTCAGAACAGGGAGTTTCTTTGCTGCGTGATAAAACAGTGGCTAGCACAATAGAGCTAATGGCTTTAGGCACCGACACAATATTGATATAAAAAATAAAGTTCCTATCTTCATCTCTCATACCATGCCCTGGTAACAGTTGCCACCATCTTTTCATATATTTTTTTTTTGTCTCCCCTTGCTCTTTTTCTCTCTTCCCCACTCCATAATACTTGTTTTTTAATCATTCCATGTTCCCCACTCACCAAAGGGCCACATGTTGCCCATGGTAGTGATGTGAAGTGTCACTGGTGGTCCTTTGGAGCCGAACCTCAGGTGTTCTTTCAGCTGAACTCCATGCCATAAGAACAGAGAACCAAAGATTAGGCAGCAGCAGAACTAAAACTGGAAAAATAAAATAGTATTCTCCCACGTTCCACATAACGTATCACTTCTGGGTTTACGTCACAATTCTCTTCTACCATCCTACAACATAGCCATGATATAAAATAAACTGGTTCTGGAAGGATGCAACTGGAGGTGCTAAAAGGATGGTACAGGAACTGGTAATACGGTATCACAATGTTTGGTTCTTTTATAGCTCTGCTACCAGGCTGTCGTCAAAAGGATGAGGTCTCTCTCTCAGTGCAGTAAAGTAGTAACAGAACTAGCAAGTAGCAAGAATTGAGGCCCTGCCGTTGGAAAGCTAACATTCAGAATCAGAGAAATGAGATTTAAAGTGGGCAGCTTATACAGAGTTTTGAGTATCTGAAGTCCAGTCTCAATCTTGATCACACCTCAGGACAAACTACATTTATAAAAAATGGAGGGGATGGGTATTTCAATTAAACACCACCACCAAGATTCTAGAGATGGGTTCTTTGTTGTTTTAGTTTCAAAGTTATTTGGTGTCAGCATTTAAGCACTCAACTAATTAAAGGCAAAATTTCCCTCCAAGTGTAGAATTCCTAATGGGAGTTCTGCACATATAGGAAGAGCACAGTATTTTAGATGTGAACCACATGATGGATCTATCAGATAAAGTTTAGAAAAGTAGAGCACTCTATATTTCCAGACACCATCCCATTAATGTGTGTTAGCACTTAACTGAAAAGAAAGGGAGTGAAATGGGCACTTCAGTCTTCAAGCACATGGGCCATCACCATTTGCAATATAGACACCTGAGGAAGGGGAACTTGACCAAGATCACCAATTTCTTTGATAGAGCACAAGCACTGAACTTGTAGCAGCTTTTTTGGCCAAATCTACTTTATTTACACTCTATTTGAGGTTAGATATGTCAATTCCAAAATTGTGAGATTAAACTAAGATAAGTGCATCAAGTTTTTATAACAACTGAAGCACTTTGGTAAAAAAACAAAACAAAAAAAAACAGGAGGTCTTTAGAAAACCCCTGCTCCTTTTATGAGGAAGAGATTGCAATGCACACATGCAACCTTAAATTAGATGATAGGTATATTACAAATAAAAACTGGTTGTTGAAAGACGTTTACCATCCAGTGACCACTACTTGGTATAGAAATATTAATCCAATTTTGTGCAACTATTATATGAATGTCCCATTATCAGGGCAATTGATTTTCCCATATATAACACAAGTAGCCTCCACACAATATGTACAATTCTCACTCTAAGTGGTCCTTTTGTCTAATCTATATTTGCTCCTCACTGTGTGCACTACACACCATTGTCAAGGTAACAAAACAGCAACAGCTGCTATTTTGCCACAGGTATCTCAAGCACGGTGGAACTAAGACTAATATAGGTCAGTTCCAAGACTGCTGCACTAGGCAGCATAGTATTGGGAGGAGGTGAGAAGCCCTCAGTGGTGAAAGAATAGGTTAAGAACGATTTAGAAAAGCTGGACATTCACAAGCCCATGAGGCCGGATCTAATGCATCTAATGCAAGGATGCTGAAGGAGTTGGCTGATGTGATTGCAGAGCCATTGTCCATTATCTTTGAAAATTCATGGTGATTGGGGGAGGTCCCAGACGACTGGAAAAAGGTAAATATAGTGCCCATCTTTTAAAAAGGGAAGGAGGAGAATCCGGGGAACTACAGACCAATCAGTCTCAGTCCCTGGAAAAATCATGGAGCAGGTCCTCAAGGAATCCATTTTGAAGCACTTGGAGGAGAGAAAGGGGATCAGGAACAGTCAACATGGATTTACCAAGGGCAAATCATGCCTGACAAACCTGATTGGCTTCTATGATGAGATAACTGGCTCTATGGATATGGGGAAAGCGGAGGACTTGATATATCTTGACTTTAGCAAAGCTTTTGATATGGTCTCCCACAGTTTTCTTCCCAGCAAGTTAAAAAAAATGGATTAGATTAATGGACTACAAGGTGGATAGAAAGCTGGTTAGATCGTTGGGCTCAACGGGTAGTGATCAACAGCTCCATGTCTATTTGGCAGCCGATATCAAGCAAAGTGCCCCAGGAATCAGACCCGGGGCCGGTTTTATTCAATATCTTCATTAATGATCGGGATGATGGGATGGATTGCACCCTCAGCAAATTTGCGGCTGACACTAAAATGGGAGGAGAGGTAGATACGCTGTAGGGTAGGGACATGGTTCAGAGTGACCTAAACAAATTGGAGGATTGGACCAAAAGAAACCTGATGAGGTTCAACAAGGACAAGTGCAGAGTCCTGCACTTGGGACAGAAGAATCCTTTGCACTGCTACAGGTTGGGGACCGACTGGCTAAGCGTCAGCTCTGAGGAAAAGGACCAGGGGATTACAGTAGATGAGAAGCTGGATATGAGTCAATCGTATGCCCTTGTTGCCAAGAAGGCTAACAACAAATTGGGCTGCATTAGTAGGAGCATTGCCAGCAGATTGAGGGAAGTGATTATTCCCCTCTATTCAGCACTGGTGAGGCCACATCTGGAGTATTCCGTCCAGTTTTGGGCCCCCCACTACAGAAAGGATGAGGACAAATTGGAGAGTCCAGCGGAGGGCAACAAAAATTATTTATTTGAGGGCTGGAGCACGACTTATGAAGAGAGGCTGAGGGAATTGGGCTTATTTAGTCTGCAGAAGAGAAGAGTGATAGCAGCCTTCAGCTACTTGAAGGGGGATTCCAAAGAGGATGGAGCTAAGCTGTTCACAGAGGTGATAGATGACAGAACAAGGAGCAATGGTCTCAAATTGCAGTGGGGGAGGTCTAGGTTGGATATTAGGAAAAGCTATTTCGCTAGGAGGGTGGTGAAGCACTGGAACGGGTTACCTAGAGAGGTGATGGAATCTCCATCGTTAGAGGTTTTTAAGTCCCGGCTTGACAAAGCCCTGGCTGGGAAGATTTAGTTGGGGTTGGTCCTGCTTTGAGCAGGGGGTTGGACTAGATGATTCCTGAGGTCTCTTCCAACCCTAATCTTCTATGATTCTATGAATACAGAGAAAAAAGTCTCTTTGCCACAATTTTTTCACCATAATATTAGTGCTAGGATTTATTTAAATGGTTTAGGAATTCTGCATAATTTATATAACCATCACATATAATTAAGATTTTGTTATGCATCACTAAAGATTTCTACATAAAGTAGAGCAAATAAAGAACATTGAGTCTGGAAGGAAATTAAATGTTGTGTAATAAATACTGACACAGTCAACACAAGATCTGATATCAGGATGATGGAACTCTTATAACCACTGTATACTCTGCTGATAGCGGGTGTATTAAACTCTATCATCTGTATGAAAAGCTTTTTAGAGCGCCCCCACCCCAAGTCACCATGTTGCATTCAGTTAAGGTATTGTATATTTTAATTAACATGACTAATAAGGTTTTTCAATGTGTCTATCTCTTGTTGCTTAAGGTGCCAAGTAGAACTGGGTGAAGTTTTTCAGCTGAAAACTTTCTTTTCTCTGAATAATGCAGATTCAGGTCAACCAAAAAGTTTTGTGAATTCATGTAGATTTTTGGCTCTCTTTTCATAACAAAATAAAACACAAAGTCAGAAGTGTCAACACAAACTGTTCCTATGTTATCAAACATTTTGATTTTGGGGGGCTAGATTCGGGAGCCATTCACAAAACCACCAGAAGAGGTGGTTGTGGTGGTCCCTCATACCTTTATGCCTAATAACCCAGTGATTAGGGCACTTGCCTGGAATGTGGGAGACCCAGGTTTGGATTCCCAGGTGTTCCCCCTTCCAGGTGAGTGCCCTAACTATTGGGCTAGAGAGTCATTCTCTCACTCTGTATAAAATTCTTAAATAGTCATTGGGCTGAAGTGGAACAGCTTCAAGAGGAAAGAGAGTCTACCCTAGAGAAGCCAACAGCCTGATAGTTAGGGCACTCTTCTCAGAGGTGAACATATGGGTTCCAGTTCTTGCTCCAGAGCAAGGATTCAAACCTGGGTCTCCCATATCCCAGCTGAGTGCCCTATTAGGTATAAAAGAGGAGCAGAACCACTACCTCCTCTTGAGGCTTTGTGGTCTAGCCCTCCATTTCCTTTTCTTTTATTTTAAGTGACCAAAATAAAAATATTTCATTTCAGGTTGGACTGGACCCAAATTAAGCTTTTACAGCTTTTTCAATTGTTAAAAATTGCAAAAAAAAAAAAAAATCCGTTTTGGTTCAACCTGAAACATTTTTTATTTTATTTTTTTCAGATCTGACAGTTAACTGAAAAATCAGTTTTTTCACACAGTTCAACTGCCGAGATTGCAATGGAAGAAGGAAGCATTTTGTAAAAATGGAAACATCCGACCAGCTTTTTCATTAACAGCATAAAAACAACAGACTTACCAAAGGCAAGATCTTCCTCACCTGCATTCCATACCCTTTATGTCAACTCCAAGGGCCTTAAAGAGCCCAACCTGGAAAGGATTCTGCAAGCACTGCAGAAGACAGATGTAAAGCTGACTTCCAAGGACCCCTCCCCTGGCATAGGGAGGCATGAACACAGCACATAGCATTTCAGCATAGAGGGCAGTCCAGTGAAACTATCATAACTTAGGCCACCAGGGCTGTCTTAAATTATGCTGGTAGCCTCTCCAGCACATGTAGTAGCAGCTGAGCACAAAAGCGGCTTAAAGCCACGTCAGTCAGCCCCTATCCCTCCTAAGAGGTACAACAGAAACAAAGTCCAGATTTTGTATAATCAAAATTCTACTGCAGCCCCTCCAGCTAAAATCTCTTCTCGTACACAGTCAAAAATAGGATAAACTTAATTAACAGGAAGAGTCATTAGCTTCACCGGCACCAAAAAGCCACCGAACAATATCTACCCTACCATTATAAACCAGATAAATACAAACCACATTACCAGAAATTTGAAAATTAGAATTTTGCTGTTCTTAAATATGGCATGCTCCACTTCTTTGATTCTCAACTCTTCCATACTGTCACGCTGTCTGGATTGGCTCAAAAGCATGAGTACCAACCTCAGGGCAAACTGTTAAGAAGCAGAGCACAAACCCCAAACTGGTTGTGAATTCTACACTTAGCCCTGGTCTACACTACGAGTTTAGGTCGAATTTATTAGCGTTATTTCGATTGATCCGTGCACCCGTCCACACGACGAAGCCCTTAACATCGACTTCTAGGGCTCTTAAAATCGATCTCGCCACTCCACCCCCAACGAGGGGATTAGCGCTTAAATCGATATTGCCGAATCGATGTAGGCTTAGTGAGGACGCAATTCGACGGTATTGGCCTCCTGGATCTATCCCACAGTGCAACATTTGACCGCTCTGGACAGCAGTCTGAGCTCCAATGCTCCGCCCAGGTAGACAGGAAAAGCCCCGCGAACTTTTGAATTTCATTTCCTGTTTGGCCAGCGTGGTGAGCTGCAGGTGAGCGCAGATCTCATCAGCAGAGGTGACCATGATGGAGTCCCAGAACCGAAGACGAGCTCCAGCATGGACCGATGGTGAAATACGCGATCTGATCGCTGTATGGGGAGACGAAACCGTACTAGCAGAGCTACGGTCCAAAAGAAGAAACGCCAATACATATGCCAAAGTCTCCAAGGGCATGCAGGACAGAGGCTACAACAGGGATGCGCAACAGTGCCGCGTGAAAATTAAGGAGCTCAGGCAAGCCTACCAAAAAACCAGAGATGCAAACAAACGCTCTGGGTCAGAGCCCCAGACATGCCGCTTCTATGATGAGCTGCATGCCATTCTAGGAGGTGCAGCCAGCACTGACCCACCCATGTGGTATGACTCCGTATGTGGATCATCAGAAACCACAGAGGAGCATGATGATGATAATGATGCTGAAAATAGCGCCCAGACACAGCAAGGAAGCGGAGAAGCCCTTTTCCCCCCGACAGCCAGGAACTCTTTGTCACCCTGGAGCCAGTACTCTACGAACCCACCCAAGGCGTGCTCGATGCAAGAGAAGGGACCTCTGGTGCCTCTGGTGAGTGTACCTCTGTTAATTAATACATGTTTTATAAGCAAGCGTGTTTAATGATCAATTCGCGGCCAGTACAGCTACAGCTACTGGAAAAGTCTGTTAACATGTTCGGGGATGGAGCAGAAATCCTCCGGGGACATCTCCAGAAAGATCTCCTGGATGTACTCCCAAAGCCTGTGCAAAAGGTTTCTGGGGAGGGCAGCCTTATCCTGTGCTCCGTGGTAACACACTCTACCACGCCAGGCCAGTAGCACGTAGTCTGGAATCATTGCTTTGCAAAGCATGGTGGCGTATGGTCCCGGTGTTTGCTGGCATTCAAGCAACATCCGTTCTTTATCTGACTGTGTTATCCTCAGAAGAGTGATATCATTCATGGTCACCTGGTTGAAATAGGGGAATTTTATTAAGGGGGTATTCAGAGGGGCTCCGTCCCTGCTGGGCTGTTTGCCTGTGGCTGAACAGAAATCTTCCCCGCTGTGACCCACGCAGTGGGGGGAGGGGGAACAGCGAACATCTTGGATGTGTGTCTGTGTGGGGGGGGGGGGGGTTTCGATTAGGTTCGCGCTGCACGTTAACCCAAAAACTGCCGCCCCTCCCTTTTCAATTGCCAACCAGTTTTAAATTGCCAGCCCAAAGGCTGTTTGTTATGGGAAATGAGGGGGTTGCTGTTTGAAAACATTCCCACGTTATGAAGGTTAAAGAAGCCTATAGACTGTGGCTTACCATGGCTGCCTGCAAGCCGAATTCTGTTGCCCGCCGGACCTGCTTGTGTGATCTCTCACACCAAACCGGCAGACCCTCAATATAACAGGCAAAGTGCAACCTTGGACCAAATGCACATGTGATATGTAATGTTTGGAGCATTGTTCTCTAATATGTGTCTTTTAAACTACTCCTCTCCCGTTTGTTTCCTCCCGCAGCTGCAAATGTTTCAACGCCACCCCCTTCATCACCGTCCCAGAGGCTAGCGAAGATTAGAAGTAAAAAAAAAAGGAATCGAGATGATATGTTCTCAGAACTCATGGAATCCTCCCACACTGAAGCTGCCCAGCAGAATGCGTGGAGGCAGACACTGTCGGAGTCCAGGAAGGCAGATTTTGATCGCGCGGACAGGTGGCGTGATGAAGAGAGTAGGTGGCGTCAGCGTGCAGAGAGAAGGCAGGATGCAATTCTGAGGCTACTGGAGGATCAAACAGAAATCCTCCGGCTTATGGCTGAGGAAAGGCGTACGGTTCAGGAAAGGCCGCCTGAGCCCAGACCGCCGCTACAGCCCCTGTGTAACCAACAGCCCTCCTTCCCGAGTCCCATAACCTCATCCCCGAGACGCCCAAGAACGCGTTTGGGCGGCCTCCGTGCACCCAACCACTCAAGTCAAGAGAACAGTCCAAGCAAGAAAGGGCTGGCATTCAATAAGTTTTAAAGTGCTGTGTGTCCTTGTCCTTCCCTCATCCCCTCCTCCACCACCCATCCTGGTGCTTCCCTTCCTCCACCAGCTATCCCGGGAGACTGTGGCAGTTAGCCCCATAGTTCCCCCTCTTTGTTTTACGAATTAATAAAGAATGCATGATTTTTAAGCAACAATGACTTTATTTCCTCTGCGAGCGGTGATCGAGGGGGGGAGGGCAGGGCGGTTTGGGTAAAGGGAAGTAGAGTGAATGAAGGGGCGGGGCTTTTCATTACAGGGGAAAAACAGAACTTTCACACAGCATCCTGGCCATTCATGAAACTGGTTTTCAAAGCTTCCCTGATGCGCAACGCACCCTGCTGTACTCTTGTAATAGCCCTGGTGTCTGGCTGCGCATAACCAGTGGCCAGGCGATTTGCCTCAACCTCCCACCCTGCCATAAACGTCTCCCCCTTACTCTCACAGATATTGTGGAGCGCACAGCAAGCAGTAGTAATAATGGGAATATTGTTTTCGCTGAGATCTAACCTAGTCAATAAACTTCGCCAGCGAGCTTTTAAACGACCAAATGCACATTCCACCACCATTCTGCACTTGCTCAGCCTATAGTTGAAAAGGTCCTGACTACTGTCCAGGCTACCTGTGTATGGCTTCATGAGCCATGGCATTAAGGGGTAGGCTGGGTCCCCAAGGATAACTATTGGCATCTCAACATCCCCAACGGTTATTTTCTGGTCTGGGAAGAAAGTCCCTTGCTGCAGCAGCCGAAACAGACCAGAGTTATAGACTCATAGACTCATAGACTTTAAGGTCAGAAGGGACCATTATGATCATCTAGTCTGACCTCCTGCACAATGCAGGCCACAGAATCTCACCCACCCACTCCTGGAATAATCCTCTCACCTATGTCTCAGCTACTGAAGTCCTCAAATCATGGTTTAAAGACTTCAAGATGCAGAGAATCCTCCGGTAAGTGACCCGTGCCCCATGCTGCAGAGGAAGGCCTGAAGATGCGAGCGTCATGTACCTTTCCCGGCCATCCCACGTTGATGTTGGTGAAACGTCCCTTGTGATCCACCAGTGCTTGCAGCACTATTGAAAAGTAACCCTTTCGGTTTATGTACTCGCTGGCTTGGTGGTCCGGTGCCAAGATAGGGATATGGGTTCCGTCTATCGCCCCACCACAGTTCGGGAACCCCATTGCTGCAAAGCCATCCAGTATGAGCTGCACATTTCCCAGACTCACAACCCTTGGTACCAGCAGCTTGGTGATCGCCCTGGCTACTTGCATCACAACAGCCCCCACTGTAGATTTTCCCACTCCGAATTGATTCACGACTGACCAGTAGCTGTCTGGCGTTGCAAGCTTCCACAGGGCTATTGCCAGTCGCTTCTGTACTGTGAGGGCTGCTCTCATCTTGGTGTCCTGGCGCTTCAGGGCAGGGGAAAGCAACTCACAAAGTTCCATGAAAGTGCCCTTACGCATGCGAAAGTTTCGCAGCCACTGGGATTCATCCCAGACCTGCAGCACTATGTGGTCCCACCAGTCTGTGCTTGTTTCCCGGGCCCAGAATCGGCGTTCCACTGTATCAACAAGCCCCATTACCACCATGATGTCCACCTTGCGGGGGGGCCTTTTTTGAGAGAGGTCTGTGTCCATGTCCTCATCACTGTCCTCAGGGTGCTGCTGTCGCCTCCTCGCCTGCTGTAGCTCTAGCAGCTCCTGGTTCTCGTTCTCCATATACTCCTGGACAATGCGCGTGGTGTTCATAACGGCGAGAACAGCCGCGGTGATCTGATCGTGCTCCATGCTTTCCCTGGTATGCTGTTTGCAGGACAGCAGAGTGGCAGCAGAAGCAGCGGGTGGATAACAATGGATAAAGCAATATGGCGCCCATATGAAAAAAGGCGCGAAAGGATTTTTTGCTCCCCCCTCAGTTGCTTTCACGGAGGGAGGGGGGAGCAAGGGTTAGGCTCATTTCCTTCTAGCTGCAGATGGTACAATATGCGGTGAGCAAGGAGGCGCCTTCCCTTCTAGCAGCAGATGGTACAATATGCTTGATATCCATCATCAGCTCCTGGCCCCCTCAAGGATTGAACTCGCAACCCCGGGTTTAGCGGGCCAACGCTCAGACCGCTGAGCTATCCCTCCGCCCGTGTTCCAGGCAGTACTGAATCTCCCTTAAACAAAACGTAAAAAAGAGAATGACCAGAGTCACTCTGGTCACTCCCATTTATGTCCAAGCGCCCCCGGCCAGCCACACCATAGGCCGCCGGCCAGGAGCACACGAATACCAATCATATTGTACAATCTGCAGCTAGAAGGCAAGGAGCTTCTGCTGTGTAGTCCCGCGACTACCAGCCTCAGGCGGAATGGCCCCCTCAAGGATTGAACTTGCAACCCCGGGTTTAGCGGGCCAACGCTCAGAACGCTGAGCTATCCCTCTGCCCGTATTATAGTGTGACTGAATCCCCACTAGACCTAATGTCCAGGCGTACACTGGAGATGTACGGTAATTGTGAGCTGAGCAGGCTTCCATAGCAAACACGGAAACCCCGGAAAAAAGGCGCGAAAAATATTGCTTTCACGGAGGGAGGGATGACATGTACCCAGAACCACCAGCGACAATGTTTTCTGCCCCATCAGGCTTTGGGATCGCAACCCAGAATCCCAATGGGCGGCGGAGACTGCGGGAACTGTGGGATAGCTACCCGCAATGCAATGCTCCGAAAGTCGATGCTAGCCCCGCTACTGTGGACACAGTCAATCGACCTCATGGTCTTAACGCTTGTGTGTGGGGACACACACAATCGATTCCATAAATTCGGGTTTAAAAATATCGACTTCTATAAATTCGACCTAATTCTGTAGTATAGACGTACCCTTAGATTTCACCAACCAAGTATCAAGTGTAAGCCCCTCAGAACTAATAGCACAGCCTAACCATGCAGTTGCAGACAGTCCCTTGGGTACTGCAGTCTCTGTTGCCACCTAGGCAAGCTTGCCTTTGTAACAGATGGTTCCTTACAACACAAGTCAAAACAATATTCAGGTTACTCAGTCTCCAGAAAAGAGTCAGTCACTTACTCCAGGTCAATTGCACCTTAGATCTTGCACCAAAGACAATGCTTGTAGCCAATTGTATAATAAATCTTTAGTTAAATTTAAGGAAAAGAAATAAAAGTTATTTACAAAGTTAAAGCAGGTAAACATACACACACAAATGATTTACACTCTTAGGGTCCAAAAGGTGATAGAAGCTGCTGTAATAAGCAAACTCTATATGTCCTTAAAGGTTAACGCAAGCGAAGCACTGGGGATCCTTTGCTTATGCTTGATAATCCTTGTTCCTCAGAGTCCAAGCAGCACAATAATCTGGTTTCTTCTTGTCAGGAATTTTTATTCACTTCCTCCCAGATTTCAAGATGATGGGGTGTGTTCAGTGCACATCACCTCTTCATTGGAGGAAGGGAAGAGAATCCAATTAAAACCTTTGTTCTTTGATGTTTCACAATGGCTCATTTGGTTTCAATGGGCCTTCTCGTGGGCAGGACCTAACACATTCTGTAGGAAGCCAGCATTTTATATTAGTTTACATTACCTCCTATTTGGTGAGTTACACAGTTACAGAGGTTTACATTGTAAACACTTAATATAACCTAATAATATGGGGGTACAGATGTTACAAATGAGATTAATACAGTAACTCCTCATTTAAAAGTTGCCCCGGTTAACGTTGTTTCATTGTTAAATTACTGATCAATTAGGGAACATGCTCGTTTAAAGTTGTGAAATGCTCTCTTCTAACGTCCTTTGCAGTCTATCAATTGCGGCAGTTCAACTGTCCCTTCCCCCCACTGCCATGTGCTGCTCCCCGAGACTCCTGTCTGCTTGCTGTGTGGGGGGAAGGGAAGAAGAGGGGGGCTAATGTCCCCCTGCTCCTGCATTTCGCTTACCCCATCTTCCATAGAGCAGGGGGGACACACGAGGAAGGGAGCTGCTGCCTTAAGGCAGAAGCTGCAGCTGCCCGGCTTGCTGATCTAATTAACAAGGCAGTTTACTTCTGATCCCACTCTTGATAAAGGAGAAATGCACATCTCTATCTCAAACACATCTGCCCTCCCTCCTTTCCTGCTGGCTTGTAGAGTGTGGTGAAAAAAATTTCCCTGGAACCTAACCCCCTCATTTACATTAATTCTTATGGGGAAATTGGAATTGTTTAACATCGTTTCGCTTAAAGTCGCATTTTTCAGGAACATAACTATGACGTTAAGTGAGGAGTTACTGTACCTGCAGCATCCTACAAGCATTTCACAAAGTCTAAACACATTCTTATAAACTTAACATCTATTTTAACAATGCTAAAACACAGGTGAGCCAGACTGATTTCCAAGTATGTATTGGTCAGTGTTCAGTTGAGGCATAGGGGCCTTGGCATGAGCTGGCACCTAGTCTGCCAGCATCACACATACCATGACCTGATGTTACACACAAGTTTCAGGATGCAATCTGAGAACTGTATTCTTCATATACATATACCC
Source organism: Macrochelys suwanniensis (assembly GCA_033296515.1). NCBI lineage: Eukaryota > Metazoa > Chordata > Testudines > Chelydridae > Macrochelys > Macrochelys suwanniensis. Next base: position 94,426,004 of record CM065782.1, on the reverse strand, counting down.
AAATAATTAAAAAAACACTCAACTTGAAATCTAATCAGTTGAAAAAGTGAGTTTAGAGTAAACGGAGGTACTACACCTGCACCTACTCCCTTGCCAGTCACATTTATAGAATACTTGATGGTCATCACTGACTACTCTATAGGCAGAGTCACAAAAGTAATCCTAACCAAAAGTAGTTAAGCAAGCATCATCAATTCACAGATGGAGAAAACAGGCAAACAGCAACCAATGCGACCAAGGTCATAGACTCTATCAATACTCAGGAATTTCTGGCTCCTAATCCTGTGCTCTGTCCACCAGATAATGCAGCTACTTATGCTCCACCTATCTACTTTCCACACAGCACACCACCAAATACCAAAAAACTCAGAGGATGTTAAGGATGCAAACTGCAGGGGAAATGTGAGGGGGGAGTCAAGAGATATGGACACTATGCAACATGCTCAACTTCTCTCTTCTATCAAAACCAACACTAATCTGAAGCATGGTACCCCAGAGATTAGTCCAACAACTAATGCAAAGCTTTTGCAGTGCTATTCAATTGTATCCTGTAAGAGGTCACATCAGACCTCCTTATTATGAGGAGAGATTAATAAGACTGGGACTTTAGAGCTTGAAAAAGAGGCGATTAAGAGGGGATATGATAAGAGGTCTAAAAAATCATGACTGATATAGAGAAAGTAAATAAGGAAGTGTTATTTACTCCTTCTCATAACACAAGAACTAGGGGGTCACCAAATGAAATTAATAGGCAGCAGGTTTAAAACAAACAAAAGGAAGTATTTCTTCACACAATTCACAGTCAATGTGTGGAACTCTGCCAGAGAGTGTTGTAAAGGCCAAGACTATAACAGGTTTAAAAAAAGAACTAGATAAATTCATGGAGGATAGGTCCATCAATGGCTATTAGCCAGGATAGGCAACGATGGTGTCCCTGCCTAGCCTGTTTGCTAGAAGCTGGGAATGGGTGACGACTAGGGATGGATCACTTGATGATTACCTGTTCTGTTGATTCCCTCTGAAGCACCTGGCATTGGCCACTGTCAGAAGACAGGATACTGGGCTAGATTGACCTTTGGTCTTACCCATATGGCCGTTCTTATATTCAAGTGTTTTTTCAGTAGTCCCAGACAGAAGTAAAAGACTAAAAGGAACATTTCTGCTTTTGAACAAAGACATTTAACAGTTATTTGCTGAAAGTGAACATGCCTAATATTGGATTTTAATAAACAGCACAAGTACATGTTTCTTAGAAACAAGGCAATGAATTCATCTAGCAAACAGGCTTTCAACTTATCAATTCAAATGAAAAACAACGGACACGGACACAGTGCTGAAAAACAAGATCTGCAACAGGGAACAGAATGGTCCAATGAAGGTCACAGCATAATGATCCTGGGATGGTGATGCTTGCATCTGAAGAGATGGAGGATTCCTACTCTTATTCAGGAGACTATGAGAATAATAAATACAAGGATCCACCATTTTTGTTAAGAGAACTGTGGTGTGCATGCACACACAATGTTCTTGAGCATTCTGTTAAGATCAAGCATGGCTATCCTGCACACTTTAATGAAGAAAATTGCTTCTGTTTCAAGAAAGTAGCACATTTGTAATGGATTAGAGTCTCATTGAAATGAGCAGACTTTAATGGATTAGTTAAGTACTTTCCAGGTGTATTCTTACCAGGAATGCTGACAAAACCAGAAAATCCAATATCAAAAGATTTTCCGCTTAGCACAAGTGTACTTGACTGTAGAATTTACATTATTCAGGTATTTACCTTTGAGTACTTTAAATAAGCTTAGAAAAACAAAAGAAAGTCAGCACTAGCAACACAGTGCTGATCAGAGATGCCATGAAGAATGCAGGCCTCTGATTTGGGAGACCTAAAATGTAAAGGTTCATACAACTAGGTCTTCAGTGTTTGTCAAAACATGGGCACCAGAACATCCATTTCTGAGAGGGCAACAGATTTGATCATAGCTATGTGGAGCCATGTTGTCCAAGATCTTGCTTATGGGTCTAAGACCACAACCACTTTCCTAGCTGGAATTTGCAGAGGAGCCAGCTCCTATGTTGAGCAGCCATTGTCACCTTTGGCCATAAGGAAAGACAACTCAGTAACACTAGACAGAGTCTGACCTATGGTTTAGGCACAGAACTGAGAACTAGGAATTGCCTCCCAATCAAAACATTGCCAGATAGGTTTTATTAAAAACACCTTAGCAGAATTTCTTAATTGAACCGCTAGCTATACAAATGGTATAAGGTTTTGGTTGTGGATTACTGGTCTACCTTCTATAGGCAGAGGGGGCTGTACAATCTGGATGGCCTCCATCTCAGGAGAAGGGGAACCAATCTTCTAGCCAGCCTATCCCCTGCCTAGACTAGTCAGGAAGGTATTAAACTAACAGCAAGAGGGGCGGTGTAAAGGAGGAACAAACAAGCACACCACACAAAATCAAGATGTTGAGAGTAAAATTAACCAAGGCCAAGGGACATGAAAAGACAACATTCTTTACTTACTTAACACCAATGCCAGGAGTCTGGGTAATAATAGGAATTGGAGTTGCTCCTTCATAAGCATAAATTCGACTTTGTTGATATTACTGAAACCTGATGGGAAGATCTGCATAACTGGAATGCTAAAAATCACTGGTTATAGCCTATTTGGGAAGGACTAAGTGGGCAAAAGGGGAAGGGCAGTGGTACTCTATCAAAAATAGCATCATCAGTTTCCAAGTCACAGAGTTCAGAAGCAAGTGCTCTTGAATGCTTATGGACCAATGTTATAATATTGAAAGCACAAGATGGCATACTAGTTGGTGCCTGTGGCAGACCACCAAACTATGCCAAAGAACAGGATGATAGCACTTACTTAACTTATAAGTAAAAGATAATAATCATTGGGGACCTTCAATCTGAGATGCATTCTGGAAGTTTCATGCCACTAGTACTCAAACATTCTTGGAATTGCTACTAATTATAGACGATAATTTTCTAACTCAAGAAGTATTGTATCTAGGGTGACCAGACAGCAAGTGTGAAAAATCGGGACAGGAGGTGGGGTGTAATAGGAGTCTATATAAGACCCAAAAATCGGGACTGTCCCTATAAAATCGGGACATCTGGTCACCCTAGTTGTATCCAACATGGGGGAATGACCTCAACCTGACTGATAAAGTGGAACTGATCACAGAAAAAAGTTAGTGGTTGCTGATGCGCAAGTGATCATGATTTGACCCAAATCAACTAGAAGAAAGATTTTTAAACAGAAAAATGTGACTGATAATCAGGAACTATTTAAGAGCATTTTACTTGCCAAACAAGCCACAATCAAAAAAGAAAGCTAACAATGGTATTGATCCATTACTAGATTGAAATGGTAGGACTGTCAATAATAATGCAGAAGCATTCAATAAATGTCTGTTCCATATTTGGGAAAGAGCCAGATGATTTATTCATACCATAGGATGATTAAATACTTTCCAATCCACTCATAACTCAGGAAGATGCTAAATCGCAGCTACTAAAATTAGACATTTTTAAATCAGCAGACCCAGATAACTTACATCCATGTGTTTTAAAAGAACTGGCTGAGGAGCTCTCTGGACCATTAATGTTCATTTTCAATAAGTGTTGGAACACTGGAAAGTTTCAGAGGACTGGAAAAAAGATAGCGTGTGCCAGTATTTACAAAGGGTAAAACAGGATGACTGTTAATTATAGACCTATAAGCCTAATACCAATCCAAGGCAAAATAATGGAACTGCTGATAAGTAACTCGATTAGTAAAGAATTAGAGGATTATATAGTTAATGCCAATTAATATGGGCTTTTGGAAAATATCTCTTGTCAAACTAAATTGTAATTTAATCAAAAATATCAAGTTTGATTGATAAAGGTAAACAGCATTGATGTACTTCTGTAAATCATGGTATTGCATGACATTTTGACTAAGAAACTAGAACAAAACAATACAAAATCCACTTGGCACACATTCAATGGATTGAAAACTGGCTAACTGCAGGTCTCAAAATATAATTGTAAACAGGGAATCATCATGGAGCAGATTGTGCTCCTCTCCAGTCCTGCAGAGATCAGTTCTTAGCGCTACACTTTTTACCATTTTTATCAATGACCTGAAAGAAACCAAAATCATTGCTGATAAAGTTCGCAGACAACACCAAAACTGGGGGAGTGGCAAATAAGAGGTATAAACAGGGGAATATCAAGTAGCAATGGGTAGAGCTGTGCAAATCTGCTTTATATCGATGGATATCTGCACCCGTGTTTGCAAATCACGGATCAGATATGGATAAAAATTTTGAATCTGTGCAGGTCTCTAGGAATAGCAGCCTGGCATGTGGATTCTCATAAATACAAGCTGCAATGTGATCTACTAAAGTGAGACAGACTCACCAAAATATTGGCCAAATGCAAATATCTGAAATGAGATTATTTACAATGCAAAATCTCTTGAGGAAGGTCGACTTTGGCTGAAACAGAGTCCAACTTTGCACCTATAAATTCTATCAATGGAGCAGGCGTGAAAACAGATTTGTCCTGATTGATCTCAATGCCTAGTCGGGAACATGGTTGAAAAATCGTATCAATATCTCTGGTGATCTGTTGGAAGTATGCCCCCAAAACAACCAACTGTTGTTTCCACGTGGCACGGTGTTGTTTTCCTCTGTACCATTTCCTATTTCAATTAAGCTACTTTTACAACTTCTGCAGACATAACAATCACTTCTGAAGCAGCAGCAGACTGCTCAGGAGGAGGTATATCAGACATAAAGCAAAGGAAACAAACAAAATGAAAGCTTTTGCCAACAAGCACTACATGAAACTTATTAACTATAAAACTACTTAACTAAAGCCTAAACCTAATCTAACATTGTACAGGGAAGCAAATGGGTGCTGTGTAGTTCTCTCTCTCTGCCAAGGGAAACAAGAATGAAATAGGTGGCAGCTGGGGCTGTTCTGTTCTTTATACTCTCTGAAGGGAGGCATGAGAACATACAGGGCGCATGTGCAGCCTCAATGGATGGCACTGGCTAAAAGATTCTGTGCTCATCATGCGCATGGGGTGCACATAGCCACACTAGAATCTATGCAGACAAATGCTCTAAGAGAAGCTTCGGGTTACCCACCAATTTATTTTTTATGAGAATATGCCTGGCAGAACTCTGCTTCTTGGGGAGCACTGTAACAGAAACATAACATTTCTTATGACAGCACATCCTGTTGTCTCTCTTTAGTTGTAGAAAAAGTTGACACTGAGCCCATCCTTACTAGGATTACTAGGAGCCTATGAAACAGATTTGTTTAAAATAGATGTTATGGAAAAATTGTTTCTGTCCTATACACACAGCCTATTTTAAAAGACATTTTGATCTACTACATAAATAAGGAAATACTTCCTTTATTAAAAAAACGTGATAAATTTAGGATACATTTTTATTCAGTATACATAAAGGGGCTGTGATTCCACTTTTCTCTGAGGAGTTAACCCCCTCCCCAACTCCAAATCTCTGTTCAGCTTTCAGAGACAAGGATGGGACAAAAAAGGCAGTTCCTTTCATTTGGCAACAGATCCAAATGCCAAGAGTATTTGACATTCACTCCAACCTCTCTCCCACCTTCCCCCACCCTTCTTCTACAACTCCTATGTCTCCAGAATGTTCTCTTAGTACGGTTGTTAATGAAGCCTGGGACTTTTTTTTGCAGTATAGGTTAACATTTCTGCAAAGAAATTTCTAACTAAAAGCCATCTATGCAATATTTGCAATTCTACTCACAATTAGTAAACTAACTAAAAAGCACAAAACATCCAGCAATTTAAGACTATAAAATGGGAAATAAAGAAAAAGCAAAATGTAAATAAAAAGTCTGAGAATTTTAAAAAGCGATCTTAAAAATTAATAAATGATTTCTTTTTATCTACCTTGGAAGCCTGGTTGTTGTATTTGTGACTTGATAATTTATGTAAGTGCATGGTACCATGGAGTTCTATCAAGATGATAAAATAAAGTACCATAACCAATTTAAGAAGTCAGAAGTTATCCTTGATTTTTACTCTTCAGGAAGAGTAACTAGAAGCCAGGGTAGGACTAGCTTTCTTATAGCAATAGACTTTACATGCTGCCATATAGCAGAAAGGGTTTAAGTTCTTCACATACACCTTCTGCCTTCCGAAAGCCAAAAAGGCAGTGCCACATCAGTAAACCTTTCAGCCAGAAACTAGGGCTGTAATGCAAGATCTCACTGTTGTATGTTCAGAAGCTAGCTCGGGAGAAGAGGGTTGGGAGCTGAAGGGGGGAAAAGACTATAGAATTATTTGGAACTCTGACATTCGTGAGTAGTTTATGACAAAATGATTAAGAATCCAAGTGAGGTTGTGAGGATTTTCATTAAACCAATGTATTTAGTTTAATATTTGTTTTATGGGACACCTATGTATATCAAATATATCAAACTTCACTGTTTCTAAAAGAAACTATACCTGTTAACTTAGAAATACACATAATCTAATGTGCAAATACAATAAAGATGAACATAGAGTTCAAGAAAAATAAAACACCTTCTAGCAGAAGGGACAACTTCTGTCAAATGAAAGGTTCATCTGCACAGAAGTGTCAGATTTAAAAACTGTAAAGCATATTTCGAGAACTCTGGAGTGTATCTTAATTATCTCACACTATGCACAGCAACCTTGGCAACTACTCTTGAATAGATTCAAAAATAATTTTATCAAATTGTTTATGTTTAGAAACAAAGGGAAATTGCCCTTAAATACATTACTACAACTGCTCATTAGAAAATAAATTATCAAAAAAACTTCAGGGAACAATATCAAAGCAAATCATCATTTACAATGAAAAAAAATCATTCCATTTCTGGCAGACCCAAGCGTTCCAACTCTATACTAAGCACACATGCTCCCAACACTTTAAACAGCAGAAATGAAATGCAGCATTTACTTTTCAAAAAGGCTTTTATAAGTTATCAAGTCACAAATTAAATGTAAGACTATTTAGATAGAAAAACATAGTAACACCTTCAGAAAATTAAGCACACTAGTGCAAAAATTTCAGCAGGAAATCACATATGCTTTCAAGTTTTTTACACAGCTACACAAGCATTTTCCACCAAGTTCAACGATACTAATATAAATTTTAAAGAAAGAAAATGCATCTCATTGATACATATTTTTTAATCAATTTTATGGTATGTGAGAAATTCTCAATCTAGAACAAAGACGAGATTTCCACCACAAATCTCTGATTTATTTATGGGCACCTTCCAGATAGAATCTAAAAAATAACAGTAAGTCATGCAAACCTAGTTGCAGTGGTGTTACCTGGGGCAGAGTAATTGTTTAGCGCCTCACTGATTGCCTATTGAAATTGGAGCTTAAAATGTATGGAATTTCATCTGTAAAAAAATTAAGTAACTTTTCCTTTAAGCAAATTTCCTCATTGTGCAAAAATAGAATCAGGCAATGCAATGAATTAGATATTTCTTTCATATATAAAAACCTCAATACACTATAGTTTAAAATACAGACTCTTGAATTCCATTACAGATTGGATGTAGAATTGCTAGAAGTTGTGAGAGTAGCTAACTTGCAACACTTCTCATAGTAGTCATTTATATTAATACTGCTGCTTCTCACACTTGCTTATTTAAAAATTTAAATTATCTAAACATTATTTTGTTGGCACTCTTAGCAGAATATATACCTTAACGAACACTGAGGCAGAAACTTTTTGGATGTTAAAAGCTTCAAGATGATGCATGAAGCAATCTGTCCACTTATTTCCTGTGATGAAATCACATGGTTACTCACCATCTAATTTTAATGAATCAGACTTGGAAATTATGTTCAGCAGACAAGCAAGCATGGAAGAGTACAATGCTTTTTACCTTGTCTTCTGTAGCTTAGTGACTCACTAAGTACAAACCCTGAAAATGCTACAAATAATGCCCACACACATACTGTTGTTGCTAGAGTTAGTAATGCAAAGTAATTTGAGGCCTTCTCACACAAACACAATCCTGTATAGCTGCAGGCTTGCCAATGCATGAAGGAATCAGTGTAATGGTGATGTGAGGGGAGCAGTGGGAGTAGGGATGTTGAGAGGCATGCTCACCAGCTCATTCTGGCTGACCCTTTGGTGTGGGCTGGAAATGTAAGGGGAATTTGACTTCTCCTATAGGTCATCTACAGAGCCTGACAAGTCTCTATTCTTCTAGAACAGAAAATAGCACTTTCAGATCCTATGCACAAAATTAAAGAGCATTTATCACAGTGGTGGAAGTAGTATGTCTATTTTTCTGATGGTTTGTGGGACAAAAGGTAAAAAAAATTCTATGCTGCAACATCAAAAGAAAAGTTAAAAACCCATCAATTCTGCTCCTGTGTTCACACTTCTTTAGTTTACACAAACACTTGTGTCTTCTGTGGGTCTGTGATTGACAGCTGTAGAATTGCCTCTGAATCCTAGCAGGCAAAAAAGCAGCAATCCACTGAGGAGGCATCATGGAAATGCAACTGAAGTGACGTTTGAGATGCTTTTGTGATTCTGTAAGGACTGCATATTAATACATCACAACAATCATGAAAAGTTATTTTTGAAGGAATTCAATTTTCCTGGAAAGAAAAGCTAAGTCTCTAGCCAATGAACAAGTCTTGTTAAGGCCTCTGTTGCCATGGGGATGGGAAAACTCCCAGAACTGTGACCATCACATGAGAGAACTCTCTAAGCAGTGTTCCTGTGTTACCAGTACCAACTTAGGTTATAGATAAAAAGTAAATTAGACTTTCCGCAGTCTTTAAGAGTTTATGGTACTGGTTTACTTTTGGAATTTCACCCAGCTTGAAAGTGTAAGTGAAGTGGGCAGTTTTTCCTCTGGTTTTCACACACATTTAGGAGATTTCACACCACTTTAGGAGATTTTTTTATTTTTTTTTTTAAATTAAAAAACATTGTTTTAAAAGGCACACTATTTCTATTTAAGTTGCCTCTTCCCTCCTCCAATCTCTGAATTTTGTTTAAAAACAACTTCTAAATGGAAGACTTTCACATGGAGACTGGTGCTACACGTATTTTAAAAACAACCCCAAACATGCAGCAGCTTCAAAATTCTCAATACTGCTTACTCATACTTGTTCAAGGTGCTAATGTAGACAATAACTTTGGTAGACTAACTGAAAATTAAATAACGTGCTTGTCCATGACAGTTCCTTAAACCACTAAGTTTACTTTAATAACCTGACCCTGCAAGCTGCTCTATGCAGGTGGAACTGTATACCTGCATAAAGCCCAACTGAAATCAGTGGGACTGCATAGATACAGAGATCCCACGTTCTGAACAGCTTATGGTACAGGGGCCTAAATAGCAAAAAAGAGAACTGAAGTATTCCCTACTTCTGTGAACCACAAGCAAAAAATCCTGTAGATATTTCCATGAAGGCAACAGCAGCAGAACAGCCAAAATACACACATTAATTTATGAATATTGTACTTGTCCAAGACTCACAAAAATAATACAGACGTATGTCTCTAAGCAAAATGAATCCAACGGTGAATGCTAGGAAGTCTTCCAATCTAACCATTCAAAAATTGTACTCCGTGAACAGTCAATGTCGCAAAATATAGTAATCACTATTCTAGTTAAATTTCCATCGTCAAGCCATTACAAATCTTAAAAAGTTTGTCTTCAAATACAATTGTGGGATAAAACGTAACATGTTCTAAGCTCAATTATACTTCAGTTGATTTTAAAATAGTTTCACTTATAAATAATACATGACTAAGTGTAATTAGTTGTGATATTAATAATTTCAGATATTTTGTTACAGTTAAATAGAAAAAGGTCCCATTTAACAATTATTCTTTAGAGGTTTTGGACTGGAACATGGAGTAGGACATTTTCATACTTTAAACTGAGTAAAAGGCAACTGAGTATATACAGTACTTGAATAGTCATGTTCAGCTTTCCATGCTATCCTAATGTGTCTTTCAGAAAGTGTTATTTCATTAGTCTTTCCAAAGTAAGAATGCAAAAGGAAGAACAGTTTAACGCACGTCCAGTATAGAGATGATTTTCAAACCCAGAGATCAGCTGAAGGTGGGGAGGAGAGGAAATCAGGGGGATTGGATGGATCAGGCAATTAGTAATGCAGTACGGAGCCAGTTTTGAATTCTGTTCAGGTGGACACTAAACAAAAGCCACTGCTAACCAATAGTGTCACAGTGGTCTCAATATTTTATCCTAGAAATTCTAAGGGACAAGAGTCACATAATCCACCATAATGAGCACCCTTACTGGCCATCTCAGAGAAGTCAAGGAATGAATGGGCCATGGAAACTGAGCTGCCTTGAGGAATGTTGGCGAGGCAATTGCACTGTCCTTGATGCGCCACTTAATTATTTATACAATAGCATCTAGAGGCCGAAGCTGAGATTGGGGCCCCTTTTTGTTAGGCAACTGTACAAACACATGGCAAGAGAGAATTGCTTACCCAAAGAGTTTACAAATGAACTAGGATTAGGATAGGAGGAAAAACAAAGGCACAGACAGGTGAAGTTGTAATATATCAGGTTAGTGGAGAGGCAGGAACAGAATCTGGTTTCCTGAGCCCCAGTCTAATGTCCTATTGACTAGACTATGTTTCAGCCTCTGAGGTTGCCAATGCAGCACTACTTATGGGTATTAAATTCCCTTATTTAGTTGGGAGCAAGAGAAAATGAAGCTAAGGAAGAACCTCTTTGATTTTATTGGTTAAAGCCAGATGCTGACTGTGTATCATTAAACTCCCAGAGCTGTCTCATTTGGTAGGCAACGTTTTCCCCATATATCTAATTCTCTCTAGATCTGGCCATGGCAAGTCTTAAAAGCTGTGTCAGTCACTAACTTCAAGATGTGCCAAGACATTCTCAGTTCTCTCTTAATACTAGGTTTCAGTGTTTCAATACTAGTTTCTCACAGATCTTGGAGGACAGACCAATCCTCGCTTACAGACAGCCCCCCAACCTGAAGCAAATACTCACCAGCAACCACACACCATACAACAAAAACACTAACCCAGGAACCTATCCTTGCAACAAAGCCCGATGCCAACTCTGTCCACATATCAATTCAAGTGATACCATCACAGGGCCTAATCACAGCCGCCACACCATCAGGGGCTCATTCACCTGCACATCTACCAATGTGATATATGCCATCATGTGCCAGCAATGCCCCTCTGCCATGTACATTGGCCAAACCGGACAGTCTCTACGCAAAAGAATAAATGGACATAAATCTGATATCAGGAATCATAATATTCAAAAACCAGTAGGAGAACACTTCAACCTCCCTAATCACTCACTGACAGACTTGAGGGTAGCAGTGTTGCGACAGATTAACTCGAAAAGCAGACTTCAAAGAGAAACTGTTGAACTCGAATTGATATGCAAACTAGATTGCATTACCTCAGGATTAAATAAGGACCTTGAATGGCTCGGCCATTACGTTAATTGAATCTATTTCCCTTAAGTTAACGATCCTCATTCACACCTGTGTGACCATCTTGTTTATCACTTCAAAGGTTTTTCTTCCCCTGCTGTTATGGTTCCTCTCAATTAATTAGCCTCTTAAGGTTGGTCTATGCACCTCCACCTTATCATGTTTCTCTGACTGTATAAATATCTGTCTACTGTATGTTTCATTCCATGCATCCGATGAAGTGGGTACTAACCCACGAAAGCTTATGCTGAAATAAATTTGTTAGTCTCTAAGGTGCTACAAGTTTTTCTTTCTTATTTTCTTTTTTCTCTTAATACTGTCATCCTGAACTCGTTTACTAGATTGCTCCTAAACCTGATAGCTATGATTGTATATTGTATCAATGGTAATCTGATATAAATATTCCAGGAATTAGGGGTGCTAAAGAATTTGTTCCTTTTCAGAGTTAGCATTAAATGTTAGTTTTTCTACTTACATTCAGAATACAGAGCAGCTGCATAGTGGACAAAGCACAGAAACTCCCAAGTTTTTTCCCCCAAAATTCAGCTACTAGTTCACCATGTCACCTTGAGCAAAATATTTGAATTTTCTGCTTTTATTTCTCCCATGCCAAAGAATGGAGATAATACTGTTACCCTTTTTGACTCATGCATTTCACCAAAGATTCAGGATCTTATAAATTATTCCAATGAGGAGAAATTGGTGATGAGCTCAGGTGTTCCTTTGATGCAATCCTGTTTATTTAAGAGGAATGTACAAAGCCCTTGTGACAGGCAGAGACTTCACCTGGTCCTGCTTGGGTGTTTTCAGCTTCTCTTCCAAAGTCCTTTTTCCCTTTGGCAACCTTGCTCTAGTGTTTCTGGATTCACAGGCACGGGGATTTTCCAATTAAGGGAATGTTCAGTCTCTGAGTTTTAAAGAAAATCAATAGGGGTCTGGCTTATTTATGGTGGTTACATACGGTTAATACAGCTAAGTAATGGGTCAGAGTTTATCTCCAATTCTTCCCTGCGGAGATCAGCTTGAATCTGGTCTGGTGAGTCCTTGTGGGTGGTGGAGGTTTACAAGCTGTCTTCCTCTCAGCAACTCTGTTGCAAGAGTCAGCTAACTCTGAGGCACAGCAGTATTCCTACTGGTTGCCACCCCTTCCTGTGACAAGTTCTCCCTTTCAAGCTTGCTTCTTCCATGCAGAGCAGGCTCTGCAGGTACACCTATTTAGTACCAAAGATGCTCATTAGCTTTCTCCTGATTGAGAGAACCCATCACAGTTCTGTTTCCCTGAACACAGCAGAAATCAAATAACAAGAGCTTCTTTTCTCACAGATGTAAGCCCCTTTCAGACAGCACTCAGCCTGAAAAGCTCTGCCCTCTAGGCTTTTCTCAGGGCTACACTCCTAATGCTTAACTAACATCCCTCAGAGAAAGATAAAAAGTATTCATTATTGCAAGACTAGGTATGAGCACTAGTGCTTACGTCCGTGTGACTCCAAAGATCAATTATTGCCATTCTCTGCTCTGATAACAATCTGTTCATGGTATAAAACTATGCTGCCAGGTATTTATTAGTAGCAAACTGTCAACATATCACTCCCTCTTAGCAATCTCTTCCTCGACTTACTGATAAGCTATGCATTGATTACAAAATTTGTTTTCAAAGGTCCAAGTATGCAGCCTTGCAAGTTACCGAATGGATATCCGTCTGAATAGATTTAATCCCTGGAAAGCTGCAGTCACTGCTGTTAATTTGTATTAGTTATAAAACCTTTTGGTTGCAGGCTCACATGCTTTCAAGTTAAAAGCCAATTAAATATGAAGTATATATATTTTGTTTGGCATTTTTAAGGTTTTAAAAGAGAGTGTAATGAAAAAAAGATGCATCTTGCATATTATCAATTTCAGTGCTAAATTTGGGTTAATATTGATTACCAGCCTGAAAGATGTTAAAGAAGCATTCCAAAAAAAAAAAAAAAAAAGTTGTGTCAGAATTTTCTGCAATAACTTCTAGTGGGCCAAATCATGGACTCAGCTCTCAGCCTCAAGAAATAGGCTGGATGAAGGCGGCAGCTATGTGAAGAGATTCAGCTTGTCTATACCAGGAAATTGAGTAGGGTAATTATAAGGGAATAAACGTTCAAAGCAGTGTAATGATTCCAGTTATAGTGACCACATGGGGAGTTATCCTGGAATAGCTATTCTTACTATACCTGTGCTAGTCAATTTCCCCATGTAGACAAACTCTTAGGCATGTGCTTAACTTTAGGTACTGTGAGTAGTCCCATTGATAAGCATGTACCTGAGTATCTGCAGGATCAGGATTCAGAACTGGCCATATTACTACTTGTTTGGGGCGGGGGGAGGAAGACACGATGGACTAGCTACCTCCCGGTATGGCAAGTTTACCTTTGTAGTAGGTTCCCAACATATACTTTAAATGCCAGCTTCTACGATTAAGACTACCAAAATAGCACAGCTACAATATGTTGCATCCGGAAGTGAGATATTTTTGCACTAAATTATTACTACCCTTCTTTCAGTTTGAGACCAAAATTTTCATTTCCACAAAAAAGGTTTTAAGAAGACAGATTAGAATTGGCACATCACACTCTCTAACAAGAGGAGGGCAAAGCAAGACATAGGAGGAAAAAAAAAAAGGGGGGGGGGGGAAGATGGCAGGAATCATTTCCTTCATGAGGCCCAGATACTAACATTAGAATTTTTATTAAATACAAACCAGAATCTGTAATTTAAGTTAACACAAAAGGTTTCTTTCTAGTTTTATAGGACATTTGTGAATGTCCAATACTATTTGCAGAGATTCAGATAAATTAAGTTATTAAATAGCCTTTTAACATAGACCCTGTTAAGTGCTGTGTGAGCCATATAGCTTTCAAATAAAGTACAGAAAAAAAATTGATTTTAACAAATACTACTCCCATATTTCACCTCCTAAGCTTACCAAAAATTAATAGAGGCATGAAAAAACTACTTTAAAATACCAGTTATTTCTAGAAACAAGAAGCAGATGTTCGCTTCTATTTGTCTCAGCTGTGCTGCAGTACAACAGAGTCTCTGTTATGCTGCCAGCAGTAATTTATATTTATTTATTTATTACAGCCATTTTATAGTGCCCATCACTGTAGAGTCTGGGTACACTAAAGTATCTGGGTATGCTGCACATGGTTAAGATGAATGCAAAAATATTTCTTAGGTATTGAAAAGCCAATATAATAGCCTGACACTTCCCTTGGATATCTCTATTAATACAATCCTTGAGCAGATTACAGTGTGATTTTTTTCCTTCCATTGTCTTTTAAAAAGGGGGGGGGGGGAGAACAGGGTTTGTTTCCAAATAATAGGAGTATTAACTTTAACCACCACCACCACCCAAAAAAAAAACCTGAAACAGAACATAGTACAAAAGGAGTCATATTATGTGCTTTTATATTACAAACTAGTCTAAATCTCCAAAGGCAAATTAAGACCAATCTGCCATTATGGAGGGAATCCATAACAAGAACAAAGCCATCCAAAAATCTGTGCAAAGAGAGGGAACAGGGTTCATTGAAAAGAGAAGACAGTGAGAGCAAGGAAGACTATTCACATAAGTTACCTTGTATTTAAATTAATATCTTACCCTGCCAGCTCAGACATTATCTTTACCCATTAAGCAACTCTCCATCTACAGAGCACTAACATCACAGCTCTTGTATGGATCAGGCAAGGTATTCGGGACTCAAACAAGTAAGAGACCTTTAATGATGCTGTATACACTGATGTAAACACTCACACACCCTCAATTTGTTTGAACAAATGACAATTCCTTCATTTAAAATATCCTCAAACCATGCTGTTCAATATATACCGGTACATTAGTAACACATGCAAAATATACACAGTGATATATTACATTGAAGAGCTAAGGCACTACATGAAAGTACATCAAATACCATCGCCTCTGGTTGTAGAAGTTAAGGGTTCTGCATGTATAAACATTCCCCTATTTAACACCAAGCTATGAGTAGGATCACCATGCCTGGAGTATTAGAAGAACAGCAAATCCTTCCCTCAAGTTTTTATATACTCAGATTTCAAAATATTAAAGTTCTTATACACATTTAAAATACTGTAAAGTAAATGTTTGTCTATTACAGACAAGGCTTTGTCAATAAATTGTCAGGTATCAGGAGGCAAGATTATTTCAATAACAAATCACACTAGCGGAGGATCTGTCCCCATGACAATAAACTGTGTGTCACAATACAAATAAGCTTCTGTGCTTAATCATTCCATGACAACCTAGCGACTGATCACTGTTGATCACATGACTTTCCCATCTTAGTCAAAACACCGGATAAAACAAGGTTCCAAGTAATATCTCATGTTTAGTAAAGTAAATCTAGGAATAGACATTTTAAAAGATTTTCCACAAGACAGACAAAGGAGCAGCCTGCTTTGCTTCATACATGCAAACATTGTCATGAATATGGAATAAGTGGTCCATACTATCTTTAGGTTGGTAATACAAGCATGAGAGAGAGAGAAAATACTTTTCTATTGGTGGTTCTGTTATACTAAGGTATCTCCAGCAGATCATCAAAATAATTATTAATTTGATATTTCAAAAACAGGTTATAATGTTTTTCACAAGGAAATTAAAAATATGAATGCATAAAGTACCTACTCAAACAGGAATCAAGTGTCTACATGTTAGTACACAAGTTACGTATATTAGACAATTAACAAGAATTAAATCTTGTTCCAGCACAGAGCTTTACAGTCACAAGAATCTGCACTACCAGGAATGAAAACCTTGATCATGAGTTGAACACAATATGTCTCTAATATGCGACATCATTATAACAACAATAGCTTCTTGAAGTAGAGTAAGTTATATACATTTTACTAAAAACAGTAAAAATGTTTTTCTGTTTCTATTTACAAAATATAAGAACAGTAACTTTCTGGCAAAATTGCTAATAACGATCTTAATTTGGGTAGTATAGCCACTCACGTATGGAAATTAACATGCAGATTAGTTGTCTGTTAGATATGAGTTTTCCAAAGAGACTTTTCTGTATCAGTAATACCACTTATGACACAGGAGATTAGGTGCTAACAAATGAGGCTTTGATCTTGCAATGTGGGCAGGCAGACGATGCATTTAATTGCAAAATCAGGGCCTTAGAGAGAAAAAGTTACAGTGTAACTTTAATCAATTTAAAAAAAAAAAATCAATGACACAATCAAGTTTAAATTTGGCAGCAAAAAATTTTTGTGAAAACAAGTTCTTATAAAACCAAGCCTAACAGAAGTGCTTCAACAATTTTAAAAAATTCTATGAAATCTGTTATTTATTGTGTATTGTGTAGTGTATTGTTAAAACACTGTCCCACTAAGAAAGTGAAATAGATTTCATTGATTTTCATTGTCCATGCTGAGAGACATGAAAAATATAAAGAACATAGACCCCAGTGTTACAAAGATTTAATCACACTTTAAGAATGAATAGTCCCATTATGAAACAAGTGTATAAATCTTTACAAGATCAAGGTCAGTGACAAATTAACTAGTTGGGTATTTGTTTCTTTTAGTTTAAATCCATTAAATGTGATTTTAAAAGTATCAGTAACATAGGCTAAGAAATTCTGGAATCCCCGATTCTGGAATCAGAGCCACACCATCAAACCCTTCACCTACATAGCTCTACTGTAGTCAATGGGGATCCATAAAGGCCAGCCCAAAAGCCGGATCAGGGCCTTGGCATACTTACAGAATATGATTTTTAATTTGACAAGATTAATGTAATGTAATGTTTATTAGGTTAGTTTTTAGAAACATATTATTTAAGATGCTTTTATAAACTGTCCCCAGAAAGTTCTGTAATAATCAGTGATGCCAAAAAAATAATCTTGGGCTGAATATAAAAGACTATTTCATATATTTTACTCTAGTATTGCAAGAAAAATAGTATTTACACCTTGCAGCAAAAGTATGAAGCATTAAGCGCTCCCAAAAACAAACTCATGAAGCAATACAGCATAGCATACCAACTCATTGATTGTAAACAGGACCATTCAATATAGATGCCTGCCCCTGGATACTAGAAGTAGGTCTAAAACAGAAGAATGGCCATGCTGGGTCAGACCAATGGTCAATCTAGCCCAGTACCCTGTCTTCCGACAGTGCGCAATGCCAGATGCTTCAAAGGGAATGAAAAGAATATGGCAATTATCAAGTGATCCATCCCCTGTTGACTAGTCCCAGCATCTGGCACTCAGAGGGTTAGAGACACCCAGAGAAAGGGGTTACATCCCAGACCATTCTGGCCAATAACCATGTATGGACTTGTATTCTGTGACCTTATCTAATTCTTTTTTGAACCCAGTTATAGTTTTGGCCTTCACAACATCCCCTGGAAACGAGTTCCACAGGTTGATAGGGTGTACTTTCTTTTGTTTTTTTTAAACTCGCTGCCTATTAATTTCATTGTATGACCCCTGGCTCTAGTGTTAAATGAAAGGGTAAATAACACTTCCTTATTCATTTTCTTCACACCATCCATAATCTTATAGACCTCCATCATATCCTCCCTTAGTTGTCTCTTTTCCAATCTGAACAGACTCAGTCTTTTTAATTTCTCCTCATATGGAAGCTATTCCATATCCTTAATCATTTTTGTTGCCCTTCTCTGTACCTTTTTCCAATTATAATGTCTCTTTTGAGATGGGGTGACCAGAACTGCACACAGTATTCAAGGTGTGAGTGTATCATGTATTTATATAGTGGCATGATATTTACTGTCTTATTATCACTTCATAATGGTTCCTAACATTGTTAGCTTTTTTGACTGCCGCTGCACATTGAGCACGTTTTCAGAGAACTATCTACAAAGTCTCCAAGATCTCTTTCTTGAGTGACCACATGGGGAGTTATCCCCATCATTTTGTAGATATAGTTGGGATTATGTTTTCCAATATGTATTATTTTGCATTTATCAACACTTAACTCCATATGCCATTTTGTTGCTCAGTCACCCAGTTTTGTGAGATCTCTTTGCAATTCTTCACAGTCTGCTTTGGGACTTAACTATCTTGAGTAATTTTGGATCATCTGCAAACTTTGCCACCTCACTGTTCACCCATTTTCCAGATCATTTATGAATATGTTGAACAGCATTGGCCCCAGTACAGATCCGTGGGGGAGATCTAATGCTACAAATCGTGATTGGAAGAAAGCAGAAGAACAACAAAGGGTTAGAGCAAGAAAAAAAAATGACCAACCTATCAAACTAACCAAAAAAAACCCATATCATCATCATATCCCTTACAGACAGTGCCTCATCATTAATTCTGGCACCAGGAAAGCGCGGGAGGGATGGGGGGGAAATAGGAGGCAGTAAGAGAAGAATAAATCTCTCAGTGGAAGGTAAATATAAAAATGTGAAGGATGCACAAGTCGCTTAAAATGCATTAATCCTGGTTTTTATCACTGTCCCACCTCAACACATTTCTCAAGTGATCTCTGTAGCAGTACTCTTTATGTAGCCTTTTGATAATTAGTTCACAGAGATCAGGCAGAACATTTCATTTTCCATGAAGTATCGAGGGAGAACAGATGTTTCCCCATCTCAGAAGGATTCAAACATGGGACTGGAGTGAATCTTTTCATACTGCTCTTCAACTCTTGATCACATGGAAATTGCAAAGTAAGTAAGGCAAAAAGGCAAATGTAAGCAAACAAACCAAACCTCACTAATAAGCACAGACAGTCAAAAATACATAACATGGTGGAAATTAACATCCCATAATGCTGCTCTTCTACAATCTGTTGATCCCAAAAATATGGTGGATTAGAAGCTAATAATTTTATTGGAACTCACTGTTTTAATGTAAAAAAAGTCTTGCAAATTTCTACTCTCCCATGCCCTGGGGAAGTGTCTCCTTTTTTAAAAATCTGCATTATGGTGTTGGTGAGTAGATTATGTCTGGACTGGTAATTTTTCATGACAGTTTTGCAAGACTGAAATAAGTATCATTTTTAATTATGCACATCTGCCCCAAGCTCTATCAATCCCACTGAATTATTCTGCTATCCATTTTGAAAATCATGATTTCACAAGTGCCTTGCATTTCCTAAATGCATTACATGCTGCTGAGTTTGAAAGGCCCTATTTTGCAAAAAAGGGAACTCTCAGTGGGAGGAATATTTCCTGCTTATAAAAAATAGTGTCAGTCCATAAGTGTCAGCATTGCAATTTTCACGAATGAAAAAATTATATCACTGAACTGCTGCTCTGTTTGGTAACATAGAAGAAAACTCAAGCAAAGAAACAAGTGAAAAGCAAATTCAAAATACATTACCTCTTGAGTCCTTTCTGATGGTTTCTTTCGCAAAGCCTGTTTAATCTTGGGATCCACAAGAGAGGTCATTCTACTACTTTAACTCTCCAGTTATGAATTCCACAAAAATAGCTTATTACTTGGGAGGTGGGGGAGTTGAAGTGATCCCTTCCAGGTCAAAAGAAAAGCAATGGACACTTCAAGTTTAGATTTTGTTGTAAGCTTCTTTTTCAACCCCCTTCATTCCTCCCTAAATTTGGATGTAAACTTTGTGCCAGGCTTGTGTTGCTCTTTTTAGCAGTCCAATGAAATTAGTAATCTGGCAAATAATAGATTTCCTCAATTCGATTAAGCTCAGTTCCTCTGGTGCATTTCCTCTTTGCTTATGCAGCTCCCAAAGGGTGGAAACAAACATCCAAAAAACTTCCTTTCATCTCACATGACATTCAGAAAAATCTTCGCGCAAAAAAAGGTAAAATGACGAAGCAATAGCAGCAAAAGTTTCTTCAATCACCCAGGAGGATAATCCAGAAGATGGGGGAATCTCATCACTACATCAGGGAAAGGCAGGGTTGATTTTCAGCGAGATTCTGGGTGGCAGTTATTGACTTTTGGAAGTAGGACCAGTTGAGTGGCTTGGCGCATATGTTCTTGGGGTTGGGGCTGTCAGAGACAGGGTTCAGGTTTCGGAAGAGATAAGGTCAAATTTGGGGGTAACGTGGGTTTAGGGAATATTTGGTATGGGGGGGAAGGGAAGGAAGTCAGGATTAGAGGAAGTGGTGAGTGGAATCAGGCTAAAGGAAAGGCATGGGGGACAGGCTGGGCCAGTCTGGGGTGGATTTAAAGGGCAAGGTTTGAACAAGTGGGGTGAATTGAGGGCAAAGGGCTTCCTGGGGGAGGTTTAAAGAGAAGTGGACTGGAAGGATCCAGGAATTAGGGGGTCAGTGAACAGGGGTAGGTGAGTCGGGGATGGGGGGAGATTCAGGAAAGGATCAATCGTAGGGAGGGGGGGTTAGTGATCAGGGGCCTGAGGTCAATCGGGACAAGTGAGGTGCCAGTGATTATGGGCCCGTCACGGGTGGCGGCGGCGGCCCGTGATTAAAGGCCGGAGACGGCCGTGCGTGGGGGCCGGGGTCACTGACGAGGGGCCAGGAGGGTGTCAGGGACGAGGGGCCACGGTCGCTCGGGGAGGACCATGCGGAGGCGGAGGGGAACTGCCAGTCGCGCGGGGGGTCTGGGGCTCAGGGAAGCGGGATCCGTGGTGCGGGAGGAGGCCCGTGGAAGGGAGTGGCGGGGGGTTCCCGCTCCCCCGAGCTGCTCACCAGGCGGCGGGCTCGTCCTCGGGGCTCCGCGCTCCCAGCTCAACGGCAGCACATGGGGGAGACGGAGGCAACCGCCACATTCTCCCCACAGGCGACCCGGCTGCCCATCCCCGGGGACCCCCCTGGCAGCGTCCCAGCCCCTGCGGCGCCGGCGAACGTGAGGCGAAGTCTCGGGACGCGGGCGGGCTGGATGGAAGTTACCGGCCGGAGTTGGTCTCTCTCAGCCCGCCTTGCTCGCCGGAGCCCTGGCTGACTATCTGTGAATCTCCTTCGCTCCAATGAAGAAGGTGGGCGGGCGGGCGATTAGTGTCGCGCGCGGGGAAGAAGCCAGACCGTCCTGCCGGGCATACAAGCGGCCCACCGAAGATTCAGCCTACCGCGACCCGGACCCAGTTTCCCCTGCCGTCTACCTCGATTGGAAATTTGGCCCTGACAAAACCTAGCGAGGGCGGGCGCCTAACACTGTGTATTAGCGAGAAGGGTGGCGGGAAAGGGGGCGGGCCCCTGGGTGGGGAAGGGGCGGTGATTGGGCGTGGTGGCACCGGGTTCCGCCCCTATCCCGGAGCTTGAGGGCGGAGCTGAGATTCAACGCCCCAACTGGAAGCATCGCGAGGGTTGATGCGCACGGAGGGGAGGTGCGCGCATGCGCAGTTGGAAAGCCTGAGGGACGGGCCGGGGCTGTGTTTTTCGCTGACCCTGTAGCCGAAGAGGAACGGGGCGTTTCTGAGGGGCACCGGTGGGAGTGGGGGGCGGGGCTCCCCGGGGTGGTCTGCGACCCCAGGAAGCGGGGGAGGGGCCCCACGTCGCTGGGGCCGCCCTCTGCCGTGAGAGCGTCAGCGACCCCGGCCCTTTCCAGGCCCACCAGCCGCCCACGAGTCAGGGGCCGCCGCGTGAGACTGGCTCAGACGTCGTGAGCGCTAAAAAGCCGCTGCGCATGCGCCGCCCGGGGGAGTGGGCTGGGCTGGGCGGTAGGGCCCTGGCTCCCGGCGGTGGAAAAGCGCCGCAGACTGAGAGACGTGATGAGACTCCGTGGCGTGTCTGCGAGGGCGGCGGCGCTGTGGGTGTTGCCCGCTGCCGCGTTCGTCGGTGACCTAGTGTTAGATTCCGGGCCACGCCCCCCGCCAGTCGGATCCCAGACTGACCTACTAACTGCACCGAAATCTGTTCAACCCCCTACTGAATTGCAGCTGCCTCTGGGGAGGAACCGGAGCATGACAATAAGTTAGGATAGGCAGTGAAGAATAGTGGGTTTAATTGATGCTGCCAGGGACAAGTGAGAACACAACCCAATTTGGAATTTAGGCAGCAGCCTCAGATTGCTCAAAAGTGCTAGAGGATTTTTCACAAGCAACCATGCTGGTTTTATATATCTCTTAGCACATCCAAGAATCATAAGACTGGAAGTCCCCTGCATTCGTGGCAGGACTAAGTACTATCTAGACCATCCCTGTCAGGTCTTTGTCTAACCTGCTCTTAAAAATCTCCAAAGAGGGAGATTTCACAACCTCCCTCTGTAATTTATTCTAGTGCTTACTCACCCCGACAGGAAGTTTTTCCTAATGTCTAACGTAAACTGCCCTTGCTGCGATTTCAGCCCATTTCTTCTTGTCCTAGCCTTAGAGATTAACAACAATTTTTCTCCCTCCTTGTAACAACCATTTATGTACTTGAAAACTATGTCTCCTCTCAGTCTTTCCAGACTGAAAAAATTAGGGTTGTTTAATCTTCCCTCCATGACTGTCAGGTGGAGCTCCCCTTCAGGGAGGTTAGCCCTGACTCTGCCCCTTGTGTCTGCCCTCCTTTCCCCCTGCGGCCAGAGCCCTGAGACACCAGCACCACCACCCTACGACCAGAGGAGCCCCAAGGTGGACAGAGCCCCGCCACTCCTTCCCCCCCCCCCCTTCCAGCCTCCGCAGCCAGAACCCCGAGACCCCCCTACCCTCTGTGGACAGAGGAGCCCTGAGCCGGCTGGAGCCCTGAGACCCCCTCCCCCATGCCTATTATACTTGCCGCCCTGCTTCCTTCATAGCAGTGGTTCCCAAACTTTACCAATCCGTGAACCCCTTTCACTAAAATGTCAAGTCTCGCGAACCCCCTCCTAAAAATGAGGATTTCCAGGGCTTTTCACCTTTATCTGAATATAAATTAGATAAGTGCTCTTGGAAATAAGCACATCATAAAAACCAATGTGTTATTACACACTATGTATTATTAATTATTATTTATCATGACAGTATCTTTATTGCATTATGAAAATGGCAACACTCTTCCAAGATCTCACTTCCATCACTTGTATCACTTTCAATAAGCCTGTTATAAGACAAGGCTCCTAGGTTTCATCAAGGAGTATCAGATGTGAAACAGCATGCAGGGATTTAAAAAGACAACTCAAATCAAGAATTCCTCCTACACAAACATTCAGGTCTTGAGCAGTCCAGGCAAATCACGCATGTTACAACAAAGCTTAAACTTCTTCATCATAATTTTAAAAACAATACTAGCTGCCTGTTTCATTTTAAAAATAGCAAAAAATATTCACCTTCCTTTGTATTTCTTATAAGGAGTCTTGAAGTTTAAATCTTCTCAGTGGGATAGATATGCTTGCTTTGAGCTGCTTAGCTCTTGGAAGTCCAGGGGCTCCAGGCTGCTGACCCCGTGATGCCTGGGGTCCCTAGGGACAGCTCTGTCCACCATTAGGGATTTTTTTCCTGAGAACCCCCTGTAACATTTTGCAAACCCCCAGGGGTTCATGAACCCCAGTTTGGGAACCACTGCTTCATAGGTAATGTTTTCTAAACCTTTAATCCATTTTTGTTGCTTTTCTCTGAACTTTCCCCATTTTCTCCACGTCTTTCTTGAAATGTCACACCCAGAAGTGAACACAATACTCCAGTTGAGGCCTAATCAGCACAGAGTAGAACAGAAGAATTACTTCTCATGTCTTGCTTACAACACTCCTGTCCACATACGGACCAAGGGCAATTTACTAAATTTGAAAACACAGCATTGCAGCCATATAAACCATGTTTGGCCCCTGTTCTCTAATCTTCCCTTTCCTTCATTACTGGTGACTAGAAATGTTTAAGTGTTAGAATAAAATAAAGTGGAATTGAGCCCTGTACCCATAAAATCTTTCATTTGCATCTAGTATTTGAAATTAAAATCCTGATAATTGTTACCCCCTATTCTAACTGTGTAACTTAGTAGTAATCAAAATATCCCAGGAATATATAATCAACATAGGAATTAAAATGAGTAGAATAAGTGCTCCTTACTCTTTCATGCAGTCTTAGGGTGTTGTATTTTATTAAAACCAGAAGAGACAGCCTAGAGTAACTAGGATCAGTAGAACGAAAATAAGAAAGAAAAACTTGTAGCACCTTAGAGACTAACAAATTTATTTCAGCATAAGCTTTCGTGGGTTGTTACCCACTTCATCGGATGCATGGAATGAAACATACAGTATACAGATATTTATACTGTCAGAGAAACATGATAAGGTCGAGGTGCATAGACCAACCTTAAGAGGTGAATCAGTAGGACATACTCAGTAGGAATGAAAGCCTGTATTTTAATTTGTGTATCTCATCTCACCTGTTAAACAAGATTTTTCTAACTCTCAAAATACCTGATTTTGCGTACAACGCAGGTAATAACTGCTGCTAGATTTTTTTCACACCCCGAGCGATGTAGTTATGTCAAAGTAAGTGTGTAGCGTAGACCTGGCCTAAATAACAAAGTGTTTTGGGAGATCCAAAGGGAGGAGTTGTTTTAAACACAGTTTTAACATATGTTCTTGTGTTGGATGCATTGTTTACTAGGAATGTCTGGACTGTAGGTGTAGGGCAATCACAATAGCTTTTGCATTTTCATGTGATTTTGCCCCTGCGAAGTTTAGCCTTTTTATGAAATATCACATAAGTTGGTTTTTGTATCAAATTACCTTTTTGTCAAATGTGGATGTGAAAGTTAATTTTTGTATGAATAAAAATTTGACATTTGAAATTTCAAACTAAAGTTGTTCCAGAAATTGTAAAATTTCACCATTCTTTCTGTAAAGTAAAAACTCTGAAAAGCTCCAATCGATTTTGAGACTTGCAAATTCCACCAATAATATTTCAGATAGCCCCTCTGGGGCTAAATTCACCACCTCAGTTATGCTCCCAGCTCTTTTAGTCAGTGAAGCCAGAGACTGGAAATCAAACTTATGTCACCCAGATGCCAGTGTCCTATGTTCAACTTAAAAACTTTATAATTGATTTATCTTTAGTCTGCAGACCATAAAAAGCTCCTGATCTTGCAACGAGCTTTGTGCAGCCAGATCTCGGTATCCACATTCATCACCATTGTAGTCAATGAGGTTGTGTCTGGATGTGGGAGTCCACGTACATGCAGCTCACTGCAGGATTAGGGCCTAAGTGATGAGATAATTTCAAAATAAAAACACATTGAAATAAGATCACAAACCAAGTTATATTTCCTTAGTGTATCACTTTTTGTTATAATCTAAGCAAAGAAATTCATGCAGTAGTATCCATCCTTGTATAAACAGATTTGGGTGTCACCTAACCATTTTGTTTACCTACATCTTTTACTTGAGTTTCAATGTAAAGTACAGTATCAAATATAGAATTCAAGAATTAAAATGAATGAAACTATTAGTCATCTTTCTATTGTAACATAAAACTAAAAAAGCTTTCCCTTTTTTAAACCACTTAAAAATAACAGCCTTCCACACACAGATTTTGCCAGAAGTGTAAGACTAGAAAGCCATTTTCATCTCAACAATTATGGAGATCAGCATTAAAGCTGAAGAACAACAGTTTGATTTTGTAATCAGCTATAACACCAAACTGGAAAAAAATAAGACCTAGCAATGTTTTAAATATGGGGTATATAAGGAGAATTCATGCTTTATCTTAAATTGTGATGTTCCTTGCTTTTTATGTTCCCTGTCACATTCTTAACTTTCTCTAATGTGGTGACTGCTAGTGTGAACATACTGTGAATACAGTAAGTACTAAGATTGAAGGGCCTTGAGACCACATTAACATGCAAGGAGACAAGGATGACAAATTGCAGCTGCTCACTGAAAAAGAACGAACGAACGAAATATCTCTGGCTTGGAATGATTAAGCAAGTCATACATGTCTTACAGTTTGACAGAAAGACACATAGCTCTTTACAGTGCAAGCAGTTTGACACGTCCATGGGAAAGGCATCTGTCAGGGTTCCCTCCCCACACTAAACTCTGGGGTACAGAGGTGGGGACCCTCATGGAAGACTCCTTAAGCTTATTTCTACCAACTTAGGTTAAAACTTCCCCAAGGCACAAATCCTCTCTTTCTTTCTCCTTGGATGGTATTGCTCACGACCAAGTGATTTAGACAAAAATTCAGGAAAAAGGGCCACTTGCAGTCCCTGTTTCCGCAAAATGTTCCCCCAAGCCCCTTCATCCCCTTTCCTGGGGAGGATTCAGAATGATATACTAACCAATTGGTTACAATGTGAGCACAAACCAAACCCGTGGGTTTTTAGGTCACTGAAAATAAATCAGGTTCTTAAAAGAAGAATTTTATTTAAAAAAAAAGTAAAAGAATCACACTTGCAAAATCAGGATGGACAGTAACTTTACAGGATAAATAAAAAGATTTTAAACACAGAGGATTCCCCTCTGACTCTGCTTTCCAGTTACAAAACAGGAATGAAATTACCTCTTTAGCATAGGAAAAATTCACAAGCTAAAACAAAAGATAATCTAATGCATTTCCTTGCCTTACAATTTTTGTAATCTTAGATGCTCATTTCAGGTATGTTTTCAGGAGATGTTTTTTCCTGCCTGGTCCCTCTGTGTCCAGAGAGGAAACAAAAAAAGAGCACAAACAAAACCTCTCACCCTGCCCCCCAGATTTGAAAGTATCTTCTTTCCCCATTAGTCCTTCTGGTCAGGTGCCAACGAGGCTAATTGAACTGATTAACCCCTTACAGGTAAGGCAATTCAGTACAGCTGCCCTGTGTATATTTATAACAGTATCTATGGAGATAGATGGAATTTATGAAAGACATGGTTATGGTTAATTCCTATTTCTAATCTGCTATCCAACTATTAAATCATTTGGTCAATTGCTTTTAGAAGAAAGGAGAATTTTCACTTACGATCCAAAAAAGTTAGATATGATTTACTAAAGCAAATGTTAGGTGACTAGATTCATTTACTGACATTCCTAACAAAATAGTGACTATCCAGGAACACAGCACATCTGAAAGGTGCCAGTGTGAAGGCTGTGGAGATTGCAGTCCTTTATTAATGTACAGTTGTAGTACCTTTCCCAACGCCAAGCCTCCTGTTCTTCCCCCCACACAAACCATTTTCCTTCCAACACAACCTGAAGAGACCAACTCTGTAAAGTATCGTATTCTGATGAATCACTCAACTGGCATGCCAACTGTAATTATATTGGCGATCTAAGCATCTGCCCACTAGGTACTTGACTAAGGTCACCAACCTGCCATCCGACTACCAAACTATCAAATTTGAAAAGGTGAATTTAGTAATTAAAAGTCCATTACCAATTCCCTGAATCACCCCATTTGCCTCCAAGCACATTTCAGTATTCAGAATTCTAACTAGTGTAGGAGACAGAGAAGGAACTGACAAGTGCTTTGACAATAGCTATAAAACACCATCTAAAATATAATCAGCTGCCATCCTCAAAGCTGAAAGACAATGAAAGAACTGCTGTCCTAAGCAGAAGTATGCATTCAATAATTAAGCAGTTCTGTTTCTTTTGTTTGAAATGGGTTCATAATAAAGCTCGTTACTTTAAAATTCTTGTGCCATTATTCTTGCTTATTATACAAAGTCTATGGTATTTTATTGCTCCCTCCGTACTTTGACAAAAAAGCATATGGATCTGTTCAGATATCTGAGGTACCCATCAACAAAATACAGATGTCCACTTTCTGGTTGGGGAGGGGGGAAGTATTGACAAGAAACATTCTATGTTCTATTGACTACATTGTTTGCCTTGCCTTTGGCATTAAGATCAAGGTTATCTCTAGCAGGAATATTTTCTTGGATTGTTCACTGGACACCCTTTGCTTTTGTTCTTATAACCATCAGGAAAAAAAGAGAAAGGATTTGGCATGGATAAATGTGAATATTAAAAAACAGCATTCCCTTTCCACAGGTAACACTTATCACTTATAATTCAGTAGCCAAAAACCAACACATCCTCAACTCTAAGCTGCAGCATCCCTTCTAGTCACGCCTGGGCCTGCCTTAAGAAGAGCAATTCCCAGTGGTGCCAAATTATGAGATGATTTTATAAGTACCCCAACTTTTGTGAATAGTAGCTGCTGTTATATAGCTGCTCAGGAGAGAGGATGCGTGTTAATTGTACTCTTCCATTGAATGATTATTTAGAAATGCATGAAGCCAAACACATGTTCTACTTATTACCACCATTGTGGTTATCCAGGACATCTGTACATAGATAGCACTTCAGCGAATACACTTCAGCGAATAGAGTTATTTTTCAAAAGAACTGGGTACACCATGTGGTGAACTTCCTCACATAGGAGTCAGTCAAAACAGAATTCTGTCCAAAAATCAAGAGCTCTTTTCCAGTAGCTCCAATAGAGCCAAAGTGATAGAATTGGAATAACCCTCTACGCATGACAAGAAGAAGAAAAACCAATCAGAATAACCGTAATAAACCACCTTCCTGAGAATGAATAGCCAACCGGTGACATAATGTTTCTCTGGTGCAATAGATAACCTTTTCTACTCTTTATTTGTGAAACAATGCAAAGTACCAGCAAAACATTTGAACAAGGAGCAAAGCTGCCATATGCTTTGAAAAGATAGTTTGGAGCAGGGAGTGGTGTTAAATGATATCTTGTACCAGTGGCAATTCTTATGGTATCTGATAAGAGTACAGCAATTTTGCAATTTAAGAATATTCCCATCTTCTTTTCTCTGTAGTAATGGAAATATACAGCAGTATAGGCCAGACTGGAGGAATAACCAAGGGACCCTCAGTCCTGCTGCAGGATATTTCTTGCCACTTTTCGGGCGCTATAGTAGTCCCTTTGCTCACTCCTTTCCTCAACACCCCACCACCACACACACCAAAGAGAAATTAGAACTCAGATAACCAGCTGGCAGAATGGGAGAGAAAGCAAAAGTAAACTTGTCTATGCAGAAGCCAAGAGGGTCAGTTCTAGTAGCTAGTGGAGCTGCTGCAATGCTCTTGCTTCTGTTACATATATAAATAAATAGATAAAATAAATATAATGTATGTAGATATATATGCAGGAAATGCATTGCTTAATTAGATAAACAAGTAAAATGATTTCGTAGACTGAGTACAGAGCTGGGAGCCAGGAACTCCCAACTCGCTGTATGGTCTTGGGAAAGTCACGTAGGCCAAAATTTTCAAAAGCAGACTCTAATTTGGAGTGTTAGACTTGGACACTGACACTGGATTTGATTTTCAGAGGTGCTGAGTACACACAGGTCCTATTAACTTTAATTGGATTGTCAGCACTCAGCTTCTTCAAAAACTCAAGCCCTAGCTGTCTCAAATTGGATACCTGAAAATTGAAGCTGTCTTAGGGTCTTAAGTAGGATCCACTGATTTTGTCCATCTTCTCTTGGTGACATGCATCCTTGTTATTCTCTATTATCTGTACTCCAGCTTTTACTGGTATTCAAGAGTAATGAGATACTTAGTTACCCCACCCAGGCATGAGCACATGGGTATGGAAATAACAGGCAGCACACTTAAACTATTAAAATCTCAATCCAAAGATTCTAGGCTTCACGTGCAGAAACATACTGCTCACATGATGCCAATAGAACAGAGCAAGTTGCCTTTCAGCATGCAAAATCCTGTTTATTTTTAACTCTAAAAAAAATCTGCAACTGACTTTTCTTCCATTTTGAGTTTTTTCCCTTTGCGCTCTTATATCTTGCGGCCTTGTTAAAGCCATACAGTAATTCCACATCACAGTAGGTGTAAAAGCAATGGGCCAGATCGTGTCCCTGAGAATTTCAGCCCCATTTCTGAGCCCATGAAGGCGTCTTCAGAGTGCTGGATGTGTGGAGGTGAGGTGGTATAGAGTCGAGACTGTCCAGGCTAGGAGATGGGCATCCTCTATTCTCTGCCCTACAGACATTAGTCAGAAACAACAATATAGCCTGGGACTCCCTTGCCCTTCTGAGGGTGCAGGGGGCAGTTGGGCCAGGAGGAGACCTTGACAGAATGGCTCTCATGGAGTCATGCTGCTAGCGAGCTGGGATTAGGGGAACAATGGATCCCAAAGCCAGTGCATAGACCTAGAACCTCCAGACAGATGACCCTAGCCTCCTGTGGATCCACCAGATTTAGGGTGGGGCCCATGGCCTTTTCCTGGAGGGAGGCAAACCCTGCCCTTACCCTTATGATCCATGTGGCAGGAGAAACATCCCGCTAGTGGATTTTTGCACAGGAGGAGATGCTATGACTAACATTAAGTAGTGGAGTTGAGGGAAGGAGGGGTGTTACTCTGTACTGTACTTTTCAGGGAGGTGAACATATGGTTATATTTTGCATTCTATATTTTGCATTGCTGTGAAAAGGAGCACTGTGCTAGATGGCTCTCTCTCTTGAATGAAAGGAAGCAGTGTATACACAGCGCAGTAACAATTTCTATTAGTGTAATTTATCAGCACAAGTAAAGAGCCATGGAAATACCAGCAAAACAGAAGCTAGGAGGAGGTCATATGACTCTATGAATCATAATCTGTTGCAAACTATCAAAGACTCTGTTCAGTGCACCACTGAGCAAAACCAGCTGGCACTTAGAGTATCCAATTATATCCCTAGGTGTAAAAAATTGCTCCTCAAGGCAGAATTAGTGACTCTTAGTTTTTCTGATGTTTTCTATTATGATGCTGTGAAATTTCATGCTTCTGAATTTAAAAATTAAGCACAAATAGATTTGTCAAGCTGGACAACAGTTCTGATATTGAGTCAAAGGACTCTTCATTTCATTTCCATTTGAGAGGTGTTTCAAGAGCTGCAGCATTTAGAATCCCCAAAACTCAAGAATCCAGTGTGAACTTTGTATTTACACATTAATGGAAACATGTCTGGGAAGGTGTTTACTAGTTTAATTAAAAAGGAGTCCACTGAAAGTTATGTAAGGACCCTGTCTGGTTTGAAGGAAATAAACTTAATTCCACAAATACTCAGAGGCCAATAACAGTGTTAACAAGGGAAGACAACTTTTATAAATGTCAGTTTAAATTTTATACCAGAAAGTTTCCTTTGACTGCACTGGGGGCAGCATCAAGACCACTGTAATTTTGTATTCAGATATTATGCATGAATTGGCCTATAATTATCTTACCCTCTCTGAAGCTATTACTAATACTCTGAACAGTCAGAGAGTATGCTGGACAGAGAAGCAGGCAGTGATGTTACTAACATATGCCTGAAAATTGGAGTTTTTCAAACTCAGAGTAACTAATATTTCTTTAAGATTTGGCTATCGAGCAGATTCTTTTCAGGGAAATCTGCATTGCAGTTAAGCAATTGCCTTTCATTTCTTTGGTCTTCCACTATAAAATTGCCTTTGCAATAAAAACTTTTTTTATATAGTAAGTTTGAATCTGACCAATACAGTGCTATTTTGTGGACTACTAATTGAGTCTGACTCCAAGAGGGCTTTATGACTGTGCTGCATTTTGCAAGAAGGTAACAAAGGAAGTGGAAACCATTGCTCAATTGCCAGTAAAGGAGACATTAAGCCAGCAGTGACCACCCCTAAGACTTTTCCAGGCATGGTCTAAAGCAGGGGTCTCAAACACACGGCCCACGGAGTTATTTCCTGCAGCCCGCCATAGGCGCCGACTCCACTGGCAGCCAAGCTCCAAACATTACGGAGTGTTTATATTTTATTAAAACCCCTCTTTGCATTACAGTTTTTAAAAAGTTAATACATTGAATTTTAATATAATATACTATATTACTCTTCATTTTTTTAATTTTTGACTATACTTTTGTATCATTGTATGAAAAGGTTTCAGTGATGCGGCCCTCAGGCCAATTTACTAGTTCTCATGGGGCCCTCGTGGTGATTTGAGATTGAGATCCCTGATCTAAAGGCAGGTTTTCCATAAAATGGGTAAAGATCAAGAAGCTAAGAGTCCTGTAATAGAAGAGGATAAGAAACTACGGAAAATAATAATAAGATACTAAGATATAAGAAGAATAAGATAATTGTATTTTCTTAATAATAATTAATATACTGAGCAGTGGAAGCCCAGGAGCTGGAGAGTGGCAGGTAGAAGCAGGGGAGGAGTAGCTGAAAGCATCAGAGGCAGTAATGGGAACTAAATGACCTTTGGATTTGGCTAGGAGGAGGTAAAGGTCATTTGATACATTGGGAAAAGTTCCTCTTGCGTGCAGCAGACCGAAGCTATGCTCATTGCAGCAGTGAGCCGGCCAAACCATGGAAGGAGATGAGCGATACAAACAGAAAAGGGAGCAAGAAGTGGTGAGCGCAGCAAGGTCTGCCAGTAAAGGAGATGCAGAGATGAGACTCTTGGTGACACCATGGAAATACTTCTGGGCACGGGGGTCACTGAGGGATAGCTCAGTGGTTTGAGCATTGGCCTGCTAAATCCAGGGTTGTGAGTTCAATCCTTGAGGGGCCCATTTAGGGATCTGGGGCAAAAATGGGGGATTGGTCCTGCTTTGAGCAGGGGGTTGGACTAGATGACCTCCTAAGGTCCCTTCCAACCCTGATATTCTATGATTCTGTTTAAGATGTAACATTTTCATCACTCAAACACTCAGCTTTTCAAGTACTAAGCCCAGCTGGCCACCTTGTTGACCATCTGAGCAGGAAGTGGCCACGGAGCAAGTGAACCACAATGACGTAACTAATTTCACACCTTGATTGCAAGTGGTCATTGGCTAGGGGGTGGTACCTTTTTAGCGGTGGAGTGGGAAGCGGACACTGATACTGCCTATATTGTACTTATTCTGTAAATAGAGGACTTTGTCTACAGTTCTTTCAGGACACATCTGCACAGCAGCTGGGAGAGGGATTTCCCCCTAAGGTAGAAATACACATGCTAGCTGTGCTGGAGCTAGTACCTAAAAATAGTGTGGACATGACAGCCGGGGCGACGGCTGGGGCTAACCTCCAGAGTACATACCCAGAGGGCCAGGCGAGATTGCAGCTAACCCAAGCCAGAGCCTGTGTACGCTGCTAATTTTAGCATGCTAGATCAAACAGAGGCAGTGCGCGTACATCTACCCAAGATGGGAATTACACCTCTCAGCTACCTCAGTCTGGCATTTTTCATTAGGACTAAAAATTCACCTTATTATTCATACAGTGCCACGGATTTATTTGATACTTTACAGACCAATTACTAAAGAAGACCCTGCCTCAGGAACCCGCACTCTAAATTTGTCATAACACAATTAAGGATGATAATGAGAAAGAGCTTGGGGAGAAAGGTACAAAAGGATGAGGATTCCAACAGTGAAAGATAGTGAGATAAGTTTCTCTCTTTAAACTCGTCCAAAAAATTAATCTATTAAAAAACTTGAAGAGAAAGTATGCAAAGAGGGATGGGGAAGATGTCAGCAGTGGGGTGACTGGAAGACATGAGTCTGAGGGTGGATTTTAACAAGGAGAGTGAAATTGATGGTACACAGGATCAGAGAAGATGTTTAGAACATAGGGGGTGGCTTGAGAAAAGGCACAGAGTTATTTGCAGGAGAAAGAGACCAGGGGAAGCAACACGGTTAACTGAGCATAAAGTGTTAGCAGCAGTAGTGGGCAGCTACCTGACATGCAAGCACAGGTGGTGCTGGGCAGGTCCCTAAGGGTGAGGATGTGGAAATTAAACAATACATTACATTAAAAATGATTTGTTTACATTCAAGACTATTTCCCTCTAAAACTGAAGATCAAGATTCTGGTTTAAATTGATGTAGCTACACTAAAGCTACATTGAGTCATGATCAGAAGATCGGGCCCTCAACTTTAATGCTGAAACAGCTGTGGCCTATAACTCTCAAAAACGTCTGTTACCATGGGAAGGTTCTGTTTTTCACTACCCCATAATTTAAGAAATGGTTAACATACCTAAACTATATTTTGAAAATATAATTTGCCTCTAGGCTGATGCCTTTTACAGTGTACCAAGTTTCAGAACAATTAAATTTAAAATGACAAAGATTAAGACCTTTATTTAAAACATTTGAGCCATTTAAGAAAATGGAGGCTTCAGAACGAAGCGAACATGATCATTAATTATCACAGAATAAGCAGCACAGCTGTAATTATCTTGTTCTCCTAGAATGTCTTCCTGAAATTTTATCAGTCGTATGTTAATATATGCAAAAAGGAACACTTCTTCCTTCCATTTTTCAAGTGATCAACATTATACAGTATTTCCAGTTACAGCTGCTATTAATAAATCCACTCCTTGAAGATGTGGTAGTTAATTTCTCAGGATTCAGTGCACTTAGTATTCTATTAAAAAATATAACCGTCCCTCCATTATTGTAATTTTGAGGTGATTACACAAAAATTGCTGAAAGTGTGCTTTTAAAAGGAATCTAAACCCTCTCAAGTAAAGTATCTTAAGTAAGCAAATAAAATCCTCAAACCTTTTGGTACCCTATACAAAAACCACTGTTTATAAAACACTTTTATTTAAAGTGTTCAAAGTAATGATATTTCTCACCCCCATACACTTTAAATATGGAGAATATCATTAAAGAAACTATCCACACATTCCAAATCTTTCCCTCAAATTTCAGTGGTCCCTACCAGAGTCCCAGTTACAAAAACAATGTAGAGCTTTGCAGTGATCACCTTTATGTATGGATTAGATTCTTGCACCATCTTCTCAGGCTCAGTTTTATAGAACCGTGTTCTAGCATTAGCAATGCCAAACCATTCTATATAGTCATCTTATTAACCAAGCCTAGAAACACTACAATTATTTTTTCTTTCAAAAACAAGAAAAACTTCCGTAATGTAAAACTCTATAACAATCTCTACCTCTCTTAGCCATACCACATTCACATCCTTAAGAAATATTAGTTTCATTTTCTGTGATGTGTAAGGGAATAAGTTTGTTTTCTATTAACACACTAGGCCAATTTCCACTTTCAGATCTACCGTGCAACCCTAAGAATGTCAATATGGTTGCATAGGTGTAACTGAGAACTGTGAATGTAATCCATTATATCTGAGACAATTAACAGTAAAAACATCATAACTGTCACTTAACATACTTGTTCAACTTTATCTTGTAGTAATCAATCAACTTCTTTGGGTTCTCTGACTAGTACAAGTTAAAAATTAGGAATTTTGTATATTCTGTCTCAAGTCAGTTGAGTCAAACTATCACAGAGGCCTCAGATCAGTGCACTAGCTTGTGATGGTCCAAGCCAGGGTTTAAATTCTCAGATTATTTCTTGGGGAATTGGGGCTTCAGCCCCATGGGAAGCGCTCTGGTTCAGGGCTTCAGCCGTGCGGGTTTGAAAATATTTACCAGAGCTCTGCTCCGGACAGCTCCAGCTTAATTTAAGCCCTGGTCCAAGCAGAGCGCTGTGAAATTCATTATTAGTACAGTACTCTAAGCATTTCTCATGGGGGAAAAAGTGAATTTGTTCCACAGACATTCCTGGTAATATCAAAACTAGTGCTAAGGAGTTAACAAAAAAAAAGAGAAAAGTGAGTTCCAAATTAAACAAACATTGTGGGTACATGGTTAGAAACAGAACAAAAAAAGAACAGCCAAATATACATGCTGGTCACAAAACGGTGCCTTATTTTCTGTTGTTTACAAAGCACAGAACAACCCCCACCTCCCTAAAAAATTTAACTCAAATGCCAAAGTCAAACACTGTGTCTATAACAATTCAGCATCTGATGGAAAAAGCAGATTATGTCTCTATAATCAGAAGTAGTATAATTGAACAGCATAAGCATAGGAGTTGGAGCTACCCTCTGACTGTACAGTATTGTAATTGTTAATTACAGGTGTAAAGTCTGACCCCTAGTGGTTGCAACTAATCCCACACTAAAATATAACGGAACAAAGATCAATAGATAACTAATTGAAATTCTTAAAGTGAGAAAGAGGAAGGAAGGAAGTGATAAGAAGATATCGGACTTTTTTATTATGTGTAGTTCCATTGACTGGATGTGGGCAGTGTCAGGTTTCAGAGGCAATATGGTTCTCTTTGTTCATATAAGGTAATTGTTTTGTGATAGGGAAAGGATAGCATGTACAGGGAACTTCCTCCACTGCTGCCTGCTTGTTGTTCCAGCCCTGCCTTGGATGAGGAGGAGGAAGGGGTATGTAAATGCAAGAATGCAGTGATCTCAGAACATAAGTGCATTACTGAGAGGATCTCATTAGAAAAGCTCAAGAATTTTCTCCAAATTCAAGTTTCTAGAAATTTCTGCAGCCTTCTATAAATCAACCTATGGTAGGTACTTATATGATCCCAATCAGTGTAATATTGCAGCATGCTGTGAACATTAATACAGTTCTCGTGGCAATGCCCCTATGAGGTAGGGTAGTATGGTAACCCCCTTTCCAGATGGTGAGCTAAGGCACTTAGATCATGTTTTCAGAAGTGCTCGGCTCTTATTTAGGTGACAATACAGGTGGCCAGGTTCTCAAGAGGGCTTTGGGTCCTAAGGTTTTGTGGAAACATGGCCCCGAGTCACACTGGCACTCAAGAGAACTGGATCTCTCGAGCCCCAGCTTTAACCACTTGCTTATGCTTCCTTTCTGCAAAATGTAGAGCCATTCAGTGTACACGTTGCATTCGGTTGCAAATACTATCCAGAAGTACTAACCCTACACCATTCCCTGACCCTGCATCTCCGTGAGGAATCCTTCCCTGGCTGATAGCATACCTATTGTTGAGAACACATCAGGAAACATCTCTTCTCTTTCCTATGCCAGCCAAGGTAGGTTTTGACCCTTTAATATACAATTGCTTCCAAACAGAGCAAGTTTCAAACTTTCCCACGATGCCTGTCAAATGGAACTGTGCAGGTAAAAAACTTGGTGAAATGCATCACATGCACATACAATAAATGTTTTTCTGTTACAAATATCATAAAATTATTCACCAGAAACCAGCTTTTAACTCACACTAGGTAGCCTAAAGGTCATGAATTACCTCTGGCACTGTCAGGCCAGAGACTCAAGTTCTATAATATGGTCCTACTCTCTTGTTTCTCAAAGCAGCAGGAACTCAGAGTTCTGCACATGCAGTTTGTATTTTCAGGGAGATGAGACTGCGTGGCTTTATTTACCACTAATCCCCCAATGATGGTGGACATTGCAAATCAGCCACCCTCTCCAGGGGAAGGTAGAACCACGTCAGTGAGGTAACTGAGACGCTTGATGATACTGTAGCTTTTCTGTAAATAGAGTTCTTTAATTTGTTCTTTTAAGAAAAACCCACACACAATACACTGCCTGGAAATCAGATTTCTCTCAGAAGGATAAAGGCCTGGGTAGATTCTGCCAGAATTTGTACAGGTGGTTTAATGAATTTCCAACCTGAAGCTTAGTTCTGTAGACAAGGAATGTAAACAAATCAGCCAACCCTTTGTGGCCAGGGGGCCTTTGCCCTGCCGCCTTCTTTATCTTCCAGGTCCTTTTACACAGACTCCACAGGCTTGCTCCTCAAATCACCATCATTATTGAGTGGGGTTGATTCAGGAAAAATGAACTCAAAAGGCTATCTGAGGGCCTGGTTCTTACCTCAAAGCGTGGGTGACCAACACAGTTGGTCCTTGCATTACTTCTTAGGCTGTGACCCACTCCGTGTTTCAGCTTGCCACTACCCTGTTCAGCGCTGACTCCCTTATATACTTTCCAGAGTCTTCCCCCCTCAAGAACTGCTTCAGCTGTCTTATAAGGATGCAGCTGCTTAAGGTTCCCTCATTTAGCAAGCCTGATCCAGGCTTCAAGTCTCCTGCAGGCAGCTCCCTCACTCCCTTTGCTCTAGGTAACTAGATAGCAAGTGAGAAAAATCAGTATGGGGGTGGGAGCTAATAGGTGCTTATATAAGACAAAGCCCTGAATAGCAGCATAGTCCCTATAAAATGGGGACATCTTGTCACCCTGCTTTGCTCTCTCATAAGGAAAGCAAGATATTTGGGCTCTGAATGCCTTCATTGTTCCCATTGAATCTGAAAAACTGGTTGATGGTTTAAACAAAGTGTGCACACACCCACATATAAGTAGAAGGTGTTACCTTCAAACCAAACACAAACAAAAAGGCCTGCCTGTCTCATGGGTAAATACCGATATTTCCTTTTAGTTACACAGCTATTCAATTTTTCTCAACGATAAAAGTTTAGTTTGGAACATACTAGGCTCTTGCATAAAGGAAAGAAAATACCAGCTGTATGTCAGCAACAAACTTGTTAGCAATTTCCTTATGTACATAGAGTACAGACGTAGCTGGCTGCTTCCATCCTGTAGTTTATTTAAAGGTACAGTAGTCTTATGGTCAGTTTGTGCTAAGCCACACGGACTACAATCACAAAGACTTTTGCTGGCCCCACTTGAGCATGGGAATACTGACAATCTTTCAGGGGTGAAAAGAAGGTATTGGACCATCATTGTTGCACTTCCACTGCTGCCCTGCCACTAACTAGGAAAAGGGGTTAACTAATGACTCTCCTGGGTTCAGGAAAATATAGGAATTTATTAAAAAGGAAGTAAAAATAGATTTAAAAATACTGGACAGCAAGTGTTGCAACCAAAGAGAGTATAAATGCAGAGCTAAGAATGAAATAAATGCTAGGCATTGTTAACATAAGTGCCTTCTAAATTCTGCACTAAGAATATTACTAAATTTACTCCTAGCATAATGATCTCTTGCCAAAGAGCCACACAAACTCCAGGCTAATTGGCTAACCTCATACATGCAGTAGCAGGACAAAAACTCATGATTATCTGCTATGGTAACACAGGCTTCTTTCTAGTCATTTATCTAGAAGAGCAGTTTTACTGGCCAAACAAGTTCAGGGACCTGATAAACATTTGAGCAGGTCTGAAAATCCATAGAGTATAAGGCGATAATACACAAGCATATGCGCCAATACACTGTAGTAGAGTGCTACTACCACTCATACTGCTCTAGCTAAAACCTGAACACCTCATTATGCTCTATGACTTCAGATCTAATCCAGCAGTCCTTATTCAGGCAAAACTCCTGTGATGTTGCACACCATATGTTTTATGGAAATACACTTATGAGTGTGAATATAATGTAACTGGAATAAGGTTTATGCAAAAGGTCTCGTAAGGTATCATAACAAAGGTTATAACGTACTGAATACATTCCTCGTATTTGTATGCATCATTCTTGTATCTGAAGCTAGAAATATGAAGTATAACTCTGAGGTCCTACTGTAATTATGCAAAGTGTGGGCCATTAATGGTAGTTTAGAATCTTGATGGCTCCCATTGACTAGGACAATTTGTTATAAATGGTTTATTTACCTGCAAACCTTTCTGTGTAGGTATGGGGCAGCCCATGGGGAATGGAGACTAGGGGTCTTATGATGACATGTGACCATGTCACCTGATAATGAAATCCATCTTAAATCTGGTACTTTTCCATTTAGAAGGCAGGGGTGGGGAAAAGCACAAAATTCCCACCTTGTGCCAAAGCTGTAAAAGGGGGTGAAGCAGGACAAAAGAGGCTGCCAGTCATGAGAAAACCCCTGCTTACCACCTGAGATGTCTGCTGGAACTAAGAAGGACTGTACCAGGGGAAAGAATTGGGCCCAGACTAGGAAGGAGTTTAGTTTGTGAAAGAAGCTTATTGGAACATCTCTGAGGGTGAGATATTACCTGTAATCAGTTTCAATTACCTGTATTAGGCTTAGACTTGCGTGTTTTTGCTTGGTGACTTACTTTGTTCTGTCTGTTATTACTTGAATCCTTACTTAAATCCTACTTTTTATACTGAATAAAATCACTTTTGTCTATTAATAAACCCAGAGTAAGTGATGAATACCTGGGGGAGCAAACAGCTGGGCATCTCTCTCTATCAGGGATATAGAAGGCGAACAATTTAAAAATTTACCCTGTATAAACTTTATACAGAGTATAAACGGATTTATTTGGGGTTTGGATCCCATCGGGAGCTGGGTGTCTGGGTGCTGGAGACAGGTAACCTGCTGAGCTGTTTTTAGTTAAAATCTGCACCTTTGGGGGCATGGCTCAGATCCTGGGTCTGTATTACAGCAGGCTAGCATGTCTGTCTCAACAAGGCAGGGTTCTGGAGTCCCAAGATGGCAGGGAAAACGGGCTCAAAGGTAATTTCAACACATCAGGTGACAGTCCCAAGGGGATCTCTGTGACCGAACCCGTCACAACTCCCATTAACAGTTGTGCCAGAGATTAGCCCCTGCATCTTGAATCAAGACTAGCTCACACTGTACAAAACAGTGTGCCAAGCAGTAAACTCAACACTTGTGATTATTAAAAGCCCATTGAGTCTCTGCTCAATTGCTTTTACATTGCCCTAACCAAAATGAAACACTAAGTCATTTGATACTGGCTATGCTGCGCAGGAGAAGGAAATGGAGAAATGGAATTTCAGAATGGAGTATGAACAGTTAATCAGTTTATTTTCTTGCTGTCATGAAAGTTTTCATAATGTTATTGTGACAGAACAGCTTGAAAAACACTGGAGTGTTGTTGCTTTTTTAATTCCTTCCAAAGATGTACAACCCCCCACACTAATAGATACCATCTTAGGGCTGGTCTACACTAGCCCCCAAGTTCGAAGTAAGATACGTGACTTCAGCTACGTGAATAACGTAGCTGAAGTCAAAGTATCT
Source organism: Macrochelys suwanniensis (assembly GCA_033296515.1). Taxonomy (NCBI): domain Eukaryota; kingdom Metazoa; phylum Chordata; order Testudines; family Chelydridae; genus Macrochelys; species Macrochelys suwanniensis. Next base: position 94,384,903 of record CM065782.1, on the reverse strand, counting down.
TATTTCGAACTTAAAAGTACTTACCCCTGGTCCACACAGCGGCGCGCAGTCTCCCCCGTCGACTCCGCCTGCTCCGTTCGCAGAGCAGGATTACCGGCGTCGACGGGGGAGCACTTCCTGGTTCAATTTATCGCGTCTAGACAAGACACGATAAATCGAACCCAGAAGATCGATCCGAAGCCTCCGACGCAGCGGGTAAGTGTAGACTAGCCCTTACAGTATAGGCCTTGGCATGTGCAATTCAAAATCTGAGCAAAAATTATTCTCATGATTTTTGCTCTAAAATAGACTGGTTTGCTTAACAGTATTTCCATTGTGTATGTTAGCTGTTCTCAAACTCCATTCAGACTGGGGTCTTCTTAAGGGAAATCCTCTCTTGAACCACCTCCCTTTCCAATCTCAAATCCACAGCTAGCATGAGCAATAGACTTAGTTACCTGAAAGAGATATGAGGAGAGTGTTGAGACCAGAGGGAGAAGCAAATTCACTTTAAAATGTGGCTGTGTGGTTACAGGCCCCTCGCCGTTTTGTATCCGTGCTGATTTATTTCATCTTGGAGGATGTAGGACTTTAAATTCATTAGTACTGAATGCCCCTGCACCCTCACTGGTACAATCTCTCCTGGTTAGTTCTGTGCTGTCCTAGTGTGTGTTTACTACCCTTCAGTTTTGGTTTTAGCAGCACATTTGATCATGGTTGAATTTACATCCAGGTAAACCCCGAAAAAGGAAAAATTTATTAATCAGATTTTGCTTCTGCACAACAACCCCGAGGCACAGGCATAGAAGTGAGCTCTAGGAATAGAAGGGCACTGTGCGCGCACAGCTGATACTTCCTATGATGGCAGAACCATCTCTTGATTCAACCACTCATGCATCACCCTTGTGAAAGAAGCAGTTCTGCAGATAATCTGGAAATGAAGTGTGGACCAGTGTTTGAAAACCTCATGTCTATGCACTTGTCTTTCATTTCTGTTGGTTTTTTTCAAAGATTGCTAAGAATAATCCAAAAGACAAGGTGGGTGAGGGAATATCTTTTATCGGACCAACGTCTCTATTCAGTTTCCAGAATTGTCAACCTCCTTGGCTGTGGGGTTCCACTTTTCTCAGATGTACAAGAGCTCTGATTCAGTAAATGGATCTCCTGTACATCTGAGAAAAGTAGAACCCCTCAATCAAGGGGGTTGAAAGTCACTGGAAACCAAATAGAGAAGTTGGTCCTATAAAAGATATGACCTGGCCCATCTTGTCTCTCTGATATCCTGGGACCAACATGGCTCCAATAACACTGCAACAAGAATAATCTTAATACAACTCTTTGGACTGATATCAAGGCCGACATTTTCAGACTTGCATACATAACATTAGACACCTAAAACTAGGGTGACCAGATAGCAAGTGTGAAAAATCGGGACAGGGGGTGGGGGGTAATAGGAGCCTATATAAGAAAAAGACCCAAAAATCGGGACTGTCCCTATAAAATCGGGACATCTGGTCACCCTACCTAAATCCAAATCAGGCATGGAATTAAGTGATCTCTGCACCTCTGGTAATCATAACATTTAATTAGGTGCCAAAGTAGGGATTTCAGGTGTCTGATATTAGGCACCCAAGTTGCAAACCCATGGTCATCATGGTTTGTATTTTCACCCTCCACAAGTCAAAAAAAAAGAAAAAAAAGACACAAACAAAAGAGTCCCACCAGCAAGTAAACTGACATACTGTATTTATTGCACAATTTTCCCCTAAAATTGGGAATGGTTATTATAATACAAGTGCACATCTTGGGAAATATATACAAAAAACAAAAGAGATAACAGATATGTACATTTTACCCAGCATTTTACACATACCACCATCTAAATAATTTAGAGAAAGCAAAAGAATTGTCATAAAACATCTGTCATAACTAACAGGGGAAATGTATCAAAGGTGAAAATCCTGTTCTTTTTATTAATTATTATTATTTATTATTTTGTTTTTAGCAGACCAGTGTTTGCCAACTGCAACAAAATAAATTTGCTAGTAGATATGTTTAGTATACTTAATGTTTTCAGCCTAAAAATTAAGACATTAATAGAGGGTGGGAATATTGAAGAAATAAATCAAACAGATTAGTTTTCTATACACAAAAATGGTTTGATACATTTTAAAAAGTCAACACTATAGTGTTGTTAAAGATCCCTTTTTAAACATTATTCAACAAAGAGGTGCATGTACCACATCTCTCATGTACCATAAAAGATAAGTTACAGGAACACTGCCCATCATGCTAAAGTTGAATTTGCATATTTATCACAACGGCAATATGGTTAGGAAAAGTGTCCATACATTTTAGACCTAAAGCTCAGATATTCGTCTCACATGGGGAGCTAGCATCGGCGACCTGATAACCACAGTGGTGGCAGAGTGGCCACTTTGTCCAGGATTGACTGAACAAATGATCGCTTTAAAACGGTGTGAGGGAGCTGTGTTAGGCAGAAGAAAGCTGAAAATGATTCATCTTAATGACAATTTTTTCTCTCTCAAGTAATTAATTTCATGTTGGCAGAGGCCATGTGTTTCTTAGAGTCAACCCCAATTTCAAAATAACGTCCAGAGTTTGCTTAGTGATGAGTAAACAGAAGAGAACATAGTATTTTCTTGTAATAATTCATTAGGGGCTCAATCCTACAAGGTGCTGAGCATGGTGCTGATTCATCAAAGCACTTAAGCACATGCTTAATTTTAAGCATGTGCTAGTCTCATTGACTCCAGTGAGACTACTTGTGCTTAATGGGACTAGTACATGCTTAAAGTTAAGCATGTGCTTAAGTGCTTTGATGGATCGGGGCCAGAGTGCTCAATACATTGTAGTACTGAGTCTTGTAGCACTACTGCGATCAGGTTATATTAACTGCAAAATATGTACAATGTTCAGAATTGTAATTATTGGCTACATACTGTATTCTAGCAAAAATAGTTTAAAATTCGTATTTTAGAACGCAATCCTACATTACTGATGTGTGTTTGTAGAATCAGGCCCTTAAACATTTGTTGTGTTCGTTCCAAAACCTAGATGTTATATAATCATGTGCTTAAAAGAGGACATTTAAACAATAAGTAAAGTGACAAATTAAATCTTTAGACTACATATTAAATATGAAAGTCTTCCCTGCAGAAGTCAGCATTAGATTTTGTATGCAGACAGAGTTTCAGGACGCACTGCCCATATTAAAGTTTGGCTTACTTAACAAGTTAGATCCCAAGCCTACAAGGATAATGGTGCAGGTGCAAGTCTGTCCATACAGATCCTTGTAGGAATGGAGTCCTAAGATTAAAGTTATGATTTTTTATACTGCTACCAAAACACACTGGGTGAAATCCTGGCCCTGTTGAAGTCAGTAGAGTTTTGCTATTGATGTCAGCAGGGCTGGGATTTCACCCATTGTTTTCAAGTTTGATAGAGGGGGGGAAATTGTTTTATTTTTAAAACAACATCTGCAAACCACAACAGAGAGCATGTTACACATTACTGAAAAGAGGCTTATAGAAAGAATGAGATATTATAGAATGGTAAATACAGTTTACTGAATGAGTGAACCAGTACCTTTCACTTTTATTATGGATAGTCTGTGAACTCCAGTATACTGAAAATGATCAATGAAAACAATAACTGTAATTAGCTACATGAATTGGCTGCTAGGACAAGTAAGCAAAGAGAAGCATATAACGCAGTGTCCAGTTAAACTGAGGTAGTAGAGCCTTTTGAAACAATCACCCACATACTGTACATTTACATTACTTACAGCAGATTGGTTCCACATCAGCTATTTTTACAAGTACTGTATATATGACGGCAAAACAATGATGAGTGAATAAAGGAGAAAGGCTGAGAATGGAATAAACAGCATTTCCTGCTGGTAGCTACTCAAGTAGGTAGAAAAGGGATATTACAACAACTTGCATCATTGGGATATTTTGTCTAAAAATAATTTTGATATTTCTATGCAATGGCATAATCACGCATCCATGTTTGTAGAACTTTTTTTAAAAAATATAGCAATTAGTTACCTGAGCAATTAAGGTTAATAGTCTATTTTTTCTCCCCCAGTGCTTTGGTACAATTATTTCTAGCTCATTATTTCACTCACTGACTGACTGCTGTAAAAACAATATATTGCCAGAATATTATAGACTGTAAAAATATTAGAGGTAATAGTTGTGGCATTTTTGGGATGCCACGGGGTAATTTCAATCATCATTCTCTCTTTAGCATTTGTTTGTTTTGTTTCGAAATTGCATTTCTTCTATTCTTGGTAAGTCATGAAACAAAAGTATCACTATAAAGCAACATTTAAACATTATAGCCATTGAATACCTGTTACACCATCAAGCCAAGAAAGGGAAATAGAGTCACGTTTGCCAGTTTGTTGGCTACCCACCCCCCTTGAAAAAAGATTACAAATACATTTTTAGCTGAGTGTCATTAGTAAGCTGTTTACAAAAATCATTTTTCCTTTGAGAAATATCCACAATTTGACTATTTAGTGAAAAAGTAGAAGTTGTTACAAATCACTGCAGTTTGAGAGTTAAAGATCTTAACACACTCCTATAATAGGTATAAGCCAGTCTCAAGACAGCTGCTTTCTTCTCCTGTTAAAGTTTACAATCAGCAAAAGCACTGTACATTATTACAAAGGAGTTCTTCCTTGCATTCCATTTTTCATTGTACATAATTAGCCTCCTTGCAGAAATTGCCAAAACCATTTGCAGTTCTTCAGCTTTTTCTAAAATCTTGGGTTTTCTTCAGTAACCTCAAACTCGGGCTTTTCAATTACTATTATAATTGAAATTCTTTTTTATGAATGGCCAAATGGGAGAGAGAGAAAAAAAAAAACCTCTCCAATTGTTTGTATGATATGCAGTCAGTGATGGAGACCCAGTCAGCTCAGCAAGCTGTTCAGTTCAGTTGCCTCCAGCGAAAAGGAACCAGGACAAGTGTGTTTCATGTCTGTCTCCTTGTCTTCCATTTCATTTCCAGGAAAAAAAAAAAAAAGTTAATCTCTATGCCCTTCAGCATTTTAAAGTAGTATCTGGGCAACATATGGAGAGTGAGTGCTTGCTACAGCTGCCAGTAAAGGGAGGTCGCTGGATTCAATCCTAAAAGGAACAAGAGAAACACTAAATCTAACCCAAAATGTAGCTGTGCTGTACATGTGCATTAACTGCTATATTATCCATGCCAAGCTAAGGTATTTGCAGTTGGACCATTCAAGGAGAGAAGCTCTATATTTTATTTATAAAGCTTTAAACTACAAGTCATTTGTAATGTAAAGTTAAAACATCTGCATTTCTGAAGTAAGGCAACATCACCATTTGTTATTAAAAACACGAACAATCAGTTCGTTTTTAAACAGACATCAAAATTAATTCCTGCTCTGCCTGGTGACTCAGTGACAGATCTTCATTGTCATGCAGGAGACTTGGGTTCCATTCCTGCCTGCTCTCTTGGTCACTGAGCTAACGGTGCTGGCAAGGGAATACACTGGGGGGAATTCATCTTACCCGCTGCGCGCACACAGCCTGAGTAAAGGAGCTTTATGTGGGGAACTCAGCACAAGTTAGGAGCAATGGGGGGAGTGGAATTCGTCCATTCCCCACTCACAGGCAAGCCATGGCACTGTGCCGCAGCTCGTCCCTTTGCAGATACTACTTCAGTCTGTGCGTGCACACACGCGCACACACACACACACACACCCCAGCATCCCAGCCTTCAACCAATACCTATCTGCATAATGGAGTATTTAGAGCTGGTGAGGAGACCGCCTTCCTAGGATCCGTAAAATGGCCTCTCTGCTTGTGCCCCATTCCCACTGAGGGGTGCTATGTGGCGTACATGATACAGAAAGTGTTCTCTGTGCCATGTGGAGAATGTCACCCTGGAGGTATCAAGTGCCTTGTGTTATTCAACAGGGATTGGCCACCTAAAGAATGGTTCTGATGAACTCTGGAGTGGTGGGTCCGGGGGGTGGGGTGGGGGGGATGGAGAGGGATCTTAGAAGATATGGAGAGCCCCAGAATGGGAAATTCGTGACAAACTAATGGTTCTGATCCTGCACAGGGATCCACTAGCGCAGACCCTGTGGCTGTGACAACCCTACTAGTAGGTGTGGAGAGGATTTGTGGTGGGGGAAACGTGTGGAAACTGTATTAAACAATGCTGTACAATGCATTTTTTTTCCACTGCTTGCATCCGAAGAAGTGGGTATTCACCCACGAAAGCTTATGCTTCAATACCTCTGTTAGTCTATAAGGTGCCACAGGACCCTTTGTCGCTTGTATTAAACAATGTGATCATACCCCAGTACCACGCCCAGCTCCTTGACATGAACTCGCATCTGGCCCTTGAGGTATTCAGACAGCATCTTGCTTTTGAAATACAGCTCTTGCAGCCGATCTTCCAGGTGCATAACACACTAGGAGCACATGAAAACAATCACATAAGAAACAAAACACCTTGCAGCCCCCTATACCAGCCAAATTCCAAAGAAGAACAGCACAGTCCCCATAATTCTGTTTTCTTTAGTAGGCCACGTCAAGGTAAATAATTATTTGAAGGCACCTGGCAATAGCAGAAGACACACAGGGAGAATGACGCAAACTTTTGTTTAGATTTCTGTTCTGAAAAGTATTTTTTATGTAAAGAATGGATCTTACAGTCCTACTCTAGCAAGACTCTCACCTATTTCAGTGGAAATTTTGGTTGCATATCAAATCAGGACCAAAGACAGCTATCTTCATTACAGAACAAAGTTTAACTGAATATCCCAAATGGGCACAACTGGAAGTTAGATAATGCACAAGATGATCAATTGTGGCTATGTGAAAGTATGAGAAATATCAACTTACAGCATCTTCGTTAACACACTAATTTAAATGATATTCTCAACACGTATTCAGCCCTTTAGATCTCACCCATACTTACAAAATTTGGAGATAAATTATGCTTGTAAAGCTGAAGAGTGGAATGAAGCAGGTTGGAGACAAGGCTAGAGACTAACACCTCTTTTCCTAGTTTATTATCAGTCATTCGCCTTTGGCTACTGGCCACTTGCACTGTCCATTTATCTGTGTCTGCGATAATGCAAACAGCCTCTGCAATTGGTTCATCCAAAACAGGATGCTAAAAAAAAAAAAAGACAGAAAGACAATAGTTTAAGTCTGCGAGTAACAAAAGACAACTCAATTTTTCCAAAAATAATTTCTTCCTGAATAGTGATGACATTTTTACATACACTGCAATCCCTTAAAAATGGATCTTTATAACAGAAAAGCTACCACCGTTTTAAAAGGATAAAAGCCTACATTTTCCAAAGTAGTTTTCTTTTTATTATCCTCTATTGTATTGAATATCTTCTTCCAAGCATGAATATGTTTCAGTGCCTACCAGTTTTCCCCTTGGACATTCAATAAATATGGATGTGTCCTGTTCGAATGGAACTGAAGTTAAATGGACCCAGGTTAAAATCATATTTAAAAAAAACATAACCCCCTGAATAGCTTTAACTGTTAATATTAGCACTTTAGGTTATTAAAGTCGAAGGCATCCAAAATCTAATTTCCTTGTCACCATGTTTGCTGTTTATTTTTTGTATTCACTCAGTTTGGACACTTTAAATAGTCTGGTCAGTTTCACTCCTGTTACCAGTCAAGTTTTCCTTAATGTCAGCAACAGCTCTGGGAATATGGTTTGTTAACTGTTGCTGCAGAACCAGCAGAGGGAGCAAACAACGAAGTCCACATTTACTCTTCTAGTGCCTTCAAACAGCACCTTTACAAAATATTTCTCTGCAATGGATTTTTCTTAAAAGAAATATTTAGAACTCTGTTGGTCCTTTTCCCATTAGATTTTTGGCTTAACTGCTTGAGAAAGCATCCTTTTACCCAGAGCACCACCAATGTGGTGCTATGGTACAGTATGATTTTATTTGAAAGCCAGGGTGTAAAATCTTGTCTAATATTTTATATATCCTGCCAGTGCTTGACGTTATTGATTCAGCTGAAGTTTGCTAGGGGAAAAAAAAATCTCTATTTTGTGGTATGTAAGAATGAAGCATTTGTTTCATGCCAGTAGTCACTTTGAGCTACTGAACTGGTTTCTCAAAGTTCAGCTGGGCTTTATTTATAAATGGGTGAAATCCACCCAGATGTGCAGGGCAACTCAGTGGCATCTGATAGGGCTATGTGCAGAGAAGGGGAAGAAAACTATGGGAAATGGCCACGGATACGGGTAGCCAACCCTGCTGCACATAAAATGGTGCTATTACTGGGGCTTTGTGACAGAAGGGATCGTGCCAGAGGGCTTGTTTACTGCTCACAGAAAAAGTGTTCTTTTATCTTTGCTAGGGACTGATCCTGCTCCCACTGAATTAAGCTATTGGCTTATAGGGAAGCAAGATCATGCCCTTCAATGGCAAATGGCAATCTTTGCCTGTAATGTCTTTTCCTTCAATTTCCACAGAGCCAGAGGGGGTAGGAAATGATGCACTTCCACCACATCCACTCCTCCCTTCAACCTGCCCCGTCTCCAGCCTCTCCCCCCAATACAGATCCTGGGTTCTGCAGCTACGACTCTGTTGGGGAAGAAACGGTTCCATAGAGTCCCCATTCTATAGCAAAGAGTAGGAAGAGAAAGGGAGATCAGAGTGCAGAGAGCCCTGCTCCCCATGCGGCTCAGGGTGAGGTGTTTGTCTCTTTTCCCCTCAACGCCAGCACCGTTGGGGTCATTACCTTCTATGAAAAAGAAACAACAGTACTGGGAGATCCCAGTATTTCTGAGGACTGAATGTTAATTTCACCACTAAGTTCTGCTCTGCAGACACTCGGGACACCAGCAGTTTGTTGGGGAGACCTGAATGGGGAAGGCTGTATGGCAGTTCGGACTCCATATCTCATAATCACTATCTACCAACGGGGTTGTTGCACCTAAAGGAAGAGAGACTTCATGATTTCTCTAAGATTTAACATGGATGTCTCTTTTTTCCTAGGGCATGATCCTTCTTCACTGGCTTCAACAGGACCTTACAGTGCAAATCTGGAGCAGATACATATACCCATGTTACTCAGGAGTACTAACTGATCGACGAGAGCACTGAGAACAAACTAGTGAAATGGGACTGTGGAAACTAGAACGGAGCTGTGACAATAAATATTTCCAGTTCCAGCAGGTTGGCCAGTTCAGAAATATTTGCCTCTCTTTATTGTGAAAGATACATTTCATTGGATATAGTTTAATTACCTGCACCGCATGCGACAAATCCGACACCAAACAGTGTCTCAGTTTTTCATCATTTCCTACTCCTTGCAAAACAAAGTCAGGTACGTAAGATGAACAGTAGCCACCTAGCAAGGACCTTCCAAAATTGGCAATACTGGGCTGGATAGAGTTCACTTCAACTAATTTTGACCTGCAAGAAAGGTATATCATGGACATGTACTATAACTAGCACTGATTTCTACTCATTTCAGCTTGAGCAAGTGTGACATTTTAGTTCCAATCATCTCTCCTCTAAATGTGATCAGCTGTTCAACCACATTTTAAAAAGCAACTTCAGTTCAAAGACAGTTTAAAGTATTCAGCCCTGTGCATAAAATACTGTAGAGGAACAAGATACGAGCCAGGGCTGCAATGCATAATTAATACTGTTAATATCCAGATCACCACTCTCTTTAACTTAATTTTACAGCCCCCAAGCCCAGGAGAATCTTTCCAACCATTGATGCAAAATTAGGCTACAGTACCTCAAGCCACGTGTGTGGTGGAATGAGCAGAGATTATATTTGCCATGGTGTCTGTTGTTGAAAATACTTACCCAGGAAAAGGGATCTCATCTTCTTCTGTCCAATCTTCATGCTCTCCTACGTAGTAGTTACTGTTTTGTCTGGTTAGATCATGACCTGTATCTTCGCTTTCACTGTCACCGAGAGCACTGTCTGAGCTCTCATTTCTTGGAATGTCCCAATCAGATCCTGGGGCAACTTTTTTCTCTGAATTCTCTTTATCCCCATGGGGGACACAAATAGAGATTGTGTCTCTTTGGTCCTGCTCAGCAAAGCAGTTTTTGCATGTCTCCTGGCGAACAGATTCCATAAACTTACAAAACTCACTGGGTAGTTTGCTGTTCGTTGTACCTAATTTTTTAGAAAAGTCTAAACTACTGCTGTGATCTAGAACCTCTATAGTTGCTTGCACTGGAATATCATCAATAGTCCTGGTTTCAATCGAACCATCATCCGTAAAATACTCATCAAACAGACTCATGCTCTCTGCATTGTAAGGATTCGGATTCCAATTCTGATGCTCGCTGGCAACTCGAGGGAACGGTTCAGCTGTCCCACAGTCTCTATTTTGGTCCTCAACAGTTTGTTTTGCTTCACAGTTCTGAGCAGCACTCATTCCTTCCTCCAATGCTGCTTGGTTGTGATGCCGAGCAATTTGTTCCACGACTGCTTGACTTCTGAGTTCAATATCTGAATCAGGAGACATGGAATCTCCAATCAGGAAAGTCACCTTTGACTGAGCCTCAGCAGTACTACAAGGAAACGCATCAGACAAGAGCTTATCCGGAGGCTTCTTTTCCACTGCTATACCCGTTGATCTTGTTACTCTGATGGCCTGGTTACCAGATTCCAGTGACTCCTCAGTCCTCCACGTTCCTGCTGTTGGCTCTAATCCCGACTCTGCCATTGCACATTTGTCCACTGAAGCTGACCCTGTGCATATTACTGTCTCCAATTTGGTCTCCAGACAAGATGTCAATTTATCCTTGCACTGATTAATGTCGGCAGCATTTTCTTGGCAGTCAGCAGCAGAAGTTGTCCTGCTCTCATCTGAAGAAGTCTCCAGCTCCACCTTAGAGGCATTCTGGGCATATTCTCTCACTTGATGTGAAACACCCTCTGTATTTTGCCCAAGAAGAAGTGGACACTTGCAATATTTACAGCTACAGTTAGGAGTTCTCATTTCTTCAGGCTCTCTAGATAGCAAATTGCTTCTGTTTCTGTGGATTGTTATGAGCACATATTCAGATTCTTCTACCTCTCCTTTCTCCAGCGTGGTAGTAATAACTGTTCCAGGCATTACTATGGCTTCATCTTCCCCATTTTCTAGAAGATGCGTCTCTTGTAGTTCAGAGCATCTTATGAAGTATGTGAGGAAATAAAGCAATCTCTGCACTAGATCTTGTCTTTTACCAACCACCACTGTTTTTGCTAATCTCACAGGTGATCCAATAGCCCCATACAAGTCTCCTACAACAGAAAACAAAGCAAGCATAAATATTTTTGCAGCTTTAAAATAATCATGCTGTTAAATACAGATGCTAGTTTGCGAAGGCCAGCTCAACAATATATGAGATTGGTGGGTAAAGTTAGACCAGTAAACCTCCCCAGTGCAGACACAGCTTATACTGGAAAAAAATGCTTTTGCTGGCACAACTGTGTCTACACTAGTGCTTTAGCTGGTATAGAAATTTTGCCCAACAAAACAAAACACACACTCCTAACCAATATTTTTACACTAGCAAAAGTTTCTAGTGTCGATGTTGCCTAAATCAGCTTGGGTGTCTCTGTATTTAGGCTTGACAGGATTGCCTTTAAATTGTTAGTCGTCAGTAGACATCGAATTCACATGACAGAAATTAACCCCAAAAAATAGTAAGAGTTGGCAAGCGCAGCCTCCCCCACACCTAGCGCCCACAAGGATCTAGTGTCACTGGCCTGCTGTCATGGCTCCGCACTTTCACATTCAGGAGCACAGAGGCCACCCCTAGGCAGGAGCCGTTGAGCCATAGGGTGGCCTCTCCCACGCCCAGGAGCTCCTCCTCGGGGCCCTGATCAAGGATCTCTGCTCCCCTGGACTAGGCCCTCCTTCCTCGCACCTTGTGCCCAGGTGCCTTGTGCCTCTCTGCTGCACAGGGAGTCCCCTGCAGCCCAGACCTCAGTTCTGGGAACCCCTTGCCACCGCACTATCAGCGCTGCCCTAATCCAAACCCCAATACTACCCCCCTTCATTTCCCACAACTATGAAAATTAAAATGGTTAAAAACGTGCTTAAAAATAAAAATTGATATTAGTTGCCAAAATGACAAAGAATTACAAATTCTGCCCTGTGTATCTCTGTTGAATACAGAGAATTGTAATACAGTAACTCCTCACTTAAAGTCATCCCTGTTAACGTTGTTTTGTTGTTATGTTGCAGATCAATTAGGGAACATGCTCGTTTAAAGTTGTGCAATGCTCCCTTCTAACGTCGTTTGGCAGCCGCCTGCTTTGTCCACTGCTTGCAGGAAGAGCAGCCCGTTGCAGCTAGCTGGTGGGGGCTTGGAACCAGGGTGGACTGGCAGCCCCCCATCATTTCCTCCCACTCCCCTAAGTTCCCTGTGAAACAGCTGCCCAGCAGGCTATCAACTGCTGGCAGTTCAGCTGTCCCTCTGCCTTGGAACTGCTCCTGGGAGCCTCCTGCTTGCTGTGCAGTGGGAGGGAAGGGGGGGGCGGGGCTAATGTCAGGGTGTCCCCCTCCCCCCAACTCCTGCACCCTGCTTACCCCTTCTCTATATAGAGCAGGGTGGGGACAGGACGGAGAGAGACAGAGAGAGCTTGGGGCAGCAGCTGCGGTCTCAATTTCCTGATCAACTTAAAAAGACAGTGTACTTAAGAGTGGGGTCAGCTTACTTAAAGGGGCAATGCACATCTCTCCCTCCCACACACAGGGGGTGTGTCTCTGTCTGCCATGATGTCTCCCCTCCCTCCACTCCTGTTGCCTTGTAGAATGTGAGGCTACATTAACAACAGTGTTAACTCTTGAGGCCTCAGCTAAAAGTTAGTTCATCATTTAGCAGTAAGGCATTCCCTGGGAAATTTCCCACCGTCTTCCACCCTCTAACTTCACCACCTCAACCAAGCTTCACAATACTGTGTGTGTGTGTGTGTGTGTGTGTGTACACACACACACACACACACACACACACACACAGAGATAGATAGATAAATAGATAACCCCCCCAATTTACATTAATTCTTATGGGGAAATTGGATTCACTTAACATCATTTCGCTTAAAGTCGCATTTTTCAGGAACATAACTACAACGTTAAGCGAGGAGTTACTGTAGTGCTGTTTGACTCATATGGAAGATGACGCACTGATCAGAGGAACATATCAGCTGCCCTATTTAGGCCCAATGGAATGAGTTCAGGGGGAAGGACATACGTTTTCTTTTCAAGGAGTAATTATTTTTAGAGGGACCCTTCCATGGGCAACAGCCTTAACAGCAACCTTGAAACTACACACCGGAAAGGGGTTACTACGTCAGTCTCGCCATTACAGTCCAAAGGCAATGGAACCTTTCACCTCTATGTCACCAGTTCAAGTCTGGCCCAGATTTACAGCCACTGAAATGTATCCTCTGCTATCACTTCAGTGGTTTGTGGATTATGATTAGATGGGTCTCACACTCTCACTTCAGTTCCTACTGAGCAGGTGTTTACAACACAAAAGCTAACGGGCAAGCTCAGCAGAGAAGCAAAGAATTCAATGATCACGGAAACTGAGCTAAACGTTTACTTCTACAGGAGACTCCTCCAGGAGCTAGAAAATACAGTTTCCCTAAAGAGATCCACAAGGGGACCAAAATCCCTCATCACCATCAAGGCACTTTAAGACCTGCCCTGCATAACTTAAAAGGGACTTCGTACTTTTCTGCGGCGGCTTTATTAATGGTAGTGCTTAAAGTAATTACATAGTACATGGTAAATGCAGTGTCTCTCTGTAAGCTTGATCTATAGAGCTGTATCTTGGTCTGAAGGCACAGGTTTTTACTTGTAAATGATCAATGGGATTGGTTAGCCGAAGTCACTGCATTCATACACATTTATGTGGTGCTCTAACGGATAGTTTGCGGCGGTTTAAGACATACCTAGTTGTGCCCACAGTGGGTTGTATGGATGAGTCTTGGCCAACATGTCCACACTCTGGGAGGAATGCTTTTCCAGGAAGATTTTTATAGGTGGCTGTCCATTTGGCATGACTGTTGGGACCCAGGCCAGGTGGTTAGTCAGAATTGCAGTCAGAAGGGCTGGTAAAAATCTGAAAATGAAACACTCAGTGTCACTTTTTCCAATCAGGCATTCATAGCATTAAAGCAACAGCAATTCTACAATCTACAAAACACAGGAATGCTAGCTTCCTAATAAGAACACAGAGACAGTAAAGACCACTCGCCCTGCTTGGATTTCTTTATGCATCAGGCTGGAAAAGAAAATGTACTGCCCCAAGGTGAGAGGCATTTCTTGGAAAGGATATAAAATTAAAACTGTAAAACATTTCCATATTATGGGCATCTTAATTCCTCAGTTTAGCAATATTATGAGACTTCTATTCCATGCATAGCAAGCTGTTTATCGTAGCCATAGATGGTGCTAAAAATCTTTGCGAAACCAAAAGATCTGGTGAATATATTTACTAATAGTACACAGAGTACCATACTGCCAACAGAACTAATTGTGAGTACAGTTTATTATTAGAAAACACTAAACATAGTATAGAATTTGCATCTAAAGGTAAAAGGTGGGTTTTAATTACTTTGACATTTCACTTTAGCAAATCTTTCACTGTCCAGTAGTAAGTATGAAAAAAATCTTCTCAAAACACAAGTTATTGGGTGCTCTTACAGGAGTAAATTGGACGAAATTCTATGGCCCGTGTTATACAGGAAGTCAGATGAAAATATGATCTAAAGAAATTATCCTCTTTGGTCTTAAAATCTGTGAACCTATGAAAAAGAACATCTCAGGAAAGAAGGATCCTTTATAGTTACTATCAAACCCTGAAAACAGATAGATATTGTGCTTTGTGCATAACAATTATGCAATTTAAAAATGATCCAGTCACTTGCTTTCAAAAAAATCATAGAATCTCAGGGTTGGAAGGGCCTTAGGAGGTTATCTAGTCCAACCCCCTGCTCAAAGCAGGACCAATCCCCAATTTTTACCCCAGATCCCTAAATGGGCCCCTCAAGGATTGAACTCACAACCCTGGGTTTAGCAGGCCAATGCTCAAACCACTGAGCTATCCTTCCCCCATGCTTCAAGTTCTGTGGCATCAACACATAGCTCTGTGACTATCAACCAGGAAAGGTGCATCTCTAACAGGCACAACAGTTTTCATTTGCCAAGTTAAAAAGTTGGGTGAAAAGGCTTTTTGAAAAACAGAACTACTAGATTTAATGTAATGATATAACATGGTTATTGACATTGCACGGATACTAACTTCCCATTCAAATATACATTGGGTAACAATCACTGGGAAGACTTTAAATAATCCTTTTGAAAGATGAGATCAAACAATTCTTCATCTGAAATAGGACTTTTACTACAGCAGATTTGAATTTAACATCAGTCATATGCTACTTTCACTCCATCAAGGCATGACAGAAAAACCTACAAAGCAACATACTTCATACGATAACCAAATTTTAAATTTGCATATATACAGAAACACTACATTGAAGTATTTTAAAAGTCATCAAGATGACACCTTGTTGTGTCTAAATATGGGAAGGCAAAATTACGTTTCCCTTCTTCCAAGCATTTTTTTTTGTTTTTGTCCATTTGTATTTGAACCAAATTGTATTTTCCATAGGCCTTTGTTTTGCAGAGATATTAAAGGTAAACTGTGAGTCATTCAGGACAGAGAGAGACCTTGTATCTTGCAAGTATTTGAAGTGCTTTGTATGCTTATGGCACTCCAAATAAACAACAATGATGCATCTATAGCTAATCCAATCAGATGGGAAATTTAAAGTGTTAGTGGGTTACAGACTATCCCTATCCCATATTCCTGGTGGCTCAGTAAGGTTAAACTGAGTTCAATGGAGCAGAACCCCTGGATCAATTAAAGCCTTATGAAAAGATAAACTACTTTTGTTTGAATTATTTTCTGTAGGCAGTATTCTGCACAGATTCCCGCTGCTAAACTGAACTGAAAGTAATTTCTTATGTTGAGAACTGTACACTGAGTGGACATTTTACATTTAAAAAGTCCCACTTGTTGGGGAGAGAGAAAGTGTACATGGGGAAAGACACAAATATGATAGATCAGGGAGGTTCTGACCTACAAAATGTCATCATTTTCCTGCAGTCAGCTGTTAGGCAGTCAACTGTTGACAAATCTTAAAGGAGAAGCAGCACCTCATAGGGCTTCTAAGTTTTAGTGGCATTTTTGTTTGGATATTGTTTTTCCATTCTTCCCCCCAGCAACGCTAACCAAAGGAGCTGCAGAAGGCCAGTGAGCTGGAGAAAGGGTTAATAACTCCTCTTCTCCTACAGATATTTGCAGAGGGGTGACCAAGGACCTGGCATTCCAAGATTCCTCTTCAGACCAACAAGTGATGATGGTTGGCCTGACTACATTTCAGGTGCCCCTGCCAAAAAAAACCCCACCTCCAGATCCCTCTGGGCCTGAGTAGAACAAAGTCTATTTAAATACAGTTTTGTAGATCTTAAAAACCAAAAAGCTTTAGTCCTCTCGCTCTTGATTGCTGGCTGGAGAGAGTAAGGTGGAATAAATGAATGGAGATTTGGAAATAAACTAGAAACCTACAGGTATTGGGTTTGATTCTCCTTCCACACCAATGTGCATTAGGAGCATTTCTATTGAAAATAATGGAGTTACATCAATGTAAAACCGGTGTGGCAGAGTGGAGAATCAGGCCCACAGACTTTAATGCTGCTAATACCCTCACTGGAGCATTTAAAGGACAACACCATCCTGCCCTGTTTAAAACAAAAACCAAACAAAACCACACTAGAAAATGCATTTTACAGTGTACAGTTCAGAATGACTGTGGGCTGAAGAGTTTAATCTTGGCCAAATGGTTCCATCCCTGTTGGAACTTACTTTGGGGAAAACATTTTAAACTCCCTCTACAACGCATCAGGGCTTTTCACATTCCACTGACGTCTGCTGGCACTCATATGGCTGCAAGAGATCCCTTACTTACAGGAGGTGGACCATGCTACACGCTAATTGTGACCTTCCTGTCAGGGGGATAAGGACTGCAAAATTACCACTCAGAGGCAAAAGTAAAAGGCTCTGAGGAACAGCAGAGTAACATTTTCCTTTGAGGATGCCCGAGCTACACTGACCAGCTGCTGGATCTTCTCCTGTCCATTTCTTTGAGTTAAGAGCTGCTTTGCAGTTCGATTCTCGGTCAGACTTCACATATTTGTGCTTGGTTTAGGATTTCAGTGAAGCCAAACACTTTTTAAATCTCCCATATTTATGCCTTGGAGGAAGAGGATGAAGAGAAGACAAAAGAATGAATCTATAAAAGATTCCACAGTTGAGTTAACCACAAACTTTTTAATTCTGAACCCCGTGGTGGGTTCTAATGTAGCACATGTCCTCATTCATTCTTCAAGAGACCCTGGCTTTTTGTGGAAGCCAGGCTACGAACAATTTGTGATCAGACTCTGCCACCCATGTGGCTCTTACTGAATTTCTGACCTTGTTCATTACAGCTCTCCTATTCACTGGTTCATTACAGCTCTCCTATTCACTGGTTTTGAAAGGTAGATTAATGCATTTCATAGGGGATCTTTTCCCTCTTCCCCTCATACACACATGCTCCCATCCCATCTTTTGAAGGATTGTACTTGAGTTGGGATTTGATGAGATTGTGGGGAAGGAGTCTTTAAGAAGAGACTTTTTGTTTCTTTCTCTTGTCTTGCAGACTAGAATGTTTGTGCCCTGAAAGTCCACATCGACAATGTAAAAACAAAACCCCGCAACTGCGAGTCTCAGGGCCCAGGTCAACTGACTCGGGCTCGAGGGGCTCCTGATACTGGACTAAAAATAGCAGTGCAGACATTCAGGCTCAGGTTGGAGCCCTGGCGTCTACACTGCTAGTTTTAGCCCCATAGCACAAGCCCTGCAAGTCTTCTTTTGCAGTTTAGACATACCCTTAGCTCCTGCTAGCTATTTCATCAGCCTTTGTGTATGTTAAACAGTGACAGCACTGGGGAAAAAAACAACTAAACTAAACGAAATAACTTACTGATTTTTGGAGGCATTTTCCATTAAGAAAGTGAACTCCTTCATGAAGCGATGGCACAGCTGGTTCTTTTCTGGGATCCCCGACATCATGGTAAGCCAGACAGGTTCGCCAATACGTGGCATGGTATAGAGATTGCAAATAGTTGTTCTAAAAGAAATTTAAGAAGGAAAGGTCATATGGGTAAAGAATGTATTACAATATTTAGTTCCAGTGGCTATTTATGTCAAACGTAAAATTTTATCATCAGCTATTAGCCAAACTCCACAGAAACAAAGAACTTTTCACTAAATACAGAAAATTCACCTTTCCACCTTTGCAAGTGAAAATGCTAGAAACTCCTTCTCAAACTGAACTGATCTCAAACACAATAATGCTCATTGTCAAGATTCAACAGGTTCCCTATTTAGCATGCAAAGGAAATGAAAGATTCCAGGCAAATAATTGGTTTAGCATTCCTTTGTTTGTTTGAATAAATTTCCTGGTTTTTTATATATGACATTCAAGCCACATAAATCCTTCCCAAGTCTGACTTATTTGGTGAATATGGCAGCTTTTGTGTGCGCATAATTTATGAAGTATTTCCATTTGCTGCTTAGTTTAGAATCGACAAATATCTCCACCAAATCCGTAAGTGTATGGATTTGCAGAGAGACAGACCAGTTAATTCTTTACATGTAAATTTACTGTAGGTAATTACTGGACTGAAGGGTTACTGCACCTGTCTATACCTTTTTAGTCTTACAGAGAACAGTAAATATATGATTAGAACTTTGCTAAAGCGCCAAATTAAAATCTCTCAGATTATTGCCCAGCTTTCTTCCCTCATTTTAACGAGTTTTGTTTTAAGTACAGCACAATTAAACAAAATATTAAACCAGCAACATTCCAATGCTGTCAGCAACTTTGAAGAAGTCAAAGGAAATGCCTGACCACTTCAATTGGGTTTTCCCCAACTAAACAACTACTTTTTTTTTTTTAGAAGAAGAAGAATAGAGTAACCAGTATCTTTCATCTAACAAGACATGCATGTCTCAGTTCCTGGTAAATCATGCCTACTCAAATCTCTTACTTATAATCGTGTTCTCCAAAAGCTCAGTGTATTGGCCCCAAACCTATTCTCTGCTCAGAACAGACACTTCTAGACCAGCAAACTGCTGGTTATGCATGCCAGGAAGATGAACGCACTCAAGAAGCAGCTGCCAAAAAAGCTGAACCAATGAAGATTTAGTTGAAGATCTCTCGGAAGTGAAGAAGCTCTGGATGAGAGCGGCTGCGATGCGAGCCCACGGAAATATTCTAGTATGACAGCAGAATTCAAAGGCAGAAATTGCCCCCAGGCATTTGGGCTCCGTGAAAAAAAAAGAAAAAAACAAAACAAAACAAAAACCACACAATGCCAGGAACCTCAGAGCAGATGGAAAATCTCTGCCCAGGCTGAACACAAAGGGCCTGTTAAAACGTCCAACATATTGTACAGTGTTCAGCAAAGCAGTCTGAGAAAAGGGGAGGGGAAGGGCTTTTTCTCTCTTTTTAAAAATGATTCACTCTATTGATTTTCATTTTTAAAAACAAATTCCACCCAGTGTTAGTAACATTCAAAACTGTCCCTCCCTTCCTCGGCAAAATCTTACAGTAAGAGCTCCAATCTCAGTTACTCCGTTCCTGCACTTGTGGCATGAGAGAAGCGGGATGGGAGGTAGAGGGGAGGAACAAATGTGGCTTTAAAGCCACCTCTGTGCTCACCGTATTCTCGGGCAGCCTATGTGGCCCTCAGAGTTAAGTTAGTGCCCTGAGGCTGCTGTAACTTACACTCTGCTTCTCATGGCTCCGTGTGGGCTCTGGGAAGCAAAGAACAGTGGAAGGACAGTGTGCTGTGGCCATGGCTGTGTGCGTGGCCTGGGGTGGTAGGGAGTGAGTGGAGTGTGTTTGTGCTGAGGCATCAGAGCTTGAAGGTCTCACACAGTGCTGCTGCTTCAGTTCACTGGGGAGTTGATGCCTCCAGGGTAAATTGCCACACTTACGAGTTATGGCCAGAAACAGGATTATCGAAAGAAAGCCTCCCACCAGCCCTGATTCACAGCCCCTTCTCTTCAGTGATTTTTGTCGCGTGGGAGAGATCCTGTGTATCAGAATGCATATGACAGAGCTTAAAACTGGTGTCAGACTCCACATCGTGAGACAGAGCAGACCTTAAAAAGCTAGAGGTAAACCTAAGAGCTCAACATGTAATAACCCCTCTGTGCTTCCGTTAGTGCAGACTAACACCAAATTAAGCCCTATGCAGCTGTTCAGCTGTTTTCAAAGGAAAAAGAAACTATTTCTACACTAAAACCAAGATATTAAAATATTTGTTTTTGTTGAAAGGAGAGCCTGAGTCTTGTGACTTGTTATTTACTATTCTGGTAACTGAGGCTGCATCTGCAACTGATAGTGTTTCCTCAGAGACAGATCAGATTCCACTGGCCACCTGCCAGCAAGCATGTGACTGCAGTAAAGGGAACCTTCAATACCAGACATGTAAGTAATGGCACAGAAACCAAGGAACTAAGGGCAAGGATTAACTGCTTTGCAGCTCTGGGGGGGCGGGGGGGGGGGGGAGGGATCCCTCCTTTAACTTCTCAGAAATATGTTCCCAAACAAACTAACAAATATTCCTGCTTTCGTCGATCATCAGCCATGATCTGCAGCAAACACCACATTTAACAGACCAGCCCCCTCCCCTTCGCTACTCAGACCCGAACTTCCCCAATTCTGTACGCACATCAGCACCTTCAAGTGACAAGTCAGGGAAAGTTCACTTCGTAAGAGACTGTTTTCTTGTGAAGGTTTCAGTACATTAAAAATGGGTTACATTTGGAAACACGTAGGGGAGTCTGAACTTTAGCCTACAGCTCACAGACACTCATGGTGCGGTGGGCGAGCAGGCATGTCCCTGGCAGCACAGGGAACACTAAAGAAAATATCATCTCTCATAATAGATTTCTCAGCTTTGAAAACACACACACACACACACACACACACTTCGGAGACCTGTGCTATGTGTTGCTGTGGGTGCAGAGAGCACCTAGCACGCTGGGGCTGCTACCAGAACACAAATACCATAATGGTTATTAAGAATGCAACTGTACTCCTTTGGGGGTAGTGCTGCCTACTGGTTAGAGCACAAGACTATGACTCTTTTCCCTGCCCTACATGCACTTTGACACCCTGGGCAAATTCTTTCACTCTTATAACACTATAGGAGCCCCACTGGGAGAAGCACTGTACAAAGTCAGATCAAAAAGGTGGTCCATGCCCCCAAAGGACTTCTCTCCATGCCTCAGATTCTCAGCGGGGGTAATAATACCTCAGAGAGGTGTTGCAAGGTTTACTTCATTGCTGTATGTAAAGCACTTTGAGGTTCTTGAAGGCAAAGTGTTATTAAAATACTATTTTATGACGAGAAAAATCTTAAAAGATGCTCAGAGTATTTTTCTTTTATGTTAAAATAATTTTGCTGGCTTGCAGCACTTACACTTTCCCTTCCCCACTCCATTTTATTTTCCTCTCTAAAATGGGCATTTTCTTTAGACATGAAAAATGTTACACTCAGAATGCAGGATTTTGGATTAGGAGCATGGCTGTTCTTTTTTGTCACCATACCATCTGCTGCTCCGGGAGAGCCCATGCAATATGCAAGACTCATGCACCTTGCTGAGTTATGCATAATGCAAGGGGCCATACTGCACCATCAATTTTTAAGCAGAACTCTCCACTGAAGTCAGTAATGTAATCTGCTTAAGTATCACTGGTATGAAATAGTCCTACGTCTGGTGCAAGCATGTTAGAAGAGGTGTTTCCCTTGTTATGTTTTTAATGTTTCCTCATCTATCTGCATATTTACCACACCCGAAGATGCCACATGGATATTATTCAAATGCATAATCAGCACTATTAATGCACTCTGTTGGCTTGGCCCTTAGGGTTTTGAGAGCATCTGAACATGTATGCAAGCACAGTAGCTTATTTTACAAAGCACGTTTCTGCGTATCTGAGATCTGAAGACACCCTTCAGCCTGAGAGTCCAGTGTTAACAGCTAAATCCATTAGTAGTTTAAACAATTTAAAAAATGTTTCAAAGTGAGTAACAATGCAAGGTAGATCTAGAGTTTGATGCTGGACCTGCAACACATTTATTAATATCAACAATTTGCAGCAGGAAAAAAATTTCAGTCTGAGCCATTCATGGAAACAGCTTCCCCTCTCTGAGTATGAGATAAGAGGAGCACAACAGGGCACAATTTATTCTTTACTTAGATTGTAAGGTCTCTGGGGCAGGGACTGTCTTTTTGTTCTGTGTTTGTACAGCACCAAGCACAATAGGTAGGAGCCCAGGACCCCAGGTGCTATGATAGAACAAATCATAAGTAGGAACATGTGCAGGCACGTAAATGTAGAAAATCTAGAGGGCCAGATCTTCTCCTGCGTTAGAGCAGCTTGACACTGCCATACCAGCGCAAAGCTGACCTAAAGCCATATTTTCCAGCCACAAGAGGATCTTCCCTGCATAGGCGAGTCTTTGGATGGTAGCAGCTCTTGTGCTCCTACCATCCCCAGCAGCCAGTGCAGAAGTGTGTGGCCTGGGAAAGTTATACGTCCTAGTGAATCATGGGCTGCTGTCAGAGCCACATGGGGCCAGGGGCAGTTGGTGCTCTTTAGATCTAAAGTCTAGCTTGGGCTGCATCTTTAACATACAGCATATAAAAAGCTGACCATTACCTTAAAAAACAAAGAAACCCAGAACCAGAGTAACTTCATGGTAGATGTCTGTATCTTGGAAAGTCACAAGGTGGGGCCTCTGTTCAAAATGTCCCTTGGGAAGCCCCATCTGCGTGGCCAAGGGTGATCAAGGATGTTGCAGGTGATTGACTAGATGTCCCGTGAGAAAGGAGGAAAGACAGGCTGCGAGATGCAGCATTGTGCTACTTACTGCAGAATAAGCTCATGCAGAAAGGCTGGAGGGCGGGGGGATGCGGGGAAGGGGTATTCAGGAAAAACAAGGCAGGTCCCAGAATATAAAATGGACGTTGCCTGTGAGAAGAATAATCCCCTCAGGATTCCCCTTCCTACCTGTGGCCCAGAACAGATTTTTGTGGTTGGCAAGGAGAGTGCCACGGGTGGACCATCCTCATGTTCACTTTACCTCAGAGAAGTACATCAATTAATCTTTCAACTCCTTGGTGATAAAGCAGGAAGCCCCACTCTCAGCAGATATAAATTAACCTTGTGCCATAGACTTCAGTGAAGCTATTTTGATTTATACCAGCTCAAGATTGAGTCAAGGATGTCATATTCTCATTGTTAGCAAGGGGATATACTAGCAATGCCATCACTATGGGGCTAATGGTGGGGTTAACATTCCCGCCCTCACCTCCGACAAATACACGCACAAAAGAATTTGCTGAATAATGCAGAAATCAAAGTGCCTATGCAGAAGATATTCCATATAACCCCAAATGGATTTTTGAACTCAATAATCCAGATGCTGACATTTAGATGCACCTCTTTTGTTACAAACACTTCTTTATTAAAAAAAAAAACCAACCCCAAAACAAGGCAAGTGTTTTTCTGTTCCACAACAACACTTTTTATAGTACGCAAGTTACAATACAGCACTACTATCCTACACAGTGCAGAGAAATATGGTTCTAGAAGGCTGCCAAAAGCTGCAAAGGGGCATTTGTAGCATACATAGCTATTAACACACTTAGTTAAAACATAAAATCATCCAAATGAAGGCTGCAGCCCCAGGAAATTCATACTGGATTTAATTCACCCAGTTACGCGGCAATCAATATGTCATGTGAATGATCACTTTGGCAATACTTTAACGCCTCAGAAAGCAAGCCTGTCGATCTTGTCCTATAAAGTGGGGTGTTTTATTTTACTTTTCCACGTGCATTTTCACCGTACAAGTATGCAGACGAGAACCTTCAACTTCTCTATTCAAACTGTGCACGTTGTCTATACTTCAGCTGGAGCACAACCAAACAGAACTTATTTAGAGAGAAAGAACCCATGGGTGAGTTTCTTCTGTGCTGTGCCTTGCAGAAGCACAGCACAGAACTTGCATCCTAAGGGACGGAGCCTAAAGGTGCTTCAAGCCACCTTTGAACCTGCCAAGTCTCCCGATGCCAGGCTGCTCCTAGAAATAGCCCCCAGGATAGCATATGCAGCCCAGGTGGTGCTGAAAAGGCTCACAGTGCTGTGCATTACAGGTCATCCTGGACAGACAGTCGACAGCATAAAACAGCTGCATGAAGAACGGTGGATTTGGCTCATTATGAGATGAGAGATGTTTGGAAAATATAACAACTGTGCTATGTTTGCCTTTAAATATCACAGAATCCATGGCTATTCAGTAACACTACTCTAATTCTGCTGACTGAAACTAAACTAAAAAGTCATTTTTTTCAGATGAATGATCCCGCAAGATCGTTCACTGCTAAGAAAAACACCCTGTGAGTGGAAAGCAAAAGGTTAACTACAGTTTTACAATATAATGTTGCCTTCTACAGGGCTTGTTAAATGTAGTTTTTGTCTCTCTCTTTTTAGGGGCATCCTGCCACTCCTACCTAAGTGATGACAAATCACTAGAAACCGACAGATTTTATTTTTCTTCCCCTCTCCATCCCCCACGCTCCCTGAATTACTGAAGGAAAATGCCAGTGATGTACTCATCTATGTTATTTCTCAACAGAATTGAATAGATGCTAGGTTTTGATATCGCCCCTCCATTGTGCAGGTGTCAGAAGAAAAGCTTAGACGTTTTTTGAAAGATGCTCCTCCCCTCCAACAACTACCTATGAGCAATAACTATGGTTCCCCTCAGAGATCTGAGGGGGGGAAAGGTTATGTTCTATTCACAGATTAGGAAAAGATGAACTAGAACAGTGTTTCTCAACCTGTGGGTCGTGACCTGCAGGGTAGACCATGAAAGGCAATCAGAGGAGATGTGAGACATTGAAAACTTTATTACAATGTAAAGCAAAGAAAATCTCGCTCCCCACACACTCTGCCCTTTCATGGTCAAGTACTCTTTGACATCCTCTCAAAACACACACCCAGGTAAATTATATAGGCTTTGCAATGGTAGCATTAATAGTTTTCACCCTGACTTTTACAGTCAAGCTAAGTGGGTCAGCAATCATTTTTTACTTTGATTAAGAGGTTGCCAATCTGAAAGGATTGAGAAACACTGCACTACAAAGGATCTGGAAGAACTCAAGCACATTAAAAGAAACAGCAATAAAAGATTTAAGACTAAATACTCACCTGAATTCATTTAGGGCGTCTACAATTCTGTTATATGCCAAGCTCCGCTGACTGGCATCAGCTGATCTACGGCTCATTTTCATAGCCTTGAAAACAATCATTAAACAGATAACGAACACCAGACATGGCAACAGAAGTAAAGAAAATGGAAAACAAAGTCATGTGTTTGGCTTTATCTTTTATGCAACCAGTCAGGCAAATAACATTTTTTTAAACATGATAAATGATGGTACATTGCCAACTTTCATATGTAAGGAGTGTTGTATCTATTTGCACTCTCTTTCTCTTCCGCACTTTCAGGCGTTAAAGCTAGAAAAGGGTTGAAAGTTTTCATACATTCACTGCTAAAGCATTTCCTAGAAGAGGGGGTTGAGACGATTCTATATGTAAAACTATTCATTCTTAGAAAATCTGACAAGATTAGGAATCAGCAAAAAACAAAAATACTAGAGTTATTTAGAGCCCAACAAGCCCATTGAAGGTTCCTGAACCTGCAATGCACTCACGAGAGTGGACTCTTGTATAGCTGAGGGAAAGAGGCAAAGGAGGTCCTAAGCCACCTTTAAACCTTGGTTGATATTGGAGCTGGCTGGGAGCTGAAACTCCAGTGCAAGTTAGAGTAGCCTAAGGACTGTTCTAGCTTCCAGTGATCCTTGCAGCATAATGCAGCATGCTTTGTCTCCACCCCAACACAGTCCCTATGCTGTTAGTAGGAAGCAGAGTCAAAGATCTGGCCCACTGAGCATAAATCATCTCTGGTATAACTCCATTAGAAGAGAGGAATTTGGCCCGCTGTAATACAGATACATTAGTAAGATGCAAGAAAAAAAGTTAAACGAATACAGAAAGTGCAAGAATCGCAAGAGACTGTGTTTACCTGTTCTATTGCACTCTTCAGTTTGTTCATGTGACTCTCAAAAAGAGGGAAATGTGAGAAAAAGAACTCATGAAATTTATTATTTTCATCTTCATCCTTTGAGAGTGAAAATATCACACCAATTGCTATCTTCTTTTTCCTAACAATTCCCGGGCTGGGACCAGAGCTGTCATCTGACAAATTAAAGCTTTCCTCTACGGACCTTGAAGGGGGAAAAGAAAAAGCTTGAGGAACTCATTGCTTTAAATGGCAGTTTGAGTTCTATGTAATTAAATATCAGAACATTTAACTTAAGCTAACTCCTTTTGTTTGCATTTGCTGTTAAATCATCTTCCTTGGTAACATCAGTGTCACTCTATAAAAGCATGACACATTACTGAAAGATGGGCCTTAAATCTCAAAGTCCAGATCTGAAGTTTGTGGAGTTCGGATCTGGTATTTCAATTCACACCTATTTTTGCCAACGGTTTGCTTTTTTATTAGGATCTCAGGGCTCCTTCTCTTCAGAACTTCAACCCATATTTTTACCTGCAATTTGTTGGTGGTTTCTATTATGTGAAAAAACAGTAAACACTATGAAGAAATAAACCATAAAAAGCATCAGAGATCCAATTCTTATTTCATTTACACCAGTATAAATACGCCACAGCAAGTAATGGTGTTACACTGGTGTATGCCAGAGCAGAATCAGACTACAGGAATCTGCAAGAGTCTGAGGTAAAACCAGCTTTATCATCTCCAGCTCACCATCTAGGGAAGACCCCATTCTCCAAGCTTGTGGTCTGACTGCGACGCCAGCGTCTTTGGTAACTGCTGGCACAGCTTCTGGTAAGTGACGAGCCCGGGGAGGGAAACGGAGTGATGAGCAGGCTGCTAAGAGATGCTGTAAGAATTAGAAAAACCAAGTGAAACACTTGCTACACAGCTAAGGCACACAAAAGAAAAGAATATTTGGGAAATTATGGCAGCAGTTAGAGGGACCCCACTAAATCCATCTGACATAACTCATCAAACACCTGACTCATCCTTCCTATCTATACACATTTCTTATTTTAAAAGTGTCCAGTTTACAGTAAAACCAGCAAAGTATACCAGCACTGATGTGCTGGAACAGACTTTAAACCCTCCAGTGTAGAGGTAATAAACAGCATAGGCACTGTATATATGCAGATACCTTGCACTGTGTCTCCAATCCCACAAGGGTGAAAGAGAAAATTCTTCTTCAAAAGATAAGAAACTTGGTCGTTTCAATCCCTTAAGTGCTCTCCAAAAGCAGAGGTGGAAACAGACGGGAAGGATGGCCTATTAGATGCAAGTCCCCAGTCATAACAGGCCCAGTGTCCTGAGTTTATTGGGGGGAAATTACCCATT
Source organism: Macrochelys suwanniensis (assembly GCA_033296515.1). Classification (NCBI taxonomy): domain Eukaryota; kingdom Metazoa; phylum Chordata; order Testudines; family Chelydridae; genus Macrochelys; species Macrochelys suwanniensis. The sequence continues at coordinate 94,357,246 of CM065782.1, read as the reverse complement.
CTAAAAGCTGGAGATTATTATTGCCCTCAATAACAATGGGGCACAATATTTTTGAACACGTTATGAGTTTGATCTGAGTCTTTAAATTTCCCGGCTCATTGGGAATATATTATATTGGGTTATATTCAATTGTACTACTGCGCTCAGAGTATTTCTGTGAGGTATTTTTAAGTATATCAAGGGTGCCTAAAGCCCATGGATAGGTGCCCCTCTCTAGTATTTGCATAAATATAAATAAATGAATACATACATTTCAAAACAGATCATTATAGTAGGGAAAGTCAGATTTCTGGGATTCTGGTTTTAGGGAAGTCACCAAGCAATGGAGAAGGTGGCTTAGGTAACAGGATCTAAGGATATCTAATAGCAATCATTCATTAGTGCACTCTAGTGCGCTGGGTTTTACCAGATCTTGCTATGCCGCTGTCTCGATCCTCATTCTGCTCCCTCCCAGGCATGTCCATAGGGTTGCTGTGAACTGTAAAATAAGGCATACCAATTAGCAGGAGAATATACATTTTCTGTTCCTGTTTGTAGTGTTCCATTTAATTAACAAAACCAAATCATGCTCATCTCATTGCATTCATTTAGATATTTTTCAACACACTATGCAAGCCCATCACCAAGAGATGCTGCTAAGCTGAACAAGCCAAAACATATATTTGAAAAGCTCTTACATATTTTTTTTTTGAAGTCTGCCTCTTTATTTTAAACACAAAAAGAACCAGACTCACATTCATTCTCTCTCCTACAAAAAGATTTTGGAGTACAATTCTAATGTACCAAAAGGGTATTAGCCAAGCAGCTAAAGCCCCTTGTAAAAGACAAAAAGAGTAACTTAGATTTTAGATGTGTATAAACCAGCAACATTGAATAAAAGCTTTATATACAAGTCTGGACCATGTAATAAATAATTCTTCCAAAATATTTTACAATAGTAGTCAGGAAGGAAAAGGGTTACTATTAAAACTTTATATAGTGAATTGTTCAACTAAGCCTTGAGCAGCATCTGTATTCACAGCCAGTCCTTATGTGTATAGAAGATCAAAAGTGTCTCAATCATAATCTTAAATGTGATATATTTTACAGATTTGTGAAAAAAAAGCTACTGAGCCATGGAAGTAAGACCCAGCCACTGAAAACAAGAATTGTTCATTTTATATGACCCAAAAGTGATTATATAGTCTTATAAATTTGGTTAAAACAAGTCCAGATCTAAATTAGTCTGGAAAGCAACTAGTGTCAAATATTGCCTCCAAAAATAGATATGCACCATGCAAATGGATAAGTGTCTATAAAACAAAACTCATTAAGAGAACAGAACTTTTAAAGCATTTACTGCTCTCGAGGATATGTGCTTAAAATTCCAACAAATGATAAAAAGCAGGCATCTCTGCTCACTTTACATGTTCCCCATGCCCTCCAATTTCACAACCGTATTTTTAAAACATATCTTATTTCCATGGCTACACTACAAATCCACACATCTTTGTTACATAAACTAGACTATGCACACAGTACACTGCAAACCTGCAAAGAAAGAGGCGCTCCGGATCAGGCGGAGCGGACCTTGTTCAGAGAACGCTCGCCTAGGGCTGCAAAGCTGTGAAAGACCTACATGGCAGAACGTAAAATACATATGAAAGAATGAGGTTAGTATAGCAGAGCAAAGTCTGTAGGGGGGAAAAAAAGATATAAGCCAACATAAATGCAGACCAACAGATACAGAAGAATAGAGCTCTTATGCTCAGTAAGAGTTACAATCCAAGCTGAAGTACCTAGGGTTAAAACATTGTATTTTCAATATTTTTTTTAATAGGATCCAATTTTACTTTACCTCCCATAAAAGGGACTTTTAAATGCAAATAATTTATGCAGGAAGTTAGGAACACCTACTAGCTCAAAACTTTAGCTCGATTCACAGATATTAGATTTAGCCTGATGTAAAACATTTGTTTTAATATCTCCATTGAGGGGGTGGCTAGAGTACTCCACCTTCGAAGATGATGAAAAAAAAAGCATGAATAAATTAGTTTAATAGAGTGGGAAGAAAAATTACAGGTCAGAATCACTGCTCATGAAAATTAAGAGTCAATATATAACGTTAGTCATAAGAATGGTGGGCAGAAAATAACCATTAACAACTTTAAAACTATAGAAAAATTCATTATTGACAGGAAAGTTACATCAGGGAAATACGTTATGCTTGTTCTACATACATAATAAAATAAAAAACATAACACTGACATTTTTAATTAGTTAATTGCCAGCTGCACCAAAAAGCTGAATTTGGGAAGGTATTGTGCACCCAAGGTTTTCTATGTAAATTGATTAAAACATTCAGAAGGCTGCACTTTAACTAAAGCTCCCTTTCCTTCTCTTTAAATGACTTAGTTCTTTATTAAGGAAGAAGATGATAGGGACTAGTTAAAAAAAAGAAAAGATCAGGCATGTATGAAAAGAGCAGTGTGTAAACAGTCCCCAACCAAAACACACAGAACTTTTTTTATATCACGAGCTGGCAAGCTTCAGTGGGTTAGAAACATTTTTTTAAAATTTAATTTAGTTATTACAAATGCTCCAGTTATAGATTAACTTCTTGGCCCTGTCCTGCCCATTGTTCCCTCTGCCTTGAAGTGGGAACTATAAACAAACACTGATGAAAGGACTGAAAGTTCGAGCACTTTCATTGCAGTCTCAGTATTTTTGTTTCTTCTTCTGAAATGCTCTGTCAATTGTTAGCTGCGTACCTCTGTGACTCCCAACTGATGTACGTACTGACACCTCCTACAGCAGCACGCTAGGAGAGCTATTTTCCTTCATTTTGCTGCTGTAGAAGGCCATCATTGTGATGCTTTGCTACACCTAAGTCACTGAATCATAACAGTGACAATGCTCAAGTTTTAATTTTCCCTGTGGATTTTTTTGTGGGGGCCAGGAAGGTGGGGGTGGGCATACTAACAACCCTGCCAGACAAAAGCCACTGTCATACAAATTGCGGAGGAAAGGTGAGATTTTCAAACATGTCTGAGTTAGGAACGTCTTTACTTTGGCTCCTAACTCACTTAGGCACTTTTTAAAATCTCACACAAAGCCCAAAGGAAATACTGAGTAATGAGGAGGATGTACAACTTTGACTTTCAACATTTTGTAAACGTGGATGCATTTAATGGACAACACTCAAACAGTCTCAAACCCCTTTACAAGGCTTCCCTTGTAAAATGAATTACTGGCAAGAAAAGTAGCACAAGCCTATTATCATTATACCTCAATTAGCTTGCAAATGATGATGCAAGTTTTCAAGAAATGTGTGCCACAACAAGGAGGAAAAAACATCTGTTCATGTTTCTGAACCTTTTTAAAGCTGGTTCATTTCTGCAGTTTCAGCTATAAAAATTGATTTTAAAATAATGACTTCATTTCTGATCTAGCAAGGCACTCAAGCACGTGTTTAAATTTAAGCGCAAATGTTGTCCCATTGAAATTCATGAGGACACGGATGTACCCTGGTTCCCAAGAACTGATGCCGTTATTTGGAAGCCAAAATCCCATTTTGGGGTAACACAACATTCAATTAGCCTCAGAGGTCTGAATACTAGAGCAGAAGAGTATGTATGTCCACTGATAATCTTGGAAGCTGATCACTTAAAGTTTTAAAATTAACTTTTTCCAGCCAATTTAATTCCAGCTACAATAGAACCTTGGCTTGAAAATTAAATTAACTAATTAAGGGAAAGTGGTGCTTACTAAGCAGGGCTGGATTGGTGTTTCCTGATATAGGCTGTATTTAAACCTCTAACCAAGATGGAAAAAAAGCTGTGTGTCCCATTACCAAGACCTAAGCTCTCCCCAAATCCCTGCCAAGGTTTCTTTCTATAAAATCCCTTGCTACTGTTTAAGTCGGTTTTATTAGCTGCATAATAAATGTTCATATGTGGAATTTTTCACAACAGTCTGACAATCTAGTGCTTATTCAATTAACAAAGATACCAAGAAAGAAAATAAGCTTTTAATTACCTATGTTTCCAAAGAGTCCATTCATAATTGTACTATGGTCTGGCTTTAATGTATTACTGTCCTGATTAATGAACTCAAGACTGTCCTGCAACCTAAAAAAAACAAAAACCCAACAAAATCAGTAATTCACATTTTGGTCCAGTGCTGTCTGATTTCATTGATAGCCTGAATGGAACAGACTAGCAACTAGTGCAGGCTTTCACTAAAGCTGTGGAAAAACCCCTACCACCTAACAGTGTTCACAAGGCCAGGCCAGCTGTACAGTTAGCACATGCAAACTGAGCAGCAAGTAGCTGAAAGAAAGACCCACTCTGTAACACCTCACTCCCGAGAGGTATTATTGAGTGCCTTCAACTCTCATTGATTTCAGTAGGAATCAAAAGCCCTTTGCCCCATGCAGGATCAATCTCCAATTGCCAAAGTACCAGCACCTGCTCTGAAGGAACAGTGCTTAAGGCAAGGTGAGGTGGAGATGACCACAAGCAAACAGTGGAGAGGCAAGCCACAGGAAACAATACAAAGTTCTTTGTGATATAGAAAAAAGAATTTTGAGGCTCCTGACATGATCAGAATTCTCTTCCAAGTAGTGCTTAGGTTCAGCGACTCAGACTCAATGATACTATTTCTATGTACTCACGTGTTTAGACTTCCATAGATGCTACTTCCAGTTCGAGCTGTAAAAACCTTGCTAAGCATGAGCTGAGGAGGGGAGCTATGAGACAAAAAAGGAAGAGGTCAGTACAGAACTTTTCTCCCAAGACTTCCTTTTTTCTCCATGCACATCCGTTCAGATTTTAAAGGCTTAAATGTATAGCATGACAATTAGCCTAGCATTATTATACGTCTAAAACATTATCAGGATAAATACTATTTGTACCTGAACCTAGAAACTGCCTCTGCTCTGCATTGGAAACATTCAGTTGAATAACAATTTTACCCCCAACATAGAATCTTGTGAAAAGGACATCAGTAAAAAACCAAACAAAACAGAATGAGTCTCACCGGATCTGGTGAATTTTCAATGTGGAACCTTTGTAGCTCATGGCCACAGAGCCAAACATCATCTCCCCGAGCATATTGGCATCCGAGGAGCATCGAGAACCCTGCAGAACAAATCAGTTAATTATTTCGTTATGTACTTGAGCATTTCAAAAGCACCGTTTCAATTAAGGCAACACAGAAACAAGGAACAATATTAAAAAATGCTTTGCTCTGATGGATGCAAATATCAGGTACATTTGCAACACAACACGGTGTAGTCCTTAAAAGCACAGTATAGTTGGCTGAGATAAGGTCTCCTCCAAGAAGCAATCTTAAGGTGGGTTTGTGGACTGAACCAATCAGTGCAATTAACAGAACAAACCTATCTCTATGGGAGGTGTAGGGCTTTTCAGTACTGGCTGCTGGCAGTTGTTACTGAAGACACAGCTGAGTCATAAAGGGTGGAGTGGAGTGTGATATATTCTCAGGAATTGATAAGGGATCAGTCCCCAATTTCTAGGCCCAGATTAAGGCGTAGAGTTCTACAGCCACAGGCAGGTTTGTATGAAAAGCAACTTGTTTATAAAAACATACAACTCCAACAGACTGCTATACAACCTAATCTTCCCAATTAAGATTTCCTCCTGTTTGCAATACAGGTAATTATAAAGAAAATTAGAAGACCTAAATATTCTGTGTACAGTAACACCTCACTTAAAGTTGTCCCGGTTAACACTGTTTTGTTATTAGGTTGCTGATCTATTAGAGAACATGCTCATTTAAAGTTGTGCAATGTTCCATTATAAGGTTGTTTGGCCAGCCCCACTCCGCCCGCCACCCGGCGCTCCTGCCAGGAAGCAGGGTCGGGGCACCAGGGCTTGCCCCACTCCGCCCACCCGGCATTCCAGCTGGGGAGCGGGCAAGCTCCCAACTCCGCTCTCCGGCAGTAGCGCTGGGCAGGCAGAATGGGGCAAGCCCCCATGCCTCGACCCCACTTCCTGGGTGGAACGCCGGATGGGCAGAACAGGGCAAGCCCTCGCATCCTGACCTCATTCCCTGGCTGGAATGTCCAGCGGGTGGAGCGGGGCAAGCCCCCGCACCCTGACCCCGCTAAGCCCCTGCCTCAACCAAGCTTCAGAATCATCATTGGTGAGTACAGTATTATTTGTTTAAAATTATTTAAAACCTATCCTGTATGTGTATATCATGTCTTTCGTCTGGCAAAAAAAAAATCCCTGGAACCTAAACCCCCTATTTACATTAATTCTTATGGGGAAATTGGATTTGCTTAACAGTGTTTCACTTAAAGCAGCATTTTTTAGGAACATAACTACAACATTAAGTGAGAAGTTACTGTAGTATTACACAGAGCAGTACAGAAAGCACTTCTAGAGGTGACCGAGTGATGCAAAAAGGGATTTGTAATTATGCTCAGAAGTAAAATATTGATGAGTTTGATTCACTGTTATTTGTACAATCCTATGAGTCGTTGTTCATGAGTATTCAGAAAGTCACTCTGGTATTTGCGAAACAGTTCACAAATACTGAAAGTCTCACAAATTTTAGTATCAATCATTTTCCATCTGAATCTTTTTACCAGCAGTAAGTTATTTGTAATTCATTATCCTCCTCTTTAAAAAGTTTCAACTATCCAGACAAGAAAACAAAAAAAAAATATCAGGTGACTTAAAGTGACCACTGAATAATGAATAGCAAATTGCTGAACAAAAACAGTTCACACTTCAGTTGAAATGTGGTCACAAAACTATTCCCTCCCCTGGTTCTCCCTTTTTCCACTGCAAACAAAAACGAGGTCTTCACTTTTAGGGCCATTTATGGATTAGCCCCACCCTATCCATAATCTTTTATGTACAATCAAGCCTTTAACTCGCCACCCTTGCCTTGCCAATGATGCCAGCCTTTATCACCCATCAGTCCAATCGTCCCTCAAACACCTTAGTGCTTCTGCCCAGGCCACCCCTTATGCACTGGGAGGAGCTCCCAGTAAAAATCCAGATACTATATTGTCCTCCTTCAAAGCTCTTCTTAAATCTCACTCTGCCGTTTACCAGACATTTGACAAAGGCTAGGCAGTGAGTGTGCTGGGTCTGCTACTTATTACACTAACAATAATTGTGTCACTGTTATCTTGTGTTCCTCCCACATCTGTTGTATCCACCTGTTGTCTCTTGTCTTATATTTAGTTGTAAACTCTCAGTTCCTCCACTGATTACTGTCACTCACTAGTTGTGCTACTTTTTCCCAGGTTACACCATGCACTGAATAAGATCACGCTTTTTTATACTGCCACAATAATACCATCTTTCCAGTCTTGTAGCACTTGTTCTTTCACCCATATTTCGTTAGAGTTTTATTAGAGGCTCAGTCAGAATTTTCTCTCCAGCCTTCAGTACATCTGCTTGAATTCTGTGAACATCGGGCATTTCCCTTGTTTGAGGCCTTTGATGGTTGCTTTAATTTCATTGGGTCCCTCTTCTATTTCTAACTTAGCACTGGCATTTCTCTCAAACCTGTGCATGACTGTTGGCTCTGGACAGTTTAATCTGGAATGGAAATGTTCTTTCCAGGCTGGTTCTTCATGCATTTTCAACATCTGTCCATGACGGACATTGATGGGCATCACCTGTGATGATCTAGTCTTTCTGAGAGGTCTTTCACTATTCTATAGAGCTGCTTGAAATCTACTCTCTTGTGCTGCTGCTTCTGCACCCTTCTTCTGAACCCAGACATTTCCATCTTGCCTGAATGTATTCTTTATTTCTTTGTCTTTTTCTCTACATCTTGCATCTGCTCTAAAAGTTCTGCCAGTGTCTTACACTATTCCTTTTTTGCCTTCAGAGTTTTCTGTTTGTCAGTCGTTGCCCATGTTCCAAATGTAATAATCTATGCACCTTACTTTTGCCCTCTTCGGAGGCCCACTACTTCCTCTGCTGTCTCGACTACTATCTTCTTCCAGGTTGACCATCTGTCTTCCAGACTTCCATCAGTCTGGTTCTGTAAAATACTGGAACGGTTGGCTAAATGCAATCTGATCTGCATTTCTTTGTCCTGGAACTTCTCTATTGCTATAACATTCTTTTTGTCCATCTTTGTGATCTTTTTGAGTTAAAGTTGTAATGTGGCCTCTCAGAGATAATGATCCGAGCCAACATCTGCTCCTCTGCTGACTCTGACATCCCTCAAAGAAGACGCTCACCTCTCAGCTATACACACTGCCTATCTTTACGGTGTTTGAGCCACAGAGATTCAGGAGCCATTGATCATTATAAGTCTGGATGCCTTCTGCTGCTGTTCCCAGGACACCTTCCCAGCCAATCAAATTGTTGCCAATTTGTGCATTGAAGTCACCTATCATAAAACTGATGTCTTGATTAGGCATGTCATCCAATACTTGCTGCACCTGCTTGTAGAATGTATTCTTTTCACTTTTGCCTAATGCATCTGTTGGTCCTATACTTGGGCTACATTTACACTACAGATCTTACAGCTGTCGCACTACTAGTGCAGCCGTCCACTTAATTAATCCACCCCCAGCTCTCCTGCTGACATAGCACTATCTACACCGGCACTTAGGTCAGTGTTACTTATAGCACTCAGGGAGGTGGCTTATTCACACCCCTGAATGACATAAATTATACTGATGTAAATTCTAGTGTAAACAAGGTCTTGGATTATTGTACACAACATGTTTTGTTTGCAGCCTGGCTGTTGTTGTTCGGTCATTCACTGGCTCCCAAGCCAGCAGGGCCTTCGCTGTGATGTTATCCAGCATAATTCCTACACCTCTTTCATGGGTTCCTCCTCCTCAGCTTAAGATTGTAGGACAGTCTTGCCCTACCCACCTCATCTCACTAACACTAAGTATGTTCAGATGGTATTTTTTCATTTCTCGTGTAACTTGTGCCAACTTTTCCGTACTACATATAGTAAATACATTCAGTGTGCCTACTCTTGTTACAGATTTGGTTGTCAGGATTCAGTGTCTCCGGTTCTCAACTTCCTTTCAGCCTTCACCGAGATCTGTCATACTTGGGTTTTGAGCTTTATGTGAACCTACTGTCCTCAAGTAATGGCTTAACGGAACTGCTTCTGTTGCAGTAAGGTTAACTCTGCCAGTCTTAGAAACAGTGCCGGTCCCACGCTTGGGTAAAAGAGTAGGGTTCTGCAGCTGGATTTGCAACCCACTCAGGTAAAACCTTACTGCAACACAAACTGTTCAGTTAATTATTATTAATCTTGGTTATTATGTTGTACCAAAGATCCAACCAAGAATGGAGTCCTATTGTACTGTGCACTGTACAAACACATAGTACTAGACTTTCCTTTGTCATCTTCCTTGTCCGAAAGAGCTTATACGCTAATAATAAATAATAACAATCATGTACAGTGCCTAGCACAGTGAGGCCTTAACTGGGACTATTTGACTCTACTGCAATATAAATGATTTGTATTATTTACAACAGTAAGACCACTTATGAATAATGATTATACTTGTAGAAATTAGTATATTTCTGAAGGATTCTCAAAGAGAAAATAGGGCTAAATTCGTAACAAATAATTTGACTAGCTCTGATTTGCTGCATTCCATCTCCTTTTAATCTTTAGTTGGCAACTTCTGCATTAAAATAGCACAGTTCAGAATTTCACACATATTTAACACCTTGTTAAGAAAGATTTAAATCACTTGGCACCAGCTGAATGTGTCGCTATAAAGGATAATGTACACTTTCATGATTAAGCAGCAGGCAATGGCATTCACTAACATTAATCTAAACAGGTTCTCAGCCAGTAGAGTGTTCATCTGGGTTTAATTCAGCCCCATCAGGAAGGAAGATGAGAGGAAGGGGTTGTGTGTGTGTGTGTGTGTGTCTTTTACAGAAATTATTTCATAAAATTACTTTTAGTAAATATAATTTCATATCGCATACAAATCTCAACACTTCACTAATATCAGACAGGATTACACCATAGTAATACCAGATATAATTCCTGTCAATGCATGGGGGGAAACTTCGACTCAACTATAGAATATAATAAAGAAACCATGGACTATCATATGGAGAAAGTGCGAATAGCAACACAGTATACAAGTACTTATTGAAAAACATGTGGATTTGGAAAATCATCTTTTTTAGCCGAAGATGAAGACTGAACACGCAAAGAAGTTCTTGCAGTGTGGTATGAGTAGGGATGCTTACTTATCTTCTTTGCATCTTAGAGAAATCAAGGGATATTAATTCTTGTTTCCCAAATAATCCAAATATAAAAGTGAAGGTTCACAGAGTTTGTTCGATTGCTTCCTTAGGGCCTAATTCCTGGTTCATTGAAGTTCATATGAGGTCTTTCCATTGACTTCAAGAGTCTTTGGATCAGGCTCACAATGTACAGTAGAACCACAGAGTTATGAAAACCAGAGGTATGAACTGACCAGTCAACCACACACCTCATTTGGAACCGGAAGTTCAGAATTACAAACATTTCGGAGTTATGAACAACCTCCATTCCTGAGGTATTCATTAACTCTGAGGTTCTACTGTATATGTAATGTTTAGGAGTTTGAGCAATTGTTTTTTTCTAGGTTCCAGCAGAGGGATGTTCAGAGGACAAATACGGTGCCCCCAGTATGGCACATAATTTTAAAATCTTATTTCCTCAGTCAGTAGGAATTCTAAAAGGGGAACTGGAAGGGTTTTTCTATAAATTAAAATATATTTGTAAATATTCCAAAATAAGAACTATCTGGGTGTTTAAAAGTCCAATTAATTGTGAGTATCTGAAAATAATAATTAATTGTTGTTTTCAAAACACACTCTTTTTAATCCATTGATCCAAATAGAAGTCCGGCCATAATCCATCTCTGCAGGCGTAATACCATGTGTATAAAGACACAGACATCAGGTCATGGGTCCCAAACCAAAAAGCATCCCTACAGAAGTCAACGGGACTTAAACAAATGCCTGAAGTTAAGAATGAGCTTCAGTGCTTTCCTGAATGAGGACCTTAGAGCCTAAACTTTTCTTTTATTTGATCATCAAAGCGAGAAGAGCTATATGTTTACTGCTGATCGTTCTATGGAGATCATGGATTTTGGGCAGGTTGGACCAATGGCTTCCTGACAAATTAAGGGTTGACTCATAATCATCTGTGCATAATATTTTGCATATGACACACTTCTGTCTATTGTTATTGTGCTGATCGCCTCCTTCAGTACAAAGAAAGAGCACATGATGCCATGAGTAATCATGCATTTCCTGTTACTTGACTGGTGAGAGTTTGCCATAAGCGATACTGATTGAGCACAAAAGAGGAATGTCACGTAGCATCATATGCTACATAAAGTACTGCACACAACAAGCAAAAATCTTCAGACTAAAATTAAAAAGTTACCCAGGCCAATCAACTGAAGCTGTTCATGCAGCTGACAGAAACTCATGCCACTCTTTCCTCTCATCTATGTGCTGTCTTTCCAATTATATTCATAAGTAAGCAGGATCACTTTTTGTACTCATGTCCTTTTTTTGCCGGTAGTTCCTCTGCCCATTAACCTTCCAGAATCTCAGCACTGGCTCCCCGCTAGCTGTGCCTGACCCTGCCTAAATTAAATGCCACAAGGACTCCCGGAGCTCAGACACTTCAGAGCTGCTGCACTTGGGCACTAGGCAAAACAACAACAAGTCACATCCTTTGACTCTGTCAACTCCAGATGGCGGAGTTGACAAAGAATTCTAAAGAATTTAGAACAACATGTGCAAATGTGAATGCTTAAAATTAGATACTTAAGTGCGCTGATATTCACAGGGTACCAAGTATGCACAGCTCCTATAGAAATCCATGGGAGCTGGGTTTGTGCACTCTCTGGGGAAAGTTAGACTAATTATTTAGGTGACTAAATATGGGTTTAGGTAACAATCAAGTTTGGCCTAAATCTAAACAACTTTCCCAATGTCACAGAGTGAGCTAATGGCAGAATCCGAAATAGAATCCTGGCCTCCAGATACCCACCAGAAATAATTAGTATATAAAGAAGGCCATTGGATTCTTCTACTTACCCTACCCATCAAAATAAGAACAAGGAGATACTATGAAATTCAAAGACAACTCATTTAAAACATAACACTTTCCACTACTTAGCTCTTTGAATCTTCAAAGCAGTTTACAAAAAGGATCCATTATTAAGGTCATAATATTTTAACAGAATACCTAACTTCTGCAACTGACGATCACTCCAGGAGCACAAAAAGGATGGAGCATGAATAAAAATAGCAACTACCACTATAAAAATGAGGATATAATTACAAGGACTATTAATCTTCATGTACCATGGCAAAAACTGATCACTACCAGGATCATGGATACATTCCCATCCTCATCTCCCATGGTATCATATTGCCTAATTGGCCAGGTACATTGTAGGTAGTCTAGGAAAGATTAGATTTTAATCAGTAAATATCACCCAAGAGTCTAGAAAAGGTGAGAGTGTGGCTCTAGAAAAGTACTTTTTTACAAAGTACTTTTGTACATGGAACACCGAATAATGATCATTACAAACTATTAGGCCCAATTATGATGATTTTTATCTGTGAATATAAATTGTGGGAGTTCTTATGTTTTGAATAAGTATAAAGCATTTGAGAATTGTTTGGTTTTAATTTTCTGCCAGTGTGAAAAGTTAAGTCAATAAAAACAGGGGGGAAAATACTTAGACAAAAATGTATTATTAATTATTATTATTATCAAAAATCATGAAAAGTGAAAATCCGCTCATTTCAAACCCAATTACAGGGCTTTTGTCTTTCCCCTGCAAGATCGGGAAGAGGCACTGCCGAAGACAAAGATCCTGATGAGATGCCCTGCTTTGGTTTGGCCTTCATATGTGCCTAATGAGGATGACTCTACCTTGCATTACCACAGATGCCTACATTTATTGTGAGAGCCTTGCTGCTGTTCAAGCACCTGGGCCTCCAAGTTCTAGAAAATAGAGGTCACCAAAGACCAAAGTGAAGTGTGATCAGCCAAGAAGAGGCGTTAAAAATTAAAAACTCATATGAGTAATAACTGAAGAACGTATGGCAAAAGGGCATGACTTCAGGGAAGGACGACTTGGAAACAAACCAATTCCCTTGCTCAAATTTATGAGCTCACATAAAACCAGATCATAAATAAATGGTAAGTGTTTGTTATTACACATTAGCATATTAGAGTCAGTAATATTTGCATGCTTTGGAAATCACATTTCTGACCGGTAAATTTATAGCATTTTAAATTTCTACTTACTGCACATATTGCACAAAATAACCTTCTACACATATAAACAGAATTGCAACACAGTTGTAAAACCCAGGTCTTGTGATCAAACAAACCTTCAGCCTGGATGAGAAAAAAAAAATACTAGGGCAATATTCTGCAAACACTACCAGGTACAGTACATTCTACTGTGGGAAGTCATCTGCAAGTAACCATTAGCAATATCAGACCTTATTTAGAAGCATCTGAATGTATTCTAGTGACATTTGTGAGTGCTTTAGATGGGACATAATCAGAATACCACACAGCAGCCTGGGACAAAGCACCATATTTCATCTTCTAAATCACCTACATCATAGTCACGTATATTTAAATAAAACTATTATAAAACGTGCTATTAGCATTATGTTATTGGGACTTATACTTTGCAACTGCAAAGATTGCACATACTACATATATATACAGACACCTTTATTCTCCAATGCTAATTAGTGTTTGTACAGAGCCTGCCCAATTGAGGAGAGAAATAAGTAGCTGTAGGTCTAGACATGGGGGAGCATAATGCTCTCTTGGTTACATAGGACATTGTGGGGGTTATGTTGTGCCAGAGGAAGCACATCAAGAGAAATGGAACAGCTCTTCCTTTCAAAACCACGTAAAATACCCTTCCAAGAAGGGCGAAAGGGCAAATAGGACTTCAGTCACCTTATTGAAACTATGGAGAAGAGCTGTACATGAAAGAAAAGACAAAGGGAACACATTTCTGGTCAAATATAGCAACAGCTAATGTGCTGATGGATAAAATCAATGCAGAAAGTTCGTTCATTTATATCACTGGTGGGTTAAGACATCAGTAGTGCTGTACCTCAAAATAAGTTGAGTATGGGGCAGCTTCCCTCAAACACGCAATTAATTCATTACAAAGAGTATAAAGGCTCAGTTCTATTTTAGGATGGCTTAATATAAAATGCTTGTGATCCATGGAAGCTGAGATGACAGAAATATATCCGTGTCAGATGACTCTGGCTACTCTTGTAACGAAAAACCTCCACACTTTTGTAAAAATTTAACTCAAGTTATATAGCACTGTTACATAGCCTTCATCTACAGGTTTACACCTGTATGTTGCCACATTACTTTTTTTTTTTTTAAGTTTCCCCTGACATAGAACATTCGACTTTAAATATATTTGTAAGTCAGAATATTTAAAAATATCATGAAGCCTAGGATCTGACACTAGAGAAGGGCCCATACAGGTCCAAATACTCAAAGGAACAAAATGTCCCAACCTACCATTATGGGTCCAGTCCCAAGTCCCATTTCACAGAAGGGGCTTATTGTCCAGGTCCTGTACAGATATGGCCCAAAAGGGCAGACCTCTCATACTCTGGAGATACTTTGGCCATTCAAGGCAGCGCTCTTGGGGGAACAGTTGACCATGTTTTAGTGCCCTTGACCCCAAAACCCTAGTCTCGATTCACGATCAAACTGCGACCTTAGTCTAAACCTTAAAGAAAAACTCCTGCCTCAAGCCGTCTCTAATTTTAAGCATTTTAAAACATTCGATACATCTGTTGCAAAATTTGACAAGATTGAAATAATAGTAAAGAATTCTCACCTGGTATTTTGGGCATTGTTCTTTCGTATCGGAAGACGAGGAGGATGAATTGATGGAACTGTCCAATGAAGAGGAACTGTCTCCTCCAGGCTTCAGTTGGCAACATTTCCCAAAGACTCTCACCTGAACATCACTACAGAGTTTCTGAAACACAGACCATATGCCTGTCATTAGATTTCACATCCCTAAAATCATTGTTTAATGGCACTGGAACGATCTGGTCTTGAATTCCCAGTTTAGAAAGCGTATTTACCAGCAAAAAGGTTATATGCCAAGGCAAACAGTACTCAGAACGAGGATTTATTTCTCCTCCAGACTGGCTACAGGGAAGGAGGCTGGGCTGCTTTACTTAGAAAACTGAACTGGGAGCTAACACAACACTCCTTGTTCATTTTCTTAAAAAACTGCAGGCAGTCAAGCTGCTTTGAAGTTTTACAGAGAATAATTACTGGGCACAGGAGCAGGAGAATGGGTGGCAGAGGAAGGGGTGAATACAGGGAGAGGAACAATAGATTCCACCTGCCTTCTCCCCACCATACGTACATACTAATAAGTGTTTATACAGTCTTGTGGTTGGCATAGCACTTCATAGATGCAGATGACGACATTTCAAAAATTCAGGTTTTTAGTCCTAATGGTTGTGAAGAAAAGCCTGAAAATGCAACCCAAATGTAACTGAAGCAGAGTCTGCGAAGGGCCAGAAACAATAGTTCTGAGAGGTGTGAACTGCGCCAGGCATCTCAATGGGACGTCAAAGCCTTGCTTTGGGCGTCCTGCCAACACCACCCCAGCAGGGGGCTCTGTGCATGTGTCAGCTGGCAGAAGGAAAAAGGCACAGGGAGGCCCAGCCCATACATCCAAGCAGATACATGCCAGCTGCCAAGATAAGTACTAGGTCCCTGCCACTCCCACTCCCACCATTGGCTCTGTGCAGGGAGAAGATGGTCCCCTGCTGCTCCTGGGGCAGGGGAGGTGAAGCAGAGGGAGAAACGAGCACCATGCCTCTGCCCCTCCCTCCCTGGGTGGGGTAGGGGCCAGTGCAAGTGGAGGGTGGGGCTCCATGTGCCATGGTGCATGTAGGCCGCCAGCTTGCTATAATCTGGCCCCGAGTGCAGACAGGGCTCATGCACTTACTAACATTTTCCCATCATGTCACCCACATTAGTATTTGCACCGTTGCTATCACTAGTGAAGCTACTCCAGTGGGAAAGGTTAAGGAAAAATGTACAGACAAAGCAGTGGGTCTGTGGCAGAGCTGGGAATGGAAACCCATTCTCCTGACCCCTAGGCTTGTGTTTTAGCCACTAGCACCAGTTCCCACTCAGAATAACCAACTCCCATTATGACGCACTAATCCTTATGGGGAGCACGCTGAAGTCATGCAATGCGTAGATTTGCTAATGGCTCGTATTTTTGGCTTGCACCTAGTACACAATGGCTGGAACATGTGAACGATAATCATATGACTTTAGTAGGAACTTGTGAACTAGAATTGCATTTTATCTCTGACACAAATAACAATGTCCTGGGCTAGGCTAGGCATCATGTGATAAAAAAACCACATTGAATCCACAGGGTTACAGCAGCTTGTTCAGGCAAACCACATTTCAGCTTTACATTTTCCATCCGATGTTGCAAGTTCCCATAAGAAGATGTGGTAAGAACTAGGCTTACTTCAGGTTATAAGTATATTAAATGCATTTATGTAAAAGGAAAAACTTCTGTGCATTAAATGACAGTCTAAAAAGTGCGCATTTTGCAAAACCTAATCATTTCTCTTCACTAGCACTTGAATATTTTCAGCATAGTAGCTTTTCCCAGATTCGCTGAGGAGATCTGTCTTGAAACTATAGTTTCCTAATTTAAATACTAGAGGGGAACAGACATTTGATCTTTGCAGTGGAACGCAAAATGAACTAAGGAACCTGGGAAGTAAAAGAGGTCAAATGTTCAAGATCTTTTAGATGCCATCTGTCAGCAGCTTACAAGTAGCAAATCATCTGTAAAACGCAGAACACTGGCAAATTTTGGAACATGCAATTTTAGAATCCAGCATGTGCTTAAGCGTAACCTGTTGGACTATGAGATCAAGTATCGGTAATGCTCCTCCTCCCTGTAGTTACGGAATTTGAATGTCAATGAAATATTAGATGCTACAAATTGCTAGATATTATGCAACAAGGGAACAGGCCAACTTGTGTTCCAGTATAATATTCCAAGCATTTTCAAGTCATATTTCCCAAAATAAAGAAGTAACTACAAAATTCAATAAGCTGCACAAACAGACCTATTCTCTTTCTTCCCAAATGTACATAGTGCAGCAAATCGAGTCTCTAGATAAAATGCTGCTGGCCAATCTCTGCCATACACAAAGTTGCCAGAAAGGGGAACTGTGAAAGGGGGTCTTTTGCATCCCCTGGCCAGAGTTCTTATGCACAAATTGATGACAGACTCAGCCGCAGGTGGATATGCACTGAAGACCCACTATGAAGCAGCTCTCACCCCAGTGGCCGTGCTTCTGGGCTTCTACCATGTACATCTGCAGCAGACTCTTTCCTAAATCATCTTCCCCAACCTGCCCCAGCAATGCCTGGCCCTGCTAAACCCCTTGATGGTTTTACAATGGACTGTCACTGGGTCCATAAACTCTTCACTGTATGGGCAGGGTACAAGCAGCACTTCTGCTTCTTCCACCACCAGTTAAACAGAACAAGATTAAAACGAAAATAAATGAATCTTTAAAGTTATGGGAAGCCAGAATCAATGGGATGAACCCTTTGAAAACACACATGGGTAGGTCAGGGTAAATGAATGTGGGGGAAGGTTTCTTCTCCCTGCCTGTTAGGTAAGGGACTCTGGTCTCTGAGCTACTGATCCCCACATGGATAAAATGCCTTGCCATGCCCCAAAGGAGAATTGCAATAGAAGCGAGGTCTCCATTAACAGAGCTCAGACAGAAGAGCTAGCATTTCCAACACCCCAGAAGTAACAGAGCTGCTGGGAGAGGGGAGCGTAACCAAACTCAGGCTGGCCCTGGAGCCAGCTGCATCCTGACTGGAGAGGCCTGAAATAAAACAGAGAGCAAGTCTGTGAAAGAAAACAGGGAGAAGGCCCTGGAAGGCTGTAGGACTCCAAAAGTCAGACTCTCAGCAACTGCGGGAAGGACGAGTTTCCTGAGGCAGGAGATGTAAGCACCAAAAACGGTAGAAAAATCCCATTTGAAGGGAACCTAGGGTATTGGACCAAAGCCAAGCAGTGTGATGGGGTGGGTGTGCATAAGAGAGAGAGAGAACATTCATCATGCATTTTATCTTTTGTCTGCCATAGTAGGTGCTCAGATTTCACTGCGGTGAGGACAATATAAGAAAACTATCCAAAAAGAACACTAAGCTGCCATCGCCTGAGAACTATCCATCCAATATCCAGGCTACTCGAATCCTCAGAAACAAAGGGACCTGCACGCTGATGAAAAATGAATCTAGAGAAATTAACTCTTGCAGTTTATGATTGTTTATGGACATCAGCCTGAATTGTAACTGCAGCTATAAAAATATTAGTGCATCTGCCTAGACTATTAGATTGTTGCACATTTTTTCAACTGCCAGGTGTTTTTTAAAGTGAATGTAGCACTCCTGAAAGTTGTCAGTTTTGTTCCCAGTGTTGTCTAACTCCTGCAAGTATTCACAGGACAAGCAGGAGCAGGACTGGGAAAAACATCCCTCTACCAGCCCATCAATATGCCTCCTGTTCTGATTGAAGGGAATACTGAGGGTTAAGAGGGTAGGATTCAGACTCCATGGTGTAGAGATGCCAACTGTAACAGTAGTCTCTTGCTCCCCGAAAACTTGTCCACGAGGAAACAGTTTGAGACCATCGTTTCAATTTCACAGGTCACCTCCAGGCAAACGGCTCAATATTCTGTTACTAATCCCTTGAGCAATTTAGTGCCCAACACGTACCCTTTCCTTAAGCATAATCCAATGTGTGGGTAATCCTGGCTTGTTTGAAATTATGTGCCGTTTTTATGCTTTTTAACCAGTGTGGCAGTTGGAGTCAAAGATTCCAAATGAGGAGGTCACGGACGGCTCTAGTGTCACTGCACCAGAAACAGTGGCCTATGCAGCACGGTGAAAATGAAACTCAGCGGCTCCCCAAACCCTCTCGTTCTTTCCAGCCCTGTGAGTAACTCTGTGACACATAATGCAACCCCATGCAGTATCTTTGGGGACCACGGAATATAAATGTATGAATGGTTTAGGTATGAATATGTTTTGCTCTCTGAGGGAGGGTTACCACAGCTCCTCCAGGAACTAAAAAACAGTGGCGGGATGATTAAGGCACATCACTGAAACAAAACCTCAGAGAGGTTCCACCCTCAGGGTAGTTTGCATATATTTGTTCCAACTGGGTTTCCCAGAGAGCAAGGGGCAAAGAGAAAACTTGGGCTCTATAAAGGCTGAGTATAAACAGACTCAGGGTCTTCCTTTAGATTCAGCAAACAGACAGGACCATTGATCCTAGGGGGAACCCCAACCCTAGAGGGAGGGGTTGGGAGGGCATTGGTCTACCAGGACCCATAACATTGATGGGCGGTTTCTGGTACATTAGTAAGCATGTAGGAACCTTTATTGTTTTTATAATGTTTTTTCTGTAATGCTTTTACCCTAAGAATAAATGTATGCTGCTTAGAAAGAACTGTGTGATCACGAGTAACTCCTGGCAATACACTGGTCATAGCCCTTGGAAAGAAAGCAAAGCACAGGCTTTAGGTGAACTAGCTTGCTGGGACTATCACAGTATATGGCCCCAGTCAGAAGAGAGTGGATTGGATCCCTACCCAGAAACGGGGGATGGCTGGAAGTCTGGTACCAGATTGGGCATTCCTGGAGCGGACCACACAGTGTGTGTGATGGGGAGAAGGGAGAATACACATGTAGTTACCCTGAAACTGTGACAAACTCCATTGTCCAACATCATCCAAACTCCTAACGCTAGTATCACATTAGACCCTTCATTTACTCCTTCCCAAGTCCAATCCAGCTGTTGTCACATCTTGCTCCTTTGCAGCATTTCTAAGCTCCACTCTTCCCCCTCCAACACAACTGCCCAACGCCTTGGTTCCCTTTTGCCTTGTCTACTGCAACCGCCTTTTCTCAGCCTCTGCCTTCCTCCCTTCTGACTCTTCCTCCTTCTCCTGTTCTCTCTATTAATCTTCTTCACTCCAGACCTCCTTGCAGGTTTCCCCGTATGCTTAGAAAATTTTCCCACTTCTCATGTGCCAGTCAGCAACCATTTTCAGTCAAAAATCCCTTTTTGACGATGCCCTTCTTTGAGCCATAAACCACCAAAGGACAACTAAACAAGACATAATGGCAAAAACAAAAACACATGCACTCTGTTCTCTGGGGAAAGCACTGATGCAGGATTCCCCTCCTAGTGTGTACTTTGACCTCTTCCCTCGACTCCATTTTGTGGCATCATTTCTGTTGGGTCCTTGTCAAATTTGACTGTAAGCTCCTTGGGGCAGGCACCTGGCATTGCTAGTTGTTTTTACATACCATACACATTCATGATGCTATATAATTAATGAACAATAACAGTTGAGTACAGAACTGTGTGGTCCCTGCGAATGGCCAATGTAAATGCAGTGTCAAGGTTGGGAAGTCAAGCACTCAGCTCAAACATCAGAAAATGCAGAGTGAAAGCTGAGAGCTCAGCACTGGCTCTGCCCTCTGGGCCTATACCTTAAAATAGGGGTGAAAATTGGTCTTTCCATTGCATATTTGCATCCAAATTCAAACCAGGTCGGCTATTAGTTTTTCAAGGATTTCTAAGGAACATTCTTCCTGCTTGTGCGGACATGAATTTTCATTGGGACCCAGCGAGGAAGCACATTTCTAACTAATCTCTGGGTCTGGGTTTTTCAGATAGAAGGAAACAGCAATAAGGGAAAGGATGCTAGGGGAGAAGGCTACCAGGAGGCATTAAAGTGATAGACATTATCACCTAAAAATAAATTAATAAGCTGTCATTATGAACAAGCCTCGTAGTTGTATGAGGTACAAACACTGAAATCTCAATGAAGGCAAGTAGATCAGACTTACAAAGCTGCCAGGGAGGAGTATTGTGACTGTTTCCAAACCCTGACTGACTAATAACTAGGGCCCCACAAAATTCACGGTCCACTTGGGTCAATTTTACGGACATAGGATTTTAAAAAATTTAAATTTCATGATTTCAGCTATTTAAATCTGAAATGTCATGGTGTTGTAATTGTAGGGATCCTGACCCAAAAAGGAGTTGTGGGGGGAGGGTCACAAGGTTATTGTAGGGGGGTTGTGGTACAACTGAAGGCAGAGCCAGCGCCAGCAGCAGCACAGAAATAAGGGTGGCATGGTATGGTATTGACACCCCTACTTCTGCGCTGCTGCTGGCAGGGTGCTGCCTTCAGAGCTGGGAGTCCAGCCAACAGCCATCGCTCTCTGGTCGACCAGCTCTGAAGGCAGCGCAGAAGTAGGGGTCACGGTGTTGCCACCCTCTTAAAATAACCTCGCGACTCCCCTGCAACTTCCTTTTGGGTCACGGCCCCCAATTTGAGAAACACTGGTCTCCTCCGTGAAATCTGTTATCTGTATGGTATAGGGTAAAAGCACACAAGATCAGAGTTCACCGGGGGAGACCAGATTTCACAGTCTGTAATGCATTTTTCATGGCCGTGAATTTGGTAGGGCCCTACTGATAACATCTGAAAGATGTAGGTCTTGTGTGTGGCTATTTGGTTAAGGCATTGGTAATGTCTGCTCTTTTCATCACACTCTGCCCTCATGTACTCCGTATGCAAATGATTCCTGTTCTGATACCTCTTCTCATGATCTGATGTCACAATACTGAAAAGGGCAGTCTCTTTCTCCTGAGATACTAGCAAAACCGAAGTGGAAGAAGCCTTGTCGAACTTTCTGTTGCTCACGGGGAAAGAGAACAGTCACCAATTAATTCCAGCACAGTGCCTAAGAATTGTGTAAGGCCCCTGGATACAGAAGGCCGACTAATCAGTAGGGACTTAAAGTTGGGAAAGAACCTGTTGTGCATAGTACCAGAAAAGGCACAGGACACACAAAAGGAAGTCACTTTGCTCTGTCCTACACGCCAAGTGCCCAGGGATCACAGCTGTCTAGCGTGGATCTCACATCTAAGTGACAATGCCTGGCACGCTGCGCGGCCAACATTCTCAGTTCCTGCAGCCTGCAGTCCTTCTTGCCACGCGGCCCCTTCTCAGCCTTACCACAGAAGTTTAACCCTCTGCGGGTATGTCTACACATCAAAAAAAACCCTGCAGCAGCAAGTGTCAGAGTCCGGATCAATAGACTTGGGTGTATGCTGCAGGAATAAAAATGGCGGTGTAGACATTGGGCCTCGGGCTGGAGCCTATGCTCCGAGACTCTCCTCTTTTGCCAGGTTTCAGAGCCTGAATGTCTACATGGCTATTTTTAGCCCTGCAGGGTGAGCCCCTCAAGTTCTAGTCAGTTGATCTGGGCGCTGAGACAGGTCTTTTTTTTTTTGCCATGTAGACATACTCAATAAGACCCAGGAAAAGTAACAACTCTCCTTCAAACTGAACAACAGGCAGTTCTCACCACGGCCATCAACCATACTATGATCCCAAAGTAATCATAGGGGGGAGGAATAGCTCAGTGGTTTGAGTAGTGGCCTGCTAAACCCAGGGTTGTGAGTTCAATCCTTGAGGGGGCCATTTAGGGATCTGGGGCAAAAGTCTGTCAGGGGACAGTACTTGGTCCTGCTAGTGAAGGCAGGTGACTGGACTCGATGACCTTTCAAGGTCCTTCCAGTTCTAGGAGATTGGCATATCTCCATTTTTTATTTTTTTTTAAATAAAACACACAGTCACTCATTAGGGAGAGCGTCTATTTGTCCCTTTCTTTGTTGAAAGAAACAAATGGAAATACAGTCTTAATTTTCTCAATCCTGTAAAGCCGAGGAAGAACGATGGATTTTTTGCATTGTGCGGTGATAGCAGACTGCTATGCAGACCTCAGATTGCAAAGTCATAATGTCTGCAGTTAGTTAATTCCTCATTCAAGTGCAAATTTTAACATACAGTGTTCATATATTTCCTCCCCTCAAGTCATCTAGCATAGCAGCAATCATATGGTACCTCAGATAGAAGGTTATCACCCATTTGCCTTCACTGTAATTCTGTTGTGAGTATTCCAAAATCTCATTTATGTAGCTTTTTGAATTATCAGAGGGCAAAGAGGCAAAAGAGAAATTCATGATTTCATCAGACATTCTTTCTGATATATAAACATTTCCCACACACAAACAATTTTATTAGGATGTCCAGTAATGTTAGATTAGACCCCACTAAAAGTAGATACTGCTGGTTTGCTGGACAATTTAAGAACACCAGGGTCAGCTTTTAAATTCTTCATCTATCCAAATTTTAAAGCCAACCATCCATCCAACTGACTGATTTAAACCAAATTCTGCTGCCTGGAATACGTGCCTCCCTGGAAAAGAAGCCAACGTGTGCTTTAAATTTCATAACCATATCATCCCTTTATAGGGTTTAAGCTGACTGAGCTACATTCACCCTTAGTTCATCAGATGCAATTCTGATATATGCAGGGGATTATGCATAGACAAAAGACAGCTGAATATATCTTGGATTGCTGCAAGAAACTACTACTACTAAATTATCGTTGTGTTTAGTTGCATTACACTTTTCACACACAGCAGGAAATCAGGGATATAAAATGTTTACACTGCTAGCTACATATTAAAAAGAGACATTCTATGATAACAGGCTGCTTTAAGGTGGGATTTTCAAAAATCACTCAACAACAGCTTAACTCAGTTGACTTGAATAGGAGCAGTTGGGCCAGTGCTAAGTGCTTTTGCAAATCTTCCCCTTTAGTGTATTTGCAAATGCACGGATGCATTAATCACATTAGGAAATCCAGGAAAAAATCAGAAAGAAAAACTTGTAGCACCTTAGAGACTAACAAATTTATTTCAGCATAAGCTTTTGTAGGTTAATACCCACTTCATCGGATGCACGAAAGCTTATGCTGAAATAAATTTGTTAGTCTCTAAGGTGCTACAAGTTTTTCTTTCTTATTTTCGTTTTGCTGACACAGACTAACACGGCTACTACACTGAAACCTAGGAAAAAATCAGAGGACATTGCCTTCAGAGAGGCAGTTAACAGATATTCTTTCACAGTGGAGAGTGCCCATCCCACACAAACGTCTTACTGCAAAAGGGCAAGAGTGCCTTGGAATGTGCTTAGAGCCAAGATCTAACTTTATATATGCAGAGAGTGTCCTTGTTAAAATCATAATAAATGGGGGAGAAAAATAAAACCAACACAATTCCTTGAAAATTTCCAATACGTACTAGTAACTATACAAGTCTGTATTGAACTAGCAACAAGCTGAGTTATGAATTGTTGTGCACATTTTTATCTGATAACTCTTGCAAAAGTTTGCTGAAAGAAGGAAGATTGCATGAGAGGACAGTATCGGAATCATTTCATTAAAGTGAGACTGAAAGTTGGGGAACGTGGCAAGAATTGTATCATCATAAATTCCCTTTCAAATACCAAGAATGTGACTGACAATAAAATAAATGAAGTCACTAGTGGCTAGCACTGGGCATTCCAGATTTGCAATCTGGAAACAATTTCCCCCCTGCATCCTTACCTCCTATTTCTTCCCCGTTAAGAAATGGCGTAAAAAGAAGAGATTGTGGTGATGCGATTTCAGATGCTTGTCACCCTAGTGAAATAGGTCCATTTTTAATGGAACTCTGTAGCTACCAACCTGTCATGCTGACCTATGTATCAGTAATAAAGCCAATAATGATGGAAAATTGGCTGTGTAAGTATAGACACTTTTTAGATCTGCTTTGAGGACTCCAGTAAATCAACAGGAATAGGACAAGGGGGTCCCTATTACAGACTGCCACAAAGCTTTGCTTAATTAGCACAGCAATTGCACAGGCAGATCCAATATATATTTTGTTGGTTATGTACTTTTGGACATTTAAATTGGTCTGTTTCACAGTGGCACTCGCTACTGTTGCTGCAATTAAGCTTGTGTTACCTATGTAACATCTAAATTCCCAGGAAGAACAAGGAAATCTAGGTCTTGAACTGTGGATATAAAATTGATATGTTCAGCTATGAAAGTCATGAAAGTTCATTCCCAAAGCCACACAAATTACTTCCCAGAGTTAGAGTGAAGTATTTGGAGGAAGCAGGCAATCAGAACTGGGATGAGAAGCAGCAAGGTTTCAATAGGCGGGAGGGACCATCTTCAAACCTGAAGTGAAGAGAGGGGTTTTGTGGTAATGTTCTGTACTGCCCCACTTATAGAACTTAGCTGTATGTGAGATCCTAATGCAAAACTAACCATGACCACCAATTTGCACTCGGATAATGACTTCTATTTGAAGATCTTAATGGCTTTGCAGGCGTTTTACATTTTACAAATGTAGAAAAAAATGAGGTTCAGAGAGAATTCACATAGATAGTCTATGGCAATGCTGGCCTAGAACTCAGCTTTCCTGTGCCTACCCCCAAGAACATCCTCCTTCATCCTGCTATAGCAATTACACTGCAAATTCATAGATCAGTAAACAGCAGTTTATTCCGCTGATGAAAGGAAAAATCAAAAAGATAAAGTTTTCAAGTGACTTTCCACGAAAGAGCTGGTACAATAGTTAGAAGAAGAAATTTTCTACTGCCTCTCCGTCACCATACATGGCATGGCTGAGGCCAAAGAAAGCAAGACATCTCTTTGAAAGAAAAGGTTAAAAAGTCCAAGAATAAAAAGATCACTGTTGGAGGGAATCACTGAAGCTCAAATACTTTGCAACACAATATTTATTTAAAAATAGCATAACGTGGATCTTTATGTTTGAAATGTGAACACACATACAAACGTTTTACGTATTAATCTTGTGCTACTTTTAAAAGATATACAATATAATGTAATCAAGTTTCAATTGAATGATTAGCAATGCTCACCGACACTGATACTTCCTCGGTTTTTCTTTTAGAGCTGGAGTCAAATAAGACATTTCGCCCTCTTCTTTCACAGTCCTGATACACAATCAGTCGGATCTGACTTGGGTCAAACTCCGGCAAAGGCCAGCTTGAATGGAAAACAAAAGGACAGAAGTGTCTATTACCACAATGAGTTATTACATCATTTCTTTTACAATTTTTGTATGCCTGACTTCATTCAAAAAATTAAATCCAGTACATGCAATGGCAATTTATTAAACACTTTGAACCTAAGGCAAGCATCATGCCTATGTAGTTAGAGGGCCAAATTGCAAACTGGTGTAAATTGGTTTAACTCAGCTGATATCAATATTCATTATAGCAGGGGTCGGCAACCTTTCAGAAGTGGTGTGCCGAGTCTTCATTTATTAACTGTAATTTAAGGTTTTGCGTGCCAGTAATACATTTTAATGTTTTTAGAAGGTCTCTTTCTAGAAGTCTTTAATATATAACTAAACTATTGTTGTATGTAAAGTAAATAAGGTTTTTAAAATGTTTAAGAAGCTTCACTTAAAATTAAATTAAAATGCAGAGCCCCCCAAGACCAGGACCCAGGTAGTGTGAGTGCCACTCAAAATCAGCTTGCGTGCTGCCTTTGGCACCCGTGCCATAGGTTGCCCACCCCTGCATTATAGTATCAAGGGTTCCCAATTCTCTCCGTTTTATTGTGAGTCTGGTGACTTTTAGTGTTTTTTCTTAAAGTCCCAGCTACTGCAATCAAGAGATTGCATGAGAATCTTGGCTTTCATTAAAAAAAACCAACAAACCAAAAAACAGTGGTAGTAATTTTTTAGCCCTCATGGTTGCAGAGAAAAGCTTGAAAACGTGAAGTGAGGGCATCCTAAAGCTTCAGTAATCCAAAGGCAAATAAAGAGAGCCCAACGTTTTTTTCCAATCTCCTGATTTTTAATGCTTGGGGTTGGCAAAGCTGAATATCCATCAGCATTTAACTGCACAACTGAAAAGAAATACACAGAGAAGCCACTGACCCTCCCCTTTTATAAGGGCCCAAAACATTGTGAAATGACACTTACAATATTTGTGTTAAAACACAAGCCATGATTAAGCTGGTGTTGTTATTATAGATGGGTCCAAACCAAAACCCTAGACTAGAATCACCCAAAACACTGGACAGTCTGCTGCTGGATGTGGCTCAGGCCTATCTCCAATGATTATAATTGCTGCATTCCGACGTAGAGAGAAAGACAGTTCAGGCCACCATCATAGGCATGATAAGATCTTGTGTTACCAAACTGGGCCTTTATTGAGACTGTGCTTTCTGGTCCCCTGAAGACACATTTATTCCCAGCAACTCCTCCTGTAGCCTGGTGAGCCCCTGCAAGCCTTCTGCATTCAGGACATCCACTGACTTAAATCAGTGGGAGCTCTGCAAATTGATAGCTTGCAAGGGGTCAGGTCCACAGGATACTTTTTTACCTTACTACAGATGGTATTGCTTTTATGGCTGCATCATAAACTTAATGTCATTTATATTTTTAGCATGTGGAGTAAAGTTTGCTTTGCAGTCTAAAGAGAGCGGGAGGCCATGCACTGTGACTCCACAATCCAAATAAAAAAAGAAACTATTATGGTAGGGTTGCCACCTTTCTGATGCCTGGTAACTGGACCCCCCAAGGTCCCGTCCCTGCTCCGCCTCTTCCCCCCAGATTAAAAAAAAACCCGGACACAAATGGCACTCAAGACACACCAGCCAAAACCCAGACTGTCCAGGTGAAAACTGGACGGGTGGCAACCCTATATTACGGAGTAACGAAAAATACTAGGAATCTGTAAAAGAAATTCATAAGTGTTACTGGTAGATTAGTCTCAGCCTGGGGGGAATTTAAGCAGCAGCAATAAATACAGTTCTCTGGGTCCCTTGGGAGAGGAAGTCCATTTCCTAACAGCTTAGCCCCACAATTTAGCAACGGAGGAGAAAAAGAGAAGCTGCAGACAGGATACTATGCAACAAACAGTCAGAGGGGAAAAAATACAAGAGAAAACTTGAGCAATTTACAACCGAAATAAGTTGATGTCCAGAGGTTTGAGTGTAAGAGCCTGGTCTTGTCTTGGTGTACGCACATCAAGCTAGTTAGCCTCAATGAAAGCCGCACACCTCAAAAGGAGACCAAGCCGCACACCTCAAAAGGAGACCAGACCCCTAAATCACTGAATTCTATACCAAAAAAAAGTACTACTTTTTGCTAGTACAGCTGTTAAAATGGCACAACAGAGTCGGAGTACAGCGCTTGCAAGCAATGCTGGTCCTCTGCCCTTCTCCTACCAGCAGGCTCAATCCTGCAGCCCACCGAAATCGATATTTTGCCATCACTTCAGTAGCAGCAGATTGTGGTCCATTAACACTGCAGGCTCTGCAGCACTGAACAAGCTCTGACTGATAGCTGGCGTGAGAATCCATTCAAGATCTGGTGATGCTCTGCTTCGGGGGAGAGGGTAAGTGTCACTTACTGTGAAACACAAACACACAACTAGTGGTTGGGATTGCACCAGAAGAGGGTTATTTAACTGAGACAGACACCAAACCACTACATTTGGGGATGTTTGGCCCCAAGCCAACCCCCTACACTCAATTTCTAGTTACTGAGGCGAGGCCAGTAGATAATCTCACACACACAGCCCCAGCAGGAACGTATGGCCGGGGCATCTCCTGCCCCTAGGTAAAGTGGATGGAAAGTTTAGAAACCATTCTCATGAGCTATGCCATTGACACTATTATAAACAGGTAACAATAATAATCCATTGCTTGCAAAAACATTATTTTCACTTGCCCCACTCAGTGGCGTAGCCAGGTTTAGAGCACAGGGGGAGCGGAGCTAAAAAAAGGCGCCGGGAGCAAAAAGCGGCGCCAGGAGCAAAAAAAAATGCTCCGCTCCGGCTGCAGCGTAGGAGCAAAAGGCGTCGGAGCACAAAAAAGGCGTTGCTTCCGCTTAGCGGGGGAGCGGCCGCTCCCCCTGCTCCCCCCCCGGCTACGCTACTGGCCCCACTCCTTCAATGCATTTGAATCTGCTTCTCTCTTAAATAAGAGCAGGACTTCTATTAGTCAGTACTTCTGACATTCGATTTTGAAATCGCTTCCCTATCCTGGCAAAAAGGGCAGGAACCGTTTCAGATGTTCAGGAAACTCTGCTTATAACAAGTTCCAAGAGCAGATTAAACACTAAGAGGTAAGTAAGCTAAATATAAAACCCTTGCTGCATTCTGCAACATATTTGATCAAGATAACAAGAGCCTGTCTGCTTCTCCATTTCTGCACATGTCATTTTAACTTTCTTGATACAAGTATTCAACGTGTGCTGTAAATCATATTCGTGATATTCCCAGTTAAGTGTTATCTGTGTTACATAATATAGCTCTAACACACAGCTTTAGCCTTGCAAAATATTCTCTGGCAGTACTGGAGTGTTCCCTGAATCAGAAGAAACTGAAGAGTACTAGCAGACGGTTCAATAGGACAGACAGTAAATAGAGGCAGGCTGGCCCCTCAAACTCACACCTGTCCATTCAGCAGTAAGGGTATGTCTATACTGCAATTAGACACCCATGGCTGACCTGTGCCAGCTCACTCGGGCTCAGGCTCACAGGGCTGTTTAACTGCAGTGTGGACGTCCGGGCAAAGGGTGGAGTCCGGGCTCTAAGACCCTGTGAGGTGGGAGGGTATCAGAGCCTGAACCCCGCAAACCTGAATCAGCTGGCATTGGCCAGTGGTGGGTGCCTAATAGCAGTGTAGACATATGCTTAGACACACATTTTAGCAGGAAACAGGATACACAGAGCAGTTTTGCTCTCCTGTTTAGCAGATGTAAAGTACTGTAAGGCAGACATCTAAAACAAGCATCTGGAGAAAATATACAAACTATATGTAGTGTGCACTCCCAGAATAAATACTGCAGGGCAATACTCTGGGACAGATAGTCACTGGTGTAAAAAGAAAAACTTACATAGCTAAGGATCTGCCCATCTGTATTCCCAAAGTGTGGGGTATTCTCTTCACTGCAGAGGAAGGTAATGGTCCAGTGGTTAGAGCACTAGTCTGAGACATAGGGTTCAAGTCCCTGCAGTGCCACAGAGCTTTCTGTGTAACCTTGGGCAAGTCACTTAGTCACTTGCTCTGTGCCTCCATTCCCCATCAGTAAAACGGATATAATGGTGCTTCTCTATCTCATAGGGGTGTTGAGAGGATCAATGTATTAAAGACTGTGAGGCACTCAGATACTACCGTAATGGGGGCTACCTAAGATAGAGGGCCCAAGCAAGGCTGTCAAAACCATTTAGCTCTTAACCCGAGACTCAAAGGATGCAAAAGGACTGCCTTGTATAATGCCTCTCTATTGCTGGCAATTTCACCGGTGTGGCATAACAACCTTTGGGGAAATTATGGTAACACGCAGAGGAAAACTTTTTCTTTGGGGAGAAGGAGAGTGAGAGGAAAGATTCATGGAAAAATACATTCCCTTATCTACCCATATAGCTATATCTATATATTCTTTTCATAAATGGTACCTTACTATGCAGTGTAATTGATATTTGGTTGAGGTTTTCACAGCACTCGAGGGGATTCAGACTCACATATTCTACTCATGTTAATGAAAGCCATGTCTAAACCTCCCAACACTGCTGTGAAAATCTTGACTGGTTTTGTTAATGAGAAGTTTCTCCTGCATAAGCCAGCTGCTGCTACTTGATCTTCCTGTGGAGCTGATTTTAAGAAATCTCAGTCTGTTGTCATGCTAGAGGATTGTGATGTCACAAATTTCATATTCTGACCTCACTGAAGGACCAACAGAGGAAGATGGGGTGGACGATTTCATTTAGCACCACAGAGCACCCGTGCTGATTGTGTTATTGTAGTTCCCATAGGCCTCAAATAAATAACAATTCATATAGGGTGAGATTTTCACACGCACCTAAATAATTTAGGAGCTTTTGCAAATCCCATCCATAATGAGCAAATCATGTAAATAATATGGCTGTTTAAAGATGGAAAATATGAGAAAAATAGCCTCTTTAAAGATTATATAAGTAAACACATTCTTTAAAATGCAACTCAAAAATGTAAGTCGTTTTCTTTAGATCTTAGCAATGAAGTGCTGGAGCCTGGCCCCTAAATGGTGAAGAATGACTTGTTCTACAGATAGACTTCCAAATATCACATAGTAAGTTAGTCGAACCTGCTGCAATTAGATTGTAAAGATGGACTTCTCTCCAAAGGGTAATACTACACAACACAACCAACTGGGTGCATCATTTTTAACTTTATCACCTTAAATGTCATGGTCATTTCTGCTCCTGCACTGAATGTGGAAGAAGTGGGGGCATAAGCAATTCTCAGAATACTACCTGGCTGAATCACCAAACTAATAAAGTAATTTTCAAAAAGTCACAAATGTTTGCAATCTTGTTAGAAGTAATATTCCTAAAACATCCACTCATGGAAATTTAATGGTCAGACATCCTCTTTGCTCTTCCTTTCTCCTCTTTGAATCCCATTGAATGTAATTTGTTTGCAAAACCATTTAAAACACCAATGCTGAGATTTGTTCAGCAGTATACAAGTCACCATTCTGAATTCCCTCTGATAAAGGATTTTCTCACACATCTCTAACACGCAGCATTTGTTGCTACCACAAATATTTCTCTTGGGGGTGATCTAAAGATGATGTTGTACTGTACCACTATGGATTTAATAAATGAGACAACACACACAAATCCTCCCTCAGCCCATTAAAAGTTCAATTTTTTCCCCTGTAACTAGAAACACACAACCTCCCCGTGTTCTTCTTTAAAATATCAACAGAACCTTTTTCACCACAGTAAGAAATTACCTTAATGATGTTTTTTCTCTCTTGGCAAAGATTTTACCTCGAATAAGATTTCATGTCTAAATGACTTGGGGCACTACTAGGTTACTTTTTAAAAACTAACCCAACATTTTTGGAAGTACAAATGAAATCAGAGCAAACTAATCAAGATATCAAATAAATAGAAACCTGTAACTTAAATTACCAAAAAGCAAAACCTCTTTAAACAAAGATATGGCCAGTTCTCCAAACAGCAAGCTAAAACTATCAGTCAAATTATTGTTCTCAACATCATGTTCCCCATAGGTATGAAAACTGCCCAGTGATGAATCACTTCAAACTATTTTTAAAAGCATCTACGCGAATGGTATTTATAGTTTACAGCAGCTTATCTGTTCTGCATGTTTTTCATGTTAGCACCTTTTTAGAATGTTGATAGAAACAGCCATACTGGAATAGAACTCTGGTCCATCTTGACCGGTGCCCTCGCTCGGATGATGACCAATGCCGGAGGCTTCATAACACAGCTAGCAGTACAATGCTATGTACGGGGGGGAAATCTTTTTTTCTTGGCCCAGCTGGTGATCAGTTACACTCTGAAACATGGGGATTCACAGCCCTTGTGGTTTTAACTAATTTACCTGCAGATGCTATTCTTAGAGGAGTATTATTATTATGTGTATGGCAGTTGTGATTAGAGTCCCCAGTCCAGGACTGGGACCCCATTATGTTAAGTCTTGAACAAACATATAACAAAAAGTTTGTCCCTGTCCCAGAGAGCTTAGATTCTAAGTCTAAAGGTGTAATCCATTTATGAAATCTTTCTAAGCTGTATGCATTTAAAATATCTTGCAGCAAAGAGTTACACAGTTTATCTACAAGTTGCATAAAATATATATTCTTCTATTAGGTGTCCATGTGCTGCCTATTGATTTTGAGAGCCCTTCAGTTATCTTATTATGGGGAAAAATAATCAGGAGCACCTTATTGGCCTTCTGTGTACCATGCATTACATTATCTCTATTACCTCTGATCTTGTTCCATCCCTTGTCAACTTAACTATTTCCTTCCCTTTACTACTCCCCACTCCACAATCCTTCAGACATTTTTGCTGTGTGCTCCTGGATCTTTTCCATTCCTATGCCTTTGAGAAGATGTGACCCCAAAAATGGAATGCAGGACTTGCAGTGAGGACATACCATGTTCTCTAGCATTTTCCCACCACAATTGAGTAACTCACTCACTGTTTTGA
This sequence comes from Macrochelys suwanniensis, assembly GCA_033296515.1. Classification (NCBI taxonomy): domain Eukaryota; kingdom Metazoa; phylum Chordata; order Testudines; family Chelydridae; genus Macrochelys; species Macrochelys suwanniensis. The sequence goes on along the minus strand of CM065782.1, from coordinate 94,324,205 downwards.
CTGCTATTATACTTAAACAGATGTATGTTGAATTATCCAGGATGCATAGATCTTCTTCCTGAAAGAGTACAACTAATTTGGAACCCATCAGGTATATAATGGGTGGTATGTTGACAGTGTTTCCAGTTTTAATGTAGCCATTTTTTCTAGAAACACCAGAGATGCAAATGAAAGGAATTATCCAAGAATGGGGAATCCAGTTCATACCACTGCTTTGCATGCATGGTGTTTTCAGCAAGGAGTTCTACTTAAATTTCTGTGACATAATATGACCTTATGGTTGCAGATGGAGGAAGGAGATAAGGGGATTCCATTGCTAGTGCAATTACAGGACCAATACTTAGAAAAGTGTTGCAAGGTACAGTTGTCCTTAAAAGGTCTCAGGCCACTGCAGGGTTGTGTGTTCATTTTGGTGAATTTTAGAATGTACGGCCCAATCACGCAGAGAAAACACTGACCTATGTGATTTGACAAAGGCCATAGTCAGTGTCAGCTGATTGGGAGGGAGCGCTGGTCACCACTGCCTCCTACAGCTGTGAACTTAGTCTTCCAACAATCAAGGGTCTGTGGCTATGGATGGCTGTCAGGGAACAAGCTACGATCTCTATCGCAGGATAATCGACAAGCTTTTAACCCTACCCCTTGGGTTGAAGAGTTTACATTTTCCAGGCTTGCCACGAGGAAGAGGGCTACAAGCAGACTTTTCTTGTAAATGAAAGCGGAGTCTGCTCTTTTACATTTCTTGGTGCTCCAACCCTGGAAGGAGGAAGGGCACAGCTGCGGGCTGCAAGTGCCAGCTTTGTGTCACATCTATAAATCTGTCTCATTGATCTACCAGTTTAGCAATCCGCACTTCGAGTAACTGTAATACCCAGTCCCTGGGATCCGTGAGTGGCTTGCACTGTGCACATACTGTACCACTGGTCACATAGAAAGCGGTCAGATGTTCTGCACTCTGTGCAATATACCAGGACCTAAACTTCAGCTGGTTTCCACCTTTACTGGCTCCCTAAATTCTAACTTGCTGTCTGATTCCCTAGCTGCAAACTACACTAACTTCAGTTTGTTTTCATTTTTAACTCCCACCTGTTAGTCACTTGCCTCTGTTTATCCATTCAGCTCTCACTTGGATGCCTAATTAACAGTCTAAAGGCCAATACACTTCAAATGCCTTTTTAAATATGGACCTAGTTCTTCTTTGCGGGCCCCCGAGCAAAAGTACACAGAATATAAAGACACAGTATAGACTGGTTAACCATATTATAATTTACATGTTAACCTGAAATCATCTTGAGACTGTGAAAATAAATACCCTAGAAGGTTTGTGAAAAAGATTAAATATGTTGACGATCTTTACAACTTGACTTCCAGCAATCAAGAATTTAAAGTTAACACTAGCAATTCCTCAAAATAGATTTTTGGGCATATTTCATGCATGCCATTCCAGAAAACCCGTTTAGTTTCTAGAGGATTTACAAACACACACACACACTTTCCCTAATTTGTTCTTTTGGAAAACCACTCTGTAAACACACACAAGAAGCAAGAATAGTCCCTTTAGATTAAATTCATTAGCACTGAACACAACACTTCACATTATTTTAGCACATCAGCATTAGCCTTTGCACAATTATAGCAAATGGCATTATTTTAAAGGTATTTTTAAAATGCAAAAGAGCGCTACTCTATACACAGCTATAGGCATTATCAACTATATCCATTTTAGAAAGCATGACATTTCTACAAAAAAAAGTGTTACGGCAGCAAATCTATTGTTAAGATATTTAGTAACCAAACTGTTACAATAATTTCAATAACGTATTTATCGTACCTGGGAAGCATCTTTGTCCCCCAAGCAGTTCCACTTTTCAAAATCCCTATAAACTCCTGTTATGCCCAGCTGCCAACCCAGGTTAATAATAGCAATGAGCCATATTCATCCAAAACCACAAGACTGTCAGGTGACATATTGAGAGGTCTGAATTTAACTCAAACAAAAGACTCTCCATGCTGCAATGCAAAAAGCTTAATCCTGGCAACCGGATCATAAAACCAGCCTTAAAGAAAGCAGATCCCTGAAGCAAAATATGGGCTTTTGCACAAGGATCCATCTACACTGTCCTATAGTTTCATAACCAATCTCCTGTCCTTCCATTCTGCTGCTCAGTCCAGGATCTTTACTAAAGTAAACATTGTCTGTTTTTCCAGTTCCTTTGTCTCCTCAAGTGTATTACTGCGGAGGAGGGAAGATCGCCCTAATTCATTTGATAGCTAAGTGCTGCTTTGGCAGTCAACGTAGGCTGTACATGCCAGTTTAAATCTATCCTTCTTCTTTAGCGAATCCAATATGGGTTGAGCCTCATGATCAGAATCCCCTGGCAACTGTGGCTGCAGTGCTAAGCCCCCACGATCCACATTTGTCAGGAATTCAGACTGATCGAAGAAGAGGGGAGAAAAACAAAGCAGCTTGCTCTCAGACACCTCCCCCTTGACATTCTTGGAAGCTGCAGGATGCTCCAGTCCAACCCTGGCTGACAGGCTGAGCCAGGCGAGTGGAAAAGCAAGCACTAATAGCCATCATGTGACCCAGAGCTGTCAGTATATGCCACCTGGATCTGCAATGAGCCTGCTAGCCAATCCCAGCTCTGCCTTAGATTCGTGCACACAGATTTCACCATTAAAATATGGCCTTTAAAGGTTTAACAGTATAGGGTGCCTGCTTTATACTGGAAATCCAAAAATGATGCCCTACAATGATTCACATTTATTGCACAGGTTTGGATTGTTGATACACAGTTACAGTGCAGAACTTAAGTATGTTTCACGCTAAGTGAAAACAAACATTTTAGGTTTTCCAGCAACCTCCATCTTTCCCCACCATCAATCTCCAACAGGAACAAAGAAGGCACTGTATGCTCTATAGAAGCTCATTAAGATTACAAGTAATCAGGAACAGTCAAGACAATTGGATGGCAATATACAGTTTAGAAACAGGAGATGTGTCATAAGACCTGCTAAGAAATCCTGACCAGCTTCAGAGCTGTAAACAAGGTTTCATAACTGCTCTTGGGGTAACCCCTGGCCATAGAAGGAAACTGTTTGGTAATACCATCACAAGAGCAAAAAGCTCGGTGTTTACAGGATTTGTCCCAACATCTTTGGAATTGGGTGGACAGTGAAACATCGAGAAAGGTTCAGCATGTGACAAAAGGTGTTAAATATTGTGTGTGTGTAGATATAGCTCACATTATTAATTTTCTTATGATCTTAGACTATGAAATATGCAGAGGTAGAAAATTAACACAGAGTGGGGACCATCACCCTTAAAAATTTGGGAGGAGCCCCCTTTAATTTTACTCTGTATCTGGAGATTTAACAGTTTTGCTAGCACCTAGGATACACAGGGAGCTATCAGAATTAGTTAATTAATGGAAACAACATTAGGATTTCTGCAGCATCCCCCCACCACAAAATTCACTGCTACTGCTAATCTCTTAATTTCATAGAAGCGGAATGAGCTAATACATAGCTTTATAAACTTCATTCCTGGAGCCTGTCCTGCAGAGGATTTCCTACCTTCCAGGGTGAATTCCATTGAAGAACACAGAGTTCCTGTACAAACAGATGTGGAACACGCAGAATATGAGGACTCTAGGGGTGAATTCCTGGCTCCACTGAAGTCAATTGCAAAAATCCCACTGACTTCAGTGGAGCCAGGATTTCACCTCAAAACTCTACTTGAGTGGTGTCTTTTTGATCCCTTGTAATGGGAGCGGGAAATAAATCCCAGAAGTAGAAACTCAGTATAACATCCAGAACTACAATCTCTTGTGCTCATTAGAGTGACTAAAATTAAGGACCAAAGCTCTGATCCTGCAAACAGTTATGCATACGTTCGATTTACCACTTAACTAGTGAGTAATCCCAATGGAATCATCAAAACTACTCAAATGAGTAAAGCTAATCATGTGAGAAATTGTTGGCAGGATTGGTGCCTTAAACCCAGTTTCTGCTTTTCATATTCTCAGCTCCCTTTCAATGGGAATTATAAATAATAACATTTGACCCTGAGTTATCTTCTTGCACAGCCAACAATACAGTAACATGCTCTTGCTAGAATGAAATTGCTCGAAAACCATCTATGTTATGTGCTCTGTATGCACTGCTCTCTATAAAAGTCAATGATGTCAAAAGTGACCTTTTTCCTAGGAATGCAGCAGTGAAGAGTTGAGCCCAATGTATTATGTAAACATTTATTTACAGGAGTAACATCTGTAGTTTCCATATTATCTCACAGTAACTTGATGCACATTAAAGAGATGAGCTTTGAAAGAGGACACAGCCACAGTCTAACAAGTGAGCAGGAAAAAAATCTGAACGGATATCACTCAAGATATGCTAAGTGAAGCCAAGCCTCAAAACTATAGACCAGGGATCGGCAACCTTTGGCCCGCGGCCCACGAGGGTAAGCCCCCTGGTGGGCCGGGCCAGTTTGTTTACCTGCCGCGTCCACAGGTTCGGCAGATTGCGGCTCCCACTGGCCAAGGCCAATGGGGGCTGTGGGAAGCAGCATGGGCCGAGGGATGTGCTGGCCGCCGCGTTCCGCAGCCCCCATTGACCTGGAGCGGCAAACCGTAGCCAGTGGGAGCCACGATCGGCCCAACCTGCGGACGCAGCAGGTAAGCAAACTGGCTCGGCCTGCCAGGGGGCTTATCCTGCCAGGCCGCGGGCCAAAGGTTGCCGATCCCTGCTACAGACAGACAGCAACAACTGCCGCATCCTATACCAACAATACTCTGTATGTTTCAGGAAGGCCATAGGATAAGTTAGAAACACCACCAACATGATGCATGCATACAAAAACAGTCAACCTTTTCCTGTATGGCTACCCGAGACACATCCTGTTCTACAGAGATATATGGGTAGCAACAGGGCTCCACTTCTCCTGAGGACCATGGGAGTTTCTGGTCCCATAAGGAGCACAAGATCAGGCCTTGAGTTAGTAAAGGAGATCTAATTACGCTATTGGTTATTTCCCACATACAGTTGTGTCCTCTTCCCTGTGCTATTAGTATGTAATTAATTTTGTGACAGAGTTGCAGCTCTATCACTGATAGGTGCCTCCATGAAAAAGGACTTCTAAAAATTTTGTAGCTCAGAGAAAGTTGCCTTAGTTTTCCATTTAGGCCAATGTTTTTTCATTGACTTCAACAGTGGATACAGATGCTCAGCACCTCTGAAAAATCAGGCTGTTTATTTAGGGGCTTAAATATCAATTTAGGCAACACAGCTGGTAAATACTTTACAAGTTCAAAAATATTAAAAAGTTCAAAAGCAAAATTTGCCAAAATGTCCTTCCTGAGGCCCCAATCCCACAATGAACTCCACGATAGAGGATCCTAGGCTCTCTGCACACTGAAGGTCTGCCTAGATGCAGAGGTCTCTTTGCATGGAGCAGCATCCAGGATTGAAGCCGGAGGTTTCGCGCGCATTCACAGCAGTCTGCCTGCATAGATCACAATACTAGATTGTTACAAACTAAGGCAACAAAGTACAGCTAAACCAGAATAAAATAACCAGTCACACAGAAAGGGGTTTATTGCCTTTACTGTATACTGAGTCTGAGTCTTTCTAAACATTCAAAACTGCAGCCAAAGCACAAATGCAATTTTGGGGGACAAATCACTTGATTCTAAATTCTTGAGACAAAAAAGTTTATTCAAACCCCAAGTTCAGGCTAAATAAAGGAGTTTCAGCCATTTTGTCCAATAGAAGAGAGCACAATGAATTATTTTTGCTTAGAATTTGCCTTACGTAAGTAAAGTTCCCTCACATGCTCGGTGCATTTACACCAAAAACCAAAGCCAAGAAATGGTCCTATCTTTGACTATTAAGGCAAGATGATAGAAGCTTAAAGCTAGGCCAGAAAAACAAAGTGAAAACCAATGATGATTTGATCTGAAACATGATTAGAAATACTTTCATCCCACTTCTCTATCAAATACTTGCCTTTTTGGAATTACTATTGAGAAACGCTTAATTTTTTCTGCTTTATGTGCATTTTTGGATCATTGTAGAAAAGAACTACTGAATTCCTTGCTGGCTGGGAAGAGAAATTGACAGTATTGAATAGAGAACAGTAAAGGTGTGGAATTGGAATATATGTATATGAATCCAGGCTTTCCCAGCAGCTTAAAGTCAGCAGCAAACAACATAATGAGGAAGAAGGAAGGCAACCTAGATTTCCTCAGCAAGATAACTGGTATAAAAATGCAGCTCTTTCAATCTAGAGAAATTGTTAAGAGGATCATAGAATCATAGATCCTGTCAACCTGCTTAGGCCCCCAGATTTATCTTCCTTAAAGAAAACTAGACCCTATGGTTTCCAATGAGAAATGCTTTTATATATACAATAACAAAGCTTTAACGTAGGACCAAATCCTGCAAACCCTTTACACATGGTGCTCACACTGAGGCAAGAAGACTTCAAGTTGAAGTAATTACTTTTATTGACCATTTAAAGGGGCTTGACCCTAAATAAGAATCTGACACAAAGAGTCCTTGAGCAATGCCACATGGGATTTACCTTCCTTTTCACATGGTAGTGTTTGAGCTTGAGCAGGATGGCTGTCCCCCTTTAAAAACTACATGAAAAATTAAGAAAATAAAGATGCCTAAAGAAAAAATAAACTATCAGAGAATGAATCTGATGCATAGTTAAGCTACACTGGAACACTGGTGTTTGTTTTGTATCCAGTTTCCAACTGCCGTCTCCTATAAATAAGACATGAGACACCAAACAAACCTACATAATACCAACTGGTACTGCAAGACAACAGGGCATTTTTTCCCCTGCCAAACAGTTATTTTATTGTGCACTCCCGGGTAATCAGAGAGCTGAATAATCTCTCCCTGTAGCTATTAAAAATAAAGAGTAAATAGTTTAGTGTTGTGTGCATTTAATGGAAAGTTTTGGAAAAAAATGCCAACACAAATCACTCCCGATAGATACAAATAGCTATTGTAATAGAGTGGGGAATATGAACTTGTCTTCACTTAAGACATATATTTAAAAAGCAAATGAAATTCTCGTCTGGTAAGGAAGCCTTTTTTAATGTGTTGATTTTTTTCTGTGTAATTCTGGCAATGTTTTCTTTGATCCTTAAAATCAGGTACAAAACTTTTGCCTCGGTCTTCCATCCCTTCTTCATAGTCTTAAAGACAAGCTAACATTCAGTAGTGAAGCATCTACATTTACCTTCTACATAAAATTACCTTGCACACAATACGTTGCATTTCCCCCATTAAATCTAGCATCAACCTTTCCTGCAAGTTCCCAACTCTGTGAATTATTAATATGAAAAACTAATTTTGGCTGTTTCACAGTGCAGGACATGAAGCAGTCTCAATGCAACTCAAGGTACTTGAACAAAAACAAGGTTACTAGCTTAAGTTTATGAGTTGCTAAGCCTATTTCTTACATGAATAAACGGTGAATTAGTATTTTAAATTTTGGATGTCATATATATGTCCAATACATCAAAGAACTCAAAAAGGGCACACTGTGAAGATATGAAAACATTTACACCAGACCCTCGCTAGAATGCGGGGTTTGGGATCCATGTCAAGTGCCGCGTTATAGCGGTGACCGCGTTATAATGAAATATGTACTGTATATAGAAATTTTTGTAGCGCTAATTACCTTCACATCCATAAAGTATAGAAAACCTTATAAAATAAACTCCTACCTGAAGGAAACAATAAACGAGAAAAAAAGAGTGTTGCTTTATTAGAGATTTAAAGTAGACATTACAATAAACTAGTCTAGTTTTCCTTGAAAAAGTCGGTGAGTTGCTTTTGCTTCTTGCTGCTGTGCTGCTTCCGCTTAGCAAACTGCAAAAGACTACGTAGCTGCATAATTTTAATAGGCTCAACGTCTTGCGTCTCAAACCATCTCAAAGCAGTCTCTAAGCCGGCCACGGTCGCAGTTGACGTTGGAATGATGTCCACTTCATCTTCCTCTTCTTCGTCCATGGCAAAGGCCAATTCTTCAGCTTCTGTAACATTGTTTGGTCGTACTGCCTGAAGAATTTGGCCATCGGTTAGACTTTCAGCAACGGGACAAAATTCTTCTGCTTCATTGTCGCCTCTTATCCAGGACTCGATACTTTGTGGCAGAACAGTTATCCCGAGCCCAGACAGTTGCTGGCACAACTCCTGCATCCACTTCACGTCTAGGCACAGCACCTGCATCCACTCCATGTCTGTTCCTCTAACTTCCTCCTCTGTAAATTCCTCGAAATCGGATTCCTCGTCAGACTGTGATCTGCTTTCTTCATTTTCTTCCAGGGGCGGGTGGCCAAACGACTCTCTCAGTCCTACCATCCAACAGTGGTTTATCGTTTCAGCGCGTAATAAATTCCAGGAATTGCCGCCAATGTAAAAGAAGTCTTTTATAGTCAACTTCTTCAGAAAATCGGTGACAGACAACTCGCTTTCCATCATTTGTCGTACCAAGTTCCGTCGATAGTGCTGCTTAAAAATGGCGATAACACCTTGATCAAGTGGCTGGATTTTGGAAGTTGTGTTTTTAGGTAAGTATTCAACCTGTATTTTACCGTCATGGGTTCTGAGTCTTTCGGCCGGAGGATGAGCTGGACAGTTGTCTAGCAAAAGAATGGCCTTTTCTTCTAAGCATTTTGCCCACAAATGCTTTCACACAGAAGGGACAAATTCAGTGAAGAACCATTGTTCAAAAATCTCACCAGTCATCCAGGAATTTTTAGAGTTCTTGTACAAAAACAGCAGGCAATTCACATTTACGTGATGAAAGCACGGAGGCATGCAAGACTTTCCAATGCACAATGGTTTTAATTTATGCTTGCCTGTTGCATTCACACAAAACAATAAAGTAAGGCGATCTTTTGCCTGTTTATATCCTTCTTTCTTGCGTTCATCTGTTCTGACAGCCAGGGTTTTATCGGGCAACATTTTATAATAAATTCCTGTTTCGTCTGCATTGTAAACCTGTTCTTCCGAGTAACCCTCTGCCTGTAAAATTTCCCTCAGCTTCGCAGGATACGATTGCGCGGTGGCAGCATCAGCAGAGCGTTTTTCTCCCGAAATTGCAATCTCAGAGATTCCGTGTCTTTTCTGAAATCGCCATAGTCAACCCGAACTAGCCTTAAAATTGCTGCATTCGCCATTAAGTTCCCGGTCAAATTTTTCCGCTTGCATGGCTATAAGCGGACCAGAGATCGGAATGCCTTTCTGCTGTTCTTGCACAAACCGTGTATACACCGCCGAATCAAGATCGGCATCATTCGCTGAACGGGCTCGTTTTCTTTGAAGGCAATGCTCTTTATCCAGGTTATGCATGTAACATCTGAGCTTGTCAGCATTCTTTAGCCATCCACGAAAGGTGGACTCGTTAATGCCAATATCGCGGCTAATCTTTGCCTGAGTTTCGCCATTTCTATGTCGTTCGATAGCGTCCAACTTCTCCTGCACCGTGTAAGCCTTCCTTTTGCCCAACATTTCTGACATCTTTCTAAAGATAAGTATGGCATTCTAGGCCTACAGCAATTGTCTTAGGGACTTGACTAAATTATTTCGGCGACGCAACTGCGCAAATGCATGGCGATGATATAATAAAATTTGGGCTCCATAGCTGTGACCGCATTACATCCGAATTCGCGCTATATAGATGCGCGTTCTAGCGAGGGTCCGGTGTACTATCAATAGAAGAGAGTCTGAATATAAGATCTCTGCTGTCACTGAATCTGAAGGTGTGTGGACCAGCTTTTCAGCGGCTATAAATCAGCATGATTCCATCACAGAATTGTCAATACCCAGCATTCAAAAATCATGAATCAGGCCCCCAAAATAACAAAATTACCTTAAGAATCATGAGATTTTAAAAACAACAATACATTTTGGGTTCTTTTTATTTCCTTTCTGGTTTTTGAGCCTTTGGGAGTCATGTTCTCCAGGCTTTTCTCTGCAAGAAGGCTAGAAAAGTTTTTATTTTTTAAAATCAATTAAATCTGGCACTCTCATAATAATATGCCTCCAGAAGCTGGAGCTTTAAGAAAAACAAAGTATTGTAAGACTCTTGATAAAACTTATGAGAGCTGGCAATACTGCTATTACTTCCATGGAGCTTCCGTGTTGATTTACACCAGCTTAGGATCCTGATGGCCTATCATCCGCTTCTATACCAAGAAAAAGTAAATATTTTATTAAAACCAGTCATGTAAATTCCTAACAAAAGGACCGATTATAAAAGATTATGGAGAGAACTACCCATAACCTATAAACACTAATGTACCCATACAGCATATAGCCACACACTTAATATCAAAACACCTCTCTGGGCTGGCATGGTGGCAGCAGGAGACCAGGGGCAATACAGGACCCCTGCTTTTTACATGAAGGTGATATAATTGGGATCCAAACAAAGGTCACCGATTGTACCATGTTTTCCTCCTTCCAGTCTGGTCAATTGATAGAAGAGCATTAAATGAAACCATCTGTTTTCTCCTGCAAGGGTGCGTGTGTCCATTCCCACAATTCAAGGGCTCTGGAAATGACAGAATGACTGGGAAACTGTCAGGTCTGCCTGAAGAATTCCCCATTTGCAGCAAACCAAGTTGAGTGAATTTATTTCCATTTCCCTGTCTCCAGCTACAGCTCAGCCAGTCCACCCTGGAATGCAAGAACTCAACTCAACAATACGGACAGAGAGATGGACAGGAACTCCCTCCTCACAAGTGGACGTTCTCTGCCATTGCTCTACCTGACGACTACCCACCTCAAATCAGTACTGCCAACTCTCATAATTTTATTGTGAATCTCACAATACTTGGTGTTTTTCTTAAAGCCCCAGCTCCGGTAGTCGGGTGATAACAGGACAATCTCGGCTTTCATTTAAAAAGAAAAAAGTACCTAGCCCTCGGGGTGGCAGAGAAAAGCTTGACAAAGGCTCAAAGGCAAAAAATAAATGTTGCATTTTTAAAATCTCACGATTGTTGAATGCATGGAGTTGACAATACTGCAGCTGCTACGATACAGTATTTGATGCATCACTGATTTGCTGTGCTGATTCTAGAAAATCGCGTGCCAGGCCGCTCTGGTCTGTAACTCGTTGACCAGCAGAGCAGATTTCCCCAAAGCAGCCATGCACTGCTTTGTAACCCAAACAGACCATAACCAACGAACTCGTATTCAACAGAGCTGCTGTCCAGCTCAGGGGAGACACAGATGACCCCTGGTGGACATCTGCATCCTGCAACCACGGTGTGAGAAAAGACTCCAGCTCCATGGCATGAGGGCAGGCAAGCCAGTCTCATGCAGACCGAGGTTCCCAATAGGGTTGCCAACTATCTAATGGCACAAAACTGAAACTGGACACCTGGGCAACCCTAGTACCCAATGACCACCCCCAGAAGATCCACACATGCTGCTCCGGAGCCCAGTACATGACAGAGGTTGCCAGCATCAATGAAGCAACCTGTTTATATATTTTAAAAACGCGCTGCAGGGTTTGCTTCCCAAATCTTATAAGGGAAAAATACTGCCTTGCTTGTGAAACTGATATGGCTTGAACATGTAGTGTGGGGATCTGAGCATTCTTTGGCTATAGTCCACGTCCATATAATTGATTACGGTGGCCGCACTTGTGACTAGGTGATAATTGAGAACCCAATAAATCTCCAGACAAGTATGTGCCAGCCGGACTTGGAAAGTGATTGCGACAGAGCCTCTGTAACTTGATGCAATTAAAAAAAAAATCAAAATTAAGATAGGCTATTAGTTATTTTTCACCCACAAATGCCAAACCAGCCTGAATGCCTCATCCTGCATTCCTTGGCCACCAATTGCATCTCTAGCTGGACTCAAAGGGAGCTTGGGGTGGGGGAGGGGAAGGGGCAGGCACAAGGACTGATATCTTTTAAAAGTCCTCCAATGTCTTGAAAACACACGTGTAAACTCAACCACTGGGATTTTTTCCAACAGCTCCATCCAGGGCCATCCCTAGCCATTTTGGTGCCCCACGCAGCTCCTCCATGGGGGGGCTTTGTGGGGCCCCAGGCCTCCGCATGGAGGGGGGCTGGCTCAAGGCTTTGGCGGAGTGGCGGGGCTGGCCACTTCCTGCAAGAAGTGGAGTGACCCGGCCCCAGCCTGCTCTGCTCCCAGGCTTGGGGGCCAAAGGGGAACCACCCCCCAGCACTCACCGGCAGCGCGGCTGGGAGCTAGGGGAGCGGAGCAGGCTGGAGCTGGGTCGCTCTACCTACCGCCGCCGGTGAGTGCAGGGAGCCCAACCCCTCCTGCAGTCCTCAGGGGAGGGGCTGTCTGGAGTGGAGGCAGGGCTCGGGCAAAGCAGGGGTGGGAAGAGGCGGGGCTGGGGCGGAGGCCATGTGGAAGAGGCGAAGCAGGGGCTGGAGCAGCACACAACTATGTAGGGCACTAGGAAATTTGGTGCCCTATGCAGCTCCGTACTTTGTGTATGGGTAGGGACAGCTCTGGCTCCACCCATGCCCCTTTGTCACCCCACCCCAAGTATCATTCTAAGGGTACGTTTATACTACCCGCCCGATTCGGCGGCTAGCAATCGATCTTCTGGGATCGATTTATCGCGTCTCGTCTAGACACGATAAATCGATCCCGGAAGCGCTCCCCGTCGACACCGGTACTCCTGCTCCGCGCGAGGAGTAAGCGGAGTCGACGGGGGAGCCTGCCTGCCGCATCTGGACCCGCGGTAAGTGCTTTTTAGTTGGAACTAAGATACTTTGACTTCAGCTACGTTATTCACGTAGCTGAATTTGCGTATCTTAGTTCGACCCGGGGGGTTAGTGTGGACCAGCCCTTAGAGTGTAGATTCTCCTGCAGTTTAGTCAATCGATTATCCCGGACAGAAAATATTTGGTTGTGATTCAGGATTTCTCACACAAGGAAGAAGACAGACGTCAGCAGTGATCCTCCAAAAGATTCACAATGACCTGGGTATGAGTAACATTTTACTCCATCCCTCATGTGACCACTTAATTACGTGTTGATTCATTCAGTCATGAGATACGAATGACACACAGGCAAATAAGGATGCAAGCCCTAAAGCCAAAGAAATAGTCATGCCTGTTCTGCCAGTTTCTGTATTAGCAAAGCACAGAGGTGACATCCAGTTCTGACAGGCAAAATGGACATTTCTTTACATATAAGCCAATCTCCAAATCACTTCAACCTTTTGCTAAGAAACAAACATTTGAATGGTCTGGGAGTTGGGTGCCCAAGAGACCCCTAGTCATTTTATCCCCTGTCACAGAAGTTAAGACCAGCTGGGATATTCTTATTCTTAAATTCTTTAGACTGAACCACGCAAGGAATGTAGGTAGAGCTCTATGAGAGCAGGCCCTTTCTTCCGGTGATCCAGGTCTGAGCAGTTTCAGGATATGCTGCATTTATTTTATTTTAAGTGTATGAGCAACTTTCCTAGGATACAATCCTGGCCACGGCAGTATTTTTCAGGTTTCGTTTTGCCAAACAGCGTTTTTGTACTGGCCTGGCTGCTATAGCAACAGACTCTTTAAAAAAAAAAATCAAATCAATTTTCATTATAATGTAAACCAATTTACAAACGGTGTGGACATTTACAATAGGAAAAGTTGGAGGAAATTAATCTACACATATTTACTTGAACTAAAGCCTGAGGTATTGACACTTAAAATATTTTAACACTTTCAATGTAAAATCTGGTTTCACAGTTATTTGACACTGCAATTCAGTGTTACTCAGTGTACGTTAAGTCATTATGCTATTGGATCATTTATAAAAATATTCATATGAAACTGACATTAAGTAATGGTGAACTAATGATTTTTCCACAGACTATATTTTATTTCATTTGGATGTGTTAGATACCTACAGCTTATTTCCATGATATTATTTCCAAATACTGCATGGGCTCTTTATATTCAACCTTGAATCGTTACTAGATAATTTATTTCAATAGTAACATTTTTAGACACTTGTGGCCTTATCCTTCCTCATGGGCCCTCTAATCAGAAAGGTTCCTTTACAAATATTAGGCCCTAATTCAGCAAACTATTTAAATATGTGCCTAACTCTAAGCATGTGAGTAGTCTCACTGAAATCAATGGAAATACTCAGCGGCTGGAAGTAAGGCACACATTTAAACACTTCGCTGAATCAAGGTCTTTGGAATGCACCAAAAATTCAGTCTCAGTTACACAGGAACAACTGCAAGCTAAACACAGGTGTTGATTATCTAAACAAGCGTAACAAATTAAGATATAGAGAATGAAATACAGTACAGTTATAAACTATTTATGGTGATGTTCCTATACACACATATTGCATATTAGCCGATGAACTTCTAACACTACTGAAAATAAATTATGGCCAACATTTGTCATCTCGTCACTTCCAGTGATTCTTTGTCATTGGTTAAGAGCCAACAGGCTCTTGGCTTTGCACACAACGAATAGGGTCCGTCTACACAGCAACTGAACATCCGCAGTTGGCCCGTGTCAGCTGGTTTGGGCTGCAGGGCTGTAACACTACAGGGTAGACATCAGGCTCAGGCTGGAGCCTGGACTCAGGGACCCTCCTCTCACTCAGGGTCCCAGAACTCACTCTCCAGCCCAACCCCCAAACATCTACACCACAGTTTTACAGCCCCACAGCCCAAGCCCTGCAAGCCTGGGTCAGCTGACCTGGGCCAGGTGTGGATGTTTAATTGCTGAAGTCCCTGAACAACTTGAAATTCGAGGGCCTGATCCTGCAAACATATCACTGAGTACAGCAGTCAACACCTGTGTTTAACTACAAGTAGTCAAGGACCGTATTCATGGCAATAGGAGCAACACTCAGCAGCAGCTGTTTGAAGGGTCAGGACATAAAAGACAGATGCATCTATCATAAGGCACACAGGGAAACAGACAGGAAGGTATACAATGAGGCGGTTTGGTTTTTTTTCCCCCTCTCATACAATACTGGGATGGAGAAGACATGAGAGGTTAATGTTTGTGAGCATTGCTCTCTATCTTTTCTACTGAGATGGCCCCCACAACCACAGTGCCTGAACACCTCCCAGTCTGTAAGGTAGTTCTCCTCACCACACTCCCATGACTCTGGGAGGTGCTTTTCCCCCATATTGCAGATAGAAAACTGAGGCACAGAGACACTAAGTGACTTGTCCAAGGTCACCCAGGAAGTCTGTGGCCAAGCAAGGTTTCCCAAGGTCTAAACTATCTTTCTTCTGTAATCAACTTTTTCTTGTCAGTGTTGCGGAAGATAAATTTCAATTGACTTACAATTTTTGAGCCCAGTCATCATTATCTAATTGTAATTAACTTCAGCAAAGGGGCACTAAGCCTCCAATCTCTGGGAATATATCTTCCTTATGCCTTAGTTGATATAAAAGAAGGCTGTGTCATATGATTAAAAAGTATATAATGATCCTTATGAAAACCACCAAATTGTTCATATTGATTAAAAAGTAGTTCTGATACATGCTACTAAAAATCAAAAGCATAAAGGAATAGCGCTGAACCTGAGATTAATTTAAATTATATATTGGATTTTCATTATAGCGATAAAGTCAGCACTCACTATGACAAACTGGGATATGACCAATCTAAGATGGTGTTTCAGAGCATCCTTAACACAAACCAAGATGAACATGTCTCACACAACTAGCCTCTTGTACATCAACCTTTACATAGTCTTCTAACAAGTACTATTGCTAAGGCCTAAAACTATCAAGACAGTCTTGCTGACCCTATGCTTCAGAGACAGGGACACTGAAAGAGATCAGAGTCAGGATAGTAGGTGCGAAAAAACAAAATTCGAGTAACTGCAGTTCTGGCATCAACTGTGCTACTAACAGCAATAGAAACCCTTGGAGAATGTTGAAGCATTCTATAGCCTGGCCTTAATGGGGATGCAGAGATAGACAACCGCACAGGATAACTGGTCATCCTGGACAATTTAACTTAAGTGGCTTCTGATGTCTTCAAAAGGTACTGTCTCCTTTTCAATGCTTTTGCTGATTTGTGGCTCAATTCTGCAAATCCCTGTGTGCACAGAACTCCCGTTTGTTTCACTTCTGTGACCTGAGGGTGTGCAGACCACCTCCTTAATTCAGAACAACAGCCTGCCTCTGAACCAGGGCTGGGCAGTTGTGCATCCTTTAACAGATGTCCTGAATAATACCAATGCCTCCTAAGAATAGCAACTAATAAAGTGGGACTATACAGTAGTTTGCCTTCAAGGAGGCATATGGAACGGCTTCCAGATGAGGAGAGATTAAAAAGACTGGGATGTTTCAGCTTGGAAAAGTGACGACTAATGGGGGATATGATATTAAAAAGGTCTATAAAATCATGACTAGTGTGGAGAAAGTAAATAAGGAAGTGTTATTTACTCCTTCTCATAACACAAGAACTAGGGGTCACCAAATGAAATTAATAGGCAGCAGGTTTAAAACAAACAAAAGGAAGTATTTTTTCAAACCACACACAGTCAACCTGTGGAACAACTTGCCAGAGAATGTTGCGAAGGCCAAGACTTTAACAGGGTTCAAAAAAGAACTAGATAAATTCATGGAGGATAGGTCCATGAATGGCTATTAGCCAGGATGGACAGGGATGGTGTCCCTAGCCTCTGTTTGCCAGAAGCTGGGAATGGGTAACAGGGGATAGATCACTTGATGATTATCTGTTCTGTTCATTCCCTCTGGGGCACCTGGCATTGGCCATCGGAAGACAGGATACTGAGCTAGATGGACCTTTGGTCTGACCCAGTATGGCCGTTCTTATGAGGGCATTTCTCTGCAACTTAGTTCAAACTCAAGTACTGAACATTCCCACTCAGTTTCCACCCTACTGGGTCTAGAAGCTGGATGGGCCCCTTCATAATTAACTTGCAGAAGAGACAAGAGAGTCCATTTCTGTCTGTTTAAATACTACAAGAGTTATGTGGGTACTGTGAAGAAAAAGTCTAGACTGCTCACTTCTCCATAGCAAGGGTGATGCTGCTCAATGCTTTTCCAATTTAAGAACTCTAAAGTGACCTGAAACTATTTCAGGTAGGCCTGTATAGAGCAGGCACTGAAAGAAACTACTTAACTTAACTTTACTATTCTATAACTGCAAGGAGATCAGGACAAATAAAGAATGGACATCTGAACACACTGCACAGAAGAACAGCTCCAGCTGAGGTTTGCAAAAGTATTTAACCTATGAGAAAAATGGGGTAGCCTGGTAGTTAAGAAAAAAAAGTGAACCACAAACATGACCCTATAAAATGCAGAACGCTCTGGTCCCCCGATCCAGCAGAGCACTTATACATGTGCTTAGCTATTAACCTCTGGGTCATCCTACAGACATTATCAGAATTATTCACAGGCTTAAAACTAAACACAAGGATAAAAACAGCAGCCTAGCATGAGGGTACAGGTGAATACCCAGACACTTCCTGGATGAGGCCTTGTACCATTACCAGGAAGGAGGTGAAGGAGCGTTGTCACATCATCAGTGCTTTGCTGCATGGAACTGCTTAGTCAAATTCAGACTATTGAAAAAATAAATAAATACCAAAGTAAAGACAGGCCCAATATAGACCCTGAATCCTGGATCCCTTCACATTGCAGTTAGAAGGGAAGGTGAATTGCATTTGAAACCCATCTCTACCATCTTGGTCAATCAAGTTAGATCCTAAGCTGGAAAGGGATCTGTTTTACAGTTCAGGTTCAGCTGAAATCTCTGTTCCAATAAATCCTTTTAGGCCAGTATCTCAACAGAAAAAATTACAAGATGTTTTCAGCATTATTGAACCCAGACCCAATCCAGATTCAGGTCTGCTTTATATAGAGTTGACTTGAATGTCAAACACACGCTGAGGAAGAGGGGGGTATGCACACAAAGGTTTTATGAATGAGATTTTTAAAGAACCCCATTATTTCTCCAATCTACTTTTGAGTGGCACTCAATGTATCATCTTTTGTCTCTCTCATATGCTCCTTTCATTGAACTCAGCCGACTGTGAACAGCAACATGGAGAAAAGGAGAGTTTATAAGCTGTTGCAAAAGGAGAGTTTATAGGCTGGAAAATGAAGTATTATTAGACTGGTGGTTTTCTCCTTGGGTTTATGTTATGTACCCAGCAGTACAATAATGAGGATACAAGGTTGAAAATAATACACAGTGCTTGAAAAAAAAATATGGTATTGATATATATAGCCAAGATTTTCAAAAGTGACAGGTACTTTTGGGTGCCCAACTTGAACCATCTAAATGGGGATGGGATTTTCAGAAAAAGCCAGAGCACCCAATTTCTGAAAATCAACTTTTTTTAAGGGGTCTCAAGTAGAATGTCCAGAATTATTAGTCATTTTTAAAAACTGTAGCCGTGAACACACACTATATGGAGATTATGGGTAAAATTTTCAGAAATGCCTTAGTGATTTAGGAGCCTACATACCACTCACTTTCAATGAGTCACTTTTGAAAATGGGACTTAAGTTCCTAAGTTCCTAAGTGCCACACATTCAAAGGTATATAGGTGCTTAAAGATGCAGATGGGCACCTAGTGGGATTTTCAATGGGAACGAGGCACCTAATCTTAGGGGTCTAGTAGGATTTTCAAAAGTGCCTATCTGAATCTCTAGGTGCCTAAATACCTTTGAAAATCTGGCCCTAAGTGCCTATGTCACTTTGGTTGGTTGATCAAACTTTGTACAAAAGTTCAAAACAAAGAAATTTAAAATTAAGGAAGGAGCAGTCACCTTGTCCCACCTTACTGCATGTAGGTAATGAAATACACCCAAACTGTACATATTAGAACAAGCACTGACTTTATCACTAGGTTCAGGTGGCACACATAAAACAAATCAAGTTTTGGTTTCACAATTTATGCAGTCAACAGAAATAGCTTATAAAAGCTACATTGTGCAGTTGGATAGGTTGTATTCTATAGAGATACATATTTTAGTGTGATAAAATCCACCCCTTTTGTTGCCAACACTAATGAACTAGTTCAGAGAGCTGAGCAAGTCAACCTATGCCAACACAGCGGCTTGTCTGGCATGGCTAGAGTGACTCCTGTCTGCCTCTTGGTGAGACAATCATGCTGCAGCAGAACAAACCGTTTCTGGTGCAGCGCTGATCTGATCCACTGCAGGATACCCAGGGTGTCAGCAAAGCACATTTTGTTTCGTTCATGTAAAACCGTTTAAAAAAAAAAAAAAAAAAAAAAAAAAAGCTTGAACAAAAACCTAGTGTTCCCCCTATTCCCCGGGGAAAGGCAGATTTGGCTTTACTCTCACTACAGCGCAAAAAGGAACACTAGCATTTTTTGTCTAGCTTTTTTCCTCTATTCAATCAGTTCACGTGAGCATTTGCAGGATGGGGGGACCCTACGAAAGCTGGTGCCACGGATATCCTGTTGTGAACCATTAACAGCATGACAAGAAGCCATTTATTCTGCTGTATCAATTAGAAAGAATGGCTCACAAGTTGGATGGCTTGAGCTGTCAATACCATTCCAGGCTGGTTTTTCTAAAGGCGCTGTTGGCAATATAATTGCTTGCTCTGCTCCTGTCCCCTGCTCCCCTCTTTGGCATGGTGCATGTCACTTAAAATTACCCGAGTAAAGATCCTAGCAGCTTTTGCTCTGCAGCCTGTGGCGCAAAAACAGGATGGTGCAGCAGCCAGACAGAACATGAAAGCGGGAGAGGCTGAGACAGCAGGCCTCCAAGAAAGGGGGTAATTTGGAAAAGGACAAAAGAACAGGGGGGGGAGAAGTGACCTGGCTTCACTTGTTTCTTTAAAAGAAAGAGAGAGAGCAAGAGAGAGAAAACATGAATTTATTTTCCAAAGCAGAGAAAAATTGATGTCACTATCAGGGAGAACAACAGATAGAATTCAAGGAAAATACAGAAGAAAGAGGCACGTGGAACATTTAGGTGAATTAATGCTTTCATGTGTGTCTCTCCTCCCTCCCCTTTACTGCTGCACTACATTTCAGTGTAGATCCCTTGAAGGCTGCAAGAAAGAGAGAATGAAAGAAAGAAAGAGTGTGTGTGTTCTGGGTTGAGAGAGAAGTTGCAGAATGTTAACACTACACATCCAACTAGGCTGACCAGATAGCAAGTGTGAAAAAATGGGACACTTTTTTGGTGGGGGAGAGTGGGGGAGAGATATAGTTGCGTATAAGACAAAGCCCCTAACATCAGGACGTCTGGCCACCCTACATCCAACATTCACAGCGACTTTAGTTTTTAATTACGTGACATTTTTAATGTTACTTCTTTCAAACGAACATGGATTCCAAATTCAATCTAATGCTGTTTTCCTGCAGACATGCTGAAGGCAGAGCCAGCACATGCATCTGCTGATAAAGAACAAAAGGGGCACAAGTGAGGGCACATGGGGTACCTCTCCACTGTAGCAGGGAGCGAGCCTCCCAGCTCAGGCAGACCGATTCCTGCTAGCAGGGCTCGAGGCAGCATCCTAAAACTAGTGGTGTGGACGCTGGAGCTCCAGCTGGAGTTGGGGCTCTCAAGCCTACCGGGTTGGATGGCTAGCTCAAGTCTGTCTACCCTGGCTGGGGGGATCGCTCCCAACTGCAGTGTCGACATGCCCATAGGGAGCAGTCTCTGGTCAGGACATTGTTAGTAAATGCAGGGAAGGAACAAAAGGAAAAAAGCAATGAAAAATGAGATACCTTTCAAATACTTTTGCCTCTTTTCTCCCCCTACCCTTTTCCCCTCTTACTTGTTGATATTTTAAATATCCTAGTATCACTATATATTTATGTCGCACCTGTTATGCCAAAGGAGCCCAAAGCACATTACAAACTCTGGCCCTGATCAGGGAAACAGGTGGACTTTTTCACCCACAGGGATCCACTTACAGGAGCAGGGCCTGTGTATGTATATACATACAGAACGCACATTGCTCACTTCTAGGGTGAAACAAACAATAATACACAACTCGACGCAAACAACAATGTATGGCCTTGATTCAGTGACGTGCATAAGTATGTGCTTAGTGTTTCGCTGATTAGGGAGGGACTTAAAGCATGTGCCCACATACATCAAGGTCTAAGAAAGCAAATGTACCCCATTAAAGCAAACATGCCCAATTAAAACTCAGGGAGGAGGGGATCTGGAGAAACAGGGTCTTGTTTCTTGCTCTAGCTCAGTGGTTCTCAAAGGGTGGGTCTGGGGTTGCCGGGGGGACTGAAGCCCTTGGGCTTCAGCTTTAGCCCCCCCACCCGGGGCAGTGGGGCTCGGACGGGCTCAAGCTTCGGTCCCCCCTTCTGGGGTCATATCGTAATTTTAGCTGTCAGGTGGGGGTCGCGGTGCAATGAAGTTTGACTTGCTTGGCTGGTCTCTTTTTCTTCCTGTTTCATTCTGTTCTGACCTCTCTCTCTCTCCCCTTCCCCCCTGATGTGTTTTCCATACTGGGCCCCAGCTTTCATGGCGCTGAGTGGCTTTGACTCCTATAGACTTAAACTGGAGTTGAGGATGCTCAGCACTTTGCTAGATTCCGCCCTTTAGGTTTACCTTTATTTCTAATTTTTTTCTGTGCTGCAGTTACATTCCCTCTTTTCTGTGCTAGCTGCCTGTCCATTCAATAACCAATACAGTTCTTGAGTTTTACTTTGTTTATATTGCTCCCTCTCCCATTTGGTTGCTGACTAGTGTCCTCTCATGAGCACAATTTATCTGACTTGTTCCGCAGGCTACTAAAGGAAAACAAAAATGAAGGGCAGCCTTAAATGAAAAGTGCTAAAGGAAGGTGGAAAAACATCTCCTTATGCTAACGGGAAATAGCATTTTATATTAATTCTCAGAAACAGAAATCCCAGCTTCTGTCCCCAAAGTTTGTAAGAATCAGTCTTAGTCATCTGAGAAAACACACACACACACACACACACACTTGTGCCACTTAAATTAGTTTCATGGAATTATGGCACTTCATTAATCAGGATATACAGTAACTCCTCGCTTAACGTTGTAGTTATGTTCCTGAAAAATGTGACTTTAAGTGAAATGATGTTAAGCGAATCCAATTTCCCCCTAAGAATTAATGTAAATAGTGGGGGCTAGGTTCCAGGGAAATTTTTTCAACAGACAAAAAAATACACACAGACACACAATATGTTTTAAACAAACAATTTAATACTGTACACAGATGATGATTGTGAAGCTTGGTTGAGGTGGTGAAGTTAGAGGGTGGGATATTTCCCAGGGAATGCCTTACTGCTAAATGAACTAGCTTTTGGCTGAGCCCTCAAGGGTTAACACCGTTGTTAATGCAGCACGAATGGAGAGAGGGGAGACAGCATGGCAGGCAGAGACAGAGACGCACACCCTGTGTGTGGGGGAGAGAGAGAGAGAGAGAGGGATGTGCATTGCCCCTTTAAGTAAGCTGACCCCACTCTTAAGTACATTGTCTTTTTAAGTTGATCAGGAAGTTGAGACAGCAGCTGCGGCCCCAAGCTCTCTCTGTCCCTGTCCCCACCCTGCTCTATATGGAGAAGAGGTAAGAGGGGTGCAGGAGCAGGGGGTAGGGCGACACCCTGACATTAGCCCCCTTCTTCCCCTCCCACCCGCACAGCAAGCAGGAGGCTCCGGGGAGCAGCTCCAAGGCAGAGGGCAGGAGCAGCACATGGCAGTGGGGGGAGGGACAGCTGAACTGCCGGCAATTGGCAGCCTGCTAGGCAGCTGCTGCACAGGGAACTTAGGGGAGCGGATAGGGGGGCTGCAGGTCCACCCTGGTTCCAAGCCCCAACCAACTAGCTCCAATGGGCTGCTCTTCCTGCAAGCAGTGGACAAAGCAGCCGGCTTCCAAATGATGTTATAAGGGAGCATTGCACAACTTTAAACGAGCATGTTCCCTAATTGATCAGCAACGTAACAATGAAACAACGTTAACCGGGACAACTTTAAGTGAGGAGTTACTGTAGTTCAGTACACTGATCTTTACATTTTAGATAAACACATTTAGATTAACCAGTGCATCTAATTTATCTTCATTTTATAATGCTGTGGTGCTTTTGTTCACTTAATTTGTTAAGGTGGGAGGAAAAAACCTTAACACATAAAGCAAGTTAACCTTATAACCAGTGTTATTTTGGCTCATCTGGAAAAGAAGTTTTTTTAAAAATGCAACACTTAATTATGTTATCCATCACCCCGTAAGAATCTGCTTCAGCCTACTCTGATCTTTGCCTCTTTTAATACTATGTTTTCTACATATGTGTGTTTCAAAAATGTGGATCTTGCCTATTAAAGATCAGTGCTTTGTGTGTTATCTGGATTCAAAAGATGTGGTTAATTAAGAAACTGAGTTTATTGTAGTCTTTTCAGCTTCTTCATAACCATCCAATTTGTCAGTAGGACGACTTCCTTTTCTACTAAGAAAGTAGAGTAATTTCCAGTAACTCGAATCAACTGAAATATGTTTAAGTAATGAAAAATGTTTTTCTGTCTGACTATTTTAGTCATCTATCAGAGACCAGCCTACCTTTAAATAGAAACAGTCAGCAGTGTAAGCCAATTCACTGGCCTAAACTTGGAGACATTTCATTTAACTCTGCCTAATAGATACATAGGTTTAGAACAAAACAACAGTATGTGCCTAATAGCAGGAGAACTCTGGCACATATATTTGATGGCACATATTTGTATGTTCACACAATGTCATTTCACCAACATAATGTTCTGAGAAAGAAGACAAAGCACCCTCGCTCTGTATTTGCACACCAGCTCCCCCCACAAGCAAACGCATTTTCCTATCTGCCACTGAACTTCATTAACATCTGACCTGGTATCAAGCATCACACTATTCACCTTGGAAAGGAGCAGACAAACCTTCAGCAGCACATCCAAATGGCATGGACATCATTCACTGATTACGTCTTCTGAGAATAGATATAAAATAATTGACAACAACAACAAAAAAGTGATGCCAGACGTTCATTCACTTGCTAGCCATGCAAACTTGCTTTCTCCCAGGCCTGACTTTCACCCTCATCGTAAATGATGTGCTTAAAAGTAGGCCTGAACCACCCCCCTACTCTCAAACTTTCAATGCATGGACCCCGTATCTCTATTTTAGACTTCAGGAATAGCTATACATGGACTGTGTCAGAAGGGTCAGAGGTATACAATAGATGGTGCACACACTAGCGCTAGCTAGAAAGCTGAGTGATAAAGCAACAGACTAGGGCCTGGTCCACACTGGGGGGGGCGGGGGGGGGCGATCTAAGATACGCAACTTCAGCTACGAGAACAGCGTAGCTGAAGTCGACGTATCTTAGATCGAATTAAAAGTACTTACTGCCGGTCCACGCGGCGCAGGCTGGCTCCCCTGTCGACGGGGAGCGCTTCTGGGATCGATTTATCGCGTCTACATGAGACGCGATAAATCGATCCCAGAAGATCGATCGCTACCCGCCGAATCGGGTGGGTAGTGTGGACGTACCCTAAGATTCTGATGTTCTTTGCTATAGGAAAGAATTCCCAACAAAATCAGAAAGAAAAGAGTTGCAATGCTGAGGTTAAAAACAAACAAAAATAACAGCAGCAGCTACCGCTAAAGTTTTGTGCTGGATCACTCCCTGGCATCCGGTGTTTCATCAAACAATCCACTTCTTTTCTTAAGGGAAAAGTGGCATAGGAGATTTAGAGAAAACAGGTGAATTTAACCCTGGCTTAAGTGGGCGGAATGTCAGGATCTTAAACTAGGGCTGTATTTATCCAGAAGTTGTTATTCCCTTCTCAGTTGCTTTATACATTAGCTCAGACAGGCATCAGAACCCTGAGATTTGGTTCCTGTTCCTCGCTCACTGTGTATTACACACACAGTGAAAGGTAAGGGTGCTTGCAACACCATTCAAGGTTTATATTTTATTGACACGTTGCCAGGAGTAGTAGAAAGACATTCAGAAACATGCTGAATTAAATATACATGGTTTTGAACAAATCTTGTATGCTCCCTTTCAAGGGTGATTGAGAGACTGGTGACTGAAGAATCCTAGGGTCAACTGGACAGAACAGGATTATTTCTCTTACATGTTCTAGTCTGGTTTCAGGCCACAATTAGTGCTGGAGACATAATGGAAACATCATGGAGAAGTATACTGGAGGAAATATAGAGATGGCACTAATGTATGATGGATGATGTTCATGCTCCAAGATGGTTAATTCTGATGAGGATTCCTCCTGGGGGTAATGGATATGAGACAGCATTCTATACTGATATATCTAACACTATCAGCTGCTTATGCCATTGATCACAAGGTGTTGCTTATTCATGTGCAGAAACTATCTGGGGTGTATGGATTCTCTCTATAGCAGATCTGTTCATTACTAAGAGGCATGGGGACATCAATCCAGAGAGCCCTCTAATCTGAGGCAAATATGTGGTATGGGTATGGTTTATCAACACAGTTTCAACCTATATACAAAAGCCACTTGGAGTGACAGCCTAAATTATGATTTTAGGGTTTAGGTTTTGTTTGGGCACCCAGGTCACCAGGCATAGGCATCTAAAAATAAAAGGCTATTACATGTTAACAATACAGTGAAGAGAAAGAAGAAAGTCATTTTGGTAGCACTTGTACATTTACTAACTCGTGTGTTTATAGAGAACTAGAGCCAAGGAAGGAGGTACCGACTTCCTGAAGTGTGAACTATTCTGAGCTTGTATGTGTGTACATTATAAAATAATACGCATACTACAGGCTTATGCAGTACTTTGAATACTGCTTCCTGTTGTAATTCACACGTTCCAACAATTAATGTATTTTGCTTTTGATTACAATGGGAATTATTCTTAAACCTCTGAAAAGTACATCATTGCATTCTGAATAATATTATCTACACAAGCTATTGGTTTCACGATTGGGGAGGGGGCAGGGGAGGGAAGGTTGCCAGGTAATCATTCTTCTACAGAGGTGCAATTTATCCCACATAAAAAGTTCAACATTAAGTAAAAGCAAAATGCATCATTTAAAAAAAATCCTCTTTGAAGCTGATACAGTAAAGGCTACATAATGACTACAGAACAGAACACACATCTACATTTATTTTTAGAAATAAATGATTAATCCTTCTGAGGGACTGCCCCTTCTGAATGGAATCTTTATGGTTGAATCCTTAAGCAGTTAGTCTCACATTTGTATTGGGCAAATGAGTTTTTCAAAGGAATATTTCTTAAATACAAGTGATGTTACTACTCAGCGTAAAGTGAAGTAACTGATGCATTAGCAAGAGATTTACAAATGGCTGACATTATTTTCTGTTTTTAATTGACAGAATTTAGCTGACGTAATTTCTTTTTTTTTTCCAGCAACAGTTCCAGAGAATTGTCCTCCCCACCATACCACAACCATTTTCAGCTTTACAAAAGACTAAGGGCCAAATTCTGCTCTCAGTTACATGAGTGTAAGTCCACTGTAACTGGATGGTCGATTTACCCTGGTGTAACCGAGCACTGTATTTTTCCGGGAGTTACACAAACATGTGATTTTGTAGACACTCTGTTACAGATGTAGCAATAGGAGAGAACGCACCCTGCAAGCATGAAACTGCCATGTATGTTATTTTCCACTTGTAAAATATGCTATAAAGTAGTCATTTTTAGAACTAAGACAGAATTACAGCAAAATAAAATCAAGTTTCAGCCTCTACCTCATTTGGGCCGGTTTATCCAAGAATGAACTATGAAAGAAAGAAAGAATTGAATCCAGTATGCCAGTCTCAGTGTGTGTTAGCTCAGCAGAATACAAACACCAAGGGCCAAATCCCCTGAAGAAAAGCATTGAGGGGACTGAAAACCCCGCAAGTGTCAACCCAAGTAGTTCCTGACTCATCACTCCAACACCGGTTTTGGTTGGGCTCTTCCTCCCCCCGGCACACATCACAGAACAAATCGGAGAGAGGATTTCAGGGGCTATTGTATATTTCATGCTCCCAGTCTCCCGAGCCCCTCCACCTAAGACCTGACATGGAGGGGGAACAGAAGGATGCTGCCCAGAGCACCTCAAACTCCTCTAAGAGCCCTTCCTACCTCAGTCATCAAACCCACACTCCCTTGACTATGGAGATAATTTTCACATAAGGTAACACTGACAGCATATCTGCAGGCTCTGAGGGCCTCTCTCTCTGTCACCATGGAAACAGTACCCACCCCAGGCCTCCTCTCCCAAGCCCATTGAACCCCAGTCTCCCCCATGCCACAACATCTGGCTCACTTGTCACCATGACAACCCAATGGAGGAAAGGGCAGCGAGAAATCCACGCAACACTTTCTTCACAGAACGTGCTATACAAAACAAAAAGTCTGCCAGGCGTAATCAGAGTAATGCATGAAAAGATGACCATCAACCAGAGGAAGAATCTCTGATCAGCTGGCAAGAGGATTAGAAGACCTAGGCCATCTAAGCAGGTACTGAAATGGCTTTCACAGTATATTGGTTAGATCAGACCACAGAGGTCACCAATTCTGGTTGGACGAATTCCTGGTTTCATCACATGACATAATCTTTAATTAAAGATTCATGTTTAATTCCTGGAGACTCCAGGGCAATTCTGGAGGGTTGGCAACCCTAAACCCCTTAAGATTCCAGAGATGCAAAGGGAAGTAATATAATTCATTTGCTACAGCTTCGTTTCAAATAACATTATCCTAACGAGGAGACAAGACACTGGGAATGGAACACAGCCAGCCACTGCTCCAGAGGCAGCCTGGAGCAGGTCAGAGATCGCAGCTCTTCTTCAGAAAACTCGTGCTGTCCCAGTATGAGGAAGTGATAATGCAGAGAACACAGGAGGCTGATACAAGCACGTATCATAACAAACTCGTGATCTTTACTGCAGCCTACAGCACCTGATCTCACAGAACACAAAAGAAGTGCTTGGCCACTGAAAGAGCCAGACCAAGATGGGGGTAACATTACTAAGGGGAACAAAGGGTGACTTCGGTGTTTTGAAGTTGGCTGATTTCACATCTTTTAATTCCTTTTTTAAAAAAAGTTTAAGGGATTTTCTAAACACCAGCAGGGGAGCAGAAGGGTCTTTTCACCTGCTTAGTTTCTCCCTTGAAAAGGGCTAGATTGTGGCCATCCTGCACACCCACAAAGGAGAGTGTAAGGTGCTACTTGTATCACTGGAGGGTGGAGGACAGCCTCCCCAGAACCACTACAATCTCTCCCATACATGCAGGGGAAGTGGGAATAGAGCATACACAGGGTATCAGGCTGGTGCAGGGAACATTTCCCCTGGAGCATGGGGCAAGTTTCAAAGGCACAAAGGGCAGCTAGGCACCTAAGTTAGGGTGACCAGATGTTCCGATTTTATAGGGACAGTCCCGATTTTTGGGTCTGTTTCTTATATAGGCTCCTATTACCCCCCACACCCCTGTCCCGATTTTTCACACTTGCTGTCTGGTCACCCTAACCTAAGTCCTCCTGACTTGCAACGGAAGTCAAGTGCCTAACTACCCTCTAATACCTTTGAAAATCTTCCCGTGACTTGCTGTATCACAGTCTGCTTTCTGGAGAAGCACAACCATGCATTGCCCCATACATGGTGCTTACAGCACAGGCCAAATTTAGTCCTAACAGACCTTACAGGGACACTGTAAAACTGACTATACACAATGTGCCATCAATACATAAAATAAACAAACTGAAAAAAAGTAGAGGAGACTCTTTCCCCTCTTCCCCCCACCCCCAAATCTCTTTCTGTTTTCATAATCTTACTTGTTAGCTTGTCACTATAGTAGATACGAGTTTTCTGAAGAAATGTGATTTTCAAATTGACATTGTGCCCTTAGCTGAGATTCTAATTTTTGCCCACCTGGAGAGGAATGCAGGACTCCTAGACCCATAGGGAATTCCAGACTGACTGACACAGGCCTGGGGTAAAGCAGGACTTGGATGGTGGCCATCTTAATAAAAAGTGTAAGCACTTTTGCAACCCTGCAGGGATGCTAATCTGAACCCGTTATACTGTTTGTTTCTGCGCTCAAGGGTGAATCCTGACAAACAACCAAAGGATACATAACAGATCAAATGATAGAAAATGCCTCAGCAAAATAAAGAAAGACGGTCTGAAATAAGTGTTCTAGAAACAGAAATGTAGTTAGGGCACATTAAAAATATCTTTCATAATGCTAGCCAAAGTGATCATAGCTGGAGGGCAACTTCAGCACGATTTCTAGTGAGAACTGAATACATAATAAATCTTGCAAAACTCAAGCTAATTAGTAAGCCAAGAGGTCAGAGACTTTCCCACTCGTATTATAACAAAGAAGGATTGGGAAAAGCCAGAGAGAGAAAGAGAAGAAAAAGCAAGGTTTAATACAAAATCCTAGAAAAATGTCTTGTCTTTTATTAGGTTTATTTTTTTAAAAAAAAGCTTCATCAGAATCTGGTGGGACAAGAGGGTATAAATAAATTGCTTTTTGGCAGAGCTAAAGCCTTCTAAACTCTGGACGACCAATCTGTATATAACTATAGTTCCTCTGGCATTGTTGGAGGTATTGCTAAATTAAAACCAGATAAGGCTCCTGATCAAGATGAGTTTTAGAATTGGCTTTAGTAAGACTTTGTTGAAGGGACTTGAAAAGTTTTCTGATACAGTATCCTTGGCTGAACAAGCTTTAATTCCAAAGAGGACACATCAGCTTGACTGGCTGATAGCTCAGCTGAGGAGTTATTTTAAATTCTTACTAAAGACTTTTGTTAACCATATTATCCACTAGAACTGGAGTGGCTTTCTAAAGTGATGGAAAATAGGTTTGATTCTCTGGGCCCAGGCTGGGCAGATACAAAGCCACCTATTGTTGATGGATGCAGAAAAGGCCTTTGACTGGGTGGAGTGGGGCTTTTTGTTTGCAGTAGACAGTAACCATAAAAGGGGTATTGGCAATAACTATATCAGTTGGGTTAAATCACTCTGGATGCTCAAGCCCAAAGCCTCATAACACAAAACCTCCAAACTGTGACTCCCACAGGCTCTAAGCTTTCTTAGGCACCTCATAAATCTCTCCCTTAAGGAAGGGCATACAGAAGAATATTTCCTATCACCATCTCTATTCGAAGCAAAGGCGGGGGGGTGGGAGATAAAATGGCTTTCCACAACAACACCCCATCATTTGTGTTGTTATTGATTAGTGCCTTTACAAATACTGTGAAAATCTATTGAAAACTTTTGGGGAACTGTTTGGCTATAAAATGAGCTTTTAAAAGGTCTTTCATACTCTTCATTATCCTTACTCCAGCATTCCCTTTAAAAAAAAATCACCTGCATCCAGTCCTGAGAGGTAACCCCTCATGACTAGAAATCTGTTTCAGACTATTTCCTTTCCATTAATTTCCAAGTTCAAAAAAGAAGTATAAGAAGCGTACTATCGATTATGATGGGAGAGGGATGGCTATGCAGATGAATTGCTTCCTCTGGCTTCTAGGGCATCTTTGTATCATGCTACCCATTTTCATTCTTAAGTTTATTCCAATTCCCTTCATAAATTCAACTGCCAATAATATTATGTATAAATAAAATAAAATAAAAAAAATCTCAAGATACATTTTAAAGCTACTGCAACAGAAGACAGAGGGAGTCAGGGTTGATAGTGGATACTTGCCTCATCTGCTTTCAGGAAATATTAGTCTACAGCCAACCTTGGATCTTTCATATATACTGGAAACTTGACAAATAATTATCAATCAAGCAGTTTATGCTCCAGAAAGACCCCAGGAAGAAGTATGTTTCCAGAATCGTTGCAAGTGGTCTGGTTCATACACAAGCAGGGGGACACAAAAGTAATTTATTTTGTCTCTCCCTACTTGGGAAATTGTGTTCTCCCTCAGATAAAGAGACACCTAAAAAGAGCATCTGGTGGAAAAATGTCTGCACAGATACTCCCTGCTGTTAGTAGTAGGAGGAATTTGTATGGTTTATTTTTAAGTTGGAACAATTCCCACATATTTTGTACCCCTATAACAGATGCTTTGACAAGAGCAAAATAAAGCTGACAGGCATTCATGGAACACCACCCAGGACTGGAAAATTATTCTTTAAAGCTCCTGAGGTCAAACAAGACACTGAGAGGTTCTATTGAGCTCAGGCCTGAAGGAATTCTCAAATTCAGTCTATCCTCCTGTTAACTGGAAGGGATAGCACAAGAGAACTCGAGTGCACAGAACTGTTCTGTGTAGCATAAGGAAGCTCAATGGCTCTGTCATACACAGAACAGAAGAGTGCATCAAACCACAGTTAAGCATTATAGGCCTATATTTCTTTACACTAGTGGGGTGAGTCTATAATGAGGTTGAGGACCCATACCTTAAAAGGTTCAAAGTGAGCAACACACTTGAACTATATAGAAGGATGTAGCCTGCAGTTAACCAGGAATACAGGTGTGTCGCATCTTACGCGCATTTAACATGCACTAATTCAACTTTGCACGGTCAGCAAAAAAGAAAAAAGAGAAAAATAACAATTTTAAAACTGTATCTGTAGTGCGGGCGATTCCGCCCGCCTTTCAGCTCAATGAGCGTTTGACTATATGCAGTTTTCGCTTTACGCGCTGACTGCGGAACGTAACCCCAGCGCAAAATGAGACTTGCCTGTATCCCATTCACTTCTGAGTTTTTGACTTGTAATAAAAGGAATATTTCATTTGCAGAAAAAGTAAAAATAAACTGAATGATGAGGAAGCTGGTAACATACAATTAACATACAAACTGTAGTGCACTATTAGAAATCCAAAAAAAAAAAAATATGCATATTTACCCACCTTCTGACCCTGCCTCCAGCATTCAGTAATATAAACAGTGCAATTCAGGATTTATTGTGAAGATGATAGTTTAGCAAGATGAACAACAGATGCTGCTTAGTTTACTAAGATTTTATTTTTTTTTATTTTGTTTTGCTTTATTTTTAATACATAGGTTGGTTAGAGAATTCATATTGCATAGGGTTAATCTAATGGAGATATATATATATATATCCGAACACCCTTGATTTAAAATCTAGATGGACTCCAAAAATCTGTCAGACTTGTTTCTAATAACAGGAACACAGAAATATAGGAATTGCCAAATTACCAGACTGGATCAGACCAGCGGTCAGCCTAGTTAGTCCAGTATTTTGTCATCAAACAGTGACCAGTACCAGATGCTTCAGAACAAGGTTCAAGAAACCCTGCAGTAGTTAGTTATGGTGTAAGGTGCCCCAGGGAAAGTTTACTCCTATTCCCCAATAGCAGAGGTTAGCTTTTGCCCTATAGCATGTTAAGGGTTTATATCCCTTCCAAAATTATTAGGGGTATTTCTTTTAACGTATAATTACTATTATAACTTGGATATTCTTGCTATCCATAAATGTCTAATCCTTTTTGGACTCCTTCTCAGCTTCTGGCCTCAGTGAGATCACAGTGAGTTCCACACACTAATTTTGCATTGTGTGAAAATATAATTCCTTTTATAAGATTGAATTTGCCTTTTGATTTCATTTAATATAAATTTAATAATTTCATTTAACAGAAGTTCCCAATCTACCTTCTCTGTACCATTCATTGTTTACACATTTATCAGGTTCCCTCTCATTCATCTCAGCCAGGATTTTCAAAGGAGCCTGCAGAAGTTAGACACTGAAATCACATTGAAGTTCAGTGGGAGTTGGGCACCTAACTCCTGGGGCTCTTCTGAAAATCCTAGCACATCTCTCTGGTAAACATGCCAGTCTTTTCAATATCTTTACATATGAGAGCTTATCCATGCCTCGGATCAATCTCAGCACCCATGCCTGAACTCCATTTCTGCTTTATCCTTTTTGAGATGAGGCGATCTGATCTGCGCATTGTATTCCAGATGAGGGCACACCATTGATTTATACACTGACATTACTTTACTCTCCATTTAGTCTCCATTCCATATGTATCCTAACATTTTGCTTGCTTTTTAAACCCTATGGCTGCACAGTGAGGTCTTCCCTGAGCTGGCTGCAGTGATGTTCTGCTCTTTTTCCTGTTAATACAGAATGCACTTGGGTATATCACTAGATGAAATTACTTCATGAATTATAAAAAAAAAATCTTTGGTATAAAGCTTGGCTAAAATATGGTTGTTTAAATACATATTAGATCAAAATGTGATAGTGTGCATACTTTATACAAGTTAACTGAGTTGTGTTAAGGGCACTTAAGTGTAGTTGTGAACTAGCAGGCAAAGCAGCTACTTCTCTAAGGAGAAACCTTGCGATATCGCAGTAAAGAGGAAGACATCAGAGTCTTCTTCACAGCTTCTGCTAAAGATTTTACTTCTCCATTACGTGCAGAACTGGGTCCTCAGATTGAAGCCATATTGTACAAACACTGCAAATAATACTCACACAAGTAATCAATGTATGAACATTAGCTGCATTCCACATCACTACTCTAATTGATTTCAAAAAGACTACTTGTGTAAATAACATTGCACATGTGTGGGAATGTTTGAAGGATTGGGCCCTGATCTACTAATTTAGGGAGTGCCACATTATCAATCACAAAACTCTGAAACTGCTAATTTAATCAGCACTCATTCCTGAAGCATTTCCCATAGTCTGATATGATTCTGCCTTGCAAGACTCCACACACCCATCGTAAATAAATTTCGGGGGGGGGGGGGGGGGGGGAACAAGCAAGTAAAATATTGCTTTCATTAAAATATTGTAAGTTCAGTAGAATTTGTGCCTCTGCTGGTAAATTTTCATACGAATTTTGCAAGCATGACTCAAATGCAAAATGTATTCATAGTCAGGGAAGAATGAGTAACTTGCACCAAGTTACCTTGATGTTGCTCACATGTCAGTTACTCAGTTCCATACCCTTGCATGACAAATTGCTCTTAAATGTTCTGTTTAACAGTTGGCTGCAGATTTGTTTTTAAATGCCCCCAGAGCAATAACTGTTGCCTCAAAGAAGGCAATAAGTCCAGTCCACACAGATCAAGACGTTTTTTTCCCCCTTTAAATACGTGACCCAATTTTTCAAAAATGAAACTGATGGGTGCTTTGAAAAACTGGGCCACCCACTTAGGAACCTCAATAAGGATTTAGGGCTCTGATCCTGTTCCCACTGAGATCAACGGCAATGGTATCCTTGAGTTCAGTGATGCAAGATAATGCCTTATGTGCCTAACTTAAGCACCGATTCTTTAAAGACTCATTCTTCCAAAGTTTCACAGACAAGTTCATCATCACATGCCCGTCTTAGCTAAGAATTATCCCCATTTTACAGATAGGGAAACCGAGGCAGAGAGCAATTAAGCGACTTGCATAAAGGAAGTCTGTGGCAAAATAATAATAATATTCAGGTATTATAAAGAGAAGTCAGTGTTTTAACCACAAGACCATGCCCCCCTCCTTTGAATTTCATATCAACACACAACAAACATTTGGAAGATGCACTGGAGTTTTAAGTGCTTACCAGCTACTAGTGGGCTGGCCCAGATCATATGAGAAGTTTGGTTTTCTTTCATGAAATGGGAGTCTGATTCTGCACTCATGCAATATTTGGAACTCAGGTAGGGCCTTATTTAAAGTAAAATACCTGTTTCCTACCCTTATGGCTTTAAAGGAATTCTGTGCACAGGCCAAGGGTTGAATGTACTTTCTCTTTCCTTTATAAGAATACAACTATTATGCTGTTTATTGACTTTAGCATGGTACTTTACATACGCCTGTTATTCAGAGTTTTATCATTGGAAAATTCAATTTAGCAAAATATAATATTAACCGAAGGTTAGGAAGACACCTTTTTATTAACATTCCATATAGTGTCTCCATTTTACTATATTTTAGAAATAAAACTTAAAAACCTGAATATGACCACTAATAGATTCAGCATGTAAAAATATCTTAATTGTACTACGGGGGAAAAAAAGGTAATTTGAAAAATACACATCCAGTTCTGGCACACAGTGTTCTGTGTTAAAAGGAGAAAAAAGATGTCAGAGGAGGATATACTAATTTTTTCTTCCTTACAACAAACAATCCTCAGATTATCCCCAAGTGTATGGAACGCAGCTGTTGAGTTATACACCAAACCCTCAGTAGAAGTTTATCATTAAGAAGTGTCTTAGCAGCGTGAGATATAATTGGGTAAAACAATCCTTGAGCCCTTTCCCAGTTATGAGAGCTGGGTGCAAGCTACTAAAGTGATCTAGAAAACACACACACACATTTATTAAAGAGGAATTTTGGACCATCCAATATGTCCGTAAAAAAAGGAACCATTCAGCAGGAAAATGAAATGAAGGTGTTTTGGCAGCTATAAACAAACTTCGTTAAAGGTTTCAGTGTAGTAGCCGTGTTAGTCTGTGTCAGCAAAAAGAAAATAAGAAAAATACTTGTGGCACCTTAGAGACTAACACATTTATTTCAGCATAAGCTTTCGTGGGTTAAGAACCCTGATGCGTCTGATGAAGTGGGTTCTTAACCCACGAAAGCTTATGCTGAAATAAATGTGTTAGTCTCTAAGGTGCCACAAGTATTTTTCTTATTTTCTTTTCGTTAAGGTGTATTCCAACATTTACAACACTGGATTCTGGGTTATTTCCAAAAGTTCTCACTGACTTCCTAAGAACATGGAAGATTAATCAGTATGCTGTGAAAATGGCTATGTTGAGAGAATAGTGGGTGTGTTTACACAATGACATGGTCTCAGCAACCAAAGAATCGTGGTACTGTGATCAACAGATATACCATTCTAGAGGGCAGCCCTAGGGCTACACATTTGGTGTTACAACACGTGATGAAACTCAAAAAGATATTCAAAATATTAAATGAAGAGGTTCCAAGTAGTCAATTTAAAATATCAATATTTTCAGATTATACTATTCATGCCAATAAATGCAAAGAAAGTATCATTTACATTTAGTTACAAAATCATGATTGTGTTTTAAATTAATAGTTTGCAACTAGACCAGATTTTTGCAACTTCAGCTGTGATTAGCATTACAGAAATCTACTAAGTAGGTACTATTCTGTGTATCTATTATTATTATTATTTTTTATAGACACCTAAAATACCTTTTTCTATGTCAACCTTTTAACTTCTTTTTAAAAACTGTATAGGTCACAATATGGGAAAACTGCCAAAAGTGTAGTTCTGGTCCCTGATTTTTAACTTTTCACTGGAGTCATCATAAAGAACTGCAAACTCAAGTCCTTATACCAGACAAGAGTCCATGGACCTCTAGGGATCTGCTTTCTCCAGACAACAACAACAAAAACCCCATAGACTGTTAGGATTTCAGAAATACAGGGAACTACACATACAGCCAGGTCAAACTGAAACATTTAATTGCAAGAGGTGAAGAGGGAGGAACATTCTTGGGGGGCAAGCGTTTTTTCTTTAAGCGTTGTGTTTGGCACCCTTTGATGGATTCGGTTTTGTTGT
Source organism: Macrochelys suwanniensis (assembly GCA_033296515.1). NCBI lineage: Eukaryota > Metazoa > Chordata > Testudines > Chelydridae > Macrochelys > Macrochelys suwanniensis. Next base: position 94,287,720 of record CM065782.1, on the reverse strand, counting down.
GGTTAGATCATGACAGATTTCAGGAGTAACCCTACACTTCTGTTGGCAGCCACGCATTTCGCATTTGCTCTTCCCTCTTAACTCTTTTTTTAAGGTCGCTCTTGCCAGATAGCAACCGCCTCGCAACTTCAAGAAAGCCAAAAGAATGGCGTCTTTTTTTTTTTTTTAAGGGGCTTGTTACATCTGCAGCATCAAAAGTACGTCTAAAGCATCAAAGGCAAAAAAAAAAAAGGGGGATTTGAGGAAAGGGAAGGGAGAAGAGATCCCAACCCACGCTGAAAGGAAGAGTCGCATCCTGATCAGAGAAAGCAGCTCGTCTCGGGGGGCGCTAACCAAGGGGCTACTTCTGCTTTGCAACTTTTCACCAACAGGACGGCGATGAAAAGCAGATGCACCGCAGAGCGAAGGGCAGCCTCGGAGGGCTGGTATCCCCAAGGGGCGCCGCAGGAGGCGAACAGCCCGAGGGCACCTTTACGGGGAAAGCTCTCCGGAGAAACAATGTTGCACGCGTCCCGGGGCATTGCTAAACGCACATCCAGGGGTTTCCGTCTCGCTCATTGTGCGGCCGGAGGAGCCCAGGCCGAGAACCCTCTCCCACCCCCGGGGCTCGCCTGGGAAAGGGGGCGGGGAGGAAGAGAAAGGAGACATGCAAACGAGATGTGGGTCAAACGGGGGAGGGGGACTGCAGGGGGCCCAGCAGCCAACTCAGCAGCGTATCCGAGCGTGCACACGAGAGTCCCCGGAGCGCGCGCACCATCAGAAAGGGAACGAGACCCCCCCGACCCCCTCCTCTTGGCGGGGGGGGGGGGGTGCAAAGAGGCTAGAAAGTAACACACCGGCCCAAGTTGGGGAGCAGGGGCGAGACAGAGGAAAGCCCCCCCCCCCCGCCGCCTTACCTGAAGACACACTCCTCCCTGGAGTCCCGGGCAGGGGAAATCAGCCCGTACTTCTTGTTGAACAGCTTCTGAAACAAGGTGGGTGGCATTTTGGGGGTGCGCTGCTCCCCGCTGCCCCTCCAGCCTCCTTCTCTCTCCCTCCACCCAGCGGAGGCGCCGGGGCTGGAGCAGCAAACTCCTCCGGCAGGCAGCTAGTTCCGCGAACGCGACTCCATTCGGTGTCACAGTCATATGACAAAAATTAGTCACTTGGAGCTGCCAGAAGAGGAGGATCGCAGGGAGGCGGGCCCGGGAGGGGTTTCTCCGGGGCCGGGCACAGCTGAGTGGCTGAGGCCCCAGCACCACGTGCTCCGGCTGGGCTTTGGCAGGGCAAGGGGGAAAAGCTGGCTGGATCCCGCTCGTGTTTGGCCCCAGCTCCCCCTGGCTCAATGGAGAATAAATCTAACCTCTCCCCGGGCACCGAATCTGACGCCGGGGCCGCCCGGATCCCCTCGCAACAGCCTCCATCCCGCCCCTTGCTCCTGGGGGAGCCCCCCCACCTCAATAGAGAGACAGCCCTCTCCCAGCAGAGACCCCCTAGGCCCTGGGGCGCCTCGGAGCAACGGTGCTTCAAACGCCCAGGACAGGCAGCCGGAGCCGAACTGCTGCTCCTCCTCCAAAAAAAAAAATGCCCCTGCCTCCATAGGGACTAGGCTCCAGGTGCAACAGTCGAGCCTCATATGCCCCAACGATGCAAAACACTGACTTGCCCACCCACTTGTATCAGCTTATTAGGAAACCTTCCCATTTTCCGCTAGGATCTGGATTATTCTGGTGGGCCGGGAGAAACTGCATCGGTCCTGCGGGTATTGGTAAAACTAGGGAGGAGGAGCTGCAGCCATAAATACGCCAAAATCCAGCAGGATGCAGGTGAAATAGAGTCTGGGCAGCTTTCTTCTACCAGGATTTACTGGGGGCCAACATGTCTTCCTCCACTATCAGAAGTGCCACTTAGTCCTCGAGTTTGATGACAAAGTTCCTGGGTACTCAGATGCACCAAGAGAGTGGCTAAACAAGATTTCTATTTAGGCAGTGGAGGGCCAGACCGTGGCAGGATCCGGATGCCAAATTGACATATTTCCAGCATGGCTAGACCCTGCTACCTCAGGGACCAGTTTGTGGTTGGTGGTTTTGGTGTAAGAAGAGCCCTGTTATCTGGTCTCGTTATAGGGTAGAATTAGGATGGTTGGGGCCAGAAATTGGCCAGGTTTAGATCAGTAACTAAACTTGTTCTTTATTTAGGCAACGGGAATTATGGACTTGGGTATAAAAGACAGGATGCTTCAGATTGATCCAGCTTTTTACCTTTTCTTCCTTTTGTTTGTAGGGAGTTGCCATTTGGAGATTTAAAGAAATCCACCCACAGTGCAGAGAGCTGAACGAAAGCAAAAGTGGTGTTTATGGATGTGGGCGGGTGCAGAGAGTGCAATACCAGGGAAAGGAAGGTGAAGGAGATTTGCATGAAGAGGAAGCTTCACCTTGTAAACAAACATCACAAAATACTACCAACTAGTATTAAAGGGGCAACAACAAATTAATGTAGCAGGAAGAAAACAGACAAGGTGGATGAGGTAGCAATTTTTATTGGACCAGCTTTTGGTGGTGAAATTGAAAACAGAAGTTGGTCCAAGAAGAGAGATTTAATTCATCTTGTCTAATATTGTGGGACCAACACAGCTATAACACTGCAAACAGGAAGAAAATAGTTAGAGCAAGGACCCCTGTTTAGCCTTAAAAACTAGGTTTTACAAAAATCAGAAGCAGCTAGAGGTTTCTGCACAATCTATTAGTAAATACCTCATGAAAACATCTTTAAATAATGTAGGACAACCGTTTTTAACAATTTAAATAAAGAACAATTTTTGGGTGGATAATTTTTGCTTCCCGCAGCCCCCATGGACCTGGAGCGGCAAACCGCAGCCATTTGGAACCGCGATCTGCCGAACCTGCGGACGTGGCAGGTAAACAAACTGTCCCGGCCGCCAGGGGCTTACCCTGGTGGGCTGCATGCCAAAGGTTGCCGATCCCCCCCACACACACACACACAATATCAAGGATTTTTTCCCCTAAAATTGGAAGCACTTGAAATCAAAAGCACTCAACTGTAATTTACTTTAAAACTTAATAAAATAATTGTCTTGCTTGCAAATTGTATTTAAAATCTAATTGCTAAGTCAAATCTCTCTACTAAACATGTATCTATATTACATATTTCAGTGATTAAAATAAATAATTCTAGTGTAGTTCTTACATAGGCTATGATTTATCTGAAATGACAGTTAAAATCCTTCAAAGATATATTTTGACCTAAATTTCTCATGGAGACGGCCCCTTGACTTCAGTGAACAAGGACTGCTCTGCTCTTATGAGAGCTGCCTGCACAATTGGGTCCTTAACCATTATACATGCGACTGACTGTGACCTGTAACCTTTTCCCACTAATACTGAGGAGCCTTTTTCCATTTCCAGTGAAATTTTATGCAGTCATTTTTCTGCCTAGACTCAAAGCATGGGAAAATACCGAACTGATATAAAAAACAGAACAAGACTGGGTGCTGTTGTGGCCTCAACATGAATAGAATTTCCTTCCTGGGACAAAAGAGGAGCTAGACTGGTAATTAATTATACTAAATAAAGAAGTTTGAGTAGCATGTGTCAGGGTCAGAGATGAAAATGATTTAAAAAGCACAGCTGTGTGGGGGCAAGAAGATGTTAGCGCCCAATCCTAAGAACATCTAGACACGAGTAATTTTACTCATATGCATAAGAATTCAGGCACTTTGTAATTCTCTCAAGTTTTATGTTATGATATTTCTAGACTTAGAGTCATCCCAACACTGTGTCACTCTTATTTCCTTCACTTTTAATGTGATTGACAGAGGTGATCATATGGCATGAAAATTAAATTTAAGATGATGCAGGTCTTAACAAAAGAAAGAAACTTAACACATCAGATATACAGCTTGGGAAAAAAAAAAAGGTTGACAATCAAGTCAGGGACCTAGTCAGCCTCTAACCAAACCTTCCCGGTGCTCTAAAGTTTAAGTGTAACAATGACCAAAGCAAAAGCTTATATCATCTGGCAATAATGGTATTAGGAACAATTTAGTGATTTACCAAATGCATACCGATTGGTTTACCAAATCTGAATGCACTCTAATACTGCATATAATGGACAAAGATTTTCAGTGTGATGCTGTAACCTTTACAATATAGACTTGGGGCCTAGCTATACATCAGTTGCAACTCTCATTGATTTCAAAGGAAATGACTTCAATGAGAGTAGGTTCAGGCCCTAAATTTTACTGATTAAAGTTGGACATAGGTAAAAAAGTTATGCTTGGTTTTGAGAATCCCAAAAAATTCTGATTTCCAAGAAACTAACGACTAGGGATATAAACTAAGAGGTTTAGAAAGTCACACAATGTTTAAATTATTAAAAAGCAGGATCTGTATGCGTACAGACAAATTCTAATCTGAAGGGACAGCCAGTGGTTGTCACCAGTATCAGAAAGATCTGTGGGTATCCAAGTCAACCTTTCTAATAATAAAAGGTTTATAGGGGAAATAGTATTCTAAAAGCCTCTTACCCCTGGTATTTGAAGCATTCAGCATCTTTAGTAATCTATCGACTGAATCAATGAGACTGATAATCTAACCTGCAAATCAGGTGCATGCTCACCTTTGCACAGCCCTGGAGGAGATGGAAAACAAGGAACCTTCTGAAGCCATCAGGAAACACTTTTAGACTCCTCTCTTTCCCCTTCATACAGGGCACATCAAATAATCTTGATGGGGCCAGCCTCTGCTGAAAAGTTGGTGGATGCCCAAAGTGTATAGGAGGGGAACAAAAATGGGGGACATGCACATAGCCTGATGGCTTAGAACTGCTCTATATAACTGGGCTCAGGGAGTGGGGTAAGTCCAAGGCACAAAAGAATCAATTTTGTAACTTAAAATAAGGACTTTCGTCAAGAACAAATGTAAGCCTTTACTATATCTTATGCAACATAAAGTTTAAATTAACACTGAGGAGCTGCACCGTGTAGATGATTCCCGGATGAGATCAGAAGCATGTCATTCAAAGTATGTCACTGTGTTTGTGTCAACAGTGGAGAACTGTTCCAGGAAGCAGCAGAGGGGAATCTCATAAAACAGTGACCTTGTTGGGTTTTATGTTTTGGAAAGTATCAGGGAGGCTGAGTGGCCTTTAGAGTGTTAGTCGCCTGGGGGGGGGGGGGGGGGGGGGAGAGAGAAACTATTTTGTTTATAAAACCTACCTTTTAGGAAGTTCTGCTGGGAACGTAAAAATTGATTCAGGATGGAACATGGTCAAGATAATTAATCCCAGAGCAAATTTTTTACAGTATTATAAAAAACTGACAGCAGCACTCACTGCAACAAGTTATTGAATATGTGAATGCTTTACATTAGGGTTTTTAAATTCATTGTCTGTACTAAAGAATGCAATCTAGCTAATTATCTCATTAAATAGGACTGAAGTGAATGCACAATGGATTAAATGCACCACACCTGTGTTTAAATACATAAGGCTAAAAACCAATCCTTGGTTGATGGATTCATAAGGGGAAGCTAGTGATATTAAGAATCAGTCTAATGTTAAAGAATTAGGCCATAGCTGGCTAGCATAGCAAAAGGTAGTTGTAATATTTGTCTAAGGAAATTAAAATGAATTATGCTAAGTTGCGTAGCTGCTTTGTGGTATAGAAGAGTGGCCAGAGGAAGACCACCAAATTAGTTTCAGTGTAGTGGCCGTGTTAGTCTGTGTCAGCAAAATGAAAATAAGAAAGAAAAACTTGTAGCACCTTAAAGACTAATAAATTTATTTCAGCATAAGCTTTCGTGGGTTAGTACCCACTTCATCGGATGCATGGAATGAAACATACAGTAGACAGATATTTATACAGTCAGAGAAACATGATAAGGTGGAGGTGCATAGACCAACCTTAAGAGGCTAATTAATTGAGAGGAACCATAACAGCAGGGGAAGAAAAACCTTTGAAGTGATAAACAAGATGGTCACACAGGTGTGAATGAGGATCGTTAACTTAAGGGAAATAGATTCAATTAACGTAATGGCCGAGCCATTCGAGGTCCTTATTTAATCCTGAGGTAATGCAATCTAGTTTGCATATCAATTCGAGTTCAACAGTTTCTCTTTGAAGTCTGCTTTTTGAGTTAATCTGTCGCAACACTGCTACCCTCAAGTCTGTCAGTGAGTGATTAGGGAGGTTGAAGTGTTCTCCTACTGGTTTTTGAATGTTATGATTCCTGATATCAGATTTATGTCCATTTATTCTTTTGCGTAGAGACTGTCCGGTTTGGCCAATGTACATGGCAGAGGGGCATTGCTGGCACATGATGGTATATATCACATTGGTAGATGTGCAGGTGAATGAGCCCCTGATGGTGTGGCGGATGTGATTAGGCCCTGTGATGGTATCACTTGAATCGATATGTGGACAGAGTTGGCATCGGGCTTTGTTGCAAGGATAGGTTCCTGGGTTAGTGTTTTTGTTGTATGGTGTGTGGTTGCTGGTGAGTATTTACTTCAGGTTGGGGGGCTGTCTGTAAGCGAGGATTGGTCTGTCCTCCAAGATCTGTGAGAGTGAGGGATCATCTTTTAGGATAGGTTGTAGATCTTTGATGATGCGCTGGAGAGGTTTTAGTTGGGGGCTAAAGGTGACGGCTAGTGGTGTTCTGTTATTTTCTTTTTTGGGCCTGTCTTGTAGTAGGTGACTCCTGGGTACTCTTCTGGCTCTGTCAATCAGTTTTTTCACTTCAGCAGGTGGGTAGTGTAGTTGTAAGAATGCTTGATAGAGATCATGTAGGTGTTTGTCTCTGTCTGAGGGATTGGAGCAAATGCGGTTGTATCTTAGAGCTTGGCTGTAAACAATGGATCGTGTGGTGTGTCCAGGATGGAAGCTGGAAGCATGTAGGTAAACACCACCCTATACCGGAAACCTACTGACCGCTATACTTACCTACATGCTTCCAGCTTCCATCCTGGACACACCACACGATCCATTGTTTACAGCCAAGCTCTAAGATACAACCGCATTTGCTCCACTAGATTGCATTACCTCAGGATTAAATAAGGACCTCGAATGGCTCGGCCATTACGTTAATTGAATCTATTTCCCTTAAATTAACGATCCTCATTCACACCTGTGTGACCATCTTGTTTATCACTTCAAAGGTTTTTCTTCCCCTGCTGTTATGGTTCCTCTCAATTAATTAGCCTCTTAAGGTTGGTCTATGCACCTCCACCTTATCATGTTTCTCTGACTGTATAAATATCTGTCTACTGTATGTTTCATTCCATGCATCCGATGAAGTGGGTACTAACCCACGAAAGCTTATGCTGAAATAAATTTGTTAGTCTCTAAGGTGCTACAAGTTTTTCTTTCTTATTTTCATTTCACCAAATTAGTGTACTTATGACCTAACTGATGTAGGCCGAGCACTTCCATCCCTTTTCTTTCAGGTTATTTTTTCCAGGTTTGTAAGTGCTTGGAACTTTGGCAGGGTTCTTTAAGAAACCTAGGATGTGCTCCTGTAGGCTAGGAACTTCTAAAGGAGTCTAAGGTAGCTGGTACTCAAATCAGATTGAAAGTCAATGGAATGTGGGTACGTAATTACCTTTGACTCCTTCTGAATTAATCACCTTCCTTTTGTTTTAGACAAATACCACTCCCTCCCTGTCAAACCTGAGCAATAGTATCTGGAAACCTATTGCAGAATTAGAAAATGTCTTAGATCAAAGGCAAAACAACTAGGCCCCCATCTTGCAAACATGTACATTTTATGTATGTATTAAAATGTAAGCATGTGAGTAGTTTCACAAAAGTCAGCGTATGGTATTAATAACCCTGCCTAGTCAATACGATTACTTGTGTGCTGAATTTTATGTACATGCATACTGCTTGCAGGATTGCAGCTCTAAGGCTTCAACCTGCAAACTTTTACGTGCATAGCCTTTACTTAGTCCTATTGATAGACTTCAGTGGGATTACTTGCATGAGTAGGGGTTTCCAAGGTCAGGCTCTAATATGGTATTTCATCTAGACAAGGCCTGCACACCTCGTAAAGCGGTGAAGAAAACAGCTGACAGCTGAAACCCCCTGACCCCGCGGAAACACGCCCCCAGCACCACCCAGCCCCGCGGAAACAACAATCAATGCAGTTGTAGATAAATCTCTGCATTATGCATTTTTGTATAACTTTTATATGACTTTGTATTGAACCTTGGTAATATGTTATAACAGGCTCCTAAGGTGCTATCATTAAGGTAAAAGAAAAATGTCTTTTTGCTAGAAGTAGAATAAGATCTTCCTCCCTCCCCCACACTTTGTAATCAATTGCCCTGTTGAATGAGGAAGGCGTGGAAGGCAGGCACCTCCAGACAGCTGCAACCCTTGGAGAGGGGATGGGAGTCAGACCAAGGACAATCAGACTTGTCAAGTGGGCTGTCTATAGAAGAGCAGACACACTGACGGCCTCGGGGGTCAGAAGCAAGCACCTTCCTTTGGGAACACCCTCTTTGCAGCATTGGGACAACCCCCAGCCCAGAGAAAAGCAGCAAAAAGGACCAACGGGGACAGTCCCAGATTCAAAATCTGGGAGATTTGCCCCCCCTCCAGCCACCGACTTGCTGCTTGCCACCTCACCCTGCTCCCAAGTATAAAGCCTCGCCACCACTGCCCGCCTCGTCATCCCCCCAGCCCCCGGCTCACCTACTCACCCCCCACTGCTCGCTTGCCTCCTCAGACCCCGCCCCCGCAACCAGCTCACCTGCCCCCCCCCCCCCCACCACTGCCTGCCCGCTCCGCTTGTCATCCCCCCACCCCCTCCGGCTTGCCTCCTCACCCCCCCGCTCACCTTCTCAGCCCCCCACGCTCGCCACCAGCTCACCTGCCTGCCCGCCACTGGCCTCTTACCTTCTGCCGCTGGCTCACCCTCACTCCCCAGCCTGCCACTGGGCTCTTCACCACCCTGGCCAGCCCGCTGGCCATTGGCTTGCCCCACTCCGCCGCTTGCCTACTCATCCCCTGCGGGCCACACAGTGAGCCCACACGGGCCACATGTGGCCTGGGGGCCGTATGTTGTGCAGGCCTGATCTAGACCTTCAGTAGATATTTTTCCATATGGCAAGAGCACCACGATAAACTAATTAGTCTCTGTTCAGAATGATCATATATCAAATGCTGTAGAACAGGACTGAGGTACATGTGCAAGCTGTCTACTTGGATCACATCAACACTAAGTTTCTCACTTTTATGAACATTATTCTTAACTACAAAAAATAATCTACTTCAGAATTAGTTTTAAAGTTTTCATAATTTTCTTTATAAATATTAGCAAGTTGGCATATCAATCCAAATGTTTCTATTTAATACAATTTAATCACCCATCCCTCACTGCATATTCTTTCAATTAATTGAATATATGGTGCACCTAGAGAACACTGCCGAAGTCAAAATATTACTTATTTGTACAATTTTTTTTAAACAAATCATTAAGAACTTCCTGCAAGGCATGCATGAACACGCTATTTCAAATGATGCCTCAACAACTGACATCTGTAGATAATGGACTACACTATACAATGCAAGTTATACTTCTGTGAGCCTCTTCTTCTATATCGTGATCATATGCTTCTGCCCCTTACAGTGGGACATTTAATTCTTTCATTTGACTCCTGAAGAAAACCAAAGAGCTCATCCATGGTCACTGTTGACCCAGTTTTTGGTACTCGTAATAACATCTGAAAAATAACGTAAGGGTAAAAATAATTTATTGTGTGTGTAAATGATCTCTCTCTAAAATATACCAGTCTAACAAATTCTTTAGATAGTCTGTGGCATAACTGGTATGTATAGTCAGCCATCTGCTGAGTACTAGCAGGTATCAGGGCCTTATAGGTCAGCTTCCTCTTCGAGGAGAAATCAGCAATGCAAAGTTTGGGTATATCCTTAATACAGCTTGTTTATTTTACATTATATACCCCAGCCCTTGACAGAGGTGGTCAAACAGCACGCAGGCAATCCCCTCTTTTAAAAATCTCAGCCAAAACAGATTCCCAGGAAGCAACTGTTTCAAGAGAGGACTAGTCAAAGATTAAGGAACAGAGCAAATTCTTTTACCTCTCACTACGGCTCCTCTAAAAAGAAATGTCAAAAAGTATTCCTTCAGAGAAAGAACAGTACTCTCACTAATAATGAGACCTTGTAAGACTATGTGCAACTGCGCCACCTGGTGACCCTCAGGATAACAGTATTTAAAATTTGTGCAGCTATTTGTTCTGCAGACACTTCCCCTAAAAGTTACAGCTCAGAAGTACTGTCCTGATCCTGCTCTTATTAGTAAGTGGCTACTGTCTACATACAATAAGTATTTCTCAGTGATTGCCAGTACATGCAGAGATGTATGTGCATGACAGTTACACAGAAATTAATTTCAGGATATGGTTCTAGGAATTCTTTAGGTGTATCCATGTTTCTGATAGCTTAACAAGACAAATGCCTGAAAAGTCATGCTTACAGCGAGCTAACAGTATTTTGAGTTTAATACCTTAAATTTGCCTTTTACATACTTACCAGAGGACTGAACCTGGTGCCATTCTGCACACAGTATACCTCAAACAAATTGACATCTACTCTACAGAACTATGATCAGATCCTCCACAAGTGAAATTTAAAGGGGGTGAAGGAGGATCACAGAAATAGATGAAGTGGAAGCAGACAGTATATAGAGAGGGGAAGTGGAAAATATATGCAGAAAGAGGAACAAATGGGATTTAAACATTTTTGTACAGCTATGAGAAATTTGACAGATTAAATACCAATAGTGTAAGTTTTTAGTAAATATTAGTTTCACTTAATGCATTAAATGTAACAATTATGTAAAGTTAAATATCAGTCTCTAAAACTTTGAAGTTAATAGGAGCTGTTAAGTACTCTGTACTTTTGAGAACCTAGGTTTAAACATTCAGTTCTCCAAGTTTTAGATACAGCACAGTACTTTCTAAAAAAAATAAAAAAAACAGATGAGTTTTCCAATGCAGTGTTTATAATTTGAAACATTTCAATAGAGGAGTTCTGTAACATGCCAGAGCTACAATATGAAAAAATGTGATAATCCATTCACGGAAAGTAGGGTATTATGGGAAATGTACATGAGGCTCAATTCTACAAGATACTGAAAACACTGACCCCAATCCAGGAAAATGTAGGCACATGCTTAATTTTTAAACATAAGCATATTTCCATTGAAATCAGTGCAATTAGTCACACATGGTTAATTTTAAGCATATGCTTAATGCCTTAACTTCAATGGGAATATTCTCATGCTTGACGTTAAGCATGTCTTTGCTGGGCTAGGGCCAGAGTGCTCAGTCCATTTCAGGATCAAGCCCACTGTAAGTTAGCCAAGAACCACTCATTTCTACCACCTCCGCCCCAGGAAGCGTCTGTCAAATGAGTTTATAATGGATGGTGGATATTTTTAAAAGATTTCATGAGTCTACTTGTGACCTGATCAGAATTTGACTTCAGATTTCAAGGTAAAGGATACATGCAAACCCAGCCTACCATCTTGCTAACGCTTCTGCTATGACAGAAACCTCAAAAAACTAGAACAGCAAAGAAGCTCAGAATTCCCCTTCTACTCATATGACTAAGCAGTTTGTAATGCTTTATAAACACTTGTACATCTTGATTTAGAATTGGATCACATTATGTTTTACAAGTGTCCCATTATTCCTGAACCAATGTTTATTTTAGTTACTTACTACCAGTTATTTTGGAATAGGTTCTGCATTTTCCTAATGCCATTGTGCACAAGATGAAAAGAGAACACTCCCTTGTCGTTATATATATACACACACACACACAGGAGTAATTATTGATAATTTTGACACATTTTAAAAGCACTTAGCCTATGTTTTAGATGATCTATGTATATATTTTACCATGTTAAAAGAAAACAATATAATCTTTTGCATTAAAACTTCCATGAGCTATTTTTGTGCTAGTGTCTCGTATCTGGGTTGAAGCTAAATAATGCCATAGTCTAAATGGCCAACTAGCTGTAATTAGTTTTTCTGGAAGAGTGCTTGAAAGAAATAACATTCTTAAAACTAGAAGAATTACTTTAAACTTAACTACTAAGTAGAGACATGCCATCCAGTGGCATGCCAAGAAATCTGCAGATGAAAAGTTTACAGTATTAGAGAGACCAATACTGGAATACTACCTCCAGTTCTGGTGCTGATGTTTTAAAACAGGATGTTGAAAAATAGGGAAGGGAGACACAAAAATTGTTTGCGGGCTGGAGAAAATGCCATAGAGGGGGAAACTATTCATCCTATCAGAAAGAATACTGAGAGGTGACTTGATTACAGTGTATAAGTACCTTCATGGTGAGAAAATACCAGGTACTTAAGAGCACTAATCTAGCAGGGAAAGGCAAAACAAGAACCAGCGGCTGAAAGCTGAAGCCAGACAAATTCAAATGAGAAATAAGGTACTAATATTTAACAGGGAGGGCAATTAACCGTTGGAACAAACTATCAAGGAAAGTGGTGGAGGCTCCATCTCTTAAAAAAGTCTTCAAAATCAAGACTGATGCCTTTCTGGAAGATCTGATTTATTCAAACAAATTATAGGGCTCAATACAGGGATTAACACTGAGTGAAATACAACGTCTTTTGATATACAGGAAGTCAGATTAGATAATCTAATGGTCCCTTCTGGCTGTAAAATATAAAATGCAAACACTGAAATATTATAATTAGGTACAAATAAGATGACTTAAGTTACTTAAACTCTCAAATCTATTTTTAAAAGAACTGATTGTAATTTCTAAAGAAGTTAAAAGGAACATGTATGGGGTTCCTATGAGCTTATCACACCTTTGAAGATAGACAAGACAAAACCGAGTGGCTCCAAATACTCATTCCGCTACATAAATATCTTCACAATTCTCTAAAGTTCATGCTTATGCTATTTTTGTGTCAAAACATATTTTGAGAGATGGGTGTTGAACAGATGATAAAATTAAGCAGCTAAAGTACCAGATTTAAATCTTCAGAACAATATGCCTGTAAGAGATACTATTTCAATTAAAGGTAGCACCTGGGAACTCCACTCTAGGATCAGAGCCTAAGAACCATACACACTATAGACAACTGTTCCTACACTAGAGAGTTTATGGTCTAAGTATTCAACAAGATACAAGATGACAACTGGGATGGAGGAGGAAGATGCAACAAAATGGGAAGAGTTTAGCAGAAAACTAAAAGCCTGAGCTGGCCACTAGCCTAACCAATGCCAGAGTATGATTTGTAAGCATCATGGCAAAGGTGGGTTTTAAGGAAGGATTTCGAAAAGACGGTGGTGGCTTCATAAATATTGACATGGAGTTTTATTCCCAAACATAGGGCAGCATGGGCCCAAAGCACAGAGGTACTTGAAGCATCAGAAAAGTGAGTAAGTGCAAAGGTGTGGTAGAGGATCAATGCCTTGATAAGTTGTGTAGGTCCAATTTTAATGCCTCTTTCCTGTCCATTTTGGGGTGAAAAGTACCCATGAAATCTCTGTGGACAAGCAAATGCAGAAATGTAACTATCTGTGGCCCTTGCATGGAGGGTTGGGTCCAGTAGTATGGGGAAATTTCTTGAACCCTCTCCAGTCCTTGTGCACCTATAATGCACAGTGATTTCACTACACAGGTGTGAAAGGTTTTTGAAGAGAAAAGCTCTGTCATTTTATTGAGCTTCCCTAATGAATCTTACGGAGAATGTCAATGCTTCACTGTTGCACCACTTTATAATAATTTTTTCATCTCAGATGGGGGGGGCGAGTGGTGTTTGTTTTAAAGAGAAAACTACAACTCCCATGCTCAAGCAAGTAGTATTTCTATCATTTACATATGAAACAATTTTTTATATTCCGTTACCTTCAGGTATTCCTTCAGGGGGATGCAATGTGTTTCTGTTTATTGGAGTTCGGTGAACCATGGAGATCCTAAGCCCTGGTGAAGTTTTAATAATAGAGCAGATTTCTTTGTTTTTTGTATTCGATTTCTTGTTTTGTGTTTCTTTGTTATGCAGAGACTGAAAAGAGTGAAGCAACTCCAGTTATATAACATCTATTGACATGTAAGTGATCTTATATACCTTCTTTAAGGGAAGCTCTTGATATCGGTAGGAGTTTGTACAAAGAGAGGGAGGAATAGTGCCATTAGAGATTACAGATATCAAGGGATATTACTACAGAATATTAAACTAAGATTACTCTTGTACATTTAATGAAATACTATAGCAACAGTTCTCAAAAACTGCAAGACACTTTTAAAGTCAAGTATTTAAATATTTATATAATTAAGTTATATATAGTCAACTGTATATAATATTGTAATACTCTAACATCTTCTACCATGAAACTATTGGGCCAGAGCTAAAAATTAAAATATATATCTCAAGATTACAACCTGATAAATAGTTTTTTCTTCTGAACTCAAAGATGCAGGAACAATTTCTTCTGAGTTTACATATGGACCCGTTGAATTTAGGAATAAGTCTTCACCAAAAGAGGCCTTGTGCACTGGTGACAAGTTAAACTACACCTCAACCAAAATATAAGCAATATCAGTAATATGTACTTAAAATTCAGCTGATTTACTGGTAAGGTAATAAACAAAATTGAATTCAAAGTGAGAGATGGCCTGTGCTGAGAGAATAGGATTAGGAATCACAAACTCCCAAATCATTGAAGAGCCATCGCGGTCTTGGGCAAATCATTTAGGATGCGTCTTTAACTTCCCAGCTGCAGTGTCTCCCCCACCCCAGACAGAGAATTGCAATAGAGGGGTTCATGGTAGTGCACGAAAAACAACAGTGTGGATGCTGCGTCATTGGCAGAAGCTCAGGCTAGCCTTCTGAGCTCAAACCCACCCAATCCCCTGGGTCTGAGTGGAGGTGGCTACAGCCAGTGCCACAACATCCTCTATGCTATTTCTAGCATGCTAGCACAAGCCCAGCTAGCATATGTCTGTATCAGGGCTGGGAATCTCCCTCCCAGCTGCAGCGTAGACACATCTGTATGCTCGGATTTAGAATCCTCATGTATAAAATGGGAATATTAATACATCTCACATGGCCTGTTAGGGTTAATAAATTTGAGTTTCTAAAGCAGGTTCAGCAGAAAAGCTTGATGTATTATATCAACACACAATACTGGAGAGAGCCGGTACATCTTCCTTCCGAATAATTTAGTTCCATATTATGGAGTCTTCCTATTGAAGGAGCATCTCTAAAACGGTGCAGTTTTTTTTGTCTGAATTCATCTCATATGTCCTGCACAAAGAAAAACTAATGCATTAATCCAGGGGTGGCCAACCTGTGGCTCCGAAGCCACATGTGGCTCTTCAGAAGTTAATATCCGGCTCCTTGTACAGGCACCGACTCTGGGGGCTGAAGCTACAGGCACCAACTTTCCAATGTGCCAGGGGGTGCTCACTGCTCAACCCCTGGCTCTGCCACAGGCCCTGCGCCCCCACTCCACCCCTTCCCGCCCCTCCCCTGAGCCTGCCATGCCCTGCTCCTTCCCCCCCCAGAGCCTCCTGCACACCACAAAACAACTGATCAGTTGGTGCGGGGAGGGAGGGGGAGGCGCTGATTGGCGGGGCTGCCCATGGGCAGCAGGTGCTGGGAGCAGGGTGAGGGAGGAGAGCTGATGGTGGGCTGCTGATGTATTACTGTGGCTCTTTGGCAATGCACATTGGTAAATTCTGGCTCCTTCTCTGGCTCAGGTTGGCCACCCCTGCATTAATCTAAGGAATTAAAGGTTTTTAAAATGCAATTTAAATATGGGTGGCATTGTTTTCAACAAATAGTTTTGAAATAGTATGTTGGTGCAAATAAAGCTGTAAGGTGTTCATTTAACTATATAAAATCATTTCAAAAATCAAACATTCAATTTTAACAAGTAGGTATTCTAAGAAACGTCCAGTTGACTGGATTTGCGGCACAATTGTTCGCAACTTAAAAATGAGTCACAAATAAGTTAATTGCATGCATAAGTGAGGTGTACAAATTGTACATCTAATTTATTCCTAAACAATCTCAATTTAGAAAAAAGATTAACCATCCACTTTAACTTTCAACTGTTTTACCATATTAAAAAAAAATATTACCCACTAGTGTTTTGTATATTCATCTCACCTCTAGTTCTTCTGGCTGAAAGTATGCTGTGCTTGTTAGCAACTGTCTATTTTTTTCTGTGATCAATACTTTAGAATTCATTTCCTGTTTAGAAATACAAGAGCATGTAAACATCAAAAATACTCTTGGCAATTTCCTTCATTAGTAATTTGGGGTCCTATTCTATTTCCTTTGTACAAAATGGCACATTCTGGGATTCTATTAAAATTCTAAGAAACCGATCTAAAAGGTAAAGTAACAGTTTATTCTACATTCATGTACTTTTGTTCTTGTATTCTTTAAATGAAGGCATCGAATCAGTTTACTGCAGCATAAAGGGACGAGAGTTTACTTCTCAAGCCCACCCTCAATGGAGAGATTAAACACTTCTTCCCTGTCTAGTGGTCTGATAACAGTTCTCTCTCTTCTCTGGATTCTCCAAATCATTCTGAGTTAGGAAACAAGATAGAAGGTATAGTTATCAGTGACACTAACTTGTTCTCTCCAAAGCACTCCACTTCATATCCACCCACAATTCTCAGAATTAATTTAATTTCATGTATTTGCCCTTGATGGAATCTGATCATGTTAAAAAAATCTAGACTTGTGACTTATTTTCTGAACAAGAAAGAGGAAGCATACAACATACAAAGTGATCCAAAACCCAGCATTTGCAGGCCCGAGGCTGATGTTAAGTCATTTTTAGGGTCTTCCCCCCCCCACCCCCACCCCACCCCCCGCGCACACACTTTGTTTTTGTGAAACGGGGGAAGCTTGGGGGTCACTGGCGGCGGTGGCAGCTGGCCGGTTGCAGGAGGTCCCGCCACTGCTGGAGGGTCCCCTGCCGCCTGCAGAGGCTGGTCAGTTGCTGCATGCAGCAGATTTTTTTGTTCCAAAGCATCACAGCACTGGCCTAACTCTGCTCCCATTGAAGTCCTCCCTAATTAAAGTTAAAGCGGATGGTTAATTTTTACCCTAATTTCTACTGCTGCCCCAGACACAATCCTCAAGGCCATACAACAGGCCTTCCCAAACCGTGGCCACTCGGAGCTGCAGGCAGCCGTGCTTGCAGACGGTCAATGTAAACAAACTGTCTCGCAGCCCACCAGCGGATTACCCTGATGGGCCGCAGGTTACCCACCACTGGTCTAGACCAAGCTTTGTGTTAGAATTCCTAACTGTTGCACTACCAGTGATCAAAGCACTAGTACAGATTAGCTGCTGGCATCTTTACTACATACTTTAACACTACTCAGAGCAGGTGGTGAAGATGCCCCTTGGCATTCTACACTAGCACTCCGTCCACTGATAATGAAAGAATGGAGATGTTAACCAACCAGAAGCTTAGTATACACAAGACCAACAAGTATAACCTACTCTAACCAGATTCATTTTCAGCAATACAGGGCCTGATCCTGCCTTGTGCACTCAGGACACTTTTATGCTTCAATGAGCGTTCTGGGTGCACAAGGAAGGCTGAAAATGGACTATTGTCTATGTAAACGTAAGCCGAACTTTCACAGCTTCAAAGTGAATATATACTCAATTTGCCTGATAATACCTGTCATTTTGAGATTGCAGCTTTGTATCAGCCTTTGCAGCTTCCATCATTGCCCAGCGGAATTCTCACTTATCTGTGGGAACTCTTCTTATTTTAAGCCTCCATGGGTAAACAGCACAGTAGAAATGCTTACCATCTCAATGTCTGGTTGTTTGGATGGCAGCACTTCTGCTGTCAACTCATGTGATTTAGTTGAAATGCGTTCTGCAGGAGATACAAGCTGATGGCATGAAGACATCTCACTCTTTAACAGGCTGCTGAACTTTACTTTTTTTCGACACTTCATGTTTTTAGGATTAGCAGTTTGGCTATCAAGCTATAATGAGATGAACAATTATACTCGGTCTTATAGAATGTACCCCCATTGTCAGCATCTGAAGTGCCAGACAAAAGGATAGCACAACAATACATCAATGCTTAAGAGTCAGATCATTGCCTTACACCATACTCCTAGGTCTAGTTATTAGGCACAGTTAAACTGATCAACATACTCAGTAGCACCTAGCCACCCAATCAGGGCTCTGGGTTCTGTTGTGCTAGACAGTGCACACAAATCTAGTATTACTTACTGCCACAGTTCCAGAGTGATCCCTCACTCAGTCTTTCCATGGGCACCCCTTTCAAGTGATAGGCCTAGTGCCTACACTACTCTCAGAGTGGAATCCCATGACCCTTAGGTTGAGTCATCTGTTTACAATGCCCCTGTTTACCAACCATATTTCCTCAGCAGGTTCAACTGGGCTTGGACCCTGTTATAGACTTCCCTTTTGGAGCTGTGAACAGTAGGCAGATGCAGTGACATGGAACAGTTTCTTGAAAATCAAGCATTATTTATCCATAGGAATATAGCAATCACAGTGAAAGGGGTTAAAACAAGATATCTACATGCCTTATTGCCTTACCTAAGCTTCAGATTTCCCTCAAATTTAGGTAGGCCTACTTATCCCTACCTGCTCCCCCCTTCCTCTGGGAGCCAATTTACAGTCTCTGCAGACACTGTCTGCCTCTCAGCTTCAGGGCTGAGGCTTTTAACAGTGTCCACTTTCTTTAAGCGACAAAGGGTCCTGTGGCACCTTATAGACTAAGAGGTATTGGAGCATAAGCTTTCGTGGGTGAATACCCACTTCGTCGGATGCAAAGACGAAGTGGGTATTCACCCACAAAAGCTTATGCTCCAATACCTCTGTTAGTCTATAAGGTGCCACAGGACCCTTTGTCGCTTCTACAGATCCAGACTAACACGGCTACCCCCTGACACTTTAAGGTTTCTTGCCTGAAAAGCCCTCACTCTGTTCCCAGATTGAGATGTTAGTGCCTCCTTTGGCACTAACAAAGAACAAAAGAAAACAAAAAAACAAAGAACAAAAGGTTTTTACACCTATAATGTCAGTTAAGGCATAGTAATCAGGATGGTTTAAAGCCATTGTCTTTGGATTCTTGCAGATGTGCAAAAATCACCCAGGACCAAATTAACTCTTTGCACCCATTAACAGTCAGCAAGCTAGAACACCTAAAAGATACAGATATCCCAGGTTCTTTCCACTTACCATTACCAAAGACCTACTAAAATAATTGCCTTCAAACACATTTAGGAAACAAGGCCTCTGTCAAGATATTACACTTTGTTAGTTCTAGTGATATCTGGGTGCTCAAATTACAAGGTATATTAATCATTACAACCCTCACCTGTCTCTTTGGTCTTGCAGGTAATGAAGAAAATGTATTGATTTTTATATCCGGAGTTTTTTCCATTGTAGACACAATTTTACACACTTGTTTTCCTGTGATGAAAACAATTTGTTTATTGGAGAAAAGGAGCATAGATGCTCTCCATCCCTACAATTTAAATTATCCCTTGAAAGAGAATCACAGATCATGCCACAAAATCCATATGCAGATTTTGCTTCTCTTGTTCCCTGATTTTGCTCTATTCCTGGCTCAGTCTTTGGTGGGAGAAGTTTAGAATGCTTGTCCTGCTTTGCCTGTCTCCCTACTGCTCCCTCTGCTGCTGCCCAGCTCTGAACACAAACCACAGAGCAAACACTGTATAAGTAAGGAAGCAGTCTCTGATGGGGTCTGCCTGTGCTATTTTCAGCCCAAATTAGCCAGAAAATTAAGCAGGTTTTTTGGACCGTGGCCAAAACTGCAAAAATTATTTGGGATTCATTCAGAATTTGAGCCATTGGGAGTCACTCATGGTATTAATAAGAGCCTTCGCCTTCAAATACCACAAACAAAATAAAAATAAAACAACTCACAAAATACAAGAATTAGCAGTCCTGTACCTGGCTAAGTTAAACTTTTTATTTTTTATCCATAGGACAAGGATAAGAAATGGCCTTTTTCATTTGACACTGTATGTGATTAACTGGTATACAGTGGGGGTTTGGTTTCCCGTAACAGTTGACTGGGTGTTCTGGATGAAACAGTTCTCTTTACAGAAAGGGTTTTAACAAACAGGTTCCCTTCCCCCTCCCTTCTCCTGCTCATACCAAAGCTCAGGCTTTGAGAGAGATAATGGGTGAGGCACAAGCCTGGTTCTAATAGTGAGACCTGGGCTGTAAGCTTCATATGAAAGATAATGGAAGTTCCTATGGTTTTGCTTATAGATAGCAAGAGATTTGCTAGCAGCAAATATCATCAATGGCCTGTGATGGAACACCAGATGGGGAGGGCTCTGAGTTACAGAGAATTCTTTCCCAGGTGTCTGGCTGGTGGGTCTTGCTCACATGCTCAGGGTCTAACTGACTGCACATTTGGGGTCAGGAAGAATTTTCTCCTGGGTCAGATTGGCAGAGACCCTCAGATTGGCAGAGGTCACCTTCCTCTGCAGCATGGGACACCGGTCACTTGCAAATTTAAAGTAGTGTAAATGGTGGATTCTCTCCAATTCAAAGTCTTTAAATCATGATTTGAGGACTTCAGTAACTCAACCAGAGGTTATGAGTCTATTACAGGAGCAGATGGGTGAGGTTCTGTGGTCTGCAATGTGCAGACTGACTAGGTGATCATGATGGTCCCTTCTAATCTTAAAGTCTATTAGGTCTATTAAAAACAGAAAATTTTACTTTTAATAGACCTTCTTAGCTTCGTTTCTGAGATTTAAGAACTATATAGTTATTTTAGATTTTTTTAAAAAGCACTTAACCTCAGTGCTACTTGTCTCTGCCAGAACTTAAATACAGTCAAAAAATAAAAGAAAGGAACTACTTCTCACCTACCCCCTGCCAATAAGGCCAAGTCAAACCCCCTTTCCCACCAATATTAGCTATTATGAGCCCTTTCCTTCCAGTACACTCAGTCTTTATATTCCCTAAAATAATCCTTCCGGCGTGCTGAGATCTCTCAAACTACACTGAAGTCACTGGCAGAGAAGATTAGGTGGCAAATTAATGTAAGCAGTTATCCAATTAACTGTGCTACCAAGACTTGCTGTCTTGAATAGCAATACTCCTTATTGGCTTTCTGCAAGGTAGAGGGCTAGGCTGTCACTAGGTTAGGGAGGATCTAGTAAGAAAATTCTTTGGGAACCAGCATAACTGGTAGCAGACTCCAAATAAGTTTAAAGTGGAAAAAAGTAAAATCTAATAGATGACTAATTTGCAAGTAGTACAACTATTTTAGGCCATGTTTTACCTGCTAGAACTGTTGAAACACTCATCAATTCAGAAGAATCTTTATTCCATTTTGATGGTGACTCTCTAATAACAAATGAAAATTCTGTTGCAAGTACCTTAAAATTTAGACAGCAAAATATTTACAGAAAACTAATTATACAGCTAGCTCTAAACTTTCCTCTTCATTTTAATCAAAAAAGTTTAGGTCAATTACATTTTTTCTAATGTAATTTTTCATACAAAACTGCTGATCAAATGATTCAAATACCTAGTTTATCAAATCAAGAAGATTAAACTATAAAATCCCTTCATACTCTTAAAGACCACAGAAAGCAAAATATTACTGAAATCAAGTACTATATAGTGAAATATATCCAGAAGACCACAGAAAAATTTAAGTAGCATGTAGTGGAGCCACTTAAAATCCAAGAAGGTAGCTTGTTTTAGTAGACATTTGTCTCAACCCTGAAAACACTTACTCACCCACATATCTTAATTGATCAGTCCCACTTAAGCCAGTGGGGCTGTTCAGAGTGAAATCAAGCATGGGCACAAGTATTGCAGATCAGGACATTAATTTGTATGTACGGGACAAAATAAGGATACGTGTGTGCTTTGTAGGTTTATTATTAAAAAAAAGTCAAATTCTCTGCTTTACAGATTACCTCCCAACGTACTGGTCTTGACCCTCTGATATGGCCTCTAAAACACAAGAAAGTTTAAATTTAAAGATAGCTATGAAAGGTAGAGAATATCCTACTGCATATTAATAATTATAAACATGAACATCATCTTGAGGTACTATTCACTATAGTGCAGAAGGGCCTTTCCAATGAATTAACTAAAGCATAGAGACTTACAGGGTCTTTCTAGAGTGAACGCTATCTAGTTTTAAATTAAGTGAAATAAGCATTTGAAAGAATTTAATATAAAAAAGGAGTTACCCAATATCTCTGAAAGATTTGAAAGCTGTGGCATCTTATCTATCGTCACTGCTTTGCTGGTGTCCAGGAGAGTAGAATTCTTATATTTGAGAAACTCCTCTGGATTGGAGTTATTTCTGTCTGAACACAGAAGATACAGTTGGAAGTTGCCTTTCACTCTGTAGTTAATTCCGTTACCGAATGTATAATGTAGACCTGTGATGTTTGTAAGATAAGTCCCTCATTTAGGGTGAAATGCACTCAAGTAGATAGGGAGCATTGTAAGAGGTCCTCTGCCAGCTGTTGCAGCCAATCTCTTCCCTACATACCTTGTAGAAGCAAAAACCCATACTTTGTTTTTTATATAATCAGAGCTGAAATCTCTGATGCAATATTAGGTCAGTGTACACTGAAAATGCAACTTTTATCCAAGGATCTCAAAGCATTTAAAACATCAGGCCTAGACTGTCAAAAGGCACAATGTATAGGCCTATTCTGGCCAATGGCACTTGAACAACATGAATTCATGCCCACAAAACAAATGTCAGACTTTTGAACATTTAAAGCTAAGGTCTGTGGAAAGGCAGAACGAGTCTAACTGGATAGTGCATACCAAGTATGATTAGTAGTCCAACAGATTTTTTTTGCGCACCAAGGCAACATACAGTGACTATGATATAGGGAATGGGATGCACCAGAACTAGGGGGATTTTTTAGCATGTACATTGTGCTCCGTGTTTAAATGTTCAGTGTCTTTATTTTGCTATCCAATGCGGACACCTGTCAGAGTGGCCATCCTTAAAGGAGTACATATACATTAAAAAGTAAAGTTTTGTTGCATATGATAAATGTTTTTCTATTGTATACAAGTTCAAAATATCTTTCCCTTTGATTTTTTTAAAATTCTAACTTTACCTGCTTTAGTCCCTAATTGAGTTTTTTGAACTTTAAAAGAAATCTGATTAAGTCACTGGGCTAGATCCTGACCCTATTCTAATTGCTGTGCATTTCTCAGGCTACCATACCCCAGACACATTTTGGGAGTGGATGGGGATGTGGCCAGAGCATGCCGTGCTCAGCTATCTCCAGCTAGTACTAAAGTCCCCAAGGAACCATTTCTGCCAGCCTTTAAAACTACTTCAAATTATGCATATAGCCAGGAGTCAGCCCTAGATTGGAAGATCAAGCCCCTGTAGATCCTGCAATGAGCACAGCCCGGCTCAATCCAGAGATCTGACCCAATGAGTGAAAGATACAAATATTCATATATAATAGTATAATTAATTATATCTATGCATCTTTCTACACCCATCATATCTTTCTACATCAGGCTAAAAATACAATTTGAAAATTAAGTTTTACCTAAACTGTCTTCATCCCTGAATATTTCAGGTGATGGGCAACTATTCATGCTATCAGTAGACTCTGTACTGGAATCCATGTCCAAACAGTGCAGTAGAAAGGTAGAGACACCTGTAGGCAGACTCATTCCTGTAATTTAAGAGGAAAAGATGGTTGAAATATTGTCAATGGACCATCATGTGAGGGTATAATTCTGATCCTGCAATGAGCTAAATATCTTCAATTATTATGGGTAGTTTTAAAAAAACCACATTTTAACACAAAAAAGTGCAAACTGAAACCTGACTTATGTTGTAAGCCTAGAAACAATCTTTATTCTTTAAGGAAGTAGGTGTCAAACTCTTTTCATGCAAGATTCATCTTAAAAAATGTGACAAAGTTTGGCCTGCGAGATGCAGACAGATTTGTTTTGAATGTTAAAATCCATTAGAAATGTAGCCATAAGAATGGTAAGGTCTTTTGGTATTTGGAGAAACTCTTGATGTATACATGATCAATTCATCCATTCTCCTTCTCCAGAGAAAGAGCCTGTAGGTTAGAGTCAACTTAAAGGGGACTTTTATACAAGCTCACACTGCAGCAGATCTCCCTGTGTAGTCATATATACTGTCCTTTGAATGAGATACTAAATCTACAGTAGATCCCTTCTGGCAGGGGTCTAATGGAAGTCGAGGTAGAATCTGAATATCACATGGCACTTTTCAATAGAGTAGGGATAGCCCTGATTAACAGGCCTTCACTCAAAACTGTTCTTCTAGCCGAAGGACACAGATCTATTACAGTAGCTAGGTAATCCTCCCAATGACATATTTTGGAGACTGGCACAGAGCTTAAACATGTTATCAATTATCCATCTAAAAACCTCTCTATATAATTAACTCCCAGAACCTAGTTACACAAGAGACTCCATCACCTTGGGTACAGCCAGAGCTGGCGCTAGGCATAAGCAGACTAAGCAATTGCTTTTAGGGCCCCAAGCAGCTCAAGGGACGCCCCCATTTGCTCATTATGTGTTGGGGGGAAGCAAAAGTATTCCTGCTTAGGGTCCCCAATGGGCTAGCATTGCCTCTGGGTACAGCATAATGGCTACCGGCTTAGATCATCCTGTTATATTCAGTTGGCCTTCTTCAGTACACTTAGGGCTGGTCCACAGTGGGGGCGGGGGGGGGGGGGGAATCAATCTAAGATACGCAACTTCAGCTACGTGAGTAACGTAGCTGAAGTCGAATATCTTAGATCGATTTCAAAAGGTACTTACCCCGGTCCACACCACAGCAGGCAGGCTCCCCCGTCGACAGCGCTTCCTCCGCTCACAGAGCTGGAGTTCCGGTGTTGACAGGGAGTGGCTCTGGGATCGATTTATCGCGTCTAGACGAGACGCGATAAATCGATCCCAGAACATCGATAGCTACCCGCCAAATAGGGCGGGTAGTGTAGACGTAGCCTTAGAAACTCACCGAAAGGCATTATTCAAGTTCAAGGGTTAGAACTCTATCACTTTAGGTTTGTCTCCCATCATGCTGTCATCTGGGACACTTGACTACACCATAGGTATAACTGAACTGAAGATTGCAACTGGAAAGATTAGGGAAAAATTAGACAAAATAGATGAGGGTAGACCTCTTTTCCACCTAAACCTCAGATAACTACAGCCAATCTTAAGAGGCCAAGTAATAACTATCAATAAAAAGCCAAACCATAACCATCAGGACTACATTCCTATATGCTCCTGGAAAGTTAAGAATACAGAGAAAGAGGGCTTTTCTGAGAAGTGTCGATTTTATAAGAGTCCTGTTCATAAATGAAGGTAAAATACATTAGCCACTCAGAAGCACTTTGTAACAAAAGTTGACCAAACGCATGTTGGAATCAACAGAAGTAGAAACCCAACCTGGATTCAAACAGCGCGTACTTTCTGAATGTAATATGCAGTGTTGTAGCTATGTCAGACTCTGTATATTCAAGAGACAAGGTGGGTGAGGATATCATCTTTTATTGGGCCACCTTCTATTGGTGAAAGACAAGCTTTCGAGGTCATACAGAGCTCTTCGTCAGTAGCAAGAGCAAACAGATAGAAACGTGCTAACTACTTGTGCTAATTTGTCCAGTGCCTGTTCTCTCTTTCAGGTGATGATGTAAACAAGAAGCGGGCAGCATTATCTCCTATAAACGTAAACAAACTTGTTTGTCTTAGCAATTGGTTGAATAAGAAGTAGGACTGAGTGGACTTGTAGGCTCTAAAGTTTTACATGGTTTTGTTTTTGAGTGCATTTATATAACAAAAAAGTCTACATTTGTAAGTTGCGCTTTCACGATAAAGAGATTGCATTATGGTACTTGTATGAAGTGAAATGAAAAATACTATTTCTTTCATCATTTTTACAGAGCAAATATTTGTAATAAAAATATAATACAACTCTTGTACCAAAAATATTTAATACATTTCAATTTGTATTCTATTGTTTAACAATGCGATTAAAACTGCGATTAATTTTTTTTGAGTTAATTGTGTGAGTTAACTGATTCATCAACAGCCCTACTTTCTGAATGTAGGGCAGTCTGAGCTAGTACAGGAATAACGCAGAAGTCAAATCTAAATTGTACTGTAATAGTAATATTTATAGAACTGTCCTTTAATTCCAATTTTTAAAGTTGTATGTATTCTATATATTAATAGCCTAAAATGTACTCACCTGAAGTAGTCTCACTGTTTCTCAAACTTTCTTTACTTTCAGAGTTGATATGCAGAGATTCCTAAAATTAACAATGGAAGATACAGATGAAAATAGTAACAAATCTAGATCAAGCGATGTAATCAGATTTATTCTTATGTTATCAAGGATTCAAAAGAAAAGCTTTGAGAATGATTTTCTTGCAATAAATGGGTCACTTGGGTTTACTAACAATTAAACCTGCCAGCACCAGATAGCCAATATAGTTGTATCCTGTTTTTCATGCATCATTAGCAAAATTGCCATCTGACTTCTTGTTCTGAATCTACTGTTAGTAAAAGTTGGCTTTATCCTAATTTTTTTGCTTGGATAGAACTTCCATTGAAGGCCTTCTGTAATCAAGGGAAGTTCTACATAAGCAAGTAGTGCAAGGCTAGTGCAAATATATGAAGCAAGATAAACAACACACACACCTTCTAGTTGACTTGCTTACAAGTAAAACTGATTTGCACAAACATGATGCTGATGCTGTAAAACATACACAAGTAACTTTATGCACGTAAGTAGTCTTATAGAACTCAAGCGGACTACTCACATCCATAAAGCTGAATGTTTGCACGATCAGGACCTAGGTATCGAAGTAATTGATGAAGGATAAGTAAGGAACACCCAAATGTAAATTTTACAGTAATATTTGAGGATAGTCATTTTACAGACAGAAGTGATAGGACTTAGGTTATAGGATGTGTTTGAGCTAAAAAGGATTTTGTAGAAAAAGTGGGGGTTTTGCTGTAATGACATTATCTAGCTATTATGTAGTACTTCTGATTTGAGGTAAGTATTATTCCAGTTTTGCAGATGGAGAAACTGAGGCAGAATCATGACATGACTTGCCCAAGATGAGATAGCAGCTAGTTAGTATTTCTGCATGTTTATCAGTTGTACACCAGTTTTTGTTCCGGCAACCCACAGTGCAAAAAAAAGCCATAAAGCCAAGTTCAGCCTTAAACAAATGCATGTGACTTGCAATGACTGCTGTGAGTAATGCTTGTGTAGAGAAGGGGAGAATTAACCCCACAGCAGACAAGTACACCCCCCCCCCCCTTACCCTCCACCAAATAGTACCAGCCAATGAAAATTAAGATTCAGTAAAGGGTGGTGGAGTAGAAAATGTTCATACCCTCAACAGCATAGTGCTTTTTTCCCTGAAGTCTTCATTTTCTTCCATACCTGTAATTTTCTCATCATTTAATTGATCACTATGTTTGGAAAAAGAACACAGCAAAACTAAGCTTGCACTTGCATTACACATGCTAAAATTTAGCTCATTCTACAATTTTTAACATTTAAAAGTTAAATTAGAGCTCATTCTATGGAAGTCCTTTAAAAACAGCTTTTTAGATGGTGGTCAAATAGTTCAATAGATAACTGTTAGAATTTGGTAGGCATATCTCCAACATTTATCAGACAGTATTGTAACAAACTGATAGTGGTATATTTTGAATGCGTGTTACCGCAGACCTCTGATCAGATGAACTCTTGTTTGTTTTGGTCACTTCAGAATTCTCTTTGATTTTTGGTAAGGCTTTCACATTGGGATTTTCCTTCGCACCTACAGAAAAGTGAATATTTACATTTAGAACTAAGACTACCATTAGCAAAACTATAAAATTTATCTATAATGGGCAGGGTAATAGAAGACAAATGACAAGTTAAAAATCTTATTTAGAGACAGTCAATCTTTAATATGTTTGCAATACTGGGGTAAAAGCCTGAATGAGGATCCTACCTTGCTATTTCTTCCCTGGTGCTTTGTTTGCTCACATACTAATATAATGAGACAAATGACACCATCTGGCTTAAAGAAATACAGCAGGCTGTTCACAGTATGACAAGTCTCACTGGGTGAGACCCTTTCACAGGAAAAGAGAATCAAAATTTTTGGAAGTGACATTTTCTGTGGGGTTTGCAAAAGTTTTGAGTGCAACTAGATTTTAATAACTAACCCATTATAAACTCTGAATTTATAAGTCAGAAGTCTTAAGTCTTTTAACACGGATTGGTTACCAATGATAATGTTACATACATCCCTGATCCTGAAAACTTTGAAAAATCTTCATTGCTTGCATCCCAAACATTGCAGTACAATTTGACATAAATAAGTCAATTTTATCACTGAGTTAGCTTTACATTGTGGATTTTGGGGATATGGGGATTTCGGGGGGGATGAGAATATTACAAAAAGCTAACAGCCAACATAAATCCTGAAAAATTAGACATCATAATTTCAGCATTAATAAGATGTTATTTTCAGACACATGTAAGGCCATTCCTTAATGAATTAATCATTTTAAAGAGGGGTCTGAAGCTTCACCTCCATGCACATTTCTTCCTATTCACAAGGGGGGAAAGAGAACTGAGACCAACCACTACACTTAGCACTCTGCAGCAGCCCCAGGCTGGGACTCCCTGGATTTTGGGATTGGACAGGATTCAGAGCCAAGAATCATCCCCTACTAAGCCCCTTCACTCTGGATTTTTGTAGATGTTGACAGTTTAAAGATATTAACTCTCTATGGGTTTTCTCCATGGCTGCTATCAGCATCCTCTCCATTGTACAAGGTGGCTCAGCTAATGGAAACAGCTCCTGCAAATAAGAGTGGGAACTAGCAGAGCAGGGTCAAGACAGGAACCAATCAGTTATTTTAAAAGCTGCCTTTTAAAGAGCCTGTCTCCTTCTCAAGTGAGTGAAACTTGATAGTTCTTTTGTGGGAAATTTAACAGCTGATCTTAATAAAGCATGATCTCTCCCCATCTAAGCAACTCACACAAAAACCTCCAGTTTAAGTTCTCTATGTAGTCAATGTTTACATACAGATTTTTAAAGTCCCTAGACCCTCCTAGCCATAACTCCTGGACCTGCCAAGTCTCAAAGGAGCCTCTTTTCTGAGTATTAGTATGAAGTGTTTTTGAACTGCCTCTCCTTGGTGATTAAGGGTTTTGTCATGTGTTTCAAGAAGGGTCACATCTTGGGTGGCATAGGGAAACAAATTATGTCCCTCCATGGGAAACATCTATGAATAGCAAACAACTATTTTAATCAGTCTAAAAGAGCTATTGATTAAAGGAGAGAGCAAATCAAGACTGCTGGGTTCTATTTCCAGGTCCACCTCCACCTTGTGACCAAGTCACTGCATCCCCGGTTTCCCAATCAGCAAAGTTTTAACAACTATGCTGTCCTACCTGTCAGATAATCCTCCCACAAATACACACTTAAATGCACTGCCTCTTGCTGCTTGGAATACTCAAAACTCAGACACCCTTTCCTCTCTACAGCCTGACTCTTGATGTCACATACATCAGGAGCACATGACCAGCAAGTGGGTTTTCCTTTTTAAAT
Organism: Macrochelys suwanniensis; assembly: GCA_033296515.1. Lineage (NCBI taxonomy): Eukaryota > Metazoa > Chordata > Testudines > Chelydridae > Macrochelys > Macrochelys suwanniensis. The sequence continues at coordinate 94,258,024 of CM065782.1, read as the reverse complement.
CCCAAGTAAAACCAACTTCTGTTTACATCAAATAGCAACTTCACATTTGGACTGTCTTAGGGGAAGATAAAGATGAATCATTTTTAGTCAATGTATAACTTACTCATTTTTTTCTGGCGAGCACAGTACTTCAATGTGTATCTATATTTTGATAGGACTCAGGCCTAGATTTTCCCTTTTCTTATTAGCAGTAGCATCATAACATGAAGGTTACATGACAAACAGAGGAAGTGATGGCCAGGGAATGTACACAGCTGATATCTAGGCAACTCCTTGCATCTCTCAAACTATCAGAGCCTAAAACTGTTGGACCCAACATGGAACCAAGACCCAGAATGGAAAGATGAGAAATATGCCTTGAAATCCCACCTGTCAAGCAGGAGGGAAAATCAGCTATTGGCACTTAATGTTATCTAATGGAATGCACTCTGAAGAACAAGAAATCCATTATAGGATATAAAAGGGGACGTTAAGGTTTCGGGACTCTAAGAGTATTTATGGTCTTGGTTTAGCCATCTTCTATTCTGGAAGTAAACTTTATATTTAAAAAAGAACTCCAAAACGCACATAAAGTCAAATTGGATCTAGAGAGAGGCACATCCCCCTCATTAATGTGGGAAGAGTGAAAGGTAGCAGGTAATACCTCCTCCACAAGTTACACTGTAAGAACACCACAAATGGGCCTCACTGTGGCTCTAGGGAGGACACACACAACCCCCCACCCCCAGAATCTGGCATGTAAATCTCTCTTAATAGGCTTATCCCTCAGCATCTTGATAAGCCCACCCAATCTCAAGCGATGATATTTTTGCCTAGCCTATCATATTGTAGTGGTAGTTAAACCTCTAACGTGCCCATGAATGTTAAAGGAAACTCAGAGGAGGTGACAAGACTGAGTAACAGCTACTACTTCGGGCATGGGACTGGAAGAGGCGTCGGCACGGCTGGAGGGTGCTGGCTTTTCTGCTGCCTTGGGGAACTGATCCAGCCACCCCTGGGACGGGGGAGGAGCAGTACACGTTCTTCGGTCTCTGTCGGGCATAGGTGCGCAGTTTGAACCACTCCATCTTCTTTTCTTTCTCCTCCCAGCAGTGCCTGCAGGCGAGTGGGGGGACGGGGGGGGGGGGGACAGTAGAGGGGTCAGGAGGGAAGAGAATCAGAACAGTCAGGAGCTTTATGTCATCCCCAAAATCTGCCCCAGTGGCAGGGGAACCCAACCCCCACCCTCCTCCTCAGGCCATCCCCTTTACCCACCCCAGGGGAACTACCCTTCCCTCCCCCCAGACCATCCCCCTAACCCACTTCAGGGACATTCCCCTCGCCCTCAGGCCGTCCCCCGGACTCACCGCAGGGGGGACAGCCCCCTTCCCCCTCCCCAGCCATATTCTACTCAGGCTTCCCTTCCCCGGGGGCAGGAGACGGGGCACACCTGCCACCACGCTCCCGCTGGAGCTGGAGAGCGCTCCTCTCTCCCCTCCCCCCCCCGCCCCACCCACGCACAGAGCAAACCGCCCTCAGGCGGCAGCTGAACACAGTGGCGCCGGGAAGCTCCTTTATAAGCAACGGTCGCTGCCCAATAGGCCAACGCGACCCCCCCAGTCCCGCCCACAATGCGCGCCGCCCCCCCCCCCCCAGCTACCAATCCGCCTCCCGCTACGTCCCACACCCTGCCGGCGGGCCGTGCTCCGCCCCCTTGCGGACTCGCGCCGCGCCGCTGCCAAGCCGAGCGCTCTAGCAATCTCCTTCTAGGTCCCGCCCCCTTCCCCCCCCCCCCCCCAACAACCGCTCTGTCCTAGATCCAGCCCCCACCTCCAACACCCCACCTCTCCTAGATCCACCCTCCACGCCTAACAAACCCTTATATCCAGCCCCCACCTCCAACAACACACCTGTCCTAGATCCAGCCCCCGAACCCCTTAACAACCACCTCCCCTTAGATCCCCGCACCTAGTGCCCTAACAACCCACCTCGCCTAGATCCAGCCTCCTAACAGCCCATCTCCTCCGAGAGCCCCCCACCTAGTGCCCTAACAACCCACCTCGCCTAGATCCAGCCTCCTAACAACCCACCTCCTCCGAGAGCCCCCCACCTAGTGCCCTAACAACACACCTCGCCTAGATCCAGCCTCCTAACAGCCCATCTCCTCCGAGAGCCCCCCACCTAGTGCCCTAACAACCCACCGCTCCTAGATCTAGCCCCCTAACAGCCCATCTCCTCCGAGAGCCCCCCACCTAGTGCCCGAACAACCCACCGCTCCTAGATCCAGCCCCCTAACAACCCACCTCCTCAGAGAGCCCCCCACCTAGTGCCCGAACAACCCACCGCTCCTAGATCCAGCCCCCTAACAACCCACCTCCTCAGAGAGCCCCCCACCTAGTGCCCTAACAACACACCTCGCCTAGATCCAGCCTCCTAACAGCCCATCTCCTCCGAGAGCCCCCCACCTAGTGCCCTAACAACACACCTCGCCTAGATCCAGCCCCCTAACAGCCCATCTCCTCCGAGAGCCCCCCACCTAGTGCCCTAACAACCCACCGCTCCTAGATCCAGCCCCCTAACAGCCCATCTCCTCCGAGAGCCCCCCACCTAGTGCCCGAACAACCCACCGCTCCTAGATCCAGCCCCCTAACAACCCACCTCCTCAGAGAGCCCCCCACCTAGTGCCCGAACAACCCACCGCTCCTAGATCCAGCCCCCTAACAACCCACCTCCTCAGAGAGCCCCCCACCTAGTGCCCTAACAACCCACCTCGCCTAGATCCAGCCCCCTAACAACCCACCTCCTCAGAGAGCCCCCCACCTAGTGCCCGAACAACCCACCGCTCCTAGATCCAGCCCCCTAACAACCCACCTCCTCAGAGAGCCCCCCACCTAGTGCCCTAACAACCCACCTCGCCTAGATCCAGCCCTCACCCGACCCACTAAGAACTCCCCTTAGATCCTACTCTCACCCAGCCCCTTAAGAACTCTCTCCCAAATCCAGCCTCCTAACAACTCCCCTCGCCTAGACCCAGGCAGCCCCTCACTCTTCCCAACAGCCCCACTGCCACCGTTAACCCACCTGCTTCCTATTGCTTTTCCGTGGTGGTGAGTAATTCTGTTACTGCATTAATTACGTACCTATTGTAGTGTGACTGGGCTATGAAAACCACTATAGCCAAATAATGGATCGTAATGTTTAGCTGGAGGTACTCTATGATACTTTGGAAACGTGGTATTGTTTTTGTTGTTTTGGTTTTGGGCAGAAGGTGGCACTGTTAACTGTGTGTTCAGTGTCTTTTGAGCACTTTAGTGCAGTTGCATATTTGGCAATTGAGCTGTGCCAATAAATTGAATGTATTTATTATGATAGCTTCAAAATCAGCCAATCTCTTCTCGGGGTACAAACTGTAATCCCAAACCATAGATTGGATTCATATTTGCAGTGAAAGACTATTCCCTGTCCCACTCAGTTCAGACTTCCAACCTGCTCCCACTCCTGCCTTTGTCCAGAGATAGGCTGAGGGGAAAATAAATAAATAAATAAATAAATAAAGCTATGCTGTGTGACCCAACTGTCTGTTATGCCCCCAAAAGATCATAATTGTTTTTTCTTATCCTCAAGAACATCAACAATTCTTCTCTGAAATGGTGCTTTCTGGTCACTCAGGATGCGCTCTTTTGTGGTCATCGTTGCCTCAAATTCTCCTTTTTTGAGTATAATTGGACAATAGTAATAAAAATTGAATTAAATATGTGCAGCAGCAGTGGCTTGAGAGAGGGCTTGCCAGCCCTAATTCCCCACTCTGCCCCTTCCTAAATGTCCCAGCCCAGAAGAGGAGGCCTTTGTATCCAATTCACCATGTGGAGCAACAATTCATTCATGTTAGACATCATAAGAACATAAGAAAGGCCGTACTGGGTCAGACCAAAGGTCCATCCAGCCCAGTATCCTGTCCACCGACAGTGGCCAATGCCAGGTGACCCGGAGTGAGTGGACCTAACAGGTAATGATCAAGTGATCTCTCTCCTGCCATTCATTTAGAGTTTTGCACTGTTTGTGAATGAGAACAGAATCCCATAGGACTTTCTACTGCCATTGTATTTTGATGTTCAGTATATTTACTTTTTAGTGTAGTGATAGATGCATAGGTGTGTTTAATAACTCTAATGATGGGGGCTATGTTATGTTTCTGTTTTCTGCATACTACATCATTAAATATAAGGGGTTTGATTGTTAGGGGCTTACTTGTTATTTGAGTTTTAACTAATGAAGTTATAATAATAACAATAATAATAATGCCTACATCTTAGAAAGCTGTTTTCATCAGCCGATCTCAAAGCACTTTACAGAGGAGGTCAGTATAATTATCCCTATTTTACAGATTAGGAAACTGAGGCACAGAAAGATGAAGTGATTTGAAGGTCACCCAGCAGGCCAGTAGCAGAGCCAGGAATAGAAGCCAGTCCAGTGCTTTATCTGCTGGGCCATACTTCCCCACAGAAGTGTAAAACTGGTGTAAACTCTACTGGTTTGTTGTAAAGCTAGTGCAATGGGATAGATAAAGAGTACCGTAGTTGTCTTCTGAAATCCAGTGCCACATTGTGCCTATGTTTAAATGTCTTGCCAAATGTAATGCCTGTATTTAAAAAAGGGCAAACGGGATGACCCAGATAAATATAGGCTAATTATCCTGACATCAATCCTGAGCAAAATCTTGGAAAGGTTAATAGTGGATGTAATCAGTAAAGAATGAAAGGATGGTAGCATAATTCATGCCAAACTTCTTGGCTATGTTCCTTAATTAAAATAAATGTAATATAGACTGAAAGTACATGTTGGCTTTCTGTGAGTGTAAAACATAACACTGAGGAATCTGTAGTTAATTCAGATGTGTAATTTAAGATGAGAGAGAACGTATGGATTGGATGACACATTCTGGCAAATTCCTTGTTTTTTCATAGAGACCTGTATGTTCTTGATTTGTTCATTGAAAACAAGGGATTATTGTTCTGACTCAGGAAAAATTGAACTAGCTTGTTTTTTTCTTTACAACAGGATCATTGACATCCAGCACGGCTGAACCTAGGCTTCACTGGACTGGCTTCATCTGTTTGGGGCCCTATGTGAAGTACATACGATGGGGTGTCACCTCAAGTCTGCTTGTGAGCCCTCGCCTCCCCACAACCACATACACTTGTTTAAGAGGCTCCAAGGCCTCTTCTCCTGAGATAGACCTAGGCAGGGAAAGCTTTTATCTTAAGTTATTCCTTCTGCTCCCTTCATCATTTTTGTTGCTCTCCTCTGAACTTCCTCCCGTCTGTCAGTGTCTGTTAGGCAATGTGGAGAAATTAACACCCTTATCTAGATCAGTTGCACCAGAGCTGCTGAGGTGGTGGCTAAGTATACAGAGTGTTGCTTTTAATTAGGCCACCCAAGAGTGTATTTACTGTAAGAGACCATAGCTGCACATCCTGCACTGTGTGACTGCATGCACCGAATTATTGTAAAGGTGAATTGAAAGGCTCTTCGTTTGCCATCGCCTGAATGTAGGCCCTTGGTTTCTGCATCTCTTCTGGATCACTAATAACAAACGTAGAGTTTGAGGTGTATGTGATGTCAGCTGCTGTAGCACAGCAAGCACAAAATTCTTGGGTCCCGTAGATGAAAGACACTAATTTCCAAATACTGTAATTTGCTTAAAAACATATTTAATTTAATTAACACGTCCCTTTAATGTTTGGGGTTCTTAAATAGTTTTTTGTGTTACATTTCAGTTCACCCTTACTGCTATACTCTGCCCTGTGCTCAAGAGCCAGCAATGCATGCAAGTGCGAGCCAGGACCACAGCATGCTCTTGCCCAGAGGAGCAACAAAGCACGTACATCCCCTTAGCCTGCACTGAGGAATCCTGCCTTGTCCAGCAGGGAGGGATACTTTTAAAGAGAACAGTCTGGACAGCATCTCTGTTCCACTTCACTGTTCTTGGTTCATAAATTCATATGCATATAGGCGTAGTCTTATAATTTCACTGGTTGGAATTCTTATGAGCCAGTTGAGTGCTACTTGAATCCAAGTTTTTATGTTACGTTACTTTTCTGATCAAAATGTGTTAGTCTAACAGAGCACTCTGGTTATATTTAGCTAGATAAATGTCATTTTACTAACTTTTGCAACAATTTTTTTTAATTCTTTGAAGCTGTAATATTAAGAGAGTGTACATGCTCACAAAAATTGGAATGAGACTGAATAATTTTAAACTTTATTGTTTTAAGCACAAGTTCTGAAAAAATACTATGCATTCCCAATAGTTAATTCTATTAAACAAGCTTACACATTTGGTTATTTTATTGTTTGTTTTAAAACAACAGTGAGCTGAAATCATTACAGACAGGCTGCAGAATAGCCATCTTCAGAGAAATTTGAAACAATCAGTTCATTGAAGATTGCTAACCTTTATCTCAGGTTCCAATATTCCTTTGCTCACTGTTTTTTTTTTCTGTTTGTTTAGTATAGGCACACATTCTGAATGACTAGTTTCTGATCATGTGGACAAAGTGTTGGACTAAGATTTTATAAAATATTTTATTGTAAGTCAATGCACAAGAATATTTTATGAGCAATTCTGAGAAATGTGACAGTTTAGTTCTTTACAAAAGTTTACATAGATGCCTTTTATATTTTTGATATACATGCTAATATACCAAAACTGAAAAATCTTTCATTACAGTTAAGATGCCTTTTTACACATATTTATAAGTCATAGATTTTAATCCCTTCACTTCAGTTGAAAATCGAATAAGCAACACTTAGGAAAATGTCTGATTTATTTGTGTGTTTGTTGCAGTTGTTTTTTTAAATGCATAACAAAATGGTATACTAAAGTGAAGGGGTTAAAGAGGCTCTGATGTCTCATGGAAAACATTCTATTTAGGAACAGTTCCACTTATGTACAATTTTCTGGTGTTCTCCCCTCACTGTTGAATGTTAAAGGCTTTTGCTTTAAGACAGGAATAAAATCCTGGCTTCACTGAAGTCAGTGTTAAAACTCCCATTGATTTCAGTGGGGCCAGAATGTCATCCGGGATCTTATTCCTTAAAAATTAATCTCCTCTTGTTAATTCCTAATTTTAAGGTACAATGATCTGTGTGATATCATAATTATAGCAACTAATTGTGATTCACAGACATTCCCTGGGCCCAAATTACTGCTGGTGTAATGCATAATTTCACTGGAGTCAGTGGAGTTGTGCCTGTTTATGCCAGTAATAATTTTTTAATTAAGGAACATGGGCCTAATAGTGCTGTAGTACCTTCTCCAAAATGAATGCAGAGTGCCCTCAATTTCCAAACAAGAGCAAAGACAGCTTAGCAGCTGACAGTAGATACTCTACACCCAGGGCTACACTAGGGGAGGGGCTCGATCTACGATACGCAACTTCACCTACGGGAATAGCGTAGCTGAAGTCGGCGTATCGTAATCGGCTTACCTGGCGATGAGGACGGCGGCGAGTCGATCGCTGCAGCTCCCCCGTCGACTCCGCTTCCGCCTTTCGATGCGGTGGATTGCCGGCGCCGACGGGGAGCGCGATCGGGGATCGATTAATCGCGTCTTAACGAGACGTGAAAAATCGATCCCCGATAGATCGATTGCTACCCGCTGATCCGGCGGGTAGTGAAGACCTGCCCTACTTCTTGCAGGAATGGAACCCTAGGAAAAGGGGAACAGGAGAACTCCAAAAAGCAACAAAGATCCCGTTTTCATATATCTGTTCCCTTATAACAACAGACCAAGAGAAATGCAGAATTTAGATAGAATTGCCCCTCAAAATATTTTTTAAAGTTTTCTGTGAGACATCAACACATCTTTAAGTGGTCTGTTGTCATGCAAAAATAGTATATTCTTTCTGAGTTTACATTCATCTTATAGTAATTTATTTACATATAGCTCACAAGTTTGTGCTTTTCACACGTGGAAAAGAAATTAACTCAATTTGTTCCATTCTAGAAGAATTATTAAAGACAAATTACTTTGTTATATGCAGCAAAATCATACCCAAGGCAGTAATGACACTGGACCTTACTATTGCTGAGATAGTAGCAATTGCATAATGTACTATAAAAGCATACTTTAGCAGCAAAGGAATTACCACTTCTTCTCTATAATGCACACTATAAAATCAAATATTTTACTGTGAACATTTGCCTTTCAGTACCGCATTTCTTAATTACACATATTGGCAGTCCTGTAAGGTTAGAACTCAATGCTGTGCGAGTTCTATTGTGTATCTTCTTTGTTTCTTTGATGGTTTCTGGTTAGGGGAGGTTATGTTGGCTGTGCAATATACTGAGTGAAGAACATGATATATATAACTATGCATCATTCTCTCAAGGGGATTGGGCTTGAAGGTATGTTTGAATCTGGTTTCTCATATGAGCACAGGAGGCAATCTTTTTCAGTGGACATAGTTATCAGGCCCAAGGAAACTCTTTTTTGACTATATAAAGGGGAAGAGCACATCATATTATGAAGGAAAATGAATTGTAGAACTACCTCAACATACTAGTCTGCTCAAGGTGATGCCATCTTTGGGGGACCAGATAATCGGCACAATACAGGGCCCCTATTCTGATCTCACCCTGATTTCACATCAGTGTAACTCCATTGACTTCAGTGGAGTTACTACTTTTTTTGTCTCTCTGGTTTGTATCAGAATCAGCCCCTATGCCTTCAAGTGATAAGCCACCCAGAGTAGAAATGCTTTTGGAGAAGAGCAGTACATACTATTCTTTATTTGATGGCACTTGAGTTTTGAAGGGAAATTCTCAAATAAGAGAAAGATACACAACACACTGTGTAAATCATTACCCTGAGATACTATAAAGAGGTCATAGGGGAACTCAAACCTAATGAACACTGGGATTTTCCTTGCAGTGGCCACAATAAATATTTTCACTTAAGGAAAAAAATAAAATGTGTAAAAGGAAGACAGGTGTGCCAGATATTTAAGGAAAGCATGTTAGTGCTTATCACGTTAACGAACCTATTTAGGCACATATCCATTGAGGTTTTAATCCCTTCTAATGTTTCTGAGGTTAATGAGACTGAGAGTGATCTGCAGAGGAAGTTCTAATTACGCAAGATAAAATTACTGGAGGGTGGGGGTGACTTTAGTTCATGTACCCAGGGTTTTCCCCAAGATTTAAAAATTAACACACTTCTGGGATAATGGCCGTTTAAAAAATGTTCATTTGAGCCAATTCTTTGAGCCAAATTGTACATCACCTTGGTGAGGTCATGTACATATTTTCCTCTTCCTACTCCTACTCCCACCCCCTCTAGTATTAAAATTAACAAGCATGTGAGCCATAAGTAACTTCAATATTAGAGGATCAGTTGTCTGGACAGATCAGGTGGACTGAATCACTTTAGAGGAAAAGGCAAGTAAATTAAATACATGCTGTAGAGAAAGGTCAGTGGAAAATAGCTTCTTTTACACATCTGTTTATTTAAGGAACTAGTTACTGGTTCCTAAAATAGAAATTTGCTTAAAGGGGAAAAAAGGTATTACACCTGATGCTCTGATGCCTTGCACTATGGATAGTCATTTATATCAGTGTAACATGAGTGTAAAACACTACCAGATCACAATGGTAGTGTTTTACACCAATTTTGTACCGATGGAAATGACTACACAAGATGCAGGGCATTGAAGAATCAGGCCCATAGAATGCACATTTGATAAATCAAATAAACATGTGTTGTACAAGCGAGATTATGTAACAGATGCAAACTCCTGTGTATTTTTAGCTGTTTGTTCTGAAATTACTTTAATAAAACAGACTCTGCATAAAACTAGCTCATTAGTTCAATTTATTTCATTTCTTTTAAAGCATGCAATGGAATTTCAGAGGGAAGGTATATGACAGTTTAGATTAATAGTTTAACTTAGGCTTTTTAGTATGAAAACTAATGATGGACTCCAGTCTGAGACCGAAAAATAAGTTTGTATTCACTGCCCTAGCAAACCAGGTCATCTAGCAGCCCCATGTTAGTGTGTGGACTGGTGTAACTAATAGCAGTTATTAAAAAAATAAGTTAGGGCCCTGTTCAGCTGGAAGAAGCCACCAAGGCTGTTAGCTCATGGAGTGTCCTCAGGTTCCTTGAATTGTGTAGGTCTGCAGCTTTTAACACCATGCTGTTTGAGCACGTAGTTCCAGAGTCTGCTCCTATTCCACTGGGCTTCCTAGTGGCTTCCCCTTTGCCACAGTGAAGGCTAAGGCTTTATCCAGACCAACTGCTTTATATGGTAATTGGAATCATGGAATTGTATTAGAGCTCTGCAAATGTCCAAAATACAGGGAAGGGTCCTTCTTTGATAGATCTTGATTCAGTCAAGGAAAAATTTTAAGGTGGTTGTAGCCCAAAGATCAATCTTTCCCTAGCTGAAAGCTCAATTTCGAAGACCCATCAGAAAGAAAAAAGAAAGAAACCTGTGCCCCCTCCCACTACGGTTACCACTTTTGAAATGCAAAAAAACCCCAGTACCTTTCCCCCACCCCTCCCAAGCCTGCTGCAACCCCAACCACAAGGTAACTCCGCAACCCTCCTCCCCTTCAAACAGCCACTTATAATATCTAAAGAGATAACTAGGGTGACCATACGTCCCGTTTTGGCCAGGACAGTCCCTTTTTTTAAGCCCAGTTCTGGCCATCCCAACTTTTTTTTGCAAAAGTTGGCATTTGTCCCGTTTGCTTTTGCCGACTTGATCGGTCGGCAAGAGCAATCAGGACAAATGCCCACTTTTGCAAAAAAGCAGGGTGCGATGCAGAGGAACATGCCGGGGGGAGTGGGGGGGGGTGGAGGCGAGTAGAGATGCCAGCTCCATGCAGAGGGGAGGTAGGGCTGGGGGGTGGGAAGGAAGTGTTCCAGCATGCAGGGATCCGGCAGGGTTCCAGCAACTGGGCAACAATCTTGGGGTGGGGGGGGGGGGGCAGGGTTCCAGCAGGGTGGCAGGGTTCGGGTGACCAGCAACAGCCTTGCACGGGGGTGGGGTGCGTGGGGAGTGGCAGGGTTCCCGTGACTGGCAACAGCCTTGCGCCGCGGGGCGGGGGAGAGCGGCAGCTCAGGCGAGCGCCTGGGGGTGTCCCATTTTCCCCTTGGGAAATATGGTCACCCTAGAGATAACACGTGATGTTATCACTCTTGCATGACTCAAACCTTCTCTCACACGCATGCTGCGCTTGCATGTTGGTGGGCAGACAGCTACTGTATTTTTCAAACACTTTTGAGCAGTTTTTGCTTAAACTGCAGAAGCAGGAACACTGCAGCATCTTTAGCTGGATACAGACTTTTGACATTAGATATCCAGGTGTATTATAATGCAAATCCTTAGGCCCATGTTAAAAAAAACAACCCGGCAGTTTAAATTATTTTTCTGATAAATCTGTAAAAAAAACCTGGCCAGGCCGGTCAAATACCAGCCAGGTGGTAACCTTACCTCCCACCATGCCATCTCACAATGGTGGTGGGAAGGAAAACCGTCGAGGAAGCTTCCCCCTCAGCAACATGGATACTCAGGGGTAACACCTCCAGCAACACAAGGGAGGCCCTTCACCATTGCGCTACAGCAATGGGGATACGATGCCACCATTTCTAGCAAGTAAATTTATTTTACTGAACACTGTTCGCAATTATAGTTCATACATTGGGCCAAAGCTCCATTCCTCTACCTGCAGCTGTGCCAGGGAGTTAATCTGGCTGGACTGCACAGCATGTGAAGCAATAATTTAAGAATCAGGAGTGTATAGGATGGCGAGGGCTCATTTACGCTAGTTCTCCTCCTCTTGTGAAGCTTTTTATTTTGTAGCTCCCACAGAAAGTTGATCCTTATGAATAGATCAGTCTGCCACAGAGCCACCAATGCGTCCACAGCCTTCCCAGCTTGCGCATTTATGAACCCATGGGCATACTGTGCTGAATCAGCATCTCAAGGAAGATCTATCTGCCATGCTATAAACTGAGTTCAGATGCACTGAAAAAAGAAATACAGGGAATTCTATAACTTCCTAAAATATTTTTGCAATTACAAAGTGGTATTAATCTGGCTTTTTCCATTGGGCCTAATATGCTGATGGGTATATTACATACAAATGAAACCAGGAGATTTATTCCTTGTTCTCTGTTAGTCAGATCATTGATAGTTACATAAAATCAATGAAATTTGTCTTGCAGAGTATAAAAGCTGTCATTTAAAAAAACAAAACAAAAAAAATGACCAAAAATCTAGCTTGAAGTTCTAAGTTAGGGAAAACAGACTTAGTTGTGATTTTAATTATCAGCCTTTGAATGTTTGAGGTAGACCACATTATTGAATTATTCAGGATTTTAGTCATTGATTTATAACGTTATATACAATCATATCAACAGATATATCACATACCTTTTTCCTGATGTGTAATCAATAGTGTTTGGGGGCATTAATAATAATGTAACCTTCCATGATATACTTTAAGATGTGCTGGAATTTATGTATCTTTATAGGGATATGTAGTGTAGTTTTCAGTAGTCTCCTACAGTATACACACTGTAAAAAAATGAAGTATTACAGCTGATGAAAAAGGAAAATTACTCTTATATCAGTGGTAAGGTCTTGGAATTACAAATGGTTCAGACACAAGGTCAGATGCTTATTCATTTCAACTGTGTCATTCTTGCTCTGTACTTTTGAGTATGTACTTTAATATTGCTACAAAGTCCGTTATTCAGAAGAATTTTCCTGCTGCTTCATATGGAGACACTTGAATAAAGCTCTTCTATTTGTTTTTTGAAGTAATCTCTTAGCTCTCGTCTCCTAGCCTTTAGTGTTGGTGTCAGCAAGCCATTTTGTATTGAGAACATATCAGAGTGGATGTAAATGGCCTTGACCTGAAATAGAAAATGAATATATTTATGTCAAGACTAAACTATCATCATCCACTATTAATTAGTACTAATCAAAACTCCTGAAACTGTAACTATCCTGCTTAGGTTATCAGCCAAAATGACTTTGCTGGGTCCATCTTCAATCCTACTGGCTGGCTATCCATATCACAAAGCATCCACACACTCTTCTTTGTTTAACAGCACTCTCAGGACTGATATAATATTTGTGTTGCAGGTTGGAATTAAGAAGCACTAACAGAGTGGAGTGGTGACGTTTGAACACAACCTGTCCATACTATGGCTGTATCTCACCACTTCTCAAACAGTCCCTCATACTTTTATTAGCATCATCTTCTCCCTGCACCATAAACCTTTGTCCACACACTCTCCCCAAAATATTACCCCGTGCCCCTAAAAGAAATATGCATCCAGTCTGCTGTGCTCTCATTCCACTGTGTGCAAAGGAGCATATCCCCAAAACACTCAGAGTGGCTCAAGCAGAGGGGAAATGTGGCTGTGTGTGATGTTGCCCCATCCACAATATTTCCACATAGTTGAGGGTCACAGAAGACAGGAGGGTGTCACAGAGTCAGGAGAAGGAGATATCATACTAAGGGGCATGATCTTTCTAAAGCATGGATCTAAATCTACCCAATGACACTAAACAGCACTGACTCGGCCTTGCAAAGCTGTCATGAAGCTTTACTAGCCGGCATAAAAGTCTTCTGATCCAAAGTTAACTTGATGATGATCGTGCAAAAAAAGAATGATGTTTTAGTGACCAGTTCTAGTGATGAAAACCACTCATCCCAGGCAAACAGAATTTTACAGGGCTGCCTTACTAATCCATGGTGTCTGAGCACAGCAGGAAGCTTGGTGGCACAGATGGAGTGGGTTGTGTTTCCACTATATTTATGGTGGTGCTGGTGGTGGGAGACAGTAGAAAACTACTCTGTATGGCTGGCCACAAGCCACATGGTTCAGACAGGACTTCTTAGCCATCTACTGCTTTTTTTGCCTGCCACCAATCCAATTCACATTTTGACAGACTAGGAGTTGTAGGAAATGTGGTTTAAGAATGACCTATTTATTTCACACAGTTCCATGGCTCTCTTTTCCCTGTGTACATTTTATTCCAGGGGCAAAATGTAGGGACCACAAATAATTTATTTATATACTGTGGCCAAGTGACTTTTAAAAGGGACTAGTGATTTTGAGTGCTGTAATTTTTGAGTGCTTAACTTGAGACGCACTAAGGGGGCATGATTTTGGAACACCCATGCTCTAAATTGTCTCTGAGTTGAAGACTCAAAAACTGCAGCACCTTTTGAAAGTCTTGAATGATATGTAATTATATACAAAATGTTTACATAAAAGAACATAGTGGTACAGCAATTATTTTTAAAGTTCTTAAAATGGTAAACTTTGTGCATTAATGTTATAGCTAGTTAAAGATTATGAAAGAGTCTGATTAAAATTACAAGACCCCTCAAACTAACACTGTCCTGCCTAGATTCAAGAAAAAAGTTAGAGGAAAATTAGACTGGGTGGCAAAGGGTTCTGCAGTGCAGCATAAGATACAGTCCCACACCAAAGGGAAGAGTTTCTGGTAAATTTACATACCACTTGTGACTGTCTTCTTAAAAAAAAAATCCCTATGACAAACATCCAGACTATATTGGTCTACTACTTTCCAAAAGATTTTTATATATCAGAAATTCGGGTCTTTTCTGCTCAGAAGTGCTTTGGGGTTACTGGAGAACTAGTGAAATGGTGACATCACAAGAATCAAGGTATTGAAAGTGGAGCAATTGTGAGGGGAAAGGATTTTTAATTAGACTTGTTTAAAAACTCTTGGTTTTGCTTCTTTTTTTAAGTTAATGCCTATTTAAATTGTCATTAGACCAGAGACAGAGAGTGAGAATGACTCTATAGTCTGGTTAGGGCACTCACCTGGGCGGTGTGAGACTGAAGGTCATGTCTAATTACTCAGTGGAACAGCTTAAATAGGAGAGTCTGAGAAAGACCTACCCCAGAACATCCCACTGCCCAATGACTGGAGCGATCTCCGAGACCCAAATATAAATCCCTTCTCCACATCAGGTAGAGTGGTCAAATAGTGAATAGTTCTGGGTTGACTGAAACTACATTTTTTTGCAAATAAACTATTTGTCTGAAAAATGTCACCCAACCCTATCTATGGGAAAGGTGGACCCATGCAGAGGGACATCTCTGTATGGTCCATACTGGTCAGATAATCTGGCTTAATGTTAGGTCATAACAATCACATACTGCTCTACACATGAGGCTCTATACAATAGGCCCTTGTTTTCGAACTGCAGTACATTCAGGTATTTCCATTTCATATTGTTTCTCCCTAGATCTGTAGCATTGCAGCAGAGTTCTCATAAACTCACAGTTTATTTAACACGTCAGTAGAACTAGTGAGTTAAGGGTATTCATATTGTGAAGATTAGGGCAGGAACAACCCAGGGTAATTACTAGACATGTGGAATTTCTTTTATCAGTTATGGAACTGTCAGAAAAATGGAGACAAGGAGATTTAAGGTTTCAGGAGCTTCTGCAAACTCTTTAACACAGTGGATTTTCATTGGACTTCTCAAGCAAAAACAGACAAATAAATGAAGCTTACTAGTGATGTTTAAATAACTAGATATTCTTAGATATCTTAGATATTCACTTTTATATTAATATTTTAACAACAGATATGCAATAAAACATTAACTTTTAAAGAAACATTTGAGGTCAGCCTTTTAATGTGTTTTGATCTATATTATTGCTACCATGAAATACTGCGTCAGTTTCAGAATTTTCCTGCTTGAATGTTTGTAATTCTGTTGCAGAAAATATTTAGGGAAGCCTCAGAAAAGGATTAGTGCATGCACTGAAAATAAACAGAGCAGCTGTATTTTCTAGGTCAGTTACATGAATGGTACTGTAATTACCGACATGATCCTACTTTGCAATATTGTTTTCAATGGGAGTAGGATCAGGCTCCTAAAAATACTGTTCTTGACTTCTGGTGATTATGCCAGGGATTATATAGGGTCTGCTCTTGTATTCCCTACGCACCAATAACTCCCACTGAATCTAGTCTGACTCCTGCTGTCTGCAGAAAACAGGATCAGGGAATGTAGTCCTTATTTAATCAAAAATGATAAAAATAATTTGTCAGTGGTATAGTGGTGCTTTCACAAAATTCCTGCGTGGAACCATCAAAATAATAATGAAGCTTTTATTTATGTGGACCTTTGTGGCAATATTCAGGCATTCTTAAGGGGCCACAGAGTTTAAGAAATACACAAATGCAAGCTATAATTATTTATAGACACAACATAATCAGACATTTAGGCTTTATATGATGCATACTAACAACTGCCTATTCATCATAAAGGGGCGAGTTATCGGACCACAGGGAATAATGTTATCATACCTGCTCAAAAGAATGAAGTCCACCCTCCTTCCCTAGCCGCACCATATCTTCCATTATTGCTTGTTTCAGTTCCTGGGTTAGAACACATAATTTTCCATTACCCTTCAAGAGACATCTTTACATCCAATGATATTATTCAGCAGGAAAATAAAAGTTACTGATCAAAGCACAAATACACTGTTGATTCTGGCAGTTCATACATCAATTAGCAAAGGCTGATTTAAAAGAAATTCCTTTCCTTTATAAATAGAAGACGTATGAATGCTTTATAAATGAGTAATGTCATGATATTTTTATACAGCAGAAAATGTAAGACAGATGTTTTCAAACTTTGGTGGTTGAGGGTAGACATTTAAAGCCTTAATCCTTTAAACTGTTAGACAAACTCTTAAGTGCCCGAATAGTCCCATTGACTTCAGTGATATTCATGTGCTTTTAAAGTTAATCGTGTGTGTAAATGGACTGTGGCTTAAATCATCTGTTTCATGACAGTAGTAGGTGCTCAGTACTTCTTAAAAACCACTCCGCTTATTAAGATGCCTAAATAGGAATATAACTGCCTCACTTTAGCCACCGAGGTAGAATATTCTCACTTAAACTTTGCATCTTGCCATTATTTATAACAACTATTAATTTTTTCACTGAGTTAAACATTAATAGGAGAGAAAGTGTTACCTTTCATACGAGTCTAAAAAGAGATTGCATAGGTTTAATTATAGAAAAAAGAACTGTATGATATATATTCACAGAAACATTCAGAAGAATGGTCATAACGACATAGACAAATGATCCATCTAGTTCGGTATTCTGTCTATGACAGCAGGAGATGCTCAGTGCTTGGGGGAAAAAGGGTGGAATATGCAGGGCCGGCGCTATCACTAGGCGACCCTAGGCAGTCGCCTAGGGCGCTGGGATTTGAGGAGCGGACTGCCGCGGCTGTTGCCCTGCCACTGGGGCTCAGCAGGGCTTCGTGGGCGGCTCGCCGCGGCTGCCTCCTGTCTCCTGGCTCCGCGCTCGGCTCAGTGGCTGAGCCTGGAGCCGGGAGGCGGCTCGCCGCGGCTGCCTCCTGCCTCTGTGCTCAGCTCAGCGGCTGAGCGTGCAGCCGGAAGGCGGCTCGCTATGGCTGCTCGGGGCAGGGGGGGCGGTCCGCGGGCAGCGCAGGGCTGGTGCAAGGAAGTTTCGCCTAGGGCGTGAAACTTCCTTGCACCGGCCCTGGGAATATGCAGGTGTAAGATTACTGAAGACCTTGTCTTCTTACATATTTGGAAAGTGCCATTAGTAGTGCTACTAAATAAGAACGATGTTAAGGAGCTTAAGGGCTTGGGTTGCCTATTCTCTTTTATGTGAGCATACCTTTATTTCAGTGCTGTCATTTCCTAGTGCTGCATATTACAGATCACTGTTAACTAAACGCAAACACATATGTATTTTTAAGGACACACCGTATTTTTACAGAGCTCTGCATATGTTCCCTCAAACCCTCTTTTCCTTGCCCAGCCTGGCATGACTTCAGAATCTGGTACAACAATTCCCACCAAGAAGGCCTGTATCAGAAAAAAAAAAAATGTATCAGCTGAGGAAAGAACCATATTTAAAATATAATATTCCAACACATAAATAATCTCTCCGTTTGCCAGGTTTAATCATTTCAATACAGCACTGTATTTGGCTAAAGTATTTGTGATAAACATTTCGTCTCCTCAGATAAAAGAGCCCTAAAATGATAGTTAATATATTTGCCAGAAAAATATAATACATTGGCCCAGATTCTGCAATTTGAATTCTACTCTGCACTGAAGCGAACAAAGTTACTTTGCTTTTATGCTGGTATAAGTGAGAGCAGAACTTGGTCCATTTTGTTTATCATTATTCCATTCATGGATCTCTGACCATCCAGGGAAATCATATTGATGTCAAAGAGAAATATGTGTTTGGCTCAAGGGAATGATCAGTGGGCAAGGGTTAGTTGTTATGGTGTCTGAAATTGTACTTGTTGGTATGTAAAACACCAACCGTTGCATATGTAAACTGGATGCTTACAAATGCAGCTCTCTCCACTCTGTGCGCAAAAGCAGATTTCTCACACATAAAACTTTAGTGAGCAGAATTTTGTGAGCAGAATTTCAGAAGCCACTTTTGAAAACATGTCCCTAACTATTCTGTTTTAATACAGAGAATAGTTCTGCCCACCTGCGTAAGTACTTGGCAGACAGACCTCCCACATGCAAGTTATATGCAGGACTTAAGTGATAAAGGGTCCTGCACTTGTCTTCCACTTGTGAATTAAAGTGCAGCTCTAGCATGTGCTCTGCTGTTCTCTATTTCTAAAAGTTGAAGCCAGTAGTCTCAGCACCCCAGCCGCCTAACCTTTGTCAAGTTTTTTGTAGGCATCATGGCACAGGAGAATTTTAAGGAGGGATTTGAAGGAGAATAATGAGGTAACTTTAGAGGCTAGATTGTCGCCCATTCCCCAAGCTGTGTATAGTCACTTGAGTGGTTGGGGTCCTAACTAGCTTACAGCCAATTCCAGAATTGGAGAGGAGGATGGTGAGGGGGGTAGAAAGTTCACCTTTACTGACCCCTTGGTGCCAGGCGCAGAACCTGTCAAGCAGAGGGTCTGGTTCTAACATTATTTTGAAGTGTTACATTTTACCTGTAAGCTGTCTCCATGCACATATATCTGGGCAATAGGCTCACTGCGAATGTAGATATTCTCAATCTTTTCAGGAGCAATATATTCTCCCTGAGCAAGTTTAAATATATGCTTTTTCCGATCAATAATTTTAAGTGTCCCAGTCTGTTGGGAAAGAGAGATGATGGTTACCAAAACTGTTATTTAATATACAGGCCCAGTAAAGAATGTATTTTTTTGCACTTGACTCTACATTTCATTAAAGAGCTAACAGTAAAATTGGGAGGAGGTGCACAATTCCCTGGTCTACCAGCAAAAGTGGACCATCCAGGCAGAGCAAAAGTGTCTAAACCCAGGAAACGGGTTCTACCCAGGGTTTATTGGTGGTGAACTGCCCAGCAGAAAAGGTTGAATTTAACCAGTCCTGCAGCCCTCACTCGGAAAAGAGATTTTCAGGATCAGGAGGACATTTTGGATAAATATAGTCTCTTAAACACAGGTTGTATTTTCAGCCTGTCAGCCATGATGGAGTCTCTTTAAGGGTATGTCCAAACTTCCATTATAAACTCAACACACAGGGAAGGAAAGTGCTATTCTGGTAGTTAGAAGAACTGTTTAAAAATATCAAAAAATACTTCATGACCATATTTGTCATTTTGTCCCAGGCCATCATGCTGCCCAGAAATTTTGCTTTTTGTGACATTTCTGCCAAATGCCCATTTATACATTGAAACCAACAAGTTTTTGATATACATTGTCTTTCTTCTGAAAGAGATTAAAATAAGAAATTTCATTAAAAAAAAAAAAAGGCCTTTTCTCCCCTCACTTTTTCAATCTGAAAAAGTGCTCTGTGTGCCTGCATTTGTATGCGTAAAACAGAGTCCAGAATAATGGTGTTTAAAAAACTCAAAAGATAATGAAAATGCTTCGGTATTTGGAGGATTCCCAGTTTTGTTTTGAGTTTTTCCTCCCTCCTCTTGTGCCAGGTAGGATATTTTTTTTCACCTGATAATTTTTTAAAAAATATTTTTTAATGTAGATGTTGCTGTTTAGACAAATTCTTTATCAAATACTATTAGAGTTTAAATATTAAAAAAAAACCTGCCAAAAGTGGTAACTTTATTTTCAAAAGTGCTAAGAACCTGCAGTTCTCATTGATTTGAATGGTGTTTGAGAGCATTCAGGACTTCTAACAAAAAAAAATCAAGCTGTTTGGTCTTTAAACAAGTGAGTTGACTTCAGCATGCCACTGTAGAGGTGGCTCAATTTCAGAAGCAGTTGAACTGATCTCTGTCTCCCTAGTGTCATCTCTTCCAAACATCAATTAAAGATTGAGTGATTGGCTTTGGATATTAAAATAGCCTCTGGGGAGAGGCAAATCTGCTTGATACCTTACATGAACTAATGAGATATCAAATAAACTTTTCTTTATGCTTTGCTTAAAACATGGGATGCTGAGGTCTGAAGCTGACCTGTAACTGGGACCCAGGTGCATGGATTTGACTGAGGACGTGCCAACTCCTGGTGGTTGACATAGGGTTATTCCACAAAAAGAAGTCATAGATTTGCTTGAAAATATAAGTGTACCACCTTAGAACTTACATAGGAGTATACAATTTACACAAGAACTGAGAATCTGATCAGTACATACAGGTAACCACTTCCCAATGTCTCCAGTATGAAGCCATCCTTCTTTATCCAGCGCTTCAGCTGTCTTCTCGCCATCTTTTAGATAACCTTTGAAAACATTGGGTCCTTTCACACATATCTGCAAAAGAGTCATGGTTGCTGACAAAGTCTCAAGCTTTTGTTATGGAATCATACCAAAATGTTAATGTGTGGATTGTTTCCCATATGCGTGCTCCAACAAAATACAATATTTCAAATTACGTTACCACCAACCATATATTTTTTTAAACTAAATGTAGGTGTAAAGTAGGAAAACAAGACTGTGCAAAACTTCGGTCAATTTGTGTGTGAAATTTTCTGGACTTTTCTTGCTTGTTTTTTCTTAGCCCTAAAATTGTCTTTTGACAATATTTCATGAGAACAGAAAAACTGACTGCTAATGCATGTGATATCACAACCTTCCACATATTTTCCACAAAGACAACAATTTTGCTGAAAAATGTGATCATTTTCACTAAAAATGAACTAGCTTTAGTGCAGATATTTTGCACTGAAAATTGGGCCATATTTTACGTTTTCAGTGAAAATAGGAAAACACTTAGATTTTGAATGTTGATGTGAACATTTCACCTACCTCTAGTTAACACCTAAATGCACTATCAAGAATAAAGTGTCAAAAGCTTTCAGGGTAAGCTGTGAACATAATTAGGGAGTATAGAGTACACTGTGGTGAATCATAACACTGCATGCTCTACATCCAGATGCTGGATGAAATCTTGGCCCCAGTGAAGTCAATGGGAGTGTTACCATTGACTTCAGTGGGGATGGGATTTCACCCACCAGGTTCGTGAGCTAAACTGTACATATGGGGCATTGGGGACAGAACTCAGGACTTGTCCTAAAATATGAACCCTTTACCTCTGGAGCCTCAGGAGTCCTCATTAGCTAAAGAGTCCTCATGAGCATTACAAGTATTAGTGTGTATATTCTTTGTGAGACTCCAGCTGCTAATTTAGGCCTCAGTCCTGCATTGGGATCCACTAGCACAGCTACATGTGCCTGCAAAGAGTCCTGCTAAAAATCAGTGGGACTCTGCAAGGATCCATGCTACCAGATCCCTATATAGGCTCAGAGCCATAGACACAAACATGTGAGCACATTGATATTCTATGGTATTAAGCACTCGCCAGTAAATTACAGTGTGCTGGGATTGTGTTGCTGAAGGAAAACTGGAAATGCAGAACTCTGGGATAATACGAAATTACACTTTATTTCTCTTTAACATAGCCTGCATGATATTATAGGTTATGAAATGGGCCGATAACCATTGATATTAAAGGGAAAATTTAAATAGAGTCTTCAGCTTTGATTTTATTCTGTGAATCAATGGCCTTTCATTGAATTTGAAAATATAAATGGAAAAAAGAAAAACAGTTCTGTTAAAAAGTAAACAGATTAGTTCCAGTGCAGTATAAAAATAATTAAGCTTGATCCCACAAAGTCCTGTGTGCCTATTGCAAGCTGCTGAAAGCCCCCAGTGGGACAGGATAGCAGTCAGTATCTTCCAGGACCAGAACCTAGGCCCTGATTCAACAAACCATCCCTATTCAGCAAACTACATAAGCATATGCTTAACTTTAGTGGGGCTTAAACACATGCTTAAAGTGAAGCTTGCGGTTAAATGCTTTGCTGAATTGGGACCTTAAACATGTAGAGCCAAGTCTTACAATCCTAATGCTGTTCTTACTCAGAGGAAAGTCCTATTGACTTCATTGTTTGTTTCAATACGAGTTTTCACTGTACAGTACTAGGGATGCATGAGGATTGGATGAGTTGATCCTTATAACCCTACGCCCTAATCTTGTGAAGGGGTCCGCTCGGGTGAACCCTTATGCCTCTATGGGATCCAACTGGAGTCAATGGGATTCTGTGTGAGTGTAAGGGTCTGCCTGTGGGGAACCCTCAGCCCCTTCAAAAGTAATTAGCTGTAGCATTTGCTGGCGGTTCTGTAATACCCTGTGTTTGTAATTAACATTATGATGTTCTACTGCTACCTGACCTGTTCCTCTGTTCTGCTTTTTCCCTTTCATTTCTCAACTGGAGTATAGAACACATCTATGACAAGGGGCACTTAAAAAGGATTCTCAGGTACAAGCAGTAACAAATGGCTAACAGATTTTTATGACAGCCTGCCTCAAAGAGTTAACTACCGAGGGGCTGTATATAATGTTTGAGATGATACCTCTCCTTCTCCTTTCGAAGCAAAATAATTCATCTCTTCCACATCCATCAGTTTGATTAAATTGCAGGGCAGAGGGGCTCCTACGTGACCTGCAAATTAAAGTCATTTGTCATTTCTTTCTATAAATGGTGCTCATTAGATTATTATTAGCACTTCACCCATTTCTAGCTGAACTTCCTGAAGTTCAGTGTTCTTGAAGCATATGTGTCTCTGTGCAGAATCCTTTAGCCTGTCTGGATATGATTCCTACTTTTAAGTGTAACAATACAGGACCCTTTTGCCTTACCATCTTCCTCTGACCAACAGGAAATTAAATTAACTCTTCTTTTAAAGACCCAACTCAGAGTAACTTGTTAATAACGGAGCCCAAAGTTCTGTTTTGTGTATCATCTAGAAAAATCAAATGCTTTGAGTTACAATGGCTTTAAATTCAACCTTTTTCCAATTTCTCCAAAGTAAACTATAACTGCTTAAGCTACTCTAAATTATGCTAGCTATCAATGACCCAAATGGAATGTTCTGGTAGACAGAGATCACAAGAGCACAAAGGTGTTCAGGCCCACCCCAAGGAATGGTCACTATGAAAGGCAAGGTACACTGGTTCTCTGCCACCCAGGGTTTTAGTCACACTAGGGGAATCCTTCACAGATCTGCCCAGGTTTAAGTCTGCCTAGGACCAGCAGATTTAACAAAGTGAGAATCCAGTCCTTAATATAGATTTGTGAATGTGTGTTCAGTAATTATGTGCTGGGCAGTGCACCAAAATGAAGACAGTGTGAGATAAACATAGTGAAAGTGTAACTGGAAAGATGTATTTTGTCAGTACATTTCGTAATAAGTAACTGGCCTTTTCTGCCGTGCAGAAAAACAAGCTGATATACAGCAAACTGTACTGGAAATCACATCTGTGATCTACTCCAGTCACAGAAAATTAGTGTTGAAAAGGGAGGTTTTTAGATTATTAATGGGACTAATAAATTATGTCCAAGTTTTGTACAGGTATTCATTTGAATGAATTTGATCATACCTGTTCCAACGCTATTCTATAAATATTAATAATTAATACTGCATTACTCTTATTATTTATTGTTTGCTGAGCACTGACAACATGCTGGGTGCTGATTGAAGTTTTCATCTGATTATATTAACCATCATAAGATCCCAAAGGTTTGAAAGTGTAATAGCGTAGAATCCTTAAACTGGACTAACCTTAAACCTCTAAGCATCCTCTTTTTCCCTCCCATTACCTGGCATTGGATCTGTGCTCAAAGCCTGATTTTGGTCAAAAGTGAATATGAATTTGGTAGCCTAATCTTTGTTCCAGTGTTACATCTGACAAACACAATTCACTAGCACTAGTAGTCTCTGCCCAAGGCAGGCCAGAAGTGGAAAGGACAGGGGATTTTTGCATGTCAGGACCAAGGCATAATTCTAGATCTCTCTAGGGAAACTTGCATAGCATCTGATCAAATTCTACCTTTCTTCGGCTAGTGCCATTAATACCTCACTTTCATAAATATTGAATTCACCCAAATTATTCAGCACAATGATAAAGTGTTGCATAGTATCCTGTAGGTATTACAACCGCCAAAAAGTGTTCCAAATACACTAACACAGGGGTTCTCAAACTGGGGGTCGGGACCCCTTAGGGGCTCATGAGGTTATTACATGGGGGGTTGCAAGTTGTGAGCCTCCACCCCAAACCCCGCTTTGCCTCCATTTTGCCAGCATTTATAATGGTGTTAAATATATAAAAAAGTGTTTTAAAGTTATAAGGGGGGGGCCACACTCAGAGGCTTGCTATGTGAAAGGGGTCACCAGTACAAAAGTCTGAGAACCCCTGCACTAACAGTTCTGTCCTTTTTGGAGAGACTATCATTTTTACCTGAAGTCCAGTCACCTGGAGTGGTAAAGGTACATCCTGCTGTGCACTCTGTTTGACCGTAACCTTCATAAACCTGACAAAAAGATATATAGCTTTGAACCTGATGATAGGTTAACACTTACATATGTTTTGAACATCATTCAGTTTCCTTCTTGTTGCACAATGCTGTGAATTTAAACCATAATGCAGTATGCTGATTAGAGAGACAAGCTGGGTGAGGTAATACTTAGATATTACCTCCTCACCCACCTTGTCGCTCTAATATCCTGGGACTGACATGGCTACAACTACACTATATACAGTGTACAGATTGACAGGGAAAGCTGCTCTGGTCTTCATTGTTCTATATTATTCTGAATGAACATCACTGTAAGGATCTGAAAATAGTGGGAAGAGAGGACAGTTGTACCGACAGCAGTTGCTTGAATAAAGTAGTCTGTACCTCTGTGAGAGAAACCAGAGTCTTTGCACTCATATGAAATACATTTTTGAAGAGGGTCTTTTGGGAAACTTTTTACTAGCAAGCTTCAGGCATCTGAGAAGGGTGGAGCTTGTTTGCCACTTACTTCTAGAGGCCACTAGCTTTGCCAACCACCTGAGCAGAATTCTAGGAGCATGCAAGCTATGTGTCCTCAGACTCCCTGGATTCTACAGTAAGTGGTTTGGCCCGCACCTTCTTCCCAGGACAGTAGACAGGTCCCTTCAGTATGTGTCTGGTCTTCAGTGCCCTAGGGAATAGGCATCTCCAAAGTATTATGCTAGTTCTTAATCAATGTAACTTTTGAAAATTGACAAGTTGCACCATCTTATTGCCGCTGATCTTCCCCTCCCCCCGCCAGATATGGGTGCAAACCCTAGATCCAAATATTCCTGAATTTGCATCCAAATTTGAACTTTGTCATTGGCTGCCTCTCTCTATAAAGCACTGAAAGTACTGGATCCAAACTCCTCTCAACTTTGGGAGGGTTTGGAGCTGTGTCTGACCTATGTGGTTTGAGCCCACCCTTACTATTTATATCTTTGACCATCGGAAAAAAACAATTTCTATTGTGATTTATGTTGGTAAATGTTATTTTAAATATAGGTTTCCCTTGATTTCTTAACAACGAGAAAAGCGAGTACAACAGTGCATCTGAATAACTGTGTAGGTGAAGTGTACCTGACATCCAAGTGCTGCCCGAAGGAACCCCAGAACAGTTGGAGAAGCAGGGGCAGCTCCCGTTACAATCATCCTAACACACCCACCAAGGCTTGCCTGTTAGATAATAAGAGAAAATAAAACTCAGCCTCCCATATGAGCAAACACATTCAGTCAAATCTTGAAAGAAAAAGCACTAATTGCATATAACTGAAGTACCCCAAAAGAAACAGCTCTTCTTCCACAGAAAATTATAATCATCACCATAGCGCCTAGGAGCCACACCATTGTACTGGGCATTGTACAAACAGAACAAAAAATCCATATGCTTTGGCTAGTCCCCGTTATATAAATAATGGGAATTCCATAGTTTTCCTTAAGATTAATACAAAGAGTCTTAGATTCCAGTCCTGCAATTGACTCTGCATGCGCAGACCTTTTTGCCCAAATAGAGCCCCTTCGAAGTCAACACTGCCTGGCACAGATGCATGGGTGTGCCTGCATAGAATCATAGAAATGTAGTGCTGGAAAGGACCTCAAGAAGTCTTCTAGTCCATTCTTCCGTGCTGAAGCAGGCATGAATCTGTCTGGCTCTACATGACTTCATGGTTAGGACAAAAAAAAATCATCCTAATGTCCTGCCTCCATTCTTTTCTTGCTCATTTTCATTCCATTGCTTTGGTAATTCCTCTCTGAACAACCCCAAACAATTCTGCCCCCTTTTCAATACTGATGACCTTCAGGTATCTGTAGATGATATCATATCAACCCCTTTGTCACCTTTCAGCTATGCTGTAAGTCAAAAAAAGGAAGACAAAGAATTTCTTGTGATTTTTAGACTGAGGTTAGAAGGTCACAGTCACAGATCCTGAATCAATGCAGATCTTACATCTGTGAAGGACACATGCCTCATCTGCATCATTTGAACTCTGATCTTTGCAGACTGGGGGTGAGCAGTTCACAAATGAAAGGAGCAATCAGTTTCGCTGGCTAAACATAAAGTGACATGTCACTGGATAAGTCATCCAATTAAGAAAAGTAATTAATCAGAGCTTGCTGGAGTGATACAGCATATCAGTGATTTAGTTGACCTAGGAACGCTTTACTGAGGGACCCTGTGGCAAATAGCAGGACTATTCAGATTGCACCCAACAGGCCCTCAGATATTCTGTTTTCCTTTCCCTCTTGTTCAATTGCATGTTAAATGCACAGGCTTTCCTTTATGGCCTTGTATGCTTTTTCCTAGGGGGAAAAATGGTTTGGGATATGTACTGACTAAGGCCCTAGTCCAAAAGCTACTGAAATCAATGGGAACCTTTCAGTGGACTTTGGAACAGGCCTAAATGTCTTCAGCAAAAATACTTTCCCCCTTTCTCTTTTTATCTTCCCCTCCGCCTTTATTTTATTTCAGTGTGGCTGGTGGGGAGCCAGAGGAGTATTGCCACAAATACAGATAGTACTTGCTGCTGGGATTCAGTGGACAAAACACAATTCTATTGGATTAATAGACTGAATTCACAGGAGCAAGACCCTGTAAACCTGAGAGAGGCTGGATGATTAAGGAGGCAGGAAGTGCCAAAGAAAATAAGTTTGTTAAACCCATTTTTGTGTGAGTTTAGCTACTATTTTTGTACCATTCTTTCATGCCCAGTATTTTATTCATTGTTTTATAGTGGCCCACCTAGGACTTTTAGATATATGAAGTATGTATTGAATTTTAATATAAAGCTAAACGTCTGGGTGAAATTCTCTGCTGGCTTAACTCCTGTGGAGCAGAGAGTTTGGCCCTTATGCCTGATACCTAATAATGCAGAGAAATTTGCTCAGATTCCTGAGATTTTACATGAAACAGCAAGGTATTCTGCTGCCTCTTCACCATCTTGGATTTCATGCTAAGCACCCTTTAAGTCCATAGAACAGTGCTTAAGCAATACTTCAGTGATGCCTATACCTTGTGCTGACCCTCAGCACAGGGGTGGATTGCCCCCAAGTACCCAAAGTGAATAGCAAAAATAAGTAGATTAAACAAATGCCTCTATTAAAAGAGAAACAAAAATGGTGCTCTCTCCCCTCTAGGTTCCTTTTTTCAATTCCACTGTTTCAAATCAGCCAAGCTGACTTCACTGATTTTAAACTACTAGCAGAAAAACTGCAATTTTTCATTCCATCTATTTCTTGAGCAACAGCTATACAGTCACTTTCCCCAAGTTCTTACCTGAATTTTATTAAAAAATAGTTTATCCCACAAACTGTCATTTCTAATGATTCCACTTTGAACTTCAGCCTTTTTACGCTTTGCAGCAAATTCCAGAAGCCAACGTTTCAATGGAGTATCTGCTTGGCTAAAGATCTAAGAGAATGCAGGATGGCATGAAAGATTACACAGCTAAGAAAGAAAACAGGGTGTATTAATATCCTTATGATAATGGTCACAGGATCAGATTTACCACTGGGCAAAGCAGACACCACTCCACTGATGTCAATGAAGTTACTGTTATGCCAGCAGTATAATTAAGACTACTACACTACAGTTGTAGGTGTACACATTATGTTTTGTTGCAATCTATTCTGAAATATACTTACTTTTCCCTTAGACAAAAGAGGGGAGAAGTCAAGACAATATAGGCATTGACTACATTTATATGATCAATATTTCTGTATGATTTCTATTATATGCACCATCAGGTGCAACTATGATAAAGTTCTAGGATTGAGCAACTTGAATGAGAATATTTGGCAGCTAGCACAAATACTGCTATTTGCTGAGGTGATGATGGCTATCTTTATCTATGTTTTATCAGATAGCAACCCGAACCGGATCTCCGTATCAGTACCCCCTAGTATCCATCTCGATAATGAGGAACCAGAACTCCAGGTCCAAACAGACCTGAACTTGCAGAAAGTTTACATCAGTAGTTTGTGCCTTTAGATCCATCTCTTACTTTTAGGATAAATACTCTACACATACTGAACGTGGCTACTAAATATGCTACCCTCTTAAATGTCTTCCATGGAGTTCTCACATGACCTTCTCTTAGTATGAAGGCTTTTTAGCCACAAAGTCAGCCTGGAGCTTGCAATATTTAAGCCCTTTTAAGACTGCTCATCATCTCTCTTCTGTCACTGCCAGCAGCGAGTGAGGACCAAGCTGCAGCACTGGCTCAAAAGCAGAGAAAACATTAGCACATCCAAGTTTGATTCATGCTTCTCTGATTCAGATCCTGTACCAGTGAAATCATGTCACCACTGACTGTAGTGGGAGCAGGAACAGGACCTACAGGCACAGAATTTCACTTTAAAACACAATGGGCCAGGTCCTCAACTGGTATAAGCTGACATAACTCCATTGACTTCAGAAAGGCTATGCAGATTTACACCAGCTAAGGATCTGGCCTAATGTATTTGCGTTGAGGCAAAAAGTGTACGAAAGTTAGGGGGAAAAGGCCAAACCTAAGGGAAGTCTCAAAGTTAACTACTAAACAATTATTGACTTTATTACTACGAACAGAATAAATGAAACTTACCTTATCATACATTCTATTTAATAATCGAGGTACAACAGGGAAAATGGTTGGATGCAGTGCTTTCATATCATCCGATAAGAGACGGATATCTCCTTGAAAGAATCCAATTCGCCCCCCATGGCAATATACGACAGACTATGATGGTGGCGGTGGAGGGGGGAGAAACAGAATACTTATTTCCTTGCATTTAATCACTGTGGCAAAGCACCCCCATCCCTGTTTTAAAGATGCATTCCTGAAATTTTATTTGCCATTGTGGCTAATGGTTTTTTTAAAAAAAAAAACAACTAAAACACATAGTAAATTGGGTAGAAACACACTGATTTTTGTATGGACCTTGATCATAGATCCTTTACTTAGCATTCATGTTTAGAAAACAAAATTTAGTTCAATTTTTGGGAGAAAAAGGAATCAAAGCTGAAAGGAGTGATTTTTCAAAAGCACTTGAGTAACCTAGGAACACAAAGTTCCACCGAACTCAATGGGGCTTGTGCTTTTAAGCCACTTTTGACATTCCCACCCTACGTTCCTAATTTCTGCTTTTTTATTTTTACCATATGACTCATTATGCAACTTTTCTGACTCCACAATTAAATCTGTTTACTAGGTTGTCAT
Organism: Macrochelys suwanniensis; assembly: GCA_033296515.1. NCBI lineage: Eukaryota > Metazoa > Chordata > Testudines > Chelydridae > Macrochelys > Macrochelys suwanniensis. Next base: position 94,228,001 of record CM065782.1, on the reverse strand, counting down.
GTAATCAGATTGCACGGTTCTCTTACATGGTCACTCCAGGACTACTGAATCAGACTGGGGGCAAACTGTCTTGCAGTGGAGCATACTTCAGAGACAGCTCTTTGTATGGCTATGGGGTTACACTGGATTCTGGCAAGATTGAGGTGAATGTTAGGTGGACCAGCCTGTGATTCCATGTTCTGTTGGACACCATTTTCTTTAGACTCACCTTTGATTCTGGGGACTAGGAAAGCATTTAGTCTTTCATGTAGAATTTCTCATGAAATCTCTATGCTAGCCCTTTTGTGGTTAACAAAATGTCTTTTTATGTCTTCTGAGACTATCTTCATGCAGCTGTTAGAACATCCTATAACCCAATATGCATTTCCTTTGAGGAAAGGATGTACCTGTTAACCTAATGACAAATGGGAGATCCAAGTGTGATTCCCAGCACATGGACATGCATTCCACTGTTGCAGAGGCTGGGAGCACTGTGAAGGTATCTACTCAGCCCTGGGACACAAGCATTAAGTCAGTTCTGAGCCTTCTGGCCTACAAAAGATTCCTTGTCTGGGTGCAATGTGGAGCCATGATGGCCTTGGGGGGTGGGAGTGGGGAAAAGGGTGTTTCAGGTAGTGAGCAAAGAGGGAAAAATAATCAGAGCTCCCAGTCTGTCACATACCATATACACAGTTATTTGCACACTCTTACTTTGGTGAAAAGAAACATTCCTTTGTGAAAAACCTTAGAGCATATTTAAAATGAAATTACTGGCTAGCAATAAAGGATATTCCGAGTCAAGTGTGAAGAGTTAATTCTTAACTCCCCCTGTACATTTTAGGCATTGCAAAAAATGCAATATATAATATCAGAGCCCTGCATTATTTAGGTATCAGTGAGCGACCAGTTTTATTTATCTCTGAAACTGCTGGGTTTTTGTTGGCATGGAGGGGAAATTTTCAGGACACAAAGGACAGTAAGGAATAGGCAGGGCACTCAACTCCCATTGGAAGCAGGGTCACCAGACAGCAAGTCTGAAAAATCAGAACAGGGGATGCGGGGTAATAGGCGCCTATGGAAGAAAATGCCCCAAATATCAGGACTGTCCCTATAAAATAGGGACATCTGGTCACCCTAATTGGAAGTCATTGGGAGTTGACCACCTGACTCTCTTATGTGCCTGTGAAAATCCTCCCCCATCTTAAAGCTTACATTTCCAAAGCCATGAGGGAGTAGCCATATAACTCCTACTGAGTAAATGGGATTTATGCAGCTATACCACATTTAAGAGCTCTGCGTAAGCTTGTCTCTCATCAAGAGAAGTTGGTTCAATCAAAGATATTACCTCACCCACTTTGTGTCTCTAATATCCTGAGACCAGCACGGCTACAACAACCTGGTTAATACTTACTCTCTAGGTACTGACTATAAAACCATAGGAATTTAATCAATAGAAGCTTGTGGGTTTAAAAAATATCACCCTGTCAATTCTATATACTGCACTTCACATGTGCAGCAGGTTCCTGGCTAAATAATTAAATATCCATATGAAAAAAAAAATAGTCACTGTATATGCACAGAGAGCACTTAAAAAAATTAAGTAGCCGAGATACTGAGGTTTAAAGAGTAATCCCAGGAGTCTGCAGGTTTCTTAACATGGCAAAAAGTAATTTAAGTCTGATATAGCTGTTATTAGAATTAGACCCAAAGCAAAACTCCAAATCTAAAATCCCACCAAAAAAAACCAAACAAAAAAAACCACCTTTGGGAAAGCTTGGACTCAGATTCTGATCCAAAAAACATGGTGTCAGTCCAAATCTGACCACAGAATCTGAGCCCCCCACTAAATTTTGGGAAATTTGAGTCAGAACTGAATTCAGATCCAAACTTCAGTTCTGGCCAATCTCCAGTTCATGGATTTTCAGACCGGCAGCTACCATCTGCCTTATTTGGAAAGAAAATGAAGTCACTTATATGGGCTGGCATGAGTCAGTGCTTCTACTTGTCATTATTTCCAAGAGACGATGGCTTCCACTTATTGTGCATTATATACTGATCTGCCAGGAAGACTGCATGTGTCACCACTGTGGGGGGTTTTCCTGCTTTTCGTTTTCTACAAGTCTGATTTATTGACAACATAAAAAGAGTGGAGTTGATAAAAAATACATGCAATATTATTTTAACCACCATGATTGCTGGTCCTATAATACTTTGAAAAGCTGCCCCCCAAAATAATAGATATCTTTTGGGGGCAAAAGATAATCATTTCTGCACGTGCCATTTTCTGATCTCAGTTACACTCCAGAGACTCTATTGGAGTTGCCCCTAGGGTGACCAGACAGCAAATCTGAACAATCAGGACGGGGGTGGGGGGGTAATAGGAGCCTATATAAGAAAAAGACCCAAAAATCTGGACTGTCCCTATAAAATCGGGACATCTGGTCACCCTAGTTGCCCCAGATTTACCTGTGCAAATGATATCCGAATCTGCACCCATGACACTTATTGGAGTACAATCTGTTTGAGCTCTCCAGAATATTGTGGAGTATTTTGCCATGTTTACGATTTTATTTAATTATTTTTTAGTGTGGAAACAGAAGACTTCCACTGACACTATGACCTTACCTGTACCATTCTCTCAAACATGTGTGCTAAAGGCAAATAGGAAATGTGTACATCCTCACAAGTAGGAGCCCACTGACTCTGGAAGAAAACACAAGGAGCCCCACAAGGCCTAGTCAGTTCAGACAGGTTTCTTACCTGTATAACTCTTTCAAACATGTGAGCCAGAGGCAGGAAGGAGATGAGCACATCGTCCTGTCTCGGAAAGATCACTTTCTGCAGGTGAAGGGCATGGGAGACAGAAAGGAAAGAAACACTGACAGGAAGACAACAAGAGAGTCATAAAACAATAAAAAGAAAAATGGCACCAGAGACGCAAAAGGGTAAAGATTATCAAGAAAGAGAGAGAGTGCAGCGTACGAAGCAAAGCGTTAGGCCACAGCAATGAAGCTAAGTTAGCAGGAGTAGTAAAGAGTGCAAGGATGTACATAGAGAGCAATGGAGAACTCTCCCCACTGCAAGAGTGTATTTATCAAGAAACAGGTGCTGACACCGAGGAACACATTTTCCTACAGAGGCTTTTAAAGTGAGGTGAGCAAATAAAGATTTGCACACTCAAATTGGCATTTGCTTCAAAATGGGTGTCTGGCATTTCAAGCACCCGCATTCAGGATTTGACTATTACGGCTCAGTGCTCAGCTGCACTGAGTACACACTCACACTTCCCCTCCGGCTCAGTGCAGCTGAGGTAGGGAAGAGCTCTATCAATCCTGGGATTGGCCAGGGGCCAAAGTGGCCCCCAACGGAAGTTCGAATGGTGCCCCAGGGCTGCTCTGCTAGCTGGGGATTGGTGGAATACATTCTGTCTATCTCCAACTTTATTTTGCTCCTGGAATACGTCCTTCATCCAGCCGACCCCGACATGCCCCTGAGCCAAGGGTTAGCAGGGGGATTGCATAACGCTGGCCACCCCAGCTTTACACTAGCCCAGCATTCCTCCATCTTGGTGGGATCTTCAAGATGTCCCATTAGGGCGGCTTTAAAGTTGCTTTGTGCCACTCTGCCAGTGTGGAGTGAGCTTAACACAGCTGACAGTCTGGCTCCTAGCCATGAGGTCTAGGTTTGAAGATTTGGGCTTATTAAGCAGAAAATTTGTATCCAAATTTAATCCTGCACAGAGATGGGCTCTTTCCTCCTAATTACAACCCTGATCCTGCAACTGGATTCGAACAGACGACCCCATTTAGCCCCTGTGCATCCCCAGTGAAGTCAGTGGACCTCTGCAGAGGCACAAGGGTCACCTGTGCAGATCCAAACCATTTAGATTGAAAAATGCAGGGGTTTTTGTGGAGGTTAATTATTGATTTTAGTCAGAATAATATGCTGGATTATTGAGCTGCAAAAATTAATTCTTTTTGGTTAGTGTTTCTTCCAATTTTAAGCATCTACATTATTGGTGCCCCAAAGATAGACGTGGGGGAAGAAAGAGGCTGAATGAATTACAAAATGAAAAAAAAACAAACGGTTTTGTTTGCTAAAATTTTGTATTTTGTCTTATTGGGCTGGAATTTAACAAAGGCCCTTAGCCTCGCATATTCCATACATCAGAAGGAAAGCTAAAAAACAAAAAAGTAACTTCTCTACATAAAACAGTTTCCCAAGGTTTAGAGATAGCCATATTATAGCAATTACAGAAACGGATGGCTTGATTATATCCATTACGCTGCATCTTGTACACCAGTGCAAAGGGGGTTTAAAACCCTGCTCAATTAGAACGGTATCATTTCACATCCACTTTGCACTCCCATTACTCTGCTGTATCTGTCAACCCAAGACGCAAAATAATGGAGTGTAATAGAAGCCTCTGAGTTGCTTTCCCATGGAAAGGAATATTGAGATTGACTCTTTTGGGGGCATGTTTTTCTGTCATCTCAGATGTGATAAGAATTTAATGTTTTCAGTGTCTTGTTTCACATGTAGTTTTATATGGCAGTCTGAATATTCTCCTGTGTACAGGAGACTGAGGTACTGAGATCTGCCAGTTTACCCGCAAGTGTCTCTTCAAACTGGTCTCCTAATCCATAGGTACAGCTGCAAAAAACCGGTCTCACCACTGGAGAAAAAAAAGTCATATTTTTCCAGTTTTGCTAAAAAGGAAATATTTTGTGCCTTTGATGCAATATTTTCTCCCCAAAATGAAAATCTTTGTTTTTTCTCCCCAAAACCAACGACAGTATTTTATTTTATATTTGGCAAATATGGTCAGGCTTGTTCCAGGGTAAACACTTGGCTGCTGTGAACGTGCCTTTCCTTGGCATTTGACAAATACTTGGAGAGGAAAAACAAAAGTCAGTCATTTTTAAACCGCAGCCAATGGGACCTGCGGGGGGCGGTGCCTGCATGTGAAGGCAGCGCTCAAAGAGCTGCCTGGCCATGCCTAACCCGAGGAGCCGAGGGACATGTTGCTGCTTCCATGGAGCCCCCCAAACTAAGCGCCGCCCGGAGCCTGCACCCCCTCCCACATTCCAACCGCCTACTCCAGCCTGGAGCTCCCTCCCAGAGCTTGTACCCTGCACCTCCTCCCACACCCCTGCCCCAGCCTTGAACCCCCTCCCAGCACCCAAACTCCCTCCCGGAGGTTGCTCCCCCTCCCGCTCCTTGAACTCTTCATTTCTGGCCCCACCCCAGAACCCACACCCCCAACCCAGAGCCCTTACCCCCTCCCACATCCCAACCCTCTGCCTCAGCCCAGAGCCCCATCCCATACTCTGAGCCCCTTGGCTCCATCCCCCAGCCTGGAGCCCCCTCCTGCACCCCCAAACCCCTCATCCCCAGCCCCACCCCAGAGACCACACCCCAACCCACTGCCCCAACCCGCACTCCTACCCCAGACCTGAGCCCCCTCCTGCACACACTCTCCCTCCTGCACCCCGCACCCTGCATCCCCTCCCACACCCCTGCCCCAGCCCTGAGCCCCTTCCCACAACCATCAGAAGGGTGGCCGTGTTAGTCTGGATCTGTAGAAGCGACAAAGGGTCCTGTGGCACCTTGTAGACTAACAGAGGTATTGGAGCATAAGCTTTTTCCCACAACCAAACTCCCTCATGGAGCCACACCCCCGCCACACAACTGCCCCAGCCCTGAGCGCCCTCCCACACCCAAACTCCCTCTCGCACCTTGAACTCCTGGTTTCTGGGCCCACCCTGGGACCCGAACCCCCAGCCCAGAGCCCGTACCCCCTCCCACACTCCACCCCCTTCAGCCCGGAGCCTCAGCCCGGAGCCCCTTCCCACATTCCAAACTCCTCGGCTCCACCCCCCAGCCCAGAGACCCCTCCTGTACCCCAAAGCCCTCATCCCTGGCCCCATCTCAGAGCCCGCACCCAACCCCCAGCCCAGAGCCCCCTCCTGTACCCTGAACCCCTTATTTCTAGTCCCACCCCAGAGTCTGCACCCCCAGCCAGAGCCCTCACCCCCTCTTGCACCCCAACCCCCTGCCCCAGCCCGGTAAAAATGAGCAAGAGAGTGAGGGTGGAGGAGAGCGAGCGACAGAGGGAGGGGGGGATGGAGTGAGTGGGGGTGGGGCCTCAGAGAAGGCGTGACAAGGGAGCGGGGCAAGGGTGTTCAGTTTTGAGCAATTAGAAAGTTGGCAACCCTCGTAATGGCAGTCTTTGGTTTTGAGCTAATACCCTTTGAAAGCAATGGAAAATATCCTATTTCCTGCAATGGACATTGGATCAGGCTTTTGGGGCTTGATTCTGCAAAATTCTGAGTAGCCTCAAACTCCCTTGAAGTTGAGGGTGCTCAGCATCTTGCAGGGTCAAGCTCTTAGTGCTTACTACTGTGAACTGTCCCATTGACACTTTATGGTGATCATTAATGAGGCCCCAATCCTACAGACACTTAAACAAGTTCAATGGGATTACTCTCATCACATGCATGAGTATCTGCAGGATTGGGATTTACACCAGGAAACCTTTACAGATTCAAGTCCAAAAACAGGAATATTTACAGCATTGGTCAGGAATAAATATCAGATTTATTTTGATAAGGTGGGTGTGTTATCAGTACATTGTTTCTTTAACTGTAATGGTTCAGCCAGTGGTCCTTTTACTACGTACCAGTAGATTCTTTCCATCACTTAAGTATTAGCAGTCTATTAACATGATTAATTTGTGCTTCAGCAATGCTGTTTCCCATACAGGAAGCATGATTTCCAAATGTATGTTTATATATTGTTTTAAAGGTATTGCGCATATAAAAACTGTCCAGTTTTCTATTTTTAAAAAATTACGTTATACAGTGTCACACATATGCAAAATACAGGCTGTAACAAGTTGAGTTTTAATATAAATAAAACCATTTTTGTAATATTTTAAATATGTTGCATAGGTTATCATATACTGTATATACGTTGTGTGCAAAATGAAGGCTATCAAACAATAATGAACATGTGGGAAATTAATTTTCTCTAGGGGTTGATTGATTGTATGGGCATCACTGGGAAGCTTGTAGTCATTTAAGTTCTAAGCAGCAGTCACAATTTTACTGGGTTCTTTGGCCTTGACCAGGGGCCTAGTACTGCAAGATCAACTCATTGGACTTCATGAGAGTTGAGAGTGCTCCCCAAAAGCACTCAGCATCTTTCAGGAGCAGGCCCCAAATGCATGTGCTGCAGTTGAGGGGGAAATCTACTGTTATTCACCCCTAAGGGCTTAACCTTGCTCCCATTTCAATGACTTGGGCCCCAAGACTGAGATTTCACTTTTCTCCTTGAGCATATTTCCACATCTTGGATAGATTTGAAATAACCCAAAAATTCAAACTGAAAGTCACAGTATAGAGTAACAATCTCTAGATCAGGGTATTCACCTCTGTCACTTTCAGAAAGCCTGAAAAATCAGCAACCACGTTCCTGTGAGTCAGCATAGCACCTTTGGGGTTCCCTGAAAAGAAAAAGAAACAGCACAGCATTAATAAAAGACCCGGTAGTAAATTTTCAAAGGCTTCTAAGACCTGGAGATGTTAACATTCTTTTCAATGTCCCTTCCTGAATTCAAAAATAGCAATTTTCACAAAGGAGTTGTTTCTATGTAATAAAATATACAAAGACGTTTGAACTGTTTCAATATAAACCCACAGAAGACCAATAGCATGATTTTATTGCCCAATCTCTGGGCCAGATACTGTGAATCAGCCATTGAATCAGAGGATTTAAGAATTAGGTGCAACTTTTTATAAAATATTACTGTAAAATGAGCATAGCATGTTTTAACTGAAGGTTTTCTTCTCTGTTTGCAGCTACTCAAGATACCATTTGACACAGAGACCAGTCACCTAGATTTTGGCTAAGAATGAGCTCTAGAACTATTGTACTTAATTTGAAGGTTTCTTTGGTAGATCACTGATACTAGCATCACTGTCTTTTCTATTCTGAGTTTTGGCTTCTTCATGGTTACTTGCATAATGTTTCTGATGTTCACACCTCTCAATACACCAAAGTGTGGAGATTACTGGGTAACACACATGGCCACAGGGCCATTGATAAAACTGCAGCACTCTTACCCCTGGGGCAAATAGAGCAGTTAGCACAGCACATTAAATACTTCTGAGCATGTAAATAATAGAAAACACCTAGCATCGATCCATTCTCAGGAGGAATAGAGGGACTCCTGACCTTGCAGTGCTAGTGACTAGGACTTGACATATCTTCCTTTGCCTCAGCACCAACCCTCTTCATCACTCTTAAAAGGGACTAGTCACAGAGTAACTTGCTCCTCAGTGTGAGTACAACTGGGAGAAGTGGGCCCTATTTTCCCCCCATAAATGGTAAGTAGATTAGTTTTAAAATCAGACTGAGCCACTGTATTGTACTTCCTGGGACTGGCTGGGTGGAACTGGCCCTCAAAGAAGCCTTCATTCTTTAATGTAGAGTAGATGGAGCTGTTTGTCATACAACAGGTGCATAATGAATCAAATCGTGCCCTGTGGAATCCCACTGAAGTAAATGGGCCCGCCCAAACTACGTCCAGGCAGAATTTGCCCCCTGGATAAACGAATCATGCCCCTGGAATTTGGAAGGGGTCACAGTCGCTTGGGGGTTAATGTATCAGGCTATCTTTTAGGGACTGGGGTTCAATTCCTCATCAGTTCAAAAACTTTGAAGGTACCATGCCAGTCCCTCTGTGGATACTTCTTCAGATCACAAAGACCCTGCTCAGGTCAGAACTATCAGCAGTTACTGCCCAGGAACAGCAGGGGTGTGGAGCTCAGTTAGCAGAGCCGCATGGGCAACACTGCACAATGCGTGTTCTCTTAGTTCTCCCTTCATTGCACGAACACCGAATTCACCCAACATTCAGCCTAATAAAGTGAACCCTGAATACAAACATTTGCCACTGCACATTCATTTGGAATGAACTGGACATTTATAACATTTTAGAATTGTATTTTAGAACATGTCTTTAAACAGTGTTCCAAGCACTTTAATCCCATCTTTAAAACGGTGGCAAAATTACTATATTACACAGAAAGAGTTCTAAAATGTTGCACTATTTTGGTGTAACTTACATGCATGCCATTCTGTTTCATAAACCATAGTCAGAGAGAGAGCTAACCGTTCTGCCACCAGCAAGTTTCAGTGCTACATGTGGTACAGGCAGACTGTCAGATGTTTTCCTGATAAGGCAGGTTTTCTTACAAAGTATGAATATATTCATAGGTGGAGAAAAAACAGCCTCACAGGCATGGGAATCCAGACAGAAAGAGAATTCTGTGAGCCAAGCTAAGAATTAGCTGTGCATAGGAGACCAAGAAATTGTTAATCTTATATTGTGTGTCTTGCCAAAAAAATTCTCAAATCAGCCTGTACAATTCAGAGGGTAGCTGCACTTCCACAGAGTTGACTTCAGGAGAAACTTGTGAATGCACCAGTCCACTCATTCATTTCTCGTTCAGACCAGCAAGAGAAACCTGCCCCTGTGAATTTTTCTTCAAAACAATGATTGGATATTCTTCCTTAGTTTGATTACCTCATTGAAATGCATCCTAGATTATACGCCAACTATATCAGCTAAGTGTTTTTCTTTCAGTACCCAGCCAGAAATCTTCAGACATCCTGGGGCAAAAATCTGTCAGGGGACAGTACTTGGTCCTGCTAGTGAAGGCAGGGGACTGGACTCGATGACCTTTCAAGGTCCTTCCAGTTCTCTGAGATAGGCATATCTCCATATATTTATTCAGTCTCTGAAGATTTTCATTGCATATTCAGATGATTCAGAACATCTGCTAGGTTTGCTCAAACCATCATTATCATCACCATTTGATTGCAAGTAGGAAATTCTGAAAATATCTCTTCCTTCCTCCCCCTTTTTCTACGTGAATAACAGCTGAATTCAGTGTCCCAGAGTATTTGTGACTCTAAACACATCAGAGCAGAGCACCAGTTTTCATAACCTTCATCACCAGAAGCCTGGGACTATTTGACAGAATGTTCACTTTGCTACAAGTCCTTTCCCAGAGCCCATCCTGGATGGAACAACAGTATATTAGTGATATAGCTTTTTTCCCCTTTCTTTTTAAATCATTAAAGTATCCTCTACTTAAATTTGCTTCACAGAGATAACAGCACAAAATATCCTCAAAATAGCACAGCACATTGACACAGATGCACAATTGAGGAGTATGGACAATGGTAAGTGATTCCAGGCAGTTAATCAATAACCAGAACATGACCGTCTTCAGGTGTCACTTGAGTGAGGAGCTTGTCTGCCACTTCTCATATGTAAGAAAGGAATCTTTTCAATGTTACTGAATGGGTCACTGAATGAATGCCATCCAGTGTCATTTTTGAGCCTGTAAATGGCTGCTTATACCAAGTTAGCATCCATGAGTTACTGGTGAACTCTGCTGAACCATGGAAAGCCTTCGTCAACATCCAACATCCAACAGAGCCAATTGGTTTCCTTGGAAGATTAGTCACTGGTCTGTATTTGAAAAACTGAAGGGTGTTTTTTCAGAGCAGTCAGTACACACAGTTGCATAACAATGTTTCATGTACATTTTCACTCTTAGCAACAACCATTGTCTCATGCTCATGTAGGAGTTGTGTTGACAATCAGTTAAAAAAAAAATGAAGGTGAGTCCAAACATCTCAGAGACAACCTCTCTCTTCCCTCTGGGAAGGCATTTTGTATGTCTGATCCTATGAATCACATAAAAAAATTAAAATCCACTCCTGAGTTTACACTAATAAAAAGCCAAAAATAAATATAAATGTGCAAGTTATTAACCCAAATTTTCATTACAGAATTCAAGTAATAATAGATACTTCCAAAGCTTTAACCTACTGATACAGGCTCCATTTCAAAATAATTCTAAATCTGGTCATTAAAAATAAATGAACATGGGGCTCAATCCAGGCCAGGCACTTTCCGCTCCATAGAGTGGTGCACCTTAAAGCTGCAAAAGCCAAGGAGTGTCACTACAACCTCCACAAAAGCCCTCATGCAGATTAACCAGGCAAAGAAACTAGACTTATTCCAGCAGAGGAGGACACATAGGTGATAAGATGGTAGGTACTAAAACACTAGGACCATGCCCCTGGAAGAGCTCTGATTGCTGATGACCTGCAGAGTTTGAAATCTTAGGTTTAGGGGGAGCCAGAAGATGGGCTGTGCACTTCCCCTCCTAGCTGTGGTTTTTCAGGTATACTCCTAAGCATAGCCCAAAGCCTGACTCCAGCCCAAGGACTATGTGAGTTTTCTACAAGTTTTCTTTTTCTTCTCTGTCCAGAATAAAGGGCTATTTAGAAAATTAGAACATGCTGAAAGTAATAAAGAAGAACGAAACTTTAAAGGAAACACTGTCCCTAGATTTTCTATACATTTTAAATTCCCAAACAAACCAAAAGTGCACGCAGTTTTTGGACTAATTCTTCCCTATAAGAGACCTTTGAGAGCCTCTCTGAGCATGGAGGATCTTGCAGTTTCTCCTTCAGTTGCTGTCCCAACTCCTAGAGGATGTGTTTAGAATCCGGCCAAGGAGTTCTGGACACAGCTTTGTGCACAGAATGTCAGTGCAGAACCTGAGTTGCCCAGGGGCTCGCGGCTGTGACGTGAAATGATTTCATCTCCCTTGCACTGGCTGAGCAGCCGGCGTCCACAACATTCTCAGCCCAGGACACAGCAAAGGCTCTGTGATTGCTGTGTTCTGATTGCCTACCATTGTAGAGTGTCATTAGTCTGTCAGGCTAGCCTCTGGGACTCATATGTACGGTGGATGCCATTAAACTAAAGGCAAATATCTGGCAGTTATACTGACTTTGCCATGGTGTGTCCAATATTTAGAATGTACCACCATGAGGCATTTATTCTGTACCATGGTCACTCTTTACTTTATAAAGGACACTCATTATACAGTTCTGAATGGAACAACAAAACCTCCCTTCATTCATTGGTTTGCGTTCACTGCAACAAAGAACACTTCAGGTATAACTTCCCACAGTAAAACACATATGATGCAGAGGAAAAAATGTTTTTAATAGACTTGCAGCATTAAATACTGTATTTGGAATTGACAAACAAGCACACTTACCTATACTGCAATACACGTCCTCCCCAGTAGATGGCAGGTCACAACCTAGAACTCTTGTGCTGCCTACATTCTATGCTTATCAAGCAATAGACCAGTGTTTCCCAAACTTGGGACGCCGCTTGTTCACGGTAAGCCCCCTGGCGGGCCCAGCCAGTTTGTTTACCTGCCGCGTCCGCAGGTTCGGCCGATCGCGACTCCCACTGGCCGCGGTTCGCTGTGCCCGGCCAATGGGGGCTGCAGGAAGCGATGCGGGCCGAGGGACGTACTGGCCGCCGCTTCCCGCAGCCCCCATTGGCCAGGCACAGTGAACCGCGGCCAGTGGGAGTTGTGATCGGCCGAACCTGCGGACGCAGCAGGTAAACAAACCGGCCAGGCCCACCAGGGGCTTACCCTGAACAAGCGGCGTCCCAAGTTTCGGAAACACTGCAATAGACAATTCTGTTCTTGGAAGGTAAGCCCCTGGTGGGCCCGGCCGGTTTGTTTACCTGCCGCGTCCGCAGGTTCGGCCGATCGCGACTCCCACTGGCCGCGGTTCGCTGTGCCCGGCCAATGGGGGCTGCGGGAAGCGGCGGCCAGTACGTCCCTCGGCCAGCGTCGCTTCCTGCAGCCCCCATTGGCCGGGCACAGCGAACCGCAGCCAGTGGGAGCCGTGATCGGCCAAACCTGCGGACGCAGCAGGTAAACAAACCGGCCGGGCCCGCCAGGGGGCTTACCCTGAACAAGCGGCATCCCAAGTTTGGGAAACACTGCAATAGACAATTCTGTTCTTGGAAGGTAACTCAGCACAAGGCCATTTAGTTTCAGTTGATGACTCTTGGTTGGCTACCACAAAGGAAGCCATTTTGAGGACACTAGTGGGTAGTACAGAGTGACAGACAACCCCAAGAACAGACAGATGTGGACAAAAGAGTGGTATTTCAATCAGTATTTCAGGACTAAAGTGCATTTCTGGAATGTGTTCCTGATCCACTTATAACTGCTGCATGCTGCGATATAAATTCAGATTGGTGCTTGAAGAACTCTTGGAAGAGGACTGGCTCTAGGTTTCTATTTTTGCCTTTCTATTATGAAGTGTTATGCTTTTATGTCATGATGGATACCGGGAATAAGTATCAGTTATGCTCTCTTTTTTTTTTTCACATCTGCAGAGAGAAATTTTTTTAAAACCCCAACAGATACACAGAAGAATGAGGAAAAGAGATACACACACAGAACATTTTCATACACTTGCAAAATCATATTGCCAAAATATATTATTTAAGGAGTTGCAGAAAAAATATTATTTGTATTTTTATACCAGTGTAGTCTAAGTTTTTAATTTGATTATAACTTTATATATATATTTGTGTGTATCACACACACACGGTGAGCTGTTATTCAGAGTGATTTTGGTAGTCTAATGTAATGCATTAAGATTAAAATGCCTGTTCTGTTACCTGTAGTGCCACTAGTAAAACAGACAATCGACAGATCTTCTGGTCGAGGAGGCTAAAAATACACAAAGAAAACAGGAAAATTATAGAGTCACAGGTTAGCATCATTAGCCTTTGTGCTCATTTCTTTATTGAACCAATCATATCTCAACCCTGTCATTTCGATTTTTTCCTGGAGCTTTCAAAAACACATCATGTAATTCTTCCTTTAGTACGTTTGTCCATTTGATCTAGTTTCCTTCTTTTCCCCTAGGTTTAGGTGTGTTAAAGGAGTGTGCTTTGGGGTGACTAGTCCATCATGCAAGATCCTTGCCTACTTATAATATGCTATATTCCCTAATGAGAAAAAACCACAGCCCTCAAGCTTCTGCATGACAGTTGTTTGAACTACTTGTTAAAAAATAATATTTAAGCATTTGGCCCCTTTGGGGGTTACGAAATAATTTGCTAACAGATCCTGATTTTCTTCATCTGTATTTGTTATTCATGAGTGTCTCACATTTGGGATGAATAATACATAGATGATGATTTGTTTGAAAACAGCTATTTTCTATTTGTTATTCATGTCATGTGTTGGGTCCCCTAAGTCACGTGGCATTTTTTCTGGTCCCTAACTGGATGATAAACTTTTTAAACAACAACAACAAATATTGTTCTAATTTCTGGCTGAATGCTCATTCATTCTAAAAATTAGGGACATTTTTGGAATGTACAGGCATTTTCACAAATACCCACAAGCACCAAATACATGCAAGTAACAAATAATAAAACTGTAGGAAATTAAACTCAGCATTTTTACCTGTAAAGTATTTGGAAGTCAGGTTTCTGTCTACCATGCATCCAGCCTTAATCTGACAGTGTAGTTAATATGTAGTTTAAATGTTTGGGGGCCTTAGTTTTTGGAAGCCCAGTTTTAGGGTTACTATATTTGAACATTCAAAAAAGAGCACACTCCACAGGGGGAAGGGGGGATTTACACTAGTATCCCACCCCCGGCCCCGCCCCAACTCCACCCCTTCCGCACCCCTTCCTCGCCCTCATTCCAACCCCTTCCCCTAAGTCCCTGCCCCAACTCCGCCCCCTCCCTGCCCCATTGGACCCCTTCCCCAAATCCCGGCCCCAGCCCCGCCTCCTCCCCTGAGCGCACCGTGTTCCCCCTCCTCCCCGCTCCCTCCCAGCCATGCGAAACAACTGTTTCGCAGCACAAGCGCTGGGAGCTAGGGGGAAAAAGCGGGCACTCTCTCGAGTGATCAACATTCACTTTCTTTCTCCAATGATCAACTCTTCTTTGGGGAAAAATAATAATGGCAAAATCCCGGACGTTTTTAGATATTTAAAAGTTCCTCCCGGATGGCGATTTAAGAACCAATAAGCCAGACATGTCCGGGAAAATACGGACGTATGGTAACCCTACCAGTTTGAGACACCTTGGGCCTAACTTTCACTGCTGAGTGCTGCTATCTGCAATTGAAGTCAGTAAGATCAGTGAGTGCTCAGCAGCTATGAATATCAAGCCCAGTGTGTGTCAAGTCGGGCCACCAAAACGTAACACTCAGAATGACAGGCCTCTTTTGAATAACTGGCAGTGAGCGCACCCAGCAGGACCACAGTCATTCTTAGTAAAACCATACCCAATTCAACAGCTTTCAAAATGCTCCTGACTGGTGCTGCTGTGGTGCATTTTTCAGTTACAGAAATCCCAACAAGTCTCCAAAGGTGGCGGTAGTGGAGGAATCCACTCATATGCATTGGGTAAGCATTGCTAATTACCATTTAAATAAATTTGACTTAATATTAGAATTGAATCGGGCTACACATAGTTGGCTCTGCAGGGATGACACACATCATCTTCCACTTGATCAGAAGATAACTCATGACTGTGCTGTGGCCACCCATTGTGATTTGTCTTTTCTGGTTACTGTTTTGTTTCCTAAGGAACATTTACTGTGAGTTGACGTGCTATGGAGTGTAAAATTAGACACAGTGTCACCAAGACTATGAAAATGACTTGTGTCAGCACACGAATTCTATTCTTCTGTAATTCTGCAACTGCTGTTTTAGGGTCCAGTCTTATAGTGTATCAAGTTTAATAGGGTAGACCTCTAAAAGAAATGTATATGTGTAAGTGTTTGCAGGACCTGTCCCTTTTTTACTCTATGAGAACACCCGCCCCTCTTCCCCACAACATGAATGAAACAGCTGTAGTACAAACAAAGCCCTTTGATTCCTAGCATGGCTAGTGACAGTATGCTGAGCACTTTAAATGGTAGTGTCAGGGAAATAGGGGGTTTCAGTGCAATCAGGACATGTTTTCCTTGTGGGGAGATTGTCTTGGAAACAAGGACAGGAGGTGACTAAAAGGGAGTTCTGCTACTAGAGATTACATCAGACTAATAGCTCTTAGTCTGATTTGTAGGACTGAGTGCTCAGGAATCATACAAGAACAAAATAAGGTAGGAAGAGAAACAGGAAGATAAAAAGATTAGGGGATACAACTAATAAAGGGCTGTGGGCTTTGACCACTAGGCTCTGCTGTAAAGGGCCACTCTCATAAAAGAATGAAAGTCATCCCTTATCCTCAAATACATCACAAGTCTCAGCATATGGCAGTGGGGGAAGGGACAGCTAAACTGCCAGCAATTGATAGCCTGCAAACAACGTTAGAAGGGAGCATTGCATAACTGTAAATGAGTATGTTCCCTAATTGATCAGCAACTTAACAACGAAACAACATTAACGGGACACCTTTAAATGAGGAGTTCCTGTAGGTGGGTCCATATTATGATTAGGGTTTGAGTTAGGATTCAGGCTGGTTAGCAGGCTGGGGCAAGAGTTAAGGATGGGACCAGTTAGCAGATGTGAACAAGGATTAGGATTGGGGACGGATGGAGCTCTCAAACTAGGGTTAGGGATTCGGTTTGTATGTGGACCCAGATGAATCTATAGGAATCTAGTCTCAGATGTTTCCTGCTTTTTCTGACTGGCAATTGAGATGTCTTAACTGGAGCCATTAATTATTATTACGTTGGTTTTATGCTGCCTTTTTGTTGAATTGTAGCTCATTTGCCTTTCATAAAAGACACTATTAAGTTGATGTAGTCTGAAATCTATTCTAAAGTCAGGAATTTTGTTTAGCGGTTTTTTTGAAGATGGTTCGTTTAATTTGTCCTACTTATTCCCACACTTAGCATTCACAAAGCTCTTTAAGGAACACTGTAGAATCTCATCCTCTAACATTCCTTCCTTGGGTCTATGTCCTGAAATTCCATTTAAGGATTCAGGGGATATAATTTATGAAGCAAATAACATACATCTCAGCAAATGAGATCCACTACTTAGACTATTAGTGGAAAATAATGGAGCATCTTTAGGATCCTTCATTGTCAGACACCTCCTCCTGAGAAATATACCAGACACTACATTTAATGAACACACAAACACAGTGCAGGGTTTGTGCACACTCTGGCAAATTATTCTCTCTTTCATTTGTGAAATTTGTTTAAAATAACTACACATGATTAAAGGTTGGAGAAAAGAATGATTGGACTCACCATAGGGACATGGCGATTCTCATGGCCACAAGCCTGAAAGAATATTAACAAAATCATTTCCATTCTAATGTATGCAGATTAACATGTTTGTTAATAAACTGCAAATGACCAAGGAAGCTGGAGACAGAAAGGAAGAGAAAGAAAAGCAGGAAAGTCCTGCCCTGACATCTCTACAGGATCTGGTTTAGAACAAAGTTTAGTTGCAGTAAAACCTCTGAGAAAAATACATAAAACAGAAAAAGTAGCTGATCAATGTGCCTACTAATAATAATGTAACTTCCATGAGAAGTAGCTTCTTGCTTTAACTGAACATCCATCTCCTGGATTTCATCAAATAATATCTGAGCTGATTATTTCTGAGTCTAACATTAAACAAGAGGGATAGGAACATCACCTCTACTTCCTGCATGGATTGGACGTGAACACCACATCTTTTCCCTCTTTCCTTTAGGTCCTTCTCAAAAGGGTCCATCAGAATAATAGCCTTTAAGCCTGGCGTTTCTCTCTTCTCCACATGATCCAGGAGGATTCTGGCTTTTTCTGGTTTGTCACAGATTACTGTGGAAATATCAGCTAAAAAACAAAAACAAAATAATTTTTTACTTAAATTTAACGCTAGCTGCGGCTTCACAGTACTCTCTGTGAATCGCTGCTAATCAGTCTTTGACAGTCATTTTATATTTATATCACGAGATCTTGGAATAGAATATATATTTTCTCCCAGTCACCGTAAATCAACACTGAACAGAGCACACTATTGTATCTGAAATTGAACGAGTAGGAAAGCAAATATTTGTTTGCAGCACAAAGCGCATCAGACCGACATCTACAATTATTTTAGGATTCAATTAAAAATATTAAAACTGCAGAAAAAAATAAACCTGAATGGTATGAAGTGGTTGTTAGAAACTCAAAGCCACAATGATAAAAGGAACAGCTAGCAGCACTGAGATAACTCTCCTCACTGGAATGATCTTGTCAGCAGCTGGTTGCTGTTATGATCCTGCGCTATCCTGCAGCCACAGAAATCACAGCAAAGCTCTCCTTGAAGAGCCAAATTGAAATACACACTGGGCCAAACCCTGGTCCCACTGAAGTCAATAGAAAAAGCTCACGTTGTCCTCAACTGGAATTGGCCATCTGTGCAACACGTACGATGCAGTGGAAATAAAGGACATAAAAAGAGAAAGGATATTTTAAAAAAGGAATAAATACATCCTCAACTTGTGTCCGCAGTTAATTGTAAATTGACAGACGCGACAAAGAGTTCTGTGGCACCTTATAGACTAACAGACATATTGAAGCATAAGCTTTCGTGGCTGAATATTCACTTCTTCAGATGCATCTACAGATCCAGACTAACACAGCTACCCCTCTGATACTTGTAAATTGACAGTTTGCATCTGTGGAGGATCTGGCCCATTCTTTAAAAATATATATCAAGCGAGTCTCCAGAAGTCTTGAGGAAAGTGATTTTAGAACAAAGAAACCTCCCTTGTGAGAAAGCAGTGTGTGTTCAGGATTCTCATTTTCATATGGGATATAAAGTTAGATGCCACTAAAAATCTTCCCTGCTTTTGCATTAGTACAGCTCAGACCAGTCCCTGCAAAACAATTGTATAGCCTTGTGTTCGGCTTTTGGGCACAAGACAAAGTCT
This sequence comes from Macrochelys suwanniensis, assembly GCA_033296515.1. Lineage (NCBI taxonomy): Eukaryota > Metazoa > Chordata > Testudines > Chelydridae > Macrochelys > Macrochelys suwanniensis. Next base: position 94,209,225 of record CM065782.1, on the reverse strand, counting down.
TTAGATTTTGCTCTTACGGTCCTAAGCCCTGATCTTGCAAAGTTTGAAGACGGGGCTTAACTTTAAGCTTGTGAGTTGTCCCATTGGCTCCGATGCTTAAAGTTAAGCATGTGCTTAAGTGCTTTGCAGTATTGGGACCCTAGAACCTTAAAATTCTATTTGTAGGGAGAGAGTCTCATTTTTTATGGGAAGTCTATTACATAATAGAATTTACCCTGCCAGACAGAAATCCCAGTAAGACAGGTGCAATGTTAAGGCTCAAGACGCATAATGTTCAAAGTAAAATACATGCATAACGTGAGGTTACTAAATGATAGATTAATTGTTAGCACTTGTCATTGGAACAAAATAAGCAGTAATGAGCTAATGTTGTTGCAGGGAAAATGTATTACATATTGGGGAAAACTTACAAACACTACACTCAGTTCAGCAGTAGAACAAGCTGTAAGACAATGCATGGCTGGAAATATAGAAAGGTTATCCATTAGGGATAATTTCAGAATAATAAAGCGGATCCTGCCATGATACACAGAGATATAGTATATAACCTAGCTAAGGTTACTGAGCCAAAGCATCTGCCTTTAGGAAAGCAGACGAGAAATCAGTCAGTCATTCTGCATAACAAGAATGATTTTCTGAGAACCTCAATGATATTTATGCATGTCTGTTTTTACCTGTGTTGATAATGTAACGAATGGCTCCATGGCCTAATGTGTCATACAGGGGGACCACCACCATAGAATAGGTATAACAAGCCAGCTCAGAAATGATCCACTGGAAGGAGATGTTACAAAGAGAAAAGGGGTAAGGAATGGGGAGTGATTAAAACACTTAATGAGATTAAAATTTAAAGTGAGATCAAAACTCAAGAATATTGTTAATACTGCATGAGGTTACAGCAACATCTCACCTCTGGACGGTTTTGTGCAAAGACCCCAATAAACTGACTTGCTGATGGTTTACATCCCTGTTGGAGTAACCCTGATCCTAAAGCTTCTGCTCTTTCAGAGACCTAGAAGTGGGAGAAAAATGGATAAGAGAGAGGAATGTAAGCAGCAGACACAAATGAAACCTAATCTACAGTGCCTGGGCTCGAATATTAGTTTGTTGGATAACACATAAAACAGACTCTGGTCGCCTGTAGCCATTAAGGAACTCATGACACTTTTGGCATTCACCCTAGAGCCTGGGCTAAATTCCAACTTGAGCAATTAGCTGCTTACTTAAAACTCCCCCATCACATGCAATTGTTATGGTGCTCTTTATTTCTGGTCTTAGAGCTAATCAGTAGTTTATTTATTTCAGTGTGCATAATACTTTGGGTACTATTACATGGCTGCCCCCTCCCCCAGAAGTGGCTGCATTTCAGTGGTGAGTGAGGCAAAGTAATCACATTTGATCAAATCTGTACACCTGGCACATGAGTATGCCCACTGAAGTCAGTGGAACTACTTCCATGAGTGAAGCCATCAGGATTCAACCCAGGGTTTGTAATTCCCCAAAGCTTTGGCTTGCGAAAGATGCTCTGTAAATCAATACTACTAGTAGTCAACACTAAGCTCCCAATCCTGCTAAGTGCTGCGACAGCTCAATGGAAGTGAAGAGTGCTTACAGCAGCTGCCAGAAGGTGTGCAGCATCTGGGAGGATCCTGGCTCCAATGAAAACGAGCAGGTAATTGAAAGTGGTAAAATAATACATGATCACCCCGCTCCCCTGGATAGTGCTAGGAGGTTTCTTTTAAAAACAGATGCATTTAGACAGAAAGGATAAGAATTCTTGATGAAAGAAAGATTCACAATAACCTCACCTCTTTATACGACAACCATTGGTAAGGCTGCTTGGGCTTTCTGAATCCTAGACATGGGCCATTCTCTAAATGAAATAAACAGATTACAAAGTTATGGGGGTCTTAGAGCCAAGTGCTAATGAATTATAGGACCCTGAGCACTTTAACGGTAGGAGGTTGCTCTAAAAGTACATCCATTGTTATTATCAAGGTCAATCCACGTTTCTCTGAGGCAGAGTTCACGCAGAGTGCTACCCGATTAAAAAGGAAGACAGCCCTGTATAATGGGGCACTGGATTATGGACCATTTTGAGCCTTCATTCAAAATCGCAGAGGTGGGGGTGACATTGAGCAGGTCCAGTGCCCTGTTAAACCAGCTTTTCCTTAAGACAGTGTGAACATCATTATCTGATCATGGCTTTCCTCCCAAATGTCACCTCCCACAGGTCTGGCTGCCCTTTCATTGAAGCCCTAGGAAGTCAAAATTATTCCGAATAAAAATGCACTTCTCTGGAGGAGGAATGGAGAACATAAGTGTCTCACTGTGGAAAAGAGGACTGCAATACTTGGAATGTTAAATTGCCTTTCTTCCCGTACCTCACCACACATAACCACCGTCCACCGAGGTACTTACATGTGCCTCATCACCAGAGTAACAAACTGCATCCTATACAGCAGTTATTCTGTTGAGGGTTCTGGTGGCATTAAAACACCAACCACTTGAGAACAAAGCTCATGTGTTTTATTCAAGTCCAAAAAGGATCACAGCAAGGAACTCAGTAAATCTGTGGCCAGGAGCCTAGATACTCAGAGTGTAAGCTTTTTGGGGCAGGTCTTTTTGTTCTGTGTTTGCACAGCACCTAGCACAATGGGGTCCTGATGCATAACTAGGAGTCCTAGGGGCTATGGAAATACAAATAATAATAAATAATGAGACATTTCAAGGGTACAAGACAGGAAACGCTCAGAAAGCTTCAAATACATGTTAAATATGAAGGTTTTTACTGCATTTAATGTAGAATCGATACAATATTCCAGGTGTCATTTAATTTTATACTGAATGTCATTACATTTACCATGCCTGTACATTTAATTTTCAATGTACTGCAACATTTTGTATTGAAAACTCATAACTGCTTTGTAAAAGTTGTCACGGCTGGGGGTTTTGGCATCTGGGAAGGTGTGGGAGGCAATTGAGGACCGTGGGACTCATTTACCGGGTGTTCCTGCTAACTTATCAGTTACCAATGTTGCCATTTAAACTGTCATCATTAGGTTTCAAAGTTAACATCTCAGAGATAAGGGCAAGATCATACCTCCCAAAGCTATTGTTTCAGGCTGTCTGCAGACTCAGGCAGGCATCGCTATGCTGGTTTATACTTGGTTCAAGTTTGGAAGGTTTTTTCCCCCCTCAACCATGAAAGCTAGAAACCTTTTTTCTTGACATTAGTGCTTAGATTCCAAGGCACAATTCTGCAACATGCGATAGAGTCTGAGGCAAATTCCATCGTGCAGTTTGCAGGGCTCTGACTAGAACCTGTACTTGCACGCATTCCTTTCACTTAGTACATACATTATATCCTCTTCGCCTCCCTCTCTCTCATCCCTGTTCCTGTTCCTCTTTTCCTCAGCTTATCACTTCAAATGTTATTTATGTATTTACATTTTTAAGATTTTTCACCTTAAACTTCAGGTGCAGTAATAAAGAACAAAAAGGTGTCAAGGCCAGTTTATTTATATACAGATAGGGAAACCACGAAACAGAATTTAAGAATTCAGGCTGCATGTGGTCAATGTTATAGCTGGCATTAGGACTCTGGAATTCACAGCTTTCACTTCAAGACCTCTCTGACTCAAAAAACCCATCTGATCAGGACCTGTGTTTGCAAAGTCCTCATTAATAAAAGGTCAAAACCTTTTCAGGTACTTTCCTCCCCCCCACTCCTTTTGTGCCCTTGCAAGGCTCTGATAGGAAAACCTGGTACTTAGAAGGGTGACAAAGGCATCCTTTAAGAGTCATCATCTTGGAGCTACTCAGAATCTCCCCTGCTCCTGGCTCCTAGTGCCCTATCCACTGGACCAGTCCTGCCATACCAAAAATCACAGTTCAAATAAATGAACGCAGACAAAAAATACTTAATAATTCTATCCATCTAAACCAGCAGTTGGCAGGGTTTGTATCAACTGTAATTTTTAATAGCACTAACATGATGCTTTCTTGAGGACATTTCAAGTTACAAAATTAGTGTCAACCTAGGCCTGAGAGAGATTTAGTTTAATTACTGCAAGATAAATATATTGTGTCTGCTTTCTGTTCCCTGTAGCCACTGTTTTATCCCTAGACAATTAAAACAGCACTTTTTACAGTTGTGTGTGTCAAATGTAGGTCAACCGAAAAGGATCAGCTGTGGAAGGGGTGTAGTTCATTTGCTAAGCTATGCAGATGGGAACTTGCAAAATTTCTCCCATTTACCCAAGCAGGGTCTAATGGAAGCCCTCTGCATGTGGAACTCCACAGTCATTGCCAGGGGACCTGCAGGTGCTCAGCAACTCTGGAAGCCAAACTACATATTCATTCAAGTGCTTAAATATGAATGTAGGTGCCCAGGATTAAAAATTATGGCCATAGGATAACATCTTCTAAAGTGCCAAAGTGATTGAAGTGTTTATGAAAGCCAATGGGATTTAGGGGCCTAAGCCATTTTGCCACTTTTGGAGATTCACCCACACTCCCCACTTCACTAAAAATACCATGGCTTCCACGCTTGCTGTAGCCTGTAAAGCTCTTCCATGGCTGTATGCTAGTTTCTGCAGTTAAGAAGCTGACTATGACCTGAATTTGCTTCACTTCTGCACTCAAAAGTCCTACAGGCCCACATTTTTTGGGGCCGGTTGGTCCCCTAGCCAGCAAGCCCCAATCTTGGTCAACAGCTAGGGTGACCAGACAGCAAATGTGAAAAATCGGGACGGGGTGGGGGGTAATAGAAGCCTATATAAGAAAAAGACCCAAAAATCAGGACTGTCCCTATAAAATCAGGATATCTGGTCACCCTATCAACAGCAGAGCTCTTATTGACTTCACTGGGACCAGGATTAAGCCCCAACAGCTGTTTTCTCCAAAGACAACAGACCCAATTCTACCCTCTGACCAGCGCTGAGATAGCAGCATTGAAGCCCAGTGGGGTTTTAGTCAATACAATCTTTACATATCATCATCACTTACCAGATATGTTAAATCCCCTTCTAAATACTTCATACATTGTCCTTGCATCATCATAGTAGTGAGTTAATAATTCTGTGCTGTCACCTATCACGGACCGCCGAGCTCCTTCCCAGCCCTATGGAAACCAAAACAACATATAATGATCGGATCAGAACCTTTTGAAAGAGAGAGACTAAAAAACCAAACAAACCCAGCACAACCATCTTTGGAACCTGGTCCCGTAGTGCAGTACTTAGGCCATGACAGCCTGAGCATAAAATGCAGGATCAGGAAGTTGGCATCATAAACCCAGAGGCAGATAGAATTTAATCATGAACCGGCCTTAAATTTATATTATAATCTGCATGATAGATTAGCCTGTAAATTACAGGTGCTCTAATATTTTTTGTGGGAAAACATATTGAATTATATTCCTGTGTTAGCCTTGAGATAAATATTTGCTTTTGTCTAACACTGTATAAAAGTCAGACAGGCAGGTTTGTTATGATTTTCCTTAACCCACCAAAAAAATCCGCGCTGTTCCGTTTCTGTAAAAATAAAAAAGCCAAGCCAAGCCATAAGGGCTTTATAAAATGAAACACAAAACACAGTCTATGTGATTCACTTTGTAAGCACATTTATTCTTCACTCATAAATGCAGTTCTTGAAGTAAAAACAAAGGAAAACAACAACTGAGCCCCAAGCCTACTAGACTAGTTAGACTACTGGGCTTTTGTGTTTGCCCAGAGATACTGATGCACTTGCACCAGCTTCACCACTGATTTTACTCTCTAACCACGCCCCAAGGATTTAGCCCATTCCTTCCCTCCAAGGCTCTAGACGATTGTGTAGCTTTCTTACTCTCTCCTAGTACATGGAACAAGAATCTTAACATGCTCATCATTTAGAGCAGTTGTAGGATTTATTCACAGATTGAAATTAGAGACTAATGTTTCTAGTCTCAAAAATCATTTAAATAGTTCTTATGTTAATAGAAATATTTTAGGCTGATCTAGAAGGAAGAGACTAGAAAACAAAGCCCCTCAAATTGCATTGAATCTCCCTTACACCTCCCATCCTCCCCAGAGAAATCTCCTGGTTTTTCATGATAGGGAGCAAATTTCCATTTCATGTCTCTCTTTGCTTTAAACAGAGTTTGATTAAAACTGATTTGACATTTTTTAGTTAGAGGATGAAAAAAATATAAATCACTTTGGTTGGTTTCAGCCTAGCTTTGCTCTCCTTTAAGAATGCTACATTTTAAAAATGAAGAATTGAAGGCTTTCAGGACATTATTTATTTACAAAAATAATCGAGTAACATAAATGTTGTGCATTTATATTCCATCCATCATTCAGAAGGATTTCAGAATGCTTTTTTATTAACTTTACACCAGAATTCACCACTGACATGCAGCCATTTCTCTTCAGAAGCTGCTGTATTCCATCCCAGAACACAAGAACATTATACAAGAGTTAATGATCCAAAACATCTTATCCATTTAAAAATGGAGAGGAAATGTGAGTAGGGAGATGTAATTAATTAATCAGTCTAAACTTTGGTCAGCTCCCTGGCGTTATCATACCATACTCTTGTAAAAGTTGCCATGAGTTGGTTTTTTTTTTAATGGTCTGACTTAATTGCACATCTTGGCCTTATTTAATTCAATGGTAGTTTTGTGATTAGCTTCAGTAGGGCTAGGATTTCACCCTTTACCTAGAAGACTTTATTGGCATCAGCACAGTGCCTGCTAATGCAATGGGTTGAGCACTGGCTCTAGGCTGACCAGATAGCAAGCATGAAAAATTGGGATGGGGGGTGGGGGTTAATAGGTGCCTATATAAGAAAAAGCCCCAAATATTGGGACTTTCCCTATAAAATCAGGACATCTGGTCACCCTAACTGGCTCAGTACTGACTCAGAGAGAAAAATGACAGCTGCTGAATGAGCAACATCCTTACAGAAGAATGCTTTTACTTTGGGAGTTTCCTACCCAAGTACATTAGTCTTAACTCTGTTTAACTTGCACCATCTGGTTGTAGGTACAATCATATCTTTAAAACCGGCTAATCCATATTTTTGAAAACATTGCACCAGCTCTGCACTAATATACAGTAACTCCTCGCTTAAATTTGTAGTTATGTTCCTGAAAAATGCGACTAAGCGAAATGATGTTAAGCGAATCCAATTTCCCCATAAGAATTAATGTAAATGGGGGGGGGAGGGGGAGGGTTTACTTTCCAGGGAAATTTTTTTCACCAGACAAAAGACTAAGTTTTAAACAAACAATTTAATACTGGTACACAGCGATGATGATTGTGAAGCTTGGTTGAGGTGGTAAAGTCAGAGGGTGGGATATTTCCCAGGGAATGCCTTACTGCTAAATGATGAACTAGCAATTGGCTGAGCCCTCAAGTGTTAACTCATTGTTGTTAATGTAGCCTCACACTCTACAAGGCAGCACCAATGGAGGGAGGGGAGACAGCATGGCAGAGACATAGACACACACCCTATGTGTGGGAGAGAGAGAGAGAGAGAAGCACATTGCCCCTTCAAGTACGCTGACACCACTCTAAGTACATTGCCTTTTAAAGCATATCAGGAAGTTGAGAAAGCAGCTGCGGCCAGCAAGCTCTCTCCATCCTGAGCCCTGTCGTGTCCCCACCCTGCTGTATACGGAGAAGGGGTAAGCGGGGGACAGAAGCAGGGGGGAGAGGGACACCCTGACATTAACCCCTCTTCCTTCCCCCACACAGCAAGCAGGAGGCTCCCAGGAGCAGCTCCAAGGCAGAGGGCAGAAGCAGCACATGGCAGTGGGGGGAGGGACAGCTGAACTGCCAGCAATTGATAGCCTGGTGGGCAGCTTCCACACAGGGAACTTAGGGGAGCGGGGAGCTGATAGAGGGGCTCCAAGTCCACCCTGGTTCCAAGCCCCTACCAACGAGCTGCTCTTCCTGCAAGCAGTGGACAAAGCAGGCAGCTCCCAAACAACGTTATAAGGGAGCATTGCGCAACTTTAAACGAGCATGTTCCCTAATTGATCTGCACGTAATAACGAAACAATGTTAAGTCAGATGACTTTAGATGAGAAGTTACTGTATAGATATAACCAATCCACAGGAGCAACTCACAGATCTCTGGTTTGACAGTGCTCTACACATTAGTAGTAAAAATTCAACCCCTAGTCAGACTACTGGGACATACATTTGTTTACAGGGCAATACTGTAAGGTGTTTACTTTTTGAATAATTGATAGATTCATATACTTGAAGATCAGAAGGGACCATTATGATGATCTAGTCTGACTCCCACATAGCACAGGCCAAAGAACCTCACCCAATGATATCTGCATCAAGCCCATAGCTTGTGTGTGAGCTATAGGCTATTGTTAAGATAAGAAGGAGACTTTTAGAAAGAGATCCTAAGTGATGAAGAACCCACCACACTGCTGAGTACATTGTTGTAGTGGTTAATTACCCTTACTGGTAAAATTTTGTGCTATATTTTCTGTCGGAATTATTTTAAATTCAGCTTCCAGACATTGGATAGCATTGAATTCAAGACCAACTTCCATAAGGAGCATTGCTATAGCTGGTGAACAAACCAAGTACAAAATAGTAACTCTGACAAAATCAATAAAGCCAAACTGAAGTTTTGAAAGGTTCTAGCTACCTATTCTACACTAATAACTATTCTAGCATCGATGAAGCTTGCAGAAGGCAAAATATCTTTTTATTCTTGTACTTCATCTTGGACTTCAAAACAGCATTGATGATAACTATGGGACAGAAAATAGTCCTGTCTTTCTGGAACAGGTATCTTTAAAAAAAATCTTAATAGAACTAAGTAACTGATTTTAGTGCTGATCAAAACAGGCTAATTGTTTTTTGTGGAAAATTTTAATAATTTTGTTTGTTTTCAGGAAATTTCCCTCATTAAATTTCAGTTTTTCAATTAACAACCAAAAGTCAAATATATTTTAGTTTGCAGTAAAAATGTCCAGTTAGCAAAACCCAACTTTTCTTTATACAAAAACAAACAAAGCCCCCTCCCCCGCTCCATTTTTACTAATTTATTTCCATGAAAACTTTTCTTTTGGGAAAAAGCTGTTTTTCATTTAAAAAAAAATGTTTTGACCAACTCAAATAATTGAATATAAAGGCCTTGATCCTGCAAACACTTACAGATGTGCTTAGCTTTACTACCATGAGCACTGTCACTGAAATCAGTGGAACTACTCATGATAGTAACATTAAGTACATGCGTAGGTGCCTGCAGGACCATGACCATAGTTTGGACCTATCTGTCAAATTCAGTCCTGACGTAAGAGCACATAGCTTCTACTGACTCCAAATAGAGGTGCACCTGTTACCCCCAAACTGAATTTGATCCCAAAAGTTCAAAGAAACAATCCCATTCAAATTCCACCCTCATACAAGAAAAAGGTACCTCAGCATGCTATCACTGGCCACCTCTGCTTTTGTTTGCTTGGTTGTTTTAACTAGTGCAGGAAAAAGTGATAGCCCTAGTGGAATCATTACCTTCCTATGACACCACTCAGAGGAGTTTAAAGTCCCAGAAGAATTTGTGTAATGAACTTTAGAATTCATGTAACATAGTCGTTATCTAAAGCCAGAATGGATCACCAGATCATCTAGTCTGACCTCCTGTGTGAAAACTGCTTTCAGAACAACACTGGGACCACTCCCACAAAAAATACATGACACTGCATGATTCTCTTGGAGGTAGTTTATGTTTCCCAAAGACTTTTGAAGACGGATTGCTATAAATCTGTAGATGGCATAGGGAAAAATATTCCTGGAAGCTCATTTTATTACTAATGAAAAAAAAAAAGCAAAAGGGACACCTGCTTGTAGTCAAGAATTCATAGCTGGAGAGCCCGAGGGATATTGATAATACTGTAAAAAGTGGAGTTTAATGCAGGTTCATCACAGTAGCTCTGTTCTGCAGTGGGAAAGGTGAAAAAAACGTAGTGGCGCTGAAGTTTGCCATTCAAAGATAGACGTGATCTCTCCTCTGTAAGTACAATATTGCACTCTTTTTAAAAGGGAACATTAAATTGCACCAAGGGGCAAAGTCTGACCCCCAGACTTGGTGGGCACAGAGGTCAGTAGATGCAGCAGGGTTAGGAGCAAGTTTTGGGGAGCACAGGCTGATAGTGTTCATCCACCGGTGTACAGTGGAGTCTAGCTTCCTGGGAGTTGCCTGCATAGCGTTACATGCAGGGAGAGGTAGTTAGAGAACAATGTGGGAATAGTGGATTTGCTACTATGTGGCTCTACTTCATTCCCTCTTTCAGAGAGGCACTGACAAAGATACAGGGTTGCTTGTGGGTTTGGGCTCCACTGGAATCAGTGGAAGTTTTGCCATTGGCCACAACGCGATCAGGAGCTAGGCCTTAGTATGGCTCATGCGTCTGTTACTCTAGGGAAGTTTACTAGCCTTCCTGATTCACAAATAAATACCACCTCAGGTCCACAGACAAGCCAAGCTCTTGGGAAGATAAGGCGGTTTTTCCATTAAATAATACACTTCCCAGTATGTTCAGCAAAAATTTTGGACTCTTTGGATTTTTTTTTGTTCCCCACCTCGCCTTTTGGTCTTTCTAGCTTTCCTGTGCTGTTGCCTAATGATAGCCTTTGATAGAGAAAAGAGGTTGCTGCATCAGTGATTAAGCTTCCACATGACTCAGATTCCTATTAAAGCCCTCAAGTACTCAGGTGATACAAATCAGCTCAACACACATAGTATCTTCAATGAGGTGGTTCCTCTCATCTGGTGATTACTAGTGTGGATAACCCCGGATTAATCCTTACAACATCCAGTTTCTCTCTCCTTCCATCAGTGAGTACATATAAAATAAAAAATACAGGGTAGCAGATATTTTAGATAGGAACTCTCATGGGAATATTATTAGTTTGCCATGTCAATTTCATAACAACTATAACCTGCTTTTTGCAAAGTACTTTCCAAATACTAATTATTCGCACCACACCTCAGTAAGTTAGGCAGGTTTTATTCACTATCTGGTACAAGGGTTTAAACTGAAGCAGAGAGCAGTTAAGTGACTGGCCCAAGGTCATACAGTGAGTCAGAAACATGGCTGTGGAGAGAACCCCAGAATCCTGGTTCTAATCAGAAGAAAATGCTTCCATGGGAAATGTAAACTTTTGCCTATTTTTTTTAATAAGTAAGGACAGTGAAGTTCTCTTAAAGGGGAACCTGCTAGCCGGACAAACCTGTCATTAGAGTCTTACTATATGTCTCAATTTTGAATACAAGTTCGACTTGAGATGCTTTTCTTGGAAGTTCTTGCACTTTAACATGGGGCAGTTTCTTTAGACCTCAAGGCTCCTTAAAAGCATGGAGACGAATAAATACTCAACCTCAGGTTTGGATTAAAGCATAATTTTTTGCAATATCACTGAGCATACAGCAGCCACCATTACAGAGTTAGCATTGCACACAGTGGTATGTGAGATTATAATTACCATCCGTGGGAACAGTAAACCTTGGTTTTTTCAGTGGCTTGTATGTAATTTTTCAGTGCTTCACGGTCAAGCCAGGCTAAAACTGGAGGAATTAAGTAGGGATTAAATTCATGGTTTGGATGTTAGTTTTCCAGGAGTTTAAAAGGAAGGAACAAAGTGGGTCAAATTAATCCGTGGTGTAACAGACTGTGAACCATTGTCCAGGATGGAACAGGACAGCACCCACAACAACTAGCTAGGGCCTGATTCTCAACAGCCTTGCAGCCATGTACACTCATGCAAAGTGGGTGTAAAACGGTACACTTCTGATTTAGTAGCACTCTACAACCACTCTGCATGGGTGTGAATTACTCTACAAGGGACCTGGCAGTGGAGACTCAGCCCATGGAATCTAGCCAGCCTAGCCAAACCTCTGCATTCATAAGGGTTAATTTTTTATTCGTTGAAGGGTATAAATAATGCTAGCCTTACCTCAACTTCTTCTGACTGCATCAAGAGGTCACATGGTGGCTTCAAAGCCTTTGGCCGGCTAGCAAACCAGTATGCGATCACAGCTGCAACGGCACCAATGCCAACTAAGGTGGTAGCTGGCAAGCTGTGGAAAAACTGGCTGAAGTTGTCAAACTCGGGCAGCCGCAGGCTCCTCAGGATTTCCCGTGCTTGCATCTTTTCAAAGATTGAAAGGGCAAATTCTGCAGGATCCAAAGGAAAAGAATGAGTTAATGCCACAGGATTAACAGACATAGTAGATATAGGCCAAAACATTTGCCGTACTTCCAAGGGAACGAAGGCAAGGAAAGGCAGTTCTTGCTACCTTTTATAAACATACCGCTATGCTGACCCAGAAACAGAGCTGGCTACCGAAAAAGGGGGAAAAAAAAAAAGGCGCAGCTACAAAAGAATGGCACAGAGCAAAAAGCGTAATTAGCATCACGGAACTGTGTATATTTAGAATGTTCTATGCCCGAAACATATATTGAAAGCCCCCTGGTGCTGCTTGAAACCAGACCCTTACAAAGACAGAGAGACTGAGACATGGTAGGCAGCTGACTGCTAGAAGAGATGCCTTTAACATGCATGGATTTTTTCCATTTCAAATATGCTTAGCACTGGTGATAATCACATGATAACTTAAAGGGGCAGGGTGCACTCTGCAAAAGGATGCGTCACTTCCGTCAGCAAGAGGATCGTTCACAGTCATTACAGAGACGCAGAGTTTTTTTAAATGACTATAAAAATTTAGCAGCAGCTATTTAAAGCTGCAGCTTTTTCTTTTACTTTGTGAGCCATCATCTTTCAGGAAGCCTGTAATTTTTCCTCCCACCTCTAACTCAAGGCACTGACTTCTGTGGGCCCGATTACTGTGCTGTCGTAGCACCTCTTAAGTAAAATAAAAATAAAATTAGCAATCTCTCCATTTCTTCTTTCCCAACCTGTAGGAGAAATAACCTGATTAATTGTGTGTTGGTTTTCATATATATATCTGAAGAACAAATTGAAAGGAAGCCAAGTCAAAGAGATGAGTTTTGCATTTAGTTTTGATGTGGTGCATTCTAATCTCTTGTAGGAGTGAGTTCCAGAATCTAGGTCCAGTTCCTGTGCTCTTGAGCTTTCCCCTGATTGGTCAACAGTTTCATTGTTTGGGTGGAAGATAGCTCCTGTCATGGGAGGTCCTGGCTGCAGTGACAGAGGTGATTTCTCAGGTAGCTAGGGACGATCTAACAGTGAGCTTTGAATATCAAGAGACAGACCTTGAACTGGACTCTGCATGTTTTGGGGAACAAGTGCAAGGAGCAGAGCACCAAGGTTATGTGTTTATGCATCCCATGCTGCTCAGCCAATGGGCTATTGTGCTTTGTACCACTGGGAGCTTTCTCAGGCTCTTTGGATTCGTTTTGATGTGTAATGAGGTGCAATAATCAAGCCTGAAGGTCAGGAATGTGAACATAAGAACAGTCATACTGGGTCAGGCCAATGGTCCATCAAGCCCAGAATCCTGTCTTCTGACAGAGGCTGGTGCCAGATGTTTCAGAGGGAATGAACAGAACAGGGCAATTTATCAAGTGATCCATCCCCTGTTGTCCAGTCTCAGTTTCTGGTAGTCAGAGGTTTAGGGAAACCCAGAGCATGAAGTTGCATCCCTGGCCATCCTGGCTAATAGCCATTGACAGACCTACCCTCCAAGAACTTGTCGAATTCTTTTTTGAACCCAGTTATAGTTTTGGCCTTCACAACATCCCCTGTGAATGAGTTCCAGAGGTTGACTGTGCGTTAAGTGAAGAAGAACTTCCTTTTGTTTGTTTTAAACCTGCTGCCTATTAATTTCATTGGTGACTCCTGGTTCTTGTGTTTTGTGAAGGGATAAATAACACTTCTCCATTCTCTTTCTCTACACCATTCAGGATTTTATAGACCTCTATCATATCCCCCGCCCCCTCCCCCAAATTATCACTTTTCTAAGCTGAATAGTCCCAGTCTTTTTAACCTCTCCTCATATAGAAGCTGTTCCATACTCTTAACAATTTTTGATGGCCTTCTCGCTACTTTTTCAAATTCTAATATATCTTTTCGGAAATGGGGCGACAAGAACTGCACGCAGTATTCAAGGTGTGGGCATACCACAGATTATATAGTGACATTATCTATCCCTTTCCACATTGTTCACTTTTTCGACTGCCGCTGCACATTGAGCAGATGTTGTCAGAGAACTATCCACAAAGACTCCAAGATCTCTCTCGAGTGTGGCTCATCAGGGCCTGATCTGTGTCTGATAGGATGGGGTACAATCTTCAGGTCACTGGCAGGACAAAGTGCATGTTCTATGCCCCCTTGACCATTTGGGCATTAATCAGTCCTCAGGAGCCTAAAAGGACACCATGGCTGCATGCTGAATGAACAATGTGAAGGCAGAAGCCCTTGACAGTGGGGATGCTATAGAGGAGGCAACTTTTTTTCAAAATCCTTCCTTATTCCTATCAGCATCCCCTTATATGAGTTGAGGTTTATCCAGCTGCACAGTTCAGCAAGGCTTTGTGAATAGTGGGAAATAGTGCCTGCTAAATGGTTTTTTGATCTCAATGAATTTAAAGTATTATCGCAGGTTGGTGCAAACTTCCCCTGTTATAGTTTCCTAATATTTGTATTTTAATATTTTGCATTAATTTAATCCCTTTGGTCCCAAAGGATTTTATAGACTAATATGCCTAGTGAGCACATTGTCCACCATTAAAATGCAGTGGCTGCTGAAGCAAAACACAGCAGCAACACTAGTTCTGAAGGATTGGGTGCATCTCGTCCAGCTGAAACTGCAGGGGGAATTTTGGTAAGTAGAATGAATTCACTCAAGTTGGCATTTTGGCCAGGAGGCCAAGACTAACATCTCTGGTCTTATGGATTGATCCATGAGAACTTGAACATCTGCAAGATACTATGATCTAGCGTCTGATTTATCAGTGTCCCATGGCCACTCTACACCCACTATGCTGCCAAAGTGGCTGCAAAACAGCCGCACAATACCTCTCCCCCTGAAATATGTCACCAGTGTAGGCAACCCTAGTGCAGGAGGAGTTCCAGGGTGGACGGAGCCATGGCCTGGGCATTTCTGTAGCTTGGCTATTCCTCGGCTGCTGCAAAGCCCATGATGCTAAGGCAACAGAGGTGCAACTCTCAACTACTCTCTGACAGGATAAATGCAAGCCGCCTCCCCTTGGTCCCGAATCCCTGCACCAATAGGAGGTGGAATCAGGCTCCTAGAGTTTACATCTTATCTGAAAGACGGCACTTCCAGCAACGCATCTATAGCACTTAACATCCTTCTGGTCTGGCTGCTGACAATTATCCATTCCATTCCCATGTATTTGCATGTGTTGTTGTGACTAGGCCTGTGTGTGTTGCCATCCCTAGTGTATGATATTTTACTTAATTAGTCCATTTAAATTTATTTAAATTAGTTATTTTTTGAAGCTGTAAAGTGCCACAGATGTGTTAAGTCTGAGGTTTACTTGTTTCCTGGAAGGGTGGGGGGTGGTGGGGAGCCGACGGGATGGGACATTTTCTTTAGTAACCTGTTGAGTCATTTGATCTTTATCAGGCCTTTCTTTAACTTACTGCTGGATCTTTACAGCCAAGAGCTCCCACTGTGTCCCTGACCATATTATATGTCAACTTTGGGCTCCTATGGATATACTGTTTGCAGACGGCAACAGATCAGCCTGCTTGTATGTAAATTTCAAATGGCTAACTACCGCCTGGGGTCTGATCCTGCAGCTCTTACAGGTGAGCAGTGCCCATGAATCAATGGGATTATTCATCTGAATATAGGCTGCAGAAGCAAGGAGGGGGCTGTCTATGCTACTGGAGGATCTGCTATGCAAGAGGGATCCTCAGCTGGCCATGAGGCCACCTTTAAGTCCAGTATCTTCTTGAGAGTCACAGAAGAACTGGGTTAAGGAGAAGAAATGTAAGACAGAGCCACAGACATGTAAACGATAATGGACCAGTAGATGGTGCTCAAAAATATGCAGCATAGGTACACTGCAACTAGCTCCTAGGACTCAGCTCTTTACCTTTCAACTCTTAACAGTGGGAGCAGAACAAGTACAGAGGCTTTATGCTGCGTAATTGATCACAGTGTTATAGGTTTTGGCTGCACAGGGAATGTGCTGCTGTGTGGACTGGCCAGTACAATTCTAGCAAAGAAGGCTGGATCTGACTTCCCTCACTTACCCCAGCTTTACACGACCGATTTAAATGAAGTTACTCCTCATTTACACCGCTGAAAGGATAAGCAGGCCAGAGGGGCATCATTTCATCACTGCGCTGGGACCCCTTGCCTCAGAGGGGTTCATAGGGCAGGGCTACCATCCCTCTGGGAAATATGCCCGGTACAGGGAAGCCCAATGGCCGTGTGCTGTGCTCGCATGGCTCTCTCTGCTCTACTTCTGCAGCACTCCCAGCTGCAAGGGGCGTTCGGGGAGAAGCAGAAGTGGGCCAATGCAGGCGGAGGGTGCGACACATATGCCTGGGGCGTTCTCACAACTTGGCAGGTCTGAACCCCAGTAGGCTCACCAAGGGTCAGTGAAACAGGGGCTCAACATCGGGAAGCTCCGAGGACTGCCCTAGCCTGCTCCAAAGACATCTGTGCAGTCCCTGAACGGGGGAAGCCCAAGATACCTCCGTTGTGTCCTGTGCTGACACCAGTGCAGGCATCACCCTGCTGCAGAGTGATTAGGATCCTTCCACTGCAGAGGAAGAACAACCTCCTCCAGAGCAAATGCTCACTCATCGGCCTAGCCCTGCCGGCCTATCCTACATAACTATGCAATTCTCTGTTACCAGAAGGACTGAATATTTCCCCCTCCAGTACAGATGGGGAGGGGAGACAAGAAAGAACGAGGGGGGAAATCCTTTTAGGTGTAGATCCTCAGCTACTTAAATGGACACTGTCAAGGTTGTTAGGCATTAACCTACCTTGGCAATTGCCCCATGTTGTAGGTCTGGCCTCTACAGACTCTAGCAATGGAGTTTTTTTTAAACGGATATATTTCTTCAGCACTAAAAATCAAAGGAAAGAGAGGGGAAAAGAGACCCTCAACTTATCTGCTTCCTTCTGTAAAGAGATCAGTGCACATAGAGCGAGCCAGAAGAGCTGACAAGTCATGTGACATGTCACGGTAATAGGAAGGGACACCTAGCAGCCCCCAGATCACTCCCTTTCAAATTCAGGAATTGTTTTGTCTTTGGCGATATAAAGAGGAGGGCTGCCCTGGCATATTATCTCCGTCCTCAGTGGATCAGCGCAGTGGGGCTCATTCATACACAGAGACAAGACATCGAATTGGGATCTTTCTGAATACAAATTCTGTCGGAGGTGTCAAGTGGTACACAGAGCGACAGCCTCGGGTATAGAGGCTATGAAGGCAGGTATAACAGCTAGTGAATGTGGAAGAGCTGCTGCGTGGCTGTTACTGCTGTCCCAAGGCTGGATTAGCCCCCAAGGCTGCTGCTCCCACTCCATTCCACTCCGCAGGAATTTATTTTGGGGACCCCCATATATATTGGCTCTGGCCTCAGCCCCTCAAAATCCCTAGATGCAGGGAACCCACAAGGAGCTGTGCCTTCCGTGAACAGGACATGTCCTGCTTCCTGTCCTGTACAGCTGAAGCACCCTACCAGTTCAGCGGAGGTCAGGAGTCTCAGGACCCTATCTGCCAGCAGCTGGAGGGATAGATCTTCTTTGGGTATAAGTCAGTGCATTTCCATTGCCTTCAATGGCGTGATGCCTACTTATACCAGCTGAGGCTCAGGCCCTGTGGTTCTGTGAACATTAGCACTGACGAATCTCCTTGCTTTTATGTACAAAGCTGTGACCATCGGTACAAAGGACATATCTCCCCTCCCATAATCAATGGCTTGCTTGCCTCCAGAAATCCGGGCCCGATTCCTCTCCCATAGGGTGACAACCAGGAGTAACTCCATCAAAGTTAATGGAGCTGCACCGGTGTGAGGGAGGTTTGTTTGTGTGTTGAATATACAAGAAGTCACAGCGTGCATTTTAAATAACTGCCTCATATTGACTGAGGCAAGCAAGCTCACAAGGGAAGCCCCTCCCCCTCCCAGCTTTGAAACTATGAGGGGAAAATACACCAGGTAAATTAGTTGGGAGGGAGAAGATCTAAATGGTTAATGGTGCCCCTTTAAATTGCCGGAGCACATTTTAAGGCTGCACCAGCGGTTGGGCTTTGCGAGACAAATCTTTTACGGTAAAGGAAGCTGAGCATCCTTTTGTCTCATGCCCTCTGCCCCGTTCAGTCTCTGTAACCGCTTGCTGATTATTGGAAAGGATTCTGTTCCCAGGGTGCGGGGTAGGGGGGCTCCCAGTATTTAACAAACAATGTATGCACTGAAATTAACAGAAAACTATATGGTATTTCTTCCTGGGAGTCATTGCACATGATGCATTCAAGGTCAGGCTCATTATCGCTCAAGTTTTCTGTCACTTCATGCTGAATAGGCTCTAGAGAACATATTTAGTAGCTTTTAGTAAGTAATTTTTAATAGTACATGTGCTGAAAGCTACACATATAATAAATAGCTAGACCCTGTCCCAAAGAAAGAGCTTGCAGCCTTAGCGTACAGCGAGAGAAAACAAACCAAGCAGGATGAGGATAGGGAAGACAGGATAACAATGAAACAAATTATATTCGGTGAAATAAACGGTCTTGTCAGCCAAAGCCCAGCCATTGTTTAGTGTTTTATAGGCATCAGAGCAGAGCTGACTTGAAGGAGGACAATGGAGTGAGTGTACAGATTTTTAGGGAGAGCTCCTCCCATGGATAAGGAGTTTGTCAATAATCCCTGCATGTATTTAATAAAAATCATCCTTCATGAAAAATACTAAAACCAAGTTAGTTTCAGATCCCAGATTCAGGCCTTTAGGTTCTACTACAATAATTAAACATTCACTCTGTGTTTCCATTTAGGAATATCATCCTATCTAGGAATGTATCCCTGGCCTCTGGGCACCTTCACAGAGTTCTGATTATTTAACAGAGCGTCTAATTACATTATTCTGGCAATTTAGATCCATGTTACAAAATCACAGCACGTGCTGGATCAGAGTTAACAAAGTGGAACAATAGGCTGAGGTTACATCCTAAAGTGTTGATTGTCCCTTTATCTCAAGCAGAATTTCTTCAACACCATATTGGGCATGATTTTAAAATCAATGTGTTAATCAGCAGGTTTTCACTAACTGATGACAAAGGGAGGGAAGCTCATTGCTAAGCAATTCTTAAGGAGTAGAGAAAGCATTGCACATCTATGTTACTTAAATTTTCTGATGCTTACAGAAGAGCAGTCAGTCTTAATAAGGTTATTTAGCCAAATTTGCAAATTGGTGCAGTGTAACTAAGAAGGGAATCAGACTTGCTTTCTGATTAAACTGTCTGTGGTCCCTGTAATTTTGAAACAACCCTCCCAATAAGTTTGAGAGCAATGCTGTAACCACCTATGCAAGCAAGCACTGGGCAACAAACTAGAAAAGGTGTTGAAGGGGTGGGGAAATGCAGGAGAGCTTTGCAACCCCTGCAGTGGGAGAAGTCAAGCTCTCTCAGTTGCAGCCATTGCTTTTAATGTTTGCCAGGCAGAATGTGCTTGTACCTAACATCAGGAACCATTCCTTGAGGGACATCTAAAGGAGGAATTAGTGATCAGATTGAACTTCAACATTGGGATCACCACCAAGAGCAGGTGTATTGAGGCATTAGACCTTGTTCTGGGTATTTTAGGGTAGATTCCCAACAATAAGGGCAAGTCTTGACTTGGAAGTGAAGGGTGAAGCCTCCCCTAGCACAGGCCAGAGGCCTGCATGTTAAGGGACGAGTAGTACTCCTGGTACAGAATGGAGAGAGCCTGACTGCCCCTTCAGCCATGCCTCAGGAGAGTGGATTATTATTGCACACATGATTGCTCTGTAGCCTAGTAACACAGTTTAAGGCCAGAAGGGACCATCAGATGATCCAGTCTGACCTGCATATCACAGGCCATTACATTTCGCAAACAGCCCTCTGTTGAGTCCAATGACTTAAGCTGAACGAAAGCCAACTACATCCTTAGGAGACTGAACTGTTGCGCTGGGCTCTTTGCTACATGTTTGCATGGTGTAATTTGTGTGAAATGTCTAGATTTTGTAAGTTGTTGATTGGTTTCAGAAAACTCAAAGCTGTGTCCTTTACCTTCCAAAAGAGTATGGTGTTTTCATTTAAAATTGGCAGGGGAAAGGTATTTGGCCAGGGTGGAATTTGACTTGTATGGTGTTATTTATTCTTGCATATAGTACATTCCCATTATATAACAGCAATGTTAAGAGGTCCATGAGATTGCATATACAGTAAGCAGAATGTCATTAGTAGCGTCCGCTGAGGAAAGATACATTATAAAATATAAGCAATAGGCAAAGTTTCCACATGATACCTAGGGGAAATTATTTTCAATTGGGCTCATTCCATCTGCTACAGTTAAATACTCCAGGGAAAATCCAAATATTAAAATCAATGTAATGTATTAGGTACATGTACGATTCTTGATTACTGGTGGTTATTCAAGATCCCATGACCCATAACCCCAGTGTCCTGCTAAATTCCCACTTGGGCAATTACTTTCCGCCAACCTGAAAGTTTCCTCTGTAGTTTAATATAGCTAAAATAAGTGCCTAGGTACTTCAACAAAAAGGTACTTTACATATATTACATTCAAAAAGTAGGTTTGAGAGGAGGACAGACAGTTCCCCTTCACCTTGTGACTGAAACAGTTGCATCATGCTAATGAGCACTGTTAAACAGCTCCTGTATTCCTCCTCAGAAAGGACTATATTTCAGGGGCAAGTTTAGTGATTCCTGTCTTTGTGAAGTTTGTCAAGATTTTCAAATCCTTTGTGATGAAAGAAGTTATAACTATATTATTATTATTATTATTTATAACTCAGTCTAAAACACACTGCAAAGCATCATGGAGGATTCCATATTGATGGAAATAACACAAACAAATGGGAAATTAGAACTGCACACTGAGCGTTCCAGTACATTAATCAACTCAGCCATCTGAACAATTCAATGGCAGGATTGCTGGAATCCTTGCATACACTAACTTGCAGATGCAGCAAGTAACATTTTAGGAGGAGTGTTACATAATAGTTTCCTGGTTATACTTCCATGTTTTCATGGTTTAAAAACCATGATTTGAATGGAGATTTTAGGTGAGTAATCTGAAATCACATTTCTTTCCCATCCTCACTAATGAGGATAAAGAATTTCTCAGTTTCTCATTTCTGATATTCAGAATCTACAGTTTCTAGGCTAACGCAGTCATTGGCCCCTATTTCTGATTACATATGATTTTAGTATTATTGTGCTGCAGATCTTATCTGGCTTGGGTCTTGCAACAGTTAATCTTGATATTGCATCCAAAAGCGGCTTGGCAGTGACTCTGTCCTTAACGACGTTTGGGTAAGCAGCCCTGCTTTTGGAACATAGCCCACACTTACAATGTCGAAATAACTCAGACAGCAGCATCATCTCGACATGTGGGAAAGGCACTGGTTGCTCTGGGCTGACCACAGCAAGAAGAATTTTGTAATGGGGTGTGTGTGTGTGTGCGCGCGCGCGCCACTGACAGTAAGTTCCCTCTAAGCTGTGCAGCCGCCTATTAAGCCCCACGCAGGGGCTTAGGGCTGCGGCGGGGAGAGATGCCTCTTCCCCAGCATGGACCTGCTGTGCGGGGGGAGAGGCGCCCCTCCCCACCAGCCCCAGCATGGACTTGCCCCTGCCGGGGGAGAGGAACCCCTCACCCTCCCCCGGCCCAGGCCCACCAGAGACGTCAGGGAGAGGAGCCACTCCCTTGGCCCAGCTCAGCCCCGCCAGAGCTGCCACCGGGGAGAGGTGCCTCTCCCCCAGCCCCGAACTGCTATGGTGAGAGAGGGCTGGGGGGTGGGGGGGAAGGTCCTTTCTCCCCGCCACAGCCCTGAGACAGCCTGCACCCCCAAACCCCTCAGCCTGCACCTCCCCCACACCCCAACCCTCTGCTTTAGCTCTGAGCCCCCTCCTGCACCCTGAACGCCTCATTCCCAGCCCCACCCCAGAGCCTGCGCCCCTAGCCAGAGCCCTCATCCCCCCCTACCCCAACCCTCTGTCCCCTCCCACACTCCGAACCCCTCAGCCCCACCCCCACCACATGAATTTTGTTATGTGCACCAATTTGAAGGTGATGTGTCACATATTACCTCCATATTGGTCCACATAAAATTCATTCTGCACATGGACATAAAAAATTAGAGGGAACACTGCCTATAGTAAATGAAAGTTTTCTGGTGTGTGCCTACCGCAATGAATACCTTACTGGCATTCAGAAGTGTTGGTGAACTCTGTCTACCTTGCCTTCACTATTAAGGTATGCAAGACTCTACTAATATGAAAACTTTGAAGTTACAATTCATTTTATATTGAAGTTGAAGCTTCAAAGTTTTCACTAGATTTCTAAATTATTCTTATGAAGGAAAAGTCGAGGCAGGAGAAAGGAACGGGGGGAGGGAGAGTAAAAATATGTGCAAGTAAGAAGAGAAGAGAAGGGAAATGGACCAGAGAAAAAAGAGAACAGGCTAGTTAACTAGCAGGAGGGAATTAATAGTCTCAAGTCTCTGGAGCATGGGCTGGTTTAGGGTGAAGATGCCTTCTGCAGTAGTGTACATTTACTTTCCATCTATAGAGGTTCGGTGGCTTGAATTACCTGCCAGGCTGTGGTAATAACTAATACTCACTTTGATTATTCTAAAATTCCAAATGTCCCGTACTTGAACTCAGTACATGAAAGAGCTGTTGAATAGGGCGGGGAGATAATCCCTTTTTTAGTTCTTATAAAGGGTGATAATCCATTCATGTAACTTTGAAAATATTCACTATTTTCACTTGTGGTAAGAACACTTTAGCTTAACCCTCTAAACCATTCTATGCAGCTAACTGTATAAAAGATGCCCTATTACCATCTTGAATAGATCAATTAAGGCTAAAAAATTCCAATAAGCGTATCTTAAAGCACCACATGAAAGCAAAACTATATCAATGAGCCAACATTATTCTGATAATCACTCAAATATGATTCACATTTTAAAATCTCTAATTTATCGTTCTCCTTTCCAATGTCACAAATACACTCCTCTAGTTTACACTGCAGTTCTGGACCACCAAATATTGCCCTCCCCCCCACACACCTTGAGGCTACAAAGATAGTGTAATGCTATTTCCAGTCTTGTATTGAGCAGAGCTTGACCAGACCAGAGGCTCTGCCTTCTAGTTTACATACATCATTAATCAAAATGTAGACTATAACTGCACTATTCGTTTATATTTAATATCAGGTATGTCACTCAAGGAGACTGACTGATCTTACACTGGTCTAAACTGTAACTCCAGTGAAGTCAATGCAGTTAATGGGTATAACTCCAGTGTGAGAGCAGAATCAGTCCCATGGTATGTCTATGATGCAATTGTAATTTTATTGAATGTCCAATTTGGTTAACTGATGACAATATTCCTATCATTACTTCATAGATTTAATCCCTGCTCTGGAGGCCAGAAGTCCCATAGAGTTCAGGAGACTAAAATTTACATGTCTAGCATCCAAGTAAAACTTCTCATCATTATATCCATATCCAAGCACAAAAGAGTATCTGAAATCACACACCCAATTTTCTGAGGTGCACTAAAGGCTGTTAGTTATAGCTATGAACTAGCAAATGTAAGTAAGCTCTTATTTGGATTAACGCTGTCAAGTGATAAAAAAATTAATCGCACAATAAAAAAATTGTGATTTAATTGTGCTGTTAAACTATAGTAGAATACCAGTTAAATATTTTTGATGTTTTCTACATTTTTTCAAATATATTGATTTCAATTACAATACGGAATACAAAGTGTACAGTGCTCACGTTTATATTTAATTTTGATTACAAATATTTGCACTGTTAAAAACAAAAGAAATAGTATTTTTCAGTTCACCTAATACAAGTACTGTAGTGCAATCTCTTTATCATGAAAGTTAATTCTACATTTGTAAGTTCATGTAAAAAACAAAAAAAACTGTATTCAAAAATAAAACAGAAAATTTTAGAGCCTACAAGTCCATGCAGTCCTGCTTCTTGTTCAGCCAATTGCTCAAACCAATCTGTTTACATTTTCAGGAGATAATGCTGCTTGCTTCTTGTTTATAATGTCACCTGAAAGTGAGAACAGGTGTTCGCATGGCATTTACATACCAGATGCTCTAAAGTTTCATATGTCCTTTCATGCTTCAATCACCAATCCAGGGGACATATGCCCATGCTGATGACAGGTTCTTCTCAATAACAATCCAAAGCAGTGCAGGCCGACGCATATTCACTTTCATCATCTGAGTCAGATGCCAAAAGCAGACGGTTGATTTTCTTTTTTGGTGGTTCGGCTGCTGTAGTTTCTGCATTAGAGTGTTGCTCTTTTAAGACTCCTGAATGTATGCTCCACGCCTCTCAGATTTTAGAAGGCACTTCAGATTCTTAAACATTGGGTCGAGTGCTGTAGCTATCTTTAGAAATCTCACATTGGTACCTTCTTTGCATTTTGTCAAATCTGAAGTGAAAGTGTTCTTAAATCAAACAACATGTGCTGGGTCATTATCTGAGACTGCCATAACATGAAATATTTGGCAGAATGTGGGTAAACGGAGCAGGAGACACACAATTCTTCCCCAAGGAGTTCAGTCACAAATTTAATTAACACATTATTTTTTTAACGAGCCTCATCAGCATGGAAGCATGTCCTCTGGAATGGTGGCTGAAGCATGAAGGGGCATGCAAATGTTTAGCATATCTGGCATGTAAGTACCTTGCAATGCCTGTTCTCATTTTCAGGTGACATTGTAAATAAGAAACGGGCAGCATTATCTCCCGTAAATGTAAACAAACTTGTTTGTCTTAGCGAAGAAGTAGGACTGAGTGGACTTGTAGGCTCTAAAGTTTTACACTGCACTCAAAAACAAAACAGTTATGTAACCAAAAAAAAATAAAAATCTACATTTGTAAATTGCACTTTCACAATAAAGAGATTGCACTACGGTACCTGAATGAGAGGAATTGAAAACTACTAATTCTTTTGTTTATCATTTTTACAGTGTAAATATTTGTAGTCAAAAATAATATAAAGCAAGCACTGTACACGTTGTATTCTGTGTTGTAATTGAAATCAATATATTTGAAAATGTAGAAAAACATGCAAAAATATTTAATAAATTTCAGTTGGTATTCTATTGTATAACAGTGCGATTAAAACGGCGATTAATCGTGATTCATTTTTTAAATTGCAATTAATTTGAGTTAATCGCGTGAGTTAACTGTGATTAATCAATTAATATGGAGAGAATGACCCTCAGGCTTCACTCTTTAAAGATTCCCAACACTTGCCCAGATTCTCTAGCACTACAGTCTCCTCAACCACAATAAGGCAAACTCCCCTGGCTATACAGTATTTGCGGCAGAAGCAACATACTCCTTCTCCATAAAGGGTGTCCTTGACAACAGTACTGTTTTTTCATTAGTACTTGAATTGACAGAGATGAGGAAACAAAGCTTATTGGACCCGAAACATCTCAGTCTAAAGGGTGAGATGCAAAGCTACGTCACTCAATGAAAAATTATTCTACAGTGCAAGCTTTTTGAGCCTTTAAAGCTGCATCTTAACACCCCTTTGCTAAATATTGATTGCCCCAACCTCACAAGCCCACAAAATATTGTTTGGGTTTGTGGTTACATTGTTGTGACTCTACTGACCTCAGCAAAAATCGCACCAGTGTACCAATGAGCAGAATTTGTGGTGATAATTTCAGCTCGCCAATCCTGCCCTGCCCTGCCCCAGGCCCAAATGGAAGAAAAGTCTTCCTGCATGTATATTTCTTTACACTTAAATTAGTGCAATTAGTGCACTTAGTTAGTCTAATCAATACCTATTGCAATGCTGAAAGATCTTATTTTAGACCTGAGTACTTTAGACTCTTTTTCCTCCAGGACAAATATTTAAAATCAAATATACCGTATATCATTGAAATTCAAATAATTTCCATTAGACCTTATAACATTTGACAGTCAACAGGAAGATGTCTAGTTATCTGGTTACTGTTTTTAATACCCTGGCCCCTGTATTTGGGGTTTCCCTATGCTAAATGTGAACAAGCACAATCCTGTGTTTAGTACAAGAATTCCACATCATCTCCAGGGATTAACACAGGTTTTTCTGGTCAAAAAAGTTTATGTAAAAAAATAAATTAAAAAAAAAAAAGGCTTTTTCTTTACTATCTTACACTAACAGTTTACTAGATTCCTTGCCTCCAATGAGGTTTCTAGGTTTTTTTGCAAAGCAGCATCTAAGGCATTCAAGTGCAGACTTTCCCTAGTTTGAGTATATGATAAGAGGGCCAGGGGGGCTTCCTCTGCCCAAGCACGGAATCAAGTTTAGTTACTTACTTGGTCCATGTGGGGATTCTAAGATTCTCATGCGAACACACCCTGTGATTCAGGACTGTCTGTTCCTTTTCTTCCCTTACAGGAGCAGCAGCTAAGAATGCAGCACTGCAATGACAGGCAACCTCCTCCAAGATGGGAAAGTCGTTCCAAACCAGCTGCCAGGATTCAAAAGCACAATGCAAGCTCCACCCTCTCCGAGAGACCAACTGGATCAACTCCTTCATACTTCCAGTTCTCTCTAGATGCATGAATCATGAGACCCCTCTCAAAACCACTGCTCCCCCGGGTTGTGACACGGCACTGCGCTAACCCCTCATGATCTGATTCAAAGCCCAATGAAATCAAGTACAAGACTTAACTGGGCTTTGCAGCAGATCCTGAATCTTTAGGCAGGCGGGCGGAGTGTTATTTACCTAGCCACGCACACCTCTGCCCCCCATATTCGGGACATAACCATGGAGAGGTGTGTTATCAACTTTGTTGCAGCTGAATTGTTATTTATATGACCCTTTAAAGGGAGGCTTGCAAATTACCCATTATAAATTACAGTAGATATTCTAGTGTGTATGATACTGTGGATAAAATCATTACTTTGGTGTCATATTATGAGAAAATAAATGGGAGAAAGTTGCTTTTAGAGCCTGACTAAGATAAATCCTTTGCAATATTTGACTTACTAATATTTCCCAGGGACCCATCAGGATAGTCATTTGACAGTAAAGTCTCACTGCTCTGAGGAACAGCAATTAATAGAGACCACACTGGGGAAATAATCATGTCAGATACCACTGGGTCCTTTTTCCAAATCTTAAAATGGCATAATTCTGAAAGAATTTCTATAAAGACAGAATGCATTTCCACTGCTGCACTGTTGTATAAAAATTCTGTTAAAAAGTATTCACTATATATTTGAAGACTTATTATCATTGATTAGAATGGATATTAATTTCTCTGAGACTCATAACAGCAGAAAGAGTTACTGTGTAACAACACTGACAGTAAACATTTGTAAATTTTGTCTGTAGCCAGCACAATATAATTATACGTGCCTGGTGAAAGCACTCAATGGGAAAGCAATTCTAGTAACAACTAGTGTCATTAAATGCTGTTTAGCTACTGTTGACTTACAATAACTCAGATGAAGGAACTTGGATCTTAGGAGACTACAGTCTATGGATTCATAATAATTGCTGTAATTAAAAATTAGAGATAGTGCAAAATAGAATTTTGACTGTGAACCTCTAACAAATTTCAAGAGGGGGGAGCTAAATGTCAATCAATTCAGAAGCTGCGGCTGTGGATTTAGTTTGGTTCAGATCCCAACTACAGGAGTTTTGCAATTCTGGTCTGGATGCAGCTCAAGTCTAACCAGGCCAGTCACTCATAAGATTTTAGCCCTAACTGGCAAAAACTCTGAGAATAGCTGCGTTCCTGGCATGCCCACCACTTTTGGGCAATAACTTGCGAGATTTCAGAGATATCAAAGCTGGACCTGAGCCCTAGCTCTGATTTGGCCTCAGTGCAATACCTGAAACCTAGAGTAATCGGAATCTGAACATGTTCTCCTTGGCTCACGTCTAATTAAAATTAATATGAAATAAATGGGGGGTGGGGGGAAATCAGAGCATTGAAAATGCCACATTTTTATTTGCAGCTAATTGAAAACTGATGCCACCTCCTCCTTTGTTTTGATTTATGTAAAATCCTAGCAGTGAAGGAAATGACACTACGATACTTTCCAGTAGGCATAGAACCATTTGTAATGCCATTAATATGGAGGAGGAAATCTATGGCAACACTTAGATGTCGATTGTAATACGCAGTAGCAAAACTCCTAGGAGACTGAAGATACAGAAAAGGATTACCTGCAACAAGACAGTAGGTAACAAAACCAGCACGTACTGTGAAGGGTAAGAAAAGTAGCATGTTTTAACTGACATTGGAGAAAGGAGATTTGACTCTGTCATCTCCCATTAGGATAGGTGCCCTAATCACCAGGCTAGAGAGTAATTCTTACACTTGGACTCTCTTTCTCTGGCCCAAAGACTCAAAGTACTTATCCAAAGTTGAACAACTGCAACAGAAGAGACTGCGGGGAGCTCTCACATCAGACTACCCGATAGCCCACTGGTCAGAGCACTCTCCTGGGAGGACCCTGTTCAAATCCTGCCTCTGAACCAGGGAGGGGGGCTCCCAACTGTGGATTGCAAGCACCTCCCTGCAGCCTGGAGATAAGCACCTAACTCTAAGGTGCAAGGCTTAGGACACACCTCTTTTGTTAGCATCTCTCATTGGCTGGGTTAGGTGGCTCCCTGCCACTGTTCCCTCTAAGCTGTGCACGTGTGCGCGCGCACACAGATCCTAAACACCATGCACACGGCGCAACATTGCACACAAAAAAATGTGCACAGAAGCACAATTTGCACAGAATAATTTTTTTGTGCACACGGCCTCTCAAAAATTAGAGGGAACATTTCTCCCTGCCTAGCATGCTATGCTGGCTTTTGCAGACCCCATTCTTAGGCCTATCTTTCCCTATGCATCGTATAGAGACCCTAAAAACGTATCTCAATCTTTGTGGATCCAATTGTTGTTCCAGTGATTTTCTAGGAGCCTAAAAGTTAAATGTCCCTTTGCAGATCTGGGCCCTAAATCCTTTTACACTTGCATGTGAACATAAATTTCAATAAAAAGAAAAGAACGAAATACTTGTGGCACCTTAGAGACTAACAAATTTATTTCAGCATAAGCTTTCATGGACTACAGTCCGCTTCATCGGATGCATGGAATGGAACACTCAGTGAGAGGATATTTATACAGTCAGAGAAACATGAAAAGGTGGAAGTAACCATATCAACTGTAAAAGGCTAATTAATTGAAAGGCACTGTTATCAGTAGGAAAGAAACTTTTGAAGTGGTAATCAACATGGCCCATTACAGACAGTTGACACAAAGGAGTTAAGGGTATTTAACGGGGGTGAGGGGGTGAGGGGAGGGGAAATAAAATTCAATTAACGTAATGACCGAGCCATTCACAGTCAATATTCAGACCTAAGGTAATGGTATCTAGTTTGCATATTAATTCCAGTTCAGCAACTTCGCGTTGGAGTCTGTTTTTGAAGTTTTTCTGTTGTAAAATTGCTACCTTTAAATCTGTCATTGCGTGATCAGGGAGGTTGAAGTGTTCACCTACTGGTTTTTGAATGTGATGATTCCTGATGTCAGATTTGTATCCATTTATTCTTTTGCGTAGAGACTGACCAGTGTGGCCAATGTACATGGCAGAGGGGCATTGCTGGCAAATGATGGCATATATCACATTGGTAGATGTGCAGGTGAACGAGCCCCTGATGGTGTGGCTGATGTGATTAGGTCCTATGATGGTGTCACTTGAATAGATATGTGGACAGAGTTGGCAACGGGCTTTGTTGCAAGGATAGGTTTCTGGGATTTTGTTTTTGTTGTATGGTGTGTGGTTACTGGTGAGTATTTGCTTCGGGTTGGGGGGCTGTCTGTAAGCGAGGACTGGTCTGTCTCCCAAGAACTGTGAGAGTGAGGGATCATCTTTCAGGATAGGTTGTAGATCTTTGATGATGCGCTGGAGAGGTTTTAGTTGGGGGCTGAAGGTGACGGCTAGTGGCGTTCTGTTATTTTCTTTGTTGGGCCTGTCCTGTAGTAGGTGATTTCTGGGTACTCTTCTGGCTCTGTCAATCTGTTTTCTCACTTCAGCAGGTGGGTATCTTCGAGACACCACTGACTTCCTGAGGAAACTACAATCCGTTGGTGATCTTCCAGACAACACCATCCTGGCCACTATGGATGTAGAAGCCCTCTACACCAACATTCCACACAAAGATGGACTACAAGCCATCAGGAACAGTATCCCTGATAATGCCACGGCTAACCTGGTTGCTGAACTTTGTGATTTTGTCCTCACCCACAACTATTTCACATTTGGGGACAATATATACCTTCAAGTCAGCGGCACTGCTATGGGTACCCACATGGCCCCACAGAATGCCAACATTTTTATGGCTGACTTAGAACAACGCTTCCTTAGCTCTCGTTCCCTAATGCCCCTACTCTACTTGCGCTACATTGATGACATCTTCATCATCTGGACCCACGGAAAAGAAAACCTTGAGCAATTCCACCACGATTTCAACAATTTCCATCCCACCATCAACCTTAGCCTAGAACAGTCCACACAAGCGGTCCATTTCCTAGACACTACTGTGCTAATAAATGATGGTCACATGAATACCACCCTATACCGGAAACCTACTGACCGCTATACTTACCTACATGCCTCCAGCTTCCATCCAGAACACACCACACGGTCCATTGTCTACAGCCAAGCTCTAAGATACAACCGCGTTTGCTCCAATCCCTCAGACAGAGACAAACACCTACAAGATCTCTATCAAGCATTCTTAAAACTACAATACCCACCTGCTGAAGTGAAAAAACAGATTGACAGAGCCAGAAGAGTACCCAGAAATCACCTACTACAGGACAGGCCCAACAAAGAAAATAACAGAACGCCACTAGCCATCACCTTCAGCCCCCAACTAAAACCTCTCCAGTGCATCATCAAAGATCTACAACCTATCCTGAAAGATGATCCCTCACTCTCACAGTTCTTGGGAGACAGACCAGTCCTCGCTTACAGACAGCCCCCCAATCCGAAGCAAATACTCACCAGTAACCACACACCATACAACAAAAACAAAATCCCAGAAACCTATCCTTGCAACAAAGCCCGTTGCCAACTCTGTCCACATATCTATTCAAGTGACACCATCATAGGACTTAATCACATCAGCCACACCATCAGGGGCTCGTTCACCTGCACATCTACCAATGTGATATATGCCATCATGTGCCAGCAATGCCCCTCTGCCATGTACATTGGCCACACTGGACAGTCTCTACGCAAAAGAATAAATGGACACAAATCTGACATCAGGAATCATCACATTCAAAAACCAGTAGGTGAACACTTCAACCTCCCTGATCACGCAATGACAGATTTAAAGGTAGCAATTTTACAACAGAAAAACTTCAAAAACAGACTCCAACGCGAAGTTGCTGAACTGGAATTAATATGCAAACTAGATACCATTACCTTAGGTCTGAATATTGACTGTGAATGGCTCGGTCATTACGTTAATTGAATTTATTTCCCCCCCCCCACCCCACCCCCATTAAATACCCTTAACTCCTTTGTGTCAACTGTCTGTAATGGGCCATGTTGATTACCACTTCAAAAGTTTCTTTCCTACTGATAACAGTGCCTTTCAATTAATTAGCCTTTTACAGTTGATATGGTTACTTCCACCTTTTCATGTTTCTCTGACTGTATAAATATCCTCTCACTGAGTGTTCCATTCCATGCATCCGACGAAGCGGACTGTAGTCCACGAAAGCTTATGCTGAAATAAATTTGTTAGTCTCTAAGGTGCCACAAGTATTTCATTCTTATTTTCTTTTTGCTGACACAGACTAACACGGCTACTACACTGAAACCTGTCATAAATTTCAATGGAATTTAGGCACCTAATTCCTCAAGGCTCCTTTGAAAATCCCAGCATTGCTCTTCTATTTGCTAAGACACCAACAAGCAATGTAGCCACTAAGGAATGGATGCATCATTTAGTTTCCTGCTCATTGCTAGTTATCAACTGACATACAATTCTCTATGTAGTCTAGGGTGACCAGATGTCCCGATTTTATAGGGACAGTCCCGGTTTTGGGGTTTTTTCCTCACATAGGCACCTATTACCCCCTACCTCCTGTCCTGATTTTTGACACTTGCTATCTGGTCAGCCTAATGTAGTCATTTAGTGTATTACATTTCTATTACATTTCACCCACTGTTGGTGAATAAGAAGAAGCAGAATTAATTTCCCCTGTAGGAAGAAGGTGATTAAAATGTGGTATGGGAAAAAAAAAGTTCCCTTTTGCATGCATGCTCAACTAGAGCCCACCTACACATCCATATTGTTATCTGACTAACCTTTGCTTTAGGTATCATATTTGGGCAACTAGTAAATTGTATCTTGACTGATTAATGGCTTGTCCCTCTGGGACACGCTGTACCTCAAAGTAGCACCCTGGAACCCCCACACTCACCACTGTGATATGATTCGGATATGTTTTGTACAAAGTACACCTTGTGAGGTATCATTTTGTAAGTCGAGATCTGTTGATCAATAATATCCTGTTGAATTGTAGGTACTATCACTGTACGTGAAGCTACGAAGGATTGCTATACGAGTGTTACTGAAATATATTGCGAGATTGGGAACGCCTGCAGCCAGCCTTTCAGTTACAACAAAGGAGTAGCCATCACCAGCCAGATGGTCGTTAATGGCTCATCAGTACACAGTCCACTATCCCAGAGGCTTCTTTGAGAAGGCAGTCTGCCCCCATGGCGTATGTAACACACATCGCAGCAATGATCTTTCTAGCAGCTGGAAAAAAGTATTAAAGAGGGAGAGTGACATTGCTTGACCTGACCCCCTTCACTCCCCCTGCACCCATCTCAACACCTGGAAGAACATCTGGAAGAAAAAGGACTTTGAACTGGGGAAGAGTGGTCCCAGGGTGAAAGGGTGTCTAATCTGCATTGAGGAACTGTAATCTGCTTGTACCATGTGTTAGAGTGAGACACTGCTTGATTCAAATCTTGCTAAGTCTGTTAAAGTTAGAATTTAGATTTTATTTCGTAGGTAACCAACTTTGATCTGTGTGCCTGCTACTTATAATCACTTAAAATCGGTCTTTCTGTAGTTAATAAATGCTTTATATTTTACCTAAAACATCGCGTTTTGGTGGAAGTGCATGGGGAATCTCAGCTCAGATAACAAAGGCTGGTGCATGTCCCCTTTTCTATGAAGAAGTGGCGAACAAACATTGGTCAGGCTTCTGACCAGAGCAAGATGGTACATTTATGGAGTGCAAGGCTGGAGGAAATTGGCTGGCGCCTCTCTATTGATGGTTCTTGAGTGGCTGGGAGATGATTCATGTAGCTCAGTTGGGAATGTCCCTGCCTGTGGATGGCTGTGTAAGTGCAGTGCCTGTCAGAGGCTTAGAGTTCAACTCTCACAGTGTGAGAGGCAGCCCAGACTGGAAGGACCGGAGGGCTCAGCAGTCTACAGTCCAGGCTGCACCCCATGGACCCCGTCACACCATGCAATTGCTTCCTGCTTTTCTAAACTCAGCCATATTTTTTAATATTCTTTTGGGAATTATGTTCATCACTCAGCTTCAGAGGATAACAATTAGGGCCCCATTCCTGCAAAAAAATTCATGTGTGCTTAATTTTATGCACTGTGAGTAGTCTCATGGACTGCAATGCGAGCGTTCACAGTACATAAAGTTAAGCGCATGCATAAATCTTTGCAAGATCAGAGTCTAATATAGTTCTTATAGGACATACAAGAAAGCACTAGTGCTGCTTGAGTCTGGAGCTGGGATATTTCTAGGAGACCGTAAAGAGGGATACAATGAAAATGAAGCTCAGAATGGAAGTTGCTTGTTTTGACTACTATACAGTAAACGAAGATTTAAACAACATAAGAAGCTGCCACATGTGACCGAGGGAGAATTTAGAACCACATGGTCTTGCAGATTTACAGAGAACCCGGGCTGGGGGTGGGGAGGAGGAGGAGGGGAGGTATGCAGTCATAGTGACCAAGAATGGAGATGGACATAGCAGCTGGAATGGCTTTGAAATATCAAGACGCAGCAAGCAAGGAATATAGAAGAATCCTATGAATGAGAAGCAGGGCATAAAACCAGGTAAGTTTTTTATTTTTAAATATCAGTACTCAAAACAAAACAACCCACCCTCTTCCCTTTAGGAATTAAACCAGCTGAATCTGTTAATCTGGCTACCGGCCTAGAGGACTATTAAAGAACTAGCTTTCAACAAGTACATAAGCCTCTTTAGCATGAATCTCTTTTGTGCCCGCAGAGCTGGATCTCAATGCAGTGAACCTTGAACTGAATGTTTGGAACTCGGGAAGTAAAACCAGAACTCTGGTGAAGCAGCCAGTAACTGTTCCCCTCCACTGCCATGGTTCTCAGCATCCTGCATTCCATCCAGTAGCATTGTTCTGCAGTGGTGATCTATAAGGACCTAACTTCAGTGGAAAAGGGGTTAAATCCAGTTCAAACCTCTTTGAGCAGGAGATCTGCTAAAGAGGAATAAGGTAAATAGTGTTCATACTGAGTAAGCCTTCAATATTGTCTCATGAGCTTTAGTTACCTTCTGGAGGGAGGCGGACGATAAATCATGTGATTAGTTCCACTGGGCCATATTTATCCCCAGTATCAATAAATTTGGCCCACTGATGTAAATGGGCCTATTTAGATGAGAGAAGCAAGCAGGACTGGGCCCCAAATGGAGGGAAAACTGTCTTGTAGTGAAGAGGAATGTAAGAGAAATGAATCAGGAAGATTATATGGATGTATTTTCCTCATGTACAAAATTATTGACAGATACTATTTCTGTACATGGCGGTTCTTCAGAGAAGCTAGGGGTCACGATACTGATCAATGCTCTCTGGAGATATTTTTATTCCAATGCAGCATTAATCAATTTAATTTATACAGCACTCAATTTTCCCAGCCTCAAGAGCCAAAACACTTGTGCCTTGATAATCAGCGTCCCTGACCACCACAAATCCTATTGCAGTTAATAGAGGCTCGAGGTGATTTGCATCTTTGAAAAAAAATAGGCCATTAGTGCACAGTACAACAGTTGTAAACAATTATGTCACACTAAAATTGCCACCCTGTTAATTCAGATGGCTTGTTAACGCATCACCAGCTGTGCTGCTCACTGCTTAAACGTTTTGCTAAGAAGGTGAGACAATGGCAAAGGAAATACAGAGATCCACATCTTGGTTTATAAGGAACCCATAAGGAATGGGACTGGCCTCCACCCAGCTGCACTGAGAGATGCCTTTATAAAACTGAAAGATTTTTGCAATATATAAACAAATAACAACGGATCTGAATGTCCTAGAAGTCCCAATTTTACTGAAAAGAGCATGAAGGCCTCACTATACCTACCTTACAGAGATGTTTTCCAAACATATGTAAAAACCAAATACAGCAGATCAATTATTTGCCATGTTAAATGATTAAAAACATTCAATGGCCGTATAGAAATCTTACTGTTTTGATCCTTGTAACATTTCAGGGAGAACCCTAGTATCCCGATTTACATCAGCTAAGGGTCTGTATCTTCACTTACCTCAGAGCAATGCCAATTTACACCAGCTGAGGATCTGGCTCATTATGTTTTATATATATTCAGTTATTCATTTCAAAACCCACGATGAACGCATTTTCTTTTTCTCTCCCTGAACGCAATCAATAAGTGGACTATAGACGTACACTATCTAAAAATACCTGTCTCACAACCGAGTACAGCAGACGTACAGAGGAGTTGGTGACTCATCTTGGAAGGAAAATATGATTTTGTAAGCTCAGTTGAACTATTGAAGACCTGCCTTTGACCTGGATAAGGAAGGTGGAGTGAGTGTATAATTCTACTTGTGGGAGAAACCCAACTGGTCAGTGCTGTGGTGTGTCACAAATGCATCACTGAGCCCTGTCTCTCTGAAGGAGGGGTCAGTGATCATCTCCTCTAACTGCAGACAGGCCCATACACTTGTTACCACGGGTATCGGTGTGAATGAGGTTGCATAGCGCAGCAACGTTTTATTGACAGGGCCTAAAAAGTCTCAAGCCTGATTTTTCCCTGTCCTGCACCTTGTGTGCAGGTGTAAAATTTCCCACTTTGCACAGGTGTAAGGCAGCAGAAAATCAGGCCTTTAGTTCAACACCGGGAGAACGATCTCAGATCTATATTCGGTGGAGTTCATACCCCAAGTGCCATGGGTGCCGCACATCCCATGTACTTTCATAAGCCTGCCTCCCTCCTTTTCCTTTCCTTCCTTCTTAGGACTTGGGTGTTTTGAGTGATGAAGTTTTCTACTGAACGATTCATAGATGCCTGGTGACAGGCACTCTATAAATAGCTTGAATACATACATACACAGTTACCTGGGACAGAGTATAAAAAGAAGCAGTAAATTGAGAGGAAAAAAGATGCACACGCACCCGTAACAGCTAGGTTTAAAGGCAGAGTAAGATGCAGGTACACATAGCTTGATGGCACGTGGCGAGGCAGCGTTCAACTTTGGCCTGTAAACCAATTGGCGTTTAAGCCTCCCTCCCAATGTATTTGAAGGTTACGTACCAGCTAGAGATCCCAGTCTGATTTTGCAGTCTTCGAGAAATGGGATTGTACACCTGGCATCGCTCATGGAAACCTGAGCCGATACTTCCCCAGGGCTTTGAAGACATAAAGCAGAACTACGTTATTGTATTATTAGAGGTGGGCCTGGACCATGCCTCAGGACTAGCACATTTTGGTGAAGTTCGGATCCAGATCTGAACTCTGCTGCTTGGGCCAATTTTTACTATGCTATTATTATTATTCATTTTGCTGATGATGTAAGAAAACAAGGATTTTTTTAGCGGTAATATCTCAGCAATATCTACCGTATTGTCCCTTCTCTGTACAAGCCCTCATTTGTTAGTCCGTCTCTTCATTCATATTAAGACTGTCCAAACCTTGCAGCATTCACTTTATAAAGGAGTCTGCTAACTACACTCTGCAATTTGAATTGCAAAGGTTGTAAGTGACCTGATCTCTGCAGGTTGCTTGAAGGTATCCCCAGACCCAGTCCCTCCCAAGCCCACCAATCACCTCTCTCCAAAAAACAGACTGCCTCTTCTACCTTGTGGTGTTTCTCGAGCGTGTTTGGGGAGCGAGGCTTAGCTGTTTGGAGGAGGAGTGAGGGAGGAGATTCACTATTGGCTCAGCTGTGTCAATACACTCAACCTGCTGACCCAACTATCCTGAACATGGGCTGAGGTTTGCAGAGGCATCAGGTGTTTCAGTTCAAGTAGGTTTGAAGTTCAAGGCATGCATTTTACATAGTTGCGCCTCACATGTCATGCACATAAATTTAGTCAGGTATTGATCAGTATGGAAGCAAAAGCTAAACCAAGGCTTTACCCTCTAAAGACTCCAGCTTAGTTTGCCAGGTCTTCTGTGGTGCTCCATTTGTGACTACATTTTTCTGGGGTTGGAGGCAGGGGCAGTTTTAAAACAAAACAAAAACACTTTTTGTGTCATGTTTTCCAGTTGTATGGCTTGAGATAGAAGTTTATATTTAGGACCGCAAAAAGCAGGTCTGAGGCTATTCTGCCCTGAGAGAGACAGTGCCCAGGCAAACTCAAATATACATGCCCTCTATAATATTAAACAGGAAGCTCAACAGTATACCTAGAACTGACCTAGCAAAGCAAAAAAAGGAAAAGAGTGGTGCAAAGTTTGTACGATATTTTCCTACTTATCTTTTTCTTCACAATTCTTTTTATTAGCCTGAAACACCTGACTGAAAACCCAATGACTGGACTGATGTTTGGAGGAAGCCCTTATTCAGTCAAGTCTTAATTTAGTGTTGCCTTCTGGGAGTTTTAAAAATGACTTGGGTCCAGATCCTCACAGGTAGACAGACACCTACCTCCAGCTGTCTTTAATGGGAGTTAGGCACCTAACTACCTTTGAGGATCTGGGCCTTAGGGAGCACCTGTAGCTCCCACCAACTTCACCTGAGGCAGTACGTGTGCTGAGCATGTCTGAAAGTCAGGCCCTTTGTGATTTGCAGGGTGCTAAAACTCTTGATATTATGGCTCTTTGTCTACAACTGCATGAGCTAAGGATGAAGGGTCAGATTTTCCTTTCTGATCCATTAGCCAGACACCTCTACTTGTTGGCATTAAGGTCAACACACAGCATTTACTACTCGGGAATTATTAACATATTGAAAACAGAAGTGTGCTAGTGCTAACACAAGAATATATTGAAAGGTTCTCCATGGCTGACATGTCAAATGCTTTAACATGGGGACAGTTTATTGCTGTCATTACGAAGTCTGATAGAAATACAATTTGTGGTTAACAATACAACATTGCAAATCAAGGGTTTTTTAAAAAAAGTAAAAAACTTGAGTAAAGACTCAGCCATTCTACTGAATCCATTCCACTAATTCCACTGTGCCCTCCAATACAGCAAATGTTCTGTAATTAGACATCAACAGACATCTAGACGTGATAAATCGATCGCTGAGCGCTCTCCTGTCGACTCCGGTACTCCACCAGAATGAGGAGCACAAGCGGAGTCAACGGGAGAGCGTCAGCTGTTGACTTACTGCAGTGAAGACACCGCGGTAAGTAGATCTAAGTACTGTACGTTGACTTTAGCTATGCTATTCACGTAGCTGAAGTTGCATAACTTAGATCGACCCCGCACAGTAGTGTAGACAAGCCCTAAGAGTAGGAACCAATCTACCTTTCCCATTTCTGCATGATGATGCTGTAGACCAGTAGGAACATTTCAGTTGTGATAATTTTATACTGAATGACTCCCCATCATGGGAGAATTACTGATGAAGCCAGCTCAGAACAGAATCTTTAAGCATTCAGAAAAAAGACTAAGTAATTCAACAGAAGTGGAACACTGCGAACTGTAGCCAGCCGTGGTGGCATGTCTGCTGGCCTTTCCTGCCCTGGAGACAAGGATTTATGTTTTAGTTTTTCTTCAAATGATGTTTGTTATAAGACTACCAAAGTTCTAGACCACTATTAAAAGTAGTGGCTTTTTGCCACTTTCACTAGAGATACAATGACTTACAAAGCCATGTACACAAATATAGTGGAACAGATAAAAAATGAATTGCATCCTACATTTAGCGAGCAGGGATTATATTTTTAAAATGTTTGCTTAGCAAAGTGCCTATGGGTTCACTTAATCAAGCCAAATATTCGTATACAACCAGACTACAGAGTAACAAGCACTAAACAAACAAGAATGTGTGTGTGTGTGTATACGTTAGGTCTGTGTTGAACCTACAGTATTTTAATTTGCAAACTAAACCCTGCACTTTGTTTTGGAGAGGTTAAAAAGAAATCAAACCCCACAAGTCCACTTGGGCATTCAAGTTCAGCATATTTAAATCTCCAAAATGACAGCAGATATTCATATCAAACATAGTCAATAAGAGTTTGTGATTTGATATCCAATGTGCATGTGACCTCATCCTCCGCTTGTGAATCTTTGGCCAACACAGACTGGTTGTTAGCACAGCTGGGAAGCCAGTGAACCTTCCTCCCCTTCGCTGGCCTCCTGTGCTCCATCATCCCCTCAGCAGTGCCAGTTACTTGAAATATCTGTGGGGCATGAGGGGGCTAAGAAGGGAGGATATCCTGGGACTTCTTGTGGGAGGGATTGGTCTAGGAGTGTGTACACACACACACACACACACTTTTGAAGCTACGTTGGACGTCTCATAAAATGCAATTTAAATAGATAGCCAGTCTCTGGTACTATCAAAAAAACTCATGCTTAATGCCAAGTAAGAACCATGGTTAAAAACAGAACGCAAGATGCTACAGAAATTTAGGTCCAAAACTTGAGATCCTTGCTTAATTTTTTTTTTTAAACACAGTCATTACCCAGGAAAACTCCAAAAGATTTCTATATGCGTTTGCCTAAGGGCTGAATAAAATCAGAGTAGTGAAGACCTCAGGATTTGGCCCATAGAAAATGAAGTTCAATGATCATGGGCTGGGTTCCCTCTCAAAGTGACACAATTAGCATTATGAAGTTTGCACTGATCAAATACCCTGGGTAAGCAGAAGAAAACCCTACCTACATCAGGAGGCTTCTGTCATCTCAGAAGAATTCTGCACAGCCTGCTTACGCTGGGGAACCGACAACTTTTATATACCTAGTCCCAATACCACTCATTCAAAAGCCTTGCTGGGCTGCTTTGTATATGCAATCTAGAGCTTAAGCAATAGCCTGAACCATTTTATGCAGAAGGCTTTAGGAATCACAACTTGCCAATTCTTACATGAAGAGCTAATGCCTTAAACTTAATAAAACTATCATTGTTTTTGCAGCTGAGCTTCTCAACCCTTTGCACAGCCATTTTCACACCGTCAGCCACCTGTGGAGTTACTGCCTTCAGGAATTTGAGCCTTCTTCACAGCAAGTACTAGATCCCTTCCCCCTGTTTATGATTGTTAAAAGACATCCGAAAAAACAGGAAACACTTCACAACCCACAAATAATTTTTGTGGCTAATATTTCATCCTTATAAAGCTACTGTATAAAGGTTTTTAAAAGGTTCCTCGCTCCCTCCCACCCACAATTAAAAATTAACAGAAATGCATTAGAAATTATTTTTTCACAGTGGAAAAAAAGGCCTCAAGTTACATTATATATAAAGCTTCCATTCAATATTCTGCAATCCCTCTTCTTGCTCAGCTTGAGCCCTGCTTTTCCTCAAGCAGGATGTGCCTAGAAGGTAGTAAAATGTATACCCTACCTTTCTGTAGCCGCTTCGAGACCCTGAGATTTCACACAGCTAATAACTAGCTAAAGCTTTCCTCCTTTTATAAGACACCTACTGCCAATGCAGGAGTCCTTGCTCTGTTCTGCAGTGGGGCAGAAATGACAACACTTGAGTACTGAAGTAATCAACAGATTCTGCAACTAAGTCCTACCTCTATACCAGTCCAAGATAAACAGTCTTTCAGTGCTGGGGTGAACTGGTTAAGCTCTTAGACCATATATTTTGCCTTTGATCCAATTAGCTCATTGTTGAGAATAAATATGCCAAGATCTTGGGCAGAAATACTTGTTAAGGAACTGCTGCTAACTCCAGAATGTCCCACCCCTCCCCATCTGCAAACTGTGGAAAGTAGTTAAGCTTGGCTAATATCAGCTTAGTCTGCATTAGAGACATCACCTCTACTCAGAAAGTAACCCTTGATGTACCAAATATTTTAGTTCAAGAAGGCAGATTGCTTTATTTCAGTATAGTTCTCAGTGACTTATAAACACAATGCTTAAGTCTAGACAACATGCAACATTGATGGCTTAATGATTCTGACACAAATGTATGTGAAATAGATTTTGAAAGCTTTGTTAGTCTCTAAGGTGCTACAAGTTTTTCTTTCTTATTTTCGTTTTGCTGACACAGACTAACACGGCTACTACACTGAAACCTTTGAAAGCTTTGTAACTCCTAGCCATATGAAATGAGGTCCAAGGTTTTTGGTTGTAAATCTGTAACAACAAATACAGGGTTTTTAGAAGACAGAAGGGAGGGTCCTCTTTTGCTAAGTAATGGCCAGAAAATGAAGACAAACTGAAGCTTCTGACACTTACAAAAACTCCAATGATTTACTAATGTTGAAAAAATTGTTGTACTTTGAGCAGAATAAACACAAACTAAAAACTTATTCCAAAAACATCTTAATAAAATGCTTCAAGAACAAA
The DNA here is from genome assembly GCA_033296515.1 of Macrochelys suwanniensis. NCBI lineage: Eukaryota > Metazoa > Chordata > Testudines > Chelydridae > Macrochelys > Macrochelys suwanniensis. The sequence continues at coordinate 94,167,245 of CM065782.1, read as the reverse complement.
CCTACTTACGCAGACTATTGCCAACACAGTTATGATGTTCAAAGGGCTGCAGATCACCATTGTTTTAGCCAGCGCGGCTATTTGTCAAGGGTACGCTAGTCACCAATAAAATCTTCACAAAAGCTTTTGCAATTCATTAATGTTACTTCTCTACAGAAGTAACATTCTACAGTAAGATTCTCTATTTATGGAGGCAGAGTGGTAGAGACATAATGGCAGCAAACTTATGCAAAAATTTGAGTCAACGGTCAATAATTTGGTTCAAATATTGATACTGTGCAATCAAACTTAAAATAAAGAATTGCCTTGGCAACAACAATGTAAGTAGAACATTTTATTTTCAAGGAACTTTGGGCCAGATCCTCTGCTGGTGTACATCAGCCAGGGCCAGTGCTTCCACTAGGCGACCCTAGGCGGTCGCCTAGGGCGGCAGGATTTGGTGGGGCGGCATTTCGGCGGCGAATCATTTCCCGGCGGCGATTCGGCAGCAAGAAAAGCGGCCGCCAAAACGCCGCCGAGAACGCAGCTTCAGAGGAGCTGCCACCGAAGCGCCGCCGATTACGGCGGAGGAGTGCTGCCGCCTGGGGCAGCAAAAACCCTGGAACCGCTACTGACATCAGCACCACTCTAGTGATTTAAATGAGGCCATGTCAATTTACATAAGCTAAGGATCTGGCTCCTTATTTCTAACTGGCTATAAAATGGCAGATGCTTTTAAAGCTAGTTTAAAAATATATTTATCAGGTGTCCTCAGGGTCAAACCCAACTCTAGGAAAGGGTACTCCAACAGTATGAGACAGTTGCTTTTTCCTAATTCAGGCGTTGGCTTGCACAGCAGAATCTTCTTAGAGAGGCAGACAAAGGCAGCATGTGGGGCATTTCATGAGAGCAGTAGCTCAAAGGAGAGGTACAAATATACATTTTTAAACTTGTCTGTTTAAAGAGAAATTTACTTTCCAATAATACATGGTTGCCATCTTTTTCAGCAGGGCATTATGGGTGTATATGAGGCACCTCTTGAAGAGAGCACTCTCATTTACTATCTGGGCAGCTCACCTGCAGCTTGCAGTACTGGGTATTGCCTAAACAGAGCATGAAACGCTTTAGCACTTATTATTAGAAGTCCCATGCCACTTTGTGGTGAAGTGGTCTGCCCTTTAGAAGGGTAGAAGTGCCTAGTGGTCAGCCCACCCCTTCACATGGCATGGCCCTTTAAGCATCTGAAAGGTCTGATTATATATACACAAGGACTTGGGAGAGAGGAAGTGATCCTAGCAGTAAATAGAGTCCAGGAGGAAATCCCATTACTGTTTCTTAATGGGCCCGAGGCCAGGAGCCTTGCAGAGTGGGAGGGGCAAGGTTTTCCTCTCCCCAACCAATTGAGGATGAGCTGAGAGAAGGAGATCAGCACTAAAGCTGCATCCTCCCTCTCCTGGCAGTGTAGCTACCTGCAGGAGAAAGTTGCCAACTCTCTGAGCCTAGAGAATAAGTGGGGACAGCTGAGGGAGAAACTGGCTAAGGCCCTACAGGAGACCAACTCACAACTCAACTCCAGGAGGAGAGCTGGGGATTCCTGCTCTAAAGAGAGGGATAATAAGTGCTTGAATTACCCAGCTCCAGGAAGAGGGCTGGTGCTCCTGCCACAACAAGAGAGAGTGCCTGAAAGGTAGTTCTGAGAGTACTGGGAACAGGACTCTGACTACAGGCTTCAGAGGAAACCCCAAAACCAGAGAAGCTTTTGTTTACTTGGGACTTCTGTTATGGACTATTTTGCATGAGGTTTAATAATAAATCAACCCCAAGTAGGGTATTTTTGAATCAGGAGGGCCTTGAGTGGAGTTATTGGGTTCCTGAGAGGGGAAACTGAGGCTGGGTGTAGCTATACCAGCAAATCCTCCCAGTATAGATGTAGCTTATACCAACAAAAAGTGCTTTTGCCAGAATAGCTTATACTTGTTAATTGAGCAAAATAAGCTATATCGGCAAAATCACTTTAATGCCCTTACGGCTGAATCTATACTAGGACTTTTACCACTATAAGACTGTTGTGCCCCCATCCCCGCAAAAAACGCTAACCAATATTGCTCTATCAGCAAAAGCTTCTAGTGCAGACCTGACCTTAACAAGCAAGACAGACAAAGGGTGGGAGAAAAGAATTCTCACCCTCATTTCACAAATGGTAACCAAGATACAGAAAGGACAAGTCATTTGGCCAAGGTCACATTGGAAGTCTCTAGCAAAACCAGGAATTTAACTCTGACTTCTTGAATCCTCATCCACAGCCTTAATCATAACACCAATCCTTCATCACCAAAATACGACACTGCCCAAACACAAAGTGATTAAGCAAAACAGAGAATCTGTTCCACATACTTGATGGTAGACACACTTTACGAACTGACTTTTGGTGAAACAGCATTTCTTCTAATTTCTTCAGCATTTCTTCTTCAAAAAGTGTTGTAACATGGTGCCAGGGAAGAAAATTGGGTTTGGGTTTCCTACTGTTAAGGCAGATGGAGAGTGATTGCACTGCAGAGATGACATAACCAGTATGCAATTTGAATAGTGCCCATGTCACTCCCTGCCAGACAATTTGCAGAGTAGACGGATACTTATTGTGGCTTTAGAGGAAGCCAAGTTCCTTTCTTGGATCAATGATTTGGGAACAGCACTAGCCCTCTCACTCTCGGTTACAGTAGCTGCAGACTTGCCAACATTCTAAATCCAGAAAGAAGTTTACATACAGATACTGAAAAATGTTTAGGCAATGGGAGTTGCAGATGCTAAGGCCCAGATTTTTAAAGGTATTTAGGCATTGTGGTGCTCAGCATTGCAACTCCTAAATGATTTAGGAGTCTAAATCCCATTGATTGCTCCTAAATACCTTTAAAATTCTGGTCCTAACTTCTTCTTTAGTACAAATATGATGAATACTTACCGAGGCTTAAGCATGTTGAATGAGTTAGAATTTATCTTACTACAGTCCACAAATACAAAGAATGTAACCTCTACATTTTGTGCTGACTATTCCTCATTAAGAGCCTGATCCAAAGACCAGAGGTCAATGGAAAGACTCCAAATGTCATCATTGAGCTTTGGCTCAGGCCATAATTCTCCAGGCAGAAAACAGTTATATCAGTAAGTGAAAATATTTGTTAAATGTCTCCAATCAAACAAAACTTTTTGACAGAAGTAAATAAATATACCAACTGGGCGTCTCTTATGTACACCCCACCTTATTATGCCATACCAAACTGTATGCAGAACACCAAGTTTGCTTTGAAATTTAAATTGTCCCACTCAAACCTATGGGGATGAGTATCTTGTCTCAACAATAAAGTGATACTAACGCCAGGGGACTGATCTTAAGCTTGTCGTAGTCAGCAGAAAGACACCTAGTGACTTCAGTGTGCACTGAAGACACCTACTGACTTCAGTGGGTCCTTGGCATCATTTCATTCTTCCCATAGCTTAATATCCCATATTAATCTAAACATCAAGATGAGCACTTTTTACCACACTGTTTTTCAACCTAGCCGAGTGGCTATAATCACTGCATAGAAACCTCAAAGCAACAACCCTATTAATAAGTGGCTTAATAAATCATATGCCGATGGAAAAACCTGTCACTATTAGAAATGATAAATATGGAAAACATCCATTTATTAAATTAATGGAAGCCACACAAAAACTATGTAAGCATTAAATCTTAATATTTCCCTTATTATAAGGCTGACTTTGTCTGTATTACTCTTATTTATTATTATTTTTATATTTGTATTGATTATGCTGCATATATTTTTGACCATTTATGAAAAACAGCAGAAGGAAATGTGTTGTGAATGTAGTGTTAACTTAATAAATGGATAGTAATGCGAGACCTGCAGATTATCATTCCCCTCCTCTCCTCCCCCGCCCCCCCGATTTCCTTATTCTACAAATACACGAGAAAACAAGACACTAAAACTGCAAGGATGTGCTCTCAGGCCAGTAGATGATATGGGAAGCACTCATTCATGGTGATAACACCACCTAATACCACCACCTAACTCCTATACCACCTTTTATCAATAGATCTTCAAAGTGCTTTACAAAGGAGGTAAGGTGAATGAGGTAATAGCTTTTATTGGACCAACTTCTTTCACCAGCAGAAGTTGGTCCAATAAACGATATTACCTCACCCATTTGTCTCTCTCATGTTTTAACTGCTATTTCAAAATAATCAGGAAAACTTTTCTATTCATATTAGGTTTGGTAAATTCTCCCCATAACCTATATATGAGCGCACACACACTTTTAGTTTCTACAAAACTTCATTTTGCAGCTTATATGTTTCTTCCATTATTTCTTTGTTCAGAGAAGTCCTTATAACTAGGCTACATCCCACATAAAAAATCTTCCCTTCTGTTGCAAAAGGCAGCCTCTAAAATCTACTCTCTAGATATTTTTTATGGTCTCTAAAGCTTTCTGCTTGCTCAGATCTCTTCTTGGCAAAGTAAGTAAAGTTTTCAAAGTGTTAAAGTACAGAGCTAAGTGCTCAGACAGCTTATTCTTCAGTCTCAATGGCTGAGAACTTTGCCTTTTCAATCGTGTGTGAGCAAATAAAGTGAATAGAGAATATGCAAATAGCCTTTCCTAAATAAAACACAAGACTGAATTGTTGTTGGCAGGTCACAGTATCACACCACCCTCACCAGCCTGTCAACTGAAAGGATTTTTTTTTTTTAACATTATCATCATCATTCAGATAGCTGGCTAGAAAGTCCAGTCAGAATAAGGCTGTTCTCAATACACAACAAAAAAATCCTTTCAGGCAAAATAAAATGAGGGCTCAAGCATTACACTGACATGCAGTTAGAAGGTTATTTTTGTTCACTCAAACTGGATGTGGTGGCTTTGATTTTTTTTGATTTTTTTTTTTACTGCAAGACTATTCCAGGCCATTCCCAATCTGCTGTTGTGTCAGAGCAAAGTAGGAAGGCCAATTACAAAACTCCAACCTTTTACTAAAGGGACAAAATGTGCCAAATAGCTGACAAGTTGCATTGCTGTTGTCTTCTAAAAGGAAAGGAAAGCCAGGTCATACTGAAAGCCCTTATGGAAAAGTCGGGGATAAAACCAATAGGTAAAAATTAAATAGAATTCATGGATATTACTCTAAAACTCCCTCAATAATATAATAGAGAATGAGATCATTTGGACAGAATTTGTGAGACAATCTACAGAATTCAGACAGTTACAATCCAAGCTCTACAATTCTAAAGGCTGGTCTAAATATTCTATAAAGTGTTGATAATGATCAACTGAGTTCTGCAGGACTTTTCCATAATTATTGAATAGTGAAGTTCACCTAAAAGTTATCTCCTCGGTGTAGCATGGAATTATGTTTTGTATAGTAACACTTAGCTTCCAACATAGGACATTTCAGATGTCTAAAATGTGTGAGAGATGTGTTAGTGTTTTTGTTTTCTTTTTTCTTTACTAATTTAAGATGGAATTTTTTAAAGTGTCAGTGATTTAAGAGCACAAATCCCACTGACTTTCAATGAGATTTTCACTCCAAAGGGCTGGTCTCCATCCTTAACTTGCACTGAAATGACTATCAGTTATTATTTTATTATTTCCGTGCAAGTCTGTTTGTGGACACTTATTTCAGATTCAGATTAGCTGAAATTGTTAAGAAATTGACTTATTCTACATCACAATAGGAAACTTTTATTCTGAAATGAGTGTCCAGACACAGACTTTCACCAAAAAACAAAAGGGGTGAATTAAAATCGATTTAGTTATTTCAGTACCAGTTTGTATGCACACCTGCCCTTAGGTACTTTTGGAAAATCCCACCCCAGGAGGACAAATTGCGGCAATGAATACTGTACTCTCATTCAAACTTTGCTGATGTGGTCTGTCAGGAGGACTTAAGGAAACCAGTCCTAAATTAGAAAGACTGCCCTCTAGCTGCAAAATACGTTATTGTAATTCTGAGTTTCTTACTCAATACATTGTATATAGTATCAGACAAGTATTGGAAGTAACTGGAAGATATTAAAAATCTAGAACAAGGAGGCAGACTGGGTATTGGCGTGTCTATTTAATTATTGGATTACAACTGGATTTTGCTATTTTGGGGGTTAGCCTAATTTGCGGGTATTTTCTTGTACCGCATAATTTTGTAGGGGATTTTAAGTAATTGTTGGCAGCATAGAACAAATGGCTTTTTGTTTCAGAAGTCAAAATAAACATGGCTGTAATCCTGCCCACATGGAGTCATTTGCAAGACTGGGCCTAAATAAACAAAAATACAATAAACAAATGACCCCAAATAATAATAAATGAATAGCAATATATTTAGCCAGAACTGGAGGAAGAAATAAAATGAATATTTAGTGTAATTATAAATTCTCAAAGCAAACCCAGATGGTAACTAGTCCATGATTCGGAAAACAACTCAAGTGTCAAGAATCTCAGATGGCACCAGTAAAAACCTAAATGAAATAACACAGTAGACTAAAAACATTACTCCAAAGGGGATACTCTTTTACTATTCTAACTCATGCCATTGCCTTGAGACATTTGCAATAGTTTGGTACTATGGGGTAGAGTACACTGAGCAGAGAGCTGCCAGTCATCTTCCCTCTGATCAGAAAGTCTTTTCAGCATTTCTAGTGTCTCTATGAGCTGAGTGGTTATTTCTTGAGGGAAAAGGCCATTAGCATTGCCAGAGACGCCCCAAGGGATCCTTACCAGCCAGCACACAGCAGAGCAGCCCTGAGGCTACTATAAGTTGCAGTAAGGACCTGTGTGGTCCTCATTTGCCTCCAGGATTGGTGTGGGAGGGAAAAGCGGTGTATCACCACCTTGATCTCTCTTCCTTGGTCAATTGCTAGGGCCCTACCATATTCATGGTCCATTTTGGTCAATTTCACGGTCGTAGGATTTAAAAAATCGTAAATTTCATGATTTCAGCTATTTAAATCTGAAATTTCATGGTGTTGTAATTGTAGGGGTCCTGACCCAAAAAGGAGTTGTGTGTGTGAGAGTCGCATTACTGCTGCCCTTACTTCTCATAGAATATCAGGGTTGGAAGGGACCTTAGGAGGTCATCTAGTCCACGCCCCTGCTCAAATCAGGACCAAATCCCCAATTTTTGCCCCAGATCCCTAAATGGCCCCCTCAAGGATTGAACTCACAACCCTGGGTTTAGCAGGCCAATGCTCAAACCACTGAGCTATCCCTCCCCCCACTTCTGCGCTGCTGCTGGCGGTGGCACTGCCTTCAAAGCTGGGCACCTGGCCGACAGCCGCTGCTCTCCGGCTGCCAGCTCTGAAGACAGTGCAGAAGTAAGGGTGGCCACAGGCACCAACTCCGTGGCTGCTCCGGGGCTTGAGTAAAAAAAATTGTGGGTGCTTAGCACCCACTGGCAGCCCCCCTTGCAATGCCTCTCCCTCCCCTCAGCACCTCCTGCCCACCGGTGGACCCCATCGATCAGCACCTCTCCCTCCCTCCCAGCACCTACCGCCAGCCGCGGATCAGCTGTTTCGCGGCATCAGGAGGCGCTGGGGGGTAGGGGGAGGAGCAAGGGCGCAGCACACTCGGGGGAGAGGGCGGAACTTAGGTGGGAAAGAGGCAGGGCAGGGGCGAGAAGAGGCAGGGAAGGGGTGGGGTGGGGTGGGGGCAGGGCAGGGGTGGGAAGAAGCAGGGTGGGGGTGGGGCATTGGGGGAAGGGGTGGAGTGGGAGTGGGGCCTGGGCGGAGCCGGGGGGAGTACTCCCCAGCAGATTAGAAACTCGGCATCTATGAGGGTGGTGACCCCCTTTAAATAATATTGTGACCCCCTCCTGCAACTTCCTTTTGGATCAGGACTCCCAATTTGAGAAATACTCGTCTCCCCCATGAAATATGTATAGTATAAGGTAAAAACATACAAAAGACCAGATTTCACGGCGGGGAAGACCAGATTTCACGGTCCGTGACACGTTTTTCATGGCTGTGAATTTGGTAGGGCCCTATCAATTGACAAGCACAGCTTGTCTGGATGCAACGGTCTGGCCCATAAAGTGAAGACAGTCTGATGATGGATGATGGACTAGCAGCCCTAAAGACCGAACTCCATGATTTATGAAAACACAGTCCTGTGCACAGTAGTGTCCAGACAATGTAGCACAAACCCGTTCTGAAATGAGAAGGTTGTGCAGACTCCAGGACCACATCTGTCCTTGGTCTCTCTGCTCAAACTGCCACCAAGAACACCAAAGACAGTTGTGATAGTGGTTGTCGTGGGTGCCTCACCACGAGGAACTGGACTAAGATTGTCACCTCATTTCACATTGGTCACTGTATACAGCTCTCAAATGGGAACCCAAAAGTCAAGGGTTCTGTCCGCAATTATCAATCCTCTGAGCCACTCAGTTCCTCACAGAACTGTTACTTTTTTTTCTCCGCTTCTTCCACAAATGACTTGAGTCCATTGTTCCTCATAGGAACTAATCAGTAGACTTAAGATAACAGGAAAAAATCACTGAGTAAAATTTTGTTCCCAGTTAAGTCAATGGCAAAACTCCCATGGACTTCTGTGGACCAGAATTTCACCCAGTTACTTCATTGTATTACCACATTACTTTTGAAATATAATATTTTTGGACATGGACTCTGTGTCACAACTCAGACATGACATTTGTGAAATATTATGTCTATCCCACCAAAACCAGATAGGCGAGCAAATGGAAATCCTGAGAACCTCAATCGTTCTTTGCAATGCAATCAATCACATCCAGTCCTCGAACTTTAAAATCACCTCTCCCTGACTGGGGATTTCCCTTGCTGTGTGGTGAATCCCTTTGAATAACAAATTCTTGCAGAAATGATACTTCCATCCTGTAGGAGAGGAGGGGGGAATTTTTAAATTGACATGCAAAGGAAAATTGGGCTTATTTCCTTTTTCCTTCTTTTTGATGAAAACAATTAATAATATGAAAAATTTAAAAAATGTTTAGCTTGTTTTTTTCTACTGGAGACATTTCAGGACTCTCTGGCCATATTTTTAAAGGTATTTAGTAGAGCTGTCGATTAATTGCAGTTAACTGATGCGATTAATGGTATGCACTGCTTTGGATCATTATCGAGCATCATCATCAGGATGGATGCATGTCCTCTGGAATGGTGGTTGAAGCATGAAGGGACATATAAATCTTTAGTGCATCTGGCATGTAAATATCTTGCAATGCCGACTACAACAGTGGCATGCAAACGCCTGTTCTCTTTCAGGTGACATAAACAAGAAGCGGGCAGCATTATCTCCCGCAAATGAAAACAAACCTGTTTGAGCAATTGGCTGAACAAGAAGTAGGACTGAGTGGACTTGTAGGCTCTAAAGTTTTACATTGTTTTAATTTTGAATGCAGTTATTTTTTGTACATAATTCTACATTTGTAAGTTCAACTTTTATGATAAAGAGATTGCACTACAGTACTTGTATTAGGTGAATTGAAAAATACAATTTATTTTGTTTTTACAGTGCAAATATTTATAATAAAAATATAAAGTGAGCACTGTACACTTTGTATTCTGTGTTGTAATTGAAATCAATATATTTGAAAATGTGTAAAACATCCACAAATATTTATATAAATGGTATTCTATTATTATTTAACAGCGTGATTAATTGTAATTTTTTTTGATCACTTGACAGTGCTAATATTTAGGCACCTAGTGGGATTTTGAAACACACCTAGGTGACTAGCTCCCATTCAGATCCATGAGTTTTGGATGCTTCAGTGTTTTTGAAAATCTCATTAGGTCCTAAATACCTTTAAAAATATGGCCTTCGTGTCTAATCTTCCCTGGTTTTGTTGTAGGACCTCCTGGGGGGGGGCGGATGTCTCATAGATATTTATTGTGAGTTCACCCCCTAGTAACTGATGGGATGAGGTGCTACATTTTTAATAGACATCAAAAATACTTTTCTAAAGTGTCTAGCTGGAATAGCAGTTAAAAATGTGTTAGCACATGTGTTAGCACCTGAAGGCATTGCAGAAACAGCATCAGGAGTAGACTGGAGGCATGGTCCAAACTGCTCCAGCGTCTCACAATAGTATGAGAGCTGGAATAGTACTGATGGAATGATCTATTGAGTTACTTACATCACCATAGCATCTGGGCACCGCAAAGCATTTAAAAATTAAAACAACAATACCCTCTTGTCTCTTTCTTCTTTTTCCTTCCTAGCCTGCTTCCCTCTACCTACCAGCATCCTCCAAGTCCTGCCTGGGCTCAGCTCTAGTCAGCTGCAAGTCATCCAGGTGTTGGTTTCAACAAAGCATCGAGAAAGGGGAGAGATGATGCTGTTTGCTGCAGAGGCTCTCTCAGCAGCATCATACAGCTGCTCAGTAGTATGAAGAATGGTTTAAAGCTTGTGATGCTCTGCAGGGTTTGGAAGGGGAGGATTAATCAATGATAATACTTTTACTGTTACGCGGTTGTAGTTCTGTGTTCCTGGAGTGAGCACAAGTCAGCTTTGGGCTTTCAGTGGTATTCAGTTTACCGTCTGTCTCCTAATCTCTTCCCCTCTTTTCATTACTTGAACAGATTTGTAATATCAATAGCAGAGGCAAAAACATTCAAACATCCATCAGCTCAGTCGAGAAATCGGCACCTCCCACATATGCAGTGAGAACACCTTGGATCTTTCACAAAGTTTCTTCCTTGGATGATCCTTCCACTCCCCAGACACTGGTGAATCCCCCAAAATCAAAATTTGCAGGGTCTGTAGGGGCACCTGGCCTTCACACAGGGGTTTCACGATGGTTTCTAGCTCAAAGAGGTCTGCTATCATCTGCCCTTGTTTCACAACATCATAGCTTGTTTCATTAGCAATCAGTATAGTCACCTTTTCCTGGACTTTGGCAGGTAAGGTTCGGATTCCCCTGGGGCTCAGCATTCCTTCAGATGGGCTCTTCCACTGTGAATGTCCCTTGATCGCCTTTTAGGCAGGTAGTCATGGCAAGCACTTCTCTCGCTTCTCGCAGGCACCAGTAAGGGGGTCATGCCCACGTGCCTCAATGCTCCCACTGGTAGCTCAGGTATCTCCTTGTCAGTGGTCTCCATTTTTCTATAGGCTGCAGCACAAAGTACTGGTACTAGTTAGATACTGGCCCCTGCTCACCATCTGCTGCAAGTACCTTGAAGATACTGGAGATGGCACAGATGCATCACAGACTTCTTTAGGGTTGAGGCATATCAGTGAGGTGGTGTCGATGTTGTCTCTTACCCTGACAATCTCCACCAGAAATTCCAGGTGCACTATGACAAACCCTTGAGAGGGGTATGCTATGGCCACGAAGGCCAAGTAAAGTGAGTGGTGGTATAGGCAAGTGCCTACGCATCTGTTCGTAGAAGGAATGAAATATAATAATCACTTGAGATCCGATGTCAAGCACTGCTTTACATTCTGTCCCTTCAGTCCTCAGGGCCCTATCAGTCCTGATGGGACTCCGACTGGTTAATCTTTTTTCGCAGGCGCCTTCAAGTCCAGAAAGCCTGGGTGGCTCCCTTCCCAAGCCCCATGTCCATTTCCTCATTCTCACCAAGTGGTTCTCAGCTTTTTGTACACTAAGGTGGAATTCTCTTGGTTCAGACACTTTGCAACAGTGTCCCTCCTGGCCACACCTTCAGCAGCAGAAGAATCATCCTCTCCCCTTTATCTCTGGCAGGATGGTGGCTCTAAATGCGGTCTTCCAGAGCCATGCAGCTGATGGCTCCTTGTACCCTGGAGTCTTAGCTGGGTTGATGATATTCTGTAGTTTAGCTACCTGATTTATCAGGGTCTGCACATGTTGGGCAAGTGTCTTTCTGGTGCTTACCATCAGTGCCTTGGGTGGTCCCATGGTTGCTTTGCTGGCTGGCTCAGATGGTTGGGCTTCCCAAACATCATTGGCCACCTGCCTTTCCTTCTCCTCTCTGACCACTTTATCAGCTGGGAGTGACTCAGAGGACTTTTCTATCGTTCTCTGAATCCAAGGCTGAATCAGGCAGGATCAGATTATGGTAACTGAGGGTCTCTAGGCAGTCCTTTAAACTGACCTCAGGGTTACTGAGCTTCAGGGTGCGAATTATGTCTAGTGCTGGGTTCATGAGGCTCTCTACTAGACATATTCACTCTTCTCCATCTGGTACTGGCCACTCCTGCAGCATTTCAGTGGTGTGTAACAACCAGGGATCAAACTCCTCATCCCCAGGTATTGCAACTGCACCCCCAGAGAATAATCTTTATTTGCAACAGGGGCTTGACAACATTGGGCTGGGGCTGCACAACATTTTCTAATGCTTGTCCCAGACCTGAGGCCAACACATCAGAAGAGGCTGCAGCCCTCAGGATTGGGGCTACTGAGTTAAGGCCCAACAAACTCAGCATATCAGCCAGGGTCTTTCCCTCTAAGGAGGCCAACATTTTCTTTAAAACTCTTCATCAGATGCAGGAGGCGGTGAGGGATGGCTCCCAGAGGCTACTGATTTCCACTGGCCGTCCACCCACTGCTTATCTCACTTGGAACTTGTGAGGGGTCCAGTGCCACTGGCAGCTCGCACAATGCTGCACATCTTGCTCATAAACATGCGGCCACACACTCTGCACTTGCTCAAGCATTCTGTGGCTGCCTGTAAAGCAGATTCAGTAGAGCCCTCATCAATTGCCTGAACTGCCTCTGTTACTAGAAGGCATTTCTTAGGGTCAATATTCATCCCCTCGCACCACTCCTCCAACATGTGTATAGCCTTTATACCAATTGTAATTTCCTCCATACATAGCAAAATTGCTTTCCCAAATTAATGGTTTACTCAAGATGTGCTTGGGAGGGGTGCTGGCCCAGGATCCCAGATGAGCCCCCCAAAATGTAACCCTTCTGCCTGGCGAAGTAGGCAGCATCAAGGGCCAGCTTCTATATCCAGTAGGTCCTCTTAAAATTACAAAACAAAGCTGGCTCAAGCCCCCACCCAGAAATCAGGGAAAACTAAACACCACTTCTGGTAGTAATACTTCCCGACTCGCAAGCGCCAAGTCTGTGTATAACAAAAGAAAACTTTTCTTAAGAAGACAAGTACACAGAATTAAGTTGGGAAATCAGTGGCAATGACTGAAAAGTATGAAAACAGTAAACACCCACCCCACAGTGCCGTGGGCAATGTCCTTTCCCTCAGTTTCCCACTTTGTGGTGTGACAGCCCAATGGGCGACTGTCCCTTTCACACGCCACTCACCTTTTCCCTCTGCTGCACCCCCTTATGGGTTGTTGTTCCAGGTCAGTGAAGGCCCAGAGGCTAGAGGTTTGTTCAGGTGGGTTCACCTCTAGCCCCTAGGGGGAGGGAGGGAGGTGAGCGCGTGCTGCCTCCACCACTGCTGCTGTCCTCCCGTTGGTTGTGTTGCTTTTCAACGCTGTCGTTGCCATCTCTTCTGCTGCTTGCCAGGGCCTTTGCCCACTGCTGCCTGCTGCTGTCACCTCTGCTGTATCCTTGGTCTGGTCCTACACCTAGCCCAGCTATTTGTAATTATAGCTCTTGGACTTGCTGGGAAGGGAAGGGCACCTTTGATGCTGCTGCTACATCTCTCACCATGCTGCCTCTAGCTGCAATGCCATGTTCTGAGTTTCCACCACCTAGCCCAGTTCTTAGTGATTTCAGCAGGTAGTGGAGAACCTCACTACTGTTGCTGCCTCCTTTACAGTGTCTTTCACCAGCACACTGTCCCCTCACGGGACCTAAGACTCAACTCCCTTGACCAGTCTATCGGTGCTGTCAGCCCTAGTAGTCACTAAGAAAAGACAAGGACTCTTAACTGAATCTAATCAGCTCTATCTTTACACACTGGAGGGGAAGGGTCAAATAGCATCTAGGAGCCTTAAAAAAGAGCCCTCACCTATCCCACCCCCTCTGACCTTCACTTAGATTTACTTTACTACCCCTCAGTTAGGTGACCCTTCAGTCAAGGCCTAGGAAGTACAGTTTAGTCATGCAGTAAGGATAACTACATTTCGTTAACTATATCCGCAACTTAAGAGAATTTTAACCCCAAAAAGCCAAAATTGATTACCTTGGCAAAGCAGATATGCCAATTGATAACCTTAGGTAGATTAGGTGTGTTTATGCAAATACTGTCTGTTTATGGGGTCTTTTCCCCCAGGTCAATAGACAGCTGGAGAGAATTCATTCAGACCAATGGCTTACATACGGAATATGGCTGAATAATCTAGAGCAAGTGAGGCATACAGTGATATTAACCCTTTTTTCTGCTTTCCAAATTTTCCATGAAGAACCATCTAATTAACCCAAATGCACTCATTACTCAAAGTTACCCAATAATTTCAATACATATTGGACTATAGATGGTCCATGAGCAATCTAGGTTTATTATACTTTTATTCATTATGAGGCAATCTTTCTAAAGCGCTTCAGTGCTTTAGGAGGTTATTCCAGGAATAATTAGAACCAGTAGCAAGAAGCTCAAACCACACAAATTAAAACTCAAAATTAGGTAATTTTTTTTTAACAGTGATGGCATTGGAACAAACTACCACGTGTTGGGCTCTCTTTCTCTTGGTATCTTCAGATCTAGACTGGAAGCTTTTCTGGAGGGTATGATTTCATTAAACATACGTTATTGGACTCAATACAGGGGTGACTGGGTGAAATTTAATTGCCTGTGAGACACAGAAGGTCAGACTAGATGACCTTTTTCCCTTGTGGCCTTAAAAATCTATGACCCCATGTGATCTCCACACATCGCCTGTGACAGAGAAAATATCTAAGAGAATGTTTGTGTGTTTTAAGTTTCCCAACAAAATGAGGTTTTTCTGATTAATTGTTTGATGTAGCCATTTCTCGTGAAGATGTTGTAAATTGCTTGCTCACACATCAACGTCAAAATGTGGTTTTACTGCGAATGATGACTGTATAAAAAAATGGATCAGCTTTACCTCTGCCCCTATCCATTCTACAGTAATCTTTGCTACCTGAAGTGATACAAGTGCAATTGTCATCAGTAGTGGGTTTATAGTGGCACCGGGCCCACACTCAAAAGGGGCCCCAGCCCGGCCCACTCCACTTATGCTGCACCCCGAGCCACTGGCTCCTCTCCATCCCCTCTCCATCCCCCCTGCGCCCCCACCACTCGCTCCTTTCTGCAGGGCTTCTCTCTGCCCCCTGGCTCCGCTCACCGGCTCCTGCTCACTCCTCTTGGCCGCCGGCCAGCCGGCTGCCTGTCAGTGCCGGGGCGGAGAGGAGCCCTCAGCTGCTGCCACTCCCAGCCAGTGACCTGAACTTCTGCTTCGGGCTCCCTGGGGGCAGGACCCACCTCTCCCTTCCACTCTGCGGAAGTGGCGGGCTGGGGAAGTTGGTGGCTGTCCCTCCCCACACCAGCCCCTGCAAGGAAACTCCCCCTCCGCCGTAGGCACCAGCACCAACTGGGTAAGGCTGGGTGGGGCCCTGGGAAATGGGGCCGCTCTCTGCTCCCAAGCTTCAGCTGTCCTGCCCCCTAGCACTGTGCTGGGTGGGGGAATCTCTGCTTTGTGCTGGCTCAGCAGGGCTGATGAGTAAGGCTACGTTTCAGTAATGGGTATTTTTAGTAAAAGTCATGGACAGGTCATGGGCAGTAAACAAAAAGTCATGGCCTGTGACCTGTCCATGACTTGTACTATATACCCCTGACTAAATCTTGGGGGTGAGGGGATGGCCCAGGGGGCCCTGCAGGTGCTCTGGGTGGGGGAAGGGCAGGTGGCGGCACGTGGCCCGGGACCCCCGCTGGTGCTGGTGGGGGAAGTTGGCAGGGCTGGCAGGCTCCTTACCTTAAGCCAGTTCCGCATGGCTCCCCAGACG
This sequence comes from Macrochelys suwanniensis, assembly GCA_033296515.1. Lineage (NCBI taxonomy): Eukaryota > Metazoa > Chordata > Testudines > Chelydridae > Macrochelys > Macrochelys suwanniensis. The sequence continues at coordinate 94,151,386 of CM065782.1, read as the reverse complement.
TAGCGATGTGTCCCTCCCTCAGCTCGTGGTAGAGGCATAGCCAGACGGCTCCGCACACTGCCTCTGCCCCGAGCGCCAGCTCCGCAGCTCCCATTGGCCTGGAACCGTGGCCAATGGGATCTGTGGGGGCGGTGCCTGCTGGCAGAGGCCGCACACAGCCTCGGCCTACGAGCTGAGGGAGGGACTTGTCGCCACTTCCGGGGAGCCCCCCAAGGGAAGGGCTGCCCAGAGCCCTCATCCCCTCCCACGTCCCAACCCCCAGGCCCTGCCCACACCCAAACTCCTGCTGCTGCTGTGGGAGGGGGATGCTGTGGCCCAAGACTGCCCCAGCAGCAGCAAGTGCGGCTGGCCCAGGGGCTGCCTGAGCTGCATGGCTCCCCCAGGCCAGCTGCACCAGCCACTGCAGAAGTCACGGAAAGTCACAGAATCCGTGACTTCTGTGACCTCCGTGACAAACTCACAGCCTTACTGATGAGTGCGGCTGGGGGCCAGGGGTGGGGGTCTCTGGGAGGGTCTGGGGGGGCGTGCTGGTCTGTGAGCGGGTGGGGGGGTGCTGGGCAGTGTGGGAGGTTTGTGTGTTTGGGGATGCTAGGCAGTGAGAGGGTCTGCTGGGGGGGCATAGGGCAAGGTCTGTGTGTGTTGGGGTGCTGGGCAGTGGGTGGGGGTGTGTGGAGTGCTGTGTAGCAGTGGTGGTGGGGCTGTGGGGAAGGGCACTGGGTAGTAGGGGAGACCTGTGTGTGTTGGGGCGCTAGGGAGAGGATTGTTTTGTGTGGGGTGCTGGGCAGTTGTGGTGGGATGGGATGAGTGAGGCGCTGGTCAGGGGTGGTGGTGTGCAGGGCACTGTGCATTTGTGTTGGGGAGTCTGGAGGGGCGCTGGGCATAGCAGGTCTGGGGGTCACTGGCATAGGGAGTCAGGGTGTTGGGTGGGGAGGCTGTGTGGCATGGCATGGGCCCACCCCTGAGGGGAAGTGTGTGTCTGGCAATTGTCGGTTTGCAAACATTGCCCTCGCACTGGGCTGGGCGGAGTGAAGCTGCCCCCGCCATACCATGCCCTATTGCCTCTGGCCAGCCCCTCACTCCGGGGACCGACCTCCCCCGTGCCATGCTCCAATGCCCCATGGGGGCCCACAAATATGTTTGGCGTTGGGCCCACAAAAGGTTAATCCGGCCCTGATTGTCATTACTGTTTGCCCTGCAGTGCCAAGAGAGGGGCATAGGCCCCGCACCTGATAGAAGAGAATATTGGAGTACAGGCAAATAGAATTAAGGGGGTTTGTTTTGTATCCCTCTAAATCATAATCTTATTTTTTTTTAACATACGCCGCCCCCCCCACCACCCAAATAAGGAGAGAACAGCAAAAAGAACAAAGAGAACAAAAAAGTAAGGGAGTGGGATGGAGTTAATCGAAGGTTTCTAAAAAGTTACACCAAATCTTTTCAAATTTGTTTGAGGTCCTTCTTCTGCGAAATGCTGCTTGCTCTCTGAGAACATTTTCAAGATCTGAAGAAGAGCTCTGAGTTAGCTCAAAAACTTGTCTCTCTCACTCACAAAAGTAGGTCCCATAAATATATTACCTCACCCACCCTGTCTCACCTGTTCTCTAGGTCAGCCATGCTGAGCCCAGCTTCTGTTTCCTATTCCATCTAAGCAATATGAGTCGTTGGGCTACAAGCTCTGCTCTAGAGGACCAAGCTTTCCATGAGTTGGAGAGTTTCCCAAATGATGGGATAGATCCCAAATCACTGTTCTGGGAAGTCATTTTCAATGAGGTATCCATGATCATATCAATCCTCCTGCCCACTTCAAGCCAAAAGGATTGCATCTTGGGACAGTCCCAAAACAGGTGAGCCAGTGTGGCTCCATATTTCCAGCAGCAGTCTGTTTTGTAGGATGCTAGGGAGCCAAGAGCCTGGAAGTCCTGGGAACCCTGATTCCCAGGCTCACAGCTCCTCAGTGGCCCAGGTTTACAGACTCCAGCTCCTCAGCAGCCCACCACGCAAGCTTCCCTGGAGCCAGGGAAAGCATGCTGCCCCAGAACAAGGCTCCATTCCCTTTCATGGAGAATTTTGAAATTTGGGGGGGGAGGGGCAGGATTTATGCTGAATCAGAACATCAACAAACTGTGAAATATCAGAATCCTCTGCCAGACAGAATTACCTTTCTCCACCTGACTCCAGAAACCGCAGGAAGTTTCATGCAGGGTGGATGGGATGGGAGATGTTTGCTGAGAGTAGAGCAAGTTATTAGTTCAGTGTGCGGGAGATGGCTCACATGAGGCTTGTTCCAAACTGAAGAGTGCCAGCAAAAAAGGCGGTATCACAGTTATAGGGCAAACTGTACCTCTTTTCCAGTGCTGGTCTCTCTGAGAGCATCCACCTCACGTTTTGGGCTTCTTGTTCTTCCCTGTCTTGGGGTGGAATCTCACGCATGAGCAATTCTTCCCCTCTTAGACCAGAAGCAGATCCACTACCCTGTGTGCAGAAATCACTGATCACCCTGCGGGCTGTTGAGGATCCAAGTGGTAGATTCACAAATGGTTTAGGCACCTAACTGCCACTTCAATAGGCTAAGTCTCTGATTTAGACACCACTGGTATTCACAAAATCCCCGCTCAGCTGATACTGAATGCTGTAGGTGTCTAACCGCACTTGGCACCTAAGTTTTTGCAGCAAGAGTTCCCTATGTGCCTAAGTTTTAGCCTCTGGGCACGAGCACTGCTCCCTCACTCTAGCTGTCTGGATGCCTAAGACACAGTATGATCCACAAACCGGTGTTCCGTTGATCACAAACCGGTGATCACCCGCAGGGCCTGGTCCAGTAGGGAAGCTCGGAGTATGCCTATCTCCACACAAAATACCCATGCCGGGGAGGAGGAGGATCTCCCTTGCAACTTTTAGCCCAATGGTTAGAGTACTCACTTGGGATGCAGGGGATCCCCAGTTCAAGTGCCTGCTCTGCCTGAGAGGGTGAAGGGATTTGAACAGGGCTAAGGGATATTCTGATGTGGGGCTCCCTCAGTCTCGCCTGTTGAAGGTGTTCCTCCATTAGCTCTGTGGTTTGGACACTCATCTGTGACATGGTAGAGATCTGTTCATATCCCTTATCATGCAGAAGAAGCGGGGGACTTGCACAAGTCAGGTGAGTACCCTAGCACTGGGGCTGAAAGTGATAAGGGAGGTTCTCCCCCAACCCTATTGGACTGTTGCAAGAAATGCCTTAGGTGCCTAACTCCAGGAGAGGATTTCACAGCTGAGAATCCCAAACAGAGGCAGGCACCACCCTCCATCTTGGATTTAGGTGTCAAACTCCCGCACAGGGGCGCTGGGGCGGGACTTAGGACACACCCCTCTTCTGGGCATCTACCATTAGCCATTTTAGGTGGGGAGCAACCTTGCATGCTGACTTTTGTGAATCCCATTCTTCGGGGCCTATCTCCCCTCAACTTCCTCTAGCTCAGGCTTTGTGAATCTCAGTGATGTGGTAGGTGCCTAGAGTTAGGTGTTGCAACGCTGACCATGGCAATTGGGGGGAGGGATAGCTTAGTGGTTTGAGCATTGGCCTGCTAAACCCAGGGTTGTGAGTTCAATCTTTAAGGGGGTCATTTAGGGATCTGGGGCAAAAGCCTGTCAGGGGACAGTACTTGGTCCTGCTAGTGAAGGCAGGGGACTGGACTCGATGACCTTTCAAGGTCCTTCCAGTTCTATGAGATAGGTATATCTCTATATATTAATGCCCAAGTCCCTTTGTGAATCTAACCCCAGGAGACTGAAGATCCAAGCTCCACAGCAGCCAACTAGGCAGACTGTTGAGGAACCACTCCCATCTCAAATGACAAGAGTTTTCTCTAAAAACCAGCATACGTTAAAAAAAAATTGACAGAAGTGATCATTCAAGGTATCATTTCATCACTTAGTCTGAACAACCTCAGGTGGCCACCAAAATTCAATCCCAAAGGTATATCAGAAAATATTTTTGAACCAGGTTTAAGGAGTCGTCATAGCTCATCCCCACAAGCTACTCTATTCTGGTAAGGAAGGCGATTTCCAAACTGTGCTACGGGGCTTAATTGCAGGCTTTGCAGCATTAACCTTCTGACTCCTTTGCAGATAAGAACTGAAAAATATTTTAGGACATCTTGTGGCTGGCCTTGGGAGAGAGGGACAAGTCACAGGAAGAATTCCCTCTATCTTGTGCCCCTGCACAGGGGCTAACCGTAATCCCAGTCCTTGTGCTCAGTGGCTCCCAAGAAGCAGAGAATAGAATACTGTACTATAATGCTAAATTCTTCAAAGGGGGTAGGGACGTGGACTTATCCCCATTCTGCAATGCTCGCAAAGCTGGGCCGGTATGGAGGGAGTACATGTGCTACCATTTTTTAGAGGAAGTTGTGGCCCAATTATGGTGAATGATTGACCGTCACCCCCAAGGTATTCTGGCAGGGTAGCCCCTCCCCCACCAACCAAAACACTTGTCCATGCTCTGGCTATTCCCATTGGTTTATTTTCCTCCTACCTGGTCTCCTCAAATCTCACAGTACCATTCAAAACACAAATGATAACATTAGCATCTTGACCATGTCAATTCTTTATCCTAGCTTTCAAGGCCCTACATGACCCACCTGGGCCTAAAAAACCAATCTTAATTCTTATGAGCCCCTTACCCCACTTCTCTCTATCCTTGATGCCAGGCTTGCAAATCCCTTTGGTTTCCTTGTCCCACTCTCATCTTTGTGACTTCTTCTAGGCTGTCCACTGGCATGGAATGACCCAGTGCCACCACACTCTAGAGTTATTTCCAAGATGCCCTTGGACACTAACCCACATTAAGCAAAGGCCTTCACTACCCAAATATGAATTAAGATTTTGATGTTACAGAAAAGTCAGCATTTCCTCAGAGTCTATCAGAATGTCTGAATTTATGCATCTGTCTTTCTGACAGTGACCTCCTCAGAGTTAGGTACTGCCCTTAATTTTTATCTTGTACAGCACAGAGCACTTTCTTTCTGCCTAACCATAAATGACATCAACACAACGGGCTGAAAAAGGCACAATATGGGCCTTGTAATCGTTATGCTCCCCCATACATACACCCAGTTACTATTATTCACTTATCTGTGATAGTCTTTTTTATTAAACTCATTCTGACTTAATTTTTCTTTTTTTAGGGAAAAAATACACTAGAACTCAGCATTATCCACCTTAAATGAGCCTTTAAAACACAAAACCAAATCAGAGATGCTGCCCCGCCTATGGGAGAGGACTCTCAGGAGTTGATAGTTATGCCTGGGAGAAGCTCAGGAAGATCTTGTTGGCACTGGACAGAGGTACAAACACAGCAGCTTTTGTCAATCTCTTTGGTAGAAAGCCATCTGTATTAAGAGCTTGTCATGCAATCCACCAGCATGGACACCTGCACAGGTGTGGGGTCCAAACTGTCAGTTTATAGGATAGGATAAAGACCCAGACCTGTACTATGTGTTGCTGGGGTGTGGCGAAATAGACAAGGGCTGGTTGAGTAAACATGGCTGACTACAAAAAGAGGTTTCTGGGCTTCCACCATTCTATGTTACAGAATGGATCTCCCCCGAGTGGGAACTAGCATGAAGTTTTAGCACCCAGCAACCGTCAGAATATGGTGAGCTTGAAAGAAACTGAATATAGCTATTATTGTGAACATATAAAATTGACTCCAGCGAGGCCATGAAGGACTACTCCCATGAGTAAGGGCTTTCAGGATCAGGCCCTGAACTAGCCATTGCTCAACACATAAACATTGGATACCAGATCTCCATGTGGTCACAAGCAGCACTAGTAGCATAGCCGGGGGGGGAGCAGGGGGAGCAGCTGCTCCCCCACTGAGCAGAAGCGGTGCCCTTTTTTTGCTCCCGACGCCTTTTGCTCCTATGCTGCAGCCAGAGCGGCGCTTTTTTTTTCTTCTCCTCCCGGCACCTTTTTTTTAGCTCCGCTCCCGCTGTGCTCTAAACGTGGCTACGACACTGAGCAGCACAGGTGTTTCTTCCTGTTAGTTTGATTTTATGTACACACCTCTTTCTTTGATGGGCTATTATAGAAAGGTATGTGAGACATCATACTTTAAGGGGGGAAGTTATAGCAGTATATGCTAAAGGGAAGGTAACTGAATGTCCTTAGCTGCTGAATTATTAACTGTGACCACGTCTGAAACATGGAAACATCTGCAGGAATAACATGGATAAACAGAGACCACTGAAAGTGGGGAGGACGGGGGACCATAGGTTTTTCAGAATCATATACCTTGTGTACAACAATAAACAGAAGCCCCACTACAGCTGAATGTGGAAATAAGATGTTGACAGGATAGCCCTAACCACTGTCCTTGTTATTAAAGTGAAAACCTCTTCAGATGAGCATGTGTTTTATTTTGGAGTAATATGGGGAATTGTCAAGTATCTATTTACAATACTTCTCTTACAGTGGGAGTATTATGGCTAGAATAGCCATTAAGATAATGGAAAGCTTGTACTAATTATAGGAAACCATTTGTAAAAATAACATTGTTTTTTTTTCTTGGATCACTTTCTCCAGTATTTAAAATAGCTTTAACTTTGCTTCATTCGTACAATTGTTCTTAGAAGTTTAACATTATAGATTAAAAAGCCTATGTAGCTCAGCAGATTAGTCCTAACCAAGTGGTGACTATTCTTATGGATTGGAAGTCTTAAGTGAAATAAATTTGAGCATTTGCTTTGGGCTGCAATGGATGGTAAGAGGCAGCATTTTACGTAAATCAGCACAGCTACGAATCCTGCCTTTTTCTGAAAGTGGCGTCTTAGAGGGTGGATCCACGCTAGAAAAATGAGTATATGAATTACAGAACAGCAAGCAATGGTGCAGCTGCGCCCGTGCTAAGCCACTATGGTCGATGCAGTTCAGACATTTATACCTATTTTTCCATCTGTAGTTACATAAGTTTTCAACAAATGCGCTTACTAGTGATTACTATGAATCTCCACTTCTGCTTCTTCTCCGTAGTGGTACCAGCGAAGGGGCAACAAAACTGCCCCATCCTTTCAAAGGCAACGTACTCATCTGAGGTCAAAATGTTGGATAAAAATCAACCTCCACATGGTAAAGTAAAATAGGCCGGGGATTACAAGGCATAGTGAGTTCAGGCAGCAGCCTTTTGCCTCTACGGACACAGGCTCAAATCAAACGGCTCACAAGTGAAATGCATTTGGACACAAGCCTGCACTGAGCAAAATAAATACCCAAACCAGTGGAGCACAACCCCCAGTTTCTGATCAATACGTGAGATGATGCGGAGAACGGGGTGGAGACGCTTGCATAGCATGTGCTTTCACTGCACAGGCCAAATTCTGTTCTACGCCAGTGAATTCAGGAGTGTAACTCAGGGCAGTCTTTGGGCCTATGAAACAAGTGCAGCCCTTGTATATTTACCTGAAGTCACTGTGCCAAATTCTGCCTTCGGATACGCAAATGCAATTTCCACTGGGCCAGATTCAGCACTGGGCCAGTTTTGTCATTGACTTCAATGGGAGCAGGTTAAGGGCCCCGGTATAAGCAGACGCAGAAGAGCAAAATTTAGGCTAGTGATATTAGGCACTCACTTGTTTCAGCATTAAAATATTCCCTTTCCTAAAATGAAACCATAGAAGCAGAATAAATATGAGCACTAACAACTACTGCACGCTATGCTGTTTCTGGTGCCTTTTGCTCGAACATCTAACCCAATGCTGCAGAGAGAGGCTACATTTTAAAACCATTCCTTCTTTGCATTTCTTCCTAATGGAGGACTGTATTTGTCTAGAGAAAAGTATATTAGTAGTAAGAAAAATAAAGCACAAATATTAGAAGTTACCTTTCCTTAGAAAAGTCTTCTTTCCCTCTCCCACCCCCTACATTTAGAGTACTCAATATTGAATCTATGCAGCAGATTACAACCATTTAAAACTGGGCTTTTAAGTACCAAAGAGAAGAACACCTATTACACGAATGCAGTAATTCTTCCGGCCTGATCTGACACTCTTTAAGTCATCGCTCGTTCAAACAAAGCAATATGGCATATATTCTCTCTAGATATATACCTATAGAGATATGTACACACCCCTATTACACATACACACATAATAAGGAGAAAAATCTCTGTCTGAACAAAATTACATAGGATGGACCTAGTTGAATAAGTCAGCAAGATCAGAGGAGAGGAATTATGTAATCTTTTCAATTGAGCACACAGCTATAATTACTTTATCAAGATGCATTAATATTTCACTGCAGTTTTCAGATTATGTGTATGCAGCATAATATTAAATATTCATCTCTGGATTAAACCATCTCAGCTTTTAACTGCATGTTTCTCTCTGCCTCTTTTTTCTCTGAAGGTATCTGAAATAACCTTACTGTACTGCTGTGGGAGGGGGAAGGGTAGAGAGAAGAAATGAATGTGCTGAGTAGCTGAAACAGAGTAAAGACAAATGCACAGAGGTCATTTCATAAAGGGCCTAATTTGTAAAGGTCCTGAGCTGTCATTTCTCTCTTGCTGGACCGGAGCAGCATCCCCTCTGCTGACGTAACATTCATGCAGCCTAATTCTGATTATTATTATTATAATAAAAAGGAGAGGATGAAAAATAATACAGAACAGAGGGGGAGGGAATAGCAATAAATGCCAAGAAAGGGATTGAAAAGGCAACATCAAGGAGGAATGGCGAGAGCTAGAGAAGCACTTACCCATAAACAGCCAGATGGAGCCACCAGACACTAGGAAGAAGGTGAGCATGCCTGCTGGATCCGGCTACAGCATGGACAGCCTGAAGAGACTGAGTGCCGGGGGGTGGGGGGGGGGGCGGGGGGAGTGCGGGGGACTGCAGCACATTCACTGCAGTGACTGAGGCAGTAGCAGCAGCAGGGACTCGACCACTCCGCTGGCTCCAAGGCACAGCGTGCTTGTCAATTACTCCCACAGCATAGGATGATATTTTTAGCAATCCCCTTTCCTCTGGGACCTCTAGCTTCTTCTTAAAGGGGGCAATACATCTCACTTGGGTAGGGCTCACTGATGGGCACACGAGCAATTCCTCTCCCCCTCCTGCAAATCCAGCAACCCAGGCAAGGGGGAGCGGGAGGGGAAAGAGGGGATGGGAAGGGGAGAAACTTTATTTGGTGGTTTCTGATATCTTAGCCTGTGTCCAAAGAAATTGCCCAAATATGGTGCCCTGCAGCAGCAATGCACCGGAATGCACCTAGAGGCCCTGATTGTCAGAGATGCTGAGCACTTAAACTCCACCTGAAGTCAATGGAAGCTGTAGGCGGTCAGCGCCTCTGGAAATATTCAGGTCTTCACATACAGCGAAGGACTATGCAAGAGAACAAAGAGCCAAGTTGATTTTCATGGTCTGTGGTTAGGGTATCCAGATGTTCCGATTTTATAGGGACAGGCCCGATATTTGGAGCTTTTTCTTACAATAGGCACCTATTACCCCCCACCCCCGTCCTGATTTTTCACACTTACTGTCTGGTCACCCTATCTGTAGTGAACATTTGGACAAAGCAGATTGGAGGTATTAGTTATTCCATCCTTTCCTGAACATGCTGGTCTCAGAAAATTAATCTCTCAACTGCTGAGTATGAGAAGGGCTTTGCAGAAAGAGCAGAGGCACAGACCATTCTAGGGAAGGCCAGCGGTGAAGTCACATGTGCTGTTCCTTCGCCAGTCAACGTGTGGGAGTTGGTAGCAGTGACAACAAAATAAAATGTCTTGGTTAGACGGGATTTCAGCCTTTGATGTAGCTGCATTAGTGCAAACCTGTACAGCAGACAGGCTAAACTGCGATAAGCTGTGATTTGTACCAGTGCAGTTTATCCCTCCTGGAAACCATTTTATAACAGCTTTGCCTGTCTACATTAGGGACTAGCACCAGTGCAGCTATGCCTGCTGTAACCGGTGCAGAATTCCCAATGTAGACAAAGGCCCGTGTTTTTCTTTAAGATGGAAGGAATGAGAGTGATTGGAACTTTCCAGCAAGAAATGGATTCTCCTTAGGTAATTCTTGCGCTTCTAACATTGCGATAGTACAGCACTGTTAGTGGGGTTTCAGAACTGGGGATGGGGTGCTCAGATCAAGCTGGTTTGGCCCATCAGCACAGTTACTCCGCAGTGCTGGCATGCAAACTGCTCCCTGCTCTCCAGACTCAGTGCAGGGAGTGGGTACCCAGGCTGCTGGGGAAGCATCTCAGCCACCAGGAGATCTGGAGTAGAGCTGTGAGGGAACTGGATTTTTCATTTTTTTGGGGAGGGGAGTTTCACAACTTTGAAATGCCTTTCATTCCAAAATGAAAAAACAATTTAGTAATTTCCTGTAAACAGAAATTCTGTTCAAAACTTTGTTTGGGGTAGATTGAAACATTTCATATAATAATATATGGAGATATGCCTATCTCATAGAACTGGAAGGACCTTGAAAGGTCATTGAGTCCAGTCCCCTGCCTTCACTAGAAGAACCAAGTACTGTCCCCTGACAGATTTTTTTGCCCCAAATGGCCCCCTCAAGGATTGAGCTCACAACCCTGGGTTTAGCAGGCCAATGCTCAAATGACTGAGCTATCCCTCCCCCACTTTGTTCCAAATGTTTTGTTCCAGTTTTGACTTATAACATTTTTTTATATTTTATTCTCTAAAATTAAAAAATGAAATAGACATTCTGAATGGGAAAATCAAAACTCTTCTTCAATTGTTTTTTCTAACCAAATTTTTGTTGAATGGGACATATTTCCATGAAATGGCACTACCTCTCCCTAGTTATCTCCGTAAATGCTTTATCACCTTGACCCAGAGATTGGAAAATATTGTCTATGATAGGTCATGGTGCAACACAAAGTGACTCAGCACTTCCCTACATTTCAAAGTCAATGCGGTCTCCCACTTTCACACCCATCGAGATCTCACCACTTCCACCTTCCGTTTCATTATAAAAAGATTAAAATCCTTCATATCTGAGTCAGTCAGATCCATCACTCATCTCTGGAACAAATGCAACCTACCTGCTAGTATCAAATATAACTACCTGGAAAGCTGTATCTATTTTCAAATTGTGCTCATCAGGATATGTAAACCGCTCCAACCTCCTATCAGTCTAAATCAGTGGACTCTGCACCTCCCCCCTTTAAACTACCCACTGAAATGAGTACCAGACCGCATGATTTTCATGTGGTCTTTGGAAAAACTAACTTTCCACCCTGTTGACTGTAAAGAGAAAAAACCTCACCAGCTTGGTGCTCAGTCCCTCTCTCTGCCCGCTGGGTGTGCTGTCTATATGGGATTCTCCCCTCTCTGTCTCCCAAGGAGCTACTCTGCTAGCCTATCCCCTGCACGCCACTACAAGACCATGGGGAATCTAAGCGGGGAACTGCTAAACTGTGCATATGGGGGACAGGCATTGTCTCCAATATGCTACTCCTTCCCTCAGTTCTCCTCCAGTCTGATCAATAACCACATGCCAATTAGGGCAGACTGTGTCTGCACCAACCTCCTTTTTCACCCAACTTTCCAGCGATCTCCACCTATCACTTTTCTGTGCAGTTGATGTAAACTCCAACCCCTAAATTCTAATACTATGTGACATCTCATCAGTTGAGTCCTATAGGTGACTGACAATATTATACAGAATATTCCTTTATGTTAAACTACCAGCACTGCCAGACCAAACATGAGGCACCAAATACATTAAAATAGCCTTCCATGTTATCACTGCTGCTGCCCCCCACGTCGACTCTGCCTATGCCTCTTGCAGCGGTGGAGTACCGGAGTCGACGGGAGAGCGCTTGGGGATCAATTTATCACGTCTCGACTAGACATGATAAATCGACCCCCGATAGATCAATCTCACAGCGTCGATCCCCACCGTAGTGTAGACCTGCCCTTAGTCTCACCCAAAAATCTCCTTGATGGGAGCTGGGTGCCTTGCTCCATTCAGCACTTTTGAAAAATCTACCCATTACTAAATTAACCTGAGTCCTACATGATATCCCATCTTTTGGAGGCGAACTGCTGAGCCCAAACTACAGTTCCCATCACTGTGTGCTTTAGTATGCAGTTAGCAGACTGCATATCATAATTTAAATCACTACCAACATTTTGAATCAGAAGTCCAGGGAAGTCATCCGATATGCAATATTTAAAGCATGGGTAGATTTTGATAAGCCATCAAGCGAGGAGAAAAAAAACAGGACCTTATCCAATGATTACAATGGGTTTAACTATTGTGGAAACCTCAGTTTAACAGAGGGCTACTTATTTGCTAAGAATCACAGGGAGTAGTGATCATGCAGCATTTGTTTGTGTGTAGAACCTCCATTTGCTAGAATGATGCAGATTATGGCAAAATCTCATTTACCTGATATTTTGTTTCAAAGACACATTTAAAAAAAGAGGAACTGCAGCTTTAGGCACAATTTGCTGTTTTATACCTTCTAAACTTGTCTGTGGTAAGTTTATGGGAAACTTGCTGAAATACACCCAAGGAAAGGTTTTTCTGTAACATTTTGAGAACATTATTAAAATGAGATTTGTAGAACTACACTTGATTAAAATTAATGCATATTCAGTCAGCCTCTATGATGCAGAAAATGTACCTGGGGAGCTATAATTTACCTTCCATTGGGCACCACAGTTCTCTTCCACTCTCAGGTCAGCTGAGCTGAACATTTAAAATTCTTACCTTACACTGGCTGTGATAATTCACAGATTCTAAAGCCAGAAAAGACCAATGTGATAATCTAGTCTGACACCTTGCATAACATAGGTCATAGAACTTCCCCAAAATAATCTCTGTTTGAACTAGAGAATATCATGTAGAAAAACATCCAAATCTTGATTTTAAAATATGCAATGATGGAGAATACATCACTATCCTTGGTAAATTTTTCCCATGGTTAATTAACCTTGCTGTTAAAAATGTGTGCCTTACTTTCAGTCTGAATTTCTTTAACTTCAATTTCCAGTCACTGGATCTTGTTATACGTTTGCCTGCTAGACTTAAGAGCCCATTAGCAAATTTTTGTTCCCCATATAGGTATACAAACTGTGATCAAATCATCCCTAAACCATTTCTAGTGAAGCTAAACAGATTGAGCTCCTTGAATACATTGCTATAAGGCATGTCTTCCAATCCTTTAATCATTCTCGTAGCTTTTCTCTGAACCCTCTCCAATTTATCAACATCCTTCTTGAATTGTGGACACAGTATTTCAGGAGTGGTCACACCAATGCTAAATACAGAGCTAATATAATCTCTCTACTCCTACTCAGAATTCCCCTGTTCATACATCCAAGGAGAGCATTAGTCCTTTCGGCCATGGCATCACTTTGGGAACTCATGTTTTCAGCTGATTATCGACCATAATCCCCAAATCTTTTTCAGAGTCACTGCTTCCCAGGAAAGAATCCTCCATCCTGTAAGTATGGCAAACATTCTTTATTCTTAGATGTATAACTTTACATCTGTGTATATGAAAAGGCACATTGTTTGCTTGTGTCCATCTTACCAAGTGAACCAAATAACTCTGTACCAGTGATCTGTCCTTTTCATTATTTACCACTTCCTCAATCTTTGTGTCATCTGCAAAATTTATCAGTGATGATTTGGTGTTTCCTTCCAGGACATTGATAAAAACATTAAATAGCACAAGACCAAGAACTGACCCTTCTGGGACCCCACTAGAAACACACCTGATCAGTGATAAATACTTTGTACTACCATGGCATTTTCTGTCTGATGATCTCAAAGTTCTTCACAAACAATAAAAAATAAAGCCTTCCAAAATTACAATAAGGTAGGTAAATAATATTATCCTCAGATACAGATGGGGAAACCTGAGATTAAGTAACCTGTTCAAGATTCCTCAGGAGCCCAATGGCAGAGTTGTGAAAAGGATCTAGATCTCCTGGTCCTGGGTCTTGGGATGCAAACACCAAACCACCCTTCCATTATTCACTGGACAGAAGAGTAGCAATGTTTGCAATTTCTTGCTTGACTTCTTGAATGTCTAGGGTCGGATGGCAGGGAATTAGTAGAAACAGCTCTTTTTACACCCAAAACAGAGGTCTAACAGGATCATCCCCCTACACGGGGGGAAGATTCCGTCTCATAGCCTACTTCATTCTTCCATTTCTCACCGCTGCCCTTGCTCCTTCTTCTGGCCATATCTGAAATACTATATAGGGGTAGTGTATGTAGGTGAGATTTATTGGATGGGTAAGCATACAGCAGACCAAACCAAGACTGAATTGTACTCACCATTGTGTCCTCCAGTACCAAAGACGGGTCCAAGAGAAAACCGTTGCTTCATGTAATATTTCCTCCTTCCCAAATATATTAGTTCATGGTGCAGGGGAATGAAAATGAACTTTCATATATCGTACTTCAAGGAGGTAGTTCCTCTGCTTGTGGCAGTCAAGCACCAACAGTCTGGTTTGTCATCTCATTTTTCACCTAATATTATAGGCTACAAGATGAGTCAAAGACGATCTTCACTGTTGTAGGTAAGAGAACCCTGAAAGACAGAGCCCTTAATTAGTATAGAAATCCCCACAAGAGATAAGAGAACCCTACAATGCAGAGAACGCTATTGCACAGAGAATCCTGAGAGAAAGGACATTCTATGTAGACTAGAGCTGTGCAAACTATTCACATCAAACTTCAAATCCATTCAAAAGACAGGATTTAAGCCCTCTGTTGCTGCATGAAATGTGTATGGTAAACTTTTCTTCCTCCCCCTGAACATTAGGGACATCCAGATTGGAATTTTATAGCGTGGTTTGGAGCAGATGCTGCTGGTGGGAGAGAGGGCCAGCATAAGATTTTTTTTTTATAATAATTGCTCAGTAATACTTTTTTGTTTATAAATAATTTTAAAAAAATTAATGAGCCAAATCTTTGCCCCATTAAAGTCACTGGAAGTTTTTCCATTGACTTAGTTGGTACTAGAACATGGCCCAGTGTGACGGGTGGAATTACAGTAGGTTACTTGGCAAGTATTAAAATAGTAGTTGTATTTGTCTCCTTTGAAGTACCCTGTTTGATAGTTCCCTGCTACACATGCATTGAAAGTGCCTCGATTCTTTTACGCTGCACCCTACACACTCAGCATGTGCATTCAGCATCCCTATTGCATCTCATCACTTAATTCAGGGACAAAAATTCCAATTCCAGTTTGCGAGTCAGCCTAAAAGAGGTCTTATGTGATGGGGTCAGGACTTTACTTTGAAATCTAAATTCCTTTGCCACATTCACAAATCTTCACTGGTGGTGGAGGAGGAGCTGGGGTGGCAAAAGGGAAGTCTCTGATGAAACCCAAAATTCTATCGCAGGCTAACAAACAGGCCTATATACTAACTGTGCCCACTAGTGAATTTTTGAAGATTTCTAAAAAATTTGGAGCTACAAGGTGCTAAGGTCAGCCCTGTTGTAAGCAAGTATAAAACTTGGCTTTAGCTGATGAAATTGCAACCACTAACACCAGAACGGAATTGGGCAGCTTGCATGTTTGAGATTGTTCCTTCCTACTTTGCTACTTTCTGCAGCTTCCATTCTCTTCCTCTTTTAAGGCTTTTACAGCCCAGATTGTACATCTGGCAAGTTTCCCTGGAAAAGGAACCCACAGTTTAAGATGGAAAATACAAGTGTGTGATTTTAACCAGATAGTTGCACAGCTCAACTCAGGGAATCAAAGCAAAACAAATTAGACCCATCTTCATTTATCAGTGGTGAGCATATGCCTATCAAGTAAGGGTCCAGGTCTGCATGGTAATGAGCAGTTCAGCTCCCACTGATCAGCATGCAGGGTCAAGCCCTAGGGTGACCAGATGTCCCGATTTTATAGGGACAGTCCCGATATTTGGGGCTTTTTCTTATATAGGTGCCAATTACCCCCTACCCCCATCCCGATTTTTCACAGTTGCTATCAGGTCACCCTATCAAGCCCTAAGGAATCACCCTTTGTAATACAATTTGTAGGATGAAGAACATTACAATGTACTAGCTAGTCCATGATAAAACGTGCTTTTATTATTGTTATCTTGTCCTCCTCTCCCCACACACTCCTTGTTTATTTTACCCACCTTGGATGTCTTGTCTTATGAACCCCAAAACAAGTATAGACATCAGCGTGACTACTCCTAAGCTTCAAGTTACACGTGTTTAACTGCTGGATTGTGGCCTTTGAGCTTAAGCTTTTGGGGGTAGGGACTGTCTTACTATATGCTTGATCAATGCCTGGCCCAATGAGGCCCTAAGCTGGTTGGGTTTCTGGGTGCTACTGCAATAATGGCATTAATAATTTCACTTTTAAGGCAAGAGAAATTCCAGCAAGCCGGAGAGTGGGAATGCTATAGGAGCACGTTTTATTGTTTTGTTTTCATGTGTCTTCCAATCTCCATAGTGAACTCTTTCAACCTTGGCAACACTAGCAGGGTCAAGTGAGGACGGAGCTGATTAATGTCAGGCTTCCCTGCTGCGACTGCTAAACCATCCAGGACTCCGGGTGGTTTTGGTTTGAAGGCAAGGCAAGGAAACTTTTGTGAGAGTTTTTACCGTATCTTCCTGAGACCAACAGAATCCTGGTCAAGTTCTCCTCAAACTGTACTAAGAGCTAAGGAAACAAGTAGCTGTATTAAAGCTGTTCTAAAGAAAATCAAGACCACAGAGCAGAGTAGGACAGAACAACTGTTTAATTGAGTAACCTTTCATGCTTACACACTGCAATCATCGTAAGGCAAACAGAAGAGTCAGTTCAATCGTTTATGGCTTAGAAGGCATATGTAGAGTATGATTTCAAAAGAGCTCTGTCTATATTTTGGGCCTGATTCTGATCGTGCTTCATTGGTGTAAATCGGGAGTAACTATTGAAATGAGTGACATTACACCAGTGTAAATCTTGGGTAAGTGAGAAGAGAATCTAGTTTATTATATATTTATACACAGAAAAATTATAACATTCTTTGTGCTGCCTTTTAATTAGGCGAAAGCTCTGCTGGATAATATAGTGACACAGATAGACAATCCTACCAGAAGGGTTCTGGATGGGATATTCATAAGTGCTTTAGGAGTACAAGTCCTTATACCTACCAAACAAGTCAATGGGAAAGTAGAAAGACATTTAGGCACTTTTGAAAATTCCACTGTCTGTTAGCATCTGATATTCACACCTCAGTTTTAAGAAGTTACTAACTCATGCATTCTCATTCACTTCAGAACAAGTTCTGGTAGGCATGAGGTATGTATGTATGTATGTATGTATGTACCCAGGATGCCCATGGAAAGCAGGTCATATTTCATACATGGGGGGTGTTAAATGTAAGAAACTGACTTACCACTGATAGTAACCTGTTCGTATGGACTTGTCTCTTTGTGAATTAAGACTGCTTGTACGTGGTGGTGGTATTTATGTTAACAACACTGAGTAAAAGACAGTGTGTCTTAACTAGAACAATCCTAGCATTATAAATGTAAAGCTGATGCATAAAGTAATCCATTTAGCTTTACATTTTTGTACACCTCGCTGATCTATAGGTTTATAGTACAGCCATTCTTGATAACTGCTAAGGCTTAATTGGGCAACACAGCTCTGGAAGCTCTACAGGAAATTAAAATATTGTGCCTGGTGGGAAAAAAAGGCTATTGAGCAGGGTAGATGAATGAAGACCAACAGGGAATTAATTACCTGGGGAGTTTTCCCTTTCAGGGATATTTATAGCATTAAGACAGAATATATTCTCAGCAATTTCTGCTAGTGTGAGGCAGATTCACCCAGAAGTACACTTTGGAAGGGCTTCAGAAAAGTGAACATTTTAGGATGGTTGAAGGTCAAAAAACCCACCCAAATCCATCCGCTCTTTTGAATTAGAGGGGAAAGATAGTCTTGTGGTTAAGACACTACATAGGGATCCAGGCAATAGAAATTCAGTTCCTGGCTTTGCCACAGATTTCCTGAGTAACCTTGGGCAAGTTACTTAATCTTTCTGTACCTTGATTCCCCATCTATAAAATACTTCTGTTCTCCCATAATTTGTCTGTCTAGTCTATTTAGATTGTATGTTGTTTGGAATAAAAGACTGTCTTACTACTATCTGTTAATTAACTTATTATTACTGTTATTTAATCTAATTTTAATTTTCCCTCTTATTTTGTTTTTTTCTTCTACCCAAACACATGAATTCACTCTCTGCAGCTCCTGACATGAAATGGCACTGAACAGTCATCAACATTCATATTAATCCTTTGCAAAGCTTTGGTATGAATACGAAGTTCCGTAGTCGGCTTGTGCCTTCTGGGTCTCAATAAATACATTCCAGTTTCAGTATACCTTGAAAGACTAGCACTGATCATCTTTAAAGTCTCTTTGATACCATGAAAAGATCATGATCATCCTTTAAATACCTGATCCAATGCTCATCGAGATCAGTGGGAATCAGGGCCGGCGCTATAACTAGGCGACCCTAGGCGGTTGCCTAGGGCGCCAGGATTTGGGGGGCGGCGGGTGGCTGCGTCCTGGCTCCACGCTCAGCAGCTGGGTGTGGAGCCAGGAGGCAGCCGGCGAGCCACCCCCCTGCCTCCCCGCTCAGCCGTTGAGCGTGGAGCTGGGAGGCAGCCGTGGCGAGCCGCCCCACCCCCCCCGCTCAGCACTCTCTTTGATTAAGCAGAATGCCCTTTTATTTGGATTTAATTTGATAAAATAAACACTGATGAGTATAGTTCTCTTAGACAATTAGAGTAAGCTCCTAAAACATTTTAATTTGTAAACTAGCATATCTCTTGGAGGTATAGTTCCCCCATGATGCATATGTGTTAACTTGCATCCATATTAAAAGAAGTTACTTATGTGTAAGCGACAAAGGGTCCTGTGGCACCTTACGAAAGCTTATGCTTCAATACCTCTGTTAGTCTATAAGGTGCCACAGGACCCTTTGTCGCTTCTACAGATCCAGACTAACACGGCTACCCCTCTGATACTTACGTGTAAGGAAGATTATTATACCCCGTAGTATGTTCTTGGCTATGTCAATTTCTCTTCCACTTTTTAAAATCTATAATAAAAGTGAGAACTAAGTCGCCCTGACTAATGACACAACTAATCAAGTCTTGGTTTCCTTTCTTCATCGGGGGGCATGGATCAGCGTTCATGTTGCACTCCCCATCAGTACCCGGCCCAAGCCGGGGAAGTTAACGATCCAACCAGCGGACCATAGTCGGTGCTGAGTCCTGGTCACGCGCCACCTGAGGCACGTTGTGCATGTGCTCAGAAGCTCAGCATAGGAGGAGGGGTCAGGATAAAGCTAGGCTGGGGGAACTGTTGATCTGTTAACTGCATTTTAATAGAGTTATGTGTGGGGTGGGACTGAATGATGAGTGTAAGAGTTCTTTACAGTTGATTTTAGCAATTTAGGATAATTGTGGATCATGTTATTTTAAACATTGGGGAAGGGGAGCAGAGAGAGCATGCAGCTCTCCTAGCGTTAATTTTTATTTATAAAATCTACACACAGTTGCTCCTCTCCAAGTGTATCTGCATGTCAAGATTCCATTATGTTGCAGCTCTGCCTGCCTATCAGTCAAGCAACCGCATCAACAGTCATATGAATGCAGCGTAATGATGAGCCGGGAATGATCTATTAAATGTATGTTTTGTTTTATTCTTCACACATCCTTTTTTCGTTCTGGTTCTATAAACTTGAGTAAGGTGCCATCTGTTGTTAGAAGCCGGCATTGAGATAATGCATTTGGGGCTTGATTCAAAAGCCCAGTGACGGCAATAGGAGTCTACTGACTGTAAAGGGTTTTACTAGGCCCCTAGAGACTGCAAAATGAAAAGGTATATCTCCAACTTGGTATTAATGTCTGTTACACACATAAACCCATTATTCAGGAGAGAATATACTTAGTTCCCTGAAGTGGAAAATCTTTTGAACAGGAACACATGTATATGGTCATCTGAGGAACATGTAATGGGCTATTGAAGCCTCTCTAACAGCATACGTCTCAGGATATGTTTACACTACCCGCCGGATCGGCGGGTAGTAATCGATCTATATAGTGTAGACGCAGATAAATCGATCCCTGATCGCTCTGCCATCGACTCCGGAACTCCACCATGGCGAGAGGCGGAAGCAGAGTTGATGGGGAAGCAGCGGCTGTCGATCCCGCGCCACGAGGACACGAAGTAAGTGAATCTAAGTCGATCTAAGATAGGTTGACTTCAGCTACGCTATTCTTGTAGCTGAAGTTGCGTATCTTAGATCAATCCACATTCTGAGTGGCTGCAAACCGATCAGAGCCAGGTTCAAAGCAGATGATTTGTGCTGGTCTTGCCAAAAGATAGGAACAATAGTCATGTGATTTTTGATTATAGCCGTATTAAGAAGCACTGCCCTCAAGCAAGGGACTCCATCTGATCTGGAGCAATAGCGGGTAGTGTCTCAGCTACAGAATCATAAGTCTATTAGTTTGTCTACCAATTGGGAGGAGATCACTGAGAACTAAGCACAGTAGCAGTTTGTATGGCAACTGAGTTAGTAGTTTGTTGGGAAAAATGTTCCAAATTAAAAATAAATTAAGAATAAATATCAAGGCCTATATATATAAGTTAACGGGCACTTTAGAAATAGCTTAAAAAAATCAAATTAAAATCAATGTGTTCCATATATAAAGAATGCAAATATTAAAAAAAATTGGAAACAAAGAAAAATCATTTCTAAATAGTAGACTCTCTAATTATATCTGGAGGCAACTAATACACCTCTGCTGGAGACAGATGTATCTTAAGATCACAAACATTATTCATATTCATATTTAACTGAATCCACATCTTAAATATAACTTTTATAATGTGTTTTATGTCAATTAACTTAATAGACATAAATGGGCACCAAAATAATAGAATTGACTCTTTAGAACATATACAGGGAGAACATGCATGAAAAACTGTCAACGTACCTTTAATGAGGTAATACACAGCTTACTCATTATTAGCTTGTAGGCATTAAAATTCAGGTTTTGGTTTTTCCTTTACCCTTTTGGTATTCCTACTGTATTATACCTTTAGTCACAGATTAAGTATAGGTCTGAAACAGGTTGTGTTTCAATACCAAACCTAGATCCAGATATGAACTTCACTGTTAGCCCAATAGTTTTATAAGAAGCAAAACCAAAATCCTGGATCATAAGCTCAGAACACTGAGGTGGTCAAAATCCAAATTCAGATCTCAGTTTGGTGGCTCAGGCCCAACGGCCGTAAAAATACCATTCTCCGTCACTGAGAGAGACAAGATAGGTGAAGTAATACCTTTTACTGGACCAACCAAAGCTCTTCCTCAGGTCACTGTTCTCTGTCACTAGCATCTATACATGTAACCAGCCCCATCTGGGCTACCAGCAGGATTTGAACCCAGAATTGGCTGCATTAAAATCTTGCTTGCTTGAGGTACAGGATAAAAAGTCCCTTAACTGGCAGTTTTCTCAGACTCATTAACCTCATTCGGAACAGCCGCTACAGGGATTACCTATGTAACAAACCAAAAAGATTAGTGTGTGAAACAGATACTAGATATACTCTATTAATAAAGTTAGGAGGATTTCTGCTTAGATAGCTTCTTCAGATATTAAACCAGAAGGAAACTAAACGGCATCATTCAATCATTGTGACAATAACAAAGATAAATAAAGACGCCAACGCCAAAGTATAACCAACCATTATAATCTGCTAGAGAATGCACTTTATAGACCACATGTGAGCCAGTAATCTGAGATCAAAATAATTTAAAAGTAGAATATGTAGGGCCTCCAAAAATAACGTTCTGTGCTTCCAGGATCCATTTTTTCAACACCTAGCTTTTTGTTTGTTGTCTGCAAATTTGTGGGTGCAAATGCCCACAGTTATTTGTGAGTGCCAATTAAGTTACATGCAGCCAAACTTGCAGAGCCATTTGCTAAACAGGTGCTTCAATGTGAGGGTATCCAACCGATTTTCGGAGGCATAAGTCTGTCGCAAATTAGGCACCCAAAAATTGAAACATACAAGATTAGTGATCACTGCTGAAAACGATGGCCTCAGATATTTAAAATACCAGCATTGCATCCAAAAATCAGATACGTAGACATCTAAATAGCAGTTAATCATCGCCGTAGAGTTGCGGCTGCTGAAAAGGAGGCTTGGTTAGTGGCATTCTGAAAATGAGGCCAATATAAACTATTTTGCTGATTCTAAAACAGATAGGTAGAACTACTGCACAGAACTGTATAAATTCATGCTGACATCACTGATGATGCTTATCCTCAAAGGAGGCTGGCTTCCACTTGAGTGCGGGAAGTATGGGGAGGAAATTGATATTGGGACAAAATCAGTAGAAAAGAAATATGACATGTATTTTCATGTTTCTATGAGGGTTTTATAACCACAGGAAAAATTAAGAAAGCATTTAAACTATGACATTGAAACAGTCTTCCCTCAATGTGTGTATTCCTGTCTTCACATTGCTTTAGATGAGTCACTTTGAGTGTTCGGGAACTTGTAGACTTCAATAATCAGACACATTGTCAGCACTCAAACAGCGGGAATTTTCTTCAGCAAATACAGTAAAGTTTATTTAATGCATCTTGAAATATAATATTGTTCATTTTAACAACAGGGCGAGAACATGTATATAAGCATCGGTAGGGGGAAAATGAGGAGTGTTGATAACTAGATAGGGGATGGCTTCCTTTCATCCTAAATAATGAATATTTTAGATGCTCTTTGATGAAAGCTACAGCAGCTACCTGTTATCCAGCCACTGCATCTTAAGACCCCAAAACTAAGGAAGGAGCCTTCCCCTCCCTCTTTCTTCACAAGAGAAGAACAGTTTGAGCTGCTAACAAGGACCCCAAAGGGGTGGGAGAGGCCACACTACCTCTAACACTGTCAGTCACTGGTAACTCAGGCGCCATTTGCTGGCTATTGAAAACGTTACGTATATGCTCTCACACTGAACCTACTTTGGTGCATAGGGTGAAGGGGAGTGAACATTGTGTCAGCACCGATGGTGCAGACTGGCAGAGACACCTGGCCAGTGGGGAGTATCTCTTTAGCATGATTTGTGCATTTGTTTGGCTCAGGTTACCCTTTTTGAAAGTCTTGTTTTTACTTACGGCTCAGTACTCAGAAGACTGAGCATTTTATACATGCACATTATTATTTTAGCAATTATTATTCACAGCTGGCCACAAGTGCTCTCTATTCTAAAAGCTGAAACGTAAAACCCAGCTAAAGACTCTTCATTTGTAAATAGCCTATTAAAATGTGAACAGCATCACAAAGACACAGAGAGCTCTAGAGACCTGAACCTAGCTTTGTTCCTTAATTATGGGTAGGGAAGCTATTGGTCTGTCTTTAGACCAATTTCTGGCTTTCTAATTAGTAATTAATAATAATTCGTAGCAGTGTATGCCTCAAACACTTTACAAAGGGGGATAAGCATTATTATCATCCCCGTCATGGATGAGAGCCTAAGTGACATCCTCAAGGTCACACCAGAAAACAGAAGAAATGGGAATAGTAACCAGAGCTTCTGCCTCACACTCCAGTGTCTTATTGGGTTCTCACAACACATTTTTTGGTGGCCTCAGAGTGCGGCCACCAACTCTTGCTCTGACCATCTTCCCTAAAATACGTAATTCACTTTATTTGTTTTTCTTAAATATGCACATGTACACGTCCAAATCATTGCAATTTATTTATTGGGTTTTTTTTTGCAGACTCAATACTAAAAATAATGTACAGTTGTCTCTATTTTTTACTGGACCCAAACAGAATAGAAACAAATAAGGTGCTAGGCATATTCTTTGTCTTTTGTTATTGGTGTTTCTTTTGCTTTTCTCCTTGCCTTTTTTTTTTTTTAAGACTTGTTAGTAAGTCTGTTTCTGTGAAAAGTGATATTTGTATGTTTGTTAATATCACTTTTCACAGCAGCAGACTAACTAGCTAGCTGGAAGACAGCGAAAAGTGAGACTAGCAAACATTCAAATATCACTTTTCACAACACACTGACTCAGCCCTGGAAAACCGGGAGACAAATTTAGCCCAGGATGGGGAGATGGGTGGGGAGGCAGCAGGGCCCGGGGCGATGGGAGGCAGGAGGTGCTTGGCGGGGGTGAATGGGGTCTGGGGGAAGCAGTGGGGCTCAGAAGCTATGGGGAGGATGAGCGGCTGGGGATGGCGAGGGCCAGGGGCAATGGGGATGGTGTGGTGAGCCCGGGGCCGGCAGGCACCCACTGTCGTGCGGCTGGGGCCTGATGCCTGCCACCACATGGCCGGGGAACAGCGCGCGTGGCTGAAACCCAGGGTTGGAGAATGCAGCGTGGGCCAGGGGTCATGGGGGAGGTTGGTGAGCCCAGGACTGGAGCCCACCAGTGCTGTGCGGCTGGGGGCTGGATCCTGTGGCCCCACAGCCAGAGCCCTAAAACCTACAGCTGGGGGACTGAGCCCTCCACCACGTGGCCAGAGCCCAGGGCCAGAGGAGACAGTGGGGCTGGCACCCGAAGCTCCATGATCAGGGATGGAGCCTGCCACCCCACGGCTGAAGCTGGAAGCCTTAGCCAGGAAGGTGGGGAACTCACACCAGCTGCCTGCTCCTCCAGCATTTGTGGCTCCAGAGGAGGCCAGGGCCCAACCACTGCTTGTGACCCCAGGGGAAGGGCTGCTGCTTTGCCGTTCCCCCTCGCCAATCACCACCTTCCCCCATCACTCCCCAGGAGGCTGAGGCTGCACAAAAAGTGACTGCATGCAGCCACGGTAGCCGTATTTGAGAAACATAAAACAGAGTATTGCTTAGTAAGCTGCTCTGATTGCTTAATAATTTTGTGTTTTGTCTTAGTTATTTTAAAACCCTTTTTGATCTACATATTTATGTTTGCTGGAAGTCACCTGATGCTATCTAATGCGAGGAGATGTCCTTGACATGCTGGCAAGGACAATGAGGTACTGGTTCCTCCATTATACATGACTTTCATATCAGGGTAACTGATGGATTTGTTTCAAGAACAGAAATGTACCACACCAGGGGTAGGCAACCTATGGCACGGCTGCTGAAGGCGGCACGCGAGCTGATTTTCAGTGGCACTCACACTGCCCAGGTCCTGGCCTGGGGGGCTTTTCATTTTAATTTAATTTTAAATGAAGCTTCTTAAACATTTTAAAAACCTTATTTACTTTACCTACAACAATAGTTTAGTTATATTATAGACTTATAGAAAGAGACCTTCTAGAAACGTGAAAATGTATTATTGGCACACGAAACCTTAAATTAGAGTGAATAAATGATGACTCGGCACACCACTTCTGAAGGGTTGCCGACCCCGGTACCACACTAACTTACTAACCAAGAGGAGGCACGTAAATGTAAAGAACAGAGGTCAACATTTTTCTACCTGGGCGCTTTAAGGCAAGCTTCAAAATCCATATTTAATTACCCAGTAATGTTAAGTTCCAAAATATAAAAGTTTGTTAGGTGACCAAAAGTGGATTGAAGACCTTAATGTTAGGGACACACATAGGAAAATTTTGGCCCATATCCCCACAGCGATAAGAAATTTCCCTTTCAATTTCTGTTGAAGACACTGAGCCTCATCTGTTTTGCTTTTGTAAGTCAGACCCTCTACACTGTACTGCAGTTGGCTTTCAGCCTCAGGGATCAGTGTACATGCAAACAGCCGAACACTGGACTGAGGCTGGCTATCGTAGATTAATCTTTCCACAGAATAGCAAAGGAGTATAGAGAGAAAAAGCATTGCAGCTGGTTCCAGGGGCTGGAACCCAGGTGAAAGATAAATGGTCCCTTTTCTTCCAAAAATAACACAGGCTATTCCAGGAGCTGCAATTACACTAAAATCTGACTGATGCCTTGAGAACTTCTAAGGGACTTGACTACAATTCTTTTGAAGATTCCAGTGTTTGGCACTCAAAGTGCTTTGGTTTTAATTCATTTCCCTTCTGCTAGATTCCTCCATGTGGCTTTATTTAGAGCTCTTTACTTTAACCTTCTGACTCCCCAACATTAGTACCACCTGACGTTAAGGCATTGTTGTCAGAAACAAGCATTCTGCCTGAGAGCTCCTCTTTACTGCAACTATAGAAATGACCTGAGTGCTGCCCATTTACAGGGCCTGCAGCAACTAGTAAGAGTATTGTTACATTTTAGAGCATAAAATGTGATTGAAGTGTCCCATGTTGTAAAGTGGGAGAAGGGGAGTGCGGAGAGAAGTGAGTCATTCATGTTATCATCAAGCAGGATCTTCTTTTGCCAGTTTTTACTCCTGTGTACTACATGCCTTTCTGTCTTTCACCAGTTATGAAGCAAAATTGTGGTGCAAAAGTGCCTGTTCACATGAATTTACACAAGTTGCACATTTTCAATTCTGCTCAGAGTCTATGCAGTTGCTCAAAGCAAAATGATTTCCCTGGATGCCTAGAAAAGCCTGACAGAACAAATGGTTGGCTAGCCCACTGATCTGCTAGTTCAGAGAAGGAAAGGGAGGTTAATCAGAGGGAGCAAGACTGACATGACAAGAAATTTCAGGAGTTTCAAATAGAAGGACGGTGAGGCCTAAGGAATACATTTCCTGGTCCAGCCAGGGACTGTACACTGGTATGGATGACACCACCCCAAATAAGTAGCTGATCAATAAGTTTAAGTGACTGAAGATGATTTTGCAAGCGTAACTCAGTATTTCTGCAAGTTAGGTGCATGCTGTAGAACGCTGTAGTAATTTCTGTTTTCATATACAGTGAAAAAAGTGAGATATTAACAGCAAAAGGGAATTTCACCTTGATAGTCAATGTATGAGAAACAATAAAATGCTCAGAATGAGAAAGGATAGGCTGGGAGAATTCCCACAGTGCACATAAACCCAGGGAGCTGGGGATCTACTGAAGACTCCATTCCATGTAAATTAGTTATTTTGTTTTCCTGCTAGATTTCTAATATAACTTGGTCTTCCAAGGAGGGAAGGTGGGACTGGAAGCCAGCGGTAGTAGGGGGAAAGGCAAGAACAGATACATTGGACCTGGAGCTGAAGGGAACACTGGGACTGGTTGACCAAGGAGAGTGGAAACAAGGATTTGGGGCATGAGCAGAGGCAGATTAAGCTTTTGTGGGTCCCTGGCCCAGAGCAAGTGTGGATTCCTCTCCACCCCTTCTGCACTCCTGCTGAGGAAATGAGGTCAGGGTACGGGAGCTTACCCTGCTCTGCCCGGCACTCCTGCCGGGGAGCAGGGTCAGGGGGTTCCCCCACTCCCCTTCAAGAGCGCCGGGCAGGTGGGCAGAGCGGGGCAAGCCCCCACACCCTGCACCCCAGCAGGAGTGCCAGGCAGAGCGGGTTAGGGTGCAGGGGCACCCATTTTTCTGGGGGCTCCCAATTAGCCAGGGCCCCGGGCATGGGCCCCGTTGGCCCAGTGGCTAATCTACCACTGGGCTTGAGAAGTGGGTCTGATTGGGCAAGGAGACTGGAACTGGGTGTGGGGTGAAGGGGAGAGACTGGGAGCATGTCTACACTACAATATGAGGTCGATTTTATAGAAGTCGATCTTCAGCAACCAATTTTATACAGTCGGTCATGCGTGTCCCCACTAAGTGCATTAGGTCGGCAGAGTGCGTCCTCAATACCGTGGCTAGCCTCGACTCACGGAGTGGTGCACTGTGGGTAGCTATCCCACAGTCCCCGCTGCCCATTGGAATTCTGGGTTAAGCTCCCAGTGCCCGATGGGGCAAAAACATTATCGCGGGTGGTTTTGGGTACATGTCGTCAGTCTCCTCCCTCCCTCCTTGAAAGCAAGGGCAAACAATCATTTCGCGCCTTTTTTCCTGGGTTATCTGTGCAGACGCCATAGCATGGCAAGCATGGAGCCCACTCAGCTGTACGCTGCTTTTGTGAGCATTGCAAACACCTCGCGCATTATCCTGCAGTATGTGCAGGGCCTAGCTAGGAGCCGCCAGCACGAGGAAGATTGTGAGGAGGACATGGACACAGACGTTCCTGAAAGCACAGGATGTGGCAATTGGGATATCATGGCGGCATTGGGGCATGTTGATACAGGTGGAACGCTGATTCTGGGCCCGGCAAATAAGCACAGACTGGTGGGACCGCTTAGTGTTGCGGGTATGGGATGATTCCCAGTGGCTGCGAAACTTTCGCATGCGTAAGGTCACTTTTCTGGAACTTTGTGAGTTGCTTTCTCCCACCCTGAAGCACAAGAATACGAAGATGAGACTTGCCCTGATGGTTAAGAAGCGAGTGGCGATAGCCCTGTGGAAGCTTGCAATGCCTGACTGCTACCGGTCAGTCAGGAATCATTTTGGAGTGGGCAAATCTACTGTGGGGGCTGCTGTGATCCAAGGGCAATCAATACACTTCTGCTAAGAAGGATAGTGACTCTGGGAAATGTGAAAGTCATAGTGGGTGCAAGGGGGTTCCCAAACTGTGGTGGGGCGATAGATGGAACACATATCCTTATCTTGGCACCGGACCACCTTGCCAAAGAGTACATAAACTGCAAGGAGTACTTCTCAATGGTACTGCAAGCACTGGTGGATCACAAGGGCCGTTTCACTAACATCGGGGTGGGATGGTCGGGAAAGGTGCAAGACGTTCGCATCTTTCGGAACTCCGGGCTGTTCGGAAAGCTGCAAGAAGGGACTTTCTTCCCAGACCGGAAAATTACCATTGGTGACGTTGAAATGCCAATAGTTATCCTTGGAGAGCCAGCCTACCCCTTGCTCCCATGGCTCATGAAGCCGTACATAGGCAGCCTGGACAGCAGTAAGGAGCAGTTCAACTGTAGGCTGAGCAAGTGCAGAATGGTGGTAGAAAGTGCCTTTGATCATTTAAAAGCTCGCTGGCATAGTTTGCTGAGTAGGTTAGACCTCAGCGAAAGCAATATTCCCATCATTATTTCTGCTTGCTTTGTGCTCCATAATATCTGAGAGTAAGGGGGAGACATTAATGGCGGGATGGGAGGTTGAGGCAGATTGCCTGGCGGCCAATTTTGAACAGCCAGACACCAGGGAAATTAGAAGAGCACACCGAGGCACACTGGGCATCAGAGAGGCTTTGAAAAACAGTTTCATAACTGACTAGGCTACCGTGTGACAGTTGTGTGTGTTTGTCCTTGATACAAACCCACTCCCTTTGGTGAGTGTACTTCCTTGTAAGCCAATCCCTCTCCCCACTTTGACCACAGCTGTCACAGGAAATAAAATCCCTATTGTTCTGAATCCATTCATTCTTTATTTATTTAAAAAAACTTGAGATCACTGGCAATGCTGACTAGTAAAAGGAAGCCCGGGTGTACAAAGGGTTTGATAACGGGGTGGGCGGTGAGGGAGGAGGGAAGGACAAGGCCACATTGCTTATTGTAGCCACACTACAAATCAAAGCTGTTTGAATGGCACCCTTCTGTTGCTTGGGCCATCCCCTGGAGTGGAGTGGCAGGGTGCCCGGAGCCTCCTCCCCCACGTTCTTGGGTGTCTGGGTGAGGAGAATATGGAACTTGGCGAGAAGGGAAGGCGGTTACACAATGGCTGCAGAGGGGGTCTGTACTTTAGTTGCCTTTCTTGCAGCTCCACCAGATGCCTCATCATGTCTGTTTGCTCCCCCATTAGCCTCAGCATCTCCTCCTGCATGTTACGATCATGCTCCCTGTATGCTTTCCTGGCCTCTGCCACCGAATGCCTCCATGCATTCAGCTGTGCCCTATCAGTGCGGGAGGATTGCATGAGCTCTGAAAACAGGTCATCGCAAGTGCGTTTTTTTCGCCTTCTAATCTGCGATAACCTCAGGGACGGAGTTGATGCGGGGAGCATTGAAGCATTTGGAGTGGGGGGAAAGGGAGAGAAGACATTTTAAAAGATCCTTTTGTTCTCAAAAATGTGAGACTCTTTCACAGTGAATCAAGCCATTCACAGCAGACAGCACATGTGTTTTAGGTACAAGGTCGCATTTTGCCTTTTATATTGAGAGCCTGCCGGTATGGTGCCACATCACACATGGCTGGGCAACAGAATTTGGTTTCCAGACAGCCATGGTAAGCCGAGGGGTACATGGGGTTGGCTTCTTCCGCCTTCATGACATGTGGGAATGGTTTCAAACTGCAGCGCTGCGGTGACCAGATGTCCTGATTTTATAGGGACAGTCCTGATTTTTTAGTCTTTTTCTTATATAGGCTCCAATTACCCCCTACCCCAGTCCTGATTTTTCACACTTGCTGTCTGGTCACCCTATGCAGCGCGCTCCTTTCTGATAGCAAACAATGCCAATTGGGTTGGCCATTTAAAAGGAGGGGCTGCGGTTTTCGGCTGGATGCGCAGCACAACCCTTCCTCCACCCCACCACGTGGCTATTCTCCGGGATGATCCTTTTTAGCCAAGTGCAAACAGCCCAGCATGCCCGGGGTCTAATGTGTCGGGGATCACCAAACAGAGGGGATTACTGTTCCCTTACAAAACTTCCCCTATTTCAACCAGATGACCATGAATGATATCACTCTCCTGAGGCTGACACTGAAAGATAAATGTTGCATGAATGCAACCAAAACCCAAGACCATTCGCTGCCATGCTTTCTGCTGCCATGATTCCAGACCACTTGCTACTGGCTTGGCGTGGTAAAGTGTCCTACCGTGGAGGACAAAACAATGCAGCCCTCCCCAGAAACCTTCTGCACAGGCTTTCAGAGTACCTCCAGGAGAGCTTCATGGAGATGTCCCTGGAGGATTCCCGCTCCATCCCCAGACACGTTAACAGACCTTTCCATTAGCTGTACTGGCTGCGAATGCATCCCAATTGCTCAGGTCAAATCAAACATTAAACACAATTGCTTTTAACCCCTGTAGTGTCGTTACAAATGTGCACTCACCAGAGGTACCTTCTCTGTCTTCAGGGTCTGGGAACAATAGGCCCTGGGAGGGTATTGGCTCCAGGGTGAGGAAAAGGTCCTGGCTGCCGGGGAGAATGAATTCTCCACTTGCCTGCTGCGCATTCTCCTCCTCCTCCTCATCCACAAAATCCTCATCCGTGTTGCCTGAGGCTGTCATCTTGCAGGTGTCCATGGAGAGTGTTGGGGTATTGTTAGGGTACACCCCTAGAATGGCATGCAGTCGATCATAGAAGCGGCATGTCTGGGGCTCTGCCCCAGAGTGACCGTTTGCCTCCCTTGTCTTTTGGTAGGCTTGCCTGAGCTCCTTAATTTTCACTCAGCACTGCTGTGCATCCCTGGTGTAGCCTCTCTCCACCATGCCCTGTGCGATTTTGGCATATACTGTATATCAGCATTTCTTCTGCTGGATCGGAGTTCTGCCTGCACAGATTCTTCTCCCCATACAGCAATCAGATCCAGTGTCTCCCGTTCACTCCATGCTGGAGCTCGTTTGCAATTCTGGGACTGCATGGTCACCTGTTCTGCTGAGCTCACCATGCTGACCAAAAAGGAAATGAAATTCAAAAGTTCCCGGTGCTTTTCCTGTGTACCTGGCTAGTGCATCAGAGTTGAAAGTGCTGTCCAGAGCTGTCACAGTGGAGCGCTCTGGGATAGCTCCCAGAGGTCAATACCATCGAATTGCACAGTGCTGTGTCTACACTACCCCAAATTAGACCCAGGAAGGTCGATTTTAGTACTACTCCCCTCGTCGGGGAGGAGTACAGAGGTCGATTTTAAGGACCCTTTAGGTCGGCGCAATGGGGTTGGTTGCGTAGATGCATTCATTATAAAATCAACCTAATGTGGCTAAATTTGACCTAACCTCATAGTGTAGACCAGGCCTGGGACTCAGTGCGGCCCAAAGGCGAGGCTAGGACTGTCTGGGCAATGAGACTGGTACTGGGATGAGAATCCTGAAGAGGAGAAACAGAGACTGGCTAGCCAAGAAGAATGGGACAGGGATGAGCTTGAGGCTGGGGGAAAATAGGCAGAAGGGTCTGTGACTACTAGAGAACACTCCCCTCCAGATCCTGGAATGGAACCTCAAATTTCTGAGTCTCGCCATTCCTCTGCTGGCAGCAAATATCTATGAAACCCACTGGCAAAGTGTGTGTCTCATCCCCTTCTCATGCTGGTCTAGAGTGGATGACAACCTATTATTGTTATAAATGACCCTGTTCGCTCATGTGGTAGAAGTCTACGTGATGGATCTAAAAGTTCCAGTCCCACCAATGAATCATGTCAATATGATGCCCCATAATGGAATTCGTTTTTTGAGTTGGCTTTTCTTTAAAACCTATGAAATTATACACACAAAAGCTATGTTAAAAGTTTAAGACTGCAAAGTCAAGCACTCAAAAGTTAGGAAATGCTAGAATTAAGACAGCTATGATTCATCCCAAGAGCAGAACCACCCTGTGTACTGAATGAGGCATGGGTAATGTGCAAAAAATTAGCATGTGATCATGTAATTAAACACTGCATCATAATGTGTACGCACAAGGGGGCCAAATTAAGGCAACCTTTTGAATGCTTGACTTTGCAACCTTAATGTTCTTTTAACATAGCGCTTTTGTATGTAATTATTAAATATAATGTAGTCAATGGTCTTCAGTTACAGTATTTGTTACCCAGACAACAAAACCAGCATTGAAACAGACCCATAGACAGAATATAGGCTACCATCAGGTTCACTTCTCTAATTGACTAGGATGGTTTTAGTTACAGGATGTAACACAGAATACTGCACAATGTTAAACAGTTACTCTGTTACTAGGACAAAATCAGCACCTGTAGCTTTATGGGAGTAGCTTTCTGCTCCTGGGGTTAGAAAGTTCAGTACTTGTGACATGTAGTTATGTGAAAACATAGATAGGCATCTGCCTACAGAAATGCAAAAGCAACCAACTTTTCCTTAATTTTGGCTCACGACATGACAATAATGATTTCCCCTGTAGGCAATGCAGTTTTTCCCCCATCCTCCTTTCCATGGCACTAAATCATAATACCCATAAGCCCAATTTAAAAATCTAGACATGCCAATAAAATGATGTGCCTGGCAGCCATCTCAGATTAATTGCAATCACACAGTTAAACTCTGTTTTACGTTTGTTTGTTCAGGTATTTCTACATTCCCCAAATCATACTTAGCTAGTGCATCTGGCCCCTAGACTTTGCTGATTTATACCTGCTGAGAATCTGGCCCATTGGTTTATTTTAGCTGCGCTAATGTCTATCATATAGATTATTCCCCTTTAGTAGTCTCAAGGTGCCTCAGATGCAACTCTTGCCATAAAGATATGTATGAACATAATCCCTCACTCGTGTAATCTTTTCTTATTGTACGTGATTCATTGTTTCTTGAAGGCAAAATGCATGCAGAGCTCTTAGAATACCACCTACAAATATCTGGCACTGGTGACTGGATTTAAAACAATTATCAGGAAGGGGGCCCCTGATTATGGAATCATTGTGCGGTATAAATAACTCCTAGGAAAAGCCTGATATTAATGTCATAACGTAATACTATAGAAAACACAGCATTCATTGGCATTGATCCTAGCTCATTACTGGAAACTACCCATAGATGGAAACAAGGCGGAATGGTAGAATGTACAGGATGGATGGAGGAATACATATTAAAACTGTAATTCTTCAACATCTTAATTTACAAGTAGAAATCCTCCTTCTTTCTCCCGCCACAATTTTTTTTTAAGACCTCTGAGCAGACAATTCTAGCTGTACCTAAAATATACATATCCCAGAGTGGGCTATCACTCTACAAAGGAAGATGAGAAAGGGACCATTATACAGGTTAGATATTTGGGGGGAGGGAGGGAAGGTGTTCAATAGAGTAACACAGAATATATCCCAGAGAGAACACTGAATGAACCTTACAAATGGGGAAGTTTAAATAGGAGCCAAACTGGATGTCAAATTTAGGCCCCTAAATCCCTATTTAGATACCTAAGTGGCCTGATTTTCCAGAGTAGTGGCCACACTGCAGTATTGGTGGAACACCAATCTCCTCAGGACATGAACACTAATCATGAGATGTAACGGTGTGCATCCAATGAGCCTGGGAAACAGCCTGTTACACAGATGTTGGAGGGGAAAGGGGGAGAACGGGGAAGGAGACTGTTACAGTGGCACTTGTCTGCTATAGCTATTGAAAGATATCACCGTATTAATGACAAGGGCTTCTCAGGTGTCCTGTTCCCCCCCACACTTTCCACAGTGTCTGGTGGCTCCAGTCTCAGTTCATCAGCTGGGCTGCTATGACTTGCTCTGGAGTTGGGAATGCCGTTGTAAGCAGGTCGGACTCACCCGGCGGCGCCTCCTGCTGGTTGCTCTGGGAATTAGCTCATCCAGCTCTGGAGCACCCTCTTCAGGCCAGTGATCCGCCTGACCGCTCTGGCCCCCATGTCCCTCCTAGGCCCCCTAGCAGTACCCCCTCAGTCTCAGGGTCTCCCCTCCCCAGGGAACCCCCAACCCACTATCCGCACCTCGCCTCAGTCGTAGGCTACTGCCAGTCACCAGCTAGCCCCCGTGCCCTGGGGCAGACTGCAGTGTATTTGCCACTCATCACCAGCAAGGTTGGGTTTGGACCTGCTGCTTTGGCCTACCCGTGGGCTGAGCCCTGCAACCCCTGTATCCGGTTGGCCTAAGACTAGGCCACGCCTGGGGTTCTCTCAGGTCAGAGTTCCCCAGCTCCTCTGGCCTTTCCCCAGTCCTGCTCCACTCTAGGTACCCTGCTCAGGTCCCTGCAGCCAGGCCCTTCTCCCTCTACAGGCAGAGGAAGACTTGTTTGCTTCAGGCCCACTGCCCTCTTATAAGGACCAGCTGGGCCCTGATTAAGCTGGCCACAGGTGTGGCTGCTTTGCCAATCAGCCCAGCTTCAGCCCTCTCCCAGGGCTGTTTCAAGCCCCTCAGGGCAGGAGCGGGGTAGCCACCCCGCTAGAGCTGTGCTGATATGGGCTGGGAAAATACTGAGTACTATAAGCAAGCATCCCAGTACATACCTTTCTTGTCGCAGGGAACTGCTTATAATATGGCCCACATGTTTCAGCACTTCAACCAGCATTTGCACTAGACTTCGGACAAAGGACTCACTCTTCCTAAGCCAGAGAACAGGTGTCTTTATTCAGTGACCAGCAACCTCTTGCCTTACCTCGCTACTCACAGATTGACTCTCAGGAGAATGCTGACAGTGGTTACTCTCCTTTAGGGCTCTTTCTCTTGATGTTCTTTCCTTACATTCTCTTAAGCCTCCCTAATCCACGATGAGCCTTTTCTGGAGCAGCCACAGCAATCCCTGATTCCAGCTTTTCACAGTCCTCAATTAGGTTCTTGTATTATTATCCATGGTGATTAATAACATGCTCCCCAGAGTTCCCACTCTACAACACTTCCAGAACAAGAACCTTTGCCCAGCACCCCTTTAAAGCCCTCCTCCCACTGCTTAAAGGAAAAGGACACAGTACATGGAGAATGTGGGACATTTCTGTATGATTTTTATGGAAATTATGTGTGACTCGGTTTACCCATTCCCTTTTGTATTGCAACCTTCTCGGTTTCAAGGGGATAACGTCTTTGGAGAGACAGACACAGGGAAGAGGGGAATGAACTGGGTCGTTGGGGGGGGGGGTCACATAGATATGTCTGATTTGGTATGAACGAACTATCAAGAATCATCAACACGTGAATAAGATTACATTGGAGATACAGTGGACACCACCGAGTGGACCATTAATGCTTTAACAACTGCTGGCCAAGGGGACTTTTTGGAATATGGATGGGCAATTACCTGTCTGACCATAACCCCTCGCCTGGGTGCTACATGTGAAAACAGCATTGCTGGGACTTGAAACAGGAGTTAAGGGACTTGTATACGAAACTTGGTCTCCCAGCGGGAGAGGGGATTCCAGTCCGGAACAGTCGGGCAGGGCCAGGGAACCATGCTGCAGGCATGCAGCCTACCTTTCATGTCAGTGCAAAGAGGGCCCCTCCTAACCAAACCAGGGGAAGCTGACCGGTTAGGTGAGAGTGATGTATTTAGGCTTTTCTTTACCATTTTAATCCAATGGCCCTGAACACTGTATTCCTGTTGATTATTAAATAATGTCTTGTTTTGAAAAGGCTGACTTGTGTCCCTGCAAATATTTGCTGCTTGCATAATTCCCAAGAAGGTAAGTCTACAACAGGGGTCCAGGCTCATTTGGACCTGCTGAAGGAGCCATGATGAGAAACAGAGGTGCTAAACGACCTTGACAAATGGGAGAATTGGTCTGAAAAATCAAAAAATGAAGTTCAGTTCAGATAAGCACAAAGTTCTTAATTTAAGTGGAAAAATCAAATGCACAACTATGAAATGGGGAATAACCAGGTAGGTGGTATGACTGCTGAAAAAGATCTGGGGTTATAAAGGATCACAAATTAAATATGAGTCAACAATGTGATGCAGTTGTGAAGGAGGCTGGTGTCATTCTGAGGTGTATTAACCGGAGAGTCATAGTGTCCCACTCTATTCAGCATTGGTGAGGCCTCTGTTAGAGTACTTGTCCAGTTCTGGGCACCACACCTTGGGAATGGTGGGTGGATGGGTTGGAGAGGGTCCAGAGGAGAGCAATGAAGGTGATGGAAAGTTTAGAAAACCTGACCTCTGAGGAAAGGTTAAAGAACTGGGTATGTTTAGCCTTGAAAACAGAGGGCTGTGGGCAGAGCTGATAAGTCTTCAAATATGTTAAGGGCTGTTATAAGGAGGACTATGTTAAATTATTCTCCATGTTCACTGAAGGTAGGACAGAAAGTGAGATTTAGGTTAGATATGAGGAAAATCTTTCTAACTATAAGGATAGGTAAGCTCTGGAATGAGCTTCCAAGGGAGGTTGTAGAATTCCCATTATTGGAGGTTTTTAAGAACAGGCTGGTGTGACGGGTTGGGTCACAGAGATCCACTAGGGATTGCCACCTGATGTGCTGAGACTACCTCTGAGCCCATTTTCCCTGGAAGCTTGAGACTTCAATACCCTGTCTTGTTGAGCCAGACACGCTAGCCTGCTACAAACATAGACCCAGGTCTGAACCACGTCCCCCACAAGCTGCAGACTTAATTGAAAACAGCTTAAGAAGTGCTCCTGTCTCTAGCACCCAGACACCCCGTTCCCAATGGGATCCAAACCCCAAATAAATCTGTTTTGCCCTGTATAAAGCTTATAAGTGGTTTAAGTGGTTCCAGACAGAACAAAGTAAATTACCAAGCAAAATAAAACAAAAACACACAAGTCTAAACCAAATACAGTAGGAAACTAAATTAGGTAAATCTCACTCTCAGAGATGTTCCAATAAGCTTCTTTCACAGACTAGCCTCCTTCTTAGTCTGGGTCCAGCAATCACTCACACCCCCATAGTTACTGTCCTTTGTTCCAGTTTCTTTCAGGCATCTCTTTGGGGTGGAGAGGCTATCTTCTGAGCCAGCTGAAGACAAAATGGAGGGGTTTCCAGGGCCTTTTATATTCTCTCTCTTGTGGGCGGAAACCCCTTTGTTCTCCTGTGCAAAAATCACAGCAACAAGATGGAGTCTGTGGCCACCTGGGCAAGTCACATGTCTATGAATGATTCAGCTTTTTGCAGGCTGACGCCATTGTTTACATGTTAATTGGAATGTTCCCAGGAAAGCTCAGATGTGGATTGGGGTCTCCCAAAGTCCATTACTAGTCCCAATTACTTGAATAACCCCTTCATACTATGTTGACCAAATCTGCCTTATGTGCTTCCTACAGCAAACATTTTAAATACAAGCATAGAGCCAATGCTCATAACTTCAGATATAAAAATGATACTTGCATACAAATAGGATGAATATATTCAGTAGATCATAACCTTTGCAAATATATGTTACATGGCATATTCAGCATAAAACATATTCCAGTTATGTCATATTTACACTCATAAGCATATTTCTATAAAACATTATGGGGTGCAATGTCACAGCTGGACAAGCCCTTGTCAGGGATGGTCTACATTTACTTGGTCATGCTTCAATGCAGTGGGCTGGACTTGATAACTTCTTGAGGTTCCTTCCAGCCCTACATTTGTAAGATTCTAGGAATGCAGCAACCCAGTCTTGGAGTAGCAGAATTGCATGGCTCCTCCTTGGGCAAAGTGGAGGCCCAGAGCCCACCACTAATGGTACACTCCCGGAAAAACTGCTGAAGGGTTTGAGGCATAGCAGGCCTGGCAACATCTTGATACAGTGACAGAACATTTCCCCATAAAGGAGAGATGCTACAAATTCTGCAATAGAAAACTTCAGCGTTATTCTTTTAACATGCCCAATTTAAAGAGACACTGGGCATATATGTGCCCTGCATATATACTGCAAAGGGTACTTTGATGGCTTACATACTGTGTCTTGTGATGGAGCATGTGAGGTACACATCATAGGCCCAGTAGCGCAGCCAGGTCCGGAGCGCAGGGGGAGTGGCGCTATAAAAAGGCGCCTCCCCCTATACTCACCCAGCGGCGCTCCAGGTCTTCGGCGCACTTCGGTGGCGGGTCTTCACTCACTCCGGGTCTTCGGTGGTACCCGCCGCCGAAATGCTGCCGAAGACCCGGAGCGCCGCCGGGTGAGTGCAAGAAGTGGCGCTTAAAAAGAAGCAGCGCCTTTTTTTAGCACTGCTAAAAAAAAAAGGCGCTGCTTCCTTTTTAAGGTGCCGCTTCTGCTCACAGGGGAAGCGGCCGCTCCCCCTGCTCCCGCCCTGGCTACGCTACTGCATAGGCCAGAACCAGCCTGCCCTGATTTCAGCACACTAGCCCTACAAATAATGAAAAGACATTTTTGCCTCAGCCAGCTGCTGCTCTCACTGGATCTAATATAGATTCTACTTAGATCTTGTGGGTCCTCCAAGAGGTTCAGAATTCCTCTTCAGGTTGCCTGGGGTGAGGGAAAGCCATTGCTCTTGCTGACTGACTGAGCTGATCAGAGCTCATGGACCACATCCTTCAACAGCTATTTAAGAGGAATATATATTAAGTGGTCTGTTTGCTCTCCAAAGGAAGAGAGCAGTAACCAGTCCAAAAGGCGCTTGTGACTGAGAAGACAGAGCAGTGAGCCCTGAAAGAGCAGAGTTACTCTGCTTATACTAACTTGATCTTGAGGACTGTTCAAGCTGTACACTCTGCAGCTCATGCCTTGGTTGATTTGGAATTGTCACATGAGCCACAACAAACTAAATAAAACAGAAAGCACCGAGGGACACTGTTTCCTAATCTTTGATATTTGGGAGAGTGTCTGTTCAGTTGCACTTCCAGGGGATTAATGACAATCAGCAACATCTCACAGAACCTATGTCAGCTTATGTATTTGTATAGTACCCTGCGCAACGGGGCTCTGATCCTGAATGGGGTGTTACTGCAACACAAATAGTAATAAAAACCTAAGACGCTTAAGAAGCCCACGTTACTTTGAATCTTAAGGATGTGGTTTTTCAAAGTTTTATTTTTCTCATGAAAGTTGACCTCATTTGGTTTTTATTTTCTTGCTTATTCATCCTTTAAATAAATGTACAATCAGGTAATTATAATATTGACAAGTGCCATAAAAAGCAGCCTCAGCCTAGTTGTCCAGTAAAACATGACAAAGACAAGCGGGCTTGGGGGAAGAAAAGCATTAGGAATTCATACTTAAACTGCATTTTGGCATATAATGTGATAGCCGCACATAAGTAATCTGATTCATTAAACCTGCCAAACAGTTGTGTACAAAAGGAGGAAAATACTTATTCTTATCAGGTAGTGCTATCCAAAATAATGTCATCAGGAGCTATACTATCATCTTCACTTAAGAGAGAGCTCACTGTGTCTTAATAATGCTAATAAGATCTGGCATAATCTTGGAAAAAATATTACAAAACAATCTTAGAATCTTAGAAACCATAAGTTTTAGTTTTGCTAGGAATCATGTGTGAGCCTGGAAGCTTAATGACAAGGATTCAGTGTCAAAAGTAGCAGATTTGCTACTGCAATTTTGAGTGGATTTGCTAATATAAAGAGGAGAAAAAATCTTTATTTAAAAATTGTATGTTACTCTTCCTAGTCCATATGGTAGTCACGCTAAAATATCTAGACCCAGGGCAGTATCAGAGTCACTATGACTCTTCCATATGAGCCAGACAATGATATAATTAGGGAAGATTTTTAAAACCGTACGGACTGTATTTAGAATACTCAAGTGTGGGGGTTAAATGTGGTAATGGAATTTAATAAACAGGAAATGATCTCAATTTATTCCTCCCCTTCCAAAAATTCTGTGATACTTTGTATACTTACAATGGTTGGTTTTATAAGCTTTTCTTTTACTTAATTATGTACAAAAGCATTAGCTCTCACCAGTTAAGAGCGTAAGAATGGCCATACTGGGTCAGACCAAAGGTCCATCAAGCTCAGTATCCTGTCCTCTGACAGTGGCCAATGGCAGGTGCCCCAAAGGGAATTAACAGACAGGTTATCATCAAGTGATCCATGCCCTGTCACCCAATCCCAGCTTCTGGCAAACAGAGGCTAGGGACGCCATTCCTGCCCATCCTGGCTAATGGCCATTGATGAACTTATCTTCCATGAATCTCTCTAGCTCCCTTTTGAACCCCATTATAGTACTGGCCTTCACAACACCCTCTGGCAAGGAGTTCCCGAGGTTGACAGTGCATTGCATGAAAAAATTCTTTCTTGTGTTTGTTTTAAACCTGCTACCTATTAATTTCATTTAGTGGCCTCTTGTTCTTGTATTATGAGAAGGAGTAAATAACACTTCCTTATTTACTTTCTCTATACCACTCATAATTTTATAGACTTCTATCATATCCAAGCAGAAAAGTCCCAGTCTTATTAATCTCTCCTCATATGGAAGCCATTCTATATCCCTAATCATTTTTGTTGCCCTTTTCTGAACCTTTTCCAATTCAAATATATCTTTTTTGAGATGGGGCAACCACATCTGCACGCAGTATTCAAGATGTGGGCGTACCATGGATTTATATAGAGGCAACGTGATATTTTCTGTCCTATTATCACTGCTCTACAGCCAAAATGCTTCTGAAATAAATGTAGTCAAACTTTACTAATTCTGGGTCACTGAGAACGAAAATGATGCTTAAAATTGTTGATTGGCTCTAGTTTTCAAGACATGCTATTGGGTCAGTATATACGACACTTGACTTGGGAATGGCAGAGGATAAGTGAGTTATAAAGGGAAGGGATCTCAATTTAAACCAGAAATGACTAAAATACATCTTTGACTGGATCTATGAATAAATCTATGACTGGGTTTGGACAGTACTTGCTTTTTAGGCAAAACAATGAATGATGCAATCGGAAGCTGGTATTGCGTCATACATGATATGAATTGCATCATGTTATTCCTAGAAGTCATGGATGATGCAATCATAAGGAAGCTTACATCACTCTGCTGAACAAATTGCCCTATATCAGCTCTAGAAATCATACAGTGTCGTGCGCTCTTATTTGTCACTGTTTGATGTTGCAAAGGGACACATTTCTGTTTAGCCAAAGTGAGCAGAGATGCCTCGTACTTGTGTGAACAGTGCAGATAACTTCTGCTATGTTTGTGGTGAAGTGACTTTTGTATCACAAAAGCGCAGTATAACCACACCATGGTTAAGAAAGCCTATCACCTTTATTTTGGCTGCAAAACTGGAGATCAGGACAAGAGGTGGGCCCCACACATATGCTGCAACACTTGTGCAACAAATCTTTGCCAGTGGTTGAACAGGAAAAGGAAATCTATGCCTTTTGCAGTGCCAATGATTTGGAGAGAGCCAACAGATCATACCAGCAATTGTTACTTCTGCATGGTGCCTCCAGTTGGGAAAGGTGTGTCAAAGAAGAAAAAGTGGACTGTGCATTATCCAAACATTCCATCAGCTGTACGCCCAGTACCCCACGGAGAAGGACTGCCGGTTCCTGATGCACCAGAATCATTCTCACTTGAGTCAGATGAGGAAGAGGAAGAGGATGAAACTTCTGGTCCTGAACCATCAATGTCACAGGACCCACATTTTCTCCCATCCTCCTCCTCTGAACCACACCTCATAACACAAGGTGAACTGAATGACCTTGTCAGGGATTTGGAACTACCCAAGAGTAAGGCAGAGCTTTTGGGCTCCAGACTACAGCAGTGGAATCTCCTGGCAGGTGATGTTAGGGTTTCCATGTTCCGTGACCGTCAAAAGGATCTTGTCCCATTCTTCTTCATGGAAGGTGATCTTGTAGCCTGCAACAACATCGATGGTGTGATGGCAGCCCTCAACATCGTTCACGATCCAGATGAGTGGAGACTGTTCATTGATTCATCGAAGACGAGTCTTAAAGCTGTTTTACTGCATAATGGCAATGTTTTGCCATCAATTCCAGTTGGTCATGCAGTCCATATGAAGGAAACCTGTGACAACATGAAACAACTTTTGAGGTGCATAAACTATGACCAACATCAGTGGCAGCTTTGTGGCGATTTGAAGGTTGTTGCTCTCTTGCTTGGTCTGCAGACTGGATACACAAAGTACTGCTGTTTTCTCTGCGAATGGGATAGTCGTGCAAGAGATTCCCACTACATCAAGAAAGACTGGCCACTCCGACAGTCATTGGAGCCTGGGAGGAAAAGTGTTCAGCATCCACCACTTGTTGAATGAAGGAAGATTTTGTTACCACCCTTACACATCAAGCTGGGTCTGATGAAGAACTTTGTCAAGGCCATTGACAAAACACAAGCAGCTTTCAAGTACCTCCATGGAAAATTTCCAAGGTTAAGTGAAGCTAAGATAAAGGAAGGTGTCTTTGTTGGTCCTCAGATTCATGAACTTCTTCAAGATGATGCATTTGACCATGCACTGCGTGGCAAGGAAAAAAAGGCATGGAAAGCCTTCCAGTTAGTGGCAATAAATTTTCTCGGCAACAACAAGGCAGACAACTACAGGTTGTTGGTGGAAAACCTCCTCAAGGCATACAAAAGCCTTGGTTGCAACATGTCACTAAAGATACATTTTTTGCACTCTCATCTAGATTTTTTTCCACCGAACTGCGGAGCAGTGAGCGACGAGCACAGCGAGCGATTTCACCAGGACATTGCAACAATGGAGAAACGCTATCAGGGCAAATGGAGCCCATCAATGCTTGCAGACTATTGCTGGACAGTGACA
Organism: Macrochelys suwanniensis; assembly: GCA_033296515.1. Lineage (NCBI taxonomy): Eukaryota > Metazoa > Chordata > Testudines > Chelydridae > Macrochelys > Macrochelys suwanniensis. Next base: position 94,108,181 of record CM065782.1, on the reverse strand, counting down.
AGAGATGCTCCATTTAATGAATACAAGAGACAAGCCAAGAAGCACCGAGTAGACACTGAATAGGACTAAACTATGTACATAATAGTTTTTTGCCTTTTGTTTCATAATAAATTTTATTTATATAACCCCTTTGCTGATTTTTAAAGTGTTATATAAACAGGACAGGTGAAATAGTATCATGTAAAGCAACCATAAACACATGAAAAGACCTAGGTTTACAATTTACGATTAAAACTCTACTGTCTACACAATATACATAGACATAAAATGTAAAAACTTAAATATCTTAGAAACAGTAGCCAATCAGTTGTTTTAATTGTCATATTTGAATTCAGCACATCAAAATACATACTAAATAGCACATTTTATCTCTGAAGCAGATGACTTCTCAAAAATTGTAGACCAGTGTTACCTATCCCTTTCTTGATGATTCCCAACATTCTGTTCGCTTTTTTGACTGCTGCTGCACATTGAGTGGATGATTTCAGAGAGAACTATCCACAATGACTCCAAGATCTCTTTCTTGAGTGGTAACAGCTAATTTAGACCCCATCATTGTATATGTATAGTTAGGATTATGTTTTCCAATGTGCATTACTTTGCATTTATCGACATTAAATTTCATCTGCCATTTTGTTGCCCAGTCACCCAGTTTTGTGAGATCCTTTTGTAGCTCTTCACAGTCTGCCTGGGACTCAACTATCTTGTGTAGTTTTGTGTCATCTGCAAATGTTGCCACCTCACTGTTTACCCCTTTTTCCAGATCATTTATAAATATGTTAAACAGGACTAGGCCCAGTACAGATCCCTGGGGGACACCACTATTTACCTCTCTCCATTCTGAAAACTGACCATTTATTCCTACCCTTTGTTTCCTACCTGTTAACCAGTTACCAATCCATGAGAGAACTTTCCCTCTTATCCCATGACTGCTTATTTTGCTTAAGAGCCTTTGGTGAGGGACCTTGTCAAAGGCTTTCTGAAAATCTAAACACACTATATCAGCTGGATCTCTTTTGTCCGCATGCTTGTTGACCCCCTCAAAGAATTCTAGTAGATTGGTGAGGCATGATTTCCCTTTATAAAAACCACGTTGACTATTTCCCAACAAATTATGTTCATCTATGTGTCTGACAATTTTGGTTTTTATGATAATTTCAACCAATTTGCCCGGTACTGAAGTGAGGCCTACTGGCCTGTAGTTCCCAGGGTCACCTCTGGAGCTCTTTTTAAAAATTGGTGTCACATTAGCTATCCTCCAGTCATTTGGTACAGAAGCGGATTTAAATGATATGTTACAGATGACAGTTAGTAGTCCTGCAATTTCACATTTGAGTTCCTTCAGAACTCTTGGGTGAATACCATCAGGACCTGGAGACTCATTACTGTTTAGTTTATCAATTTGTTCCAAAACCTCCTCTAATGACACCTCAATTTGGGACAGTTCCTCAGATCTGTCACCCAAAAAGAATGGCTCAGGTTTGGGGATCTCCCTCACATCCTCAACAGTGAAGACTGATGCAAAGAATTAATTTAGTTTCTCCGCAATGGCCTTATCGTCTTTGAGTGCTCCTTCAACTCGATCGTCCAGTGGCCCCACTGGTTGTTTAGCTGGCTTTCTGCTTCTGATGTATTTAAAAAAAAAATTGCTAATACTTTTTGAGTCTTTGGCTAGCTGTTCTTTAAATTCTTTTTTGGTCGTTCTAATTATATTTTTACACTTCATTTGCCAGAGTTTATGCTCTATTTTCCTCATTAGGATTTATCTTCCACTTTTTAAAGGATGCCTTTTTTCCTCTCACTGCTTCTTTTACTTTGTTGTTTAACCACGGTGGCTCTTTTTTGGTTCTCTTACTATGTTTTTAAAATTGGGATATACATTTAAGCTGAGCCTCTATTATGGTGTCTTTAAAAAGTTCCCATGCATCTTGCAGGGATTTTACTTTTGGTGCTGTACCTTTTAATTTCTGTTTCACTAACCTCCTCATTTTTGTGTAGTTCCCCTTTCTGAAATTAAATGCTACAGTGCTGGGCCACTGTGGAGTTTTCCCAGCCACAGGGATGTTCAATTTAATTATATTATGGTCACTATTACCAAGTGGTCCAGCTATATTCACCTCTTGGATCTGATCCTGTGCTCCATTTAGGACCTAATCAAGAATTGCCTCTCCTCTTGTGGGTTCCAGGATTAGCTGCTCCAAGAAGCAGTCATTTAAGGTGTCAAAAACTTTATCTCAACATCCCTTCCTGAGGTGATATGTACCCAGTCAATATGGGGATAGTTAAAATCCCCCATTAATTATTATTATTATTGAGTTTTTTATTTTAATAGCCTCTCTAATCTCCCTGAGCATTTCAGAGTCACTAACACCATCCTGGTCAGGTGGTCTGTAATATAGCCCTACTGCTATATTCTTATTTTTCAAGCATGGGATTACTATCCATAGAGATTTTATAGCACAATTTTGTTAATTTAAGATTTTTATTTCATTTGATTCTATGCTTTCTTTCAAATATAGTGCCACTCCCCCACCAGCACGACCTGTTCTGTCCTGGTATTACCGTGTCCCATTGATTATCCTCATTCCACCAGGTTTCTGTGATGCCTATTATATCAATATCCTCATTTAATACTAGACACTCTAGTTCACCCATCTTATTATTTAGACTTCTAGCACTGGTATATAAGCATTTTAAAAACTTGTCATTTTTTGGCTGTCCCCTATTGCATGATGTAATTGAATGGGACTTTTATTCATTTGACTGTTTCTCATCAGATCCTCCCTGTATTTTATCATTTTCTTTCCTCTCCTCCTTATTAGGACATAGGGAATCTCTATTTATAGATCCTCCCCTAAGGGACGTCTGAACCACATGTTCCTCTGCACCTGTCGGCTTTCCCCCAGCCCTTAGTTTAAAAACTGTTCTGCAACCTTTTTAATTTTAAGTGCCAGCTATCTGGTTCTGTTTTGGTTTAGGTGGAGCCCATTCTTCCTGTATAGGCTCCCCCTCTCCCAAAAGCTTCCCCAGTTCCTAATAAATCTAAACCCCTCCCCTACTACACCATCGTCTCATTCACGCATTGAGACCTTACAGTTCTGTCTGTCTAACTGGCCCTGGAAGCATTTCAGAGAATACTACCATGAAGGTCCTGGACTTCAATCTCTTACCTAGCAGCCTAAATTTGGCCTCTAGGACTTCTCTCCTATCCTTCCCCATGTCGTTGGTCCCTACATGTACCACGATCACCGGCTCCTCCCCAGCACTACACATAAGCCTATCTAGATGTCTTGAGAGATCTGCAACCTTCGAACGAGGCAGGCAAGTCACCATGCGGTTCTCCTGATCATCACAAACCCAGCTATCTATGTTTCTAATGATCGAATCGCCTATTACTAATACCTGTCTCTTCCTAATAACTGGAGTTCCCTCCCTGGAGAAGTATCCTCAGTGCGAGAGGATACCACAACATCATCTCGGAGGAGGGTCCCAACTATGGGACTGTTTCCCTCTGCTCCAGTTGGATGTTCTCCTTCCCTGAGGCTTTCATCCTCCTCAATAGCACAGAGGCTGTCGGACCGGGGGTGAGACTGTTCTACTGTGTCCCGGAAAGTCTGATCTATGTACCTCTCTGTCTCCCTTAGCTCCTCCAGTTCAGCCGCCCTGGTCTCCAAAGTCCGTACATGGTCTCGGAGGGCCAGGAGCTCCTTGCACCGAATGCACACATATGCCACCTGCCCATAGGGCAGGTAATTATACATGCTGCATTGGGTGCAATAAACTGGGTAGCTCCCGCTCCGTTGCTGGACTTTTGCCTCCATTCTCTTTTTACTCCCAGAGTTTGTTCCCTTGTTGGTGCTTTGTTTTTATCAAGTGGTGTTGTGACCTTTAATTGCAAAGAATGTTAGGTGTACCTAGCCTATGCTCACACTCCCCCTGTAAACTCCCTCGCCAAACTCTTTGTCCCAGAGCTAACATTTCTGATGAGAGCAGATCCAATTTTTGTATCTTTAGAGACTGTAGGGGGTTGAAACTCAGCAGCTAGAATTATTTCTGGTGTCACTTCTGAAGTGGCCTCTGATGCTATCCATTTATGATTAGGTCTCCGATAGGCTAACTGGAGTGGCTCCAAAGCAGTAATGGCCACAAGACCTCTAGACTGCTCATTACACCACTAATCCCCGGTAGTGCTGTGTTAAAATCACCTTCTTGGTGTTCTGCCCTTTGTTTTGTTTTGGTTTTTTTTAAAGGAAGAATAAATCAAGGAAGGGAGAGCAAATAAGTCTTTTTCATGCACAAAAATGCAATCTGAAGGTTATAATTCCAAGGACTTAAAGGAGGGGAAAAAAATCACCCAAACAGGAGTAACCTGTGATGGGCTGAGAGAGCCATCTGCCCCCAACCACCAAAAAATAATGGAAAATACACAATTGGTAATGTCATGAATAAAGCTAAGCAACAGCAGCAGATAAACGAGGCCAATTCTCCACTGCCCAAGTGTGCCTTTATGCTGCTATGGTGGGGGAGAAGGGGCCATGAAGGCAGCTGAAGAATATCCTTAATAGATGAGTTTCCTCAGATGCCAGAGAGCTAGCTATGCTATATGCCTTGTAGCCCTGAGGGCAGAGACATAGGGTTTGGCTGGAGTGCTGTTGAACTCCGGTTATTCTTTAATATTGTGACTGACCCTGGGGATTGTTGCAGGTTAGCACTTCCTTGAGTGTGCTCTAACTTATGCTGGGAGCCAGGTAGGTTGTGTAATGTCCCTCGTTTATGGGGAGGCAGAAAAATGGCACAAAACCCACCATAGTCCCATCCTTCCCTTCCCTCTGTTCCTGTGCTGTACGGTACTGAGTTTAGATCATCATGGCCAAAAAAGTTTAGCCATCCACTTCTTTGAAATTTCTTCCAAACTCTCCAAGGATGAGAACAAGCAACAGCATCAAGATATTGAAGAGAGACAGCTGCCAGTTACACTTACTAGGAAGAAGATGACATTGCAACTGGATGTGCCATCTTTCTGCCTCCCCATAATCAAGGGACATTACATGGCCTACCTGGCTTCCAACATAAGTTAGAGCACACTCAAGGAAGAGCTAATTTGTACATACCTGCAACAACCCCCAGGGTCAGTCATAATATTAAAGAATAACTGGAGTTCAGAAGCACTACGGCCAAACCCTATGTTTCTGTGATCAGGGTACAAGGCATATAGCATAGCTAGCTCTCTGCATCTGGGGAAACTCATCTATTAAGGATATTCTTCAGCTGCCTTCATGGCCCCTTCTCCCCCACCATAGCAGCATAAAGGCACACTTGGGCAGTGGAGAATTGGCCTCGTTTATCTGCTGCTGTTGCTTAGCTTTATTCATGACATTACCAATTGTGTATTTTCCATTATTTTTTGGTGGTTGGGGGCAGATGGCTCTCTCAGCACATCACAGGTTACTCCTGTTTGGGTGATTTTTTTCCCCTCCTTTAAGTCCTTGGAATTATAACCTTCAGATTGCATTTTTGTGCATGAAAAAGGCTTAGTTGCTTTCCCTTCCTTGATTATCCTTCCTTTAAAAACAAAACAAAAAAACAAAGGGCAGAACACCAAGAAAGTGATTTTAACACAGCACTACCAGGGATTAGTGGTGCAATGAGCAGGCTACGTGTTTCGTGGCCATTACTGCTTTGCAGCCACTCCAGTTAGCCTATTAGAGACGTAATTGTAAACAAATAGCCACTTCAGAAGTGACACCCGAAATAATAACACATGAAGAACAGCAATTCCCCAGAAAGCCCTGCGAACAAAATCCCGTCCACATGATGCTTCTGAATACCAAATAACAAGTGATTGCAAAATTGTTTGAATTGAACAGATGTTCAGAATTCCAATGAATGGGCCAAATTCTCAGCTGTTGTAAATTGGCCTAGTTCCACTGATGCCAAGGGAACCATATACATTTACGCCAGCTCAGGATCTAGCCCAATTTTTCTGAACACTGTTTTGCAATATTTTACGCGCTCTATAAACTTCACCCCCAAATACTTTACAATAGAAATGGCAGCGGGAGAAAGAATGGTAGGCAGAGCGAAGCAACGTTTTGGGTTTTAACAAAAGACGGAAAGTCAAGGAAAAGAAAAGATACGATAAGGTTGTTCCAGATAACAGAAGCTCCCTCCCCGCCCCAGCAGTCAAAGGGGTGAGAGTGTGTGACAAGACAGAGAGGAGGCTGGATCTAGTAATCTTCTATGGTGTACAAACACACTGAGTGAGTTGAGGGAAGTTTGTTAAAACGAGGGGCCTCGCTTACATGAGTGTAGTCCTCTCTGTTGAGGCACTGACGGTCATAGGGAATAAACAGAAATGTGTGCTGAGCCATAGCCTACATTCAGGGCCGGTGCACCCAATAGGTGACCCTAGGCGGTTGCCTAGGGCGCCAAGATTTGGGGGGCGGCGGGCGGCTGCCTGCTTCCTCCCCACTCAGCGGCTGAGTTGCTGAGCGGAGAGACAAGGGGCGGCTTGCCACGGCTGGCCGCTGCCTCCCCGCTGAGCTGGGAGACAAGGGGCGGCTTGCCACGGCTGCCTGCTGCCTCCCCGCTGAGCTGGGAGACAAGGGGCGGCTTGCCATGGCTGCCCGCTGCCTCCCTGCTGAGCTGGGAGACAAGGGGCGGCTTGCCACGGCTGCCCCTTGTCTCCCCACTCAGGGCCTGAGCGGGGAGCTGCCCCGCTGCCCCGGGGCAGCCACGGCGAGCCCCCCGCCTTGCTGTGCCCCCCTCAGCGCCTGAGTGGGGGGAGCCACCCCCTGGCTCCCCGCTTAGGTTCCTTGGCCCACGGGTGGGGGGGCTGAGCTCCTGTGGGGGGGAGGGCTGGCTGGGGGGGCTGGCATTGGGCGGGGGTGGCGGCGCAGGGCTGGTGCAAGGAAGTTTTGCCTAGGACGCGAAACGGCCCTGCCTACATTCAGTCAGCTGAAAGGAACTGGACCGCTGACCATGTTTTCTTTGAAACTCCTGCTGCCAGGTTGTGCAGCCTTTTTTATACAAAAGAGTTCAATGAGAGAAATGTCTAAGGCCAGAAACCAACCAATCCCACTTCAATTTCTCCACTAGGAAAAAGTTCCACTGTTAAAGATGCACAGAGCACCATAAACTATGGTGTGCCAGGATATGAATTTGTCCCAGGATGAGCCTTGCAGTCTGTATCTTTATCCGGTCCCTGGAGAGGAATTCCTATTGAGCGAATGGGCAGACTTTTCTCATTTTCCATGGTATTTGGGCTGAGGGAAAGCAGCAGCAGCACTTGTGAATGATCCTATGCATGGGCCTTGCTATTCTGGGAACTCCCAAAAGACTGGTAAAATCTCAGGGAGGAGGAATGGAGATAGACACTTAAAAATAGGTGGTTCAGGACGGGAGCGTGTACAAAGTGGGTTAATTTTCATTTAAACTGTTTATTTTTGTGTTACATGCTCTCTAGCTGTGCCAGGAAGCATACGGCTCTGACTCAGGACCTAAATATTTATATTTGAGTAACTAGAATCCAAATAAATACAGCCAACAGGAAGGGGAATTTTAGTAAAAAAAGAATAAGAAGTCCTCTTGTGCCAAGTGACTGTTCCACAGTGCAGATCCCAAGCCTTTTATGCTGTTTTCCCCACTTCATTATTAGCCTGACAACCACGTCCAAAAGGCCCCTTGCCAAAGGAGACAATATACTGTCCAGATAGGTGACCCTGAACTAATTCTTGGAGCTAGAGTATGAAATAGGCAGGGGCTGTCCCTGATCTGGGTGGAGAATGTTACACTTTCGTAACAGATGAGTTGATTTCAGCACACTGAACAGCTGGGATGAATTTGGTCCAATTTTTAAAAAAATTATTATAAATCAGACTTTAGAGAAGCAGTGCAAGGTCTATGCAACACTTCACAGGCATGAATTTTACCCTATGAGAATTATATTTAAAAAATATTGTGACAGCATATATCGGTGACAGATACGTCTAAAATATTTTTAAAAATTCATTCTACCTGGCTATTGATCTTTACACTGATATATTAGTACTGTAAATATCTATTTACAGTGACACCATATTCCACTCTGCAATGATTGTGGCACTTTAGGTACCTACAATATCATTATAGCTATATAGTTAAAATATGAGATACCAAAGTAGTAATATTAAGTTAGGCATTATAACAATTCAGTACAGTTTTCTTTTAAAAATCATTGAGGAGTTCCCCCAGAGGCAGATTTATAGTGAAACACAGGGTGCCCTGGCATGGGGCCCCCCAATGCCAGGGGGCCCTAAGGTCAGGCAGCTGTGGGGGCAGAAGCTTGGTCCTGCCGGCTCCGCCCCCACTAGCAGTCAAGCTCCCCCCTCTAACCTCAAGTGTGCCGCGTTCCCGCCCCTCCCCCTCCCAGTGCAGAAACACCGCTGAATTCACATGACCCGTGGACCACCTGCAGCCTAAGGCCGTGGGTGGGGTGGCAAAACACATAGAGCCGCCCTGTGTATAGCCCTAGCATTTCACAATGACAACCACTGTTTTACTGAGTCTTCCTTGCTGGAGATCTAATCTAATGCTATAGAGCAGGGCAGGTGAAATAAAGCCCATGATCTGAATGCATGACACAGGAAGGAGTTGAAAGATAAATTGTGTTATTTTTTTCCAGTTAATTCCCAATGGTTATGTTTCTGCATGGTTGTTAATTTTAATTCCATATCAGACATTTAAAATTGTGCTCAGCTTTATGATTAAATGTAGTGATTAGAATATTTTTCATATTGCATTTAAAAGTGGCTGGACTCCAGGTGAGAGTTGCTTCCTTAGACGGCATTTGCTTAATAAAGCGAGTATTAAAATATTTTCAATCTGGCTGGGAAGTAAAATTAATTTCTTACCTCCTCAGATTTTCCATATTCATTAGTCACTGAGGAGAACATGAGTAAACTTGAATAGATATTTTGGATAATGATGCATAGAGAACATCCGTGTGCAATTGAAATCATCCTACAGAGGTGTATAATCAATCCAAATCCTGTCCAACTGTCAACTGGAGTTGAAAGTAGAATCATAGAATATCAGGGTTGGAAGGGACCTTAGGAGGTCATCTAGTCCAACCCCCTGCTCAAAGCAGGACCAATCCCCAATTTTTGCCCTAGATCCCTAAATGGCCCCCTCAAGGATTGAACTCACAACCCTGGGTTTAGCAGGCCAATGCTCAAACCACTGAGCTATCCCTCTCCCCCAAAGTAAGTAAGTGCAGGTATACAGCCCATAAAGCAAGTGGCCACATGGGAAACTTCATCTTGCCATTTTTTATTGTCCTGGTGCAATTAGATCCGTTTACAAAAAAAAGAAAGGTCAGCAATGACCAAGTGCGAGAGATGAAAAACAGTGGTCAGAATAGTTTCATTGTTGAATGTTTATTCACAAATGAGTCACTATTTTTAAAGGCTACCCTGCCAGCACACGCATAAAAAAAAAATCAGATTATGTGATTTTATCTCTCTCTTATTTTTCCGCAGTGGTTGCAATCTAAGAATGTACCAGTATGTCATCAGTAGCTGTAAAAGGAAAATTCACGACCAACCAAAGCAGGTGGTGTCCTAAATTTTGGCTTTGTTTTTTCCAGCTGTGAAACTCCCCACTGCCCACACTTCCTTCCCCTGCCCCCATACTACTCCAGTTCTGATGCTCACAACCGCACAAGGATCTGAACTTCTTTAGCCAACCCTAAGATTATAGAACAATTTGGACCTGCTCACCAATTTGAGATCATCCATGGTTCTTAAATGTCCATTAGGAAATGCAAAAGAAGATTCTTCCAAGTAAATTAAACACATAATTACATTGATAGTACATACTCTTATCCAAGTGATATATTCAAATAGGATTAATAAAACTTTTTTTTCAGTTTTATTTTTAATCTTGATTTTACCTTCACCTTTAAGAAAGGTAAATTCCAGTAGGAGATCGTCTTGTCCATCCATTGTTGGAAAAACTGATATGGATCTATATAGATATTTTGGCACCATAAAAGAGATGCCGATGGACATGACTAGGTTGATTTCTAGGTATATGCTATGCTGTTTAGGTTCTTAAGTTAAAAAGAGAAGAAAATGTAAGAGGCACATACTTACAAAAAGCAAATAATAAATGGATACATTCCTGATTTCAGGTACCTGCCACGCTGACTGAAAAGACATTTATTTGAGAAGCAGATATTTTGTTACTTGCTATTTATAAAGAGACCATCTGAGATGTGGTTGGGTGTTGTATGTACTGTTGTGATTTTTACCCTCTACATACAAAACATTTACTGTATTAATTGATATGCCTTCACTGTCTCAAATCAATGATGCTCAGCTTGAAATTTTAGGTATCTCCCCCTACAAAGACAATATTATTTATGTCAAAATCTAATGTTTCTCTTAAAACAGCCACAAATGAATAATGCACAATGGATCAAATTCAATCCTGGTGTATGAAGGATCAACTTCCATTAACTACAAGAGAAAGCGAACCTGTGTACAACAGGGGGGAATTTGGCAGTGTGTTAATCTACTGCACATTTCTGTTAAAATTGTTTGCAATACTAAAACCTAATAGCGCTTAATATTAAATGTACTGTGACCTGACTATCTTCTGGATTCCATTTCCTCAGACAGATACTGCTAAAACAGGGCCAAATTCTGGCTTTACACATAGATCGCTCCAAAATAGAAAGCTAGCACTAGCGTATCTAAGGGGCAGTAATCCTGTGTAGAGCTGGGAGAAATGCAAAGAGTAAATTTGCCACAAAACATACCGTTTCAAGGCAAACAAAATTATTTGTAAAGTTGGGTAGAATTCATCCACATGAAAAAATGAGGGGGGGGGGAAACTATGAAAAGCAATTCATTTAGAAACAAAATATTGATTCAAAATGAGATTTCAAAAATGTTTTGTTTGACCTGAATGAAAGTTTTGTTGTTGTTGTTTTCATTTTGGCAAGACAAAACTGGAAAAATTCAATTTGGCTCAAAACAACCCTTGCTCCGATCCCGATTTTCAATTTGGCCACCTATCCAAAGAGTCAATTCTTCACTCAGCACTCATCCCATGCCCGGCTCCCCTATGCAAGGTGTTCCTCCCTGGAGCAGGAACAATGTGGTGGAGATGCACAGGTGCCATTGCCAGGTTAGAGGGTTTACGTGCACAGACATGCAGACCATGCTGCTTATCTCTGCTCCTATATTCAGGAACATTCCTTCACAGCGCCTGCCATGAATGACCTAAAGAACAACCTCCCCAAAGGTTTTGTGGAAGGAGAATTGGCACATGAGTACGGGATCCTGCCCTCTGTAGTGTACGTAGGTTTTTCAGGTGAGTGCTCTAGCATAACTGCCTGCCAGGATTAAACCTAATGGGCCAACTCAGACTATTTCATGAGTTAGGAAAATGTTTTTCATGTTGAAAAAAACATTAATGAAATAGTGACATTCCCAAAGCATAATCACAGATCAATTAGAAATAAAGCAATAGATTTAAAGAAAACTATTGTCTTCTTGGCGTGGGGGGATAATTTACTGCATGTATGAAAGTGTGTAGTTTACTTTCCTCTTTGTGCCACCTCAGATCCACTGATCTGCAAGGAGTAATGCCAATGTAACACTGACACGGTCGTTGGCAGAAGGGAGCGAATCTGGGGCCGCTGAAGCTTAGTCCATGAGCCTCTACTGCATGAGCTAAAAGCCAACTGTCTGTTAGCTAAGGCTGTAGAGCAGACTCATTTTATCTCTCTCTTTAAGTGGTCTTGGTGCCACTAGATGGGACAGAGCACCACGCCCAGAAGGTGTGTGGGTCACGCCAACACAGAGCTTGCTCTCCTCCTGCATTTGGGCTCGTGATTCAGGTACATCCTGCACGGCAGCCCAGGAAGAGAAGAGGGAGGGGGAACTTACATCCCCTTAAACTGCACAGGGTCACCTTACAATCTGGCCCTCAGTATCCTCACAAGGAGTTAGAGATTGTTCTGACTTCCAGGGGGAGTTCTGCTTACAATTCACTGGTAAAATAGACTGTTCTAAGAATAGCCAGGCTAGAAGAAATTGAAGCAGGTCCCGTGTACAGCAGAAACTGATCGACTAAATGAGTTCAGCCTTTTAAAACCAATTCCACCCTTGTTCATCTGCAGGGCTGGCTAACATCCACAGCAGCCCTAAAGGTCTAAGAACCTCGCATGGTCATCATTTTCCTGAGTAGTATCTGAGGTCCTGTTTGTCATAAGACACTGTACAAGATGTTGCAGTTTTAGTACAAGGGGAAAACATTGATTTAACAGCCCTTTGTCATGGATTCTGTTGCGTTCAACACCCGCTCTTCGATGTATTTCCACCAATAGGGCAGTTATTCTTTTAAAAGGCTGATTTCTCTATTTTTATTGCTCCATGCATGGACATGTTTCTGGATTCGCCTTTTCTAACATTCTCAATTTAATATTTTTAATGGCATTGTCCACTGTTTTGGTGATTATACCATCTTGATCACATTGTAATTGGTGATTAGTGGCGACAGTGTAGTTCAAGGAGAAAAGTGCTCCTGCAATGACAGTCTGTGTTGGGGTTGAAAATATGAGGAATCTGAGACATTTAATACTGACCACTGTGCAAGGCAAAAATCTAGTTGTAATTGCTATTTGACAAGGGTTTTTGCAGCCCTAGGTGGCAGCACTCCTCCGCCGTAATCAGCGGCAGCTCCTCTGAAGCTGCATTCTCGGCGGCGTTTCGGCGGCCGCTTTTCTTGCTGCCGAATCGCCGCCGGGAAATGAGTCGCCGCCGAAATGCTGCCCCCCAAATCCTGCCGTCTTAGGTGACCGCCTAGGGTCGCCTAGTGGAAGCACTGGGCTGGCCGTGAACTAAGGGATACCTTCTCAACTGGACTGGGGTACCACAGTCTGTAGGTGGTATTGTGCCACCCTTCAGCAAAAGGTGGCCTTCTCTTGAGTCCATGCACCCTCAAAATAGTCTGTTAATGGTGGAAGTTGCTCAAGAACATGGTTGTTATTGGTCAATACTTGCGCCTCTAATGAGTGCCAGGATTGGCTGGCAGTGGGGCTCATGAAAGGCAATACTAGATGGAAGCCAACCTCTTAGAATTGCTGTTTGCATGTAAGTAATAATAATATTGCAGTATTTGTGGCATTCCCTAAGCCAAAGACAGGGAATACTGTAGAAGTATTAATTAGAAAAAAGGTAAAATTGTAAAGATTCCAGTAGTATATGCTGTGACCCTAGTTTTCTTTTCCTTGGATCTTTATACCTTTTCTTTACCTGCTATCTCAGTTAATATTTAAAACCAAAACCAAAACAAAACAAATGCTTAGTTAGTTAACGGCTACATAATAAAAACAGGGTAAACTATATCCTTCAAAACCTATAGATTTCTTCATTTAAAAAATCTGTAGATTCAAAGTCAGATAAACAGCTAGGAGATTCCATTCTTCAGGTAATTCCTTCCTCCTTCCCCCACCCCCCGCCCCCGTTCCATGTTTGTGGTTAGATATTAATCATTTCCTTTAGCATCGTGTATATAAGAGTACTAACGACACATCCATGTACAGTTTAAGAAGTTGAAGTACAGAACTCTCTCCACAATGCTGCCCTTATTTTTGGTTTTGTTTTGTTTTGGATCATACTGCAGTTCAGCACCAGTAACAAACGATCTAAGTGTAGCGATTCAGGAAACTCTGCAAAAAGTGGAAGCAATTCAGAAGTCAGAGGTAACTTTGTTCTAGTGTGTTTTTTTTAAGTCAGTTTAATTTGTCTAACTTTTATTGTAACTTTACATTTACAATAGCTAACTTCATTTTTATTTGTCAGCTTCAGGGTCCTTTAGAAACACCGGACAACATAATGGTAAGAAATTGAAATTTATTTTTGGTTAAAGTGCCAGATTTTATGTTTGCATTATGACTTCAAATATAGTTAAGATGCTTTTTGTGATGGAGATGCTTTATGATTTAAGTGCCTGATCCCGCCACCCTTACCCACACTGAGCCTTAGGCCCTTATTGTGCAAAAACTCATCCAGGTGCTTAACTTTATGCACTGTGAGAAGGCCCATTGTCTTTAATGGGAGTACTCACAGTACATAAAGCTAACTACACACATAATTATTTGCAGAATCAGGACCTCACTCTGTAAGTATGCCTATTAATTCCAATAAAACTTCTTGTAGAGTAGGGTAGTGTCAAAAAAGGGGGCAAAACTGGGCTGCAAGGGTGAAATCGTAAGGGGCCAATTTCTGCTTTGACTTACACCCCATTCATTTCAATGGACCAAATTCTCTGTTAAACAGGTTTAGATATTCAATGACTCCAGTGTAGACAGAGGTGATACTAAGGGTTATGTAGGGAACAGAACTGAGTGGGGGAGCTTGCATAGAGCTTTCCCCAGGCCAATATTATTATTCTTTCTATTTTATGGGGGCGGTTATTAAAAGCAGAAGAGAGAGGTAGGCACCGAATTCCCTCTGAAAGTCAATAGGAGTTGAACACCTCACTCCCCTTTATGCCATTGAAAATCTTTCCTTGTAAGTACAAAATTCACATAAAATAAACTCCCATGCTACAAAGCTACTCCAACAAGTACAATTCTGAGCCGATTTCAGTGGAGTTCTGCTAGCAGACAATATGGTCCAAGATATTCCTAACAGAGGAACAAATTCTGCCTTCATCGCCCCTTGAAGACAATCAGGCCCAAATTTTTAAAAAATGGCTTCTGATTTTGGATGCGTCCATTTTTTGGGGGTGCTCATCTTTACACACATAGATCCCAATGGTCAGAGGTACTCAGCACCTACAATTTCAGTTCAAGGCCATGGGAATTGTGTGTGCTCAGTATCTTTGAAAAACAGACCATTAAGTTTCTAATTGGGCACCCAATAACTGAGGGACTGAAAATTACAGGCCACTTTTGAAAATGTTGGCCTTAATTACTGTGGCATATCAGGCATTTGCATTCCGGTGATGTATCATGGGCCACTGGTAGATTTACAGAGAGACATTTTGAAGAGCCAAATGATATATCATGTTGAAAATAATGATTATTATTGCAGGAGAAAAGATGCAAACTTAAAAATTTGAATACATTTATTGAATCAATAAAGTCAAGCAACACTAATCCGAAGATAAAGCTGTTACTCATCAACTTGCAATATATCAAGAATCGGGTAGAAGAGCGCGAGCCCAATCTGAAAGTAAGTTTGTTTGGGGTTTTTTTTTTGGCTACTATGTGTTGGTTATTTGAAGTTAGAGAAATACCCGAATATATATGAAAACGTGCACAGTGAAAGCAGAATGGCTGGCTGGAATACTCTACCATTAATTTGTAGTTTTAGTTTATTCGCATCGCTTCTGCAAAATACCTGGTTTGTTAAGGGTCAGATAATGTCAGTTAGCCAGGGTCTATAGCAGGGGTGGCCAATCTGTGGCTCCGGAGCCACATGAGGCTCTTCAGAAGTTAATATGCGGCTCCTTATACAGGCACCGACTCCGGGGCTGGAGCTACAGGCGCCAACTTTCCAATGTGCCGGAGGGTGCTCGCTGCTTAACCCCTGGCTCTGCCACAGGCCCTGCCCCCCCCCACTCCACTCCTTCCTGCCCCCTCCCCTCAGCCTGCCATGCCCTCGCTCCTCCCCCCCTCCCCCGAGCCTCCTACATGCCATGAAACAGCTGATCAGAAGGTGCAGGGAGGGAGGGGGAGGCACTGATCGGCGGGGCTGCCAGTGAGTGGGAGGTGTTGGGAGTGGGGGCGGTGGGAGCTGATTGGGGACTGCTGACGTATTACTGTGGCTTCTTGGCTATGTACATTGGTAAATTCTGGCTCCTTCTCAGGCTCAGGCTGGCCACCCCTGGTCTATACTAAGGTGCAGTGTGAAGATGCACTGTCTTAGCTCCCTGTTGAGCAGAGGCTACATGACCCATGTGTGGGGTTCAGCTGACTCCCCCCGTCTCCTGCTCAGGTCTCTACAACTCTTTTGAGGCATAATGAACTTGTAAGGAGTAAAGAGGAACACCCCTCTTCCCCCCTCCACACACACTCTGCTAAACTCAAGGACTAGAATGCTGTTTAGTTCACAACAAGCTGTGTACATAGGCGACAAAAAGCTCTTTATGCTTCCTTCCCCCAGTATGCATCTTCCTCGAGGCCAGCTGGAATCAGACTCTTAATCAAAGATGCAAAGATTCTTGTGGTCTTAAAACCAAGAGATATAGAAATATGTAAAGTGAACAGATCTAGACAGACACTGGGACAGACTCCGATCTCAGCCAGGCTAGTGGAAAGCCAAGTTACTTTACTGACATCAGTGAAGTTACTCTGGGTTTACACCAGTGTAGCAGAACAGTTCAGCCTGTGATTATTTACTGCCCCCTTTGGGATTTATATCGTCATAACTGCGTTGACCTATGCAAGTGTATAATACAGTGAATATTTTTAGTATTTTGTAAACACTGAGACCAAATAATATTGAGTAAAGGATGATTTGCAGCTTTTGTGCTGAGTAAATAATTCAAATGTTATTTTTAAAGGAACTTCAGACAGAGTGTGAGTTTGCAGAAGAGTGTTTTAAAGACTTCAAAGAGAAACTCACACATTTTTTAAAGTTCATACATGAAACATTTAGAAGTTTATATTAAAAGGAAGAATTCTGAAAAGAAAAAAAGATGAAACACCAAAGTTTCGGCCTATCAGAAGACTTGATCATATTGTGTTCTTATTTTTTGATAAGTATGACTACAGAAAGCTTGTATTTATATAAAATAATGTAACTAGCTGAAATGTTTTAAACTTGTTTAGAAAACATCCAGCTGATTTGAAACCTAATTGCTGAAGTAGGGTTGTAGTTTTGCTAAGAACTGTTTTAATTTATTTATTCTATTTATTTATTTATACAGTAAATTATTTAAAATATTAAATTTTATGATCAAAATGTATTTACATATTTATTTTAATAGATGAAAATAGTGATTTCCTAAGTACAGATGAGTTAATATTGGCCGCCTTGGCTTGTTTATACCTTATTTATTTTAGAAATGTATATCTGTGCCTGTTATTGAGGCTTATGGGTGCTTTGTATCCATAATAAAACTGTTAATTACAAAAAGTTAAAGAACTGATGACTAACCACTCCAAGCTCTATTACTACTAGAGGTTAAGCAAAACTTGACCAAGCAGATCCATTTTACATTAGCTCTAAGGCTGCCAAACTCTGGTTAAGGCAGAAGTAGGGCCAGAAACGTGGGTACTCCACTGAGAATCTCTGTATGTCTGTCTATCCCTAATGTGAAATGAATTATTGATAAGATACTTAGAAAAGATTAGATTGAGGCAGGATCACAAGTATGTAACTGTTACTTTAAAAATTGTGTTAATTACTTTGAAATATATAGAATATTTCTATATTTTATGAGTCACACCTTGAGTTTTAAAAGTAAAAATGTAGTAACATTCAAATAAAATGTAAACAAATGTTAGCCATTGGTATTATTAATGACTTATTTGTATAGAAGCAATGAGTGAATATCTGTAGACTGTTTTTCCATGATAAAGGTTTGTGAAACCTTCTTACAAAACTAATGAAATCTATGCAAAATGAAAGCAGTCTTCTTACACAAATATATAACTTTGTCATTGTCATTTTTTCTGAAAGAAATGCTAGGGTGATTTTAAGAACACTCCCGTTTTTAAATAAAGTTAATAGAATGATTTAAGTGGGGTCACCTAATTGTAAGGATTTGACTATTTCAGAAGATTGTATATTCGGAAATAAGTTTATTGAACAAATGTCAATTGATGTTACTCAATATGGGTGAAATTCACCCTGACTAAAGAGCCACCACAAGACCTACATGTCACTTAAATCTTCACATCAGGGCTTAGGTGGGATTTCAATGGGGCACTAGCCTTTGAAATTAACTCCTATGTAGAGGGCCAGCACAACCTATAAGACCATACATTGCAACCTATAAGACATTGCAACCCATTTCAACCTATAAGACCAGAGATTGCAGTGCGACAGGAGACCATTGGTCCAGCTATCCTTTTCCATCTAGTTTTATGTTCTGATTCTGACAATGCCATCTCTCTACTGAAGAACGCAAATATGTGCCTCCATAATTGCATCGAGTTAGATTTACTTTTTAAACCACTGCAATTTATGGGGTGATGCTCTGAAGCTTTAAGATTTTCCAATTAATACCAAATTCAGGCAGAAATTTACTTCATTAGGATGAAGTCCGATTTGGGGTCAGGATGTGAGTCTGTAACGCTCCCCCCGTCACCCTTTGCCTATCGCTGTAGCAAACCCCTTTACCCCAAACACCGTTTGTAGATTGTTAGGGTTACTGGATCCAGCCCCTCTTCGGATCTGTTCTCCAATGATAACTGCAATGCAAATGGAGTCTCCAAGCCAGGTTGCATGGACTGAATCTTGTCCTATATAGGTTTTTTGTTCATTTGTTTTTAAGATATTTATTACTAAGCAAGGCGGACACTGAGGGGTTGTGTGTATTTCCCCCTTTCCCATTACTCTAGGGGGAGACTTAGTATGGTAGACTTCATTTCAAGCATTAGACAGATTGATTCGATTACATGTTGCAAAACAGTTTTAACCCTCTAATTACAAAGGTCCTAAAAATCTAAAATCTTCCCTGGAGATGAGACGTACTTTTGAACTTACACTAACCTTTGCTCTGTTAATGCTCCAGATGCTAAATGCTCACTCCCTCCATGACTGCAGAAGGGTAACTTAATCCCAATCTAGAATGAACCGCTATAAATTTCCTGCAGACATGTGACACTTTCTTGGGTTGCAACTGGTATGTTTTTGGTGACACTTCTCTATCGCCAACATGCAGCAGCTCTGACTTGCTAGTTGCTATAGACTGGGGCAATGATTCTGCAAACCATGCTGTATATAAGCAACTTGGGTATCAAGCACAATGCAGTCTTTGCTAACAATCTCATGCCCCGAGGAGCCTTATAAATTGGACTATATTCTGCAGGCACCTGTTCTAAGCCTCCAGAACAGCAGCAGCCACCTCTTTGGTGACTTTTATTAGAGTTTCACTGTAAGGTCATAGTCTCAATCAAAGATAAAATCCATTTTTCTTTAGAACCCTTTCAGTACAAGAATCAGCCTTGCCATTTAATATTTTTACTTTGCTTTTATTTCCAATGCACCAAGCACCCTTCTGGACTCTGGTAAGACAACTTCACCAAAATATTCCCCACACCCACTCATTGCCATTCACTAAAATAATGAATATCTGTTGCCAGAAATCTGCATCTACGGAGGACTTCATGTTCGTCATTGTGCTGTGTGTCATGACCTCTTGAAGCCGCAAGGCAATAGCAAAGATAGAACTCGGGGTTTCCAAATACACAGCCCTCCAGCACTTGAGGGAAAATAGACTGTTCTTTAACTGTTAGCAGTACTAGGCTTATAAAACCATTGTACAGCTTTCATTCTAACCAGAAGAGGGTAGTACTACACATGGTGCCTTTTTTTAAATATTGTGTAATGAATTGGCTATAGAGATTTGTGCCCTCCAAATTCTTATTTACATCTCTCACTCACCGTCCCACCTTGTTTTACAGTCCCCTCACAACTAGAGTGTCTACCCCGATTACCCCTATCAAGCCAAAAAGTTAGCCCATGTGAATTAACCACGTCGACTTCCTTAGTTTAAAAATTCTTATTCTGGTAGAGGGGGGTGGATCATAGAAACAAGTCGCTGACCTGTTCTTTCAGTTAACTTATGCAGGCACTTTACAATAAAGGCGTGTAAATCCCATGCTTGTTTAAGACAGGGGTTGACATATGTGGCAATGTTCTGAAGTCTGGCATGCATCTTTTTACTTAAAACTGGAAAACAAAATACTGAGTGAAATTAGCACTTGGTACTCTCTAGATGGCACTCCTTTACTAATGAATATCATTATTATAATTTACTCTGCAGTAAGTATACTAAGTATAGCTAGTCAAAAATGGGAAGAGAAAGTAAGAGTTCCTTCCATCCCCACGTTTTCCATCCAAGTTTTCTGACCAACTCTTATTAATAGGTTAGAATTTACATATACAGCATGAAGTTGAACAGAGACTTCAACACAAAGCTACTTTTTAAATGTTAATTCCAGTCTCTCCCTCTTTCAGCTTTGGAGCACTTTGCATCTTTGTTCTTTTACTCGGTCTTCTCAGAGCTCTCTGTGTCAACACCAAAAAGCCTTCCTCTGTTTCAAATTGTACATGTTTTGTGTAATGGCAATCTTACACCAAAAGAACACAAACCAAGGATTCAGCAAGACACTAAAGTTGTCTTTTGCCACCTGTTTGTGAAACATATAAAAACAAACTGGACTTCTGACATCACAATAAGTCTAAAGTACACTGGATGTGAACAGAACGAGTTACCAGATACACAGCGATGTAGTACGTACTTCCAGTCCTTGAAGCACTGCTAAAGAAAGCATCCAGTGCTAAGTCTATGAAGCTACCGTCTGAAGTTTCAGAGTATTGATAATATTTTGCTACTTTTCCCCTGTGACCTCAAAGCACTTGACATACATTAATGAATTAAGCCTTGTGCATCTACCATGAGGTACCTAAGTATTAAAGCTGGAAAAATTATTTGATCCAGATAATATTCATTGTGAAATGATCCACATTCCCACAAGTTTATTTCTTGTGTGCAAGTATTGACCTAGCAGTTTATATAAAAATGTCTCAGCCTACCTGCTGTTTGCGAACGTCTCTATCCATTATTATGGTGTGGATGGGACACAAGTCACATGGCAATGTTCCTGTTCCCTGACTGGAGGACAAACGTTTTAAAAAAACAAAACAAAAGCAAATACTCTGGTGTACAGTGTTCAGAATAGGGGGTGGGGGTTTAAAGCTCCTTGTGAACCGGGGGGCAAGGGATAGGAAGGGGACCTACTGAGAGACAGGTGGGGGCCAAGCGGGGGTGGGGGGGGGAAATCAGCCTGCTCCAGGCTGGGAAGGAGCATTCAGTAGTTCCTACTGCCTCCTATGGCAGTTTCTGTGCCCCATCCCCTCAGTCCTCTCTCACACCACCACAGTGGCTGGCGCATGTTCACATTGGTGAATCAGCAGCCTGCCCTCCCTTTCTGCCCTCTGCATAAGTAAGAGCTCATATCAAACACAGAAAGAAGGCGAGGAGCAGGTAGAGAATAATTAACACAGCAGCACCTTATGGCATATCATACCCATATAAACGTTGACTTTTAGTGATTTCCCTGTTCATGCTGCATCCTTGGTAGGTAGACATGAGTCTTACATTTGACCTAGAGTTCCCTGAAATTTTGCTTGTTTTGTTCTACAAATTAATGGTAACATTCATTGCTACTCATTTTGTAGTAGATCCTACTTATGTTCCTCCTGTGAGTAGCCCTATTTAAGTCAATTGGAATATTCACTAGAATAGCGGGAGAAGAATCTGGCCCTTAAGGTATTATTGCCGGACGACTTGTAGTTAACATCTTAGGCCCTGATCCTGCAAATACTTACACGTTAATGTAACTTTATTCACATCTCTTCCCTTTGAGATCATGAGCATGTTTGCACATGTGTAAGGATTTGTAGGATCACATTCTTACATAGGACTTCACAAACAATTACACACTCAAGTCTACAGTTCAGCCTTGTCACATTGTCATGAAGTTTATTAGGCCAGGGATAAAGTCTATATTCCCCACACTAACTATTTATGATAAAGAAAAAACATGAGATTTTACTCACCTGTCACAAGAAAGTGACTTGCCCCAAAGAATTTAACCAACACAATTTTGCAAGGGTTGTCTACATAACAAAAAGTTAAACCGTGTACCAAAAACCCCCAAACAAACCACTTTTACCACATTAGTGAAATCTACTAATTAAATACTAAACAGGCCAGATCTTCACCTGGTAAACATGGGTGTAGATCCATTTAAGTCAAGTGAAGCTATGCTGATTTACACCAGCCGAGGATCTTGCCCCATGTGATTGGGATATGCATTTGTACACCATTAGTGCTTGTGTAGAAAAAAATCTAGTTAAAAGTTAGAAATGGATATGTATTTTTTAAATTAAAATATTTAAAATACTAACAGACATAATATTAACAACAAGCACATCTAAAATCAGATAAGCAGCTAATTATGCTGCTTAGGTTGTAGTTTACTTCCTATTTCAATGATATGCAAATCAGATAAGATAGTAATCATAGCCTGATTTCATATATAAGCAAGCTCAGTAGCTATATATGAAGCGAGAGGAGCTTGAACGCAAAATAAGTTATAGTACATTACAAAAAATTCCAAGCCTACAGAGACTGCATTTAAAATGTACAAATACATGCTTCTGATATTTCTTAGTCTTGGGATACAGAGTCATTTTGTTCCTCTGAAGATAACAACGTCACACTCGCAACACGATATCCGTCCATTAGTGAGGGAAATTATTGAATTACTTAATAAGACCCACGAGAATTTCAGGGTAAGTCAATTTCAGGGGTTTTTTCTGAACAATTTCTTTTTGTGATCATTTTAAACTTGAAACTGACTGATTTATTTCATTTTTAGGAAAATTTTACTACCCCAACAAATGTCACGGTAAGCTGCTGTGGTTTATTACTATAATTGTTTTTATACTGTTTTGGCAAATGTATCCAGGGTTTGCAAGACAAGTGAAAATGCAGGGTTCCCAAAGAGATAACAGTCTAACACAAACAACAAGAAGTCTGGTGGCACCTTAAAGGCTAACAGATTTATTTGGGTATAAGTTTTTGTGGGTAAAAAACCCACTTCTTCAGATGCACACTAGTCTAACACACTATTACAGCATCTGAGATAACAGCTAAGTCAAGGGAAGGGCATTGTTAGTAAGGAAATCAAAGAATGACTTGGAGAAAGGGGTTTTCACTTAGTAACTTATGACATTTATTTTTGATGGCTCTCTAAAGTACCAATGCAATAGATCATGATATTTTTCTGCAGTTAAGGACGAGGTACCATATTTTCTTTCAAATGGATATTTGAATTTTAATTGAATCACTTTAAATGTTAAGAATTTGACTAAGATCAAAACATTGCAGTTGCTGATGGACATTTTTTTTTTTAAATCAGGGCATACTATTTAAGTTCCTTCAATACATTTTTATAACGGGTTTTCTGTTCCGAAGTTGATGTTCATACCGTTTTTTTCATCCAGACAGGAAGTGACTAACTGTATGGGAAAACAGTGAAACTGACTATATATAAGGATCTTCTCCAGAGTCCATTCAAATCAATGGAAAGACTTCAGTGGAGCTCAGTTAGGCCCCAAACTCTATCAAGTGCATAAAATAAACTAAAAATAAATAAAATAATAATAATAATAATGAAAATGTTTTCACTGCTAAGTCTTTAGGTATAGTAATTTAGGTGTGATTTGTAACTATTGTGCATATGAAAGTTTCAGACAAATGCTGACTTTTCAAAAGTTATGGAAGGACAACTGGGTGGGAGGAAAAGGGGCTACGACTGTGTTAAAAATAATAATTTGACTATTGAGATTCAATATATGATTTGACTGACTTATTTCAAGAAAAAACTAGGCTGGTGTAACATAGTGGTGTAAAATGTAACATAAACCTATATGATACAGCTACAGTTAACTTTTCTCCTATTTATCTCAGTGTCCAAAATGTTCACATGAATACACAGATGAATTTATTCAGGAACTGCACAAAATAAAGAACAACGTGTACGTATTGATCGTTGAACGAGATATGGAAAAACTGAAAAACGTTTGCCCATTTCTAAAAGTAAGTTTTTTATAATTTATTTTGCTTTACTCTCAACAGTTTTCCCACACAGGTATCAATTTACTCACCTCTTTCTCTCCTTATTGCTGTGTTTATTCAGTAAATACCTTTCAAAAAAGGCACTAATCCTTTTTGAAAACACATCGGGCCCAGTCCTGGGAACCTATCATTTCATGTCGTTCCCATTGACTGCAACTGATGGAATGACTGGGACCCTGAAATCTTGACTAACAAGAAAGTCAGTGAAAGTTGTGCCTGATTAAGGAATGAATGAAAATTGATGGCCAAGCTGTCCATTCATAAAAAGATCTAAAGGGTAGGAAATCTATTCAAGGTTCTCTAGCAGAGATTTCTCTCCCATTGCTATGTCAGTGAATTGATTTATGTCAGGTGCAGAGGTGCTGGGGGAGGGGAAGGAAGAGTGGGTGGGAAATCAGTGAGAGCCTAGCCCCTGCATCAGCTCGTGGTCTCTGGTGGCACACCAAACCACTCCAAGGCAGGGCAGTCCCACTGGAGAAACTCCTTCCTAGGTTCCACAGCCAGTGGATGCCCCAGGACAGTACCTCCACCTTAAAGGGGCAGTGTATGTGTGTGGTGGAGGGAAATGGAGTTGCCACCTACAGGGGCGGCTCTATGTTTTGTGCCGCCCCAAGCACTGCAGTCAGGCAGCCGTTGGAGGCGTTTCTGCGGGCGCTCCACCGGTCCCGTGCTGTCAGCGTTCCCGCTGCTGAATTGCCGCCGAAGCCGTGGGACCTCCCGCAGAAATGCCGCCGAAGGTGCCTGACTGCCGCCCTCACAACTACCGACTGGCCACCCCCCTGTGGCTTGGCGCCCCAGGCACGTGCTTGCTGGGCTGGTGCCTGGAGCTGGCCCTGGCCACCTTCCATGCATCCCCGCATGGCCAGAAGTCACTCTACGGCCCCCTGCCTCTCTTTTCCCCCTTCTTCAGGGCTCCTTTAATCCAACAGAGTTAAAAGGGAATTAAAACATTCCCCACCTGGGATCCAATTTATTCAGTCCTCAAGTACACACTGGCCTTCCAGGCCTCAACACCAGTTCAGTGTCTCTCTTCCCTTCGCTGGGGGGGTTTTCCAGCCCTCTTCCTCAGAACTGGGTCACAGTTCACTGTCTCTGCAAGAACCAGAGCAGCGACAGCTCCCCAGGCTTCTGTGTCCTGAGCATTTTTCTTCTCACCCTGCAGGCACCTGCTTTTCTTCATAGGGAATCAGCTTCTCTCACTGAGGTGTACCTCCTTTAGTAAACAAGGTTGGCTAGCCCTCGAGCCATTAAGGGGCAAACCCCTGTGTTACATATCTCCTCAGTTGATCGTCAACCCACACAGATATCTAGACACTCAGCAAGCTCTCCATACGGCCCAGGAGAAGGCAGTTGAGCCCCTGCTCTACGCAGGAAGCGGAGAGAGACTTGTGGAAGGTTCCCAGCAAATTAGGCCTTCCACAAAATTGCTTCTCAGCTTTTCAACCAACTACAGAGCCGTTAGAAAATTTTCAAATCTCTGTTTTTAATTCAACATAGAAAACCAAAACCATGTTTGCAATACCGATCCCCTCTCCTATATTCTGACTAGCTCCAGTCCTTGAGGATTTCAAGATTTGACTGTAGTTCACAGACTCATGCCTATACAGTCCACTGGTGACATTAGTCCACTCAGACTTTTAATGAGCTTGATGGTTTCATTGTAGTCCTTAGGGAGGGGAAAAAATGACCACAAAGAAATTGCACACCTTGGTGCAACTGGTAATCTGCATTTAAGAGAACTGCAATGCAATTAACAGGGAGGATACAGACAGTACTCACCAACAGGTATCTTATGCCATTTTGATCGCTTGAAAGGTGATGCTGAGATAGAAAAAAAATGCACCAATATTTTTTCTACTGACTGGTTTTACTGCAATAATGAGGCCTAACTGACCTGGTGCATAAGCAAACCCCAAAAAAGATAACTGAGAGGAGATCCGTGAGAGAAATTGTCTGCCGCACTAATGGCTGTCTTCCAAAAACAATGTTGATAATGTTATACTGGTCCTCTCTGGCTGGGATAATGTCATGGTGTTCCAGAATGGGCTTTAAGGGTCAATGGTCTGTATTCTGTGAGTTAGAGAACATATACTTTGATCTGGTTGCTCACACGCCCATCTGCCAGATATTAATCATCCAGTAGCTGCAGAGAGGATGGGGTACTGCGCATGTTGTCAAGGATGATCAGAACATGGGCTCATATTACTGCTTTGTAGGATTAACGTGAAGCCATTTGCTGTGACTGTGGGGAAGGGAGGATAGTTATCCTGGTTTCACATGTGATACTGGTCATTTGGGCTCACTGATATAGAATATGTAACATTTGGAGGGAAATTAACTATAAATTTTCTCCTCAAAAAATGCGTTTCCTCCCCTTAGAAATCCCCAGGCAATCATTCGCCCTGCGAGACTATAATAACAGATTTTGGTACGTTTAAAGAAGATTTAAAGAAGTTTGTGTCTTGGATCAATGAGAGAAACATATGCAACAAAACTCAGAAAATGGACAAAGTATACACGTCTCCTAAATATTACTGGGCTGCCTTGAAGAACTATTGAAATCATCACTTTGTCAGAAAAGAATCACATTTGTAGTCAGGGTATTGCCGGGGAAGAGAAAAAAAAAGTTATTTCTAATTGGAGTCCGCACTGAGCATTAAGCATAGAAAGAAAAACAAGAAAATAGACATTCCATATGTAGCAATCAAAATGTTATAGAAGAAAGGAGATTTGAGGCTAAGCATGGATGACAAATTACAGTAGTTATTGAAAATGAAATTGAATTATGTTTAATAAAAATATATATGTACAACCAAGATATGGTGGCTGTGATGTTTTGCAGATAAGGCGGAAAGAAAATGTAACTTTGGGCTACAGATCTAAGTGGGTGGAGGAGGGGGGGCTATACTAAGAAATACGGTTCAGGAAAGCGTTCTAGTACATTTTGAACTTTAAGCATACAAGTAGTCAACAGGACAACTCAGATGCTTTGCTGAGTTGGGGCTGTAGTTATTAACAGAGTCAACAGTTTCCTCCTGCTGTGGCTTAGTTTCCCTGCAGCCTGGTCCTGCCGTGAAGTACATTCAACCCCCATGATGCCAATGAAGGATGAAGTCAGTGGGAGTTGAAGGGGCCTCAGCACCTCACAGGACCACAGCACCGGGTGGGTGGGTGGGGAGATAGCGGTTATTTCTGTTGTAAAGGGAGGGGGTATTGGGCTGAGTTTCAGGGAAGCGGCATGACACACTGGAATGAGTCTTGACCATTAAATCAGGTGGTCTCTTATAAATCACACTGCATTGCAACCATTACTTTTAACAGAAGCTTTTAAATTAAAATCCTTGACACTTCTGGAAATCAACCGTAATTTGATTCAATAAATCTTATGACGTGATCTTGACTAGCATCTCTGTTACTATAATCTTGCAGAAGATTAAGCTACAGAGTTTTATAATTTTTTAGTTAGGTATATAGTCCTTTCCTGACTTGAGGCCAAATCCAGCAAGATGTTGAGGATCTTCGTCCTTAAGATCCTAGGCCTGATTCTCCATGCCTTGGATCTGTACATAGCCAATGCCAAGTAGATGTCAGACACTACCATTCTGATACAACAACATGTTACGGCTGCTTTGCAAAGCAAGAACCAGGCCACAGTATACAGTGGAACAGCTTTAAAAAAAAAAAGAGGAAAATTTGGCCATGAACTAGTGGTACAGAACATCTTTAGGCACTGCCACCATTATATTTACAGTATGTAATTATAATAGAAAGATACCAATGGTAAGGTACCACAGCCTTGACAACTGGTACTGGAGCATAGGGAGGGAACAGAAGGAGAAGCCTACCGCCGTGGTGGTGCTGCATTGCCTGCCATCCGGTTGCAGCCTCTCCTGTTCCCAATGTTTCTATGGGAGAGTCTCAGTATCTCTTAGTGGCCTAGGGATCAGTTGTCAGGTGATTTGGCAACGATGGACAGAAGCACATCTCTTCCCGAGCCATTGTAGTGAAGTGTGGCGGTTCATCTTGGTGGGATTAGAATTAGTGAGGGGTGGGGGTCATTGGGTCTCCCAGTGCCGCAGTGGTTAGGAGATGGGACAAAGGCCCTGTCTGATGTATTAGGCATCCATCACCTATACCAACAGGGAATCCTCAGAAACACCCAAACTCGTAGTACAACGTTCAGGTTTTCCCCATTCAGACTAGGGAACAGGGCAGCCCTCTCAAGAATAGCTGGTGGGTATAGTAGACATGGGGAGGTTGAGCCTCCCCTAACCCAGGCAGTGGCCCCACCCATGCTGTTCCCTAAGGCCGGTGGGGGCTCAAGGCAGCTGGGGCAGGCGGGCTGGTTCTCCTCTGGCTGGGGTGGGGAGGTCTCGGGCTCTGGCAGGTGATGGGGGGGGGTGGAAGGGGCAGGGTAGGGGGACTAGCCTTGCTGAAGTGGGGATTCACGCACCGCCCATGCTCACAAATAGTGATTTTGAGTGTAGGAAAGTACTGAAAGAGACACACCAGACGTAGCAGCATCTTTGAATGGCTATTTATATTCAGGAGGGTCTGCAGAGGATCGTCCAACAACCAGTGGCATCTTCTGTACAACTAAGCAGCATTCGTGGCGCATGAAACCAACAGTGGTGCTGGGCCTGACCCCAAAAATCTTCCCATGAAATATCTTATTTGTTCTTCATAGAGGAGATGTTGGCTGAAGTGGTTCACCAAGCACACTTTGCCTTGAAGAATATTCACATTCTGAAATAAGTGCTATTCCTTTGACCATTAAGTTTGGGGAAACAAAGGGTCTTGCAGGGTACTGCAGATGCTATGTTAACAGTTAAACTTAACAGGCCAATAATGCTAGCAGTGCTATTTAGAGATCGATGATGTTTGTTCCAAAGACTGATTGCTTGATAAAACACTTTTTCTATGTGTGTGGATGAAAGTAAAACATCCGGTCAACAAAGCCTAGATTATGGCTGGTTTTCCAAAGCTTGGTTTTTGCAGGGATTTAAGGAGCTGTGACTCCCCATTGTGGGTTTTTCTCCCATATAGAAAACATCTCGAAACACAGAGAAAGATGTGTTTCAGTGTAGTAGCCGTGTTAGTCTGTGTCAGCAAAAAGAAAACAAGAAAAATACCTGTGGCATCTTAGAGACTAACACATTTATTTCAGCATAAGCTTTCGTGGGTTAAGAACCCACTTCATCGGATGTGACAGTCTTGTATTGTAAAGCAAAATTTGTGGTTATTTTCAGCATAATGAAGGACTAAGACAAGAATTTAGATCTACTGTCATAAATCATATTACACAATTCAGCAATCTAATCTCACGGCTGTAACCTCTGCTACTCCTAAATATAATTCACCACTCGAACTTACTGTATACATGACCGCCATGAATTTACAGGACAAAAAAAGATCCCTTCACAGTGATGATAGTAAAGGAAAATATGCAAATACTGTTACACAAAGAAGATCCATCACACAGATACAAAAGCTCCTACTAGTCTAGCTCAAACGGTTTCCTGCTATATCTTAGACTATTCATTATTCAAGCTAACAGCTGTATATCAAAGCATGCCCTTTACAGCTTATTAAAAAGGTGGTGAGGCAGAGGAAGACATTCAGCATTTATCAAGAATACAAGGAGAGACTGGAAAAGCTACAGCTGCTGACATGCCCAGCAATGTCAAGCAGAATGTTCTAAAACTGCGAAGAAAGCAGACTGTTTACTCAGTAAAACTCAGCAACAAAGCCTTAAGCAACAATGGATATGCCTGCAAATGAGATTGGAACTCGGGTAATGTAACAGTAGTTAGAACAGGGGTCTCAAACTCAAATGACCACGAAGGCCACATGAGGACTAGTGCATTGGCCCGAGGGCCGCATCACTGACACCTCCCCTCGCTGCCCCTGACCCCGCCCCCACTCACTCCTTCCATGAGGCTCTTCCCCACCTCTTCCCACCCCTTCCCTGAGTCCCCGCCCCAACCTCACCCCCTCCCTGCTCCCATTCCAACCCCTTCTCCAAACTCCCGCCCCTGCCCTGCCTGTTCTCCGCCTCTTCCCCTAAGCGCCCAGCTCCCCACTCCTCCCCCCTCCCTCCTGGAAAGTGCTAAGCGCCGCCAAACAGCTGTCTGGCAGCGGGAAGTGTCTGGAGGTAGGCAGAACAGCGGGGACGCGGCGTGCTGGGGAGGGCAGTGGGGGAGGGGAGCTTGGCAGCCACGGGAAATAACCCCGTGGGCCGCGTGTTTGAGATCCCTGAGTTAGAAAGTCCCAATCCAGGTTTAAGCACACGACTCATGGTGGTATATAACCTCTGGGCAAGCTGTTAATACTCCTTGTGCCACAGTCAACCCATTTAGAAATTGAGGTAAAAGTTATGATCTTATTGAAAATTAGGTGCTCAGTCTAAGCAGATGTTTTGTGAATATACACACTGTCTTGTGCCGTTGCTCCCAAGGTATACTCCCTGCCAACAGGAGGAACAGCCAAGATGACCACTTTCTGCAGCACACTTGTATAAGTGAGAATTTAAAAGAAAAAAAACAAACTTGCCTATATTTTAAAACTTGCCCTGGACTAACTGGAATTTTAGCATCTGCCCTCGGAATGGTCATTTAGCAAAGTTCCACACCTGTGAAAGATTTTTAAATTGCAAATGTTGATACAATCTCAATTGTAGCGACGTTGTAGTGTGAGGATATCATCTCAGCTGGAGCCTCAGAATTTTCCCCTGAGGGTGCGTCTACACTGCGACAAAAGACCCGCGGCATGGCTGCAACTGGCTCAAGGCAGCTGGCTCAGGCTGCGGGGTTAATAAATTGCAGTGTGGATCTTCAGGCTCGAGGTGGAGCCTGAACATCTACACTGAAATTTTTTTGCCCCGCAGCCCGAGGTCTGCGAGCCTGAGTCAGCTGAACCAAGTTCTGGGACTCAATGCTGTGGGTTTTTTAATCCCAATGCAGCTGTACCCAGACTGCACGGAAATCAATGGGGCTCAATCCAGGCACAATGGTCTATATTTGCTAGTGCCCTGTAACTGAACTATTCAGAGTGCATACAGTAAATGCAGTCAATTAATAGCACAATGAGGTCATTTCAGCCATAGCTAAATTTCTGCATATATTTTGAGCCACCTCACCTTCTAAAAGGCATTAAAAAACAAACAAACCATATGCCAGGAAACAAACCACTTTTAGCACAGATATTTTTTCATATTGTGGTTTTTTCACTGACAGCCACTTTTTCCATGTTAGCAGCCTCTGATTTTATCTTGATCTCAGCGCTGTGCCTTACACCTTGCAAATGCTTAGGAGGATGATTCATCGAATAGTAGTTTTGCTTAAAGAGAAGCCAGTTGGAATGAAGAGGATTTTGTTTCCCTTCACTGGCAAGTGGACAGGGCTGTTAGAGAGCTTCAGCTGAGTGCCTGCCAATCATAAGAAAAATTAACAAATAGATCATAAAAATAGATCATACCTTGCCTATTCTTTTCACAGATGTTAAAGACTAATCATAAAAATTCCCTCCTAAATTGACAGAAAACCATTGATAACTATTCTTTGAGTATGGTCTGCCAACCAGACCTTAATTTCATCTACACCACGTTTCCCTACTTTGTTTATGTGGAACAGTGTCAAAAGCCTTAATAAAATCAAGGTATATAACAGAGGTGGCCTTTTTAAAAAAGGAATCCTACAAATAGTGGAGACATGGTCAACTTGATAAGAAGGCGTACAAAAGAACAGCACAAGTATGTAACGACAAAGTCAGAAAGGCTAAGGCACAAAGCGATAGGGATATAAAAGACAAAAAGAGGTTCTTTAAATACATTAGGCGCAATGGAAAGATGAAGAAGAGTGTAGGTCCTCTACTTAGCAGGGAAGGAGAGCTAATAACTGATGACACCAAGAAAGCAAAAGTGCTTAATGCCTATTTTGCTTCAGTCTTCACTAGAAAGGTTAATGATGACTAGATCTCAACACAACTAATATTTACAACCAGGAGGAAGGAATCGAAAAATACGGAAAGAGCAGATTAAAGAATATTTAGATACGTTGGATGAATTCAAGTCAGCAGGGCTTTATGAAATTCATCCTCAGGTGATTAAGGAAGAAGCTAAGGCAATCTTGGAGCCTTTAGCAATTATCTTTGAGAACTCCTGGACAATGGAAGAAGCCCCAGAAAACTGGAAAAGGGCAAGCATAGTACTTATCTTTAAAAAGGGGAACAAGAAGGACCCAAGGAATTATAGACCAGTCAGCCTACCTTGAATATATGGAAAGATACTGGAGCAAATTATTAAACAATTTGTAAACACCTGTAGAATAATAGATTAAAGGAATAGTCAGCATGGATTTGTCAAGAACAAATCATGCCAAACCAATTTAATTTCCTACCCCAAGTCCCAGACACAGGCCTGCTGCAGGCTCCCTAGCCCCAGTCCCAGCGTGCTTCCCGGCCGCAAGACGAGCAGCCTACCTGGGCTGGGGCCAAGGGCAAGCAGAAGGGGGTCTGGGGTGGAGTGTGGGCGGGGCCATGCCGGGCTGTTTGGGGAGGCACAGCCTCCCGCAGCCTACAATATGTGCCGCCCATGGATAAGGGGGAAGAAATAGACATTATATACTAAGGGGGGCCAAACTGTGGCTCATGAGCCACAAGCGGCTCTTTTACCATTAAAGTGTGACTCACAAGCCCCCTCTGCCACCCAATTCTCCGCCTACCAGACTGGGATGGGGGAAGCTCGGGACCTCTGCCTTGCAATGAGGTGGTGGGAACAGGAGCTTCTGGCCAGCGCGGAGGAGGGTCTTGGGACTTCAGATCTGCGGGGCACACCTGCCAGGGCTTGGGGCTTCAGCAGGAATGGGCTGAAGCCCTGAGCCCTGGCTCCAGGCAGGTGTGCTCCGGCTCTCAAACTTCTGAAGATTGTCATATGTGGCTAGGAGGGCCAGTAAGTTTGGCCACCTCTGTTATATACCTTGATTTTATTAAGGCTTTTGACACTGTTCCACATAAAGTAGGGAAACGTGGTGTAGATGAAATTAAGTTCTGGTTGGCAGACCATACTCAAAGAATAGTTATCAATGGTTTTCTGTCAATTTAGGAGGGCATCTTATGAGGGGGGTCAATCCTAATTTCATTAATGACTTGGATAATAGAGGATGATTATAAAATGTGCAGACAACACGAAGCTTGGAGTGGTTGCAAGCACTTTGGAGGACACATTTAAAATTCAAAGGTTTCAGAGTATACTGCCGTGTAATCCTGGTCTTAAAATTCAAAGTGGCCTTGACAAATTAGAGAACTGGTCTGAATTTAACAAGATGAAATTCAATAAAAAGACAAGTGAAAAGTACTTCACCTAGGAAGGAAAAATCAAATGCACCACTACAAAATGGGGAATAACTGTCTAGGTGGTAGTACTGCCGAAAATGATCTGTGGGTTATAATGGACCATAAACTCAATTAGTCATCAATGTGATGCAGCTGCAAAAAAGGCTAATATAGATCTTGGGTCCCTTGCAGCCCTACATTTCTATGATTCTATAAGCCCAGGTCTACACTGGGGGGGGGGGGGGGGCGAAGGTCAACCTACGATACGCAACTTCAGCTACGTGAATAGCGTAGCTGAAGTCGGCGTATCGTAGGCAGGAGCGTAGCCGGGGGGAGCGGTCGCTCCCGCACTGAGCAGAAGCGGCGCCTTTTTTGTGCTTCGACGCCTTTTGCTCCTACGCTGCAGCCAGCCAGAGTGGAGTATTTTTTTTTGCTCCCGGCGCCTTTTTTGCTCCCGATGCTTTTTGCTCCTATGCTGCAGCCAGAGCGGAGCATTATTTTTTTCTCCCAGCACCTTTTTTTGCTCCCAGCGCCTTTTTTCAGCTCCGCTCCCCTTGTGCTCTAAACCTGGTTACGCCACTGATCGTAGGTTGACTTCCTGGCCGTGAGAACGGCGGCAAGTCGACTGCTGCTGCTCCCCGTCGACTCCACTTCCGCCTCTCGAGGCGGTGGAGTTCTGCAGTCGATGCGGAGCACGTTCGGGGATCAATTTATCGCGTCTAGATGAGACGCGATAAATTGATCCCCAAAAGATCAATCACTACCCGACAATCCAGCGCATAGTGAAGATGTACCCTAAGAAGTCTTGTCCAAAGTCCTTCATTTCCTTAACTTCAAGTTTGTGGAAACTAGATTCAAGCACCAGATACACATACTGCTTACTTGAATTGTTACTGAGTTGCATCTCGCCCTTATGTCAGTTATCTGCCCCTATTAATTCTAGACAATTTTGACAGGTGTGTCACACTGCAAGTATCAAACTGAAGTATGAATTATGTAATTAATGCAAATTCTGGTAAGATTCATGGTGGACATTATATGGCCAATAAGTCATAGGACTGATAAGTACTTATGCATGAAATGGTGTAATTCTGATATTTACCTATGTATTTTGTCTAAGTTTGCTTTATCAAAAGTTTGAAGATAATCTTTGTCAGGTTTAAGAGGGAATTAATATAAAGTACAGCTGGGCTGAAATGTACATACATTATCTCTACTCCGAGTGACCTACAGAAATTTTAAACCAAGTTTTTAAACTGATTTCAGTTGATATGTTTTCACATTCCTCCAATCTTGTGGTGGTGCTGTTATAAAAAGGATCTCATTTTTTCTTTCAAGTGTTCTGTATAGATCACAGCAAGCCAAGTTTATGCTAACACACACACACACAAAAACCCACCCAAAACCTCTATGTACATTAAAAACACTAGGATAGGTATAGAATTGATTATTTGTATTGGGAAAATTACAAGTGCTACTTTGTAAAGAGGCATTATCAAAGATTGTATGTAGTCTGGCAGAGAGTGCTTGAACTTTGTATAAATAGCAGTGCCACGCAATGAAGAAGAGTGGCTGTGTTTCCCTTACCTATTGTGGAATGATTCAAAATGATGGGGTTCTATTTTCCTATTGCACATTCATCAGTCTATGCTATCAAAATCATCAACCTACTAAAATTAAACAAATGAAAATTCCCAAACGTTATCATTAATGTTTACGTTCATCTTTTCTAGCTGTGAAGTTATTGACCTTAGTCAGAACGGCCCATTTTCCATGTCAGTGGTATTGCTTACATGTTTCTTTCTTTAAGCCCACAATGGAAAAAAATTCAGAGTTAAACGACACTCAGCCTCCACTCTACCCAACTTGACCTTGGCGAATTTACTGCCTACGGGGCCTACGTGCATTTACACCACATTAATTTCAGGCACCTGCAATAAACAGATGAAACATGGATGAGTGAAGCTTTATTCTGATTTTCCTTGTTTTTTTAAGGGTTCATGTTAGATCTTACACATCAATCATTACACAGATTTCTACTTTTAGTTATAAATCGGTTATGTTACTCACATGAAGGCTTATCAGAGAATGCCTTTCATATTTCAAAGAGACTCCCACTGAAATCAGTGACATGAGCTAAGGTCAACAAGATCAGACAAAGAATTTGGCCCCATGATATTTAATGCTTGCTGCAAACTATTCAACGCAATTGCAGATATTTACTGTGTGGTAAGAGTGACAACTACATATCTGCAAGTTGTGTTTTCCACATACAGACACATAAATACAAATGGATAATTTAGATTAAGAAGTCTATAGACAACCACTCTGGGTACTTGGAAAGCAAGTTTTATTTATTTGAGTTTGTACAAGAGCACTGAATCCTACCCTCGTTACATTATATTTTAAAAACCCAGTTAACCAATTCTTACAAGGAACAGGAAAGATGAGAATCATCTCACCCTCCAATGCATGATAATTAAACAACACAGGTGTGTGTGTGTGTGTGTGTGTGTGTGTGTGTGTGTGTGTGTGTGTGTGTGTGTAATTAGAAATATATCTGACCAGCTGAGTTAAACGAATGGGCTTTGCAATGTCTCTGACGGTGAGTGACCTCTTGAACGGAGACTTGCACGGAAAAACACCGAGAGTCTAAATCAAAATAGCTTCACCTTGAACATCTCCGCTGATCAGAACTGCCACACTTTCATATGGGAAGAGAGGAAGCAGTTCCTGGATCATTTAGGGCTCTACAGATCAAAACCAGCATCTTAAACTCCACCTGAAAATTAATAAACTGCTAATTTAGATTATGAAGCACAGATGTAATATGATCCCACCACTGTGATACTCTGTTGAACCAGTAGGCCTCCATATTATTTGGTAGCCTAGTTCCCAAAGGTGCATAGACTAGGAGGTCGCACATTTCATAGTTTGTCAGCAGATCTTCTTGCACACACCAAAGGCTCCTTGCATCCCTCCATTTGCCCCATCTTCCCATCCCCCTCTTTTTCCAGGGACTCCCTGCATCTCTCCCCAATCTTCCCCCTGCCAGGGGTTCTGTGACCCCATTCCCCACTCCTCCAATACCACGGTCCCCCACTCCCCTCACCCAACAGCAGCAGCTCTGTGTGACCCCCCACCCCATTTCCTCCTTCCGCCACACCAGGCGTCTCCAATCTACTTCCCCATCCCAGTGTCCCCCAATCTTCCCCTCTGAACCAGGGGTGTGTGTGCCCCATCCCCCCTCTCAGGAGTGCCATGTGACCTCCCATTTCCCCATTCCAAGGGCCCTCATTCTCCCCACATGGCAGAGTTCTGACAACCTCCTTAGCCCCATTTCCCCTAGGGCAGTCTATCCTTATTTCCTCCATACTAGGTCGGTGTATGCCCCCATTTCTACCCCCCCCCAGCACCCCCCCCCCATTATTCTGTCTGGGAGAGAAGTCATTCAGGGTGTCAACATATTAGACCAGTGGGTTTAAAACGTGTTGTATCGGTGACCCCTGTCACAAAGCGAGCTTCTGAGTGTGACCCTCTTATAAATTAAAAATGGGGGCGGGGTGTATTTAATTTAATGGGAGCTCAGGGCTGTCAGCTTGCAACCCCCATGTAACCACCTTGCAACTCCCTGAGGGGTTGCAACCCCCAGTTTGAGAACCTTTGTATTAGTCAGACTGTACTAGGAGGATGAGCAGAGATGACGTGGGGTGTTGTTGTGGAGGAAGGTGTTTGTTAATAGGTGCCATCAACCAGCTTGGATTGACAGACAATCACAGAGGCGCTTGAATCTGTGACTGTGCTGCAGCCTTTTAAGAGCAGACCAAGCCTGAGGCTTTGGTCTCCTCCCTCGCCCCTCCACAGGCCGGAGACCTTTCTGAAGGAACCTGATTAGCAAGTCCCATCGGGGGTCTCCCATGTCTAGTAACTGCTCCACAGCAGATGGCTCCAGAGCTCCAGCATTGTCCAGCAGGTTTTTGTGGAGATGGGAAGAGAAGATCATTGTCTCTCTCACTGCCAATACCTTCTTGTGTATTTGCAACCACCACTAGGACTGCATGTTAAGTTTCTGTCCTGAATCTATGAGTCAGGCTTCTAGTGTAGATTAGGAATTCAAAAATCTACTTTCAATACATATCTCCAATAATTTACTGAAAAGTTGATGTTCCCATGAATATTCTGGCTAGTACATTAATTCATTAGCAGATAGATAGAAAGCGAACAGTAGAACACATAATTGAAGTGAAGTGAATTGGTTTAAATATCTGAATGAACATCACAAAACATTTGCCTAATATTCACATGGTTCAATAATTTCCAGGGATCACCCCTTACCTATGGCCTTAATCTAGAAAAAGCACTTAAGAAGCTTGGCTTTAAGCACTTTAGTACTACTGAGGTAAGAAGGCAACTCATGTGCTTAAGGTGGTTTGCTGGATCAGGGTATATAAAAATATCTGTAGATATAAAGGGAACTTTATAGTTAAAGGTGACTCGCAAAGGAGGGGAAACTGGGCTTGTCCTCCTTTGCTTCTTTCTGATGTGTGAAAAATTCTGCTTCTTTAGGACATCACAGAAGTCAGACTAAAATGATGATCAATCAAGGGGGAAAGATTTTTATTGAGACTGCTTAGAACGCTGCTTGCTTTGCTTTGGTTAACAGTAATTTAATTCCAGTGTATAGACATTTTGGAGAAAAGAAATCTTTGTTGAACATTCACCATCCCATCCCTTCAAGAAGGGTGTCAGAGCTCACAATACACATGTTCAAGATATCCGAGAGGTCCTCCAGCAACACCAAGGAAGACCAGACTTGACATTTCTAACGCTGTAAAAACAGAATTGAAAAAACCAAGTCAACCAGCCAGCTGCACACCAATACCTTGCAGGCCGTCAGAAAATATTTCATCATAAAAGCATCAACACTGGACACAATGCTAGTTTATTTTTATTTTTTTTTAAAGGATTCCTATGCAGGTCACCTTTAATTCCATAAAGGAATGAAAAAAAATGCCCTATCTTGGACAGACAGTGGTGGCATTTAACTTGATAATTCTTTAAGATTATTTATCTTCACTGGGAGTTTTGAGAGAGTCTGGACCACAGAATTGGACTCAAAGTACACGCAGTTAGAGAATCTCAGTTTTTGCAGTATTCTAGTTATCTCTTCCCATGACCATAGAGAAGTAAGAGGAAACCCTGCAGAAACTGGGGTTACTGTATCTATTCATCTAAGTTTTTAAATATCACTTTTGGAGATATGCAAGTCTGTTCCATCTCTACCTCCAAGAACCGGCCCAGTTGCTGAAAACACAAACATCACGTGCTACACTCTGCTAAGGTCTTATTCCAATCATATTATTCATTGGTAAAGACTTAAATTAATGTAATTATCCAGGGAGATATGCCATTTATATTAAGTTTTTAATCACAGCTCCCTTCATTTTCTCACAAAGAAAAAGCAGGGTATGTTTTAATCAGTGAATGCATTTTAAAGTTTATTTTAAGGACACAGCATGAAAATCACCACGCAAAGTAATAAGATGAAATGATAGAAAGTCAAAGAGGGGAAATTGTGAGTAATAAATGATTTGAGTTATTACAGAGAATTCTTTCCTGGTATCTGGCTGTTGGTCTTGCCAAAATGCTCAGGGTAACAACTGACTGCAATATTTGGCTAGGAAAGGAATTTTCTCCCAGGTCAAATTGGCAGAGACCCTGCAGGTTTGTGTGTGCACATGCACAGATCAGACTAGATGATCATGATGGTCCCTTCTGGCCTTAAAGTCTGAGAGTCAATCTGGTAGCAAATCAGCAATCCCTAGAACAATCAAACTGCACCCAGTAACCCTTTCTAAAAGGGAAACTGATCCTAGTTCATAAGGGCTTGAGGTTTATTGGTTCCCAGTTTAATTTTGGTTAGAGATAAGTTTGAACCAAACCAAAGTTCTCAACACCCAACTTTGCAAACAGTGTGACTCTTCATACAGATTTTGAAGCAGTCTCTCTTTGTATTCAGACCACTGTACCCTTAAAAGCTAGAAAAATTCAGGTCTGGATCTAGCCTCTGCAGCCGAAGCCCAATCCTAGTTCTAGCAACTTCTATAAATCCTATGATGTGTTTTATCTCAGACAAGATCACTTGAAGATTACTAAATTGTGGCTTTTTTTGTACTTTTAGTATGTCCTTGTGACAGGGCCCAGATTTTCTTCCATATAAAACTCAATGACCACTTCAGTTAGAATCTCAAGACCAAGTGCTCTTTTAACTGCCACCAAAATTAATAGTCAAAAACACCGACAAAAATCCCCCAAACATCCCCAGCTATTTACACAAGCATCTTCCTGTGGTCTCTCTGACTTATCTTTGCCACCATCCAGCCCCTTTCCCCGGAAAAGGGCAGCAAATTAGATCCCTCCTGTGAATTAATAGGCAGGGTGACTTATGAAGCTCACACAGCTTCTTTAGAACTGCTGGGCCTGGATACAGCCCTGCAGTAGATACAGGAATTGTTAATTTGCATCCCAGGTGGGTTCTTCTCCCATAGTCACAGTCCCACCAGGACATGTTTACATATAACTGCACAAGCTTCTACATAATGGTCACCTCTTGCTTTACCTAAATATTGCCTTTTGCAAAAAGCACACATTAAACTAATTTAAAAAATATATATAAATCAACTGGAACCATAGAATTCAAACTGGTTTCTATTTTTCAGAATGCTATTTCAATATACCCAGACTCCCTAATTAGATATAGAAACAAACCTACCTCTTTGCTTTGTTTTCAACCACGAAGAGTTATGGAAAACGTAACACTTAAAGCAAAATAAATAAAAATCCATGCATGCTTGCATGCCAGCATGCTCTGTACTAAAAGAGGTCTTTAAACATTATATTTGAGTTCCTTAATTGAGCAGATGTAAGTGAAGTTTGACTGTGTATTAACTAGAAAATAAAACAGGAAAAGTTATGACAAACTGATGTAGACCTTCCTCAGATACAAGTTTCAGATAAAACTGTGGTCGAGAAAGGAAGCAAGAGACAAAGAGCAATGTCTACAGTGGTCATCGCTTTGCTTCATCATTTC
Source organism: Macrochelys suwanniensis (assembly GCA_033296515.1). NCBI lineage: Eukaryota > Metazoa > Chordata > Testudines > Chelydridae > Macrochelys > Macrochelys suwanniensis. The sequence continues at coordinate 94,067,881 of CM065782.1, read as the reverse complement.
CTGTGTGGCCCAGCTTTTCTGCCGGGAAGGTTTGGTGAAACATGCTCTCATTTCTGCAGGTGACCCTAGTGCTGTTGAAAAGTGAAGCATTGGTCATCTTGGAGAGCGAAGTCCTGTAGTTAGCAATAGGCCACTACAAGGTAGTGTTCCCCAGGATGCTCTCACAAGTGTGCCTCCACTTGGAAGAGCCATCTCTAGGAGGAAAGGGGAGTTCTGGCTAAGTCTCATTCACCACTTAGCCGCTCTGTTCAGGCTGCCAAATAGGTGAACTGGCATTACTTGCCTAGGCAGTGGTGTGTGAAAGTTGCTCAAAAAAACCCAAACCAAAACAAAAAACCCTCTATATGCCTTCAAATGAAAAGGCCTACTAACCTAGCATGGATTCAGACTAGTCACAGAAAGGCTCTGGATCCAACTGTTAACCATCTGACCCATCCAGTTCCCCAAAATATATCTTAAATACCAGTTCGCTTTTTGCTGCATTCCAAGAGGTTATACCTCTCTCTTTGCAGAATACACCCATTAAACCCCAACACTAGCTACTCCACATGTGCACCAAACAGCATTCATTTTAAAAGCAGCCTGGTTTTGCAATTGCAAATACTACCATTTAGACATCTGTGTGATTATAACATATCAGGTACTTACATGTTTAAATGGCAGAATGGTGGGTGCAAAACTGTGAGCACAATTATTTGTGGACACCAATTTAAACCTTCAGAAATGCTAGCAGTGAGTAAGTCTATTTAAAAAAAAACAGATTCATGACAGCATTGTTGTATATTGCCTATGCCTACAGAGGCAAATTTTTAAAACTTAAAGACAGCTTTTAAATTCATGTAGAAATCATACAGCAGCAGCACTGCAAGTTGTGAGTCAGTGCTAGCACTATCAATAGATATATGCCATATCCAGCAGCACACACATCACATCACATCACATCAAATGCAATGTAAAAAGTTCTGTTCAAACATTCTCACCAGGCTTAGTTGCATGTTGCCATTTTTGTTGTTAAAATGTTAATAAACAAGCACCCAAAAACCAGGCCCCTTAACACACTGCCACATTTCCCATTAGCTGCACCCAGAAATATCCAGCCAATGTCCAAAAAGCCAGCAACATTATAATAGACAAAAGACATATAAACCAAAGCATGATATCTTCTCTCACACACAGGGCTATGGAGCTCCCATACCTACCTTCGATCATAACCAGGTCACTCAAATCCCCCTACACAATCATTTCACCTGATGGTCCCTGCTAGAGAGAATTAGTGAGCATGCACCGTTTGGGTCCGATTTTTGGCCCCAAACATTCTATAAAATTTTTAAACCTTGATTAAAATACAAACCAAATGTCACACATTCTGTTTCACCATTGAACTGCACTGGTTTTTCATTGCTCTCCAGCCCCATCCAGGCGTACGTCTCTCTTCAGTTTGTAAGCACTGCAAGGCAGGCACCTGGTACTGATGCCAGTCTGCAAAGCACCTGGACCCAGTGTTGCTGCTATACAATGTCTCTCTTGGCTTCTCTTCTGTCCTTTGTCAGCGTTCACACCGCCTTTCTCACTTTCTAGCTCTGTCTTTGTGACTCTCACTTTTGTTCAGCATTTGTTTTTCAGTTAGTTTTTCTGACTCTCTCCCCCACCATTTCCCTCCATGCCACCACCCCTTGCTTCCCAATTCTCTTCTCTCCTCTAGATCCCCCTGCCCCACTCCTCTTGAATCTCCCACAGAGCTCACTCTCCTCCTAGGATCTCTCTTCCTTCGGGGGTTCATGCCAAGTCCCTTGTCGCTTCTCACTCTCACTGCCTGTGGCGGTAGATTTCTCCTATAGTTCTCCTATATAGTTCTGCCCCACTTCAGGGTCTCTCCACTCCCTCTGGAGAACACTCTCTCTCTCTCTGTACACCCCTCTCTTTCAGTGCCAGGTTTACAAGGGCACCAGTGGCTCCATGGAGCCGGGCCCATACTCAAAAGGGGCCCTGGTCTGCTCAGCTTGCACTGCTCCCCGAGCCCCTGCTCCTCTCCCCTCCCACCACTTGCTCCTCTTGGCCTGCCCTAGGGATGCTCTAGGCCCCCTGGCCCCACTCCCCTGCTCCTCTCTGCCCCCTGGCCAGACCCCAGTGCACCTCTGGCTCCAGGCCTGTGGGGGCCCGCCTGTCTCCCCCTGGGGGGTGGGGGTGGACAGTGTGGGGGGCTTGGCTGGGACCCTCCAGGCAAGTGCGTCTTGAGGGAACCCGGCCGGGGCAGGCCTGGGCCTGGCTGAGCGCATCACTCCTGAAGTGACAGAGCAATTCCCGGCCCCAGGACCAACCCTGACTGTGCTGCCGGCTCAGCCCAGCAGACACAGTCACCTCCCAGCAGGATCAGCGAGTGCAGCTGGGAGGCAGGGCGTGGGGGAGTGGGTCTCTGGGGAGTCTGTGGGGGGTGCTGGGCTGTGAGGGGGCAGGGAAGATGCGTGTGTTGGGGCACTAGGGAGTGGGGATTCTGTGGGGGGTCCTGAGCAGTTCTGGTTGGGCTGTACCCCTCACCCCCTCCTGTGCCCCAACCCCTGCCCTGATCCCCCTCCAAACCCCTCAGCCCCAGCCCAGAGCCCCCTCCTGCACCCCAAACCCCCCAGCCCCAGCCCACACCCCTAGCAGGAGCACTCCACCTCCCACGTCCCAACCCACTGCTTCCACCCACTTCCGCACCCTGAACTCCTCATGTCTGGCCCCATTCCAGAGCCTGCGCCCCCAGCCAGAGCCATCACCCCCTCCTGCCCAGCACCACCCAACCCCAAGCCAGCCCAGCGAAAATGAGCGAGCAAGTGAGAGCAGGGAGAGCAAGCGACAGAGGGAGGGGGGAAGATGGCATGAGTGGGGGAGGAGGGGCGGGGCCTCAGAGGAGGGGCAGGGCAAAGGTGTTTGGTTTTGTACGAGTAGAAAGTTGATAACTCTAGAGCCAGCCGGGGCAGCTCCCCCAGGATGACTGTACTGCTCCCCCAGCCCAGCCCAGCCCAGCGCTCACCGGCAGCTGTCCCTGGTCATGCTAGTGTGTACACGCTCCCAGACAGGAGACACACTGCTGCACGGAGATGGAAACCCCATAGGAGATCTGCAAAAGCTGCAGGCAGGGCTTAATTTCTCATAGTGTATTTCTTGAAGCTCCTCATGGGCCCTCCTCCCGCTTTTGGAGCTCCAGCCCTGCAGGAGGTGCCCAGGCTCAGGGCTCCAGCCCCACGGGAGATGGCCACGCGCAGGGCCCTAGGCTTCAGCCACGGGGCCCTGTAGACCCCCTGAAAGTGGCTCGCAGCCCCCAAGAGTTTTGGAAGTATTTATTGGAGCTCCACTCTGGCCAGCTCCAGCTGAATTAAAGCCCTGGCTACAAGGAAGGGGTGCAGATTTCCAAAAGGTCTCATTTTGGAGAAGTAATGTATTTCCTACAGACATCTTGCCCAGCAGATAAATTCCTGCTTTTCAAGGCCATTTATGATTTTGCTCTATCAGCCCTTTGTCGTGTTTGCACATTACGGCTCCCCCTTGTGAAAAGATCTTGGACGAACTGGATGTACAGGCAAATCAATCATTTAGTTTTCAGTTGGTGTTCTCCTGCCATGTGAGAATATCTAAAATGATTCTTCCTACTGTGTAAGTCACAGCCTTTATTTCGCCATCTCCAAAAATAAAATAATGGCCACTTAAGTTAAAATAATGGGCAACATGGTAGATTTGCCAATAGCCACCACTGTAAACATTAATGCCTGTTTATGCTGGAACAGATAGGAAAAAAAGCAACCACAAGTCTGTTGACATAAATCAGTATTTCAGTAACTAGGTTTTTTTAAGCTCATCAGAGCTCTTTCAAGAGCTTTGCTCAAAAGATAAATTCTATATTTTGAGAGAAGTCAGTTTCCAGGAAATAATTGCTTCCCTCCAATTACAGATTTTTTCTTTTGAACTATCCCAGATGCATGAGTGCATATAAGATTTTGGCTCACAGCTAGTCCCAATGTGTGTGATCAGAAAAACCACTTTCCATTGTGTCTTCTAATGATGTTTTTAGTTTGCAGAGGAAAATATCACATATTTCAGTGACACTTTTGCTTGAGATATGTCTTCTGCAGAGAATGTTCTGCACTGCCAGCATATGATTCACCATCTTCAGAAAGCTGTACTTTCTTCTTTGCTATAATACTTCAAGTCCATTGAAATCAGCTCTGAAAGCAACTTGGAGATGGGAACTGTTTTAGAGCAACTGGCTGGATAGTTTCCTTTTATTGCACGTGTTCCAGACATGGTAGTTGGTAGTCTGGAACTGAAGCAGAAGAATTTCTCAAAGGGAATAGAGAATTGCCAGCCACAGAGTGACGTAGGAGCAATGAAGGCTCCTGAGGACAGGGATGAGGGCTTTTGAAACATGATGTCTTGTACCTGCTTCTGTAAATTGGCTCTGAGTGCACCTTTGTGATATCTTCACCTACCTACATTCAGATATCACTAGCCTTGACTGACCAGAGACTCTTAAGCAGAGACTGCACAATGACAACTATCATTGTCGACCGCATGACTATTCCAGATGTTTGCCAATGTGGTTTTAGTCTCTCACTGCTCTTTGGCTTTGCTGGTCCGGGAAAGGTAGAGATTACTTTAAAACAAATGAAGGACCACAGTTCAAAACTGGCTTCTGGTTTTGGGTGCCCAAGTTGAAACACCTGACCTGGTCCCTGATTGTCAGAGGTACTGAGCAACTCCAACACCAGTTGAAGTCAAGGAGAGTTCTGGGTGCTCATGCTCAGCACATCTGAAAATCAGGACTATGACATTTCAAATTGGGCTCCCAGAATTAAGGCCACTTTTGAAAATGTGTCTCAAAGTGACTAGTGCTTGATATTGGTGCCCGGGGAAGATGAAATGTTGGACTTAGTCATAAAGCGAGTACAGGCAGGGCCACCTCCATAGCTGAAACAGAAAGTCAGTCTCCGTATTCATTCAATCCATAGCCTCGCTGCTGAGAAGACTCAGATGTTGGCAGTGTACCCATTTTGGGGATGCATTTGCTAGCACAGATGTTTGAAAGGGAACTTTGCTTAATATACACTCTTAAAATGTTGTGGCCATTGAAAGTTGTGCAGTATATTTTCTCTCCCCCTTTTCTTTGGTCTGGTTGTTCAGTTGTGTCATTTAACTAAGTTCCTATGCTACTGCCTAGTAATTTATAAAATGTCTCATTAAAGAATGAGCACTGGCATAGTAATAATAATAATAATGCAAAATTGCAACACTGAAAACAACCTGAGCTATGTCTAAAGGAAGTGAACATGGTAAGTTATGTGGCAACAAATTCCTCAAGGTTCAGACCAATATTTGCTTTAAAAGCATATATGTAAAATAGGTCAAAGCATGGTGTCTTTTAATGAATCTGAAAAATTGTGATCATGCCATGTTCTAAGCCCTATCTGTTCCACGTGATCTCTTTTGGGTGTCAGCTTTACACGGTAGTATTTTAGTTTTGCAGGGTACAGTAGGTCATTTTTTCATTATTATAGCTTCCTTATTTTCACACAGGCAGATTCCTCACCTATTTGGTCTGTGGCAAGATATCCCTGCAACACTTCACTTTTCTTTTATTTATTTAATTTTTTAACTAAAAGCTGAGCAGTTTCTTGCAGTGCTTATTCCTCTCATAGCAATCTTTGGATCTGCTTTGCGGAATACTATAAGAATGGGCCAAATTCTACTCTTTCACACTGGAGTAAATCTGGAATAACTTCATTCATTTCCATGGAGCTACTTTGGATTCATGCTGTGTATTATAGCAGGATTTGGCCTAATGGGTCCAAGCTAGGGCCCTCTTTCTGAAGAACTGATGAATCTGCTCTGTTTTAACCCTGGTTCTTGCATAGGAAACACTTATGAAAGAAAAAGCAATGAAGTTAATGAAACTTCACATAACTAGGGTAACTCACACTTCAAAGTGTTTGCAGGATTGGGCCCAAAACTTGTTTCAGAATTGCCAGGTGATCAAGAGTAGCAAGAGATTTCTTCTGTCTAGGCATTTCAATATTACCCCCACTCACGTTGCTTGGTTACAATTTTGTCGAGTTCAAAAATCATTCATGCTTCAGTTTGAACAACCACCATTAGACACCTACGTTTTGATGTGCCGAAGTGCTGAGCATTCACGGCTTCAACTGAGATCAATGAGAGCGGTGAGTGCTCTACATCTCTGAAAAAAATCAAGCCCAAGGTGTGTCAGGTTGGGCAGCCCAAAGCAGGTCTGCCCCAAATCAGTGGCTACTTCTGAAAATTTGGCTGTTAGCCACTTTGAACTATAAAAAGAGTCTGATCTTCATTATGCTGCATCTCACTTACAGCTGGCCTCCCAAAGTACTTATTTAGCATAGATAAAAGGGCTTCCTCGCCTATTTTTACTGTTGCAAGTTCTCAGCGATAACCTGCCAGTTATCCTATCCAGTTTAGTAAACATAGCGAACAGAGTCATTAAATGGCCCTGGAAGTTCTGGCACGGTCAGTCCTGAAGAATAACATCAACAATTTATTCACAAACCCAGGTACAGGAATGCAGAAACACCAAACATGCCCACACCATACGGCTCCTGTGTCTGAACCTTGACCTGGAGGGACTGCTTCAATAAGTGAAAGCGTACTTCAGACTGTCACCTTTGTGGCTTCTCTGTCAGCAAGAAGGGTAACAATTAGCAGCATATTGCCATGGTGGTTTTGGTGACATTGCCATCTGTGAACTCAACTGAGGCCAACCTATTCATTTCAGATGGGCTACTGGGGGCCATCCCTTGATAATGGACTATCAGTCATTATGGGCCACACCTGGGCTCCTAATTCTTCCAAATCAGCTCCCGAACACTGATGTCAATATGGATGCAGGAACCATGAGCTAAAAGAATACTCTTCAGGGATGTTAGGAAATTGGTTCACATCACAGTTTTGAGGATCCAGGAATATGGAATGCATACATGTAAAAGGCTAGCTTGTGATTTGCTTCAAATACTACTCTGGAGGGCATTCTGTGCCAAAAAATTAAAAATTCTGCACCCAATATTTTAAAATTCTGCAAATTTTATTTGTCAAATAAATGTGGAGGCTCCAGCATGGCAGTGGGGAGCACAGGCCACTGGCTGCACAGAGGTGGGAGATCACTATGCCGCTCCCCCCTTGGGACACGGACTCAGCGGTGAGACTGCATCCCAACCCTGACACAGCGCAAAGACCGGGCCTGCCCCAGAAACACCCCGGGGCCCTGACCCTCCATGCCAAGTGCACCAGGTGTGGGCAGGCAGGGTCAGCAAGACAGGACCAAGTGTGGAGGGGTTCAGTGTGGGGGGTCCAGGTGTGGGTTGAGAGGGTTCTGTGTGGGACAGTCTGGGTATAGGCAGCTCAGTGAGGGATCTGGATGCACAGGCTTGTTGGGAGATGCAATCTGGGTGCAACGGTAATGGGACATCCAGGTGAAGGTGGTTGGGGCTCAGGAGGGGGGTCTGGGTATAGGGAGCATGGGAGTCTGGGTGTGGGGGGTTAGTGGGGGTCCAGATGTTGGGGGAGGGGAGCTCAGTGGAGTGGGGAACCATGTGCAGCTGGTTGGGGCTCGGTGGGGTGGAGATCCGGGTGTGGGTGGCTCATCAGGGTGGTCCAGGTGAAGGGGGAGTGGGGCTCATGGGGGGGGGGGTTCTGAGTGTGTGGGGGGGAGAGGCACGGTGAGCTATGAGGGGGTCTGGATGCAGGTGATTGGGTGGATTGGGGAGCAGTTCCCTGTACAGGGATCCCTCCCCCCGCAGCTGAGGAGCGATGGGTGCAGGGAGCGAGTATGTGTGGGAGTTTGCAGAGCTTTCTGCAGCTGGGGGAGAAATCTGCAGGTTGGTCTGACCCAGCCCCAGATATCATTCAGGGGAAGTCCCGTCCTCCCCAGCCAAGCCAAGACTAGCAGCTGATCCCGGTGCAGGGTTGGAGCCACCAGCCAGGTCTCCCCCCGTTCTGCCCCCTGCCCCATAGTGATTTACCTTTCTGCTGGATGCCCTGGGCACCTGAAACATACTGCTATGGAGGGTCACATGACTGCTCTTGTGGCTTCCCTTGCTTCCCCACCAGAAAGTCATTTTTCTGCCGGGAAGCAAAGAAATCTGTGGGGGACATAAATTCTGTGCATGCGCAGTGGCGCAGAATTCCCTCAGGAGTAAAACACCAGGGACTTTGCTATTGACAGAACAGTTGTTCTGGATGGAAATCTCCACTGCCTGGTAACGTCTAGAAAGTCTTTAACTTTTTGAACTTAGTGCTGCTGCTTATGAAACTACATCAAACATTCAGTGTAACCACAGCCTGAGAAACAAACATTCAGTGGCAGGGCATGGTGGCAAGTGCAGAAAGAGAGACACTCAGACGTGTGTTAGTACGAGGCACACAGGCCATAAACTGCTATGAACTAGTAGTTTTCAAAGTGCAATCTAAAAAAAGGCCTTAACCATCTAGCTCATTTCCTGTTAACCAATGCCCAAAGCCCAGACATGTTATAGCATCTGACCCATATTTCAGAGCAAAGTACGGCTCTTATCCTGCAAAGGCTTAATTTTGCTCATGCAAGTAGTGCCATTGAGGTCACTGGTGCTGCTCATATGTTTAAAGTTAAGCACATGTAAACGTTTGCAGGAGCTGGGCCCAAATGAGGAAAAAATATTATATGAAATTGCCAGAAAAGGAAATCCCGTAATTTTAGGAATAACTGTGCCATGTTGCGTGTCCCAGTACAGGGATTTTTTAAATTATTATTTCGAGGCCTAATTCATGGCAATTGGCCAGATAGAACCTGATTCTGAAAAATTCTGAGTGCTGTCAATTTCCATTGACTTTAGAGGGGGTTGGCAAAGTTCAAACCCTTGCAGGTTTGGGTCTGTATTTCCACACAAAGTTAAGTATATATTTTTTTAAAGGAAGAACACTGAAATTGGTTTGTGCATGCAAAGAATGCATCTTCCAACCTCTCTCTGCTGTATCCCTGGGGATGGGACTCCAAAGAAAGTGACAAATCTGGCCAAAAGGAGGGCACTTAGGAATACAAATACTGTAATGAGAGTTCTAACACCTAAAGTTGTTAAAACTAATTCAGCTGTTAAAACAGGAAATAATTTACATTTATTTCTTTTTTAAAAAATATTTTAAATATTTGCTGAAATATTTAGTAAATCAGTCAGTAAAAAGAGGTTTCAGTGTAGTAGCCGTGTTAGTCTGTGTCAGCAAAATGAAAATAAGAAAGAAAAACTTGTAGCACCTTAGAGACTAAGAAATTTATTTCAGCATAAGCTTTCGTGGGTTAGTACCCACTTCATCGGATGCATGGAATGAAACATACAGTAGACAGATATTTATACAGTCAGAGAAACATGATAAGGTGGAGGTGCATAGACCAACCTTAAGAGGCTAATTAATTGAGAGGAACCATAACAGCAGGGGAAGAAAAACCTTTGAAGTGATACTGACCCTTCACGTTAAGTGCCATATGCACTTTATTTACTAATTTTGTTTATTAAACAGGCAAACAGTGCTGTTCACATAAGCCTTAAAATACACCATCAGATATGCAAGACAAGATGGCAACAGAGCAGAGGGAATGGGACTTTAAAAGGAAAGTCAAGGTTGTCAGACTCCACCTTCTACAATTATTTCTTAATTTTGTTTGCAGAGTCCATGTAATTATTGAAGTGTTTTTCCCCTAAAAACAAATGTTGAAGTGTTTCTCTTTCTAAAAAAATTAAAATGCCAGCATCCGCCGCCTGGAATTCATACAGTAGCAAACCTGTAGGCAGCGCTAAAGCAACAAACTCATTTCTGCACAAAGACTGGAGGGAAGAACAATTTGAGAAGGATATTCATTTTAAGGCTTCCAAAGGGTTATGTAAAAGGATGAATTCAAAGGTTATCAAAGGTAGGAAAAAACACTGGCAGCGCTTCATTAATATCAAGCTGTCAATGCTCACTCCAATCGGCCCAGGCAGCCTCCATTCCCAACGTGTTAAAATTTCAAACAAGCACCTTTGCGCTTTCCCCCATGCTGCCCGTAACTACCCACAAAACTACCTCATTATCCATCTTCAAATCGCGGTGTCACAGGGTACACCACTCACCACTAGGATGGCGCCTTCTCCTGGCTGTTCTGGGGAATAGCTCGCCAGGTCAATGTCCCTTCCCGCGGTTGCATGCAGTCGCTCTCTGCCGGTCTGGAGCACTTCTCTCACTCCACAGGCCGTGGCTGCCGCTTCATGACTCAGCCCTCCGGCCAGGTCACTATCTGCATTTTCCCCTTCTGGGATTTGAAAGTCTCTCCCCACAAACAGGCTCAGGCAGTCTTCCTATTCACTTCCTCATAGTGCCCCTCCTTCAGTGGCTGGCAAAGGAATCCAGGCCCACCCTCTACTCCAGGCTCTGCGACCTGCTAGCCAGCAGTCAAGGTGTGTTCCCTTGTAGACTTTACTGCCTTTCCCTGAGCCCGGTCCTACCTTCTTGGCTCCCCGCCCCCATGTTTGTCAGCCCAAACGCACCTCCCTTCTCCCAGGGAGCGACTGTAGACTTTCCTAGCAACCCTGTCTACTACCCATTTCCTGCCTTTATCATCCCAGCCCAGCGCCTTCCTCCTGAGCTGGGCTCCCTCATTCAAACGGGATTGTTTATCCACCTCATTTCCCCTCAGCTGTGTCTTGGTGGGTCTATTAGTCCCCTGCTCGGTCTGCATTAACCCTTTCCGGGCAAGCATGGGGTAAAAACCCCATCACACCCTCCTCAAAACACTCCTGAGCTGTGATGGGGGGAGGGATAGCTCAGTGGTTTGAGCATTGGCCTGCTAAACCCAGGGTTGTGAGTTCAATCCTTGAGGGGGCCATTTGGGGATCTGGGGCAAAAATTGGGGATTGGTCCTGCTTTGAGCAGGGGGGTTGGACTAGATGACCTACTAAGGTCCCTTCCAACCCTGATATTCTATGATTCTATGATGCCTACCAAAAATTTGACAATGGTTAGGCTGCTGCTGTGCAGAGAGCACTGCTTGTCATGCTGCCCAATATTGTCTCATTGTTTCCTTGTCCTCCCTAGTCTCTCTAGAACCTTCGGTTGTCTCACATTTAGATTGTAAGCTCCTTGCATCAGGGACTGTCTTTTTGTTCTGTATGTGTGCAGCACTTAGTATAATGGGTCCTGGTCCATGACTAGTGGTCCTGTACAGTAATACAAATACATCATCGATTAAAATAAGGTTACCGATTTAGAACTCAGTCTTGCAAACAGTTACTACTCCTGTGTAAGTTTTTGTAGGATCAGAGCCACCCAGAAGAAGAAATACTATGAATTTTAGCTTGTGAGCAGCATGAATTGTCTCCTGAGTTGTGAATGTTTTCAAATTGACATATCAGGGAAAACTAATGCCATTTTATAATGTGGTTATAGGTAAATTTCTCAGAGACTGAAACCAAACCAACCCACTTTAAAATAATACTTCTGTTCATTGCTGAGAATCAGCTACCGTTTTCATACACATTTCTTATATGTAGAGCAATATGAAAACATTCCCATACTCCACATTGACATGATACAATGCATTGTCCCTTTGCTGTGGTATGTTGATGTGACACAATGATCCAAAATACAAATCCAACTGGCAAACTAACAATGTAGTAATTAGATTCAAGCTCATGCATTTCAACAGCTCTATGCTGAGTACTATGTCAACAGTTAATGAATGAGCAGATTTCACACCATATATTGATGGGACATATTAAAGATGATATCTAATGATCAGTGGATTAAGAAATCCGTCATGTGCATCCATGTCTCCACAGCTACAGATCAGTGCAATGCATTGGTCAGAAATTTCATGTCACTTGCATTAAGTGCGTGCAGACTGCTTTGGCCACAAACAGAACTGACAGTGATTGAAAAAAGAACAAGGAGTACTTGTGGCACCTTACAAATTTATTTGGGCATAAGCTTTTGTGGGCTAAAACCCATTTCATCAGATGCATAGAGTGGAACATACAGTAGGAAGATATATATATACAGAGAACATGAAAAGATGGGGGTTGCCATACCAACTCTAAGAGACTAATCAATTAAGGTGGGCTACTATCAGCAGAAGAAAAAAAAGTTTTTGATGTTGAAGAATTGCCACTTTTAGGTCTGTTATTGAGTGACCAGAGAGATTGAAGTGATTAGGTCCTGGTGTGATTAGGTCCTGGCCTGTCTCAGTCTCACAGATCTTGGTTACAGACAGCCTTGCTTACAGACAGTCTTTGCTTACAGACAGCCCTCCAACCTGAAGCAAATACTCACCAGCAACCACATAACAAAAACAAAAATAAGAAAGAAAAACTTGTAGCACCTTAGAGACTAACAAATTTATTTCAGCATAAGCTTTCGTGGGTTGTTACCCACTTCATCGGATGCATGGAATGAAACATACAGTACACAGATATTTATACAGTCAGAGAAACATTCTCGGGGCCTCTCCTTTTGTCCCTCCAGACCCACGAACATGATACAGTTCTGCGGTGACCTAGAATCCTACGGCTACTACACTGAAACATAACAAAAACACTAACCCAGGAACCTATCCTTGCAACAAAGCCCAGTGCCAACTCTGGCCACATATCTATTCAAGTGACACCATCATAGGACCTAATCACATCAGCCACGCCATCAGGGGCTCGTTCACCTGCACATCTACCAATGTGATATATGCCATCATGTGCCAGCAATGCCCCTCTGCCATGTACATTGGCCAAACCGGACAGTCTCTACGCAAAAGAATAAACGGACACAAATCTAACATCAGGAATCATAACATTCCAAAACCAGCAGGAGAACACTTCAATCTCTCTGGTCACTCAATAACAGACCTAATAGTGACAATTCTTCAACAAAAAAAACTTCAAAAACAGACTCCAACGAGAAACTGCAGAACTGGAATTAATTTGCAAACTGGATACCATTAAACTAGGCTTGAATAAAGACTGGGAGTGGCTGGGTCATTACACAAACTGAAAACTATTTCCCCATCCTCAGTTTTTCCCTATTGTTACTCACACCTTCTTGTCAACTGTTTGAAATGGGCCATCCTGATTATCACTACAAAATTTTTTTTTCTCCTGCTGATAATAGCCCACCTTCATTGATTAGTCTCTTAGGGCTGGTCTACACTAACCCCCCCCGTCGAACTAAGATACGCAACTTCAGCTACGTTAATAACGTAGCTGAAGTCGAAGTCTCTTAGTTCGAACTTACCTGTGGTCCACACACGGCGCGCAGGCTCCCCCGTCGACAGCGCTTACTCCTCGCGGCAAGCTGGATTACCAGCGTCGACGGGGGAGCACTTCCTGGTTCGATTTATCGTGTCTAGACAAGACGCGATAAATCGAACCCAGAAGATTGATCCGACGCCTCTGATCCAGCCGGTAAGTGTAGACTAGCCCTTAGAGTTGGTATGGCAACCCCCATCTTTTCATGGTGTGTATGTGTGTGTGTGTGTATATATATATACATACATACATATACACACACATACACACACACACACACACACAATCTTCCTATGCATCTGATGAAGTGGGTTTTAGCCCATGAAAGCTTATGCCCAAATTAATTTGTTAGTCTCTAAGGGGCCACAAGTACTCCTTGTTCTTTTTGCGGATACAGACTAACACGGCTACCACTCTGAAAAGTGATTGAAATGACAACTTCCAATAGATCACAGAACTCTCAGATAGTATGTGCCATCTAAGTCTGGTGATTAAAGGATAAGAAAGCTCACCAACTGCATTCGCCTCTGTATCCATTCAATATTGCTACTGTTCCCTATGTTGAAATTCACCTGAGCTTTTAAAAATGTTTCTCATCTGCCACTTTACAAGCTAACACTTATTTCCTATTTCCTGTTAGTAAAACCATGCTGGTTATCTAGAAAATAGATCCAAGTTATCATTTGCTCAGAGCAAAACAAACACATGATAAACCACAATGATATATTCTCTGTAAAGTTTCTTACTTAGAAGAGCTAAAAGGCTGCTGTTTTTCATCATGAGCAATGCAATTATAAGTAGGCAATGCTAGGACTACTTTATGAAAATGTATCCACTAGATCACATAATGTTATGAGTCTTCCCTACTGCACTTCTCAGTCAGCAAAAACTGATTATTATCTGCAGTATTTTATTAGGGATATTTTGTCTCTTTTTATTGATTTGCATGATACGCCCGCCACACATCCTTTGGAGATGACTCAAAGGGGTGGAAAGTTCAGTTAATCAGGGTGCAAATAACTATTACATGACAATGCATTTTATTAAATATTTAGCCAGTTCAGGCTGTTTACATATATTTAAATCTATGCCAATGACAGATCTACTCATTACACACGATTAAAGAGAGATTAATGCACTATGTAAAACTGGGAGATTTATTCATTCTGATTTTTAGTAATATACCAGATCCAACAAAAATTGTCTCAGTGTCAAATAAAATGTGCTGATACTTTCCCTACCCTGGAACCCCAGTTCACAGGAGCAGTCCCACTGACTTCAATGGTATTACTAATTTATTACTTTTTCTTTTCTTCAGATTTAAAGTTATCTGCAAGCGTCCATCCCACGAATTAAAATACACTATACTGCTGTGTCTTTGGCCCCAGCAGTTAGTCAGAGCTCAGGACCTTGCAGGGTTGTTTCCATCTGGAGGAAAATCGATGATGCAGGTCAGGTATATCCTTGGTGTAATCTTCTCATTTATAAAAAATGTACACCAGTCCTATTTCTCTGACAACTGGAGAAACAACCAACAGCAAACAGTTCAGAAATCCCCAGGTCTACTACTGCAGCAAGTTCGGTGCCTGAGGAGCACTGGATCTTTGCTTCCTGTCAGGTCTGTCTCCTGGATTTCCGCCTCCAGACACACAGCCTGCAATCAATATCCTAGTGACGTCCCTGTGTTTGCAACCAAGGAAACCGCTCAATCTGCACGGTTTAGTTCTGACCTGCAATGTGCTTATTGCCTTGGGCGGCCATCCCCATGTTCTGCAGCTGTTTTTACTACAGAAAAGGGGCTGGATTGCTCCTTCTGTTGGGCCTGAAAGAGTGCTTGGGACACCCATTCATTTAACAAGGCCCAGGATTGTCTTTGGCTCTGTGACTCACGTACTGGCAGTCATTAGCAACTTTCAGTGTAACAATACTATGCTATACTATACAGGACTGCCATACATAAGTGAGCACCCACTGAGGGCATGGCTACACTTGCGAGTTAGAGTGCATTAAAGCAGCCCTGTGCGCTCTAACTCCCTACCCGTCCACACTGGCAAAGCACTTAGGCGCCTGGACTCTGCAGCTCGAGCGCTCCTGGTAATCCACCTCCATGAGAAGCGTAACGCTTGTTGTGTCTCGGCTGAAATGCCCGAGTGTCAGTGTGAACGAGGTGTTGATCGGCGTCCGGAAACGTCCCATAATCCTCTTAAGTCAAGTGGCCACTCTTGTCATTGTTTTGGAATCAGCCGTAGGAATGTGAATATCCCCTTTCAAAGCTCCGTTTCTGACAGCCAGCATGCTTATCTGCTCCAGGGCAAAGCAACCATTACTGAGGAATGCTGCTTGCTCTGAGTGAGTGAGAGAGAGGCGGTGGGAGGGGGGGTCTGAACTTACAAGCCAGCATGCTGACACACTCTCAGCACCCCAAAAACCCACTCTCTCTCCCCCACCCCCACATACACACAACACACTTGCTGTCACACTCCACCCCACCCCCCGCATTTGAAAAGCACATTGCAGCCACTTGAATGCTGGGATAGATGCCCATAATGCACCGCTCCCAATGCCGCTGCAAGTGCTGAAAATGTGGCCACGCCAGTGCGCTTGCAGCTGTTAGTGTGGACAGACTGCAGCGCTTTCCCTACTGCGCTCTACGAAGGCTGGTTTAACTCAAAGTGATCTACATCTGCCAGTGTAGCCATGCCCTGAATCCCGCAACTCACCTCACAACCTTCTCAGAAGCCGGAGGAAACATTTTTGGCACTGCAACATACCAGGGAAGATTAAAAAAACTGGACAGTGACAGACCAAAGGAGGAAGCTAGTTCCAAAGGCCCCCTGTCAGGGAGCACACCTTGCCGGCAGCTCTCTCTTGTTTACATCGACCTGGATTCAGCTCAAGCACTTCAGTTGACTGAGGCAGTGGTAGGAGCACCCAGGGAGAGAAGTGACCTCTCAAGTAGGAGTCCCAGACCATTTAGGGCTTTCCATCTTCATGTACAGGCCCCAAACCCTGCTGATATAAGTTGGAGGAATGCCATTGACTTCAGTGGAGTTATACCAGTTTATACTCTTTGAGGATTTGGCCCTGGCAGGTGTGTCAGGATTGCTCTGATGAGTGGAGATTGCAGGGTCAAACTGTATGATTTCATTTAGAGTTTTCATCAAGATTTCCTCCCCTTTGCGATTCTCTTATTTGCCACCATTTACTGAATCCCAATCCCACTGCTTGCCAGCTTTGGAGAGGACAAAATAACTGGCCTCTAAGCAGAACCTCAGTCTACAATTACAGCATGCAGTCCACAGATGAGGACAATGTGGATTGCTGCCCAGTGCCCACAGTAGCGTCAGACACTGCATTATTCCACAATGACTTAGCTCAAACCACCAGTCAGATTCCTAACAGAAATCCAGCTTAGCAGAGCTGATGTAGCTGGAGCCAGGTTCTTAAGGAGTCACCATTAAAGCTAGTTGAAATTTAACAGGAAAAAATGGGATTGTCTGACTTGCTCTAATTACCACCTAAACCAGAACCCTCATCATCAAACCAAGAGACCAAGATTTTGAAAAAACAGGGGTCTAAAGTTAGGCAGCTAAGGACATGTTTAGGCATTTCAGTCCTGGGTACTCAGCATTTGTCCACGTCAGGCCACTGTGAGCAACAAAAATATCTAACGTGCAGGAAATTGCACCTGCATTTCACAGGTGTCCAGGGATGGGGCCACCCCCCACAGCAGTTACTTTGCAGCAGACATACACCTGAGTCCCCTCTGTCCTGCATCCGTGCCAGGTGTAAAATGTTAGCATATGAGAATGCCAGCATTTTACACCGACTTTGGTGCTCACCTTGCTCAGGGTATGTGATGATCACAAGGTGCAGAGATGCAGGGCTAGGGTGTCTATAAATGCTTTTCCTCTAATGCCATGTAGAGACGGGGATAATTTCACATATCCACTCTTGAGTCTCTGAAGTACTGGGAGGGAATTTCAGGAAACACACGGCATGCCTCGAAGTGTTGCCAACAGTTCCTTATTACAAGGATGTCCCTTATTTTTTCATCTCTGTACAACAAGGTCGGGAGTTGCTGAATGCTGCAAAAAGCAGCAAGAAATACCCTGGTGAATGTAGGTGAGTACTGCTTATTAGTAGTAATTATGACAATAATAATGATAATGGTAATAGTAATAATGGGAGGAGGGCTGGGTGTGAGTGCTAAGAAAACAGTCCCCTTTTTTTTTAAATACAATGTTGGTAACCTAAATAACAGGCAAAGCAGTTCAGAGAAACTGCCCCATCACGCTTTCTCTGACAGATTTAATTCAGGCCACATGCTGCTCTGCACAGCTATGGAAACAGCATTGCTATGTTAACAGAGAAACAGTCCCATTAAGATCTATGTACTGGGAGCCTGACCCTCCAACCATTACACACATTGAGTGGTGCTTATGTGCCAGAATAGATTGTAACTCCACTCTGCCTGGACTGCGGGAGGGCAGGTAGCTGCTTCATGCCAGCTGCAGTGCAGAGAATGAGTTGTAGAGTCACAATTCTTCCCGGTTGTGTGGAGCAGTTTATCACACCCTCTTACACACAATGCTGTGTCCCATCTGCCCCATCCCATTTGCTCACAGGGAGAACTATCATCCAAGTAGGTTCTACTGTCCTTTCTCTCTCTCTCTCTGTCCCGGGGCCTGAGTAGCAGGGCCAAGTAAGAGACTAAAGGGGGGGCCCCCTATTCCCCCGCATAGCCAAGTAGCGCCACTGAATTCACTGGGATGACCCACATGAGTAAGGGCTGCAGAACCAAGCCCCACAGGAGGCCCTGCGCATTGGAGTCTTCCCTGTACTTTTTAAAACCAGAGTTTGTACATGAGGTTGCCAATGAACAAGGTCACTGCTGGGGTGATGGGATCACTGACAGATTTTCATTGTTTACTTTGGCAACAGTGGAAACTCTGTATAAGCCAGAGTCCTATGACATCATTCCCTTTGTCTGCTGATTGGAAACAGCTCACTCCCATCCAGTCCAGAAACAGAGGAGCATGGGTGGGAGGGAGACACGGGCGGGTTCAACTCAGATCTGCTTGTCGTGATAAAGCAACATACATTCCAGGCCTGTATTTTTTCTGCCTTCTTTTAGAAGCAGCACTGATCAAACTCAGGACTGTAATATGGAGGAAGGATTTCTGACTGCATCATGTGAACCAGGCCCAGGCTGATGTAGCGATTTTAGAGCCTCGTTCTTCACGGACAGTTTTGCATTCCCCAGATATGTGCAGAGATTGTCCCTCCCAGGAACAGGCTGCATTCAGCGCCCGAAGCACTAGATCTGTTCTGCACGACAGCGCTGCCAGGCCCACCGAAAACAGAGGGCCCCAGTCAGCTCTCGCTTCCACCCGTTTGACACAAGTGCAACTCCACTGAGCTCCGCCCTGATTTACACCAGTGTAACTGCAAGGAGAAGCAGCGCCCTTAGATCTCTCCCCTTCCCAAATCTGATTTATGATGATTGATATTTGGTTCATAAAATTAGCCTGAGCAAAATTTCCTCTGTCAAAACAAACACGTGGAAAGGAAAAGCAAACTCGGATAGCAAATTAACCGTGTTTAGGAGGCAATTGACTCTGGGTCAGTCTGCAATGCATTGTAAACCTGGGTCTCTGGGACCCGGGCTTGTGAACTCGGGTTCCCAAGCCCATGCTTGAGTGTCCAACACTGCACTGCAAACCTGGGCCGTATAGTCATGCCGATGCTTCCATACTGCACTTCACAGACCTTTTGACTTGGGACTGGGGGTTGGGCTGCATTCACACTGCAAAATGACAAGGTTTGGATTGGAGACCAGGGCCGGCTCCAGGCACCAGCTTTCCAAGCTGGTGCTTAGGGCGGCATCGAGAATGGGGCGGCAGTTCGAGTCCCGCGGCGGCAATTCGGCAGCAGGTCCGCTCTTCCCGCCGCAGGACTGGGACTGCCTCACCATTCTCGCCCGCTGTGGCGGCAATTCAGCGACAGGTCCGCCACTCTTCCCTTGCCGCCACGGGACTCAGACTGCCTGCGTTGGGGGCCCCACAACATCTGTCTGCGTCGGGGGCGGGGCTGCGGTGACTGCTTGGGGCGGCGAAATGATTAGAGCCGCTCCTGTTGGAGACACAGCGGGACTTGGGCTGACTCACCCCAGCAGGATCCTAGGACCCGGGTTCTAAGTGTTTGCTGACCCGACTCAGATAGATGTGTGTCTGAACAGGAGTGAGACTTGGGCTCAAATTGTAAAAGGGAATTGTCATTGAGTGAGTGTTTCCAGAGGGGTCCCATAGGGATCACTTCTTGGCCCTATGCTAACTTAACATTTTTATTAATGACCTGGAAGAAAATATGAAACCAGTGATAAAGATGGCAGATAACACAAAAAACGTGGGAGCGATAAATAATGAAGAAGACAGGACACTGATTCAGAGTGATGTGGATTGCTAGGTAAACTGGGCACAATCAAACAATGTGCATTTTAGTATGGCTAAATGTAAACATCTGGGAACAAAGAACATAGGCCTTACTTACAGGATGGGGGACTCTATCCTGGGAAGCAGTGACGACTCAAAAGGAGATTGGGGATCGTGGTGGATAATCAGCGGAACATGAGTTCCCAATGTGACACTGTGGCCAAAAGAGCTAATGAAATCTTGCGATGCATAAACAAGGGAATCTCGAGTAAGAGTAGAGAGAGTATTTTACTCTATATTTGGCCCTGCTGGAATTCTATGTCCAGTTCTGGTGCCCACAACTCAAGAAAGATGTTGATAAATTGGAGAGGGCTTCAGAGAGGAGCCACAAGAATGATTAAAGAATTAGAAAACATGCCTTAGAATGATGAGCTCAAAGCTCAACCTATTTAGCTTAACAAAAAGAAGGTTCAGCAGTGACTTGAGTACAGTCTATAACAGGGGTGGGCAAACTTTTTCGCTCGAGGGCCACATGGGGATTGCGAAACTGTAAGGAGGGCCGGGTAGGGAAGGCTGTGCCTCCCCAAACAGCCTGGCCCCCACCCCTTATCCGCCCTCTCCCACTTCCCATCCCTGACTGCCCCCCTCAGAACCTCCAACCCATCCAACCCCCCTGACCGCCCCATCCCGGAACTCCCCACCCCTATCTGCCCCTCCGGGACCCCATCCCCTATTCAACCCCTCCCGCCCTCTGTCCCAACTGCCCTGACCCCCAATCCCTCCTGGCACTTAACACCCCCACCAGGCCCCCCAGGACTCCCACGCCTATCCAACCACCCCCTGCTCCCTGTCCCCTGACTGCCCCTCAGGACTCCCTGCCCCTTATCCAACCCCCCCACTCTCCACCCCCTTACCATGCCGCTCAGAGCACCGGGACTGGCAGCCGCACCGCCGCGCAGTCTAGAGCACTGGGGTGCTCTCGCCGCTGTGCTGCCTGGCAGGCGCTCGCAGCCCCACTGCCCAGAGCATTGGCGGCACGGTGAGCGAAGGCTGCGGGGGAGGGGGAACAGGACGGGAGGGGCTGGGGGCTAGCCTCCCTGGCCAGGAGCTGAAGGGCCAGGCAGGATGGTCCCGCGGGCCATAGTTTGCCCACCTCTGATCTATAAGTATCTACTCGGGGAACAAATATTTAATAATGAGCTCTTCAATCTAGCAGAGAAAGGCACAATGTGGTTCTATGGTTGGAAGTTGAAGCCAGACAAATTCAGTGAGAGTAATCAACCATTGGAACAATTTACCAAGGGTCGTAGTGGATTCTCCATCACTGACAATTTCTAAACCATGTTTTTCTAAAAGATCTGCTCTAGGAATTATTTCAGGGAAGTTCTCTGGCCTGTGTTATATAGGAGCTCAGACTGGCCGATCACAATGGGTCCTTCTGACCTTAGAGTCTATGAAAACCTGAGCCAGAACCCAGGCTGAGCGTGCAGTGTCGACACACCCTAAGAAGCCAGGTATTATGTTTAAGGGAGATAATGAAAGCCCTTACATACTTGTGGCTGAGTTGGTAGTGTTTCATTTACTCCCACCCAGGTAAGAAACAGGGGAAAGAGAAGGCAATCAAAACAGAACCAAGAAGAAATACTACACTGCATGTTAATTGCACTTTGGAAGATTATTAGAATGGCTTCCACTGTCAAACCAACTGAGGTTAAGACGTTGTGGCATGTCCTATGGAGGGATCAGCAATGCCACATGTACAGTTGTCCATCTGGAACACAGGCGTTTGATTCTGTACTTGCCAGCTAGGCAGCGGCTGCTCGATTTGGAAGGGAAATCACACACGGTTGCCACACAGCCGAAGGACCAAGTAGTCCCACTGGGATTAATTATCATCCCCAATAAGATAATGCTTGAATCAGAACCACGACGCTCACTTCTACTCCAAAGTGATGAGTCATTTTGAGATTCTCTACCCTTCTCCACATTTCTTACATGGGCAGGAAGATAAATGGTATGGCTGAAAATAGACAGACCACAGATGACTCAGCAATTTACCCCTTCGCCAGATAGCTGGGAAAGCTTTTGCATGTTCTTTAGCTCTCTCTCTCTTTGTTTCTCTCAGGTTGGCTCCTTGCATTGGCAGTGGCTGAACTTCGGAGGTGTTCATTTGCAGGAGAGCCATCCGCTGACAAAAGCTGCAGGCATAGAAAAGGTCCAGCTACTGTCGCTGTGAATGATGTTACAGAACCTGTAGTCCCCGAAGGATTAGCAGCTATGATGGTGGCCATGGCCATTCACTCTCCTCTGGGATTTTCTCATTTCCATTACACTTTAGTCTGAAGTGGAGCTTTGGTTCCGACTGACAGCCAGTGAGAATGATGAGGCTCAGAGCCAGCCGTGGAATGTTACACACGTACATAAAAGGCTAAAAAGAAAGTCAAGACCCATCTTGTGCTTTTACTGTACATGGGAGTGGAGAGGCCTGCACTTAGCTTGGGGAAGTCAGTGGGGCTACACTTACGAGGAAGACGAGCAGGACCTAGTCCTTGGCTTGGAGAAAACTTCTCCTGGATTTTTTTAGGGCTGTCAAGCGATCAAAAAAATTAATCGTGATTAATCGTGTGATTAAAAAAGTTAATTGAGATTAATTGTGAAATTAATCACACTGTTAAACAATAATAGCATACCATTTATTTAAATATTCTGGATGTTTTCTACATTTTCAAATATATTGATTTCAATTATAACAGAATACAAAGTGTACAGCGCTCACTTTATATTTATTTTTGATTACAAGTATTTGCACTGTAAAAACACAAAATAGTATTTTTCAATTCATCTAATACAAGTACTGTAGTGCAACCTCTTTATCATGAAATTTGAACTTACAAATGTAGAATTATGTACAAAAATAACTGCATTCAAAAATAAAACAATGTCAAACTTTAGCGTCTCCAAGTCTACTCAGTCCTACTTCTTGCTCAGCCAATCGCTCAGACAAACAAGTTTGTTTACATTTGCAAGAGATAATGCTGCCCGCTTCTTGTTTACAATGTTGCCTGAAAGTGAGAACAGGCGTTCGCATGGCACTGTTGTAGCCGGTGTCGCAAGATATTTACGTGCCAGATGTGCTAAAGATTCGTATGTCCTTTCAGGCTTCAACCACCATTCCAGGAGACATGCATCCATGCTGATGATGGGTTCTGCTCAATAACAATCCAAAGCAGAGTGGATCAACGCATGTTCATTTTCATTATCTTAGTCAGATGCCACCAGCAGAAAGTTGATTTTCTTTTCGGTGGTTCGGGTTCTGTAGTTTCTGCATCCGAGTGTTGCTCTTTTAAGACTTCCAAAAGCATGCTCCACACCTCGTCCCTCTCAGATTTCGGAAGGCACTTCAGATTCTTAAACCTTGAGTCGAGTGCTGTAGCTATCTTTAGAAATCTTACATTGGTACCTTCTTTGCATTTTGTCAAATCTGCATTGAAAGTGTTCTTAAAATGAACATGTGTTGGGTCATCATCTGAGACTGCTATAACATGAAATATATGGCAGAATGCGGGTAAAACAGAGCAGGGGACATACAATTATCCCCCAAGGAGTTCAGTCACAAATTTAATTAACGCATTTTTTAACAAGCGTCATCAGCATGGAAGCATGTCCTCTGGAATGGTGGCTGAAGCATGAAGGGGCATACAAATGTTTTAGCATATCTGGCACGTAAATACCTTGTAACGCTGGCTACAAAAGTGCCATGCAAATTCCTGTTCTCACTTTCTGGTGACATTGTAAATAAGAAGGCAGCAGCATTATTGCCTGTAAATGTAAACAAACTTGTTTGTCTTAGCGATTGGCTGAACAAGAAGTAGGACTGAGTGGACTCCTAGGTTTTGAAGTTTTACATTGTTTTGTTTTTGAGTGCAGTTATGTAACAACAACAAAATCTACATTTGTAAGTTGCACTTTCACGACAAAGAGATTGCACTAAAGGACTTGTATGAGGTGAATTGAAAAATACTATTTCTTTTGTTTATCATTTTTTCAATGCAAATATTTGTAATAAAAAATAATATTCACTGATTTCAATTACAACACAGAATACAATATATATGAAAATGTAGAAAAACATCCAAAATATTTAATAAATTTCACAATTGGTATTCTATTGTTTAACAGTGCGATTAAAACTGCGATTAATCACAATTAATTTTTTTGAGTTAACTGCGATTAATTGACAGCCCTAATTTTTTTCCATTTGCAATAACAATGCACCAAATGCTAATCCAGTTCCTCCAGTTACCTCCTCGTTTCGCATTAGCAAAAGGGGCGGGAGTACCACCACCTGGAATGAGGGTTGTCATTTCAGCACAACAGGAACTACAGCCCTGCTTGAAACAAATCCTTGCTACAGATGGAGGAGAAGTTGAATGGTCTAATATTTCCAGTCCAGCCGGGGGGACAAGAAAGAAGACAACAAGCTACACGTACAAGAGTCTGAAATGATCCTTTAATAAAAGACATTCAGTCTGCACTGTGGGACAGACCAAGGAGAGCGTGAAATGCCTGGGATTACAATGAGGGCATGTCCAGGAGATCTGTTTTTGATCCATGTTTTGTTTCAGAACATTTGGAACTATATTTCTTAGCACAAACACTCTGCAAAACAATTGACATTTATTTTCTGGTTTAACAAGCAAATAACTTTAGATGGATAAGTTTTAAAACAGGGTTTCTCGACCTTTTTCTTTCTGAGCCCCCTCCCCAACATATTATAAAATCTCCATGGCCCACCTGTGCCACAACGACTGTTTTTCTGCATATAAAAGCCAGAGACAGCGTTAGGAGTTAGCGAGCAGCACAACTGCCCAGGGCCCCACACCACAGGGGGCCTCATGAAGCTCTGTTGCTCAGGCTTCAACTTCAGCCCCAGGTGGCAGGGCTCGGGGCCCCGGGCTTCAGTTTTCTGCCCAGGGCCCCAGCAAGTCTAATGGCCCCCACACACCCCCCGAAACCTGCTCACGGCCCCCGGACTCCTGGTTGAGAACCACTGTTTTAATAGACATATTAGGCTTTGGTTGCATGAAGATTCTTAGCACAGTTTATAGCAGAGTGTTGCAGGGAGAGCTCAAATACTAGGAATTTAATTTCTTCTATGAATATTCAGGCCTTACAAGAGTAAGAGATATCATTTCTATGGAGCAAAATTACTTAAATGTTTAATTTTCATCCAGCCAGTGCTTGAAATCAAGTGAGCGTCTTCTATTCTTGATTCTCTTTCCTGACCATAAGGGGAAATTTGGGTGAACAATGTAAAAGAAAGATACTAAATCAAGGACAATTTGTTAAAGCCAGGGCTGGCTCTAACCTTTTTGCCGCCCCAAGCAAAAAAAAAAAACACAACACACACCGAGCGCCGCACCCCCCAGGAAAAAAAAGAAAAAATGAGCGCTGCCCTGCCGAAACAACCCCCCCTCCCCCGAGCCGCCCCACCGAAACAACCGCCCCCCCGCCCCGCACCGCCAAGCCGAAACAACCCCCCTTCCCCCAAGCCCCGTGCCACTGAGCTGAAACAACCGCCCCCCTCCTCCGAGCCCCGAGCCACCCCACCGAAACAACCCCCCTCCCCTCCCCCGAACTCCACGCCGCCCTGCCGAAACAACCCCCCTCCCCTCCCCTCTCTCGAGCCCCGCGCCACTGCCGAAGTTAAAAAAAAAACAACCCCAAGCACCGCCCCTTGCAAGGTGCTGCCCCAAGCACGTGCTTGGTCGGCTGGTGCCTGGAGCCGGTCCTGGTTAAATCTGGAGAATTCTTGGGAACCAGTTTCTGCTGAAGCTCTAGGAACTATTTAAATTACAAGAAAAACAACCAGTCAAAACAAAAATCTATGTTTTCTCATGAGACAATAAAGACTTGCTCCATGGCAATTCCATATGCAAAATGGTACCACATGGGCAGTTTATTAGACTCAGGGTACGTCTACACTACCTGCTGGATTGGCAGGCAGCGATCGATCCAGCGGGGGTCGATTTATCATGTCTAGTCTAGACGCGATAAATCGACCCCCAAGCGCTCACCCGTCAACTCCTGTACTCCACCGCCGCGAGAGCGACAGCCGTCGACTCACCGTAGTGAAGACACCGCGGTGAGTAGATCTAAGTACGTCGACTTCGGCTACGTTATTCACGTAGCTGAAGTTGCATAATTTAGATCGACCCCCACCCCCCACCCCAGTGTAGACCAGGCCTTAGCTTTAATTACTTTGTTGAACGTTTAGCATTGAACATGCAGTGTTCACAACGGTCCAGATTCTGGTCTCACTCTGCACCAGGTGTAACTCCACTGACTGTGATGCAGTAACTTCGGATTGGCATTGGTGTAAGCGAGCTCAGAATCAGGGCTAAAGTATTCTGAATAGAGGTTGTTAGATATAACATAAATTAGGTCAGTTTTAATAAGGCTCAAGCTCTGAGCATTGCACCCCGTTGTATCCCTATAAGCAGCCCAGAAGGCACGCACAGTTCAAAACCTGTATACAGAGTTTCAAGGCAAGCATCGTATCTTCAGATACTCGGAAGAGTCCAGTGTCGCTCATATAATCGTCGTCAAAATTCACAAACTCAATGTCCCTTCTGTAGTGAATTTTACTCATTTTCCTTATGCAGCGTGTAAACGCATATTTGGCTGCAGTGCTGACGGCTTCCCAGCTATACACATGTTCAAAATGCATGTCAAATTTGGGGTAATCCTACAAATTAAAACAACAAGCATTATGTAATCCAAGAGCTGTCAGCCAGCTGTGAGACTAATAGCTATATAAGAACTATATAGCCAATATGCAAGACACGTGCTGACTAGTATTTCATATTTATATTACTGGAGCAACCAGAGGCCCCAATCAAGGTTAGGGCCGCATTATGCTAGATAATATAGCAAACACAGACAAAGATATAGTCTCTGCCCTGAAGACTTTATCGTTTCAGAGAGCCAGATCCTGGGGCCCCATTCCAAGGCAATGCAAACCACCTGGAAAGCTGGGGTTCCCTTGCTGTAGGGGAACTCTTGGTGGTGTGAAGCTGGCATAGCTGGCTCCACATACCTGCTCCTCTTGGTTTAAGGGGCATGGTAGAAGCAGGTTGAGGCAAAAGGGGAGCCAGGGAAGGCGGGAGCAGAGCACAGCATGTCATTGTCTCTGAGGCTGCTCTAACTTGCACTGGAGGCTGGTTTGAGTCACTTAGAACCATCTTTGCCTCCAGCTGAGGATTTAGACCTAAGGACAGAGTGACATGAAGAGAAGGGCAGAAAGTCTTAGGCATGTAGTCCAAGACACTGATTTGGGTTACCGCAGATAGTGGGCAGTAAACATATGGTTGACTGTATTCTGAATATTTACATCTATTGTATGTGCATAGTATGTTTTTTCTTGTAAGTTTCCTTCCTTCCTCAACCCAAATGGGCAGATTGGTGCATTAAATGTGCAAGTGTTTTTTATCTTGTCTTCTTCCCACCCCCTGCCCCCCAAAGCAACCAAACAGCCAAAGTATCTCTTCCCAGGCCAGCTGCTGACCAGGGTTTGGGCTTTTCAGATTTTTTGAGATGGAGTAGATTTCACACATGGACACAGGGACCACCTGTGGGAAGAGCATGTGCTACCTTGGCTGTTTCCTCAGTCAGGCTACTTTACCCCTGCCAGAAAAACCAGTCTCCTTTGATATCTAGGATAAAGCCCAGGACTTAGTTTCATAGGACAGTCAGCACTAACGTGGCCGTCCCACAATCTGTTCACCTGTAGGCTACAAATTCTGTTCCACAGGAGGAATACAAGCTGCCCCTGAGGAAAACAACTGTGGGGTTAAGTGACTAAGGCACTTCTGAAAACGGCATCTAGAAGCCAACGTAACTTAAGTGCTTTCAAATGTTTTACCCAGCACCTTGGCATGAAAAGAACTGGAGTGGGGGTAGGAGGCAGGCACACACTGAGATTTCAAATGCCAAGACAAATATTCATACCAAAAAAATCTGAAAAGGCCTGACTCTCACCATTGTTTTACCCAAATCAATGCAGCTGATATTTTTTTTTTGCTAGTCCTCTCCTTGATAGAAAACCACAGTTAAGCATCTGTGACCCAGGAACCTCTTAGTGCCAGCTGGCAAGGGGCACAGTGTGGGTCCATAGGGGTTACAGCCATCTCCGGCATTTGACGCGTGCATTCCAGTTCACCAAAGAGTGTCCTGTGAAGTCTCAAATAAAAGCTGGTGTCACCCTGGTTATTGGCATTGTTGTGAAAGGCTGGTATGAATGTTGTGTAAAGACTTATGTACATACACTGAAAATTATGAGATCTGTGTGGATTTCAGACAGAATCTAACAGGAAGGGAGGGAAGAGAATCTTATCTGGAGGTCCCCATCAAAGACTTGCTCTACAATAGTTGGTGGACAAAGGATACACACTTTCACCCTTCCTGGAGGAAGCAAAAGGACAGTGATTTTTCTTCAAAACAAAGGGGTCTCAATCAAGCTTGGTTGGAAAAAATGCTGGAGAGAAATTCAGGTGAGAGAGACTTCTGCAGTCAGGAAGTTAACTTGTTAGTGAAATGCAATCTCTAGAAAGCATGTTATGATTTTGCTTTATATGTAACCATTTGTTTCCAATACTCTTACTCACTATCACTAGAATCTCTGTTCTTTGATGATATATTTGTAGCAAAAACAAGAATACGTTTTAAGCGCTGTGGTGTTCGGTAATGTGCTGGTCCCCAGCCGTATCGTACAAGCTGGCGTGTGCTGTTCCTTTGGGAATAGCAGGCCTGATGATTCCATGAGTGTTCAGTGGAGAAAGGGCTGGATGCTGCAGGGAATGCCAGCGTTGGTGTGTGCCTAGCACTGCCCGCACAGAAAGAGCGAAGCCTGCGGAGGCCTGGAAGGCAGTACTTACGCTGCCACAGACTAGTGGTTTCCAGGAGCTGATCCACAACACAGACAAGACTACTTCCTCCTAAGGGCAAGTGGTGGTGAGGTGCCTTACAAGATCCTTCACAGTATCCCCACAAATTATCTGTGAGGTAACTTACACAGGGCAATTTGACTTACTTGCATGGCCTCTTTTCCATCTATCAAGGTTAGATCTTTCAGCAGCCACATACGATCGATTTTGTACTGGATGCTTGTCTTCTTCTCGACACTGATCACATAGGTGATTTTCACATCTTTTTCTCTGGTAACTGGGACAGCAAATAATAACAAATAATGTTAAATGCAGAACAAAGAAAAGTACAAGTATTTCATTTAGTGAACATGGGGAATCTGGATTTTTAGGTGATTTCCCCATTCAACTGGAGGGATGCATTGGCTTCATAGTGGTTAATGCAATGTGTCTCCACATACTACAGTCAAGCCAGGGTTTAACAAACCGGGTATCTGAACTTGCTTTCCATTACTGGCATGGAGGGAAAGGGGATGGTTCTTCTTCTGCCTACACACTGTAAGATAAGAGGATGCCTTTCTGGGGTTGAGATAGTCCACCTGGCATCAGCATCAATCATGCACAGGAGTTGGCTGTTCAAACACAGCGAGAAAGCTTCCTCGCTGACGTAATAACAGCTCCTGTGCAATCTGAAAGCATTTTTACAAAGCCCCCCAAAGTGCTTTATGCGCACTCTCTGGCCCTATATGTATGGAGTGTGACAAAGTTCCTCCTCTACCTCGGTGGGTCCTGCGCTTATTGGCGGATTTTGCTTGCCTCAGAGATTTTCCCCTCTGGTAGAATCCACAGTCCAGGTTAACTCCTCCTGTGTCTGATCAGGAGTTGGGAGTTTTGGGGGGAACCCGGGCCCGCCCTCTACTCCGGGTTCCAGCCCAGGGCCCTGTGGACTGCAGCTGTTTAGAGTGCCTCCTGGAACAACTGCACGACAGCTACAACTCCCTGGGCTACTTCCCCATGGACTCCTCCCAACACCACCTTTATCCTCACCACAGGATCTGCCAGCAGTACACCCTCTTACTCTCAGCTCCTCGTGCCTCTTGCTCCCAGCTCCTCACACGCAACCTCCTTCCACAGCTCCTGACATCCATGCCTCACTGACTCACTGGGAGGCTTTTGACTAGTTTCAGCCAGCCCGATTGGCTGCAGGTGTCTCAATCAACCTCCCTGCCTTCTGGAAAGTTCTTAATTAGCCCCAGGTGTCTTGATTAACCTGGAGCAACTGCCATTTGGTTAACAAGGTAACAGGGATTTGTTTAGCCTGGGACTAACATACTGGTTCCTCACCACTTTCCTATAGCCATCTGGCCTTGCCCCGTCACAGGAGCCTGACAGACACTTGCCCAGCCCAGGGTCGGTGTGGAGTCACACCACCCCATGTTAAGTGCCAGGAGGGATTGGGCTTTCTTCCAGAGCACCCAGGCACTCAAGAAGTGGCATAGCATGCACAGTCCCTTGGAGGATGCAGCAGGTCCCCTCTGACTAGCCAGTTCTGGCATGGAGTAGGAAAGAGGGGCAGACAATGCCCCCCAGCACCTCTTCCTTTGAGTTGCCTAGTAGCCTGGGGTTTCAAGGACGGAGCGGTCCCTATGCTCAGCTGAGTGCAAGAACTACAGTGTGCCTGGCTTCTGCATGAGGTCATCTGAGCAACAGTCAGCCACAATCCTGCCCTGTAGGAAACACTTCACCACTGAAATAAATACAGCCACATCTGGGGCAGGAGGCGGCAACCCTGTGGGAACCGGTGCACAGCCAGGAACTGCTGGCTAAAGGTGAAGGGCAACTCCTGCTGTTACAAAGAGTGCCATGGGAACACTGAATTACATCCAGAACAGACCAGACTTAGGTCTTTTAAAGTCTCAGCTACTTCCTTCCCAACAAAGGTAACAGAACTCAGTCGAATGATGCTACTGACTGTGGCTTCCAGTACCAGCCTTTTGGTGTTCAACCACCTCCCTTCTTCCTGTCCCCCAGCTTCGCATATGCTGGGCTGTTGGTGGCGCTAGAAAACAAGTTCAGCAAAGTGATAAAGTGCACGTTGACTGAAGTGAACGTTATGAGAGGAGTAAGGCGGTGTAGTCCCCAAAAGACTGACACCATCCACAGTTCTAGTGGATTTTAAGAAATTAAACACATTCAATTGATGCTGCCTGGTATTAACAAAAACAACCCAGCCATAAATTGCTGTTGACATCTGCTGTTGGAAACATCAAGCTTATTAAAACACTCACAAGATCATAACCTGCTATATGGTTACGCTCATGCAAACCATACCAGGCCTATTTGCACATGCTTGAGATGTTTGGGTATGAATATGGAGCCTGAGCCACCTCCCTTCAGTGGTGTCACTTCCATCATCGTCAACAGGAGCTGGACAGGACCTGGAAATATGCAGTAAGAATGACACTCTTCTAAGTGGGGAAAACTGTGACTAACTCACATAACTGGGCCCTTTCTAATGAATAGCGGAGCACCGTACGTGGCTAGAGATAAATATTGTGTACATCACTATAACATCTGTCAATGTGATGGGACTGTCAGGATCACAGGAAGATCACACTGAATGACAGAGGAAAAAAAGCTATTCAGTTATATCACTGAAACCAGTCCCTCCCTGGGACAGGCAAGGTCCATACATGCCTTTGTAGAGCTAGGTAAGAGGCAAGTATCAAAGGCTGCCTTAGAGGGAACTGTCTTGCTGGTTTGCTTTTCTCAGCCCCTGTAGTGTAATTTTGCTTTTTGCATTTTCATGCATGTTTTTTTCTATCATCTTGCAGAAGGTATTGCTGTATATATTAACAAAGTAAAAACATTTACTTGTGGGATGGAGATATTCTGCAACCTTGTAGGGGAAAAAACCCTCTTTGTTCAAAGTACACAGGCCATAATAAACTGGAAAGCAATTTTAAACCATGCTACATTTGCAATATGTCACTAGTGCTCACAACAGACAAGTGTGACTTGTATTGTATTAGCATGGATTGGGATTTAGCAACCAGTAATTGGTAATATTAGCCCAATTAGAAACAGGCTGTGCCTCAAATTTATACATCTTTAAAACAATACTGTGTGATAATTCATGTACATTACATATCAGAGGGTTTTATTAATGAGTATAAAATAGCTGAGGAAAGAACATCTTTAGGATGAAATTATTGCTTTAATTTCACCTTTTAAGTATTCAAAAAACAACCTACCCCATCCAAAAAACCCACCCCCTAGCATCAAATACTGCATTTTTCAATTAAAGTCAAAACCAGTCTGACACTGAAGATAGTTGGGAGCTTTAAGTAAATGCACATAGATTTCACTGAATTCTGTTCTGGGTTACTAGGCTTTTGAGTCACATTTTCCCCCACCCCTCATTATCTTCTACCAAATCTTCACTCTCTTTGGGTTGATGAATACACGAGATACGGCTTTTAACGCCAACCTTTTTTCTTATTTTCTAAGGGTGGAGTATGTTTGCCTGGAACATTACCAGTCGTGATGTTATTGAGAACCCTGAAAATAATTAGTTATGTTTGAAAAGACCAGGGAGCAAAATGGTATTGTCACTCTAAAATGGCTTTGAGTAGTAGACAGGGAATTAATTTTAAATGCATTTTTCTTAATAAAAGACCACTTTCATAAGAATTGCCACCAAAGTCTTCTCATTATGAAGAATTTATCAGTAGCAATATGGAGAGTCAAAGGGTATGATGCTTTTCATATTCACTCCAGAATTAAAATATATTCTCACAGAGGTGAAGCAAGTAATTGGAATTGTGTGGCTTAGATCTCAAATATTCTCCATGAAATGTCACCGGGTTTGTGATATCAATTCCATTGCAAAATTATATCACTATAGACCATTTATAGAACACTGAAAATCTCCATAGTGCTCCTACAGAGTAAGAGAGACAAAATAGAGAATACTGTCATTTCCATCTAAATGTGCAGTTAATTTCAAGGGGAAATGCCATCTCTTAAAAAGCAGTTAAGTGTCAAATGTATTAATTTAATATTAACAGCTTCTTGTCAAATGTTCTTTACATTTCTAGACAAACTTGGCTCTAAAAAAAAACCCCTCTTGTTTAAACCTGATGTACTAACGTCCCCAAATTACAATAATTATGGTAAATTGAAAATGTAAAAAAAAAAAAAAAAATCCCATTCAGATTACTAGGAAAAAATAGCTGCTTCTATTTGTTACACCCTGTGAAATACAGAAGCTTGAGCAGTGTGTTTATGAGACGGAATTCTATCAGGTTAAAACAATTGTGTGAAGTAATCACCATACCTGTAACGCACAGATAGGAATGCTCCTCTCCCTGCATAGTGGAAGGCATTGATAATTCCAAGACATGCACAAGCGTCTCTCTTTTAGGTCTGAAAACAATGTCCTGTAGGCTTATTTTTAGGCTTGCTGCCATAGTTAGTCTACCTTCTATAGAGCCAGGGAGCAGAATGGTGGATGCGATCTGACAAGCTATGCACACATCTTGGAGTTTACTGGACACCCAGGAGTTTGAGACATTGTTTTGCAGAAAAGCCCAGACTCTCCAGACCTACTAGATCAATACTTTACAAATCAGATTAGCTATAAGAGAATACTGTACACAGTATAATAAAGGGCCATGCCCTGAGAGTTCAAACACTTTCAAACACACTCACTCCACCTCTTTCTCTGCAGGAGAGGCTAGGTGAGAGTAGCCGTTATGTATTATAGGCATTTACCTGAAAAAACAGGAGCAGGTGAACAGAAGTCAGTTTGGTGTGTGAATTACTCATTTGTCTATTCCAGCCCTCTTGGTTGAGATGGTGTGACTTGCAGTTTTTGACTAGCGTTCTGGTCTGGTCTGTTGCAGCCTATATACCTACCATGGTGATGGTTGTTCTAGAAATCTATAGCTACAATAGATAGATTCTTCTCCCACACCCTGAAATTCAAAGGAGTTAAAATCTTAGGTTTTAGCCCATCTCTGTTTCATCCAAATGTTTGTGGGTTTGCTATATGCTGCACACATTGCTATAAAACAAAGCACATAATTGCTTGTGTTTTTGTTGTGCTTAGAGATTTTACCAACACAGCTACAGCTCACCAGTGGAGTTTTCTGAAGAAACAGCCAGAAACCACAAGAATTCTTAGCAACTCTTGTGGACAAGAGCTGTGAAAGATGACAGAAAAACTACCAAGTTGTAGTCAAGAGTACTGTGGAAAGGACACCACAGATTAAAGGAGATTGCCCTCAGGGTCAGATAAACTGGGGTTCTGTTCCTGACTGTCACTGGACTCACTATGTGGGCTTGGGCAAATCACATAGCTACACTATGCCTGTTTCCATCTATAGAACTGGGACAACACTTACCCAGCTTTGAGAAACACTCCGATTTTCAAATGGAGATGGTAGCGTATTGCATTTATTACCATAGATTTTGTGAAAGTGCTTATGATTTCACATTACTTCCTGCAGCTGTTGGTAGGATAAAGAGATTTATTCACAGATAATTATTCAATGAACAACCCTTCCCACCCATATCGTTCACAATGAATAATTCCATCAGCTCTATTAGTTTATCTAACCTTCCAGCCCTCTCTTCAAGAGTGTATTTGCCGCTCATGGTGAAATTAAAACTTATGAGTACTTTATAGAATCAGGCCTAAGCATGTGCCAGACTTTAAGCATGTAAGTCCATTGAATTCAATGGAAATATTTACATGCTAAAATTTAGGCATGTGTTGAAGTTTATTACTAAATAAGAGCCGCACTATCCTACCATCGTACCAGGGATGGTGATGTCCATTATTCTTGCCGTATGAAATCCAATACTCTCTAAATTGCTCTTTCCCAAAGAACATAATCTAGTAGGTGTAGTGCTTCCAGCCCGCAGGAGGATGTTGACAGATAATTAGTTCATTCAACAGTTACTTTACAAATGTACAATGGAGAAGAAATCAATGTTCATCTTATGATGACATTATGGGTGCAATTAGACATTGCAAGTTAATTGAATGTTCTTTCTCTGAAGTCTGTTCTGAATGCCAATGCCATTACCATTAGCCCAATGTAGTCTTTAAGCAGTAATGTAGATTTTTACGGTTCACTCTAAGGAGTTCACTTGAAATCACTAATACTCTAAAACAGTCATCCTCATACCAGTACTGGCCAGAACTCCCACTGAAATCAACCCCCTGACACATCTGCATAAGAGTCAGCCACAATCTGGCTCCGTATTTCTTAATTTTTTCCTCAAAACATGTCTTTCTTAATTCTGCGCTAGACCTTTTGTGCTATTAACTCCCCATAATTAATCATCTCATACCTTCTGAAGAAATTGTAAAGCACCTAAATACAGATATTAGGCCCCAATTTCTACCATCTTGTGCTTTGCGTAGTCTAATCCTCTAGCAGCCCTTGCCCCTTTATGAAACCATTGTGATTTGGAAGCACTTTACACACCCTTCACATGGTAAGTGACCAACACAAGATGCAAGGCAGTTGGGAATCTGGCTCCTTGTGTGTCTGGTACAGAAGAAAATGATGATACTGACTTGAGCACAAGAACACATGCCCCAATCTATCCAGACACTTCAGCCCGTGCCTAAACTTTGCTTGTGAGTTTTCCCGTTGACTTCAAGTTAAGCATGCGCTGAAGTGCTTTATTAGATCAGGGGCTTCCTGCAGCAAAGAGGCACAGTACTATGCAAAGGAAATGTCTACTTCTGGGCTGGAAAAGTCACAAAAATGTGAAGACTCCACACAAAAATAATGAAGATGTTTAAAATCGTAACTAGAGACTGTCATAAATCTACCTATGTATTTTTCAAAGATTTTAGGTCTCCCACATACAATATTTCCTAAAGATAATGGAAGCATGGGAGTTTATTGTGTTGTAGATTTCTTATTTTTAAAATGAAAGTGACAAGTCTGTTAACTGGAGTAAGCTCGGGCCCAAATCCGGAGGTTCTTACTCAAGCAACGCATCCACTGAAGTCAATTCAGACAAAGGCAAAACCCAGGCCAAGTTCCAACACTGTAAGCATGTTGTAAGATTTCAATACAGCTACACCAATTTACACGATGGGCTCAGTCCTGCAAGGTACTGAGCACCGTGACCTCAGTCTGGTTTCACTAGGTGTGGGTGCTCAGCACCTTGTGTGATCGAGCTCTGAAGTTCTAGTCCAAATTTGATCATAAACATTTCTAAATGAAGCAAATGGCCCAGACCCATAGGTAAGCTAAGATACAGCATAAGACACAAGGTCACAGTCAAGGACAACTTTTTTTTTTAAACAGCATTTATTTGTTAAAATTTGCAATCCATAGAAATACAATAAATTTAACATGTACACAAAACTTTGGTTCAATGAAATATTTAACATCTAAAACATCTGAGGAATGAAAGGCACAAGACCAGGCGCTCAAATGCACTGAATCACCAAAAGTGCTGTTCGCACTGCTATGACGGGAGAGAGAAATTGAGAGGGTGAATCTGGGGGAGGGATGGGAGAAATACCAGTTTCCAAGTACTGCCAAGTGTATACAGCTTTTTGCTTCTTTCACTTATAGATGTTACATTCTTTTTAAAAAGTGCCAGAGCTCTTTCATAACAGAAGATGGATCATTTCTTAGAAATGAACTGAAAGAGAAGGAAAGGGACAAAAGGAAGAGCTAGTAGCAGGTTGGATTTCAGTCGACCTCTGTTGACCCACAAGGTCTTAAGAACTCATTCCCTCTTTCGTGGAACCATTTGTTTGAAACTGTGGAACAAAGAGATAAATTAGTTAGAACTGTACATGAAGTCTGCATGTAACTTTCAACGTGTGGTTTCTAGGGATGAAATTTTGTTTGGATTAACAAAATGAGGTGGTTGAACTGGATGGTTGTGTTCCTTCTTCTCCCGCACAAGAGCTAAAGAGACTCAGGGGAGGGGGTGCAAGGTACCTTTCCAATTCCCCAATTCTGGGGCCAGTTTTAACTTAGAGCAATGGTGGCAATATTCCCCTTTGCATTATTCTGCCACTGTGGGATCACCCCGCAGTGCAGGGTGCTCTGATAATTCTCCCTCTGCAATGCCCTTTATGCTGGAGTGGGAGAATGGATGGTGTAGACCTCTGTGTAGCCCAGTGTATTCCCATAAATATTCTCAGCTTAATGAATCCACCTTCTATATTCCAGCACAAAACAGCTGGATAGAGGATTGAGGATGTGGCCTTTTGTTCACAGGCTGTGGAAGTGAACATCTGAGGCCCAACGGTAGAATTCACTTTCCATTGGCTTGACGTCAGAATCTATTTACTTCCAGAACATGTTGTAAAACTGTCTATTTTGAATAGGTGATGAGGAAAGAGATAGTCCAGTGCAAGGTTAGAAATAGCTGGGACACATACACACACACACCCCAATTGCTTTACTTGGGGTGATTTGAAAGTAACCAACTCCTAAGTACATTGCAGAAAAAGCTCTTCTCTTTGGGTTCCATTTGATCTTCTCGTGTGTTATTTCTCATAAGTGCTCTGGAAGTGTCAGTGAAGTAGAAGTTGTTCAGATACTATTTAGTCAAAACTACATTGTCACTTTCTAGGTCACCAGTTCAGCTAACGAGTCCACCTTCTATATTCTAGGCAGAGTGTGTCACCTGGGGCTATGACCACAAAGGGACCTCTGTAAGTACTTAGGTCCCTATCTTGCAAACACTTATACATGTGTTTAACTTTTAAGCACGTAAGTAGTCACACCGACCACAGTGGGACAACTTGCACATTTAAAGTTAAGTCCATCTCTAAGTTTTTGTAGGATCAGCACTCCTTCTTGATTTTCATGTCATCTGGATCTAGATATGTACCATATTGAAACAGCAGCCTTATAAGTGTTCTCAACATGAAAAAAATGACATTCACAACATTGACCAGAGAATGCAATAACTGGGTGTCATGTGTGATTTTTATTTGATGCAACACTGATGAAGTGATGTGTATTTATGAGTCAAAATGGCAAAAGTAAAAATGGCAATGCCAAAATTACAGAATCCTTTTCGAAGAGAGTTCAAATATTATCATCTCTTCACTGAAAGGGGAATTTATTAGTCAGCTTGCAATTTGTGTTCCTAAAGGCAAGTAGAGGACAATGACTTACCCCATTTGCACCCTACTAATACTGGGCAAGCCGCATGCCTTGTTCGATAATCACCCTCGCCACTTCTGAAAAGATTGTACCAAAACACTGCTGTCCCCTGAAAACAAAAGTCCGTATTAAACAAAGTTCAACACAACTCTTCAGAATGTGTGTATGAGAGAGAGAGAAAGAGAGTGTAAAAACACCAAGTATCTGGCTCTTAGTAACGTCAAACTTATGGCTCACTGCTGACACTATAGCAACATTAAATAATTTAAACTCCAACCATTAATTTATCTCTGCTCTTTTGAGCTTCACATCTGCTAAATAAAAAGCCTCTCATTCCATCCCTGCCATGGTGCACTCTGGGTTTATGGAACTGTCTATATCTTTATTTAAACTGATCCAAGTTTTCCCTGTTTCATTCCTATGATAGGATGTCAGGAGCTATAACTCTGCATAGGAGAGCCATAGCTGTTATGCTAACTCACTTGGGCAGCCAAGTCTTAGCTGAAACTCACGCATATATATTGGCTGGGACTCTTTTTAAGTCAGAGGGAACTAGGGACAGGGACAAGGGAGTCCTGAAAGGAGAAAACCTAGGTACTGCCACGCTAAAGGGGAAGCTCAAGATGAGGTTGCTTTTTGTTCTTATTTAAGATAACAAAGGAAAACCCTAAGGAACGGGCAGATGATGTGGTTAATATCTAGCATGGGTGTACTGTGTCTGGAGCAGGGAGTAATGCAATTCCTTTCCTGTTAAAAACTGCCCTTTGTAGAAATTGTTCAGATTGTGTACAGATTGCCATTCTATAGCCACCCAGAATCAGGTATCGTTGCTTTCTACAATGGCAATATGTAGGCCCATAATCTAGTGCAGCCCTAAGTAAGTCACTACTACCACTCGTACCATACAAGTGTATGAAAGCAACAATGTTTTCACTAACTTTAGTGTGCAGGTGGGGAAAGAGGAGAGGGAGTATATACAAATAAAGCAGTTGTTACCTTTTGGGGCCAAATTGCAGCCCCAAAGTCTGGGAAAACTGTAGCACCTCCAGCTTCTACATCACTCATCTGTGAAAATAAGTTAACAAAGTCACCATAACACAGACATTTTAAGATGCAATGTCAGAGCATGCAAATCACAACCACTGAACCGTTATAAAAATGCCCAAAGCACCAGTGGTAACACAAAGTTATAACTCATATACTGTATAAACAGACAATTAATTACATGGAGGATGCTGAATTTGAAGTGTGAACAGAACACACAAAACTTGTGTGACAATTAGGGTCCTGACACCCCAAAGGGAGAAGAGAGAGTCTGAACCCCAAAGAATAGGCAGTGGTTGTATACGTTATTGTGTATAAAAATATGCCAATTGAGGTTTTTATGAAAGTTTATAATGTTCTGAACTTGATGGTCATTATGAGATATGTATACAGGTTATGGTTATGAATCTATATATTCATGTATGTAGATTAATATGCTCCTGACAATGGATATGATTTTGTCACGGTAAAATTAAGCAAATTTCACAGAACAGTCTTGGTAGAAAGGACAAAGTCAGGGTATGGTCAAGGCAGAGCTGATGCCAAAGTCTGGGGCTGACAGCCTGGGCCCCGCCATCCGAGGCTGAAGCCAAAAAATCATGGAGATCAGTTACAGTCACGGAATCCGTGACCTCCATGACCAAATTGTATCCTTGCTCATGACTGGTATTACAATTTCATGTACATCTCCCACGCTAGTTGTTTACACAAAACTAACTTCAAGTACACATCCATTGTCCAGCCAGGCAAAGATGAGGGTGGACCATTAGAGTTAATGGGAAAACACTGAAATAACTTGACACTGAACAGAAACCCCCCATCTTGCCAAATTGAAAAAGGAGGGAATTTCCTTCACCATAAACGAACACAGTCTGAGGACAGATCTACACTTAAAACGCTACAGCTTGTGCCACTGTAGCATTTTAATGAAGATACTCTATGCCGATGGGAGAGAGAGCTCACCTGCCGGCATAGGTAATCCACCTCCCCAAGAAGCGGTAGCTATGTTGGTAGGAGAGGTTTCGACATGGTGCCATCTACACAGGGGTTAGGTTGATATAACTACGTCACTCAGGCAAGTGGATTTTTCACATCCCTGAGCAATGTAGTTCTCCCGGTATAGGTCTGTAATGTAGACCAGACCCGAGAGAAAGACCCTTACCTCTGCTAACCCTGTTAAAAGGAAAAGGGTTTGAAGTGAAAGGATCCAGAACTGAGGGACAGTCTTGAAGGCATGGGGGGCTGTCTGTGAACACTGGATTTCCCACTTCGGGCAAGGGGCAAATCTGAGCAAAGGCAATAGGCAGTTGTATTAGAAAAGGGATTTTTATCTGATGTGTAAATGTAAAAACCTGAGGTTGGGTCTTTATGTTTATTTTCTGGGTAACTTGTATAGTGTTTGTCTTCCCTTACTACTTCATCTTTAAATCGGTGGTTTTTCTATTAAATAAACCTTTTATTTTTACCCCCAAACAGGTTATGCAACCTGTGTGGAGTGCGTCCCCCAAAGTGAGCTGGTAACAGGGGAGCAGGTTTCACTCCTTTAGGGGTGACGAACCACAGAGGAAGAGTCTTAATGTCTAGTAGTTAAGAACTTGGCATAGATGGATGTGGGGACTCAGAACGGGAAGGGTTGCTAAGAGTAAGTAGGCTGGTGGTAGGCAGGGTGAGACCTTTATGCTTGTAGGCTTGCTATTGGTGTCAGGGCTTTGAGCCACAGCAGCATAACAGTAGGCACCCGAAGTTATAAGGCAGGAAGTGAGAGAACCCCTTACTGGTCTGGGTGATCCTCAGAACATCTCAGCTTGGTCCATCCTTTAAGCAGCCAAAGATTTTGGTTCACTTCACACGTATATGTTATGTAGAGAGGGTAATATCTTTTATTGGACCAACTGCTGTTGGTGAGAGAGACAAGTTTTCGAGCCACACAGAGCTCTTCAGGTCTGGGAAAGGTACTCCCAGCCTCACAGTTAAACCCAAGGTGGAACAGATAGTTTAGCACAAGTAGTTAGCACACATTCTACGGGACCATTCAAGGTGCAGTGGCCTGTTAACACCTCTGCAGTCATAGGACAACGGTTCAGATTGTTGTAATAAGCCATAAACTCAGTGTCTCTGTTCAGTCCATCTGTTCAGACTCATCTTTTGAAAGTGTTGTACAGGTTTCCTTTGAGGATGAAGACTGATAGGTCAGAAACGTCTCTATGTATTTCTATTGATTTCAATGGGCTTTAGATCAGGCCCTCGGTGAAGAGGTATAAAACTGGGTTTGATTCTGCTCTCTTTGAAGTCAACAGCCAAACCACTATTGCCATCAGTGCATTGGAGCAGGATTGGATCTTGTGTTTTGTAAATATTACCGCCCCAAATGCCATCACACTTTCTCAGTTTGATTTAGTTTTCTACTTAAAGAGTAACATTATTCTTACTTTGTTGTCCAGTTTGGTACCTACAATAAAAGGGCACAGGACGCCATTGGCATGAGGGGCCAATTCCCTCTCTCCCCAATCTAGAAAGCATCGTGCATGCAGCTTTGCAAATTAAAAACCTACATTTCAGCAACAAAACCATCTTTTATAATAGGCACCTTGGACATGCTGTACATGTCATATAATAAGGGAAATTTGCGGTTGTACATGTACCACTGGTAATGTATGCATTTTTTTTTAAATCTCAGTCAAGGTTGGTCAGAAAATGTGAAAAGCCCAATATGAACTATGGCCACTGAAATTTCACCCTAACAGACCCATTTGGGACCACTGTTTCAGACAACTGTTTCATTGTTTCAGTCAAGTTGTTTCTGGTTGTTTTTATAAGCTACACTTGACACTTGAAATATCAGCTCATTCAAAACATTTTGCAAATGGGGTGACACCTACCCTGTATCACCCATAAACTATACTATATAACAGGACTGAAGACCCAAACTATTGAAATAATAAATACTACAGTTATCAGATAACCTCTATGTCATTGTCAGAATAAAACAGCCACGAAAACATACCCAGGGCCATATACAGCTTGCAATCTGCTTGTGGAACTCCCATTCATTTCAGTGGGGATGACGCAGGGCAATCTAGTGTATATGGCCCTTAAGTTCCATGCTGGAAATGCACCATACTAACATTACTTTATTTTCAGTACTGGCATTTGCAGCAGAGTTTCTTAACTGAAGTAGCATTTTGTTAGTCATGTCTCCGTTTGCAAAGGTAATAACTACACTACAGTATACTAGCTTTGAGCGGAGAGTTACAAAGGGGAAACTGCCAGAAGATCCACAACATCAAGTGCTATCAGACACCGGTGAAAAAGATGGAAGTCCCCTTGACAAACATCTGATGGCCAGGATGCTGAGTGAAAGATTATGTTTGAAGTCACTCTGCCCCTTTCAAAGTTTCACTTTGAAACTTCTGAGTCAAATTCTCCTCTCACACCCGTGCAAATCCAGTGAAGCCAATGGATTTGTTCCAGTGTAAACAGGAGAAACATTTAGTCTCTAGTCAAATTATGTTTTCCACATTCAGGGTAAGAGATACTGAACTGTGATAGCAGCAGATGGTGTGAGAACAAGGAAATCCCCACTTTTAGATGCCATAGCTTTTTAGTGAGTCTGTACTACAGCTTGTGTAACTGGTTATTTGTAAATGTGATGCTACGGAAAGCATCACTGGACATGTACAGGATTATCATACTTACATAGTTTAAAAAAGTGGCCACACGATTTCCAGTCCCTAAACGCTTGAAAGCATCAGGTTCATCTTTCTATAAAATTAAATGAGAATCAACTGCAAACTTCAAGAGCACAAACAAGAAGGACACAGAGGTACTTACATAGTTAAGAAACGTTGCTAGCCTATTTCCTTCCGTTTTGAGTGTGCTGTCAAAGGGTCGCTGTAATAGATAACAACTTTAACCCAAGTTCCAAACAGGCTCACACTAATGTTACATGCGTGTAGCTCTCTGCAGAAACAATTCCAGTAGTTTGACACAAAATGTGGACACTTTATATGGAGTCGCATATAAAGGCATTACATCTTGTGGCCAAACTACGTTTGCAAATGCATGCAATGTGCACGTTGGGGAAGTATACGTAGAATGGAATCAACGAGGTTCTTCAGCAATCAGAAGCGTCTGAATGGAAATTTTAGAGCATAGAGCACAAACATTCTGCAAATAAATATTATAACCCTTATGAAATTTTCAGTGCGGGTGGCAGCTGTATTGGTATTACTGGGCTTGATCCAAAGCCCACTGAGGTCAATAGAAAGATTCCCATTCACTTCGGCGGGCTTTCTATCAGACCCCTGGTTCTTCTAAATGTCTGATGCAGCAGGAACAGTGCAGGTCTAACCAATTGTTCCCACATATTATATACTCTGCTCCGGGAAAAGGAGCAGAGTATTTTTAGCTAACTGTGACAGGTTGTAATAGCAATAATGAC
This sequence comes from Macrochelys suwanniensis, assembly GCA_033296515.1. NCBI lineage: Eukaryota > Metazoa > Chordata > Testudines > Chelydridae > Macrochelys > Macrochelys suwanniensis. The sequence continues at coordinate 94,024,576 of CM065782.1, read as the reverse complement.
ACCAGCCGGATACTGCCAACTGTCTGGGATTAATTAATGGAACAAGAATCCCAATTTATCATTAATCCTCAGAAAATGCTTTGGGGCCTCATTCGTTATTGTTTAGGATCACATACTAAAGTCAGTTTAGGAGTGGCAGCAATCACCCTCCATCACACGATACAAGTGACAATTTATTTCAATGTCTCAAGTACCAAAAGCGATAAAGAACTTCAGCCAGGCGATGTTAAGATGCATTGTTACGAAGGAACAAACAAGAAAGGCCTGAAGATTAGACACGGAATGGAGGAAATCAGGATTTAAAAAAAATAAACAAACACTCAAAAATATAAACTATTTCAAATCAATTTTGGATGCAAGAATACATGTTTGTCCTGAAATGGGTTCACAAAAGGCACTGTGTATGTTTCAAATCACAATCAACTTGAAACCAACAATTCATAAGAAAATGTTTAAAACTTGGACCTTCACAGGCTTGCAGTGTTTCTGCCAAACGCAGCCTGTGTGAAGATTTTGGAATTCTAGTTCCTAAAAACAGGTCTGAAAGTTTTGAGTGAGATTGACATTAGTGCTCAGAGTGGGACATGCTTTTATATTAAAAAGTAATACCAATCACTGTACAGAGTTCTGTGAGGAAACAAAGAGCTGCAAACTTGCCTGGAGATTGCAAAATATGGAAATCTGCAACGCATATAGAGCAGAGAGGACCAGTCCAAACCCATATTGAGTCTAATTGTTGCCTTGACTTAACTTTGGCAGCAATTACCAGATAAATTCCAAGTGCAGTGCCTCCCTAAATGCCTAATCCAAGAGTAAAGATTATGTTGGCTAATTTGATGGCTAATTTTCCAGATTCTATCAACCTCCTTTAGTTCAAAAGTCTTTAAAGAGAATTTAAATGTATTTATTTGCATCAAGAGATAACACAGATTCCAAGTTAACAGGAAAGTGATGTTCAGTAAAGCTAACAAGCCAAAATTTGTTTATGAGCAGTAAAAGTTTGCTAATGCACATGAGCGGTCAGTGTTGAAGTTTTGTTTTAATGCCGACGAAGGTCCTGATCCTGTATTCAGAAACATTAACGTGGAACTATGTGCTCATGAAATCAGTGGGACTCTGATGGGTGAAGGAGTCCATGCTAGTGGGTCCAAATGCAGAACCAGAATCTGAATTCGGATTTAACCATAACACACTAACAAAACATTGGTTTAAACCAAGCAGTTATAAATGGAATACATCCAAAAAAGACAGCGAACCATAGCTCCCCAGTAGGGTTGGCATGGTCATTGACTGCGTTTAGGTTGCACTTGTGAACTCCTACTGTTTTTTTCGGCCTGGTACTCAGAGACCCAATCCTGCAAGGTTCCAAGTACCTCCTGCAAGCTGTTAAATACCCAAGCAAACAGGAGACACCTCACAGGGTCAGGCCCTAGGTTAATAAATAAATATTAAAATAATTTTTCATGAAAACAAACATTATATCATCTCTCAAAATGAACCTTATTTTAAAGTACTATTTGCATTTAGCATTAATGTAGAATGAGTTTGACACTGTGATCTTACCCTTGAGAAATCAAAATGTGGTTCATACTGTCCTCCCATTCCATAATTAGCAACCTAGGGTGTGGGGGGAAACAAACACATTTACTTGCAAATTTACTTGCAAATTAGATAGTTGGGAAGACAAATATTTTCTTCTTGAAGGCAAAGACCCAAACCATATCCACACATGGAGAGGAAATGGCTCTTGACAGGACTGCATTGCACTCTTATGTTGTCAACATGTTATGTTTAGTCCACCTTTTTTCTATCACAAAATAAACACGAGTACATAAATAAATACAAAGTAAGAGGGAAAATGTTTTATTACACTGAAGGGATGTCTAATTAATTGAATGTGGTCACTGTAACTGTCTCCTCTTGCTGGATCAATTCAGAAATTATTTTAAAATATTAAGCAGAAACCTTTTTTTTTTTTAAAATAAAGCTGGAAATACTGGTCTTTGGCAATGTTCTGTTCAAATGTTTGGCTATTATAGCGAGAGGCTAACAAATGAAAGAATAGAAACAATGATTTTTCTCATGCTTGTCCACCACCTCTTTCCACTTTGATATAACACATATAATCCACTGGCCAGGGTGTATTATGTGCCTGATCCACAGAGGTTGAGAGTCTGTTACAGCTCCAGCTAGAAAGCCTGGCTTTAGAGTGTGCATTACACATGCATGGCCAGTTTCATGTATGGATCTGTAGAGAGACAGGGAGGGAAAAAGGTGGATTTAAATCACCTTTCGCCTCCCTGGCTGTTTCCTGACATGATTTAAGTGCAGCCTCAGGGCTGTTCTATACTTTACTCAGCTGCCACAGCCGCTAAGCGGCTATCTGGCACCTGAGAATAGACAGAGAACAGCAGTGCTCCAGCCAGGCTCTGACACTCCTCCAAAACTGCAGTCTACAAGGGGGAATGTAGAGCTGTTCTGGCAGCTCTGTGCCACTTATGGAACCCCTTACTACAGGGCCATTCCCTAGGAACAAGATGCAGACAATTCACATTCCCTCTGTATCATCAGAATAGTGCAAAAGGGCTGGAGCAGGGCTGTGAACTGGGCTCATGGTCTCCATATCCTTCTCTAGAGGGTCCTAAAGGCAACAGCAATAAGGACGTTCTTTTCCTCCCAATCAGGAATCTTCATTTAAAAACTTTTTATTTTTGCCAAATCTTGGATCCCTGCCCAAAGCCCAAGTACAGAGAACTCTTCAAAGGGACCTGCGAGGCTGCCGAGCTAAGAAAAAGTATCCGCCTCTGGGGCTGGGGCTACTGCACCTCCCTCTAAATGGCAGTACTGGCTAGTGGACTGCCAGTGCTGCAGCTTCTCTGGCTCCACGACTTATTCCTTGGCTGCCCTCTATCCTTCCCCGTTTGCTATCCACAGGGAGAACAAACTGCCCCATTGCACGGCTCTGTGGCAGGAAGTGGAATGCCTACGCTGACGCTCTTCATGGGGTCCCTGCACCACCCACACCATGGGAATGTGCCAGTTCTGCGTCGCTTGGCCTTCTGATATCTGTTGAGTGAGATGGTTGGGAAAATATCCCCGTCCTATACCCACTTCCATGTAAGGCCAAATCCTGACCCTCCTGACTGACGGGCGTGGAAGCTGCTTACAGAACATTGTGGTGTTAACCCAGGTAAGAAATATCAGAACCAACCTGCAATAGTTCGGCTGTTTTTACTGTTAATCCCGTGATATGCTGCATTCGGTGATTCACTCTGGCAACAACAGGATCATCGTGTTCCTCTAACCATGAACTGGGTGCAGAGGCGAGGGGAAAACAGCAACCAAAAAAAAAAGATGAGAAATCCAATATTAGACTCAGAACAGCCCTACTTCATTATTTTACCTCACCCATCTAGTCTCTCTAATATCCTGGGACCAACCTGGCTCCCACTACACTGCATACTCCTTCACTCCACCAGACACAGCTTTACCACATGTGAGTCTATAACAGAACCTTTGGTGGTTTCTGCAAGGTTTTGCCACCTGTGAAGTACTTCAAATTTAGTTTCGGTCACAGAGAGCAGAGGCAAGTGTGAAAGGTGTTGGTTTTGGGTTTTGCACTGATACAGTACAACTTTTACCAATAAAAAGTGGGTGTTCTCTCTCTAAACTAGAAGGTGAGAGTAGAGGAAAGAGCTTCCAGGCCTAGCAAAGGGCCATCAACATTCTTACCCACACACTTAAGCCAAAACTTTACCATTTTCGCTGAGTTTAGTTCCCCAACTTGACACATTTTAGGCTTCATTGTCTGAGGTGTTGGCCACTTGCTGACACTATTTATTTGTTGAAAAGTGTGACAGAGCATATATGCAAAAAACAGTCAAAGGCAATAACCTTTGAAAAGCTGGAGCAATGCCAGCTTATGTGGCTTAAGCAAATCAGCGGCAAAGATGCTCCCTTATATAAAATTCTGACAGATGAAAAAGCTGAGCAATCTGCAGCTTTTCAAGGTCTATAGTGATTTCAAAGATTCCGATAGGTGTTTATGGTACATCCAGAACCACTGTGGCAGTTATGGAGTTAGCTGTATGGAGATGCCCTGTTCCAGGATGCTGGATACTCTCTATCTAGGTCTGATTTTCCTGAACGAGAAAAATGAAAACACGGCCAGCAAAGGAGGTGGAAAACATCATGCAGGGAAGTAGGGTAGAGGTAACAGTCAGAAGAGTAGGAGGTTGAAAATGTGCACGACGCAGTTGAAATGTAGCACAACCAGCCTTTAAGCCTGAGGAAACCCACAAAAAACCCATCTATAGTCCTGGCCCTCCTGATATTGAGGGAAGGCAAAGGGAAATAACAAACGTCCTTTTCCTTGAGAAGATGAACTTAACATGTGAACTGATGCAACAGAGAAGCAACTGGGCTCCCTGGACCTGACAAAGCCCACCGAAGTCAATGGAAATCTTGCCTTGAAATGCTGGAAGATTTTCCTGCCCTTCCCCATCACGTTTACAATCTACTGACTTACTCCGGCAGCAACCAGCCTACCACTCATCCAGAAACTGAGTAAATGCTCTGCAGGAACTTGATGAGGGAGGGGCAGAAGATAAAACTGATTAACCTTAAAAAGGAACCATAATATGCTTCCCTTTAGAAACAGATGGCAGAGGATTACAGCCCTCCCCTGAATCTGGAGAAGGTATTAAGGCAAGGTCTACACTACACACTTACTTTGGTATGACTACATTGCTCAGGGGTGTGAAAAATCCACATCCCTGAGCGATGTAGCTATCCAGACCTTAAGCCCCTGTGTAGGCAGTGCTATGTCAGTAGGAGAGCTTCTCCTGTCGACATCGCTACCGCCTCTCTCGGAGGTGGAGTTATTAAGCTCTCCCATTGGCTTAGAGCATCTTCACCAGAAGTGCTACAGCAGCACAGCTGCGCTGATGCAAGTTTGTCGTGTAGACCATCAAACTTGATGCAGTAGAATGAAGGCAATGGATGGGGCGGGGCAAAGCCAAAGCCCCACTGCCCTGGGCCGGGGGAGGGGAGCGTTAAAGCCCAAGCGCTTCAGCCCCAGGCAGGGGACCTATAACTTGAGCCCTGCCGCCCAGGGTTGAAGTCCTTGGGCTTGGGCTTCAGCCCCAGGCAGTGGAGCTCGGGCTCTGGGTTTGGCCCTGGGCCCCAGCAAGTCTAAGCCAGCCCTGCGACCCCATTAAAATGGGGTCGCGACCCACAGTTTGAGAACCGCTGCTCTAGTTCAACTACAGGCACTGGACTTAAAGCAGTAATTAATTCAGGGAAGTTCTATAGCCTGGCTTATGCAAAAGATCAGACCAGATGATCTTTGACTCCCTCAGGGAACTGATGGGCAAGGTCCCCTGGGAGAATAACATGAGGGGGAAAGGAGTCGAGGAAAGCTGGCTGTATTTTAAAGACTCCTTATTGAGGTTGCAGGAACAAACCATCCCGAGGTGTAGAAAGAAAAGTAAATATGGCAGGCGACCAGCTTGGCTTAACAGTGAAATCCTTGCTCGTCTTAAACACAAAAAAGCAGCTTACAAGAAGTGGAAGATTGGACAAATGACCAGGGAGGAGTATATAAATATTGTTCAGGCATACAGGAGTGAAATTAGGAAGGCCAAATCACACTTGGAGTTGCAGCTAGCCGGAGATGTTAGGAGTAACAAGAAGGGTTTCTTCAGGTATGTGAGCAACAAGAAGAAAGTCAAGGAAAGTGTGGGCCCCTTGCTGAATGAGGGAGGGAACCTAGTGACAGAGGATGTGGAGAAAGCTAGTGTACTCAATGCTTTTTTTGCCTCTGTCTTCACAGACAAGGTCAGCTCCCAGGCGGCTGCACTCCGCAGCACGGTATGGGGAGGAGGTGACCAGCCCTCTGTGGAGAAAGAAGTAGTTCGGGACTATTTAGAAAAGCTGGACGAACACAAGTCCATGGGGCCGGATGCACTGCATCCGAGGGTGCTAAAGGAGTTGGCCGATGTGATTGCAGAGCCATTGGCCATTATCTTTGACAAATCATGGCAATCGGGGGAGGTCCCGGATGACTGGAAAAAAGCTAATGTAGTGCCCATCTTTCAAAAAGGGAAGAAGGAAGATCCGGGGAACTACAGGCCAGTCAGTCTCACCTCAGTCCCTGGAAAAATCATGGAACAGGTCCTCAAGGAATCAATTCTGAACCACTTAAAGGAGGGGAAAGTGATCAGGAACAGTCAGCATGGATTCACCAAGGGCAAGTCATGCCTGACTAACCTAATTGCCTTCTATGATGAGATAACTGGCTCTGTGGATGAGGGGAAAGCAGTGGATGTGCTATTTCTTGACTTTAGCAAAGCTTTTGATACAGTCTCCCACAGTGTTCTTGCCAGCAAGTTAAGGAAGTATGGGCTGGATGAATGCACAGTAAGGTGGATAGAAAACTGGCTGGATGGTCGTGCTCAACGGGTAGTGATCAATGGCTCCATGTGTAGTTGGCAGCCAGTATCAAGTGGAGTGCCCCAAGGGTCGGTGCTGGGGCCGGTTTTGTTCAATATCTTCATCAACGATCTGGAGGATGGTGTGGACTGCACCCTTAGCAAGTTTGCAGATGACACTAAACTGGGAGGAGTGGTTGATACGCTGGAGGGTAGGGACAGGATACAGAGGGACCTAGACAAATTAGAGGATTGGGCCAAAAGAAATCTGATGAGGTTCAACAAGGACAAGTGCAGAGTCCTGCACTTAGGACGCAAGAATCCCATGCACTGCTACAGACTAGGGACCGAATGGCTGGGCAGCAGTTCTGCAGAAAAGGACCTAGGGGTTACGGTGGACGAAAAGCTGAATATGAGTCAACAGTGTGCCCTTGTTGCCAAAAAGGCTAACGGCATTTTGGGCTGTATAAGTAGGGGCATTTCCAGCAGATCGAGGGACGTGATTATTCCCCTCTATTCGGCACTGGTGAGGCCTCATTTGGAGTACTGTGTCCAGTTTTGGGTCCCACGCTACAAGAAGGATGTGGATAAATTGGAAAGAGTCCAACGGAGGGCAACAAAAATGATTAGGGGGCTGGAGCACATGACTTATGAGGAGAGGCTGAGGGAACTGGGATTGTTTAGCCTGCAGAAGAGAAGAATGAGGGGGGATTTGATAGCTGCTTTCAACTACCTGAAAGGGGGTTCCAAAGAGGATGGATCTAGACTGTTCTCAGTGGTAGAAGATGACAGAACAAGGAGTAATGGTCTCAAGTTGCAGAGGGGGAGGTTTAGGTTGGATATTAGGAAAAACTTTTTCACTAGTAGGGTGGTGAAGCACTGGAATGGGTTACCTAGGGAGGTGGTGGAATCTCCTTCCTTAGATGTTTTTAAGGTCAGGCTTGACAAAGCCCTGGCTGGGATGATCTAATTGGGTTTGGTCCTGCTTTGAGCAGGGGGTTGGACTAGATGACCTCCTGAGGTCCCTTCCAACCCTGAGATTCTATGATTCTATGATCACAATGGTCCCTTTTGACCTTAAAAATATATTAATCTATGAAGGTTTAACCTCCCTAGAGACATAACTGTTATAACAATTTTCAACATCAGCAGGGTGTTGTAAGAATTTGCACATGAAGTATTACAGTACTGCTTGATATTCCAAACTGTATATTTTGAGTTTTGTTTGAAAACCATTTGGTACAGGTCTTCTTGTCACCAAAAGGAAAGGGACAAAAATATTTGTGTTTTTAGATCAGTAAAGCTGGATAGACGCTCCACAAAAAAACCCCAGCATATTAAATTTCTATTATCTTATTCTAAATTGTACATTAACATAAAGATTCATAAATCCTTAAGTCCAGAATTAAAGTATCTTTAGAGTTAATATTAGTTATTGCTACTTAAAGTAATAGAGGCTATTGTCTATATGAGTCTCGTAAAGCACCTAAGGCGCCAGAATTTGCAAACATTCAACCTCCAGAATTCAAAAATAAAAAGCATTAATTAAAAGCCATAAACCGCATTGCCTAATCTTAGATGTAGTATAAAACACAGTACATGCAATTAAAGCAATCTAATCAGATAGATAGCATTCTTCATTCTACATTGTCAATGAAAGCAGGCAGACAAGGGAAGAATGTTAAGAAGAGCATGTGAACTAGTCATAGCTACACCACTGCATTCAGGCTGAATGGAGCTTGAAGACAAAATGCAAGCTCTTTCACAGTCATTTTACCTTTTTGACACCCTGTAGTTGGCCACTGTTAGGACGCCTGTTTTGGGGTCACGTACTGTGGCTCGTGCCAGCTGTGTCAAAAGAAATGCCAGGGACAAAATTAACAAAGAAGAAATAGTTTTTTAAAAAATCTGTTTCAAAATTCTACCAATTGTCTATTTCCCTCCCCAATTGTCAGACTCCGAATTCCTGGGTTAGATATATTTCTGGGTGAAATTCTTGGCTCCAATCTGGAGCTTATTCTGATTTCACACTAGAACAGTCTATGATGCAATGTGAATGGGATATAGCAGTCATCCTCCTGATTCGAATCTGGCTAAGGGGCTGCATAAACCATGGTATCCATTAAAGCTATAATTTGACGTTTGCTTGCCAGATAGGTTTGGAAAGTACTGTTGTCTGTAGTATAACTTGGGTCACTATCAGCAAGAAGGAACAACAGAAAATTAATGACCCATGAAGTTTGTGTCCTGACAGAGAAGAAAGAAAGTTAACTCTTGGATAGTCTACAGATTCAGCCAGACTATTTCAAAGGTGGACTGGGGTAGATCATAAGAATTGCATTCAGTATTCTCAAGGAGCAGGCGAGAAAAACAATGACTTTGTTATGAAGTAGGTTAGGCATTACGGTGCAGCAACTGAGGAATTCACAGGATCCAGCTCACTGAAATCACAAGGGAGCATACTCATCAGAGCAAGAGAGCTCTCAACCTGTGTACTGGATGGACATTGCCTCGATGGAAGTGCACAGGTCATTTCCCCTCTTATTTCTCTTAGTGTTGGGTTTACTAGGCACAAGTGCTGGGAACAAGAATATTGGGCTGGGGATGTATCTACTGTTGGATCAGGAGAGAATGTTCAGCACTGTGGCCTAGCAGAATGAACACTGAACTCCTGAGTTCTAATCACATGGATTTATTGTGTGGCCTTGGGCAAGTCACTTCACTTCATTGCGCCTCAGTTTCTCCATCCGTAAGATGCAAAATTTTCACCTACACTACAGGGATGCTGTTGGGATGAACAAGTTAAATCACTCTGAAGACGAAGAGGCCCAAACCCACTTCTTTACATGTCACCCCCATTCAATCACAATCTTTCTACACTTAAGTATTTTTTTCCAATGCATAATCAAATTTTCCTTCATATTTCCCCAAATGTGTCATTCTCCTGTTTCTCTTCCAATCCGCTTGTTAGGTTTCTTGTCTCTACCCGCAGCTATTGGCACAACTTTCCCCATAATTCTGACTAATCTGGTATTTTGTTCCAGAATTCTGCTCCATAAGTCACAGCAGGGAAGTCAGGCTGACAATGTTTTTCTTTATTTGGACAATGAAGTATTGCTTTCTGTAATATAATTTAGCTTGCCAAACTCCTCATTGCCCCTCTATTTCCTTTGGGTTCTCCATATGGTTTATTTCTATGGTCACCAGTTGACCTGAACAAAGAAGAGAAGCTAAATTATGCCGGCTACAAACTTATTCATTGGTATCTCATTTGTGTGGTGCTAAAATACTCCATTTCTCTGTAAAATCTTGTCTTCTTGACTTTATAACTGTGTATTCAGCTCATAGTAGACCTGACTACAACGTATAATTAATAATAGTGGATTAAAAACAAAAACATCTCAGATTTCATTCCTAAACCAATACACAAACAATGTGTGCAATATATGGTTTCTGGGCATTATCGCATCTTTATTAAAATTCTGCTCTACTATAAATTCCATTGTTTCCTACTTAACAGCACAACAGCTTTTCTTCTCATGCAGAAGTCTCCGTTCACTTTCAGTTTTCTCTCTCTCCACCCCCGCCCCAGGATGCTTCTTCAGTATTTCAACAGCACAACTTTTCCAGGATGACTGTGCATTATAAGTCTGAGGTCAGTAAGGTTCTATACATTCCTCTCTATGATGCACCTTTTTCTAATCTGGCACATCTGTATTACGAAGAAGCCATTATTAAAATTTACAATTACATTCTATATGTTTCCATGCTACACCTGTCCCAGTGCAATCCATGCCTTTACAATTAACAGTTTTATTGATGCTTCTAGCAGTTCACAATTGATAGTTAGGAACAGATTCATTTAGTTTGGAAAGCAATTTTAATATTTGACTAAAATATGACTCTATTTTGCAAACTGAGCATGAAAAACACGTGGTCACCCTGAACAGCTATCCCCCTCTCAAACACAGATGTTGCTTTTCTTCAAAAACAAAGTCTTGGCGCATTTAAACCTGCAGATAATGTCTAGAACAAGGAGAGATTTTTTGAGGAGATATTCTAGAATATTAGGGATAACATGGGAGCTCCTAACCTTTCCAAATCCAAGACAGTAACACACTACCTCACAGAGCTCTGCCTGTAAAACTTTAATGATTACTGAATAAAGTTTCCTGGCTGAAATTACATTTATTTTACTTAGGAATTATCCCATCATAATGTTATATTTTCCACCCTTCTGGGCAAAGCACCATGGGCTTCAAAGTAAGTCCAGCAGTTAGGTCTCAGACAGATGCTGAAAAATTAAGTTTGTGAACAACTACGTAGGAATATTTATAAATTCATCTAAAACGATTACATTTACCTACATACACTGGGCCTGAACCTGATCTCACATATACTCGTGAGGAATCAGGAGTAATTTCACTGAAGTTAATGGAGCTACACTGATGTAAAATCAGTGTATGTGACCCGGAAGTGATTTCATAAATGAAATCCTGAACAGCAAATACAGTAAATTAAGTCAATTGTTAATTATTGTCATATTATATTTATAGCCCATTTGCTTTGCCAGACTAGAAAAAAATTCCAGTGATAGAGGCTCGTTTGAATGTTTGTTTTATCTGAAGCTTTTGAAGTCCCAAGGACAGTTTTACAGCATGATGTCATGGTGAAGCATCAGGAAAAAGATTTAAGTTAAAGGAGGTGCGAGTCTTCAAAGAGAAATAACATTTTCTGCCAAGGCATCACTCCATTTCCAATTATATCTTAAAATATTTCATTCAGAAATACACGCAGAAAAGTTATCCTGACTGGTATTTTAATCGCATAGTTTATAGCAATAGCTAGAAGAAACGATTAACATGAATAATTAATTATATAACAATCACTATAAATGCTTTTTAGTTTCTTGCCAGACTTTGCAAAGCAGAATGAATCAAGCTTAACATCTATTATTGGTCTTGGGCTGCCATTATTTTCCTTTTTGCAGTTTAGCAAGTAAAGGAAGACAATTGCAGCAACAGAAGGCTACACCGGCTAAAGAAATGTTAGGTTCATATTAGCTGTACAACACAGTATATCATCATTTATGATATATGGTGTCACTACAACTTAGAGTCTGGGTAAAAAGGTCCCACGCCAAGACTTGAGCTCATAATCAATGCTGGCACTACATTTGACATGCACCTAAGGGCACAGAAGGGGGTGCTCAAGGACCAAGCCCTCTTCTTCCCAGCTGGCCAGGTAGAAGTTAGAGATCCCAGAGCACCTTTGGAAAAGAAGTAGGTCAAGCCCTTATCTTGACCAATACTCTTCTTTCATAACTGTTCCCAGCATCCAGGACTGTAAGCTATTGTTGAGCACACAAAAGCATGCTCTATTTGTTCTATTTTATGCAATGCAATAATTCTGTGGTAAGACATACCAAGGACTTCAGAAGAACACTGCAGCTCCATTCATCAATGGAAACACAGCTAGATCAGACTGAGATCCTGGTTAACATACTTTGTTTTAGGGTGGAATACATTGCTTTTACAACAACAAAAATCAAATAAACCAAATAAAAATATACCTCCAAAGAAACAAAAGAGGAAGCGTTTAACAACCGAAGCAACATTATTTCTTCAATTCTTGTTTGATATGCCCTAGAGTAAAATCTTCAAAAGCATCGTATTCAAAAGTGGTTTACAAGCCTAAGTCTCCATTGAAAATTAATGAGACTTAGGCTCCTTATGAGTCACTTTTGAAAATGAAACTTAGGCCCCACAACACTGAGCAAAGCAATGCTTAAAAACCTTTAAAAAGCTGGGCCTTAGGTTCCTAAATCACTTAGGTTGCTTTTGAACGTTTTACCCTTAAGTTCATCGCATGTAGTTTAGCTGCATTGTATAGTCCAGGATGTGAAATTAGACATTTTGAATCCACTTGCTCAGTCTTCCTTATCAGAGATAAAGTGCTGAAACAACAGGCACTGGTGAGATGGAAACAGTAGAAGAGGGGACACCTACTTTTGGTTTAGCCAGCTCCTTAATTTTCTCTATTTCTTCATCAGACATGACATCATAGTATCGGACAATATAGGGGCTGTCCCATTCATCTTCTTCTTTAAAGGGAGCTATGAGCAGATGGGGATTTCTGTTTCCATCGTGGTACCTGCAGAACAGCCTCTTCTGTCGCCGAGGTGTCTGAAATATAAGTCCCCAAACACACACACACGTTTGTTTTCTTTAAATGTTTAAGACCAAAACCAATGTGTCCTCTATACTGTGTTACACAAGATATTGGGAAACTGAATGTCCACACTATCTGGCGTAGAAAATTTAAAGGCCCGGATTGTTACTTTACAATTTTCTCTGAGTAAAGAGTAGTGAATAGTCTTTTCTCCCTTATGTTACCAAGTAACAGCAGTGACATTCTACCCTCTATAAATCATCATAAATTACAGGTTATGGAAACCAAATGACAAAGCAAGTAGCCAACTGGCTAGAATTCTGTATTTTATATGTAAGGCTTTACACAGCAAGACTGCTGAAACAAAGAAAAGCCCAGAAGACCCCAAAGCAGCGTCGAATCTAGGAATTACAGTCACGTTTGAAGACAGGTATCAGAGACTACTCCCTTCTGCCCTCTATAATGGTGATTAAAATGACATTAGAGATAACTGATTTCAACAACAGTTAAAGCATGATAGACCCTTGATAGAAAAAAGCTTCTAGCATACCCAGCTACAATAAGTGTTCAGAATGGTTGACCAGACACACTGGAAGGACAACCGTTTGCAACACCCTGTGAATGAGCAGTGGAGAGCCCTTTTTTCTATGTAGGTTTATATTAGGACTTCCGAACGTCTAGTTGTTAAGCAGCTGGAAGTTCCAGTGTGGACTTAATTAAGAAACATGCTCTCAACCCTTTCAAGTGCAATATCTAAATGACTCCACATTAGGAAGAACCTGAGCCCTGCATCAGTGAGCCTGCTTATACATACAGAAACCTAGCTCAGTCAGAAAGGGCAGTTTCTACCTAAAGGGGACAAGAAACCACAGCCTACAAGCGTCCTATGTACCGCAGGAGAAGCAGAGTCCTCAAAACTATGTTCCTTTCACCATCTACCGGCAAAGAAAAGTAAACATCTGGGCTAGTCTATAGGAGAATGGTGGGGATAGGGAAAGAGGAGAATTTTTTAAAAAATTGATACTATGCAGATTGCTTAAATAATAATTTTAAAAAAAGAACAACGACTTCCATTTACTCAGGGGCCAACATGAGATGGAAAAGCTGGAAAGTTAATGGAGTCTGTTTCTATACAGAGGCCACCATTAAGAGGTCAACGTTCACCAGCAGATACCACTTAGGGATAATCACAGAGTTCCCACTATTCTGAATCCCAAATGCAGAGTTAGAGAAACTGCAATATCATGGTCAAGAGATTCCAGTGAGTCACCTAAATTCTACCACAACCACGGTGGTTGATTCAATTTACCTACCGCGTCCTTCCCCTCACAGGCAGACATTTTCTATTCCATTATTAACTTCCCCCCCAGAATATTTCTGAATAAAATAGAAAGGGATGACTTTTGAAAACAGACCCCCTTGCCGATGGCACAGTTACAAACTTGCTGGGGCAGTGGCATCTGGCAGGGAGCATGTGTTCTGGAAAGTAGCTCTGGAAGGGAACACTACAAATCAAACTGCAAACTTTACTATCAGCCATAGGAACTACCAGGACACAGCCTTGGCTATACAGCAACATGTACTGTAGGAAGAACGTCCCAAGTCAGCACTTTGTACTTCTCTCACCATTTTCACACCTTCGCCTCTGCAGAGAGCCTCATAGGTATCACGCTCTGGCAGGTAGTCAGCAGGTCTCTCATAAACCCCACCTTGCATTGCCGATTCTGTTATAGTGGACGTCTTATTTAGTAGCTTTGCCACTCTCTCTTTCTCCAGCAACTTCTCAAAATATCGCAGGTTGCTGCCTGCCCTCTCGTGAGCAGAATCTTGGTTGAAGGGAATGAAAAGAAAAAAAAATAGTGGCATTCATTCGTCCTAACTCAGTAATCTAGCCAGAGAGAGCCTTGAGCCCATCAAGACTGCACCAGCAATCCTGCCCATGCCAGCCTCCCCCTAGATATAGATTGTTTTAGAACAGAGGTGCAAGCATACACAATGGGCTCCCATCTCTGAAATCCATGAGAACTGAAAGCCAGATCGGCTGTAGAAATCGGAGGGAGAGCTCAAGGTGTTTCTTCACCTCTTTTGTCCTGCAGAGGTGGCTGTAATCCTTTTAACTTTATTTGTATGTTTTTGTATATAAAACACAACAAACACAAAATATATATAAGTATATGCACAAGATGGAAGTAGCATATAAATAAAAGAATTCATTGTTCATTATTTGCAAAACCTGAAGAACCACCCCCCACCCAAAACCCTGAACCCATAGAAGTCATTCAAGGCATCAATTATTAAAGTGACTAAACAGATAAATAAGTGAGAATGTAACCTATGAATATCAGGGACTAATCTAAACTAAACTGCAAAAGGATGCAAAAGTTTCATGTGTGACGAGACAACCTCATATTTTTTTCCAACCATTTCAGTTAAACAGACTCATTTTTTCCATTAATGCAGTAGTAGAGAGCTCACTAAGCCAGTCTGTGTATGAGGGAGGAATTGCAGGTTCCCATTTTCTTAAAATAACTTTTTTGCCCATTAGAATAGTTACTGCAATCCATTTCTTAATGTTAACTGGTAATACCAACTCATCCAGCACTCTTAAAACGCACAAGCTTGGAGAAGGAAAGATAGTGACATTAAAGTTTTTGACAGAGCACTGAACGTGGTGTTCCAGACCATATGTATTGTTTGACAGGTATAGAGAATATATGAAAGGTTGGCATGTGGCTGTTTGAATCTCCAATATGTGCTGTACATTGCAATCCAGCCTTAAACTAACATTCTGGAGTCCAGTTGTACCTGTTTAATATCTTGTTCTGGACGAATCACAAGGAAGACGAACCTGAAGAATCCTTCATGTTAAGCCAGATATCCTCCCAGTTTTCCTTTGGAATGGTAAGACTACATTCTTTTTCCCATTTCAATTTGAGACTGAGATTAAGAAGGTACCATGAAGTATTAAGCCACCTAAAAGTAATTCCTACAAAGTGACTTTTGCTTCCATATTTCTGAACATGTTCTTCTAGAGGTAAGAGAGTTGAAACAGACTAATTGTCCCCTATCCTGACATGAATTCTTGCACACAGCCACTGAAAGAGGGAACTGTGAGAATTGGCTGTCATCCTGTTGGAGAACACAGTCCCCACCAGCAGTCCCCACACAAGCACTGCAAGTTTCAAAAAGAGTGGGAATGCCTGGGGTAAGGTCCAAGCCATGACCTTCACTCCCACTTTGCTCCAGCCAGACCAAGTTGGCAATATGCTGCATCCTCTCCACAGACAGCAGAGTTCCCTCTGAGGTGAGTGCATGCTGGAGGTACGAGGAGGAAGTCTGGCTGAGTTAGTTCAGTTACCACACAGCCCCTTTCCCCCCGCCCCTCCCATGCTCCATGTGCAAGGCGCAATCTTGCCTTGAGTGAAGGCTAAAGATGGATCAGAGCTGCAAAGTTTAGATCTGGACAAGAATATCTCCAGAAGTCTGCGAATGGTCAACTCTGGGGTTTTGGTAAGAGCCAATCTCTAGCAAAAATTTCAGGCTTGTGCCATATAGTAGGTTTATTAAAGGAGTTACCTTGCAATACTAACAGCATTAGACCTTGACCTTCCATCTTGTGGGGATTTAGGTTAAATCGATTTATGTGTCTACAGGCATCATCGATAGATTTTAACTGTCTGAACCAAGAAAGAAATAATTCCCTGGTCCTCATTAATAGCTAAAGGCAGTTTTGAGACAGACACGAAGAACAATTCCCCCTCTGCCCAGTTTTTATTTTATAATGTAAATAATTCTGAGCTTTCCTGAGAGCACTCATTTATAAAGTTCTGCTCGGATACGAACATGGTCTGTAGATGTGGCTATTGCAGATATTCGTGGATATCAAGCGGATATCCGCAAATTTGCAGGGTTCTAGATATAAAATTTGGATCTGCATCTGCAGATAGCCGCAGATTTGCAGGGCTCTACTTATTTAACCATACTGGATAGCATCAAAAGAGTGCACGCAAATATTGACCAAGCCTCCTTATACTGATAACACCACTGAGCCTCTCTGAGCAGCCACTGCCACATCTGTCCCATTGTGTGATGGTGATAAGGACGATTACAGATAAGAAGACTATATTTAACAATAATACACATTCACATTTATATGGGGATTTTGATCCCCAAGCGCTTTCCAAAGTTAAGCTTTTGTGAGTGTGTGTGTGAGTGTGTGTAAAGATCACTTTACCCCCTATTGGGGTGCAGCCAACATTGGGGTAAGAGACAGCAGCTGTATACCAGTGTATAGCCACATAACACAGCTGATTAGGGCATGACCTGGAGAGGAATACAGACCTTGCATTTCAGTATGGCTAGATCACACAATCAGGTACAATCATTCCTTCCCATATGACTTAACCTGTCGCTCACACTCTTACTAAGAAGGAAGAAATGAAAGTTGATCTGCTATGAGCTAAAGACAGTGTTTTTTAAAAGCCTAATTAGACCAAGTTCATTTCAGAATTTGAAAAAGCCAGTCCCTGTGGGCAAAAGCCCTTTCTTTTGGCATAAAGAAGCATTAAAAACCATGAAGGAACCTAGTAATGAAGCAGAGAAGTTGGTAGGATTTAGTAGAGAAAACAGCATCCTGAGAGAGTCAGTTCAATATGGAGAGAAAGGTCTCAGACATTACAAACTTCCGCCACTAACAACAAAAAGCCTCTTCCCGTGACAGACAGTACACACAATTGCCACTGCACCATGTCAGACATGTGTCTGCTTTTGGGGTCAGCTTTGCGTGAATTATAGGACACATTTTGAAGTGAAACAGGCTGTAGTACCCAATATTAACATTATTGTGTGTCACGGGGTAGGACATTTCTCCATAAATGTTATTGTGCTGACTGAAGCACGGGTGTTCTTGGCACTGCCACCTACGGTACATCCCATTCCTCCCTGGCTTTAGAAAAATGAATCATTTGTACTTCTCACCGAGAGAAATCAGGCGCCTGGTGAGCTCCACGGCCCTGTGTAAGTCACCGAGCTGGAAGACGGCATAGCTGAGATAGTCCAGGATCTCCACTTTGGTGATGGCTGCATCTTCCCCTTCATCGTGCTGCTTCAACGCCTGCTGCATCCACAGCACTGTATGATAGTAATCGCCTTCATTATAAGCAATCTTTCCCATGCCAAAGCAGTCGTCCACGGTCAAAGAAGATCTGTATTTTGTTCCTAAATTTATAAATAAAACAAACTCTAAGCGCTCTTTGCAAATCTTGAGTGAAAATATTTTTGGCTGAGAAATAATTGTAAATACTGACCTCGTTTGAAAAGGTTTTTAAAAGGGGACACCCTGCCAAGATTTCAGATCCTCTACCACTCACCAAAATCCATTTACCTTAGAGTTAAGGGCCATATCCTGACATAGCTCCATGTGATTATTTCCTATAGACGTAAATGGGAGTTTTGTATAAAAATAGGATTGTGAGCTCTAGCCTACATTCCATCTATGATACTTACCTGACTCCCAAATAACATATCTGAGCACTTCATAATCATTGTGTTTCTCCTCACTACACCCCTGTAAAGTAGGGAAGTGCTATTATTCCCATTTCACAGATGGTGAAGCACGGCACAGAGAGACTATGGGTTTGTCTACACTTACCGGGGGTTCGACACGCGGCGATGGATGCATCAGCGGTCGATTTAGCTGGTCTCCCACTAAATCGACCACCGATTGCTCTCCCCTCGACTCCTGTACTCCACCTGAATGAGAAGCGCAAGGGGCGTCGACGGGAGAGTGTCTCCAGTCAACACTGCATGGTGTGGACCCCGCGGTGAGTAGATCTAAGTACGTCGATTTCAGCTACGTTATTCACGTAGCTGAAGTTGCGTAACTTAGATCGATCCCCCCCGTAGTGCAGACCAGGCCTAAGGGTACGACTACGCAGCAAGCAGTGAGGCTCAGAGCTGAGAGCCTTGGGCTGGTGCTACAGCACTAAAAACAGCTCCAGACCCAACAGCAATGTCTACACAGTTGTTTTTAACACCACAGCACAAGCCTACAGACCTGGGCTCTGAGACTTGCCGTCGTGGGTTTTAAAACACAGTATAGACATCCCCTAGGTGACCTGCTTGATGTCATACAGGAAGTCTGTAGCACAGCAGGGAATTTAACCCAGGTTTCCCAAGTCCCAGCCTAACACCCTGCTCACCAAGCCATTCTTCCTCTCATTGTGAGCTCTACGGGGCAAGGGCTGTCTCTGTGTATTTGCTTGTACAGCGCCTACAATATCAATGAGAACCTAACCCCTGTTTCTGGTCCTCAGCTACTACAATAATAATGATGGCAGGATGGGGCTCCAATTACTGTAATTAGCATTTTCTTTTGAAAGTAAAGAGTTTGTGCCCGCACAAATCTAGTTCTACTAGTCACTGAAGACATTCATTAAAAGACATAACACACAAGCCACCTTGTGTGACTAACGTATGCGCAAATCTGACACCACGATAAGGGTGGCTCACGTTCTCAGCACCACATGTGTGTAGTCGGCGCAAGAAGGCATATTTATGCTACTGCTGTAATATACTATAGTCTCAAAATCGGCTGGAAAAGATTATGTGGCTTTGGTGGAGATGGCTGCCCTGGGAATGCATACAGAAACTAGGGACGGTAGCGACACTTGCACTCCTAGGCTTAGTGCAAATAATTTCTTTACAAAATGTTATGGATGTGACTGGATGGCGGCCTGAAGCTTTTGTGGCAGCAAAATTCATGACCTTCCACCAGGATTTCTCAATCATTTTCACAGTATGGACCTTATTTTAATTGTGAGAGTGGATAATTTTAGCTGCTCTTAGTTTGATGTAGCAGCTGGTTGCAAGAAGGAGCAAGTGCTCAGACATTTGGGAAACCTACATTTTGAACTGTGTGATGGCCTTAAAGGCCCTCTCCCTTTCTCTCTCAGTGAGCCCTTTACGTTTCACTGGTCCAGCTTCAGCAGGGCTGACCATAAAAAGTCTTTCAAAAAATAGAGCTCTCAAACAAAAGAACCTTGACAGTAAAGGTCCTTCCGCCCTGTGTTTCCTGGATGGTGGGGTTCCATTCCCCTTGCACTGCCTGGAAAGGAGATGCTGGGTCATCCCTTGTTCTCCTGGGGCTCGACAGTGCACTGGCAAACAGACCGTCTCTATTTCTTCCCTCTTCCCAGTGAGAACAGGGACCCTTTTGTTTCATTCCTCCCTGCTCAGGGTTGGTTTGGTGACTGACTGACTGAGTGGACGAGGGGGGAGCCTACCCTCACCATATACCACAAGGCTCCCGGTCCTGGGCCTATAAAGAAACAGTAATCTAGTTTTGCCCCTGATACTAACTACCCCTTCTCAGGGCCACTTCCTGTCTCCCAACACCTGCCCTCTACCATTTCCAGGCCCTTATTTGCTCCAGAATTCCTGGAATCAGCAAGCCTGGTCTTAAAGGGCTAGTATACCCCATTACTCCCAAACCTGTCATTTCAATGCACGTGTCTGTGTTCACAGATGTTATGGCCAGCTACAGATTAAGGTCTGCAATGGATTAGACCCAATTTCAACTTGCAACCAGTAGTGCACAACGCATGACACTTCTAAGCTACTGCATATAATTTGCACATCTGTCTCCAGGGCCTCCAGAAAATTTAAACTTGGGACTTCTGACACTGTCAGAAGGAGACATACCTTAAAACACTATGCTAACTATCTGATGTGTTAATATAGAAATTATAGTAGATGAAAGGAGAGATTATCAATAGTGCTCAGAATTGGACAGACTATGTTTCCACTGCAGTCAACAGCAAAACTCACAGCAGGAAAGAGCTAGGCCAACTCTGAGCACAACTGAAAAAGGTTAGAATTAATAACTAAAGATCTTCAGAAAGTGGAAAGGCAGTAAGAAGCCCCAATTCCCAAAGTTTTCATTTTATTCTCAGAGCCTGACACTCAATGACTGACAGATAATAATAAGAACTATAAACAGGAGATATGAGACTGTTTGGCCATTTTCTGGAGGGATTCCTGTCATGTCTGCTGATGAGCTGCTCAATGAAAACTCCATTAAAAACACTTTAATATTTGTTTAGTTTGTGTGGAATGTGCTTACTGGTGCAGAATTTTATTCCATTGGAAACAAATACAACACAAGGTTTCAAAACGCTACCCATCCTTTTCTGAATAGGAGACAAGCTAATGAGGAAAATTTTCAAGAGCAATAAATAACTTAAGAGCCTAAATCCCACTGACTTTCAAAGAGATTCAGGCTTGCAAGTGCTTCTAAGTGACTTTTGAAAAGGGACTTCTCAGTTGCTTTTGAAATTTTTGCCCAGTCTCCTGAAACGCTGCCATCATGAACATGTCAATACAATCATTTCTTTAATACAAGCTGAATCTTCAAGCAGAGGAGACTGCTGTATCATTACCCGGTAGTTTTCCCTTAGACATGGTCTCAGGGTCCAGTCTGTATGTGTCCTGTAGACGCATTAGAGCCTTAGCAGCGCCTGTCTCATCTTCCTCAGTTGGGAAGAACTGACGTTGAACTGTGAGGTTCGCGATAAAACCTTTCAGTTAAAAGAAGAAAACAGTTAACTCCACAACTCAGATGCATATAATCAATACCAGACTGGCCCAGGACTGGGAACATGTGTTTTGTTTTGCAACACAGCCTCAGTGGAAATCAAACAGTTGAGACTTAAACATAAACAGCCCTCTTGTAAGACTCTTCAGTTATATAACTATCTTGTCCTTCACCTCTTGGTTTAAAGGCAAAGCTTATGAGCTCAAATGAGACACATTAACAGGAGACGCTCAGTTCTCGTGTGATGCACCATTAACAAAGTTGGGTGATGGATATTATAGCCTCAACCTAATAATTTTCATTTTCCCTTAATGCCTTTTCCTCCCGCTCCCACAATATCCTCCCTCACTTCTCCTTTGGCAACACTCCACCAAGGCAGATGCAGGATCTCAGCATTCTCTGCGGAACCTTTGGAGGCCTCCAAACTTTGTGAACTTCAAGCATCTGCTAATCCATAGGAGCTCTGTGAAACGTGAAGACCTCAGATGACCCAAGAGAGGCTCCCAGACCGTCCCAGATCCCATTGATGACATTTCAAAGGGGGTGTATGGGGAGAGACTGAGTACTTATCTCACTTTAGTTTGGTACCTGGGATGAGGTTCAGGCCTGATTATGTATTTTCCAACTGCTTCAACCCATCTCTAACAAAGACTGAAAATGACCTAAGTTTCTTTCTGACAAGTTAAGTGTTCATTTGGGGGTTTCTAAATAGCAAAAAATGAAACAGAGAGGGCTGGACCGCCATCATACAACATCAACAGCGAAGCCACGGTGCGTTCATTTTAAAGGGATACTCGCAACTAACAAAACAGGTTGCATAAAGGAAGAACTTTAAGTGCATTATGCAAATAAATTTAAGTGTTGAGCTATCCAAAATTATATGAAAGGTTGTAAAAAAAAAAAAAAAAAAAAAAAAAAAAAAAAGGACAAAAACAAAAGTTCTGACTTTCATTTTAACTGTTAAGTCAATCACAATAGTATTGATTTTACAAAATATTACAGGGAAATCTTTAAGAGCAAAATTAAAGACAGGAATAAGTGCTCAGTGGAATTAGTGATCTAGCTGTTAGAAAAGTTCACAGTTTTATTTCTTCCAGGACAGCTATAAAACTCTTGGCTGAACAGACAGACTTCAAAGCATCTAAACTTTTAGCATAAGCAGAATGGAAAGAGAAAACATGCAGTGGAGTTCAAAGAAAAATATTTCCTCCTTTTCTTCTTTCACTTTCAGAAAGTCCAATAAAAATAAACTGACATGAAATATGTTTAAGCTTAAGGAAGCAAGATTAAGACAGGTTCTCTGTGAAGAATATGCAGTAAGAGGCAGGGTTAGCTATGGAACATTTTTAGAAAGATAAACTCATGAATAATAGATGAATATATAGACATTAACTCTATAATATTTGCCTGCTGTTCATGTTGGAGCACATCAGAAGCCCCTGGAGATCCAGTCTGGGCAGCAGAGTTTGATTCTTAAGTCTTTCTATCTACTGATCCAAAGGCCAAGGCAGGCCAAAGACTAGCACTACTGCTGGGGAGGGAAAAAATAATAAAAACAGATTGGGAAGACTGAGTGGAATAAGATCTTTCCTATAAAGCCGAAGTCTCAAGACAAAAAACACTTTAAATAAAAATTATCCTAATAGTTGGACCTTTTGGTAGATCATGTTCTTCTTCCCTCTGCCTGATGTTCTAAAATAGCATGAAGGGCTTCTGCCATAATCAAACTAATGGCATTGCTTGTCGGACAGATCAGGGTATTGACCAAAGGGAAAAGTCTAATGGTGGCTGGGAAGTGGTGAATGGTAGCCAGTAAACAAGAAATTATTTCTTAGTTTGTAAGTTTCACACAAGTCAGGCAACAGTATTTGAAATCACAACAATTAAGTTTGCAGATTTCCAGTATATGAAGGGAAAAGCAGACTTGCAGCAAAGTTACAGAAACTATTTTCTTCCCTTTAACACCTTACCACTTGTTGAGTCCTGAAGAACTAGATTCTCTAATTCCAGCCAATCGGTGTTTAAACGCTTCACCAATTTATATGCATTTACTGGGTGTGCAAGATAACCTTCTGGGTTGGAAGCTGATTTCATAGTCAGTGCATCCATTTTTTCAGCCCAGCTGGAAAAAGAATAGCAGTCTCAATCCGAGAACATTTTATGAATGCCTGTCTTCCCTATTATCATCACATCTAAAAAGGAATTGCTCCTTTTGCTATATATAGCCAGCTGTTTTTGCTATATATAGCCAGCTGTCTTTGCTATATATAGCCAGCCGCTTACTTTTAACTCTGTAAGGGTGAATTATGGCACAACTGATTTTTTTAACTGCAATAAAATATAAACATGTCCTACCTTTAAGGCCACTGGGCACAAATCTTATTTGCATTAATGTCTCAGCCAACAATTTATATCATGTTGAATTTTGAAAAAGATACATAGTGCAAGATGAACTACACTGTAATTCTTAAAAGGTCACTCTCATTTATATCTCACTAACACCACCACAAAATTAGTTTGCTTTTCAAAAAGCTGCTTAGGCTCTTATAGGAGTCATCCATGAACACAGATGGGAAGACAGACCCCTTAATTTTTCCAGTTATTAGGATTCTTTTCTTTTAACAATAGGTTAATGAACATAGTTCCATCATACGCTCATGCAGAACTAAGTTGGCAAATTCAAAAATGATAGTGATGAGTCCTAATATTCTTTTGAGTGTCATACATGAATTCTTATTTTAGTCCGATATATGGTACTTCACTAATGCTACAGTCGTGTCCTCATCCCCCTCTTTATTTGATCTCTTAGCTGAATCATTGTGCATGCACCAGAGCTTCACATTTCTCTCTCCAATATGCAGTAGGAACTGAGCTCACTACCGAGGCAAAACTAACAAGTGAACAATACAAAAGCTTTACTCTAAGCAAGATCCTTGAGCACAGTCCATAAGCTTCCACTTGCAAGCTTGCAGTTTCACAGTGGGTCATGAATGTAATAATGGTTCCATTATACGGTGAAGTAGAGATAATTTAGTATAAATTTCTTCAATTATCCCCAAGTTGCTCATGTATTTTCTGTGTATTATAATGTTCCAGCTCAAAATAGAATCCAAAGCTACTAATTCTTCAGATACTTTAAAGAGATCCTGTCAGATTAAAACCCACGTACTCATCAAAGCAGATTACTTTACCCATGCTCCTAGTAACATTCTTTAGATTTTTCATATTCTTTCAATTTTAGTAATTTAATTTTCACTATTTACACTGTTTGGTTTTTTTTGCTGTCTTAATCACATTGAGTACTATCTTACTTCATAAACAGCCCCAGTGAAACCGATGAGACCAACTGAATAGTAAAGTAACACTTTAAGTGAGTAAAGGTGGCAGAATCTGGTCCTTATTTTATCACAATATGGCAGTTTCATTTTTGCCTATCATTAGTATCTAATGAGCTTTGGTTTCTTGTTCTCATATATTAGCAGAATGCTGCAACATTTAGGCTACAAACACTGTGGCTTTTTTTTTAACATTAACTATTTCTACTGAAATTAAATTTCAGCTGAAATTTAAAAACATACACAAAAGACATTTCTGCTGACATTTATGCAAAAGCTCATTGTAACAAAAACCTGCATTTGAAATCTAAACTGACCTGACCATCTCCCTTTAAAAGAAAATATGCTGACTGAATTTCAAAACTTATAAGGGATGTAGATTACTTTCCCCCTAATGGCCAGATTTTCAAGAGAGCTCAATAGCCATTGGAGCACTTAAATGAAGTGGCAAGATTGTCATAAATTTTCAGCACCCAGAAGTTCCCATTGAGACTAAGTTCTGAGCATTAGAAAATCTGGCCCCGATTATAGGTGAATAGCATTTCTACAATCTAGCCCTGAAAAAATGGCTTTAAATCTTTTACAGAACTGAGTGTTGTTTTTCTATCTGTGATGCTGTAATCCCTATTCACAAAACACGTGCCAACACTCAATGCTCTGGGTGAACTTACTATTCATCTGTGTAAAAAAGAAAAAAGTAACAAATTCATACAATCTGCTTTTAGGGACATTTAAACGGGGATGAGAGGCAGGAAGATCTCAGCTGTCAGGACCATGTACAAGGAGACAAGTGGCTTCTGACGCAGCCAGGGCCCAGAATATATAAGACTTTATAGATCAGATGCCACTTTGATTTGCATTGGAAGTATCTATATAAGGTCAGCGCAGCATGGAACACACGGGTGCAAAGTGCTCATTTTGGGCCTGACATGTTCTGCCTTAAGGTTACTGCTTCTGAGTGGTCTACAAGGGTAGCTCAACCATAATACGTTGACACAGTCCAGCTGAGAGGGGCATAGATAACTATGGCAAAGTCTTCTTGCGAGAGGAAAAGTTCCAACATCTCAACTGATGGAAGATTCACTCTTGGCCATTGCTAGTACTTGAGAGTACAACAAAGGTCCAAAAGAACACCTAGAGTGGGGATCTCTCTCACCCCTGCTTTTGCTGGAATAAGCCTCAGCCTGCTTGCTCTTATTTATCCCTCTACCTTGGTCAGGCACTGGGTAAAGCAGTGGCAGTACTATCCAGGCCAGTGAGAGAGAGAGAGAGAGAGAGAGAGAGATGGAGAAAAGATGATATTGTACAGTCAACATATAAAATACAGAGAAGTGCAGATTTGTTATGCAATCCTTCCCCTTACCTTTTAATCTTCGAGAGTTTAGATTCTTCTGCTTGAATATATTCCTTTAAAGATTGCACCAGATCTTTCTCTGCATAAATCAGGTCTGTCATCTGACCTATAATGGAAGGAGAAATTTTACTACACAAGTAAAACAAGTGACTACCCATTCCTATGGGCACAGAGGGGAAACATCCCAGACACTCTAGGGCTAGTAAAACAGCCTGAAGGATCAACATATTCAGGCTCAAGCAATTTACTACTTTGAGGCTAAAATGAGAAAAGCCTAGAGACTGACACCGAATTCCTGTTAAAACCAGGTGTCCAAATCCTCTAGGTGGCTTTGAAAATGTCAGCCTTAATGTCTTCCGGAGGAACTTTGCTGTGACCCCTTCACTGCCTTTGAAAGATTTTAATATTAGTTACTTGCACCTGTGTGCAGTCCAAAGAGATCTGACATAATTACAGCTAGAAGCAGCACAGTTAGTGGTCAAAATAATTGCCCTGGCATCTGCTCTGCATGTGGACACAGATTAGGTCATAGTGCTAGTTTATTAGTCAATGCCACATGCACTAGTTAGAATTACAGTTCCTTGGTATGTGGCTTGCAAATGGTAACTGTGGAAGCAACAAATATAAAAGACTTACCGTCTGACACTCGTGGACTAACCGATGTGCAGACGGTCTCCTAATGGAGATTGCTAGTACACAACTCTTACTTCATTTTGTGTTTTACACATGAGAAGCCCTTGATTTTTGGCAACCAAAGCTGAACACGCACACAGATGATTGGATTAGGCTGACAAACATAGCTACAGATTTCTTTTCAGCATTACTAAGTAATTATGACTAAAGCATAATTAAGCAGCAGTCCTAGGTAAAATCCAGAAGTTAGTTCTGTTCAGCCTGGGTCAGACTTGCAAATAGGGAAATATAAGAAAAAGAGAAGGTCATTCACAACAACTGCATATCAAAAGTTATCTTTAACTGCCAAGAAAAAAAAAGACTGCCAAACAATAAGTTTCTATCTATTTTCATCATAGATATTTAAATGCAGCCTAGAGCAATCTGTTTTGTATGAGACGCAATATGCTTTCTTCTGAGGAATTTTACAAAATAAAGCAGAAGTCTAATCAAGGCATGATGTCCATCCAGTGTAACTCCAGTGATTTAAATAGTGCATAAAGCTTTTCAAAGCCATTAAAATCACAAATGAATATTGATCACTATTCACAGTACAGCATTATAAATACAGAAGCGTAAGTCCCACTGAAAGTTAATAGGGCTTGTGCTTCTCAATCTCTGAGGTGCTTTTGAACAAACTATCTGCATAAGCAACAGTGCTCTGAGGTCTATATAGTGAGATAGTGCTATTAAACAGAAGAAACTAAAGAAGCCTGGGCTAGAATCACTAGTCTGATAGCTGGAAACTTTGAAAACAATTCTATGCAACATTTTTGATTAATTTACTGTACACTTTATAGGAGGACTTGAAAAGACTTGTTTTAAAGGAGGAAAAAAACTAAAAAGTTTTTATTTTTGCCCTCTTTTTGCATGTGCAGTAATTGACATCTGTTGCAAAACAGCTGTAATTCATTCTCATTGCAGAACATTGTTTGTTTTTTTTAATCAGGTCACACTGAAGAGAGGGAAGCAGAAACAATTCAGTCATAGTATACAAAGTCCACTTTAATCATCCAGGTAAAACACATTCTGTAACTTTTCATCTGTGTGGAGTTCAAACCAGGGAGTACAGATTTACTAGAAGCAATGATCAATCCTGCCTGTGGTTCATTTTCATCTGTCCATAAATGGAACTTTTCAAAAACTATCTATTCAAGTTGGGCAATGTGTAGGCCCATTCATTGTATCCAAGGTGAGAGAGAAACCGTCATAATGATATTGGCAAGAAATGCTAGTGAATTTACCATGAAGCTTTGTTACATATTGTTAAATTTCATGTGAAGTAGTGTGAAAAGGATACAAGTCATCATTCTTTGTTTATTCAAAACTACCATATTAGGCTCCCAAATTCTAAGAAGTTTTTACACGTAAAAAGATTTTTATTTTTTATTACAACGGTTTCCTAGCTACTCTGTGATTTAGCATTAAACCTTCAAGGGTAAGGTTTAAGTGCCATGCTCAAGCCAGAACAGGTACACCATGCCAATTAACAGCAAAGAATGAGTCATCTTTTCCCTTTGCATGTTTTATTCAAAACTGAGGCCCTGTCTGCATGAGAGAGATCTGCACCAGTTTGCTCATCACTGGTGAGGCTTAGAGGGAGTAAGTGCCCCGGGCGCAAATCCTGCTATACACCATTGCAAGCCTAATGCAATAGTGTAACATTCTCTAACGTAAACCCTGACTGATGGGGTTACAGTGTGAGGCTTACCAAAAGAGAACCTTCTTTGTGTGCACTAAAGAATGTTATACACTGTGCTCCAACATCAGGTTATTTTGTACTGACTCTTTCCTTACCTATAGAGGTGAAAAACTCAGCTTGTGTGTGCCATGTGCAGCTAATGCAGGTCAACAGCAGTGACAGTATCCAGGACTTCATCTTCAATAAGGTTGGGATCTGCAGGATATTAGGAGAGAAAAATACACTCAAACCCTTGTGTACAAACACCACCCTAATGAGGATGAGTCAAAAATTCCTAATTTTAATAGAAACCGGATCTAGGTGAGTGGCAGGCAACCTGCAGCCCATCAGGATAATCTGCTGGCAGGCCGCAAAACAGTGTTTACATTGACTGTCCGCAGGCACAGCCGCCCGCAGCTCCCAGTGGCCACGGTTCGCTGTTCCCGGCCAATGGGAGCTGCAGGAAGTGGCGGCCAGCACATCTCTGTGGCCCGCGCCGCTTCCCGCAGCTCCCATTCCTCAAAAAATCCCTTCCTCAAATTTAGAGGCTCTGTTATTCAAAACTACATCCAACAGGATGATAGCTGCCATCCCCCTCATGATCTCTGCTGGAAACTCTACAATAGCAATGTTCTGCACTGCCCCGTGCAAGGCCTGCTTTGCTCTATATAGTGACAGAGATAAGGCAGGACACAGAAGAGATGCACCTGACTCTGAAGGGAAATGAGAACAAGTGTCACACAGATTCCAGACCTGGAGGGAGCTTTTATTTTTTTTTTAAACAAGAATAGGATTAAAAGGATTAGGGGTTAGCAATAGGAGAGGTGCATTTCAAGGAGAATGGTATCCTGGGAAGGTCTGCCGCTCTCAACCCTATTCCAGTGCACTGGGACCCAAGACCGCAAAAACGTCATTTAAAAAAAAAAAATGTACGGGTCAAGTATTTAAAATCAGAATGTTTTATTTCTGTGCACCTGAAGCTAATTTTAGATCTGATGAAAGCAAAAGCAAATTCTCTTGACTTCGGTGATGCAGTCAAATGACCTCTGCATGAGATTAAGGATCTGATACTTCTCCCACTAAAGCAGCAATGTCCAATACGTTTGCCACTAGCCACATGTGGCGAATAGGCTATTGAATTGTGGCTAATGCATGAGCAATGCGTTGGTGTATGGCTAATAAGAAAAATTTAAACCCACAAGTGTGGCTAGCAGTGTGGCTAGCATCGAATTTCTATTGGACACCGCTGCAAAGTAAATGTAAAATTCCCTTTGGTTTCAGTGTATGATTTTGAGCATTGGCTTTGCCTTTGATTCACTGGTGAACTTCTTAACCTCTGCATGTCTGTTTTTCCCACCTGTGTAAAGCATGCACCTCGCAGGCTTGTGGAGAGAATTAGCTCACCTACCCCTCTACTACCAGCCTGTCTTCTTGCTCCAGTTGCATGGCTGCTTTCCAGCCTCTCCCCACCAAACAATCACAAGCTCCCATGCAGAGTTGGGCTGAGGACTAGTAGCGGGGAAGGCTGGCTGCATAGGGCGTTCCACCACTCAAAGTGGGAAAACGGGGCAGGACTCACTGCAGGCAAAAGCCCAACCTACTCTCACGGTCTTCCAGGGAGTGCATGACAGAGGATATGGGAAGGGACCAGTATGCAACCAAAGCAGGCCGAAAGGCCAATGGCAGCAGGCAAGTGGGTTAAGAGGACCGAGTCCCGGCCACTGAACACAGTGGAAGTCTGTACTGTATGTGCAATCTGGAGGTCATCCTGCAGGAAAGTCTCTCTGGGAACTGACTGTTCTCAGAGCGTTGCTGACCACAAATGCCTATCACAGCCAGCACCCTCATTGCAAAGACTCTCAGGCTCAACAAACCTCAAAATTACCTTTAAAAAGGGGGTTACTTTAGACTCCTCATAAGCTATGGACTATCCTGTTTGCAGTTGTTCCTTTTTGTGCCCCATCTGGTCAAGGTGAACTCCAGATATGAAATAGTTTGCAAATACAACCTGCTTTGAAAATACAATACTCCTTCAATTACATAGAAAAACAATGACTATGACAAAGAGTCACTTAAGTTTGCACACTTACTGCAAAAACCCAGGAGAAAGTGCCACTGCACTGCTCTAAGACTAAGAAACGGGCAAACAGCAAAGTACAATGATTCAATGCCAAATGGTTGAGTTAATACCACAGTAAGGGATAAAGCTGCCATGCAGAGAACCACTTACATGCCAGCTCTGTTTTCTGCTGTTTATATTATTATATTCATAAACCATTGTTCAGTTTTTAAAACAAACCTCCCCCTGGCCCCTTTGCAAATCTATTGGCAGAATCTGAAATATTTACTGCAATATGTATATCGGGTATATAAATGTGCAAGTGTGAGAACATCGTCTCAATTGCGTCATGCTGAATATTTTTTCAGTGCCATGTGTTTTAGAGCTGTTATGTTTCAGACACATGTTTTACTGCAAAGCTAACACACAGGTAATCTGAGCACTAAGCAAAGCTGAATGAGTAGTGCCATGAAGAGGTCTGCCAATGCTAAAGCCACAATAAGTGATATAGCAGAACAGAAGAGTGAGTCAAGAGCACTCAGAAGACACATGCACTCGGATATATTAAATCCTGGCTGTCCAGCTGCATAGCTTGTTCTTGTTTCCCAGAGCGGTTTTCTGGATTCATCACACACAGTTTGGCCAAGTGACTATGAACGAATTTTCCACTTAAAACCGCATAATCCGCCATTCCCTACTCCCAACATATTCTTGTAGTTCAGAACATCTGCCAAGAACAATAAAATTTACCAAATCTAGCAGCTTTGCCATCACACGCAGAGAAAGAATCCGTAAACAGGCACACTCAGTAAACACACAAATTCTTGCTTGAACAAGAGAAAGATACCTGTCTGTAGGGATTTTAATATTGTTTACAGGCATTCTTTGCACAGCTGCTACATCTCAAACACAAGCGCCAACACCTCCTCACTGCAGCCTGAAAACAATTCTTGCAAATATGTTTTTGGAGAGAAGACTGTACACCCACACACCCTTACAGCTTCAACATCTTAGGGATTCAGAAACCCCTGTAACCAAGACCAAGACACTTGGATATAAAACTAAACTGTTTGTTCAAGCCGAGAGAGAAACAAAACTCTGGTTTTCAAGAAATGCTTAGAATTCAGCAATAAGGAGAAAGCTATTTAGGGCAACTATTTCCCATATGTACACCCTTTCTCTTAGGCTGGCTTTGTATCAAACTTATCTTTGAAAGCAGAAAATGTCACATTAGTTGAGGCAACATTTAGGATTTCCTTTTATTTGCTTAAACCTTCTAACCTTCATCTGTAAGAGCCTTGGGAAAGACTTCAAAAGCATGCTCTTATTGGCCCCAGTTGATCCATAGGCCTGTGCAAAGCCCACTGCAATAAGAAGAGGAGAGGCATCTTATATCTCCCCTGTGCTGGGGCTACTGAACGACAGTTTGGTCTTGGGTGCAGTTTAGGACAATTGTACCCAAGCTGCCATGGGTCTTGTGGAGGCTGGGAAAATGGCCACGCGGTCATGTCAAGTGTTGCTGACAGAGGGACTCTGGGAGGCATGTTCACCCAACAAATGATGCCTATTCCCCTACCTCATTTGAGGTATGGTTCTGATCACACTGGTGAGAATCAGAACTCCACTGAAGTCAATGGAACTGCACCACTGTAAGGGCAATCAGAGTCAGGCCTTAGTATCCTGAATTTTTCCTGCCACCCCAAACACCCCTCAATAACTACACCCAATAGTCAAACTTAAAAAATGTTGTGCAAACACTTGGCTTCTCTGTAACTGCTAAATCTCAGTGAATCACTGCTCCGCTGAGAAGAACGCTCTGTTGTACTTCTGCAACTGCTGGCAGAAGGAAAGAGGCTTTCATATACAGTCAGGGGTAGAAGGCCACAGAGGAAGCAGGAACAGAATTCTCTTCCCAAGTTACAGAATTGAATTCTCCCCACAATGTTACTTTGAAATGCTATTGGGGGGGAGGGATAGCTCAGTGGTATGAGCATTGGCCTGCTAAACCCAGGGTTGTGAGTTCAATCCTTGAGGAGGCCATTTAGGGATCTGAGGCAAAAATCTGTCAGGGGACCGTACTTGGTCCTGCTAGTGAAGGCAGGGGACTGGACTCAATGACCTTTCAAGGTCCTTCCAGTTCTAGGAGACAGGTATATCTCCATTGATATTATATTATATATTATTGAAATTAGGGATGTAAATATCATTTAAAAAGTTAACCATTTAAACAATTAAAATGATATTATTTAACCGATTAACTGATTAAAGGGAGCAGGGCCGAATCTGGCTTTTTTGCCACCCCAAGCAAAAAAAAAAAAAAAAAGCGGCCGGAGCACCGCCGAAGCAAAAAAAAAAAAAAAGCGGTCAGAGGCGCCCTGAGATTAGCCTGAATGCCGCCCCTTACGATGTGCTGCCCCAAGCACGTGCTTCCTAGGCTGGTGCCTAGAGCCGGCCCTGAAAGGGAGAGGGTCTGGGGCTGCTCCAGCCGGCGCGGCTGAGGTCGGCTGGTCTGAGGTGGCTGGCGCTGCTCCGGTGGGACAGGTGGGGGTTAACCGTTAGGGTGGGTTAACAGTAAGACTAATGCTTACCAGTTAACCGGTTAACTGTTTAATATTTTACATCCTTAATTAAAATGTGGGTCTTCCTGACTTTCAGGGCCAATAACCACAAGCGGCTCAACCCAACTCCCTTTCATCCCAATGGAAGAACTCCCATTGCCTAGCTGGGCTCAAGAAAATCACATGGCTGCTAAGTATTCTGATCCTTTGGGGTCATGTTCCTGCCTGCAATTCAAATTTTCTCTCCCCACTTCTCAGGCAGTAGAACCAGACAGGGAAGCCACAACTCAACCACCAGAGACCCTCGCCCCAGTAAGGAGGCAGCAGCTCAGAGCACAAATATCCCTCACTCTTCCTTGGAGTACTGCAAGACTTTCAGCTACCGAGTTAAAACAGTTTAAGTAGCTTTAGGATGAATTTCACAAGTGCATCTGAAGTAAGACACACAGGAGAAAGTTAATAAAAAAGCCTGATTTTTCTTCTTGATACGTCAGCAATCTTTCATTTCGTTGTTACAATGATTCATCTTCAGATGGTTTGCATTATGCTCTGCATTTACTTTACTTTTTGAAGCCACATTATAAAACAAGCTGCAAAGGGATACTTATGGTGCTGCTAGTATCCTGGACTTTTAAAATTAATTATCTTTTGGCTGATGATTCAGGCTCCTGGATGTCAATTTTCTCTTTCCAGTCAGAGAGACTGTTGTGCACAGATTAACAAGATGTAAATCGGAGCAAATCTCCCCCTTCCCTGATAAACTAGTGCCATCTAAGTGCTTAGCCAAATGTTAATTGCTTCAACCAGCCTCAGAATTTACGTGGCTTTCACATGGAGGCCAACCAATTTATCAGATTACATGAATATATATTGAAATTGGGTCATAATGAGATCAGTTTATGTAAAGTTTAAAATCACAATCTCACTTCATGCCACAAAACAAAAGGTAACACCAG
This sequence comes from Macrochelys suwanniensis, assembly GCA_033296515.1. Classification (NCBI taxonomy): domain Eukaryota; kingdom Metazoa; phylum Chordata; order Testudines; family Chelydridae; genus Macrochelys; species Macrochelys suwanniensis. Next base: position 93,990,766 of record CM065782.1, on the reverse strand, counting down.
AGTGACACCTTCTGCGGTTTGAAATGCTCCCCATAGTCACACAGGCCAGAAAATTCTTAATGTGAGAAGAGAGTAAAAAGTGTCAAAGAAATACACCCAGCATATATCAAGTATTGCTCCCTGACTCTGTTCATCAGCAAGACTCTTTAAAAAGACCATACATTTTCTCATCTTATCTGCTGAAACCTACAGAAACACAAATGTCTACATGCATTCCATGTATGTCTGCCTTTATATACATTTAAAAACACATTTGGTTTTACCTGTGACTCAATTTTCAGCACCAATTTTGGGCACTCACAACTGCAACACCTGACATTATTGGGAGTAGGTGTGTGAAGCCATTCTGAAAAACAGGCCCCAGAACTTTATTCCTTCAACTAGACAACGTGGCAGAAAACTTTTTTCAGTTTCCTCCTTTGTCTCATGAACATGACTATCCTACTTAAATCATGGCACAAGAATCGGGAGGTGGGCGTTCAAGAATTCAAAAGCCAGCTACCAACAGATTCGGGAGGCCAGGGTTCAATTCCCTGCTCCGCCAAAGACTTCCTGCGTGACTTTGGGCAAGTCACTTAATCTCTGTGCCTCAGTTTTCCATCTGCAAAATAGAGATAATAGCACTTCCCTCCCTCACAGAGAGTTGGGAAGATACACACTGAAGATTGTGAGGCTCTCAGATACTATGGCAATGGAGGCGGTCTAAGTACCTAAAATAGATAGAAGAGCCAGACAGATGGGGACAAGAGAGTACTACATATGTAACAAATCTATGGCCAATAAGGAACTTTACAACTGTCAGGAACTGTGCACCAACACCACTCATCAGGAATAGAACTCAGATTCTCCTGCTTCAAAAAGCACAGATCTCTAGAAAGAATCTGTGTTAGCTCTTAGCACAGAGGTGGGCAAACTATGGCCCGCAGGCCACATCCGGGATGGGAGACCGTCCTGCCCGGCCCTTGAGCTCCCGTCCAGGAAGGTTAGCCCCCGGCCCCTTCCCTGCTGTCCCTCCTCCCCCGCAGCCTCAGCTCACTGTGCCGCCCGCGACTCCTGTCGGGCAGCGCGGCGGCGTGGCTGGCTCCGGCCGGGCGGCGGGGCTGCGAGCTGCAGCTGCTCTGAGCAGCATGGTAAGGGAGTGGGGCAGTTGGATGGGGTGGAGGTTCTGGGGGGGACGGTCAGGGAATGGGGAGGTTGGATAGGCGTGGGAGTTCCAGGGGGCCTGTCAGGGGGCGGGGGTGTGTGGATAGGGGTCTGGGCAGTCAGGAGACAGGGAGCGGGGGGGGTTGGATGGGTCGGGGGTGGTGGTCAGGGGACGGGGGTGGGGTTGGATAGGCATCGGAGTCCCGGGGCGCCTGTCGGGGGGCATGGATAGGGGTCGAGGCAGTCATGGGACAGGAAGCAGGGGGGGTTGGATAGGGGTCGGGTCCCGGGGGACGGTTAGGAGCAGGGGGTCCCAGGAGGGGGAGGTCAGGGGACAAGTAGAAGGGTGGGTTGGATGGGTCGGGGGTTCTGAGGTGGGTGGGAAGTGGGTGGATAGGTGGTGGGGGCCAGGCTGTTTGGGGAGGCACAGCCTTCCCTACCCAGCCCTCCATACAGTTTCGCAACCCTGATGTGGCCCTCGGGCCAAAAAAGTTTGTCCACCCCTGTCTTAGCAGTACAGGGCCTAAGTTACAGAGTTGAGTAGTTCCAATTCTATCCATCAGAGGGCTATAGTGCATATACATACCAACTAAGTCTCTGCACATTCTTCATTAAAGTAGTTTTCATAATAAATCACATCACGTAGACAACATATGATCTATTCATTTCTTCCACATTTATTTTAGAACACAGATTTTTTCTGTAATGATATAAAATTAACTATGCTGCAAAAGAGACTGCAGTTCTCTTGCTATTAGTTACATCCCAATATTGCACTCCCAGTGTACACAATGTACAAAGGTATAAGGCTTTGCAAGATAGGACACTATATAACAAGAAACAATCCACGTCCCATTAATACTCCAATTACTTTAGTCACCCAACTCAGTAAGCTAGCACTGAAGAGTGAGTAAGGGTTGATGTTTGGGCTCTAATCTGTATTTACTCAACAGACTTGAAATTTAACTCAAAACCAAAGCCAAAATAAATGTTGCTTCCAACGCGTATCTAAATTTAAACTATCATGGTGCAGTCTAACCAGCCTGACTTAAACAAAGAACTAACTGTTTCAAAGGCATACATGGCTACAGACTGACTGATGGCATTTACTTCAGAGGCGTGGCCCAAATACAAAGCCATGAAGAGAGGTCAACACTTGTACAAATAGCAATTTAAGGTTGAACTGTTGTCTGAGCCAAGTCTGCTTACACTTTCCCCACATGCCATTGCTGCATCCGACAGGGTAGATTTGATTTAAATAAAACTGATTTAAATCATGATTCAGTGTAGTAGCTGTGTTAGTCTGTGTCAGCAAAAAGAAAACAAGAAAAATACCTGTGGCACCTTAGAGACTAACAAAAGTTTTTCTTTTTTTCCTGAGAAAACTACAATCCATTGGTGATCGTCCAGACAACACCATCCTGGCCACTATGGATGTAGAAGCCCTCTACACCAACATTCCACACAAAGATGGACTACAAGCCATCAGGAACAGTATCCCTGATAATGCCATGGCTAACCTAGTTGCTGAACTTTGTGATTTTGTCCTCACCCACAACTATTTCACATTTGGGGACAATATATACCTTCAAGTCAGCGACACTGCTATGGGTACCCGCATGGCCCCACAGTATGCCAACATTTTTATGGCTGACTTAGAACAACGCTTCCTTAGCTCTCGTTCCCTAATGCCCCTACTCTACTTGCGCTACATTGATGACATCATCATCATCTGGACCCACGGAAAAGAAACCCTTGAGGAATTCCACCACAATTTCAACAATTTCCATCCCACCATCAACCTTAGCCTAGACCAGACCACACAAGCGGTCCATTTCCTAGACACTACTGTGCTAATAAGTGATGGTCACATGACCACCACCCTATACCGGAAACCTACTGACCGCTATGCTTACCTACATGCCTCCAGCTTCCACCCTGAACACACCACACGATCCATTGTCCACAGCCAAGCTCTAAGATACAACCGCATTTGCTCCAATCCCTCTGACAGAGACAAACACCTACAAGATCTCTATCAAGCATTCTTAAAACTACAATACCCACCTGCTGAAGTGAAAAAACAGATTGACAGAGCCAGAAGAGTACCCAGAAATCACCTACTACAGGATAGGCCCAACAAAGAAAATAACAGAACACCACTAGCTGTCACCTTCAGACCCCCAACTAAAACCTCTCCAGCGCATCATCAAAAATCTACAACCTATCCTGAAAGATGATCCCTCACTCTCACAGATCTTGGGAGACAGACCAGTCCTCGCTTACAGACAGCCCCCCAACCTGAAGCAAATACTCATCAGCAACCACACAACAAAAACACTATCCCAGGAACCTATCCTTGCAACAAAGCCCGATGCCAACTCTGTCCACATATCTATTCAAGTGACACCATCATAGGACCTAATCACATCAGCCACACCATCAGGGGCTCGTTCACCTATACATCTACCAATGTGATATATGCCATCATGTGCCAGCAATGCCCCTCTGCCATGTACATTGGCCAAACTGGACAGTCTCTACGCAAAAGAATAAACGGACACAAATCTGACATCAGGAATCATCACATTCAAAAGCCAGTAGGTGAACACTTCAACCTCTCTAATCACTCAATGACAGATTTAAAAGTAGCAATTTTGCAACAGAAAAACTTCAAAAACAGGCTCCAACGAGAAACTGCAGAATTGGAATGAATATGCAAACCAGATACCATTACCTTAGGCTTGAATATTGACTGTGAATGGCTTGGTCATTACGTTAATTGAATTTATTTCCTCTCCTTAAAAATCCTTAACACCTTTGTGTTAACTGTCTGTAATGGGCCATGTTGATTTATCACTTCAAAAGTTTCTACTGATAACAGTTCCTTTCCATTAATTAGCCTCTTAACGTTGATATAGACACTCCCACCTTTTCATGTTTCTCTGAATGTATAAATATCTGCTTACTGTATGTTCCATTCCATGCATCCGATGAAGTGGGTTCTTAACCCACGAAAGCTTATGCTGAAATAAATTTGTTAGTCTCTAAGGTGCCACAGGTATTTTTGTTTTCTTTTTAAATCATGATTTAAATCACTAGTCAGGAAGATTCGATTTAATCATGGTTTTCTACATAAAAGTGCATTCTTGTTGGTTATTATAACCTTAATACATATTCTTCACAACTCAAAGATAGATGTAGGTTTCGTTTTTAGAAGTTACACACTATACATTTTTAAACAGTGATTTATTTTGAAAACTTTTCAGATTAGTTTTACAGCGATATCAGAAAATGAATGATTGTTTGGTTATTTCATTTACCAAAGGTAACTGAAGCAGATATTTATGAAGTCATTGGGAGGTGAACTATCGCCAACTCAACAGGTTAATCATTAATATTTGGAGGATTTTCTTGCCATGCTGTATTAGGAGGAGAACTCATCAGACATTTAAATTGTTTTATTTAACTAACACAACAATGTTAAGTATTCTGGATTTTTTTCTTCAACAGCAAACATATAATATTTTAACAAAACAAGCATATGTCCCTCGCTTCTCACATTTATCTCCAGACTTCTTCTCCTTGTCCCGCTCTATTCCGCCCCCAACAATCTTCTAGTCACTGAACTTTTTGAAACTTTGCACTTTTAAAGAGAGGTAAGGGATTGACTCTGCGTACACAAATTTGCAGAGGGACAATAGAGTTGAGGTCTATTATTTCTTACCTCTATATATTATTTATTAAAAACATTTTTGCTATTAACAAGCATGTTAATAAGTCTGGAGAGACAAATTCAGTTTGAGAACTGCAAAACTAAGCATCTCTGATGGTATCTTCTAGACTCAGCACTGAGTCTCATTGGGTAGATAGAAAGATTAACCTAAATAATCTATACAGAAGCCTGTGGCACCCCATAAGATTGGGTCCCTAATCCATGAACTATTGGAACTCATTTACAAAACTTTTCTTAAACATTACATGAATATATTGTCTTATACTATAGAATTAAAATTTATAATCCCTATTCCACGATGTGATATATTTGAGCTATAATGTATCTCATTTAAAACTATCTTTAGATAAAATACTTTTTGAGGAAAAAACCTATCAAAAAAAAATTCTTTTTTTTTAAATCACTGATTTTTATCCACCCTGGCATCCAATGCATCAGCACTCTCACTTACAGGAGCAGAAAGGACAAACAAACAGTGAAGTACTAAACCCACATTATTTCATTTTTCCTCCATCTACAAACAATACTTTGTCTGCTTCGAAAGCAGACGCCATCAAATGCCAAGCTGCTGTCAATCTGGGTGGCTTCGATTACAAGGCTAACGATTTTTAAACGGATAATACAGACAAAATCTAAATGTCCCCCATACAGCCCAATGCCAAGGGCTGTGCTGAATCATAGTTGGGATTTTAGGATGTTGGGAGGTGAGTATGCTATGCTTAGAAAACTCAAAAAGCAAAGCAATCACAAAATACTCCACTTAGTAGGATTTTAATGAGGTCAGCTGAAAAGCATTTGCAAACCAGAACAAACCATATTAAGCATATTCTTTAAGTTACAACTAGGCTATCATATGCACGAATTACCTGCGGATTAGATAGCACAGAAACCCTCATTATTATGATCTCCATCCAGGAGGTGGTCCCTAAAGCTATAAAGTGAGCCTAGGACAAATTCATTACTGCTATAATTCAGATGTACTCAGGAGACCTACACTTGCCTGGGCCAATTGTAAATTTGCCCCAGCAATGGAAACAGAGTCTGGATTTATCACACTGCAGTGCAGAACTCCAGCCACCAGACTGTACTTTAGAACCCTCTATTGAGACAGTTCATAGCATTCGATCATCCAGCTGCATGCAGGCAGCTCTCATGAACAAAAATGGGGTCTTGTTGGCTCTTGATGTCATCTGCCTCTGTACTGATGGATCCTTCCCCCGCCCATCCCCTAGATAACCATTTTCTGGCTGACTCTTCCTTTGCATCAAAGGCATCACACTAGTCTCCACATGCCTGCATCACCAGCTTCCTTGCCAAAGCCTCTAATGTGCATCTGCAAATAATTAAAAAGTACATGCCCAACAACTTGCTTGCCTTTGTTTTTCAAAACAGACCAAAGAAAAATGCTGTTTCTTTGCATGCACTGATATTGACAGTGTCTTTATTCAAATATGCATTGGCTTCCTTCAGTGTAAAACTTGTGATATCCCTAGTTATGTAACCTTAAGAAATATCAACATCTGGATTAACTTCTGATAGCTCCTTTAAATCATAGATGAAAAAATATTTAATTCTTGGCAGTAAAAAAAAAGAGAGAGAAGTCAAGCCAATCTTAGGAGCAATAGCCCTGCCCATCATTTCCCCTGAGATAACAGCAAGCTCATCTCATATTAAACACAATAGTCTGTAGAGTGTTAAATGCCTCAAACAAGCTGTACCATAAGTGGAGAGGTTGTTGACCAAACTACATGTTAACCCATGTTGCAACTTGCCAAATCTTTTCAATCCTGAAGTGTAACTGTGTTCCTGCACGTAGCCCATAATTTTAATGGATCAAAATCTCTCAGATAAACTTCCAAATTCTCTGGGAACGTTCACAATAAAAGGTCATTTGAAACTGCATTAAGTGTTCAGAAAAGGTTAATTTAAAACATATCAGGAAGCATTTATTTTTCTTTCCACTGCTATCAGGAGGACAGAGCAAGATAAAGAAACAGACAGTAGAGTCCAAGTCTACTCTGGTATGGCAGCATCCTACTTCCCCACAAATATAAAACCCCATACACAGAACGAGTCACAGAAAATAAAACCTATCTACGTGTTTATATTTTACTCCTTAGAAATCTGCCATCACGAACAGTGTGGCAAATATAAATGTAACACTTGTCTTATGTAAACAAGTCTAGAAATGGAAAATTCTTTGGACTAATATCCCATACGTTACCCTTGACTATTAACTCCTTTAATACTTGTGGGAAATAAAGGCCCACATTTTCAATGATGCATGTATTTGAGTCAGGGCTGCAGCAAAATAAAGTTAAAGAAGTTAAGGAGTAAGCAAAAGGCCAGACCCTCATCCATTAACTTCAATGCTATGCTGATTTACAGCAGTCAAGGACCTCTGCCTGTCAAGTACTAGCTATGGCCAGAAGTCACTAGGTACACAAGAGGGATTGTTTCCTGTTCAGTGTCATACAGCTGCGGGAATTGGTGGCTGTGGGGTCCTTTTCAGCTTACTTCAATCCTCCCAGTGCACCTATAAAGTGAAGCAATCAGGGGTTTTATTATGGGAAACGTTGTGTGTCAAAGCCTATTTGAAGTACTAAATCTTCAGGTCTGACAATGTGGGGGATTAACTGGCAAGGATATGAAGCCCAAGTAAAAAGTGTCCTGAACTGGCTGACTCTCCACTGCATACAGACATCCAAATATCCAGGCTATCTGATTTGCCTCTTACTGATACCACTGCTCACAGTAGCAGCTGGGGGAGCACATCATTGTTTCTAGGCCTGGACAGCAGTCAGCTTTTCATCTTCCACTGCTCAAACATTTTCTACACACTATTCCAAATAGAAGATAGCGTACTACTGCTACCAGCTAGCAGAATTACTCCTTTAACTCACATTGCAGAGGATCTGTGCCGTGGTTCAATGTTCAGAATGGGTGTGATAGGCGAGCCTCCTATCACACTACTCCTCTCTCCCCTCCCCTCTTTGGAATGTGGGGGTATTTGGGTAGAAAGTTCCCTCTATGGCCAGATGCTGAGCTGGCAACTAACTTCCATTTGGGTGACACCTACAGTTTCCCTCCTTCACTCATGCACTCTCAAACCCTCTCAGCACCTGCAGTTATACAATTGGATTTAGGCACTTGTCCTATAATGAGAGCCCACTCTTTGCTGTAGGCCCTCCTCAGCACATTTCAGTAATACAGGACTACAAGTAAACTATTCCAGGGACTCCCTCCACCCAATTACAAACATATATAATAAAGATAAACATTTTTCAGCTGCTGGGTTATCAACCCCTACCAGAGTCCTCCCAAACCCTCTCAGGTCAGGGGAACAAATGGGCCTCACAGCCCCAGAGGTTGATAAAGGAGGACCATTTCAGAGCAGGTTCTGAGGGGCCGTCACAGAGACAGCCCTGCCAACTGTCCCTGCTTTCTTACACAAGTGGAGTTCCAGCTCAAGAACTTCCATTCATCTCTCACTCTGGCAGCACGGCATGGTGAGCAAGGAGGCTTACAGACAAGAGAGTGAGCTGGACCCTTGGGCTGGCTTCCAACCCAGAGAGAACCATGGGGGCAGGGAGAAAGAGAAGTGAAGAAGAAACTAATGGTAGATGTCACAAACAGGAGGGCTCAGAAGGGATAGAAAAGGAGAGTGAAAGAGAGAGAGAATAGAGCAGGGAGAGGTAAGGAGAAGAGAATAAAACCATTGAAGGCAAAAATAGATAGGAAGAGGACAAATCTGAGGTCTTGTCTAAACACACAATTTAAATCAGTTTAACTTAAACAGATTTAGTTAAAGCAAGTGCAAATCCCTGTGTGGACACTTATTTTTGTTCAAGACAGACTTATTTCTGTTCAACTTATAACTAGGAACTGGTTTAGGCTAAACCAGAGAGTGCCCACACAGGAGCTTGCACCAGTGTAACGAAGCCATTGTACGTGGACATAACCTAAGAAAGAAAGGACGTCTTGGATTCTCCACTGCCTGCCACGTTGTGTCAATTATAACTGCAAAGTGCTACTCTTCTGAGCTGTAAATGTCTCCCACTGTTTTTGCACAGGTGTAAGCGGTGACACAAAGTGCCAAGCATGGGAGAAATCACTTTATGGTGGCGGGGGTGTTTTACAGGAAATTTGTTTTGAATAACATTTTGAATCTGTGATTTAATAGTAGTTTGTCTGTTTCTAGCCAACCTGAAAATCATCCTGGCTTAGGACATAGGGGGATGACAGACTTTAAAGGCCAGAAGGTACTATTATAACCATCCTATATAACACTGCTCAGACATTCACCCACCAGCTCCTTAGTGAAACGAACAGCTTGTAGATGAATTAGAGTAGACCTTTCAGAAAGACAGGCAGTCATGATTTAAAGACTCCAAGTGATGGAGAATTAACCACATCCTTTAGGAAGCTGTTCCAATGGTTAATAACTCATCGGAAAAAAGATGTAAACTTTTTACATTCCAGACATTGCTTCATGTTATCCCCTTCGCTAGCCTGAATGTCAGACAACAGGACTCTTCAACAGACTGAGGAATTTATGAGTCACCCTAATTTTTTTTTACAGAAAGTTGGCAGCATGCAGCTGGCTCCCCATCTTTTTTCTTTGGGCACCTGTCTCTACCCCATCCATAAGAAATCCTTCAAGGAAGCAATTGCAGGCCACTGGCTCCGGGGCCCAGAAGTGGGAATGGCTCCAAACTGCCTGTTGTAGGACTGGCTCTGGAAAATTCCATCCAGCAACCCCAGAAAAAACTCCTAAGGCATAAGGACGGGGATGGAGACTAATACCAAAATGTGATCACAGAATCACAGAACTGGAAGGGACTTCAAGAGGTCATCTAGTCCAGTCCCCTGCACTTGTGGCAGTATTATCTAGACCATTCCTAGATCATGCCATTATAAACGTATATATACAAAGTGCAAACTCATCTGGAATATGGCATGCAGTAGTGGGCACCCCATCTCAAAAAGGATATTACAGAGAGAAGGGATGCAGGTAAAAGCAATGAAGAGATTTGGATGGTTACCTTAGAAAGACAACAGATAAGAGGGGACATGATCTAAGTATAGAAAATAATGAATGGTCTAGAGAAGGGAGACTGGGAGTTCTTGTTCATCTATCTGCTACCTCACAAGAGCCAGGGGATTGTCAATTAAATTAAAAGGTATCAATTTGGAATTTGCTAAGAGGAAATACTGCTTTACTTAACCCATAATTAGACTGTGGAATTCACTGCCACAGGATGTCACTGACGCCATGAACTTACTAACATTCAAAGAGGCCCTGGCCATCTACAAGGATAACAAGAATAGCCAGAGATAGAACAGTTGATGCAAACAACATTTAGGAAGGAATACAAAACCGCAGGCTTCAAGGCTTAACCTCAATCTCTAACCATGAGGGGTTACTTCTTTGGAAGCATCGGGCTCTGGCCACTGTCAGAGAAGGATAATGGACTAGATGGACCCTGGGTCTAAGCCGGTGTGATAATTCCTGAAGTGCAGTGCAGACGTGCTCCCTGGTGTGTCTGTCCCATCCACAGCAGCTGGCACAAGCCTGCTTTCCTGAATTTTCTCTAGGAGGAGGGAAGGAACCGGGGAGGAGGGAGATTCAGACTGGGGAGTACAAGACAATTCTCTTCTACCCTGTCCTCACCCTGACACCTCCATGGGGCAGGTACCCAGAGAGGGGTCTCTAGTTTTTAGCTCCCACCCCCACCCTGCCCTTGGGTTTCCTGCCCTGGGAGTTCCACTCTTCCCTGTAGCACCCCCCACCCCCGACACACACACACACCCCTTCCTGGGCAAGGGTCAACACCCAGCGAGCCGGGGTCCGGGGTCTCCACCCCTCAAGTCCCCCACCCCCAAGTGCCTGCCCCCTACCCCCTCCATCCCACCGTGCGAGCGGATTTACCTGCTGGAGGAGTGGGTCTCCTCCTCGGCTCACTGCGCTGCCAATGCCCCCTACGAACACAAGGCGGAGAGGAGTTGGCATGGGGCAGCCCCTTCCCCGTCCCGAGCTCGCCCCCCCCCCCGGCTCCCTAGGGGCTCCCCACCCCCCTGCACGGATACGCGCCGCTTTCCCACCAGATCTCCACGTTTCTCCTCCCAGGCCGGCGCCCGGGCACCCCCACACCGGCCCCGGCCCCCGAAAGTTAGCAGCAGCCCGGAGCGCGCCCGGCTCACCAGCCCCACGCCGCCCGCGCCCTGCCTTCCAGAACCGCCGCGGCACCTCCAGCGGCAGCCCCCGCTCCGCCTCCTGCCCGGGCACTGGCGGCTCCCCTCCCCGGCACAGCCTCCGCACTGGACCGTAATGCTTGGAATAGCTGCCGCCCCGGAACCGCGGGGAGACGCGAGCCTGCCGGTGGGGGCCGGCGGTGGAGGAGTTCTTAGCAGGCAAGGCTTAAGGAGCAGCTCAGTGGGCCAACTCCTGTCTGCTCTGCTCGGCCTGCAGCCTGGCCTTAGGGGAAATCCCCACAGAATTTAAAAGAGGCGAAGATCCCTTCCCTGGGCTTAATAATTTCTCTACCAGGGATCTCATTCGCTATTAATTTCTGCAGGGGTGTGTAAAGCTATTTCTAGATCACGCTCTTGGTTTCCTCCCTATTAAATGCCAATGTGTTTGTGTCTCTGGGTGTTGTGCCCTGAAATGAAAAGTGCAGGGACATACAGGGAATTCATAGCATCACAGAAGCATGAAGGGACCTCCAGAGGTCATCTAGTCCGTTCCCTGCGCTGAGGCAGGACCAAGAATACCGACACCATCCCTGACAGGTGTCTAACCCATTCTTTAAAACCACCAATGATGGAGATTCTACCAGGGCCAGCGCTTCCACTATTTTTCGGCAGCGACTCATCTCAGTGGCGAGTCGGCTGCAGGTTTTCCTCTGGGCGGCAAGAAAAGCGGCCACCGAAACGCCACCGAGAACGCAGCTTCAGAGGAGGAGCTGCTGCCAAAGCGCCGCCGATTACAGCGGAGGATCGCTGCCGCCTAGGGCGGCAAAAACTCTGGCGCCGATCCTGGATTCCACAGCCTCCCTCGGTAACCTGTTCCAGAGCTTAACTATACTTATAGTTAGGACCTTTTCCCTGATTTCTAACCTAAATCTCCCTTGCTGCAGATTTAACAGATTATTTTGTGTCCTACCTTCAGGGGACATGGAGAACAGTTGATTACCGTTGTCTTAGTAACAGCCTGTAACATATTTGAAGGCTATCAGGCAGTAGCGTAGCCGGGGCGGGAGCAGGGGGAGCGGCTGTGAGCAGAAGCAGCGCCTTAAAAAGGAACAGAGCTAAAAAAATGCGCCACTTCTTTTTAAGCGCCGCTTCTTTCACTCACCCGGCGGCGCTCCGGGTCTTCGGCGGCATTTTGGCGGCGGGTACCACCGAAGACCCGGAGCGAGTGAGGACCCACTGCCGAAGTGCCACCGAAGACTCGGAGCGCCGCCGGGTAAGTACAGGGGGAGCCTGGGGAGGCGCCTTTTTATAGCGTCGCTCCCTCTGTGCTCCGGACCTGCCTACGCTACTGTTATCAGGTCCCCCTTCCCTTTCCTTTTCACAAAACTGGGTTTTCTCTTCCAGATTTAGGTTTTTTAACCTTTCCTCATAGATCATGTTTTCTGATCAGTTTATCATTTTTGTTGCTCTACTATGGTCTCTCCAATTTGTCCACAACCGAGTTGTTCATCTTGACCTTATTGTGACATATATTGCAACCCCATTAAGTCTTTGAGGACCATTATATTAAAATTTATGAATGATCTCTGTATGATTGTGTTCTGCATCTGGGGAAGGGTGACTACAGCTCCTCCAGGAACTAAAAACTGTGTGTGTAGGGGATGATTAAGGCAGAAACTGTAAATCACCCTGAAGAGGTACCACTACTTGGGGTGGTTCACATAGACTGGTTCAAACTAGGTTTTACAGAGACCAACAAGACAAAAAAAATAGGATTTTGGTACGAAAGACTGAGTTTAAGCAGACTGGTGGTGGTTTTCCTTTTGATTCAGCAAATCGACAGAACTGTAAATCTGAGGAGGAGCCCAACTCTTGCTGAAGAGTTGGAAAGACTAACACCTACCAGAGCCCTATGTTGAACTTAGAAGTGACCTCTGGTAAGCTTTTAGCAAGTATGTGGGAACTTTTTTAAAAAATGTTTTCTCTATAATGCTTTTGCCCTATGAATAAGTGTGCTTGCTTAGAAATAGCTGTGTGGTAATGTGTAACTGCTGGTAATATACTGTTCATAGTCTTCAGAGAGAAAGCAATGTACAGGGGCTGACCTATAACTGGCTTGCAGGGGATATTCCAATGTAAGGCAGGGGGCTATGCAGCCTTAAAACACCCAATCAGAAAGAAGTGAGACAAGGGTCCCTACCCAGAGGCCAGTGTCCCGAGACCTGACTGAGCACTCCGGGAGTGGACTCCAGAGGGGAAATACAAGTGCAGTTCCTCTGAAACAGTGACAATGATATTTTATTTCATTTTTTCTAAAGACCCTAATCCAGCAGGGTACTTAAACATGTACATTGGCCAAACCGGACAGTCGCTACGCAAAAGAATAAATGGACACAAATCAGATGTCAAGAATTATAACATTCAAAAACCAGTCGGAGAACACTTCAATCTCTCTGGACACTCAATAACAGACTTAAAAGTGGCAATTCTTCAACAAAAAAAATTTCAAAAACACACTCCAACGAGAAACTGCAGAACTGGAATTAATTTGCAAACTGGACACCATCAAATTAGGCCTGAATAAAGACTGGGAGTGGATGGGTCACCACAAAAACAAATTTCCCCATGCTAATTTCCCCCCTACTGTTACTCACACCTTCTTGTCAACTTTTTGAAATGGGCTACCCTGATTACCACTACAAAAGTGATTTTTCCTCCTGTTGATAATAGCCCACTTCCACTTTAATTGAATTGTCTCGTTAGAACTGACCCCCCCACTTGGTAAGGCAACTCCCATCCTTTCATGTATTGTGTATATATATTCTGCCTACTGTATTTTCCACTCCATGCATCTGATGAAGTGGGTTTTAGCCCATGAAAGCTTATGCCCAGATAAATTTGTTAGACTCTAAGGTACCACAAGTACTCCTCGTTGTTTTTATTGATTTCAATGGGACTACTCACATGCTTATAATTAAGCATATGGTTAAGAGTTTGCTGGATTGGGGCCTTAATGTCTGAATATATTATAATAAATAATAATTAAGAACTGGAGAGTCACACTATTAAACTTTGTAATGTTAATAGAAAAAATGGGTCAGTTGTGAAGCTTTGATCCAAGTTCCTAAACTTCAACCAAGCCCTCTTCACAAGAGTATTGGGATTTGTAGTTCTGAACTGGCCCATCATAAAAGTAAACCTGAGCTGTGAAGTTGAAATCTGGACCGAGATCTGATCTTCCTCATGTTTGTGAGTAGTTTGGATTCTGTGTCCTCATTTTGGATCCATCTCTACTTAAAAGTGAACTGTAAAAAGAAAATGGAATTGTAGGCAAGCATGGGATTTCTGGTACTTGTGATGCCCAAGAGAGCCAATCATAGAATCATAGAATATCAGGGTTGGAAGGGACCTCAGGAGGTCATCTAGTCCAACCACTGCTCAAAGCAGGACCAACACCAACTAAATCATCCCAGCCAGGGCTTTGTCACGCCTGACTTTAAAAACCATTAAGTAAGGAGATTCCACCACCTCCCTAGGTAACCCATTCCAGTGCTTCACCACCCTACTAGTGAAAAAGGTTTTCCTAATATCCAATCTAAACCTCCCCCACTGCAACTTGAGACCATTACTCCTTGTTCTATCATCTGATACCACTGAGAACAGTCTAGATCCATCCTCATTGGAACTCCTTTCAGTTTGTTGAAAGCAGCTATCAAATCCTGCCTCATTCTTCTCTTTTGCAGACTAAATAATCCCAGTTCCCTCAGCCTCTCCTCATAAATCATGTGCTCCAGCCCCCTAATCATTTTTGTTGCCCTCTGCTGGACTCTTTCCAATTTTTCCACATCCTTCTTGTAGTGTGGAGCCCAAAACTGGACACAGTACTCCAGATGAGTCCTCACCAATGCCAAATAGAGGGGAATGGTCACGTCCCTCAATCTGCTGGAAATGCTCCTACTTATACAGCCCAAAATGCCGTTAGCCGTCTTGGCAACAAGGACACACTGTTGACTCATATGCAGCTTCTCATCCACCAAAACCCCTAGGTCCTTTTCTGCAGAACTGCTGCCTAGCCACTCGGTCCCTAGTCTGTAGCAGTGCATGGGATTCGTCCTTCCTAAGTGCAGGACTCTGCACTTGTCCTTGTTGAACCTCATCAGATTTTTTTTGCCCAATCTTCTAATTTGTCTAGGTCCCTCTGTATCCTATCCCTACCCTCCAGCGTATCTGCCACTCCTCCCAGTTTAGTGTCATCTGCAAACTTGCTGAGGGTGCAATCCACGCCATCCTCCAGATCATTAATAAAGATATTGAACAAAACTGGCCCCAGGACCGACCCTTGGGGCACTCCATTTGATACCAGCTGCTAACTAGACATGGAGCCATTGATCACTACCCGTTGAGCCCGACGATCTAGCCAGCTTTCTATCCACCTTATAGTCCATTCATCCAGCCCATACTTCTTGCTGGCAAAAATACTGTGGGAGACCGTATCAAAAGCTTTGCAAAAGTCAAGGAATAACATGTCCACTGCTTTCCCCTCATGCACAGAGCCAGTTATCTCATCATAGAAGGCAAGTAGGTTAGTCAGGAATGACTTGCCCTTGGTGACTCCATGCTGACTGTTCCTGGTCACTTTCCTCTCCTCAAAGTGCTTCAAAATTGATTCCTTGAGAACCTGCTCCATGATTTTTCCAGGGTCTGAGGTGAGGCTGACTGGCCTGTAGTTCCCTGGATACTCCTTCTTCCCTTTTTTAAAGATGGGCACTACGTTAGCCTTGTAAACTGAGAAGAGAGAACAGATTCAAATGGAGAGGGGAAAATAATTTTATAAGGTAAATTAGAACTGATTCCTGGCATAATTATTGGGTGCTGATATCACAAAAGCGCTAAAAGATCATATCAAAGGATTGGCTTGCAAATATCTCTGTTCTTCAAATTGATATGATACACTAGTACAATCCAGAGCTTCCCTAGCAAGACTGATGCCAAGGGTATAATTTAACACCAGTTGCTGTGGTGGTTTTTGTTGTATGAACAATGTCAAGTGGGAACTAGACTGAAATCATCAGCACATTTCAGAATGCTCACTACATAGCTTGGTCTCCAGCCATCTACGCCCCACTCAGCCTAGACCCAGCATGACCACAACCTTCAAATGTGTTTACCCAGAGCCAATTTGATCCTAATTAGTTTGGGGTTTCCCCTCTCCCATGCCCCCTGCATCCTCACAGTCTATTCACTTTGGATGCAAAGCCATGGTTAGCCAGCATTTAAGCCATTACTTTCTCTAAGAGCTGAGCTGTCCATCAAAACATGTTATAGAGATAACGCTGTTGCCAGATCCACAGACAGAAGTATTTTTGGATCTCCTCTATTGTATTACAAGGCTTTTTGCCTGGCAGCTTAACAGAAGAGATATTAAAACCATCCAACAATACATAATATTATCATAATATAATTATCATAGTATTTATCATAAAACAATACTATAAGTGACTGAAGACTAAAGAGACAGGGTCCCATTCAAGTCAATAGCAAAACTCCTACTGATTTCATAGACTCATAGACTTTAAGGTCAGAAGGGACCATTATGATCATCTAGTCTGACCTCCTGCACAATGCAGGCCACAGAATCTCACCCACCCACTCCTGGAATAATCCTCTCACTTGTGTCTCAGCTATTGAAGTCCTCAAATCATGGTTTAAAGACTTCCAGATGCAGAGAATCCTCCAGTAAGTGACCCATGCCCCATGCTGCAAAGGAAGGCGAAAAACCTCCAGGGCCTCTGCCGATCTACCCTGGAGGAATGGAACCAGGATTACCCCGGTTTATAATTGACACCCATAACGTGTCTCCTGTGCAAAATGTATTTCTGTGTTTAGCTGCATGTCCATGGCTCTTCTCTTGTTTCTTGTGAATGGAAGGGGGGAAAAAATCACATATACACACAGCTGAGAAGATCATCAGAAACTGAAGCCAAAAAGCAAGGCATGCCCAACATAATATTTGTGCAGTTCAGAGGCTCAGACAAAAACCTGGCCAGATTCTTTACAACAAATACTGTAGCTAAAAGATTGTACTGCACTGCACCTGGGAAGACAATGTCTGTTGAGTGGCATCTAATTAATATTAATCCTTTAGGGTCTGTAGGTGGATTTACAAGGGGGAGATTTGGCCATGCTACAGGGAATATGATTCATTTCTCAATGAATGGAATAACTGGGAAATTTCCAGAGGTGAGGGTGGGTGCTGATGGAGCATTAAAAATTAATCTCCTGCTCTAAGCACACGGCCAGCCTGGATGCTCTTGCTGTAGCTGTGTGCTCAGCCACTGGGGTTTTTCAGAAGCCAGACACCACTGGGAGGCTATGGTACCCAGCCACTATTGTAGCCCTTCTTGCCAAATGCCAGCATCCCTCTGCTGCTCTGATCCTTGAGCGCTCATCAGGAAGCCGTGCACAGTCTATCTGATGACCACTGAGCAATAGGAAGAACTCACACACCCCCAGGAAACATAAGGCATCAAATGGAAAATGTTCTTGGCTGGGTAAGGCCAAACCCTCATTTCATCCTCATGCCAGCTGTGGTGAGGCACAAGAGGAATCTTACATAAAAGGCATGCACCCTGGATAAGAACCTACTGCAGCATACATGCACCCTCAATTGAAATACTACCTCTAAAACCAGAAGGGCACATCAGGAAAGTTCATTTTCCTGCTGCACACCTGAGGACTGAAGACCACTCTGGCCCAGGGAATACGGCAGCCCCCATTACAGGAAGTGCAGCTCTGTGATCTGTAAATAGGGGATCACAGGAGATGCTGTCTGTAACACAGGCACACTCTCCTCTGGTTACAGAGGCACAGGAAAGCACCACAACAAGCAGAGATGCCACCTGCAGGGAGCACTGCTCAGCACTCCCACTACAACTGCAAATACCATTGGAGGGTCAATGCACATCATGTCTGTGCAGTCTGTGTGCTTCCTATTTCTGTCAGCTCCAGGAGCCCTCAGAGTCACATGTACCCCATTCAGTATTCCTGTCATGGAAGGGAAGCGGGCTCTTTCCTTGAGGTCCTACATTATTGCTAACAGCTTGTTTCAGCCCATGTCCAAAGAGATGTATTGAGCCCTCTCTGCTGTGCTGAGGAAGCCCTCAAGGCTATGGGAGGCAGTAGCTTGGTTTATTCAAGTGCTGTCCCCTTTGGTCCTCTGAAAGGTACAGCAGCTCGCATAACCATGGCAGTAGGGACTCTGCCTGACACAGTTCCTGTCAGACAGGTCCCCCTTCAGCTCCTCACAGAGATGAGTGATGGATTCCAGGCCAAGCCTGTACCTTTGGATTTCCTGTACCTCTGTGAGATCAAGGACGTTTCTGCTCGGTTCCTAGATCTTCTCCATCTCTGAAGAAGGGCCAGACCTCTCCGGCTCGTCTGATGCCTCATTGCATACCGCTCTAGCATGGTGAGATACTGTTCTGCAGCAAGTGGCTGCATAGCTCCTATATGAATTGCCAAACCCAAGATGAATCCTATTCCCCCCCATCCCTCCCACCTAAACTTACCCCAGAGTCATGTTCTCAGATGTGGCGTGCAGCACAACCATTGATTGGCTAGTGCCCGAGTGGCTTAATTTGTGCCTCCCGGATTGGTCATGTAGCTGCTATGACCACTATATGTTAAACCAGGAGCAGCTGGCTGAGCGGGGAGGTGAGGGGAGGGGGAGGAGAGAGAAATCTCTGTGTGGTTTTGAAAACAGTGATTGATCATATATCCCACTAACCACACCAAGGCTCTGCCCTCTTGGAGCATCAGGGCCATGCTGAGAACATGGGTGGAAGTAAACACGTGCTCTAAAAATCACTCGGGCGGTCTCACACGCACAGAGACCATGTGGGAGCAGGCAAAAAGCCACTTGGGCCTACAAAGGCTTTGGAAAATTTTGGCTTCAGGGCCCAATCCTGCAAGGTGCTGAGCCAATCGGCGCTGACGGTGCTCAGTCCCTCACAGGAGGTGTTCAGCATCTCACAAGATTGGGCCCTCTGAAGACTCTAAAAAAAGCAAAGTGCAATAAAGTAAAATGGAAGGGGGGATTGCATTAGTTAAATTCTGAAGCTGACTAGTGGAATAAGAAGGTATCTGACAACGATCAGATGGGAAAGGTCTAGTAATTCCTGCTGCCTCTGGGACAGATTTAAGAAATTAATAGGAAAAACAGTAAAATACGCCAAGAGAAGAATTTTGACGGCTCATGTTCCTATTTCATGTAATTATGGTAAAAGGAGGTTCCTGCAGCTCTCTGAACCATGCCCAAGTGCACGTTTACAAGGCCAGCTAAACTCCTGGAAATGTAGAAACCTCCAGAAATTGCCAGTGTCGTTTATTTAAAGTGTCTAAACTGCACCCTTCCAGACACAGGACTGTCTGACTGCCCCATAGGAGAGGAAAAACATAGTCTTTCTCTGTGCTTAAAAGTCATTTAAAGGGTTATTTCATGTAGTTTAAATATGGTTTTGAAATCTGATAACTCCTACAGGCTGATCTTTTCTAAAGCAGAGGTTCTCAACCTTTTCAGGCTCCGGACCCTTGTGTAAATGTTATGGCGTTGTTGTGACCCAGTAAATACGAAACAAAAATGACCCAGAGTTACACAGGCTGTGCTATAGCACCTCCCAGCCAAGGATCACCAACGATGTATTTAGAGCCACAATAGCTCTGTAAGGTAGGGGAGTAGTGTGACCCCCATTTTACAAATGCAGAAACTGAGGCACGGAGCAGTGAAGTGACTTTTGATAGGCCACCTGGGAAATCTGTGGCAGAGCCAAGAACAGACTACAGCATACTTAAGTCCCATCACTGTGTTACAGACCCTTCTTCCTCCCTGTTTGAACCATATCTCAACACACATCTCATACATGACAGTGCAGCTAATATAAGACATGTCCTATGAGTCATTCATCACCGACTCCAGAATAAATCAGCTCCAGAAATAGGAAAGACCTGTGAGTCTGATTATTCCTTTTAGGTGCAGGGAATGATGTAGTTAAGAGATGTGGATAGATGGCATTACAAGAGCCTTTTTAAAAACTGTGTTTTATTTACATTGCCAACTGATGGAGGGAAAAAAACCCCAAGCTTTGGCGGATACATTTTGAACCAGACTTGTCTCAGGAGACAAATGGGGAATTCTTCTCTCCAACATGAAGGGTAATGTGCAATCATTGGTACTGTATATGGACAACATTCTTTAAGGCTGGAATCCAGAGGTGCTTTTGTATACAAGGGACTGTACTGTAGGTTTTTTTTCATACTAACGGGACTATCACAATTAAGCAACACTGCTGGGATCTGTTATGTTACTGCTGACTAGCCACAGCTCTGACTATTAAGTCTACATTCCTGTTCACAATGCATCATCCTATGCTGCTTTGCCAAGCCCCTTTTTTGTGCAAGATATTTAATAGCAGCCTCAAATGGAAAACCAGCCAAACAGAAATGTGTTCAGTTTAAAGGATCCAATTCCTGACTCTGAGCCCTTCCTAAATCCTGCAGATTGTGGATGTCACATCTATACTGACAGAGAAAGGTTCACACTATCACCTCTGGCCCAACCATGGATGAATGAAGAAAGCTACAGTGACAGTTTGCTCATGAAAGTTTGCTTTCTCCATTAACACAGGATTTAACCCTTCAGCTTTTTCCTGAGCACACATAGTCTTTTTATTTTTGCTTCAGCTCATTTACAACCCTTGAGCAGTATTCCAGCCAGCGATACCCTAAACTAACTTTCCTTTTTAATATTCCACCCCGCCCCCAAATCAGTACCTGCCACTGGTAAGTATCTTTTCAGCATCCCCATTTCAGTACTTTGGATACAAAACCAGGGATCATTCTTCGAAAGCATCCCAAGTTTTAAAGTGTGAGCCTTGATCCATCACCTGACCAGTTCTACCAGCAGCACAGAAAAATGTGGAAGCAGTTTCCTTTGGAGACTTATTAACTTTTGGAGTTCCAAGAGCACTTTCTGGTTTGTCACTGGATTTTAAAAATATTTGCCTGAGTTAGACAGCAATTTTTAATGCCTTACTGGGCAGTAGAAGACTGTGTGCACTGTGTACTCAGCATAAATAAACAGTGAATGGCTGGGGGAATTTATACAGGGATCTATTAAGTAAGGTAGTGAATGCATTTCACTTGAGCTG
The DNA here is from genome assembly GCA_033296515.1 of Macrochelys suwanniensis. Classification (NCBI taxonomy): domain Eukaryota; kingdom Metazoa; phylum Chordata; order Testudines; family Chelydridae; genus Macrochelys; species Macrochelys suwanniensis. The sequence goes on along the minus strand of CM065782.1, from coordinate 93,969,487 downwards.
CTAGAAGGGGACATTTTGTATGTCCATATCTGAATTTCATATATAAATTTACACTTGCCTTTACACTATGTACTTGTTGGGATTATTTCCAGGGAAATATTTTTTTCTTGATCTGCCTGTCATAGGATATATGAGCCAAATTCATTCCTGGTGTAACAAAGTGGAAGTAACAGCTTCCAAGTCTGAGTCTGTCCCCTCTTATAATAACTGGTTACACAACATGTGGTGAAAACAAATCAATCAACTTCTCCTTTTCAAAGCAAACTGAAAGAAAATTAAGCAGGGTGGAGGTGGATTCCATTCCTTAATTACGCAGCAGAACATCCTCAAGAAGAGAGAAAGAGACAGGCAAACCGTTTAACCTGAAAGGGCAAGAAATTTTGTTCAATATTTTGAAAAGAGTAAAGAATGTATTTGTTTTATATGACACAGGAACAGAGGATTGTTCATCAGTTCTATGGTTGTTTCCTAACATACATGCTGGGGATTATGACATGGGATATGTTATTTCATTTCTCAGGCTCTGGGCTTTGTTAAATGATGTTCCGAGTTTTATTTCTGCTCTTTTTGGAAGATATAGAGCTGATGCATTATGACAAAAGAAAAACTAAACGCTCACGATTAACGCACTTAAGGAATATGTTTTGAATATGTGCGTTAGTAGCACTGCACAACATTTTTCTGATTTTTTATAAAATTTTGGAGTAAAAACAAATTGAGAAAAATGCTGACATTTATGTAAAAAATGTTCCCCTGTTTTTGACCACCAATAGAGCTGGTTGAAATAAATAAGTAAATAAATCACTTTTTAATATTTCACATTTTTAAAAACCATCAAAAGTTGTGAAGATTTCCCCCTAATCAGCTGAGTCTGGTTTGTATGAGATGTATGGTTAGGAGTTCAGTAAAACTACATTATGGAAAAGCTGGGGCAAACTGTCATCAGTGAAGCTATACTGAATTACACCAGCAGAGGATCTTGATTATACATTTAGCTGTACACAGGGCCGGTGCTCCCACTAGGCGACCCTAGGCAGTCGCCTAGGGCACCAGGATTTGGGGGGCGGCGGGCGACTGCCTCCCGGCTCCGCGGCTGAGCGTGAAGCCGGGAGCTGGGGAGGTGCCGTGGGCGGGGGGGAGGCTGCTGCGGCCCGCGAGTGGGGGAGCCATGCTGCCACGGCCCGCAGGGGGGTGGGGAGCCCCCGAGTGGGGGAACTGGCTTCTGCGGGGGCGGGGGGGGCGCAGGGCTGGTGCAAGGAAGTTTCGCCTAGGGTGCGAAACTTCCTTCCACCGGCCCTGGCTGTCCGGTAAGTGTCCCCATTGATTTCAGTGTGCTTGGCTCAGACTAATACTTTGGCCTGGCATGTTATCCTTATACAAGTGTTGAGGATCCATACATTCAATTAAGTGTTCTGGACAAAGCCAATGTTCACTTTCAGCTTCATTGTGAATGTAGCAAGTGGTGCAGTATTAGTAACAGTGCTGGAGTTTTTCCCTTTATTGCTCAGCTTGCCAAAGAATGCCTGAGAGCCAAACGTAGCCTGTGGAATACGACCATGGCTGCTCAGTTCAAGACAGAAAACTTCATGCTGGGACCTGTAGCGTCCACAGCTGCACCTCCATGCTGGTGTTGAGGTGGTGGCACTCTACTCCATTTTAGGAAAATTAGATCCAGCCTGCAAGTTCCCAAGGTGGCATTTGCCTGGGCAAAGTTTGGCTGCTCCTCTGTTATCATGACAATGCTGCCTGTTTATTATATAGTAGCAAAAATTCCTTGGCATGGGGGCCTCTCAAGGCAGGCTTTGCCTGTCCTGTTCTGAATCAAGGTTAGCACAAATGGGACCTGATGCTGTGAGCCGGCTCTCTACATGACCACTGGGCACTCTCCAATGTCACCAGCCTCAGAAAGGCATCTAGCTGCATTTCCTTCCATGCGGCATACAAGCAGCGAGCTAAAGCAGTACAAGCGACACAGCGTAGTGCCTATACTTTCCCCACAACTCTCTGCCCTGGCTTCTGGTCAGCACAACCAACCAACCCACCCTCCCTCTGTCCCTCATGAGAGTAGCCTCCCCCTTTTTAAGGTGTAGACTTAAATAGGTTTCATAATTAGCTCCTAATTGGTATTGCCTTCCTGAACTGCCTCTGCACCCCAGCTGTGAATGAACCCCTAAGTCTCCAGGCTGCTGGCTGGCTGGCTCAGCAGTGCCTTCTCCTTGTGATACTGCTGGGGCAGTGGGGAAGGGATTCAGGATGCTCCTTCAGTGAACACACTTCAGATACCCCCATCCACCCTGTCAGTCACTTTGACTGCAAGAAAATGGCATATTATCAGTCTTTTCCTGCCCCCCATGAACCATTCCCCATTCCCCCCACTCCTCTTACCAAACAATGCGGGCAAGCACTGTTATTAATTTTTAAAACAGAGGTCATAATTAAAGTGCTCTTCCTTTCGATACCAATAATAGTCTCGGCGTAACGTTAATATAGCATCTTGTATCTCAAATTGCTTCTTCTCATCCTGAGCTGCAAAGTGTAGGTCCAGATCCAAAATATCCTAAAGTTCAAGGTGTGTTTGGATCCAGGGTTTTGGTTTGGCCCTTTATAGAAAGAGGGGGCAGGTTCAGCTCAGACATGTCACATAGTCAGGTATGATTGGAGAGAGGTTTAGAGTAAGGTCCGTCACCGCTTTATACCTCCAGCCATCTTCGGAGGTGATGAATGGTAGTTAGATATACAGCACAATGGGGATGGGAGAAGTAAATTCTGGCCAGAACAGTGTAAACTCCTACTTTTAATAGGAATGCTATGTAATGGTTGGTTACTGTCCATGCTGAGCAGACAGGTCTTTGCTTGTTAAGGTCCCATAAAAAAAGACACTCCTCTCCCTTACAGTAAATTACAATCATCTTAGTTTATCTAACACAGAAGATGTTAGATCTGAATATTCCAGTATTGCCAACTAGGTGTTTAAGCCCCTATGCCATCCTCTCCACTAGAGAGGCTTACGCCAGCTCCCGTAGAAATCCCATGCAAATTTAGGCTGTAATCATTTGCATCATAGCCACAAGAGGGTGTCCTGAGATCATCTAATGTTTGGTGTGATGACAAGTTCATCCTTAACAGGCAGTTGTAAAGTTCTCACTTCTGTTCATTGAAGAAGAGGAGCACAAGGAGATGTTGGCTTATTATGATTACACAGCATGAATGATGGTGCAGTACCCACTGTTGAAAATGATCTCACAAATCAACTGACAGGCAGGTCACAAGCTCTACCGAAAGCCTGCATCTCTTTCAAAACATAGACACATGACTTTCAGCGAGGCCCTGTGCAAGTGAAAATGCTGTATGCTGCTACATACACATTGGTAGCATGCTTTCTCTTTTTAAATGTTTACTAGAACTCTCTCTCTCTGTCAAACAGTGCTTGGAGTTGAGATTTCGCAAAACTTCATGCATGAAATCCCAACTTCAGTACTATAAAGGGGGATGGTTTTGGTTTACTGGCCCTCTGACTTACATCATATTTGTTCAGTTTACAGATAAAAAGATGGCCTTTCTAAATGTCAACAGTGTACACACTGCCTGGGATCTGAAAATCAAGTTGGATTTTATTTATTTTTTTGTCTTGGGCATTACTTCCAGTGAAAAAAAGACTAACTAGAACTTAGTTAACAGTTCTGTTCAGAACACAGGCGCTGGAAATGAATTCATCTTCCTCTCCAATAGCTTTGTTGGCTCAGCACAGCTAGTGTGAGTAAAATTATTATCGTCAGTATAGAGAAGAGACAGGGAGCAGAACCGTTGAGTTAAAAAATGCCATTATTAGGTCACATTAAATCTAAAACATAATTCAGATGTATTTGTATTTTTCTCACACTATGTTCCTCCACGGTATATTTCACATAGGATAATATTACCATGGTACCAGACTATTCATGGAAATTAGCATTTAAGAACTTTTTATTTAGCTACAATATATTATCATTAATACTAGAATCAGAGTAATAACGGATTGCTGATAAAGCATCCAGGGTGGAAAAATGCATGACAGTTAGAAGATAGACTTAATGGCTCCTATGGAGCCATTATGGCTAATCTCGGAAATAATGTTCGTTCCTAAAATTAGTATGAATACTCAAATCCGTATTTATCCTGTGGATCATAAGAGTCATGAACATTTACAGTTTATACTTAAGTAGATTTTTTAAAATATAAAATGTGTCAAAACACAGGTTGGTGACTGGCTCAGAATACAAAGTTAGTGGGACAAATTATGCTCTCGATTACTCCAGTGTAGGTAAGTTCAGGGTAACTCTACTGTGCTCAGTGTAGTTATTTTGGATTCACACCAGGTAACTGAAAGGGAAATCTGTCCCTTGTATTTCTAGATTGTCAGTTCAAGCACAGCTCAGGTTGGCCGCAAATGAAAGTTAGAATCTGATGGCCTCTGAAATGTTGGTGATTAGAAGCTAAATGTCTCCATTACAAGAACCACCATCAAAGTTAGTGCTAAATGGAGCCTTTGTTACAATCCTAGCAGAAAGCCCAAGAAATGAATGGGTAGGGAGAATAAGCGACCCCTTTGTACTTCGGCACTGACCTCTCACAGAAATGGCACTGATTTAGCTAAATCAGTTTCTAAACTGATGTGCTTAAATTGATACATCCACTGTATGTAGGCACTCAGAATAATTTAAGAGTGGCTAATAGCAAGTTAGTTTAATTCAGTGTTAAAACTAAATTGATATTATCCACTCCTAATCCAATAAATATATATACCAATTTAACTACATTGATTTAAACACTGATTTAATTATATCAGTGCCATTTCTGTGTGTAGACTGGGCCCTAAACGAGCCCCCTCAAGGCTCAAGGGAAGTGTGGAGGCGCATTGACCATGAAGATTGAGCTACTACAGCCTCTGCTTAACTGGGAGCACTTTGAACTGTGAAAGGATACATCAAACTCTATGGGCAGATCCTGGCCCCCGTTGTGTCTTTTGCTCAGCCTCAGTAATATGAAGAAACTACATGGGCCCAGCTGGTTTTCACGAAATTGTGTTTATTAGCTGCACACAGGCAGGCAAGGCTTCACTATCTCCATAACCAGCCCCGGCTGATTGCGAAACACAGAACACACTAAGCACCACTAGAGGGCTCACAATCCCCATACAAAACTAATGTATGAGGTTATGACAGGAGGTGAGAAAGAGCTAAGCAAGGGCTGAGGTGATGGAATCATCTTCAAAAACCCAGGGTGGGATGAGTTAAGCACCTCTGTGCAGTCTAGGCACAGCCGCAATTCCACACATACACAGGGTGAACTCCCAAAGCTCGCTGACCCACCGGTCAGCCCCCCACCAGCTGACCCACAGAGAGAACCACCACCAGGTAAGTCCCCTATGTGGCCTCCCAGCCTTTGCCCAGTGGGAATGCAACATTCTTTCTTTCCACTGCATTTTGAGCTTTCCACAGCTTGGCAGGAGGCCACAGGATCTGGTCTCAAAGTCATCCCCCTTATTTAAAAAAATTAGCATAGTTCAGGCGACCTGAAAGATGCACCGTTTACAGAGGCAATTAACATGTTTTAAAATGGCCCCACAGTGTACGGATTTTGCCAGTCCTGACTATGCATTCACACCAGCCAATCCGTTTTCTTCCCTAAACAAAGTACGTTTGATAAACTCTCCAAAAAAAAAGGGGGGGGGGGTAATGGGGCATTTTTAAAGCTGTTGTACAACTCAGCCCAAAGCTGTGACATGAACTAGCAAAGCCAGATCATTTAGAGGTGAAGCTGACAGCCCATCTGCCACCCATGCCATTGTGCCTCTCCTTCCTTTTGTACAGCCCCCTCAGATATAGATTGAGTCACCTTTTTGAATTCTTGCACAGGGCTGCAGTCAGGAAACTCTCTTTAATGTCAGTGGGAGTCAGGGAGCTACAGCCCCACCCAAGGCTGTGAAAAGTATTCCTCAATGTCAGCCCGAGCTTTTCATTCCTCCCCTCCGCTTGATAAGACAGTTGGGCTGAGAGTTTCAAAGCTGCCTAAGGGATCTAGATGTCCAATTCCCACAGGAATCTAAATCCCCTAGGCATCTTTGAAAATCCTAATATTTAAATATTCACCATGGGCCCAATCCTGAGGTCTCCCTGTGGCATCATTTACAGCTGTGTAAAGTGGGTGAAAAAGCACTATCAAACAAGAATGGTGGGCTCCTAGACTCACATTGTCTTTTCTTTGCACAGGCAGACATGACCTGACAGGCGAGTGGTGGAGAATCAGCCCCTCCCTCTTTACTCAGTCCAAATCCCATAAAAGTCAGCACATTGATTTTGATCACACTTACTCCAGTTATACACCAGCGTAAGTTAACACCTAATAGAAACTGGTGTGAGAGGAGGGGCAGGACTGTTGGGACTGAGCAAATTGGGAGTAAGGACTTCAGGATGTGGCTTTATAGCCATAATTTAGATGGAGCAAGCCTAATTCTGATCTCACATCTACCAGTATAAATCACAAGTAACCACTTTGAAGTCAATGGATCGGGATGGCACTGAACCTGCACTCCTTTCCCATGTAGGACTCTCAAGGAAGGCATTAGAACATAGGAACTGCTGGACTGGGGCAGACACATGATCCTCAGATCCACTATCCTGTCTCCCACAGTAGCCAGCACCAGATGCTTTGGAGGAAGGTATAAGAAATTCCAGCAGGCAGATGGGGGAAATCTGACTCTCATGAAAGCTTCACCCTGCCTAATCCCTAATAGCTAAGAGATTTGCCCAAGCCCGGAAACATGAGGTTTTATCTCTCTTCCAATGCTTGGTTAGCATTAACTGTAATAACTGGATATTCTGGTTGGCCATCTACATGTTCAGCCCTCTTTGCCTCTTGCTAAATTCTAGGCTTAATACAAAGTCTGAAAGGAGAAAACTGCTGTTCTGCCATTATATTAGCAATGGGAATTATGTACGTGGACTGAAGGAGAATAGAATCCTTGTAGTTTTATGACTAAAGAACTGTTAGCAATTATTTTTTTTTTTTTTTGGTGAAATGTTTTACTTAGAACAACTAACTTGACAACTGGAGAAAAGGAGAGAAGATAACAGAGATACATCATCCAATTTATTAATGTAAGTGTATGAAGCCACATAGACAATACAAGACCACAGTACAAAAGATGATCATGAGAAGGACAACTTATATTCGAAGGTCAGAAAGAACTACGAGACAAGGCTCCGACTTAGCACTGCCATTCACCATTCAGATTTAATTCCTTAGTTATGCCATTGCTCAAGAACAAAACCCAGTACGTGTCCATGAGATGCCAACCTTTCTCAATGTGACTGAGTATTTTTGGTGTGAACTATAGTTCCTATGGAAACAAAACTTAGCAGCATTATTGGTATTTTCCATATGATCATGCAATTTCCACTCTGCTCAGGAATAGAAACCCATGTGATCCCTGAGCAAATCCAAGCATGTGGGCAGGGAAACATTTCCAGTTGTGGGATCCAAGGGTGGAGCAAATAGAGTAATAAATTAGAGGCTCAGTTTTAGAAAATCCAGCATGATGATGATGGGCCAGATACTGAGTTGGTGTAAACTGGCAGAGCTCATAGAGTTCCATCAATTTACACCACTTGAAAATCTGGCCTGAAAACTCTAACGCTGAAATCCAGTCTGGATTCCTAGGGCCTGATCCTATTCTTACTTACACTAGCATAAATTAATAGCAACAGCACTGAAGTCAATGGAGTTAATTCAGTGTAAAAGTGGTGTAAATGATCAGGGCCCTGCTTGAATTTGACAACTCTGGTCTATTTGACAAGCTCTGAACCCAGTTCAGCAGCAGAAGCAGAGATTCTCCAAATGCACAGGAACTCATTAGAATTAGCACTCCAATCCAATTTTAATGGATCGGAGTGCTAATTCTAACGAGTTCCTTGCAATGAATGAAAACTCCCCTTGACAAACTTTGGGATAGATTTTTATACAACACACCGTGAATGCCCTAAAAGGAGCTCTAAAGATTCAATGTATTCACTGGGACAGTCTCATCAGGGGCCCGATCCAAAGTCTTGGAGTGCAGTAAACGGGAATCTTTGTCTTTCCCCTGACTGCACTGGGCTTTAGATCAGGCCCAAAAAGGACAGGGCTTTGGCAGGAGGCAGTGTTCAATGTCGTTGAAGGAACACACATTCGGGATGGTAAATACTAATTTTTGCTTATTGAAAAAAAAAGGAAAGAAAGAAAACGATAGAAATTTAACTACATCCCAGAAATAGTCATTACCATCCACAAATAAGGGTGAGAGAGCGAACAGCACCATAAATACTCAATTCCCAAAAAACTTGTCAGCAAATCTTAAACAGATTCCAAATATTGATAAATGCAGAAGGAACTGCTATTCCAGAGTCAAAGCACTGCTGCCTAGGGCGGGGACACTACAGGGTGCAGAGGGACTGTTTCCCTCTCTTTCACAAGGGACAGTGCTAATGCGGTTCCCTGTGTGCCCGGAGTACAATGAAGGAGATGGATGCATGACTTGAAGAGCTAGGCCTGCCCTGCCTTCACACAGCTGAGCTACTAGTGCCTGGAGGCCACTACTGAGTAGAGGGCATGTGACACTTCCCAAAGGAGTGACATGCTGCTTTGGACACTTTCCTTCCATTATGACTGCCTCTACCTCCTCGCATTATACTGCCAGCCTCCATGGCCCTATATCTCTCCTATCCCCCAGAACACCTATTCCTCTGCCCAGGTCTAGCTAAAGCCAGCTACTGAAGTGCAGTATTAAAATACAAAGCAGACAGATGGGAAGGGATTAGGTGACAAAAATAAAGCTGCTGGTCTAACACCTCTTTTAATCAGAAAGGATGTATGGTGGTTTTTTGTTTTGTTTTTTTGCTGGGGATTTCAGACAGGATGAGTCATTTTTCCTTTAAACCTCAGGACTGCTAATACATGTATCTATATATCAATCATTTTGGTTACAGCTGGGGTAATTCAGAGGTCAACAGATAATGCAGTAGAGAGATTTTTATGAAAATCACTTCTGGAGCCAGGAAATTACCAAAAACAAAAAAAAAATCACAGAAAATATATCAAATTGCATGCTTGTCTAATTAGGACATTATTGTGAAAAATGCCTGGCATTGATTTTTTTTCCCCTTTTCTCCCCTTTCTAAATAACTGTGGAATAGAAATCGCAGGGTGAACATTTTTCCAAGCTGCCCTAACTATGTGCCAAATAGTTTAGAGCAGCTGAGGCCATATTTTGTCTATTGCCTATTAAATAAACTAAAAGCCAAAAGAGTTAGCAATAAACAAGCACAGGATTTTATGGTTGATGGTCCTAATCAGATTTGATTCCATGCCGATATGTTTTCATTGGTTTGAAAGCATTTGTTGTGATGATCTGGCATGGTGAACAGTTTATCTTATGCCCAAATTAACAGTCTGGCACTGGTAAGTGAATGAAAAACATGATAATGGTGTGATCAGAAGAGGTGACAGCCTCTGGCACATCTGGTACCCACCTTGGAGACCAGTGAGGGATGTCTGCACTGCTCCCAGTGTTCCATGGCCTCTGCACTCAAGGTGGAGGCTTCTTCTTTTGCTAATAAAATCAGAATATTTACGAACAGCCCTTCTGAAGAGAAGTGTCTACATGCTCCTCTGGGCATCAGCAGTGGAAACCAGCCCTCATGGAGCAGCTAAGAACTCCCCTGACACAGATTTATTGGGGGGTGTAGAGCTGGGACAGTAACCTGCTTCAGCCATCCACACAGGGGGTATGAAGGGGCATGTATGGGGCAGATGGGGGGTGCATTGTGCATAGTAATCTGCCTGATTCGTAGCTAGCACAGCAGTCCCTGTGCAGCGCCACTGAAGTTGGCATAATTTAAGAGCAACCTACGAGCTGCTGTAAATTATGCTGGAGACCATTTTGGGCCATGGTCAGCCCAAGATTGGCTTAGAGCCACATTCTGCTCCCCAACTTCTCTCCTCAGCTGCATCAAGTATAAATTCTGTGCAGCTGAGGACTGAGCCCTGTATCTCAGTGGCACCATGCCAACATCACAGTCCTGGTCTGGAGCCAGGCCTGCTTAATCCATCATTGAGCCAACCCTTCTGCTATAGCGGTGGGGGTAGGTCCTTCTATTGGAGAGTTACTATGTTAAAACATTCTCTCGCTCCATGCTGTTGAATAGAAAAGCCACCATCAACATTTTGCTAATGGCTTGACCAGTGGAATTTCACTGCTCCAATTCTAGTGCTAACCAGACAGCCACGGGTCGTACTGGACATTCAAAGTGACAGTGGCCTATGTTGTCGTTTTTCATGTGGACACATGCATTTACGTGTGGCCTATATATAACATTTCTAAGGTGCCGCCTTCATTCCTAAGTACTCCTAAATCACCAGGAGGGTGAGGCCAGAATATTGACTGCTTTCCCTCTATGTTTTGTACGTGAAAATGGGTGTTTGTTTTCTTTATGTTCAAATACATACACACCCACATCCAAAGGGAAGAACCTGTTCCCCCGCTGGTGTAAATCAACATAGCTAATTGAATTCAAAAGAACTGCGCTGACTTACACCGGCTGAGGATCTGGGCCCCTATCCTATCCTTTTTAGAAATACCAGGCAGATAAAGGCACAGGCCAAGCCTGACATGGCAATCAACGGTAATCTCAGAGAGAGAGGAGAGTGAAAAGGTTTGCTAGACTTTGAAGACATACTAACCCTTCTCTTGTGTCTCTGTCCATATTAAACTTGGGACAATTGTTGGTAAACCAGCCTATTAAGTCTGCAAGTCAGTGCAAATAAGAGAGGTGGTGACAGGATGATCAGTTGCAAACATGTTCCAGCTGTTTTAAAGACTAAGGAACCACTTTATAAGCAACCTGATTTTCTTGGTAAGAAGTACAGTGGATCTTACTCTGTTCTCATGCATAGGCAGAACTCCCAGGAATGCTAATAGGAGTTACATACACATACATCAAGAGAGAATAACCTTTTGTCAGCAATGAGGACAGTTCAGACCTGTGGTACAGAAATTTTACTCGCAGTGCACTGTCAGACTTCTATTGTGGTTCCTTATTTGTGCACCTTATTCCAGATCCATCTTTATTGTCCTCCTTTATCTAGCATTTCCTTAATTAGGTCTACGTAATAATAAGAGACTTGTCCCAAGATGACTTACAGGTGTACTTCTCATGCGATGAATTCTCTGTAAATACAGACTCATGAAGCAAATACTTATGTAAACAATGTGGGAAGAGTTCCCGATAAGACTCATCTGTTTATTAAATGTGAGCCAATCCTCAGAGATGCTTAGTACCTGAATCTCTCCTTGGAGTCAGTGGGAGTTCTGGGTGTTCAGCCTCTTTCAGGATTTGGCCCTGTAGATTTGACCATCATCGTTGATCATTTGCAGCATATCCGAACACTAATGGAATAGGCATGGGGAAGACATTGCTCATGTCTAAAGGGGGCAGGGGAAAATGAAGCAGGGGTGGAAAGTTCAAATAGGTTCATGGAACAAATACTTAGGAAGTTTTGCGGGAGAAGTCACGGATACAAATGAAAATTCCTGGGGAAGCTTTAACTGGTAGGACTGGGACTTATGTGGCAGTTACACTAGTCGCATAATGATTCTAGTTCCTTACACTGTGACCACAGCTTGACTGCTGGTGTGCTGAAACCACTCCTTATCATGCTGACCAATAATGTCTCATTGTTTCCTTGTATTCCCCGCATCTGACTGTCTTTATTCATCTATTGTCTCTTGTCTTATAGTTAGATTGTAAGCTCCTTGAGGCAGAGACTGTCTCTTTTTTCTGTGTTTGTACAGCACCTAGTACAATGGGGTTCTGGGTCATGACTGGGGCTCCTAGCTGCTATTACAATACAAATAATAATAATAGTGCCACAATAGGCTCTCTCCTCAGACTTGCATCTCTTTTTACTAAATCTACCTTTTCCTAAATAAACATGTTTTGTGCTTAGTGCAAGGGAAGTTCCACTCTCTACTTGTGTCGGAGTTCCATTATTTCTCACTAACATTGATGGTGTATAGGCTAGAATTCCATGAGAGGTCTTGTTTGTACAGTTCCTTTTCAGGACTCCGCAGCCAAAAACATCTAGTAAAACTTTTCACCTGTAGTTCTTTCCTTTAATAAATGGGAGTGGGGCCTGAACATACTGATGGTGTCATTAAGGGCATATAGGAGGTGAGCAATTGAGCTATGAATCAACATTGGCTTGTAGAATGGACAGAAATGCACTATAGTGCCCAATACAGAAATTGCAGGAAACAGGAGCCCAGTGGTGCCTGGTTGGGTGAGCACCCTACCTGAAGGAAATCCAAATGAGAGAGTCTATTGTGTAAGCTTAAATAGCTTCAAGAGATCCCCATAGCCCACCAAAGCAATAATGGAGCCAAGAGCACACCCCTCCTGAGGCCTACCCTGCCTGAAATTTTGTATACATGGATCTAAAATATTTTAATAAATGCATTGCCACATAGCAACATCACAGCTGGAATCTGCACACCAGGACCATTCAGAATTTTGTGATACACTTCTGTTCCTCCTGCTACAAAAATACAGGTCTCCACCACTTGAGCTGAAGGAGACTCTCCATCAGCTGCTGGCAATGTACGGTCTAAAACCATAATTAACCAATTCCAATTACATCCAGTTCAAGGCAATGAGGCTCATTCCACTAGCCAGATAATAAACAAATAAATATAAAAATACCTAGCTGTTATATAGCACTATTCCTCAGTAGATCTCAACGTGCCCTAAAAAGAGGTCAGTCTCATTATTCCTATTTTACAGAAGGCAAAACTGAGGCACAGGACAGTGCCTGAGGTTATCCAGCAGACCAGGGCAGAGCTGGGAACAGAAGCCAGGTCTCCTGACTCCTTTGCCAGTGTTCTAATAACCACTAGGTAACCGTGCCTCCCATGGCAGAAGTTGCTACAGCTTAAGCTAAAGAGGTACGCTCTCAACAGATGTAGACAAGAAGATTAACTTAATGCTGTGACTGGCGCATAAGTGCTTGTATAAGAACAAATATCTTGGTCAGCACTGGGGATTGAACCTGGAACCTCCACAGCTCAAAGCTGCACAGCTTGAGCTAAAGGACTAAGCTTATTATAGAATATAATATTCTGTTATTAGGAAGTCTAAGGAACCCATTTTTTTTCTATCAAATGAGTGCTTGCCTGCTACTGTTCCGTATGCCGATTCCTGCTTCCCAGGTAAAATGGCCATCATGCTTCAGAAATCTAGATTCCTGTACTGTTTTTCACAAGTTAGGTCCACATTTAGAAATAAGCCAAATAACAAATAGATGATCGATACTGCACAACAATTAGTACACAGGGCCAGAAATTCAGCTGGGTAAATTGGTGCAGCTCCATTTAGGTCAATAGAGCTATATAGTAGACCAGTTTACACCAGCAGAGGACCTGACACAGAGTGAATAAGGAACTGAATGCTGTTTACTTTTACAATAGATGAGGCAGTGACTAATTTGGATGACAGCTTCCAAATGCAGCAAGAAGCATTTAAGAGGCTATTCCTGTCCCTAATCCTTGTGTGGACTGGGCACATCTTTGGATAACAGTTGAAAAGGACCAAAGCCAGATCTCACAGCTGCAGTGACCGTGACGACACATACTGGAACTCCAGATTTTCCATTTGAAAGGCCTACTCTTATTTAGTTCTGCGGCAGAGCTAAATTAACCTGGAAGCCAAGACAGCAGGCCAGAACGACTGAACAGCTGGAGAAGAACTAGAGCGTAGCAGCTGAAAATAAACTGTGTTTAGACAGTGTGAATATAGCCTAATAACAATGAAGTGATGTAAGCCTGAAGCATATCTTCAGTGATGAATACAATTTGATATAAACAACTCTGATAGCAACTCTATGCCATATTTTGCTACAAAAATCAGACACTAACACAAAAAGAGGCTATCCAAGATCTGTAATGGCTTTCTTAGCCACATGCACATAGACAAACAGTGGAAAACTGCAACTTGTGCTTGAATAGTAAATAAATAATAATAATAAAGAAGGGTCCTGAAAAATCACAAGACGTAAAAACAAGCACACAGCTTACCTTGTTACCTACGGTACCTGATAGAGTTTCTAAATGAGTTATTAATTCTGAATATCACTGATATTTTGGGTGAAGAAATTCAGAAAGCAAGCAGTATCTCAGAGAGCATGTTTATGCCACCAGGCAATAATGTTATATAGTGCTTTACGCCAGTAGATCTGCAAGCACTTTACAGAGGAAGTAAGTATCATTATCCCCATTTTACAGCTGCGGAAACTGAGAAGCAGGGAGATGAAATGACTTGCCCATGGTCACACTGCAGCCCAGTGACAAAGCCAGGAATGGAATCCAAGTCCCATACCAGTGCTCTATCCACTGGGAAACACTTCCTCCCATACCATAATCTACCTAGATACTGTAAGGTTGATTCAGAACTTTGAGTTTCCGTAGTTATAGTACTTCAAGGAATGAGAGTTTCCTATGTTATTCAGGGATTGGGGAATTTGATTTTCCCCCCACATTGGAAATGGATCAGTTCCAAGTACAGTATATAGGAAATTTGCATTCATTAGAAATCCCTAATCCATGGTTCTGACCTCTGGACTGGATTCATTAGAAAGGCTTTGTAACTGATTGCAGTGGAATCATCCAAAGCAACCTCATACTCATTAGAAATAACCCCTTGGAATTAGCTGCTAAAATATGTTGGATTTCAACAGATTTTTCTTCCGCTTCATTGAAAATCGACAAGCATTATATAGCAGAGGAGTTGTAATACAGGGAGAGGTCATCACCATTCATTTTAATGAAGCATTTGTTGGAATCTGGATTCATTAGAAATGCAGATTCTGCAGAGCATTACTAACAAACCTAGGTCTCAATGAGCAAAGCACTTTGTTTCAGTGTTTCCAATGAATCTAAGTGTCAGGTCCATTGACTTCCCACTAAAAACTCAGATATACTAAAAGCTGTAGAACTTTATTAACTGTTAAAGGAATCAAATTATTCTTTTGGGTACACTTGTATAAATCTTAGAATTACTCTGCATTTATACTAGTGTAACTGTGGGCAGACTTTGACCATATGTATCTTTTGAAACACTGGTTTCCCTTATATGAACAGACATTTGTTCAAATATTAAAATGTACCAGTTCATGTTAAGGACTAGCCTTCAGAATATGGGGCCAGGTCCTAAACTGGTATAAAATGAACATAGCTGCAGTGACTTAATTAACGTGCTGTGATTTACACCAGCTGAGTAGCTGGCCCTGAAGCTATAATGGTCCTCTGTATATTTCTTTCTTAGATCTAGCAACAGGAGGAACACATGTTTTCCTTCACATTTTAAAAAGAAACAGGGTCCCCAAATTTCATCTTGAAGTGAACTATGAACTTCATACAGGGCCCAATCAAACTAGACTGAAGTTACTGGGCATCTTTCCACTGACTTCAGTGGGAGTCAGATCAGCTCCTTACATGGGGCTTGCAAAGATAATACTGGCACATCATTAAGTACTGCATTCTAAGCATCCCAGGTTATTGTACTGAAATCTTTATGGAATACATTTTTCATTAAATGCAACACAAATATAGAACCACACATTTTTTATACCCCAGAAAGTGAAGTGGGTGTTACTAACGACTTCCACAGGACAAAAGGAAACACAGACTTAGCACCCTACCCTAGCTCTGGCAAGTAGGCATCAAGTGAAAAGGATCCAGTAGCAGAACGCTTGAGTCTCCAAGTATATTTTAAATAAACTATAGAGAACACAGCATTGCCAAAAAGAGGATTCTTTAAATTAAATATATAGAAAATCCTAGGCACTATTGTAACGTTACATACATAGTACATAATTAATGTCCTTCCTGAGAACAGCTTATGCTACTGTCTTTTGCTATTTTCCTACAGACATTCTTTGGAGATCTTTCAAAAAGAGCATCAAATTCCCTAATGACTGGAACAAAGCTTAATATTATCTTAGGGAGGACACAGAAAGGATTGTTTCATAGTTAAGTCACAGGATTGGAATTCAAAACTCCCTGTTCTGCAATGACCTTGGTCAAATCACTTGAATGTCTCTGTACCTGTAAAAAGGGGTTTGTATTTACTTATTTCACAGTGTTCCAAGGATAAATTCTTTAGCATTTGTGAAGCACTTTCAGATCATCAGATAGATAGTGTTATAGAAGTGTGACTCATTGCCATTAAGTATTTCTTTACACCAGAAGAAGGCCAAACCACATTATTGTATAGACATCCACTTTTATGTGGTAACATCATATTTTGCCCACAGGGTTTTGAAGGAAGTATTAAATTCTCTTACCAATATATATATACCTTGCAATACTTTTGGCATATGTTTAAACCTGGCAATGTTAAATGTATTATTGCTCTAATCTCACTTCAAGGTGAGGAATTGATGAGATCTGTCCGAAAAAATATGAAACAAACAAACAAAGGATAGTCCAAAGGGGGCCTGTGACATAACAGCGAAGTTCTAATGAGAGTGATGTGATACTGTGTTTGTAAGTGATACAACATTTTAGGAAGTCCAGGCTACACAATGGAGAAAGTTCCAGGGTCAGCATGTGTGTATGTACTGCACACCACCCACAGGGTAACACACTGCTATAATATAAATCATTCCAGATGTCCAAGTGAGTCTCGGACAGATGCCCAGTGAACCCAGGATATGTGAATAAGGATGGCTGAATTCCTTGTTCATATCTGCCCTTCAGTGGTCTCATAAGAGAATTTTTTTTTAAGGCAAGAAGGCAACTTTTATATGTCATGTTATGGATTACAATTAAATCCACATTCCTTTTACTAGCAAAACAAAGACATTTACATTCATTTTCACTATATTTAAAAACCTTCAATAGGGACCCAGCTATTTTTTCACTGCAGTGTTTGCAATGCAAATATCTAGGACATAACATAGTCTCACTTTCTGTGGGCCTGACCCAAAGCCCTCCAAGTTGAAAGGCTCAGATTGACTTCAATGGACTTTGGATTGGGCCCTGTGGGTAACGGTCTCAAAAGCTCCGAAGGCTACATTGACACAGGGATAAAAGATGCGCAGCACAGCCATGGCTGGCCTGATTCGGCTGACTTGGGCTCAGGAGGCTCAGGCTGTGGGGCTAAAAATTGGTGTAGACGTTTGGGCTCAAGCTGGATCCCCAGCTCTGGGCCCCTCCACCCTTGCAGGGTTCCACAGCTCAGGCTCCAGCCTACGGTCTACTCTGCACAGTGATCTTTCAGCCCCATAGCTCGAGCCCTGTGAGCCGGAATCAGCTGACTCGGTCCAGCTGCAGGTTTTTATCCCTGCGTAGACATAACATAACTTAGGTTAGGATACTAAACAGATTCAAGATACTAGAGGAAGTAAATGGGAAGAATTATTGTGTAGACCCAGATTTCTTTGCAAGCCTCACAAGTAACAAGTTCGTGTACAGGGTAGGGTTCACTTTAGTTTACTACATAAAAAAAACGTTCAGGGTATGTAACGGGGTGCCCCCTCCACTCCTGTCTTCCTCCATGCACAAGACTGGTTAGAGATTCTCTGCCTGTGAACATCATGGTTGGTTTATTTACAGTGTCCCAACACCTGTACAGCACTGTGTGGCACCTTAGCTACAACAACATATTATTCCTCAGCCCTTTAAACCCTTAGCTCTGACTCTCAAAGCCAGCCAGTCTGCCTGCTTGCTTCTACTCCCTATCCGTGGCCACATAAAGTCGCGGGACCTCCTTGTCAACCTCTTAGCCCTGGCCAAAATGTCCATCTACAAAATCCAGGGAGAGGAGGTTGGCTGACGGGGTCTCCTGTGACTGTGGGGCCTATTTCCGATCCTCCTCCGCTCACGCATCCGGGCAGAGTTCCTCTGGGCGGCATCCACTGGCTCCCTTGACACCTTCAAGGCGCAATGGGCGCTGTCCGGGGTTCTCTGCTCAGTGTCCCTGTTTAGCCCTTCGTTTAGCCCTCTGACC
Source organism: Macrochelys suwanniensis (assembly GCA_033296515.1). Taxonomy (NCBI): domain Eukaryota; kingdom Metazoa; phylum Chordata; order Testudines; family Chelydridae; genus Macrochelys; species Macrochelys suwanniensis. Next base: position 93,951,410 of record CM065782.1, on the reverse strand, counting down.
TCACTCCTGTCCCTGTTTTATCTTTAGTTGTCCCCCGTACTGACTTGGTATCCCGGTCCTGTGGATACTGCCCTTCGGCTTGGGGGAGGTCCTTTAGTAGTGGGCGGGTGGATCCCAATAGGTCTACTCCGAGTTAACAGGCTAATTAGTGCTTTAACTCTCCCCAGCTCATTCTAATCCATCAATTAGGCAGTTTTGTCCCCTGAGTTTACTCCAGGGCGATTTAATTGATACAGTGATCAGAGTGCTGGTACAGCAGCTGTTGCCCAGCACTCTGTTACAGGGTAATGTCCCTTTGCTCCTTTCTGAGAGAAAAACGAGGAGGGAAAATATTGTACAGCAGAGTATACTTATAACTGATTTAACTAACAAAACATATTTCTTAAGGGCCAAATCCTGGGAGCAGCACAGGCTGTGCGTTGGTTATCCCCAGAGAAGAGGAGTGTGGTTAGTGAGGGAAGATTGCTCCTCCACACTGACTCCCGCTACACTCTGCAGTTATTTTTACTTCTTACCCTGCCTGCTGAGATGGTACCCAAGAGTGTCAATTCCAGTGATGTGATGTGTGGCCCTGTAAGAAATGAGAACACCAACTCGTTTAGCCTAGATCAAAGCTAACAGTACAACCTCTGCTCCTATACAGCACTTTTCACCAGTAGATTTCAAAGCACTTTACACAGAAGTCAGTGTCACCATCCCCACTTTACAGTGGGGAAAACTGAGGTACTAGGAGAGGAACAGACTTGCCCAAAGTCATCCAGAAGGCCAGTGCCAGAGGTAGGAGTAGAATCCAGCCTCCCAAGTCCCAAGCCAGTGCTCTATCTAGTAGGCATCTCTGTCTCCCATACCACAATATATCTAAATGCTGGAACATTGATCCAGAACTTTGTTTTTCCAATGTTTTAATAGTTCAAGGAGTGTGAATTTCCTTTGTTATTCAGGAGCCTTTAAATGGGAATGACTTTCCAGTTACCACTGACCTCGACCAGAGTTAAACTGGCCACAGTCTCTGTATCCCACGGCCAAAACCCCGAACCACCCAGTCCTCTAAGGCATGTGTGTGTCTGTAAAATCAAAGCACTTCTTCATCATCTTAAGAATTTCATAACTTTGCTTTCAGAAAGGGAGTGAAGGTCGGTATTAAACCAAAAATGTTTCAAGTTTTCCTAGTACAACATTAAAAACATTTGGGGCCAGATTCTCAGCTCGCATAAATCAGCGCAGCTTCACAGACTTCAACAGAGCTACATTGACTTACACCAGCTGAGGAACTCGCCCTTTTATTATTCTCCCAGCAGGAAGGTTACATAAAAAGCTTTAAAAAAAATTTAAAAAACAGAAAAACCACACACACAATAAGCCCACCACTTGGGGGTAATTTCTGGTTTAAAATGGATTTTGTTACTTGTTTAAATCATCTTAAATATTTTGTCTCCACTGAAGCAGCCAAAAAGTAATGCAATATTCAGCCTGACAGAAAATAACTCCATACATGGAGATAAATTAACCAGGGTTCAATACAGACCAGAATCAGGCTTTGACAGTTTGTCTGGGCTTCTGTGTCCTGACTTCTGCAGAGCTTGGGTGTGATTCAGCAGCAGAATGCCTCTCTCCACAACACTCCTTGGGACTTGTGCTCAGACCTTTGGCATCCCCACTCCAATAGCGCTGCTCACACAGTCATGTCTTTTTCATGCCAAATTAGGGAAGGCAACCCACTCTGATGAGCTAGAGAGAAACCTGGACAGTTGTGTTAATTGGCTAATACCACCCCATGCATGATTGTCCTTTCAAAAACATATGTCTCCCTGAATGTATTGTAAATATTCACTTGGAAGCAGGCCATAAGTTCTGATCGCTCCTTAGATCTATAGTCATACAGTCAAAGAAAAGACTTGTCACCTAGCCCACTCCACCCTCAATGAAGGATTTTTCCCTATATTATATTCTCCAGTTCTTTGCCCACATCAGCTTTGTATGGTTCCACCACTTCCCTTGTACATTTACTTCACAGTACCATAGGCCATGAGAGTTTTTGCCCTGATACTATTCCTTTTAAGCTACTGTGGGCCGGTTGTCTTTGTGCTGTAGGGCAAAGGATGAACTTAGCACGTATATTGATTGGGCATAAAGAGGCTAGCAGCCTACGGGCCCAGGCAGCTTTGGGACACCAGTAGCAGCGGTGTTCTCTGTGCCTTTGTGACCTCAGGAGTGAGATATTAGGTATGGTCACCGCAGCCTGTGGAAAATAGTGCCAATACTCGGTGCCATTGCCCTTCCCTCTCACCCATGGAATAGGGACTGAAATGTTATAGCTTAATGCAATATAAAATCCTTCCCCCCATTGTCCCTGGCGGGCCATTCTCACCACGGCTGGGGCCAGAGAGCAGTGCTGTGCTGAGGCACTCCAAAGCTGAAGTGTCAATAAGCATGTTATATTGAAATTGTTTACGGGAATAATAGAAGGGAATTTTGAAACTTATCTTTCCCTTGTGACTGTAAGTCCAGGGGCACATCTGTCTGTTTTAATCAGCATCTTCTGGAGTGGCAGCCTTGAGGGATCCCTCCCCTCCACACTACTAGAACACCTGACCCTAACGAGGAGGAGAAAGAAGAGGATGAGGTAGAATGTGTTCAATGGTGCAAGTAGAATTCATTTCTTACCGGTACGCTGCACTTATGGGAGGGACACAAAGGGGTGGCACCAGCTAAAGGAGGGACATGTGACCTACCCACGTGACACCCCCCCATGTGACTCCTCACCACCGCACCCCCAGCCCGGGGCCCCCGCGTTCTCCCCATGATCCACCCCACGTTACCTGGTGGGGGGCTCTGTCCGCCTCCCGCTGCGCTGGAGACTTCTGAACCGCAGGGCTCTCCAGAACCGCAGTTGCAAAAGGAGCAGAACATGGGGCTGCTGGGCAGCCCCACACTGGCAGCTCCTCTGGCGCAGCTGTACCGGCCCCGGTCCCCACCCCAGCCCTGACCTCTGGCAGGGCTGCTGTACGGACCCCAGACAGAAGACGCAGCTGTGTGGAAGGGCAGGAGGCGCTACAGCTGCACCAGAGGAGCTGCTGGCATGGGGCCATCCAGCGGCCCCACACTGTGCTCCTTCTCTGTCTTTCTGGTACAGAGAACCAGCTCTAAATAGCTTACTGGTACAGCGTACTGTACCGCTGTACTTGCACCACTGGATATGGTCTGCAAGATGCTGCGTCAGACCACGAACAAAGAGTATGGAGGGCTAATATGCCCAACAGCATAGAGAAGGACAGAGGACAGGAAAAAGGCCCAGGAGTCTCGGGCCTGGTCTACACTGGCGGGGGGGAATTGATCTAAGCTACGTAACTTTAGCTACATGAATAATGTAGCTGAAGTCGATGTACTTAGATCTACTCACTGCGGTGTCTTCACTGCGGTATGTCGACGGCTGACGCTCGCCCGTCGACTCCGCCTGCGCCTCTCACCCTGGTGGAGTACCGGAGTCGACGGGAGAGCACTCGGCGGTCAATTTATCGCGTCTAGACTAGACACGATAAATCGACCCCCTTGCTGGGTCGATCGCTGCCTGTTGATCCAGTGGGTAATGTAGACAAGTCCTCAGAAGGAAAAGGACAGGGAAATGCACCAGGACATAATGGGTCTTCTCAGGCAGCAAACCGAAATGCTGCAGCCCTTGAAGTTATGTTAAATTTGTATTACCTTTTATCTGCACACTGATTTTCTGCACTATTTCCCCCCCTTTCAATAAAGTTCTATTTTTGGAGACCAAAATGATCTTTATTAGTTCACAACAAATATTGAAGAGTGCATAGCGATATCAGAGCAAACAGCACTTGTAAATGCACATCAAGCCCCACACAATGCCTAGGTTCAGGAAAACACCCAGTCAAATTTACAAATGTACAGAAAGCGGCACCCGACGCTCCGGGGCCAGAGAACATTACTGTGGCTGACTGTCAAAGTGCCCTTTCAAAGTCTCCCTCAACTGCATAGCTCCACACTGGGCTCTTGTAATAGCCCTCCTGTCTAGCTGTTCAAAGTCAGCAGACAGCTTCTGCACCTCTGCCCTCCACACCGGCAGCAGCTTTTTCCCCTTTGTGCACTGCATAATATCTGAGACACAACAGGCATTGAGATATTTTTCTCACTGAGATCCAAACTAGTGAATGGACATCGTCAGTATCCCTTCAAACTACCAAAAACTCATTCAAACAAACATTCTGCATCTGCTGAGCCAGTAGTTGAATCTTTCCTTGGTGCTGTCAAGGTGGCCAGTGTACAGCTTCATGAGCCAGGGGTAGGCTGGGTCCCCCAGAATCACTATTGACATTTCAGTACCACCAGTGGTAATCCACCGGTCAGGAAAAAATGTCCCTTCTAACAGCAATCTGAACAGTCCTGTGTTCTTAAACCAAACTGTCCTCAAAGAAATCCTCATGTTCTTCATCGTTGCGGAACTTCCGGCAGGTCTGCAAATACAGGAGAATCGTGTGTCCTGAATTTGCAACATTCATGAGAATAGTGCAGAGCTCTGCAGCCTCCATGCTTCCATCAGAGAGGGCAGAGACCTAAACTGCTGAAAAGGTTTAAGGGAATTTTTTTTTAAAGCACAAAAATTATGGGATATGGATGGCATTATGGGATGGAGAAAGTCACATGCTGGGGACTTGACTCCTAGCTTCCAGAGATCTCTGGGTGATTCATTTCTATCTTGCAACACATGGTGAAAATTTCCCCAAAGGCATTGCCCAGACACCAGAGACCCATCCGTGGTGTACTGCACTTAACGTTGACACAAGTACTCCTGGTGAGTATGCACAGTGCTGATGCAAGCAACTAAGTATGCATGCGCCTGAGCAATATACAGACTTTGATTGCCGTGCACCGACTTAACTTGTGTCACCCACTGTTTGTTGTGTAGGCATGGCCTATGTTGTCATCAGAGAGGCACAGAGTTCCTTAAACCCACAGTGCTTGGAGAGCACTCCATTTTCCCCTGCCTCTTAAGCCTGTCTTGACTAGGATTTAAAGGTGTGTTATTAGCCTGTTTGATCACATGTTCTAAAAGTCTAATGGAGACAAGCAGTATAGCACATGGCAGCAAGGGAGACTAGACTTGAACTCCACCAGCTGAGTAGGTGCTAGGTCTATACTGCTTTGTCTACACTGGACTTTTCGAATGTATTAGCAAACACGTGCTAATACCAACCATGGGTGGCTGGTATCATAGGCTGGGGGAGGCTGTGCCTCCCCAAACAGCCTGGTGTGGCCCAGCACACAATCCACTCCCAGGCCTCCTCCTGCAGTTCCTGCCCTGGCCCATGCTGGCTGGGGCTGGCTTGCCTGCCTCCTGCAGGGACTGGCTGGCACCGGGGCTGGGGGTGCTGTCGCTCTGGGGCTGGAGGCCACAGTGGGGGACCTCTGGGCTCCTGGTGGGGAGGGAAGGCAGGTGGGGAGAGGAAGGGGCGGAGCCTCGGGCACAAGGGGAGGGGGTGAAGGCTAGCCTTTCCCAATGACCAGGTCACCAGCCCCCATGATACCAACCCTTTAAATCCTAGTCTAGACAAGCCTCAAAATCCAGGTTGGAGAGGGAACAGGAGTGGCAGAAGGTAGTAGCCACTCACAGACATGGGTGAATATCTAAGCATAAATCCATCAGGAGGTTATTGCAGGTCCTCACTTGCTACATGGCTGAAAATCCACACGAGGGAGGGGGATTTGGTGTACCTGCCAGTGGGGGACTGTATAGTGTGGAGTATAGTGTATAGTGCCCCAAGAATCACACAGAACAGTGGGTTTAGGGACCAAACTGTGCCTTCCTGCAGGACAATTGGGGAAGAACTCTGCAGCAGAGTTTCTAAGCTCTTATGCTGAAAAACCCAAGTAGGGCTGGCATGTGAATTTTATACTACCCTTGATTCACATGCATAACTCCCATCAATTCATATTCTTTGCAAATTACAATCTAAACGATATATAGGGTATTGATTATTTTTTCCATCTCTTTTAAAGCAACACTATTATTTCTATTTATGAAGTTCTATGAAAGCAAGCTTAGAAAAGTATCTTGGGATCAATAAACTGAAAAGCTTCCTTGAACATATATGTTTAAGCTATTCATTCTTCTCCTGAGACATTCTGAAGAGGCACAATCTCCTGCAAGTCATTAAAGCAAAGAAGTAAACATGAACCCATGCTAAATATTTGCATTCTCTCTCTGTGCAGCAAAACCAATTACTATGAAAATAGTTATGAAACTAAAGCTGCTGAGAGAAATAAAGGTAGTTTACTGTGGTGACCAAAAAAGCAAGCAGACTTCTGGGCCTCCAGAAAAACAGGAAATTGCAAGGCAATTTGATGCCACAGTGCAACACAGGCACTACAGTAATATTGTAGGGTCAATTAACCCTAGCAACACTTACATGGCAATACGCAAAGAAGCCAGTGATACACTGACATGAATGTTTTTGAGAATCTTTAGAACAACGTTAATATTTAAAGCCAAACAGAAACATTAAATCTTCAAAGCATCAGACAGGAATTAAAAATCTGAACAACACATTCTTGCTTGGTGTTTTATGAGACCAAATTACTATTATTTCTTGATCGTTTAACACTTTACCTTGCATTCCTAAAACACCATAAAAAACAATCAAATGCTACTGTATCATATTTTAGAAATATGAAATGCATTTGTTTCAGTGCTTTAGCATTTGTTTCAGTGCTTTTTAGCTTCTTCTCCAAGTTAGTGTTTTCTCAGCAAACTTATCAAGTACAGTATCTTCCTAGTACAATACTTTCTATTTTAAACTAGTGTTAAGACGTGGTCTATACATTTCTATGAGTAATGGAAAATCTTTAAGCATATTTAAACTTTTTGTTCCGGGTTCAATTTTTCAAGTCTTAACAACTATATGTTTGGAACCAGAGAAAGAGAGAACAGACTTCATAGTTGTGCTGAACATGTTCATTCAAGAGGTATGTTACACCGGGCATTGTAGAGCAATGAAACAGAGCAAGACAGAAGGGCCAAACACTGTGCATTGACAAAGTCTGTATTATTATTGTAGGCAATAAGACTCGGATGGTGCTAGAGGAATGTATATGGATGCATATGAACTAATCTGAATAGGAATGTAGTTCATATTTCTATAGCTTCATAAATGTGCCTAGTACTTTACAACATAGTGGAAAAGAGTATGCCGTTCAAACAGGAAGATACTGTGAAGGATCAGGTGCTAGAGGGGAAGCATTCAGTGCTAGCATGGAAGCCAATAACTAAATGCAGAGACCGTAAATGGATAGTGTTGTAGCAACAATCTCCACAAAGACAGAAAAGGAAACAAAAGAAATAGGACACGTCTGTTTAAGGAAGTTGATATATTAAATTCTAGCAAGCCTTTATGAAATTATGCTCATATGTTGCTTGGGAGAGTATTAAGTACGAGCATGGGTAATGGCTTTATAATGTTGTGATCAACAAAAAATACTGCTTATATTTTAGGGCTCCTGGATTTACAGTGTTGTTCTAAAAACATTAAATTTGGTGTTCCAGTTCTAGAAAAGCTGCATTCACAAATGCAAAATATAAAATGCTTAAAATATTAGGACTTGTGTAGAACACCAGGGAATAGAGCTACAGCTGAATAAACGCAAGTTTTTCCTCTGTTGCCTCCAATGAGAAATAATATAAACATTTTAGACAAATCTCCAAAGTTAGGTTGCCCATTTACAGTTATATGGAGAGAACTCTATATGTTCTGACATGCCTACAAATTTGAACAATTCTCATCTTGCATAGATTAACCACATTGTTGTTTTCAGGATCCATTTGTGCCTTATGAGATTTCTTCAGGTTCAAAATTAAGTCAGGGAAGTCTAAACAGATATATGCCAGGAAGTTAAACCATGGGTATATTAATACACTACATTAAAGATAAATTGCTTTGCTTTCATGCCAACCTGAAAAATTACATTTTGGGGAGGACAGTTTCACTGCTGTGATTTGGCTGCCCAAGAGACTGAACTCCTCTATTTATGCACAGAACCGATACAAGCTGGGTACCAAGTGTGCCTCAACTCTGAGACTATCAATGCGTGGATAGTTTGATCTCCCTGACCGAATCACCTTTCTGAGGCATTTCACCTACGTTGGTGAAAATGGCTGGCCTGTCTACCCGAGCCCAGGAAGGACTAATGCCACATCCAGATCTTTCTAATCCTTCCCTTAGGCCAGTGTTTCCCAAACTTGGGATGCTGCTTGTTCAGGGAAAGCCCCTGGCATGCCCAGCCGGTTTGTTTACCTGCCGCGGGACGTACTGGCCGCCGCTTCCCGCAGCCCCCATTGGCCAGGCGCAGCAAACTGCAGCCAGTGGGAGCCGCGATTGGCCGAACCTGCGGATGTGGCAGGTAAACAAACCAGCCGGGCGTGCCAGGGGCTTTCCCTAAACAAGCAGCGTCCCAAGTTTGGGAAACACTGCCTTAGGCTCTGATTTAATTCAACCACAAAACTCACCAACCCCCCCCCCCAGCTTCTTCCACCCCCAAACCAAAAGAGAATACACAATATAACACCCCACCTACTTTCCACAGCTCCTCCCTGAAACCTTTCAGTCCTTTATAGGGATCACCTGACCCCTTCCCAGTTGGGTCTGATAATCAAACAAGGTTGTCTGGCTCCAGGTTTCCTGACCCTTAAAGAGACAGGCAACCCTGTTACAATGGGTTTATCCACGTTTAATATATGTAGTCCTTCCCTCCCATAGAACCAGATCTGTTGGCTATCAGATATTTTTAAAATCTGCCACTTGAAAATCCAAGTATCTATGTCTACATCAGCATTTTTGCCCCATTAACTACTTCTGTATATTTCAGCTACTGTGTACAGAGAGTCTGTTCATTGGGTCATAAAAGGGTACAAGTTCTGACTGGGAATTGACATTTGATGTAGTGTTCAACAATGCAGAGACATCAGCACGGGGAGCACTGGAACTTCATGGCTTTATGGAACAGAATTGTGTCCAAGTATAATACTGATGTCTTCTAGAGCTGCAAAAGCAGGACAAAGCTACTGGACTCTGTTGACACTGGAATACTGTAAAAAGGGAGTATCCTGCAGAAGGGCTCAAATATAAATACAGAGTGGGGGACTATTGGAGCAAAAAGACCTGAATGACTTATACTGAAGGAAATCCTGTGTGTACCTGATATATCAGAGATATTTTTCAAGCACAGTTTATGCATTCATATGCACAAAATACACGTGGCTGGCAAGGTTGGAGAGATTTTGTTACTGAAGGTAGAAGCCACAAAAAGTAAACCTGTGCTCAGGCAGTTTTATACCATGTACTTAGCTTTGTAAATATGTTGCAAGTCTGGAATTCAGATCCCAGGCAGGGCTGGCAGTTACAAAAACCATCTCTTTAGCTTTAAAGGGAGTAGATTTGATATAGAAATCATTAAACATGCAGTCATTTTTCAGAGTACATCCACCTAATAGTAGATAGGACATCAGTTTGAGGGGGACTGGCCCTACTTTGCTTACTTAGCTAAAACTCCTACTCCTTTCCATTGGAGCTTTGCCTCTGGACTGCAAGGATGGCAAGATCACGTTGTACGTCCTTGAATTGCATGTGGAGTCAAATAGGCAATGGTTTGAAAACTTTTTCTTTGTCTGAGCCTTAATTCTTTCTTCTTACCAATCATCAGCTAAGTTTATATTTTATAATCCACAGAAACTCACTCTTAATGGCTATACCATTAATAAAAATACTACCCACTCTACAATAGTAACCATAAGCCTTTCATAGTATTCTACACTGATGAAGCGCACATAAGATTTTTTAAAATTCTCATAGAATCTATACATTTTCACTAGGGCTCAAAAATTCTGTTTGACATAGTGTGATAGAAGTAGTATTGCAGAAAGGGATCTGACGGTCATAGTGGATCACAAGCTAAATACAAATCAATAGTATAACACTGTTGGGGGGAAAAGCAAACATCATTCTGGAATGTATTAGCAGCAGTGTTGTAAGCAAGACACGAGAAATAATTCTTCCGCTCTACTCTACGCTGATTAGGCCTCAACTGGAGTATTGTGTCTAGTTCTGGGTATTTCAGGAAAGATGTGGACAAAAATTATTAGAGGTCTAAAAAATATGACCTATGAGGGAAGATTGAAAAAAATGGGTTGGTTTAGTCTGGAGAGGAGAAGACTGAGCGGTCAGCGACTTCCGTCAGCGTCGCTGGGTGCTGACGCCGGGCCCCGCCCCCGACACCGGGCGACGTTGCGGTGCCCCGCCCCCGACGCCGGGTGACGACGCGGGGCCCCACCCCCGACGCCGGGTGACGACGCGGGGCCCCGCCCCCGACGCCGGGTGACGACGCGGGGCCCCGCCCCCGACGCAACGTCGCCCGGTGTTGGGGGCGGGGCCCCGCAGCATCGCCCGGTGCTGCGGTAAGCTAGGCGCAGGCCCCAGGGCGGGTGGGGAGCTGCCGGTGGGTGCAGAGCACCCACCAATTTTCCCCCGTGGGTGCTCCAGCCCCGGAGCACCCACGGAGTCGGCGCCTATGTGAGCGGGGACATAACAGTTTTCAGGTACATAAAAGGTTGTTACAAGGAGGAGTGAGAAAAATTATTCTCCTTAACCTCTGGGGATAGGACAAGAAGCAATGGGCTTAAATTGCAGCCAGGGCGGTTTAGGTTGGACATTAAGAAAAAATTTCCCAACTGTCAGGCTGGTTAAGCACTGGAATAAATTGTCCAGGGAAGTTGTGGAATCTCCATCATTGAAGACTTTTAAGAGCAGGTTAAACAAACACCTGACAGGGATGGTCTAGATAATATTTAGTCCTGCCTTGAGTGCAGGGGACTGGACTAGATGACTTCTCAAAGTCCTTTCCAGTCCTAAGATTCTATGATTCTACCAGACTTAGCCCCCATCGCTTGCAAAGCTAGCAAATGCACACAATTAGTCATGCTTTGCACTTGGGGAGGTGAGCACTTGGGAACTAGCTCCAGGCCTCAGGGGTGAAAGCTAGGCCATAATAAGTAGACTGAAGGAGTTGGGGAGTGAGACTATAGAGAAGATGGGGCTCTCTCTGTGTATGTCTACACAGTAAAGAAAAACCCATAGCTGGCCCATGCCAGCCAACTTTGGCTCGGGCTGCTTCACTGCTGTGTTGATTGCTGGTCTCCAGCTGGAGCCAGGGCTCTGGGACCCTCCCACCACACTGGGCCCTAAAGCCTGGGCCCTGAGCCTGGAATTCTACACAGCAATGAAACAGCCCTGTAGTCTGATCCCCGTGAGCCTGAGTCAGCTAGCACAGGCCAGCTGTGGGTTTTTCTTTGTTGTATAGACATACCCTCCGTCAGAGGGGAACTTAGAGCTAGAGTTTAATGGGAAGATAAATGGAGAAGCTTGTTGTAGGGCAGGGTAGGCTCCTATATGGAAAGTCCTGAGCCAGGGTTTGCAAGTGGAGAGGGAAGAATTCAATAGCCCAAAGAGGCAGAAGAATTATTCAGGTTCATTTAGACTTGTCTGTGGTACCAAAAAAGGGGTTTGAACTTTGTGACTGGTTGGAGGGCTGAGCCACAGAAGGCCTGGAGCCAGAAGCAGACAGCCAGCAGGAAGTACTGGAGCCGAAGATACCAGCAATGTTATGCCTGGATGCAGAGGGGGCGTGCCAAGGGTGAGTGAGCCCCACCACACAAAATCGGAAACAGAACTCCTTTTGTCCTGCAATCAGAGGAGCTCAGACAAAAGGTAGAACTGTAATGGGTAAGTGTACTTGACGTTTCAGCTTTTCAAATCTGGGATCAATCGTGCCAAAAATAGTTTGTGCTCTCCCTCTAATTCTCAGAGGAAAATGTTTGCCCTATTCCCCAAACTCACAAAAAGATAACAATTGATCATGATTTACTTTCTATGCTTAGGACTAGAATAATGGGAAACTGGTAGTACAAGTGTTTTTTAAAGACCAAACAAACAAAAAGTACATTTCATAACTACCAAATACCCTGGGCCAAATTCTGCTCTCACTATATCCTCTATAAATCTTATCAGGCTTGGGTTATCACTGACTTACACCTCATTTACACTTGCAAATGCAGCCATCCACATCTGTAGCAGCGCTAAAATGCTACCAAATCAGAATCCGCAACAAACTTAGGTCCAGTGTTAACATGCCACACTCCCTTTGCACCGGTGTAAATGACCATGCACTGTGTGCACCAGTGGTGAAGCGGGCTAACAGAGTTCTGTTGTATTGCACTGGATGCAAGACAGCACAAGATTTGCCCATCATCCTTTAGGGGACATAAGACCCCATTAATGTAGACTGATGAAAATTTTGAAATGAATTAGGACACTCCTGTGAAATCCACTTAGACGACCTTTTAAGATTACTGGGATTTAACTAATGGCATACCTGTATATGGAAGTCAGCCTTTTAAAAACAGTTTGCTGCACTTATCTCTGAATGATAAAAAGTAAACTTTCCTGGACCTGCATAAATTAGGAACATTTGAGTTAATCTCCTCCAGTTGTCTGCATTCTGTACCTGCACAGAACCCCAAAAAGGAAGCATTGATATCAACTGGGTCCATATTTAAGATGATAAAACATGTCCAAAAAGATTAAGATCTCCAAGCACAGCTCAAAACATTCTAAATGGAGTATGTACACTAATTGACTTCTTCCTGGATTAAATAATAAAAAATGCAACACACTTGTTTGCAGAATATACTGACAACAGCCATGGATCTCGAAAGGAAAAAATATCAGCAAACAAGACCAGAGTTTAATTGTTCAGTAGTCTACAAGCGAATGACTCATATCAGGTGGGGGCAAAGGGGTAGGGACATTACTTTGTTCTCTTTGCTGCTGCTTTTGACAGGAAACTGATCATTTAAATCCCATAATGAGAACAACTAGCATTACAGGAAAAAACAGATCATTGATATAATCACATCTTCTGCTTTCAGTATTGTGCCAATATTCTCCTTGGTATTTTCCAGTAATGGTTCATCAATCACACAGGCAGCTGTAACAGTGCATTCCAAGAAAATTATTTTTTCTATAAAAAGAAAGCAATAGCCAATTGTAGTGTTGCTCTTCACACCATAACCATTCAAACTGCTTTTAGTACAAAGTCATCAATCACCAGATACAATGCATCTGGTCCTTGCATCTGGCGAAGCTACATTGGACACAGAACCTGGTGGGGCAGGTCAAAGGTGACAAAGCCACCTGCTTGCGTGCACTAGCTGGTCAGTGATGTAGGGCTGGCTATGGTAGCTCTAAAGTAGCTGGAGAATCTCCTTCACCCAGGGAATCCCAAGCTGGTCACTTTGGCTAGCTTTCTGGCTACTTGAGCCAGATTCTTGGACTCTCATTATGCCTGTTTGTGCTGCTTCGGTGCCATTTGGCCCTCCCCCACTTTATTCTAGAAGTTTTAGCTCTCTTTCTCTCTCATGACACTAGATCTAGAGACGGCTGCTGAGGACTATTACAGCAGCAAAGGATTGCTCAAGTACACGAACCCTCTGGCTGTGCTCCTTTTCCCTGGCCACACCATCTGTAATGGTGGGGTAGTGCAGGAGCTGGTATGCAGGATCCACACAATGGAAGATCTCTCCGTGATGGGATGGAGCTCCTGTGATGATTATGCTGGCTGTTGGCCTGCTTTGCACCGGTGGTGAATGCAAAGTAGCCCACATTGTAAACCAGGATCTGGACTATAGGCTTCAATACATATTCTACCCCAGTTCCTTTAAAGTCACTGGAAGTTTTGCTATGGAATAAAATGAGAGCAGGATTTGATCCATTCATTCATCTTTCCATCTGAGTAAGGAAAGTAGGTTTTATCCCATGTAGTAGAATTTGGCTAATAAACTACATCAGCTAATCCACACGGTGTATAATTCGAGATGGGTGGGATAGAGAAATTGGGAGAATGTGGCTGCACCTCACATGTCAGCAAAGATTGAATGGTAGAGGGCTGAAAGGAGGCTTCAAAATTTAAAAAACCTACTTATTTTTACAAAAAAGACTACAGTACATTTTCTGGGACATTATAAAAAGTTAAAACAGAATTCATAATAGTCAAAATGAACAAAAGTTCATCTTGTTCTGTATTAAGCCTTGTTCTGGTCACTTGTTGGCAACATTCACAATGCACAATGGGTTTCCTAGTCATTAGTGTGAATTATCTAGTTTCTGCAACATTGTCTATATTGGAATCTAAGCTAAAGCTGAACACAAGGTAAAGCTTTCATTAATATAATAATTATACTACAAAGTTCCTTGGCACTCAAATTTAGTAACCAGTTTTGCCACCTGTAGATGACTGTTTACAGTGCAAGAAATATTAATTGGCCAGCTAGCACTTTTGGATTGATTTAATGTTTTGTACTGTATCTTGGCTTTTGCTGTGTGATGCTTGAATGCCTTATGAGAAGCATTTCATACACTACTTAGACAAAGAAAAAATTAAATAAAATTTACAGTGATGACTTCCAACAGTGGGGGATGTTCCAAAGACCTTTAAAAACCCAAAATAACTCAGGACTGAGGCACTGCAAAAGCTATACATTATGTACACTTTTTCAAATCTGTAGTTAAATCTGCCACAGGGTTCAGATTTGCCTGGACTTAATCCAAATAATGAGATTCAAAACTGAACCTAAGATTTTTTTGTATACACTATTAGTTAAAGAATTACAATCAGGTCATTGTAACAAAGCATGGGAAAGGTCCCAGTGGGATTAGGGAGGTATCAAGAATAGCTGGTGTGGTTAGTGGAAGCAGAAAGTAAGTCGAAACTGTCAAGGAGTTATGATTAATCTAAGAAAGGAGCAGAGGCTATCCTCAGAGAACTCTGACTACTGGAAGGGCAAGGACCATGTAAAGGTTAGCACTGCAGATGTACAAATGTCTCCAAAAAGGGCTTGTGAACATCTCAAACAGAAAATTTGAATTCACTTCCATGTCTTCAATATTTACTTTCCGTGAAAATTTTCAATCAAACTTTATGGAAACAACCAATTTTAAACAGTTATTAAAGAATATTAATTGAAAATGAATTTCAAACTGAGACTGGGCAGTTGTACTAGAAACCTATTTCTAAGAGCTGTATTCATACTATTAGGTAGGATAAACCATACCTCATCTATGCAGCTGGTTAAAACTAGCCAACACACTTTGAATATCAAATGTGCACAATAAGCTGTTCACATATGGTCTGTAGATGATAATTCACCAAAATTACATGGTGAATTTCCATTAAAAAGTTATTAAGCTTTCCATAGTTAATTTGTGACTAGCTAAAAAGGCAACATTCATCACATAAACTCTTTGATGTGAGTTATTTACTTTGCTTCGGTTAGCAAATTGACACTACATAAAGGACAAAGAAGAAAAACAAAAACATCTCAGTACTTATACCTGCCTGGAGGGCTGAGAATTTGTCAGTGTGGTCCGAGCTACAAGGAACCATTTTACTTATGTCCCACTTTTAAAAGAATTGCAGCCTTTTAGTTGATCTCCCAGGCTTGAAATATCATCAGAAGTACAAAAAGCAAAAGATGAGTACAAGCAACATACAGTATGTCCATTCCAATCTTGGCTAAAAAATGCCAAGGAATTGTAACAGAAATCTGTTTCAAATGTAACAAAGGAACATCAGCTCTGTAGTCAACAGTATTCAATAATATAAACAGAGCTGTACAAAACAGAAGTTTTGTTTCCCACACCCGGAGTTTCATTTGGAAGTTCAGGTAGCTGTATTAGACTCCAGACTCCTAAAGGTGAAACATTTACATTTTTGAGAGCTGGTCCTATGTTAAACACTGCATCAAATGCAACTTTTTACATAATAACTGAAAATGCATCAAGAAACACTTGCCCTGGAAGAGAATAATCACATACTTACACCAAGGATCAAGAGTTAAGAAGGGGGCTGTACAAATACTTTTCTCCTGTGATGCATGACCAGAAAGGGTTAAGCATCCTGATGGACAAATCACTCAAATTCAACCCTTAAAAACATATGGGTACATAATGTTTGTGTTTTTCTGTATTTACATATATATTGCTAGTGGTCAACAATGTAATCAAAAAGAAAATAAGAAAGAAAAATACTTGTGGCACCTTAGAGACTAACACATTTATTTCAGCATAAGCTTTCGTGGGTTAGAACCCACTTCATCGGATGCATGGAATGAAACATACAGTAGACAGATATTTATACAGTCAGAGAAACATGATAAGGTGGAAGTGCGTATACCAACCCTAAGAGGCTAATTAATTGAGAGGAACCATAACATTAGCCTCTTAGGGTTGGTATACGCACTTCCACCTTATCATGTTTCTCTGACTGTATAAATATCTGTCTACTGTATGTTTCATTCCATGCATCCGATGAAGTGGGTTCTAACCCACGAAAGCTTATGCTGAAATAAATTTGTTAGTCTCTAAAGTGCCACAAGTATTTCTTTCTTTCTTATTTTCTTTTTGCTGACACAGACTAACACGGCTACTACGATGTAACCTAATGTAATCAAACAGTCCCTGTCTATGCTGTATTCTGTTAATTCAGAGATCAAAAGGAGATCTTAACATTTAAATGAACTGTAAACACGGGATATCGATGTATTCGTCTCTCTTTGAAACGTATAGCAAATCATCTGCGAATGGTGGGAAAACAGGCAATTGCCTTATGTGGATCTGTGTGAATAATTACCAGTGATGCTTAGGAAATGAGTGTCTAGTGTTCCCTGAGGGACTCCGAGCTGTCACAAGAGGACCTGAAATTGAATAAAATTTGGCTTGGGTCCTGATCCTGTCATCTCAGATCTGTTTGAGGCTTCATGCATGGGAAAGCCTAAGCCACAAGGACTGAGATCCCAGAGCCCCGGGCCATTTAAAATCGCCACCGGAGCCCCAGGTGGCAGGGGCCAGGCAGCATGGATGGGCTAGCTGCGGGAGGGTGACCCCCCAGTCCCACCCCTTCCACCCGAGGTCCCGCCCCTTCCGGGGGCTGGAGCTGGCCCCCGTACCGGTAAGAATTTATTATTACTTTCACCCCTGGTGACACAGAACAGATTTCAAGCCCAGCTGGATTTTTCTTGCATGCACATTGCAACTTGTCTCGTTGTTCAGAAATAAAACAGCCTGATTCTGATGTCACCTGCTTTACCCTTCTATAACTCCCTTGACATCAATGGAGCTACTCCTGACTTATATTGGTGTAAGATCTAGGTCAGAGCCAAAGGGTCTGTAAATTTCCAACAGAAAAATTACCTAACCCAAACTTCAGTCTTTATAAGATTTAACCTTTGAGACAACTTAGTATACTGAAAGTGTAGTGTACTTTATTATTATAAAAATTATCTGTTCCAGGAATATTCTCTTAAAGAGATGATGATCATTTATCCAGATAAAATAAATGTCTCTTTACATTACAAATATAAACAAGCCATATGCTACACTTGAGTCATACAGAGCTTCCATTGAGAACATTGAGGAGTTCTGCCACAGATCAAGGGTATATGGCCCTATATAATGCACAAAGTAAAACCAGATTCATTATTTAGGTAGCTGTTCTGTCACTTTCCATAAAGTGGTGTTACTAAGGTCTAGCTTGCTGTTTTACATTTCAATTAACTAGCTGACAAGTGGGACTTTCAAAAGCACCTAAGTGGCTTAGGAGCACAGATACCCTTGAAATTCACTCATGTTACTACATGTCCTCAGTTATTTACTCCTCTGACATAAAAATTCCTGCCAGATCATCCCGCCCATGCAAAAACCCTTGGGTGCGGGCTGAAAGGGAGGAAATCATGACAAGGACTGCCTTACTGAGATCCCACCACATCATCCCATTGGAGGGTTGTAATTTTCACAAGGCCAGATGATGTGCATTCCCCTCCCCCTCCACCCCATCCATTCCTCATCCTATTCCCACTCCAGACAGCACAAAGACTCCCCACCGCAGTGTAGAGAGGGAGGGAGAAATGATACCACAAAGACGGCCAAACTCCTGTTCTATGAGGAACTTGGAGAGGTCCATGCATAAATCCCTTGTGCAAACCTAGGGGGCACAATTTGGCTCACCCATGTCACCAAAGGTGCACATATTGGAAGAAAGAATAGAAAATGGCACTGGGTATGCTTATATTCCCTATCTTGCAAAGCTGTGTTTTCAAACACGTCATCTCTACCTGCTGTATAAATACTATTACAGGAATGTTTGCAGTGAATAGAAATCACAATCCTCACTTCTTCCAAAAGGTGCATGGTTTTAGTGGAGCAATGCATAGAGTAATTTACACAAAGCATATCATTCAGGTAAGCCTTTCTTCACTGGACCTATAGCCCCTCTGCACAGACAGCAAACCATTCAATGAATCCTTTCCTGAAACTCTTTGCAGCTTACCAACATGGTTACCAGAGAATCTGGTAGTACCAAAAATAGCTCCCCATGTTTCAGCTGCCCTGCTTTTTAAAGTTAAGCTCACTCTATAATTAACCAGAAAGGTCTGACAGGTAGCGTCAGCTTCTTTAGATGCTGCTCCATCAGTGCACTGCATTGGCATTTTGAGACATGCTGTCTCCAGAAGGCAAATGAAGCATGGTTGGCAGATGAGAGAGGATTCTAAAGCAGCCGTAGTATATTCCCAGTTAAAAGTGACATGCTCCTGTTGGGTAATTAGTTGTGCTGTGAAGCGAACACTAGCCTGACCAAGGATAAGCAGGCAGTGAAGAATCCAAACTTTTATCATGCACTGTATAGCTGCCAAATTAGTCCTCACGTTTAGCAAATGTCGGAGGCCCACAGAGCAAATATCAACCTATTGAGTGGCCTAATTCTATCTTAGTCCCTGAAACACAAACAAACTTTAACTAAGTAAACCTTTGGAGATTTCTCTGGTGTAATAAAAATGATATATTACAGTTAGGGCTTTTTGGCTATTTTTTCATTACTCTAGTAATAAAATCCAGTATACGGAAGGAAAAAAATTTATGGTCAACAATCAAAAGATCTACTATAATATTAGGAAGAAACTTCCTGAAGTTTAAATAGTCTAGAACAGCTACCACATGATGTATCTAGTGACACCAATACAGCCACCTTAAATGTTACAAAAATCAGGAAGTCTTATTTTATCTTCCTCTGAGCCCAATCTGTTGCTACAGGCTTCATGGCTAACTTCCAAACCTGCTGAGATAACCCTGATGATGAAACAATGTCAGTCCACAGGAAGGTCATTTGTTGAGCAGTGAATTCCCCCTATTTTGATAACGGCTGTCAACTCTGGCTGCTATACTAAAACATTCTCAGAGGGACAAATGGTTGAAAATGCTGGTGAAGAACCATTCTTGAGCTTCACATCTGCGAACAAGAAAACATCTACCTCAGCATGTGGGTGGCAAATGGAAAACAGTTCTCCTGAATGCTTGTTAAAAATAGAACATAAAGCTGGGTATCCTATATTTCAACCATGAGACCTTTGCCAACATAGATAGGAAAAAGCAAGCACAACCGGTGAATAATGAAAGGCAAAATGGAATATTCAAATAAAGCATTATATAGGTGATAAGATTTCGGCCGGGCGTCGGGGGGAGGAGGAGGACCAGAATGAAAAACTGAGCAAAATATTAGACAAAGAAAACTAAAATGTGTGAGTAGTGAGGAGATATTAGTTAAAATTGCTAGGATATATTCTGGCGTTGCTTTCTATAGAAAATCATGGGCATGAGCATTGCTAGAGCTTGCTGTACAGTCTGTTACACACATTACACAACGGGAGGAATAAAAAATGTTCAGGAACAGCATGGTACCTGCTAACTTAACATTAATGCGTACTTAAACTGTTTGCTCCTACATTTGAGGGAGTTTATTAAGGTCTGCAGCAGACATATGTTTAATCTTCTGTCGATTGCTACTCAAGAAGTAGAAAGAGACCCAGTCGTCTTTTTAAAAGGATTTAATTCTTCATTAGATAAGATTCTAAACTTTTAGGGGCAGAAACTGGCATTTCATTGTGTGTTGTACAGCACCAAGCACATTGCTGTCCTGGTCCATGAATGGCCGCTACAGTAATAATAGAAATTTATTTTTAACATCTTTCTACCCACACTGATAACCTGAATTTAAGAGGGATTTAATCTCTGTACCAAAATTTTCCTTGAGCCTCATGTTGACACTTTACCAGTACTGAAGATACTTCTCAGTCCAGACAAGTAGACTTACACATGTACATACATGGGTTTCTATACTCAGTTACTTTAGTTACGCCAAGAGTTACACATTCTGCAAGTGCTGTTCAGGGTGTTGTCTGATTATCCTTGCTAGGAATATGACATGCTAAATCACACAAATCAAAAACAGTAGTCATCCACCCTTGTATTTTCAAAATCCAGTGCTAAAAGAGTATTTCAGCTTATCCAGCTTTCATGTCACCAAGCTTCTGGAGCTTTCTGATCTCATTTAAACGCATTGCGGTGTCTAGATTTTGACTTCTCATTGCCTACATTTTGATCTCTAGGTTTTTATTTCTTAACACCTTTGGGTTAGGCTACTGATGTGCTGAGATCACTAGCTATCATGCTGACCAATATTGTTTCCTTGTATCCCCCCATCAGTTTTTCTGTATGTATCTCTTGTCTTCAGTCTTGTACACTCCTTGGGGCAGACATTCTTTTTGTTCTGGGTTTGTACAGCGCCTAGCACAATGGGGTCCTTGTCGATGACTAGGGTTCTTAGCCACTATGGTAACACAAATTACACTAATAATAATTTATTTTCACATCTTTCTCAAGGTACACATTTTGAGGGGGAGGGAAAGACCAGCGACTTGATTCTTGCCCCCATTGAAACCAATGAGTCCACTCCTATTAACTTCAACGGGAGCAAGATCAGGCCCTCTTCTAGCTACAAAATCTTAGGGCTGGTCTACTCTAGGATTTTACATTGATATAGCTACACCTTTCAGGGTGTGAAAAATCCACATACCTGAGTGACGTAACTATACTGACCTAACCCTGGTGTAGACAGCGCTAGGTTGATGGAAGAATTCTTCCGTCAACCTAGCTACCACCTCTTAGAGAGGTGGATTACCTATGCTGATGGGACAACCCTTCCCATCAGCTTAGGTAGTGTCTACACTGAAGCATTCCAGCAGTACAGCTGAGTGGTGCAGCTGTGCCATTGTAGTATTGTAAGTGTAGATGATCCCTTATCCTCAGGAGGGAGGGATAGCTCAGTGGTTTGAGCATTGGCCTGCTAAACCCAGGGTTATGAGTTCAATCCTTGAGGGGGCCATTTGGGGATCTGGGGCAAAAAGTGGGGATTGGTCCTGCTTTGAGCAGAGGGTTGGACTAGATGACTTCCTAAGGTCCCTTCCAATCCTGATATTCTATGCCAGTTGTTTTCAATCTTTTATTCATTTGCAGACCCCTAAAAAATTTCAGATGGAGAAGCGGACCACTTTGGAAATCTTAGACATAGTCTGCGGACACCCAGGTAGCAGACCATGGGTAGAAACCACTGTTCTATGGTAATGACAACCTTACGCAGACCCCTTAGACTGCGGACCCCCAGGTTGAATACCACTGCTCTATGTTCAGATAAAGCATATATGTGAAAAGATGCATATGTGTTTGAGACAGCGAGAGTGCCAGTGAGCTTTGGGACCTTCAGCCAACACCTTCCTTCCTGAAACGCTGAAAAAGATACCTAGCAATGTCAGGAAACAGGCCACATTCATTCCTGTGTCAGTCCTTTTAAGTCAATATAGTTACGCCAGGGTGAATTTGGCCAAGTATTTAAAAGGCTTTGAATAGAAGTGTCTCCCAGGGAGCAGCTTTCTAATCAAACTTCCAGCGTTTGTATTCTAATGGTGGGCATTTTTTGTTTAACCATCTATTTCCTACCTCACTGAATAATTCCGAAATTTCTGACAGTATGTTACACCGCAGTGCCCTCCCCTCAGAGAGTGCTTTGTGGTTTAGAGGCCACCACAGCAATGAAGCCATGATGAATGCCAGTGGAAAATCCCTAGCATAAGAAAACTGCCAAGCCTACACTTTGTTTAGCTATTTCCCACCAAATCTAAAGTTTCTTTTACAAAACATGTTTCTCTCTTTGCCATTGAGAGGTGGCAGAACCCAGGGCAAAGTGCTGCACCTTGTTAACTCAACCTTCCTGAAAACTGTTTCTAGCCACACAAACAGCAAGAGCAGGAAAGGTCTGAATTAAACTATTTTCCCACCTCACTGAGGGGTTGAACATAGAATATCAGGATTGGAAGGGACCTTAGGAGGTCATCTAGTCCAACCCCCTGCTCAAACCAGGACCAAGCCCCAATTTTTGCCCCAGATCCCTAAATGGCCCCCTCAAGGATTGAACTCACAATCGTGGGTTTAGCAGGCTAATGCTCAAACCACTGAGCTATCCCTCCCACCCCCAGCAAAAGCCCAGCTACTGTGTTGTGAGAACATAGGCCAAAAGTTTCAAGTTTGGGTGCCTAAAGTTAGGCTCCTGAATTCATATTTGAATTCACTTTGCCAGAAGCTGGGAATGGGCAACAAGGGATGGATCACTTGATTACTTGTTCTGGTCATTCCTTCTGAGGCACATGGCATTGACCACTGCTGGAAGACAGGATACTGGGCTAGATGGACCTTTGGTCTGACCCAGTATGGCTGTTCTTATGTTCTTATATTTAGGTTCTCAAATACGAGGGCTGTAGTCAGGGCCAGCTCTAACTTTTTTGCCGCCCCAAGCAAAAAAAAAAAAACAACCCCAAAAAACCCAAGTGCCGCCCCACCGAAACAAAAAAACCAACCCCCTCCCCCCCCCCCAGTGCCCACGGAATCACCCCTCTCCCAGAGTTGCGCCACAACAACCCCCCCCTCTCCCAGCCGGAGCGCGGGGCGAGGACGGCAAGCCCGGCCGTGGCCCCACTCTCCCGACCGGAGAGCCGCCCGCGCCCCGCCGCAGTATGTTTATAAAAAAAACCAAAAAACACCTGAGCGCCGCCCCCCCGAAGGTGTCCCCAAGCACGTGCTTGGTACGCTGGTGCCTGGAGCCGGCCCTGGCTGTAGTATAATTGGGCAACACAGTCAAAACTTCTAGAGCACAAGACTGAAGGCTCTGAGATACTGTGGTGATGACAATGGGACAGATAGAAAGAACAACCTATATGAATATGTTGTAACATGATCCCAGAACAAAACATGTGTAGTGTAGCATAGTCCTAGATAGAGACAAGAAATCACTTTTGAAAGAAGTGTGTTCTGCTTTTCCTCACACTTTTTAAACAATGGGCCCCTTGTTTAGTCTCTCTTAGAAGTGGGACTTTCCTGTCCTTGCATTAACTGGAAAGAGAGCAGAATGTTCCAAGACCTGTCATTTTTTAGAACTTTTTTTTCTCCCAGTTTTCAGTGGAGGCATATAACTCTTTTCAGCTGCATCTACAAGCTGCTGTACTATAGATTTCATCTACGAAGGGAGTCCTGTGAGGTCACAGATTAATGCCTTGCACTTCACTCCTGCAGACTCAGCTGCTGTCTCTACAATGCTTTGTTTCCTAGGACCTAGACCCTGGCTCAGTTACTGTCAAATGCATGCTGGTAACAGCCAACTTTAAGCGAATTTACCACTGCAGACATGGACTTCCTCCCAGAACTGCAATAGCCACACTATAGTATAAGTGAAGCCCACCTCCAATCCCTACTGTGTCTATGGTAGGTTATATAAAATAGTTATAACTCTACATCCATTCAACTCTAGCACTTAGGAAGTGGAAGACTTAGCAGGGCCTCATACTTTGCTGCCTGATGCAGCTACACAATTTTGCCTTTCCCACTGTTGCTTCACTGAGCTGATTGTTGGCTTGTTTGTATCTTATGCCATGTTATAGGGACAATTACATCAGGGAGTAGGCTGAGAGCAGGCATGTGAATGACCATCATAGTGTGTTTATTTTTTTTTTTAATCCTCTAGCCCCCTTTCCAAAAAATCCGGAGCATTTCACTAAAAATGTCCAGTTTTTCCCTGTTAGCAATGATGTACAGTGGAAGCCATTAAACAATCAACATTCCTTACCTTCTACTCCTAGGCCTGGTCTACAGTACACAGTTAAGTTGACGTAAACTGCCTTGCGTCGACCTAGCTGTGGAAGTGTCTTCACATAAATTTGGCTTCAGATGACCAAAGTGCCTCTCTATGCCGATTTAGTAACACTGCCTCCCAGACCTGTGTGGAGTCACGGTTGATGTAGCGTCAGTGTAGACACTGTGTTGCTTCTGTCAACTGTTGCTGGCTTTCAGGAGCCGTCCCACAATGCCCCACACTGACAATACAATCGATACAAGCGCTCCTGGTGAGGACGCGCACCGCCGACACAAGGAGCCAAGCGTATATACTCACAGGCGATTTAATAACTGCGGTGGCTGTAGGCCGATGTAAGTTAGGGCGACATGATTTTGTAGGGTAGACGTAGCCCAAGTGCTGCAGGAAATTGGGATAACCTTAGGCCCCGATCCTGTAAACTTTCTTACACACGTGCTTAACTTTACTATGGTGAGTCGCCCCCGTGGGAAGCAAACCACAGCACAGCCTTGGTTTTTAAAAGGTTCAGCAGAAGTTCTGTCCTGAGCAAGCACAAGGGCAAAGCAGGGGCAGTTTCTGCGATTCCCTCAGTCCCTTCACTCACTCTCTCCAGGCTGTTTCCCCATTGTACAAGGCAAACGTAACTAACTTTATCCTGTGTCACATCCTTTACTGGGTACCAAGTGGACGCGCAGCTGCGCTATAGCGGTACCCCTAGGAGTGGTGTTTGAGGTGGCATGGGGTGGCACCTGCCCACGGGAAATGCAGGTTAGCGTCTCATGAACCTCCCAGCCAGAGGTTAAAATAGGGGGAAAGGAGCAAGTGAGCTGCTTCCCCCAGCTGGAGGGGAGGGGCACCCTTAGGGGTTTAGCCGGAGCAGGGGGGCACCTTTAGGGGTTTCGCAGGGGCAGGGGGGCATCCTTAGGGGTTTAGCAGGGGGAGAAGGGAGCACCCTTAGGGGTTTAGCCAAGGAAGAGGAGGGGGGCACCCTTAGGGGTTTAGCAGAGGGAGGGGGACATCCCGTAGGGGTTTAGCAGGGGTAGAGGAGGGGCACCCATAGGGGTTGAGCAGGGGGAGAGGAAGGGGGTACCCGTAGGGGTCTAGCAGGGGAAGGGGGCACCCTTAGGGGTTTAGTAGAGGGAGGGGGACATCCCGTAGGGGTTTAGCAGAGGGAGAGGAGGGGCACCCATAGGGGTTGAGCAGGGGGAGAGGAAGGGGGCATCCGTAGGGGTCTAGCAGGGGAAGGGGGCACCCTTAGGGGTTTAGCAGAGGGAGGGGGACATCCCGTAGGGGTTTAGCAGAGGGAGAGGAGGGGGGCATCCATAGGAGTTTAGCAGGGAGAAGGGGGCACCCTTAGGGGTTTAGCCAAGGAAGAGGAGGGGGCACCCTTAGGGGTTTAGCAGAGGGAGGGGTACATCCCTTACGGGTTTAGCAGAGGGAGAGGAGGGGGGCATCCATAGAGGTTTAGCAGAGGAAGAGCAGGGGGGCACCCGTAGGGGTTTAGCAGGGAGAAGGGGGCACCCTTAAGGGTTTAGCCGAGGAAGAGGAGGGGGGCACCCTTAGGGGTTTAGCAGAGGAAGAGGAGGGGGGCACCCTTAGAGGTTTAGCAGAGGAAGAGGAGGGGGGCACCCTTAGGGGTTTAGCCGAGGAAGAGGAGGGGGGCACCCTTAGGGGTTTAGCCGAGGGAGAGGAGGGGGGCACCCTTAGGGGTTTAGCCGAGGGAGAGGAGGGGGGCACCCTTAGGGGTTTAGCAGAGGGAGAGGAGGGGGGCACCCTTAGGGGTTTAGCAGAGGGAGAGGAGGGGGGCACCCCTGGAGTTTAGCAGGGGAGCGAGAGCCGCGCTCTCCCCCACTCTCCTGGCCTTTCCCCGCTGCTCCCCGCACAGGCGGGGTTCTGGCTCTCAGGGAGCCAGGCGGCCCCGTGCCCGGCCCGCGGCTCTGTCACCCAGCCCGTTCCCCTGCAGCCGGCTCCGGGCCGGGACCCGCCCCGCGGGCGGGGGGGAGCGGAGACGTCAGGCGGCCCGGGGCTTAGCCGGCGCCGCGGCTGAGGAGCAGGGGCAGAGCGTTCCTGCCGCGTGCGCTCCCGGTCGCAGCGCGCCCCAGCCCGGCCAGCATGTCCCAGACAGTGGCTCTGACCGGCCCCTCGCCCTGGGGCTTCCGGCTGGTGGGGGGCAAGGACTTCAGCACCCCGCTGACCATCTCCCGGGTAAGCCCGCCTGCCTCCCGCCGCGGCCAGGGCTGCGGGGCGCTCAGTTGCCCGGGCTCAGCGCTGGGTCTCTTTTGCGCAGCTGCCGAGATGCCCCCGTGCTCTTGGGGTTTTTGTTGGTTATTTTTTTTTGGGGGGGGGGTCTATGCAAAGGAAAAAGGGGGGTTAGGGGGGAGCCGCAGCTCCGCGCGCTGGGAATTGGGCAGCGGAGCGCAGCCTGGAGACGCAGGAGCGGAGCAGCTTGCGGGGTGACTGGCAGAGACGGGGGGCTGCCGGGCTGGGTCCCCCGCCGCGCCCCCCTCGCCCTGCACGTGCTGGGTGTGGAGGGGACTGAGTGGCGCGGTGGCTGCGGCAGAAGCAGGTGGAAGAAGGCTGCTGCGGGGAGTGGGCGGCTGGGTGCGTAGCTGGTCCCACCGACCGGCGGTTTCATTCATTGGGGTTAGCGGGGGTGGGTTTGCATTGGTCGAATGCAGAGCCAGACCGTGGCGCGCTGAGGATTGCTCAGTACAAAAAGGAACTGAGTCAAACTCATCCCTGGTGCAACTCCACCGAAGTTAGATGAAATTACACCAGCTTGGAAGCGCTCCGGAGGCTTTGTCTGCGGCGGGATTTGGCAAAAATCAGGGCGATGCCGTTGGGCCTACATTAAAATTGAGTTAACAGCTTGAGAAGTTGCATACCCCAGCCTCCTGGTTTGGAGCTGCCATCCAGGAGAGAAGTTGGTTTTGAACATAGTTGATAAAAACTTACTTTTCATGGTGCCAACGTATGCGTTTTCTTGCATTCCTGATAGTGCCTTTGTTTTGTTTTACGATGAACAAAAAATCTGCATTTTTGTGAAAGGCAACCAAGTACAGTGTCAGTCACTAGGATCTTCTCTGCATAAGGTGGCTGTGGTCATACAGCTTAGATTTAAAGCCTTTTAAAAAAGTAGAGAGAGCCACCTCCTAAATTATTAATTCTTTGTTCACTCTCTGAGAAAGTAAAACAGTGCAGTATTTTCACCCGATAAGAGAACAATTGCAGTGGCATTCCTTGTTCACCTGGAAGCACAAAGAAAGTGACATGTGACAGGTTGGCTGGGTAAACTATTATGTTGGGCCAAATTTGGCCTTCAGTTTCACTTCTAAAATCCCATTTATTCAAGAGGGGTGTCAGGGGCATAGGTCAGGACAGAACTTGGCATTTTATGTCTTACAGGATTGCAATATAATAACGACTAATTTAACTCACAGTAATTAACATGCCAGTTAGTTGCTAGTTATCAAAAAGTAGTGTTTGGTTTTCTTTAATAGCCCTTTTTGGATTAAATTAATTTGGGATGAGCATTTATATAGTATAATTTTAATAAATATGATAAAGCAGAATATTTTTGCAGTGTAAGCAGTTTGAAGTTTGTTGCTCCTTTCACAGTAGTGTTGTAAACTTTTTTATTTTTCCCTTCTGTACTTAGTATTGCATAAATCTGCCCTCCTTGAATTGGTGCAGCTGGATATTAGCTAGCTAATTTATTCTATTCTCCATTTTCTTATAGACAGAATCATTCCAGGTATTTAAATATATTGGTCAAAAAGACACTATGTATTGCATCTTTCATGTAAAAATATAAAATATTATAACTGCCACCGGAAATATCAAGGTCCAGTTGGAGGAGAATAGAATCATGGAAATAAATAAACATGTTTGAGTCTTCTATGGCATCTTTTAAATGAATATTTAAGATGAATTCTTAAAGTATTAAAATGCAGCCTGTGTATAAGTCAAAGAATAACTGTCCGATCACTGCGTACTCTATTCTAATATCTTAAAGACTAAAACCTTGTTTTTCCAAAGTTGTCATATTTGTGTCAAATGCATTAAAAGTATCAATTGATGGTAATGAACATCTCTTCAGTTCTTTTCAGTAAATAACATGTATTTTCCAGTTACTCTGTCCAGTTTTTAGATGTAAAGAAACTTCCTGTCCTATACAGTAGAGGGATTAGTCCAGGGGATAGGTCCAACCCTGCAGTTTTTGTTTAGGAAGGTATGACTGAAGTTAATGGGAGCTGTACTTAAGTAAAGACTGCAGGACTGGGTCCAACACCCAATCCTGTGTTGCATAGTAACTATTGCGTTATCAAGTACTTATGTATAATACCATAGGGGTATGTTTTGGAAGTTTCTTTGTTTAAATACTGCTGCTGGCTTGAACTTGTGCACATTTACAAAAATCCTTAATAGGAATGTGTGCAGGTAAATGATGTATGGTGGCCTGGATTAACAAGTGTGGTGCTCTGCTGAAGCATCTGAGTATCCTGTTCAGGGCTGTACCCTGCAAAGTGCAGAGTTCTCTCAACTACCCAAACTGAAATCAGTGGCAGGTGGGGTTGCTCAGAAGCTCTGAGGAGGCATTCAGCACCCCACAGGATTGAGCACACACTTTTTGTGTTGGAGTTGAATAGTAAGTTTCAGGATATCAGTGTGGTCATTTTGCTTTTGGAATGAGTGAATAAATGCTGCACAGAATGTTGATAGGCACTGCAAGGAGGAACAGCTGTTAGAAGATGCTTTCCCCCCCCCCCCCCATACAGAAATTGTTCACCATCTCTGTACTTGCCAGTAGGAGTCACTGCACAAAATGGAAGTGAGTAAATAGGGTTTAAGGAAAGCTATATGTGATTGTAGAAACAAGCCATGGTTTTTAAACTACTCAGTTTGTAATCTTGAAGTTACACACTCTGCAAAGCTTTGCATGTTTGCCTTCATTTGGGGGTGTTTCTTATCACACATTACTAGGATCTTTTGGTTTTATTTATTAATTTTAAAATAAAAACAAAATGAAGGAAAAAATGAAGCATGGTGAAGAGCAACAGACAGTATTTGAGCAAAATATATCTGTTAAACATACGCTAGATGTGCCCAGAGGGGAAGTAATTGGCTTGCAGGCGTCAACACGTGTTTAATTAATTTTAGGAAGTCTGCTAATTTTCTCCCCCATTTTTATGGAATTTATCACAATTAAATACCTACCTGTCTCTTAGAGATCATAAAATATTTCTCTTGTGAAGATTAAAATAACAAGTGTAGGTCAGAAATCCTGTTTTATAGTTACTTTGATGGAAATATTTTGTTTTACCTTATATTAGAAAAACCATAGAGCCTGTCTTTGCAGCAGACAAGTAGCTTGCCAAATTCCTGATCTGATTCAGCAAATTTAGGAGCTAGAAATACAACTTTTTACTTCAGGGAACAGAGACATTTTACTTTGGTCCTAAGAGGTGTAACATATGTGATTAGCATTTGTATAGTATTTCATGTTATTCATTACACTTTATGTGTGGTTCTTTTAAAAACCAGTCAGACTTCAAGGGCTTGATCTTGCTCTGATTGAAATCAATGGCAAAACTTCTATTGAACTCAGTGGTGTAGGCCCAGTCCCTAAGTACTCAAGCTTGCAAGGTGATGAGCAGTGCACCCTCAAAGCTAATGTGAGTCAAGGGTGTTCAGCAGCTTGGGAGATTGGGCACTAAAATGTTCGCACTGAAAGAAGCATTATTGGCTTTGGGACTAATATCTGCAAATGGTAAAAATCAGGAAAGACACTTAGACACTTGGTAAAAACATCAGTGTTTTATTTTGGGGTTGGACGAAAGGCTAAGCTTTGTGGCAGATAGCATCTGCATCACAGTGCAAAGTGTGAATTGCTGCACTCCTCTGGTAATACAGCTGTTGTTGTTAGACAGTTGTTTTATATAGATTAAAAGGACGTTGTCAGGTCAAATTGAGTCCCACGTTTAAGGATTACTGAAAATAAGCTTTTACAAAACCATGGGCCAGTGAAAATATTTTGTTATTAATATTTATTTAAGTGAAAAGTTCTTTTCTCCAATTCAGATATTATAACATTCTGCTAAGGCAAGATAATAGGAAATTAAGTATGAATTGACTGTGAAGAAAAATGAAACTACCTTATTTTCCTTGTCCCCCTGATGGTGCAAATAATAAAAAAACCCAGCATAAGTACTGAAAACAAATCAGATTTCAAAAATACTTTTCAGTAATCTAAGGTGTTATTTGTAACACAGAGAAATTTGTTCGTAAATATGGGGCCAAATCTTGGGTGCCCTTATCTTGCCAAACTGGGTTGCACCATTACAAATGAAGACAGAAGTTGACCTTTATATTCCAGTTCCACTAAGGCAACATTTAAAAACATGAGTGGAAACAAATGAAACTACTCGTGTGAATAAAGACAAGAATCAGACCCTAAAATACCTGCATTTATAGCATGGCCATGCAACATTTAAGGAAGAGACATTTTAACAATGTACAAGTAGTTGAAGGTTGTAAACCACAAGGAGGGAGAGGAGTTACTTAGGATATTATAGAGAAGAAGGCTAAAGATGGTCCCTCAAGGAAAGCTGTGGAAATGACTTTACATCGTGTATTTAAAGCTGGTCTGGATTTAGGCACTAAAAACATTACATAATATTGTAGTGAACAATCCTGCCCTGGCAGGGAGATGGATTATATGACCTACTAGGTCTGTCTTCTATCTCTAACTTCCATGATAAATCATTACAGTTGCACAGATGATGCCGCTGAGGCTAGAGTTTAGCCCATTGTTTTCCAATAACTAGGTTTAGTTTGCTGGGCATTTGAAGGAAGCTCATGTAATCAATAACCACATATATTTCTTAGAGTTTGTTGAAAATATTTCTTCTATTTGATAAATCTTAGGTCCACAAACGTAATTACATAGAGTGGCCTGATCCTTCATGGCAGCAGCAGCAGCAGCAGTGGTCACTCAGCACCTTGTGGAATTGGGCCCTGTACCAGTAGGGTTTTAGTGAAGATCGCCATGAGGTCAGAGCTACACCTGTCATCATCCTCTGTCTAAAATCATTTGGAGACTTCACTATGGTGCTGGTTACTAGATTGCTTTAGAGAGGCCAGAACTCTAGCCTGCATGTTCAATTAATGTTTGGGACAGTTTTTAAAATTTTACTCTTTACATTTAATTTTAAAAAAATAATATGTTAAAAGGAGGAGAGCTGTAGGGAAGGGCAGATTTGTGAGGGGGGGAGCGGGGGAGTTCCTTTCTCCCATACCCATCTATCAGCAAGAACGAATTCAGTCATGTTTTCTCCTGTATGTCGTCTGTGAAGCTGAAATTGGCAAGGCTGAGTTTAGCAACTTCAAGCATAACGTTGTACTGAATTGTGCCCCCATGTTAGGTGCGTCAGAATCATCACCACAATACCGGCGCAATGCTGGGAATAGCATTTTTAGTGCAAGGCTGCTTTCTGAGCCATGCGAAGCGGCACATCATCAGCTTTGTGATGCTTCACACTGCAGGGTATGGGCAAGTACAACTGAGAGCATGGAGCTGAGGGTAGAACGTTGTGTACTAGTTGGTCCCGAGACATTTACAGGGAGCACATAACCGGCCACCGCCAATACCAGGAGTGAGCCGGGGAGACCTCGTCCACCCACAAGAGGGAAGGGACCTATTAACCCCCCCCTGCTGGACCTCATCCCCTGAGCCCCGAACCCACCCAACCTAACTGAATTCCACCACGTGAGGGTCGCCCCATTCTCATTACCCAGCCCACTTACTTATACCCATGACTGTCTGTACTCTCTGTGTGAGTGATAGACCCTCACCACTTACCAACTGTATCTTGATCCCGCCCGCCGCCTACCCCCCATTGGGGACATTGCAGTCCGTATGTATTATGTGTGCTGCCCAACCCCAAAATACTAACATCCCCCTATACTCTGTATGTCACCCCCAATGACCAATAACTGACGCTTTAAACTGTTTGTATCTTTTATTTTCAAACATTCTCTAATAAAATTTTAAATCTCCCCCTTTGTGGAATTTCCAGAGGCAACAGCTGTTTGAAGCTGGCTTAATGATTTGACAGATATTGTGCTAGAAATGAGACTTAAGATTTAATTAAGTAAGGATCTGGGTACTGTCAACTTCACTTTCTTGGCTAATTTTTCTAAGAACTGCAGTTCAAACAAGTTGAACTTTATGGAAAATCAGTGTCCTTCATCTTTTAGTTTCGATTGCTAGGATGCTTCCTCCTTTTCATCCGCTGTGGTTTAATAACAGACACAGAACCCTTCATTCAGCACCCTGCTTCCAGATTCTTGAAAGCACTTAACAGACATAAAGCCTCCCAACGCTCTTCGGTGTAATAATACACAAAGTTGCATAGAAGTTAAGAGGTTTGGTCCCACTGCAACTCAGTAGCAGAGCTGAGGTTATCTTACGTTTTTGTATAGTACCTATTACTGTGGTATTTAAGAGCTGAATAACAACCAGGAGTCATGGCTCTCTGATTTCCAATCTAACCACTAGATACACATCCTGCCTGTAATTAAAATCATCTTATAAGTATAGTAGGCATATTTAAAATGCATTTGGATCATTTATGGCCCAGTCTTGTCCAACTCCTACTGAAGTCAATGCTATGTTTCTACCAAGTTCAGTCAGAGATGCTCCAAGCTTTTATGTTTGGAGCAAATGCAGATTTACTTCAATAAACACATTACTCATAATTGTCCTGGGTAGCTTAGTATATTAGTTCCCCTGTTGATTTCTGGGAGTACACCAGAAAACACATTTTCAGTATTGGCCCATACAAAACAAATGAATGTATGAAAAAGAACATATTTACAATCTATTTTTAATGAGGTAACACTTACATGTTTGAATGTTGAGATCATGCATTCTTTAAAGAAAATTTAACAGCTTTAGGTTTTATTTTACATTCAGGAGAATATTTGTTCCGGTAAAGGGTTGGGAGGTTGTAAAAGTAAAAGTTTCTGACAGCAGAGTTATTTAAAATAAATAAATTAATTAAATTAATTAATTAAAAAGTTGTTCTGGTCTATATGAATTTTGCTGTAGGGCTGCCTGATAATCACTCTGGATATCATTACAATCCTGAGCCTTTTAAACACATTATTCACAACGTATATGCCATTCATTATTGTGATGTAGTCTAGTAACCGCTGATGAGAGACCTAGGACCACCAAATATGTGTTTTCCCCTGAAGCCCTTCAAGTTAAGCCATTGTTTAGTTGCTTGGTTTTGTTTCAAATTTCTGCAACTCTGTTTGTATTTGATTATGCTTGTTTAATGTAGCTGGTACTATTTAATCTATTGCTGTAATCAGTTTTTGATTAGAGCTTTCAAATAGATTGAATTAACTGCTAAATGTGTATCAGTCCTAAAACTAGTATTCTACTAGCCTTTGCCAGGTATATGTCTCCTGTATGACAGAATTACGAGTTGGTAGTTGTTTCTTTTATTCAAAGTATATTTATATGCATTAGATTTATAACTAGCTAAAAGGTAACTTAGAGTAAGTTGATCCTTCTGGCTATAAGGAAATCACTTTGTGTGTGTCAGGTGTTCTCATATGACTCCCTAATGAGAACTAATTGTAAGATCTATTGAGAGTGAGAAATTTGGGCCATTGCAACTACAATTGTAATGACACTTAAAATTCATTTAAACTAAAGGTAAGAGCTAGTGGAATTAGATTTAATATATTTTGATTACTTCCTAAATGTTCTGCCTTCAGATTTTATTAAATAGCTATGAGAGGAGAATAAAAATCTCTTGCTATTCAGCCTTAGAGTTTGTTTAAAAGAAAATACTAGAGAGCGAGCCTAATGCTAATTACTCTAATCGAGCACACCTATAATCCAGGGTAGGAAACTAGGTGGAAGAAATGATTCATGTAGTTCCAGTCATACAAGATCTGAGCTTGACTTGAGTTTAGCAAAATAAACCTAATGCACCCTAAAATACTGTAGGTCTTTGCCAGACTTGACAAAACAGAAAATGTTCTACGCGTTCAAGGGGATTTACAGCATTTAAAAAATGTTAGTATAATGACAACATTAGCTTTAAAATAAAATTTGAACTATTGCTCTGTTAAGACAGGTGTTGAGAGTTCTTGTGAAAAGACCTGTAGCCAAAAAGCTAGTACTTTGGAGCTATTTTTTATTAATCCAGTTTCTCCCTCTAACCAGTACCAAGATGGTTAAAATGATTTTCACAATACTAAAAACAAGTACAATGATATTTTTCTCTTTGTCATGTAGAGCATGATAGGCCCCAGTCCTGGTCCCATTGCAATCAATACATTTGCAGGCTTATGCAAAGTATTTTAGAATTTCATCTCCCAGTGTGTTGGCTGTTACGTTGCTGTTTGTGCAAAATTTCATAGTGAGCCAAGGTTTGTGCACTGTGTTATTCAGTAGTGGTCCTTACACCCTCTAGAGAGAGAAATATCACACTTTGTGTGTGTATATAAAAACAATATTTTTATTATTTATATTTTGGTGTGGAACAATGGTGGGGAACAATACCACTACCCTGCTCTCCAAGAGCATTGGTACCAATATAATATCCAAGCATCACGAAGTCCCTTTCAAAGTCCACTGCATTACTGATCCTTTCTCATGGAATGCAGCAGTATGAAGGAGCTATGTTGGCCTCATCCATGTTTCAAATTCATATCCACCTGAACTTCAAAGTAATTTCACGAAAAAATATCTTGTGGAATAACTTAGTGTCATTTGTGTGCAATCCACAGTAAGATTTCCAAACTTTAAATATACAGTAAAATCAACCTCCATCTAGCTCCAGAACAGAAGGATTCAAAAACATTTGTTATCCCAAATACTGCATGTTGCACAAGGACAGCGCCTCCACCCCTGCAGTCACTGGGAGTTTTAACTTTGCCTTCAGTGAGAGGGAGTCTAGGCATCACATGATCAGTTTTTCTAATAGGGAAGGTGCAGTAGTATCTTGAAGGTAAATTGCAAACTTACCCATTCCTTGAACTTTCATAATCAATTGCAACATAAATGAATGAATAAATCATGATTTTTTGTATTTCTGTATCTACCTAACCTGATAAAGTGTTACTGTCACTACTATTTGTTGTTACTAGCAAAAGGAGATTACATACACTTACCCCTCTGGTTGGGAAACCCAGTACTCTTAAGATAAAAAGCCATAAGCCGCTTCTGTTTGTCTCCTGTAAAGCACACAGGAGATTTGCTTCAAAACTGTCCTAAAGCCATACCACTTACATTCCAGGAAGTGACTGGTGGGATGGAGGTAGCTAGTCAGTGCTGCAGGGGTGATACAGCTGCAATTCGGTCCTGCTGCTAAGGGTAATGAGTAGGAATGGCTCTGCTTGTTGTGGCATAGCAAAGGGGATTGGTAAGGGGAAGCAAACTGTATCTGATACCTTTCAGGGTACCCTTGTTTGGAGCATTGTGGTGTCCAGTTCTGGGGGGGCCATGTTTTAAAAAGTATTTAGTTGCCTAAGGATGCAGATAGGTGCCTTGTGGGATTTTCAGAAATGCCTGTGTGCCTGTCTGCATCTTTAGGGGCCCAAATACCTTTTAAAATGTGGCCCTTGGGTGAACTGTGTATTTCTTGAAGAAGCAGCTCTTAAAAGTCTGCATATATACTTCAGGTTTTAGAGTAGCAGCCGTGTTAGTCTGTATCCGCAAAAAGAATGAGGAGTACTTGTGGCACCTTAGAGACTAACAAATTTATTTGAGCATACGAAAGCTTATGCTCAAATAAATATTAGTCTCTAAGGTGCCACAAGTACTCCTCGTTCTTTTTGCATTTATACTTCAGTTTGTCGCTTGCCTCCTATTTCTCAGTCATTGGCATTCTTAATTCTCCAACCTCATTAATGTATATGATATATAGGTTTGTGTAATGTATTGGTTTCAGTGGTTCTCAGCCTTTTCCATCTTTTACTAAGGTGAGCCTCAAAGATCTGGACTGGAATTCAAACCGCAAGAAAGCCTGGATCTAGGTTTTGATTTGGATCCATCTGTATTTTGAATGTAAAACTTTTTTCAAACATCCTGCAATCTCTCCATCCTGAATCTCTTAACCTACTTATTAATATGTCTTTGTTCTTACCAAATTTCTGTGTTGTGGGAAAGATGCAGGTGGATTGGAATGAAACATCTGTTACTCTCTCCCATGAACTAAGCTAAAACAAAAAGCTTAATAAAATAAACAGGAAAATATTAAATGTGGTGGTGGTGGGGATTGAGCTTCATTGATTGATAGCTTAACTTTTGATTCTTCCTATTTAAAAATCTTGCTATAAGAAATACTGCAGTGGTGGTACATGGCCTGCTGTCTGAGGATAGAGCAAGTTCATTTGTTCTCTGATAGCTGTGAATTTTGTCACGTGTTAGCTGGTCAGATGTGGTCTCTCTAAGGCTTTGATCTGGGCCTTTTGATCATGCTTATGGAACAGTATGTGCCCCTAACTTGCCTATAACCAAGTCCCACTG
This sequence comes from Macrochelys suwanniensis, assembly GCA_033296515.1. Lineage (NCBI taxonomy): Eukaryota > Metazoa > Chordata > Testudines > Chelydridae > Macrochelys > Macrochelys suwanniensis. Next base: position 93,914,731 of record CM065782.1, on the reverse strand, counting down.
ATAGAGAGCAAAAAAGCAGTGTTGGCTACAACAGAGCTAGGAAAACTGACTTAGTATCATTCACTGGTGGCCCATGGGAACTCTTCTGAAAAGGTAATATAGCTCTGGGCTACAATGGAGCTTCACTCCCAGGGAGCAGAGGGAACCACCTGGGACCATGGTGCAGTCCTAGAAGGAGAGAACATCTGCACAGATGGTCCAAGCCTATAGCAGATCTCGGGGGATCCACAGAATTTGGGTTGCAAGCCCCCTGCTTGGGGGAAAATATGCCTTGCTCTTTGTGAAATAATTTGGAGGACACGCTGGAAGGGGGAACCTTGCAGAGTTTTCCTCCCCATTGACCTCATTGCCATGGGTTTCACCATAGGTGGGGCACAATGGGACTCTTAGGCTTTGGCCCCCTCTGGTTGGTTCCTTAGTGTGCTGGGAAGTGTTGAGTTTGATCTCCTTGAGAGAAAACATAAAGTGTGTGTGTGTGTGTGTGTTTCAAGTGTAAACAGTGTTGCTTAGGAAATCAAGCTGCACATCTCCAAACTCCATCTAGCTCATTACAGTATAAGCAACAGTTGCTGGAGTGTTTTCTTTTACTGGCTTGATGTCAGACATGAGCACTTATAAAGCATATGCAAACTCCAGTGGCCAGATAAGATAGCAACTAGTATTTTTGTTAAATCTCTTCCATGAGATCTAATTATCCACTCATCTGTGTGTTTTCTCTTAACTAATGGGGTAATGTAGCTTGGCCTAGCGACACCACCCACAGCCAGGGTCATAAATTTGAAAGCAAACTCTCCACATTAGTCTCTGGGGAAGCAGACTTCACATCATGACGGAAATGTGTCAGTCTCCCGGGGAGAGAGCCGACCACTCCACACATCAGCAGCTGCAGTCAGCATCACAAAGAGACTCATTGATGCTGCTGCTCCCCCTGCTCTTGGAGGGAAGGAAGGTGGTGGGTGGGTGGCAGTCCTGAGAGAGAGGATGGGGGTGTGTGTGAAAATCCTCCTAAACCCAACGACAGCTCAGGCTTTAGCTGAGCCAACATAACTTGTTTGTAATTATAACTGTACCCCCTCTCTCCTGCCCCCCCACACCCCAAATTAGCACCTCCTCTGGGTTTCTCAGCATTTCTTGTTCTCTCCATGAACACCTTAGTTCTGGGTTATGGACTGGCTTTTGGAGAGTCTTGTACTGCGCAGAACATGGTTAATAATTCATCACTCAGGGGCTCTTTCTCCCTTTTTCTGTCCGTGCTTGGTGCAGGAGGAAAGAAATATGCCTCGGTAGATTTATATTGGCTTTGTGCACATACTCCTAGGTTTTTCAGCCCTTTTGGGGGAACGCCTGCTTCCTGGTATAAATTAGAGCTTCAGGGATGCTCTCTCAATTGCCTGTGGCCTTCAAGGGCCATCAGGCAGATGAGACCAGCTGGAGCACAGTGTACTGTGGCTACGCCTCCTGTCCTGGGTGCTGAGAGGAGGAGGGGTATTGTAGAGCAAAGGGATGCTTACTGGGGCTGTTCTGTCCATAATTTTACTTCTAGTTGTGGAGGGCATTACAAATGACAGATGTTTCCAGTGGCGTTCATAAGGCAGACAACTGTGCTTTGTGATCACTTCAGTAGTGAAACACATGGGAGTTCTTGTGTTTTCATAGCGTTATTTATTTATTTTAAATCTCCATACATTTGTACGGAAAACTTCCCCTGAACACATTACTGGGCCAATGCAAAGTAATGACACTTTACACCCTTATGGTACCTTCCAAATGAAAATTCAGAAGTACTTTGCAAATATTATTGATCGGATGCCAGGCCGATATTAAAAAGTTAGGTCAACCCAGCTGCATCGCTCAGGGTGTGTAAATCCACACCCCTGAGTGACACAGTTGAGCCCTAAGCCTGGATCAAGCATGGCTGATCATATATCTGCACTATGAATCAAACTAATTCCAATGGGCTAGATAGGAATGTGCCATATGGATTTATATTGGCTGCAAGGACTGTAAATGCATGGCAATGATACATAGCAACGTATCCAATTGGGGAGGGTATCTCATGGGGGTAGTGCAGAGATTCTGAGTCAGGGCCAATGCCCTTTAACATCTTTGATAGGTTACAGTGTAGTAGCCGTGTTAGTCTGTGTCAGCAAAAAGAAAATAAGAAGAAAGAAATACTTGTGGCACCTTAGAGACTAAGAAATAAATTTGTTAGTCTCTAAGGTGCCACAAGTATTTCTTTCTTATTTTCTTTTAACATCTTTGTTAATGGCCTTGCAGGGAGAGTGAATGGAATGTTAATGACACTTTCAGTTGACACTTAATACTGGTTGATTGTAGTGTTGTTGGGGTGGTGTTAGTTCCAGGATATTAGAGAGACAAGGAAGGTGAGGTAATCTCTTTTACTGGATCAGCTTCTGTTGGTGAAAGAGATAAGTGTTTGAGCTTACACACAGCTCTTCCTCAGGTCTCTCTGTACCTTTTCCAGACCGTCGCTGAGGCAGGGGACAGTGTTTTTTCACACCCCTGAGTGACATAAATTTTGCCAACGTAAGTGGTAGAGTAGACATGGCCTGCGCTTGAAAGCTTGTCTCTCTCACCGGCAGAAGTTGGTCCAGTAAAAGAGATTACCTCACCCACCTTATCTCACTAAATATTGGCTAATTTAAAGGCCTCAACTCAAATTATTTAAAGATATCTTTAAGCCCATAGTGTTTACAGTGTATTTGGCCTGAAGTTACTGTAAATTCTTTACTGCTGTGAATGGATACTGAGCTAAACATTAGCATCTGTGTACTAATATTCTTTAGTCTGCTGGACAGCTTAGCATTGAATGCTGTGCAAAAATTGTGTCTTCCTGTGATCTGTGAATTACGTGTAAGTATTATATGACACATCCGACCTGAACTGTTTCCATGTGAAATGCATTCCTCTCACAAAATACATCATGGGTGTTGACCAGCTGAAGAAGACAGGCTTCTTAAATCAAAGAATGTTAGTCACTGTTTTCAACTGGTTGTAAAAGACCGAGAGTCTGATCCTCTTTTTGCTTACACAGCTATAAAACAGGAGCAGTTGCACTGAAGTCTTTTGGTTTACACCAGTGTAAAGGAGAATCAGGCTGAGAAATTTTGTTTCCCCAGTTTCTTCTAAATATCCAGATGTCAGAAGAGGGAGGTGACAGCTGTCCAGGGGCTTTTGAGCAGGATCAGCTACAAAGAATTTTAAATATATAAAATTAAAAGAGATCTTCTTTCCACGTATACTTTGGAACCAGCTGGAAATGCTGACTGTACACATGTGATTATTGCACAGTATTTGCTCCCTCTCCTGCAATATGATCAGCTAGTACAGACCCCGCTGACTTCACTGGGATACAAGAGTCTGTGCAAAACACAACATACAGCCCACATACTGAAGAGTTCACAATGTGGACAAAACGGGCACAGAATAGACAAGATGTACTGGGAATCCCAGAGGGGGAATCCCATATTGACTCACTTCTTTTGGCTGTCTTGGAAGAATTGAGTCTTCACTTAGGGTATGTCTACACTGCCCACGTTACAGCGTGGCTGCGGCAGTGCTGTGACAAGGGCAATGTAGACACACTTCATCGCAGGGGGACAGCTCTCCCAGTGATTTAAAAAAAACCAACACCCCTACCGCGCTCCCAGCGATAAAGCGTTGTCTATAATGATGCTTTTCAGCACTAAAACTGTTGTCGCTCGGGGTGGGGGGGAGGGGATGTTTTTTCACACGCCTGAACAACTCAAGTTTTAACATGGAAAGTCACAGTGTAGACACAGCCTTAGAATACTCTCCAGGGAAGGTATCCCAAAATGTTCGCCAAACTGTTTGCTTCCTCAAGTACCTTGAAGTGATAACAGGTAACAGAGCTGATCAATAACAATCGCAGATGTTGATAGTGAGTGTCTTTATTTTTAACTTTTTTCCATTGGAATAAAAAAAAAATCTTCATGGAAACATGGAGATTATGGGGCGGATCAATGACTGGTGTAAGCTGTCATAGCTCCGCTGCAAACAGTTTACACTATCTGAGGATCTGTCTGCATGAATCATGGATATTGTCTTAGGTTTTGTAATAGTTTGTGTTTGCATAACGTTAACTATGGAACAGTTTTGTTTCGACACTTGTCCCTTGTCATAAAAGTTTGTTTTCAACAATAATAATTTCTAGCATCCTTATTGTCACAAAGCCTCGATAGATTATTCACAGATAATTATTTTGTCTTAAAAACACCCCATTTTAGTTCATTACATTCAGCAGCATGCACAAGTAAAGTTCCTTTGAAAATTGTCCAGCGCTCTGGTTAGAAAGTGATTTTAGAGTGACATAGAAGAAATTAATAAAATGGGCTGGCACAGATTTTTGGTAGTGTTTTAATTCCCTAATATGTGCCTGCTCACTCTCAGATCCTGCTGGCATATACTTTATTCATGTCACATGTACTTTGGTTGCTGATCAAAGCAGGCTCTAGGTCTAGCCGACTGGAGGCATGGATCAGTCTGCCAAAAGCCCTGTGCCAGAAATCTCGTTTGATTTATGCCACTTTAACTCCACTGATTTTCAGAAAACGCCCTTTAGTGAATTCAAGTCAGCCTGCAACACAAAATTACTGAATAAATCACATAGCCATACCCCCGGAGAACTATTGACTAGAACCCTGGCCATGTCACACTCAACACCCAGTTCTAACACTTGAATTAAAAGAGAACTGTAGCTGCTAATAATTAAATGGCAAAAAAAAAAATAAACCATTAACATAGTTAAGGGTGCCTGGGGGATAGCTTTTGCCCGTCCAGAACATGGAGTTCAGCAGAAACCAAGGAATACAGAGTTAAGGCAAATGCTCAAGTTGGGTTTCAGACATCAAAGTTGTAGGCCCAATGAGGCGTTAAGTGTCCCAGTCATCTCAGTGAGAAGTTCTCAGAGGAAAGAGAATACTCCATGTAGATGAACATAGCTTGAAACAATAGCTCTGAGATGGGTGAACTGCACCATTCATGTCAGTGGGTGCTCCCTTCCTGCCAGTAGTGCAGGCGAGTTTCTGATGTGCGTTAAGCATACTGGCTCTTAGCCCCTCACCCCAGTGTTTTTGGTCATTTGCTCTGAGCATGCCTGTTCTAAGCTCTCCTTCCAAAGGGGCAGGGCTTCCCGAGATCCCAGCTCACATGGGGGTTAGGGAGAAGGGCTCGGATACCCCAGAAAGGCAAGCCCTCACCCCAGAACTTGGCTCACATGAGGGAGAGAGAGGGGGTCAGACTGTCAGATGGGCAGGAAACCTCAGATCCCAGCTCACATAGGATGGTAGAAAGAGGGGTGCCCATGTCCCTATTGTCCCCTAGTTCCCTGCTATTCAATCCATGTCCCCTTCCCAGTGCCCTTCAGTCCCAAACCCCTCTCACCCCTATTCTGCCTCAGTCCTCCCCCCAAAAGCCCCTCCTCTTCCAGTCAAAGTATTTGCATATCTAATTACACTTTTTTATTACATTCCCCCAAAATAACCTCCTCACATGCCCCTCTTTCCCCAGCAGAGACAAATTTTACAGATATACCTCCCAACCCTTTTCAGATTTCTGCCCAAGGAGGGTCAGGTTCAGAGGCCTGTTGCTTATCCCTTTGAGCTCTCCAGCTGGTGTGAAACTTCCAAGACTAACAATCCTATTAATTCCTCTCTCTCCATACTCAGGATAATCAATTTGGCATGAAAATCAGGCTTGTGGGTCAGGCTTACGACAAGTCAAACTGAAGAAGCAAAATATTTTCGAAGTAACCTTTTAATGTTGATTTCCCCAATGAGCTGGTGGGTTCCATGTCGGTACTCTTTTGGGATAACTAATGAGCATTGGACACCCTGGTGCAATGAACTGAGCCCTGGTTTGATGTCCGTGTGACCAAAAATGAGTTGCCAGAATCTTTCAATTTATCAGAAAAGTTGTTTTGTTTCTCCTGGGAGTTATATCTTGGGAACCCCTTGTTCAAATGGCCCCAAATTTGGATCAATGTCAGAACCAGAGGGCACTGTTAAGTATACCAAATGTCAAGGCTAACCATGAGTAACCATGTAGAGTTTAGAGCAGTTAGAGTCAAGCTTTAAACACAAACCTGGTCTTAAGTACAGTAAGGTTGTTACCCTGCTATAAAAGATCCCTTAGCCAATTAGTGTGGCAACAACCAGACTGAACTTCACATTTTCATGCCTGTAAAGGCCCTGATCCTGCCCTAGAATTCTTCTGTAGGTCCCTGTACCCATGCAGAGTCCCACTGAAGCCAATGTGAGTCTGCCCTGGAACAGGGGTTCTCAACCTTTTTCTTTCTGAGCTCCCCACCACCACCACCACACACACGCTATAAAAACTCCACAGCCCACCTGTGCCACAATAACTGGTTTTCTGCGTATAAAAGCCAGGGCCGGTGTTGGGGGGTAGCAAGCAGGGCAATTGCCTGGAGCCCCATGCCCCAGGGTCCCCCGTGAAGCTACATTGCTCAGGCTTTGGCTTCAGCCCTGGGTGACAGGGTTCAGGGCATGAGCTTAAGATCCATATGGTGGGACTTTGGCTTTCTGCCCTGGGCCCCCGTGAGTCTAACGCTGGCCTTTTTGGCGGACCCCCTGAAACCTGCTCGAGGTCGCCCAGGGGGCCTGAACCCTGGTTGAGAAACACTCCCCTAGAAGATTCAAATGCAGTTGGGGCCAAAGCCAGCACGTTGGAGGCCCCCATTAATATCCACTTCTCGGTGGCTTGAATTTGGCTCAGAATGTCAATGGGAACATCTCACTGCTGTAAATCTGGAGACGTTGGCCTGTAGGGCTTTAAAGGTAATTCAGCAACAAATACAAATGTTGGTCTTAACACGCATTACTGCCTCCAGCTAACTTAAGGACCAATGTTTATATCCCAAACTAATGAGACCTTGAAAGGCATTTCAATGAATAGCATACAGTAATTCCAATATGAAAAAGTTGCCAAAGTAATTTTAAACAAATTGCAAACTAAAAATAGGAAACCACAAAGAATTCTGTTTATGAATGGCTTATTCTCCAAGTAAGCTCTGATTTAGTTTAGCTGAATGGAGGGGGAAAACCCTATTATAAATCTAGATGTTACTTGTACATTATAGAAAATGGACGCTGTCATCACAGTGGAGCCTAAAAATGAAGGAGGTGGAAAGCCCAGTGGTTTGTACAGAACAAAATAAGCCACCTGTAAACACTGAAAAGTAAATAAGAAATGCCGATTCATCATGGCAAAAGCATCAAAGGGCCTAGTGCAGGTTGATCTGATTAGACATGAAAAGAGGTTCTTATCTCCCCATAAACCCGTAGAGTTCATGCCCCACTGGTACACTGAGTTTATATGATGCTCCTCGCCAATACAAAACGGGCTTCAAAATGTCTACCTGAGCCTCTCTATTAGCCAGGTGATACTGCTATCGTCCTGGTCTCCCTCTCACCCCTTGTCTATCTCACCACATCTGTCATATTTAACTTAGATTGTGCTCTCTTTAAGGCAAGAATCATGTTTGTGCTTGTTTATTAGGGTCCCTAGTGTGTCTCTGGAGGCTCAGAATAAATAACACTCTGCAGTGGCATGCCTGATGGCACCCAGAAATCAACCAGAGCCTGAACTGTGTTCCAAGTGTTTGATACAATTGATATATGTGGTTTGTTAGCTAGTTTTTTCCTTGCATCCATCCAAACAATGCATATAAAGGGGAGCTGGTGAGTCTTGCCCACATGCTCAGGGTTCAGCTGATGGCCATATTTTGGGGTCAGGAAGGAATTTTCCTCCAGGGTAGATTGGCAGAGGCCCTAGAAGTTGTTTGCCTTCTTCTGCAGCATGGGGCACGGGTCACTTGCTGGAGGATTCTCTGCACCTTGAAGTCTTTAAACCATGATTGGAGGACTTCAGTAGGTGAGACATAAGTGAGAGGATTATTCCAGGGGTGGGTGGGTGAGATTCTGTGGCCTGCATTGTGCAGGAGGTCAGACTAGATGATCATAATGGTCCCTTCTGACCTTAAAGTCTATGAGTCTATAGTATGGAGTTGAGGAGCGATCCTGGTCTTTTGAGTCACATGTTGAATATAGCAGGGGGAATTTACTTTCTAGAGATGTAAATTATGGGGATTTTTTTGTTTGCTTGTTTAAAAACATTTCCCCCTTAGAAACTCCCTGAAGTGACCAAGTCACAATATTGGAGAATCTCCCTTTCACTTTATTCTCTAACCAAACAGTCATGAAAGGTTTCTTTATATCGTTATTACTGTCATTCTATAGTGGCAGGCCTGTCACCTGCAATCCATATAAAAAAAACATAGTTCCATTTAAGAGTAAGATGCAACAGAGATCACGGGTTGTGTGTAATAGGAAAAAATCAAAGCCAAAGAGTTTTCCATGAGAAAGTGAAGTTGCCAAGAGACACAGTTGTTAGAAGCTGTAATTCCATGACTAATTTGTAGTTTATACTAGGATGGGGAGGTGGAATCTCTAGTCGATCCTAAATTAGACTTCCTTTTAATCCTAATCTGTCTGTCAGAGATGTGCCCCAGTAATTCTGCAAAATAACATGTTGAAGCAGTCACGCATCTCTTGAGACACAGGATTATTCTAGTATAAATAAAGACTGACATTAAATGGTATCCAAAAAACATCACAGTTAAAATGCAATGAGAGATGAATAAGTACAATATCTAACAGACTGCACTTTCTCACTAGATAAACCATGCTGGTGTCTCTCATAGCAAGTGTGTGGAAGCATAAACAGAAGCTATGAATGACTGAGGAGGAAATTCAAGGACAAACATTTAGCTATCAACAGTTTACACAGTTAGACACACATTTATTGGCATCTGTACTGTCTACATATTACATAATTTTATTTTATCTTTGCAAAAATTAGACACATACTGGACCAGATATAGGCAAAACACCCACCGCTTTGAATAACTATGGCTCACTCAGACCTGTAGTGTTCGGCCCTAAATCTGCACAATCCAACCACAACTGGTACCTGGACATATCATTAGTTTCCCCAGAAAGGAATTCTAAGCTTAGTGAGATTTTGGCATTAATACAAAAACAGTAGGGGGAAAGTGATGGAGATTTAATAAGTGTAATGATAGTTCATGCAAGACTGGAAAGAGACATGTAATTTGAGCAGCAGTTGGGGAAAGCTGATGTGGAATATCACACCTCTGAAAGAAGCTGTTAGCATGACTGCTATGATGCTTCTCTTTGTTTTTGCCAAAAAAAACCCACCAACTTTAATTTTTTCAGCACTCTTCAGAAGTTGGTTCTCAAGCATGTGATGGAGCCTGCGAATAGAGGCTTGGATTTTCAAAGGAGCCCAAGGGATTTTAGGTGCCTAGCTCCCTTTGAGTGAAGGGCTATATTACATTATTGTATGTAAAAAAACAAGTTTGCAAAGAGAACGTTATCAAGTGCTCACGGAAGTCAATGAGAATCTTTTAATTTACTTCAGAGAGCTTTGAATCAGACCCATATTTAGAATCATCCAGTGTGCCTGCAGAACACATTCTTTGGGGGAGAAAATAGGGCACTCCAAAATTGAGGCTACTTCTGAAAACATGCCCAAACTGGTAAATACAGTATCCTCATCCCAGACAAAGCACAATGGCCCTCTCCATAGAAAACTGTTCACTCAGAGCTGCTTTGATAACAGGAAGTTTGCTACATTCCCTTCCATTCCAAAGAACCAGTCCTCTTTTTTTATCTGTTACGTGTTCTCACACAAAGCATCCTTTTTAGAAGCACTTTTTTTCTTTCCTTGTGTAGATTAATCCTGGGAGTAAGGCAGCCATGGCTAACCTGTGCCCCGGAGATATTATTCTCGCAATTAATGGAGAGAGCACAGAAAATATGACTCATCTAGAAGCACAAAACAAGATCAAAGCATGTATGGACCAGCTGATGCTATCTGTGAACAGGTAGGTGTCTGCATTTTCCCTTCAAACACTTGACTTACACCTCTTTAGTATTCACCCACTACATAAACAACGAGGAGTCCTTGTGGCACCTTAGAGACTAACACATTTATTTGGGCACAAGCTTTCGTGGGCTAGAAGCAACTAGCCCACGAAAACTTGTGCCCAAATAAATGTGTTAGTCTCTAAGGTGCCACAAGGACTCCTCATTGTTTTTGCTGATACAGACTAACACGGCTCTGAAACCCTCTACATAGTTACTGTGTCCATATTTGTAGCTAAATGTCCCCTTCCTTGAGGTGCTCTTCTGCAACCACATGGCAGCCTTGAGCAACTTCCTGTTTTTCTCTGAATCTCTGAGTTGTAGCCTCTTTCCTAGCTAGGGAGGACTGGAAGGCAGTTCGTGTTGGAGCAGATCTGATGCGACATCTTAATGCCCTAAAATAATCACATCTGAGTGACCCTAAGGGCTTGTCTACATGGGGATGCTCAGTGAAGTTAAAGTGAATCTACTGAAGGTGTGAAGTCAACATGCATAAATTAAAGGGCATTTCATTCAGGAGTAAAGCATATGTAGTACGTAGTTTGCTGTAATTTAATCCTCGTCCAAGGATTCCAGGGAGGATTAAGGGCTTGTCAAAGCACATTAACTGTTAGTGTGCATCAATGGGTCCACATGGACAGATAGTCTGAGGCAGACTAGTGCTGGGTAAATTCACACCCCAGTTTGAGGTGAACTAATTGTTCACATGGACAAGCCCTTAATCCACCCTGGAATCCTTGGACGAGGATTAAATTACAGCAAATTATGGCCACTTTACTCCTGAATGAAACACCCTTTAATTTATGCATATTGACTTCACACCTTTTAGCTGATTCACTTTAACTATCCTGAATGTCCCTGTACAAAGGTGGTCTAAGCGCTGGTCTACACGAGAAAATTAGATCGACCTAACTTCGTCACTGGGCAAAAAATCCACAACCCTGAGTGATGTAGTTAAGTTGACTTCACCCCGGGAGTAGACAGTGCTAGGTCAGTGGAAGAATTCTTCTGTCGACCTAGCTACTGCTTTTCAGGGAGGTGGATTGCCTGTGTCAGTGGGAGAACGCCTGCTGTCTGTGTAGGTAGTGTCTACACTGCTATGATATAGCAGCGCAGCTGTGCCACTGTAACATTTCAAGTGTAGACAAGGCCCAATTATTCCTTCCCCTCCCACCAAAAGGTTAAGCATGCTGCCTCTGCAGCAGTTCCTGCCTCTGTTTGTCCAGGGAGCAGGACACTGGGACCAGGGCTACATTTATACATTTTATTATTTTTTAACCCTTCTTTCCTATTTGCATAGGCTAATTTGTCCCATGATATCATGCAAAGTTGGTACATCTGCAAAAGACTGGTGACTGGTCTCAGAATAAAGAATGACACCGTAGTGTATCAATAGATTTGTTTCTTATTGTGCCCCAGTGGTTTGTGTATCTGCTCCAGGTAAACAAATGCTTTTAAAATGACGTTAGTAGAAAAGGTAGATATGGCAATATATATTCCAGGTCATTTGTATTTGAATTTGCATGAGCACATTGTAGGGCTTTTAGTAGAAGCAGATTCATATGTCTAAATGTCCAGGCCTGCTCCCACTGAAAAACTCCCATTGATTTCAACAGGAGCACTCTTGGGACCGAAATCTTGGCTTGAAGAAGCACCACATACATAGCACCTATTACCTTAATCTCTTTTGTCTACGTGCCTTAGCACACTTTCCAAGGCTCTGCTGAGGGTTTAAACTTTTAGGAATGATTTAAAGCAAAACAAAAGTTCATGTAAATGGATTTTGTTTTTCTTTCCACCGGAATTCATTCCCTGGCCAAATGTTTCTAATTAAATCACAAATTACTATAATTGTCCAGCCAAAATGAGTGAGTTTTATGAGGCACATTAATAACTAATGTGATCTGTGATAGATATAAGTACATTTATAAGATTTTCCACTTCAAGTTAAAAAGGCATTTCCTTATATAAAGAGCTACCATTCACTGTTTATACTTCCTTTTAAAAATTGTTTAGATTTCTGGACCTTGAAACCTGGTCTGAAATCTAACTAACTAGGTATTGGTGTTTCACAAAGCCATAGCCTTATTTCTGTGTGTACAGTTAGCTGTTTATAAATGACCAATCATAAATAACGTAGAACTCTCTTTTAACCTTAATATTTGAGTAGTACTCAGAGACCCCGATCAAGTTTGGACCCCATTGTGCCAGGTCTTGGAGGAATAGAGTATATAGTCCCTGCCTCAAAGAGGTTAAGTGGTTTGTTTCGCAGAAAGCTTCATCAGAAGCAGAGTTTCATATAACAAGAGAGGATCTATCAGGCCTGCCACATCTCTCTGCTTTAGTGGCTTTAGTAAGAGTGGCCTGTCTCTTCACAAAGTGGGGCTGTAGCGAGACTTTGAAATAAATCATGGATTTCTCCTTACTCCTCTCCACACAAGGTGGTAACACTTCTCTGCTCCTTCTCCCCTTCCTTCTCTGCTTTACCAGTTCCCCTCGGAACTACAGTGTGTCAAGGGGCTACCTTCAAGGGGACTAACACAGTGGAACCATCTTACGGTGGAGTAAAGCTTCACTGCCGGTGACCCTCCACTGAAATGCATTGAAATGGAGCTCTCACTCCACTAAAATGGAGTGTCATCCTATGGCATCAAGAAGAGCACAAACAAACCCCCTGCTGATGTCAGTCAGAGTCTTTCCATTAACTTTCATGGGAGATGGATCAGGCCATTGTTATGATCAGATTCCAGTGTGTACAGAGTAACATATATATTACATTTGAGGACATGGGACGTTTTTAATACCCTGATCGAACTTTGCTCATTCCTTGGGATGAACAGTTTTTTGTCTAACACATTTTTAAAAGTAATCCAAATAATGTTTAAATGTTCACAATACAGAGTAAATAAAATCAGATGAACTATGAATAGAGACCTTGTCACCAGAACCATTTCAAATGAAGCATTTTCCTGTCCGGAAAGCCAAATTCAAAGTTAAGTTAATTTCTAACATCCAGCATTGAAACTACACCAGCACTAGGGTGACCAGATGTCCCGATTTTATAGGGACAGTCCCGATTTTGGGGTCTTTTTCTTATATAGGCTCCTATTACCCACTACACCCTGTCCTGATTTTTCACATATGCTGTCTGGTCACCCTAACCAGCACCCACAAGCCTAGGCTCAAATAGTTCCAGAAGGGGCCTTATCGAAAGTCAGGTACAAGCCCTGTCTACAATGGGAACAGAATCTTACCATATGCAGCTAAGTGAAAAATCCATACACCTGAGCGATGTTAAGCTGACCCAGCCCCTGATGTAGACAGTGCTACGTCAATGGAAGTATTCTTCCATTGACCTAACTGCTGCCTCTTGAAAAGGTGGTTTACGTTCACCAACGGGAGGTATTCTCATATGTATAGGTAGTGTCTACACACTAAAGCGCTACAGTGACACTGCTGGAGCATTTCAAGTGTAGGCAAGCTCTAATTGCTGGCGGGGTTACATTATGATTTTACTAAAACAAAAACAATCAAGTTTATTCAGACCTGTGCTGAAGGCCATTAAAGATAGGCATGTGGGGATGTTTCTTTCTAGAACAGGTTTAGCTCTCTGATAAGTTCCTACTGGTCAGGGAACATGTGCTAGAATCCTGCTAACAAGCATGGTTGCTCATGATTGGAGCTAGCATGTTTCTGTGCTGATTGTTGGCAGCCCCTCCATGAAAGTGGAGTTCAGCTTTCAGAAACAGAGAGATCCAACTCTGACCATAGTACAAGCTGCCAGAGAAGAAATCTGCCTGGCACCACAACACTGTAACAGTCTTTATTATACAGGGTCATTTCTCATGCAGAGGATCTTGCGGTCAAGCTGCTTTATGGAAACTCAGTCTATTTACTTTATCAAAGAGAAGGCTAAGAGATGACTTGATCACGGTCTGTAGGTTGCTATGCGGAAGATTTCTGATAGTAGATGACTCTAGTTTAGTAGACAAAGGCATGACAAGATCCAATGGCCAGAAGCTGAAACCAGGCAAATTTAGACTAGAAATAAATTTTTAACAGACAGAGTAATTAACCTTTGCAACAACTTACCAAGAGATGTAGCAGATTCTATCGTTTGGACTTAGATTTTTAAAGGTATTTAGGTATTACTGCGCTTAGCGTTGTAACATATAACTGATTTAGGAGTTTATATCTTATTTTCAAAAGGGATTTAGGCATTTATGAGCCTAAGTCAGATTTAGGCTTAAGTGCCTAAATCGCTTTTGAAAATAGAATGTAGGTTCCTAAAGCAGTCAGGCGTCGTAATGCTGAATGCAGCTACACTTAAATACCTTTAAAAATTGGGGCCCTGAAGTCTTTAAGTGGGATTTGACATCTTTCTAAATGAGATGATCTAGCTCAACCCCAAGTTACCACCTTGATGCAGCAATGGGTGGGTGAAATTCTTCATCCTCTGTTACACAGAACGGCAAACTGTATAAGCACCTGATAACATGTGGCCAGTTATTGGGGGAGATAAAGGAACCCAGGCATCCATGCACAATTTCCATTGACTTCCACAAGAGTAATACTGATGTACCCAAGGACAGAGTTGGATCCAAAGTAATCATTTTCTATGTGCTTTAACTTAGACTGGATCCTGCAGTTGTTTCATATATGAATACGTAGTTCTTTATAAAGAAAATATACCCTTGAGGCTATTGTGCCAATATAAGTTAATTAGTGTAATATTTAAATAAGGCCTTTCTCCTGATAGGAAAACTTGAATAGTTTATTTTGTACAGTAAGGCGAGCAACTACAGTAACACTTCATTAGCTCTATTTTTAGCTTGGCCCAAACGGAGTGTTTGGTGACATGGCTGTTGGATTTCTCCGCTCAGTCCTGCATGATCTGTTGAGTTCCAGATAATCTTGCCCAATAGTTAGTCATTGCTGAAGTCTGATCCAGGGCTATGTCATCAGTGAAAATGAATCACCATTCAAGAGCTGCCTTTCTAAGAAAGAAGTGAGATCATTTGAGTGAGGGAACTACCTCTGGGGATAACAAGGATTCTTTTTTTAATTGTCTAGTGTTACTATCCTCACAGTAGTGAAAAGCTGCAAGTTTCCCATGCATTAGAAGTCATTTAGTCTGCACGGAGTCAGCTGACATTCACTTGCACGTTGCATCTGTCTATGAAAAACCAGAGGCAGTAGATTTGCATATGGGACATTGGTGCCCTGGCACTGTGCTCTCAGCTTCCAGGCCTGCATTAGGCATAGGCAGCTGGTTAGGTGCCAGTTTTTGTAGGGTGCTTCTGGCCATGCCCTCCCAAATCTGCACCATTTGGGAGCTATGACTCTGGCTCTCACCACAGTATCAGTGGTAGAGAGCTTGCGCACACCAATCTGGCCACCTCTGCAGAGGAGTTCTGCCTCTCTGAAGGTGCTCCCCATTCCACACCACCACCAGCAATTGCGGCTGACAGCTGCCACCTCAACAGCTCTGGTTCACCAACCCCCAGTATGGCTTCTGGGAGGGAGTCTTCCCCTTTAAGGGTTCCCTTTCGCTAATGAGGCTCCAGCCCAGCCACCGCATGGCCAGAAAGCTGGTTGGGGGATGCCTAGGGTAACATAAAGCCTGACAGCACTATCTCTGTCAACTGTACGCCATTCCTGAGCCAAAACACTCTTACTGTTACATACTTAATTTTCTCTCCAGCTTTGGGTTAAGAGAATAGACCTTTCCATAGCAGCCAATGCAGTCAATTGACACACTGACATTACTTCATGATTGGTAAACCATCAAAGGTTTGGATATGGTCCAGACAAGTATCCAGAACAACTTGAGTCTGTCCAATTGGTCTGGAGTTCTTCCAGGGTCAAGTTTTCCATGAGATTTGAGCCACTTCCATTTCTGATCAGGGCTGGAAGTACAAGAGGACAGCCGCTTTTGTAGTATTTTTCATTGGGTTTGCCCTGCACCAGCTGAGAATCTAGCACTTTGAGGGTTTGCTTTGAACTAAGTTCTAAAAAGACACCGAGATGCAGGGTGTTGATGTCTTCCTTCTCCTGTGCAAGTACTGCATGTATTTCTGAGACGCAGAATTCTTATGCAAAGGCCTTATCCAATGGTATAAGCGATTATGTGAACGTTTTCCAAGTTGTGTCCTTGACGTGTTTCACTTCTTTGTTTTCTTCTAGCTGAAAAGTAATTTGCAGGCCAGCAAAAATCTTTTTTTTTATTTGCTTATTTTTTAGCTCACAAATTAAAACAAAAGTGGGGGGTGCGTGCGTGAAACATGTTTGAGATAGCAGGGTTATTTATTTTTGTGTTGCTTTTTTGTATCTGCTGAGTGAGTACTTATGGAATTTGGTGCTGCAAATATTTTGCCAAATAAGGCACCACCCAAATCCAGCTATGAACATGTGACTAATCATCATGTAAAAAGAGTAGAGGACCTCTCAATGAACGTCTTTCATCCTTTTGTTTCTTTTGGGGCGTTCCATCCAGTACCCTTTTCTCACTGAACTCTCGACATTATGCGCTATTCAGATATGTAACAAGATTGTTTTTGTTTCCAAATTGTGTTCATCAAATGCCCTTTGACTCCCACTGGAAAGTTCAGCAGGAAAATCAGAGACTGGATGAATAATTAATAAAAAAAGGAAGAAGTCTGATCTTTTGAAAGAAAACAGATTAACAGCCCTGGGCACGCTGACACCAACACTAAAGGCCTGTGTTTCAGAGGTGCTGATCAACCACATCCCTCGTTGACTTTGGGAGTTGTTGGTTGCGCAGCCCGTCGGTAAAACTGGGTCATATAAGGCACTCAGATACTGCGGTGGTGCGCATGGTATAAAAACCCAGAGTGACTGAGAATGTATTCAGCACAGAGTGGGTACAGCATAGGCACTGACAACTTTCCTGTGCTGCCCAGCCTGTGCACCTGAACAATATTGTGGAAGGAGCAACTCAAGCAGTAGGTCTTTCACCATCACGTGAGATATGTTGATATGGGGCAGAGACTCCATGGATAGATTGCAAATAGTTCTCTGTGTAGTTGACATAAGAGCAGTGTTGGTTATGATGGGTCAGATAAGATGTCATTTATTTTTTCTATTCTCTGACTGGATAACTGCATAAACACTCCCCGCACAAATACAAACACACATGCAATTTTGAAATTCACAGGCATGAACATCCATGCCAGTTATACTGGAGAACATGACCATTGGTGATGAGTGATCACAAAGGGAGTATGATGATAGCCAAGGTGAAATCATAGGAATTTGAGTGAATGTTCATGGAATCTTTTTTGCAACATCTACTCAGCTTGACTGTTCAGTAGCAGAGCAACACAAAAAGTACCAGGAATTAAAATGTGCTCATATGCAAATATTCTCATAGTCTGCTGGCTAAACTTCAAGAAGTCAAAGCAGAGTTTCTCTTCAGATTATTAGCAAATTCATGTTTTACAGTGTTTGTGTTACACATAAAAATCTTCATAGCAAGTGCCAACATATAGTGCATGCTGTATTATTTATACTGGACGATGAGTACTATAACTGACTTGTTTACATTTTGTGTTCAGTTTTGTTTTTAAATGAAAACACAAAGTAAAGCCCAACCTGGAGATTTTTTCTTTCTTTCTTTCTTTCTTTCTTTCTTTCAAAAGATAACTTTATATAATATGGAAACTGTATGATATTGCCTTCCTACACTGGGTACTATTCACTAAAAAGGCAATGTTGCAGTAGTTACAGCAAGGGCTGGAATGTCAAGACATTTAAGCTGAGATAGTCAGAGCTGCCCAGGGGATTTTGACAAGTAAGTACCATTAATTTTGACTGAGAATTAGGCATCCAGATCCCTTAACATTATGTTCTATTCCTAGCTCTGACACATATTCCTTGTCACCCAAGTGTGCTGTCCGGTAGCCCTTCAAACCAAAGAACAACCCGACAATTGGGGAAGAGGTGACACACTTCCCGTCATTGTCTGCCAACTGTAGAAACCTCCAGCATTGGACTTTGGAGGCAGCTGGCAACTGGCGAGATCCCTGGCAGCAGGACACCTAGAGGAGATGTGCTGTCAAGCAGCCAAAAAAAACCACAGGTGCAACGGGAACAGCAGCGTAGACAAAAGTGACTGTGCTGCATCTCAGGGTATCAGGAATGAAACCCCTGGTTGAGATTTTAAAAGGAGGACTGTAAGGAAGTTCTCATAGCACCTATAACCTACGTCCCCCTTGGGCACACCTGATATTTTATATGACTGGGCATGAGTTAACTTCACTGTCTTAATGCATGTGCCATGTGGAAACTGGCATTTCTACCTTTGAAGCATCGAAGGATTGTCAGATCTGTGTCCCAGGAATGAGAATTGGGTCACTTAAAGCAGGACTGGTGGTGATACAGTCACCTGGTCACCAAAAAGCAGTGCTTGCATCCCCAGGGTTGGCCACCTAAATAAGTGTCTTTATTCTCAGAGATGCTGAGTGGTTTTCAGAGGTTCTCAAATTGAACAGAATGGTGGGTGCGCTGAAAATCAGGCCACTTTGTGAGGTGGGTTAATGTTTAAGGTGCCTTCCTACAGGGTGCCAAGCTCCCTCAGTTGATTTTGGCAGGAGTGGAGGGTGTTCAGCAACCTGCAGACCCCACTGTAAGGTGCCTAACTTTGGGGACCCAAGTTTGAAAGAATTGATTCTGGTTTGATTTCTGTAGTTTTGTAAAATAGTGTTGTTTGGACCTGATCGAGTATAGATAAGAGTTGGTGGTTGTTGGTTATTTCAGTGCCGGGAGCGGGGGCATGGATCAGCGTTCACGTTGCACTACCCATCAGTACCCACCCCAGGGAAGCTAATGATCCAACCAGCTGACCAAATTCGGTGATGAATCCTGGTCATGTGCCACCTGAGGCTTGTTCTGCTAAGCACGCTAAGAAACAGTGCTGGGGGAAGCAGTGGCTAGAAGGGACTGTTAGCTGAATGTCCAGACTGCTTATAGATTTCAAAGCCAGAAGAAGGCGAAACACTGGGAATTTCATTTTTCCAAATGGCATCCGCTCTCTTTACAGTCACCTAAGATTTGCAGTGTTCTTTCAGTAGGAGATAAGCTAGTGATACCAGTGGATACATAATGGCATTGGAACTGAAGACTGAGGACCTGATACTGCTCCCATTGCCCTCAATAGACATAACTGGGAAGCTCTTGACGGGTTTGTGCCCAGTCCCGCACGGGTCTGCAAGGAAGGGGAGAGGGTGCAAAGAGATTCCTTTGGTACCTGCGCTATCCCATCCACAAGGACTATGTGTTGCTTTCCTGCCAGAGAGCATGAGGTAATGTTCTAACTCCCCTGGGCTGGCCACGTGCATAGAGGAATGGATGTTTCAGCCTTTTCAATGATGCTATAGTGCAGTGTTGCTCAACAACCAGTCTGTGTCCCTTAGATCTCCCGGACACAGTTGAGGAAGGCAGCAAGCCAGTCCCTGGTATCAAAAAGGTTGAGAAACACTGCTAGAGAGGCTTTGTGGGGCCCCAGGAGCCAATGTTGTCTCCTGTAGCTCTAGCTGAAGCTGTCTGCCTCTGTACTGACTCCAGTGCAAGACTGGTATGTGTTTAATCTCTGATCTGTCCTCTGTTAGAGGACTATGCTGCTTTCTATCTAACTATGATGTGGGGGCCTGATTCCGTTCCCATTGAAGTCAATGGCAAAACTCTAACTGACTTCAGCAAGAGCAGGATTTTGCCTTTGGTGTGTGAGGCCATTCAAGGACACCCATGCTGGGGCAAACAAAGTAATACAGTAGCCCATTTGTTCATAAATGAAGCAGAGGAAAATATTCCTCAGCCCCTGAAAGAAGCCAGCTTGTATAACTGATTCACATGTGGTTACTGATGTAATGTATGAGAAATTACCTAGGTATTCCTATGAAAGGGGGCAGACATTAGGGTCATGGTTAATGGCTTTCAAATCCAAGGGCAAGAGTTCAAGTGGGCTTAGTAGGCTACTAATGGCACATGTCTTCTGGTTTATGTGGGAGAAAGTAAGTGAAGGTGTAAATGAAGATTTAGCAGAACAATTTAGGATGACATCTTATAACTCAGCTGGCATGCTTCTATGTCATCTTTTCCTCCTCCTGTTAAATTTGGAGCCAAGGTAGCGTAATATATGGCTCGTTTATCATCCTGAGATTGCCAAAGGAGAGTAAAATAGTAGGTTTACGGCAGCTGTTTAAAGAAGAGGTTATTTTTATTAATCAGCACTGCGCTCAGAATTCTTTCTTGCAGAAACGCTCCATCGACATGCTGATATTTAATCATCAAACCTTTGCATTTGACCACTGGCCAGAGATTTCAATTTTAAAGGAAAGTAAATTGACGATAAAAATCATTGTATGGTAAATCTTGCCAGGCTCATTTATTTGTAATAGAAGGTGTTTCTGAGTTATACAAATAATGAAAAGAAGTTTGAACTAGGAAGGCACGCTCTATATCATATACACACTCCTACAAAAGACAAAGATGGGGGGAAATTTGGTTTTGAAGTATAGAAAAAATAACTATGCTGCCACACCTTCATGCTCCTTTCCCTTTATAGCCTGTTAATACTAGAGTTCTGCTGTTGCCAGGGTTGATTGAATAAAATCACATGATCCTACAATGTGCTGAGCACTCTTAACTCCCATTGAAGACTATGAGTTGAAGGCACAAGCCCTAACAATTCTGTGAACCAGAACACAAAACACATTATATAGTACACAAGAATAGCCAACTGTTCGCAAGTCTGACAAGTACAAGGATTCATCACAAAGAATACATTTTGCTGTAAAAATGAACTCCTGAAAATAGGTATCTCGCCTAAAAAAAATCTTATTTTTTTTCTGTAAAAGGCAGACCTTGGTTAATCATATTATGTAGATTTCAAGTTGCCTTTCAACTTCCAATATTTCTACTTTTTGTCAGATTGAAAGAGCACAATGGGTTTGTTTTTTTTATCCTAAACTCTTTCCAAATTTTGACTTCTATGAGACCCAGCGTTGGGGTACTTTCAGTCTAAAATAGCTGGGAATGGTTACTTTGCAGTGTAATCACACATACAGACTGTTACCTCAAGTATCCATTTTTCCTGAAATTGTGGGTCTCCTGTGTCCCAAAGGTGGAACCGGTGCACAAATGTACCACGTGCATCTTTAATTGATTTTTCTGTACTAACAGAATTGCATTAGTTTGAAAAGTAACTTTGCTAAAACGCCATTTACCAAAACCTCTCATTCTAATATGCCTACTTCAGAGATAAAAATAAATGTTTACTGCTTTTTGCCCCTCCAAAACCAACAGCTATGGGAGAGTAAATGGGGTTCCATTCTGCCTCCTACATCATCAGCAGAATAGCTAACTGAGCTCCCGATGCAGAATGATCCCACCTTGAATTTCAGAGGCAGGATGTGTTTACAGCAGTTAGGAATTCTAACTCTTTACTTGCACTCAGATCAGACTTGATATGATGTACTAGGGAGAGAATATACATGGAACCCAATAGCACCATTTTTACAGTCCCTTTTAGAAGTGTAACCAAAGGGTAAAGTTGGGGTTAAAAATCAGAAAGAACCAAATTCTGCCCTGGCATTGAACTCCCATTGAAGTCAACCGGAGCCTTGTGCAAAGATCAAGAGCCAGATTGTGCTTGCCTTACTCATGCATGTAGTCCTACCAAAGGATATAATTCACTCCAGTGCAAAGGGCCAGCATGAGGCCTATGCACCATTTAAGTTCCACTTAAGGCAGGTTTGAGAGGCCTTGCTGGTTCTCTGTGTGAGATTAATTTTACCTCCAATGGACAGGCACTGTGTGCTCACAAAAGGGGGCCTGGTAATGGCCCTTCTGGAAATTTACCCCTAAAACTCTCCAGAACTTTGCATGGTCAATTTCCTTTGGCATTCTGACTTTTTCCAATACTTTAAAGGTTGAATAAGGCTCCCTTGAGGTAATGTCTTAGGTACAGTTGCTGGAAACCATGCAGTAATATTGCTGGGATATGGGAAATATTACTGTATGTGACGGTCCCAAGTTTCCAGTAAATGTGCCACTGAAAAAAAGTGAATCACAGCTTCCCCTGTGGAACTCCTCAGGGTGTGATCCAGCAAAAAATATCCAGAGCCTTCCTGGCTGTGCAAAGCCCAGAAGGCAACGTACCAGTTTAGCTGGGGGAAGGAAGGGAGGAGGAAGTGAAACTCTTCAGCTCCACAGAAAGTTGATGAGGTGCTCTGTGAAAGGCAAGTTGGATGAATGAGCCCCAAGAGTTCTGTACTTCCCAGGTCCCAGGAACTTCCTTGTGAATCCCTGAAGCTCCAGGGCTGGATTAGCTACTCTCAATGTGCCCTGGAAAACAGACAGGACTATGTGCTTTGCTTTAAGTGTGTGCTTAAGTGCTTTGATAAGTAGGGGAGAATTTAAACATGTGCATAACTTTAAGTGGATGCCTAGAGTTATGCACATGCTTAAGTGCTTCGCTGAACTGGACTCCATAAAATTAACTCACCTCAGGGAAGGAATCATCTAACTTCTGAGCAGCCCAGGACTCCTAGAGAATATTCCATAAATTTTCTCTCCTGTCCACTCCTTCCAGTTCCCATCCATGTTTATCTGGTTGTGTGATGTTTTAACTCTATTGCTGAGGTAGAGGGTAGTCCTATGTGGCTTTGTAGTAATTGAACCAACATTCTGTAGTTATCTAGGGGAAATAACCCCTTGGGATTATGAGCAGTAGCTGTAACAGCTAGTGGTTTCAGTCCAGTTCCTGGTGGACCAGTGTCCATATCATAAAACCCACACTCTCAGTTTATTTGTCGTCTAATCAGAGATGCAAAAGTCTTGATGAGCATGGACACTGAACTAATCCCTCACCCCTAAAGGTGACCCCGGCAGGCCAGGGATGGGGCACAAGGGTACGGTTGTGTTGGGAAGTTTGCACAGCTGCTGCCGATGGTCACACCTGTTCTGTTGTTAAACAAAGGACTGCAGCGTCCAAGGATGTCCTTGGCCTTTTTCCCAAATGTTAAGATTTCGTTTGCAAGGGGGTGGAGGAATTAGAAATACAGTAAGATCCAGGGATTCCCATGACTTTAAAGCAATTCTGCAAATGAAGAGAACAAGACTTCCAGATTGTTACCAGGTGGAAAAGCTTTTGGTAAATATATGACTGTATGCAAGCAATTTTTCTAAAATGACAATGAGTCAACTAGACAAAAAATTAATAATGCAGGATAAAGGGTGACTACAGTTTCTTCTAGCTTTTTAATAATGTCTTGTCAATGGCTCTGTTCCCACAGAACTATATATTGAATGCATGGCAGAATGCAGGTAGAATTATTTACTTAGTATAATTGTAGAAGACATTCAATTAAAGTAGAGCATTGTTGATACAAGGTATTGACTTCCGCATACCTGACTTTAATTCCTTTCGACATAATATAGCACATCTGAAAACACTTTGCCTGCCCCTGAGCCGTGAATTAAGCAGCCTACTAGAAACAGACAAGTGAGAGGCCTAATCTATCACCTACTACATTGGAAAAGTCTGATTTTTGTTATATACAGCAAGGGCTCAATTGTGCTTTAAGGCACAGCCCTGCTTTGGGGGTGGCATGGAGCTGCCCTGACCCTAAGATTTCTTCCTGAGCTCCTCACTGCTCTGGGGAAATAGGTCTGTTACTATTACCTCTTCACAGAGTTCAGTTTACTCCCCTCTGCATGCTGCTGGCCTCATTCAGCGGGCAGGTGCAGAGTGGCATTGGGGCTACGGACCTCCCCTTGCTGTGGCTCTGGGTGCCTCCATGTAGTCTCAGTGGGAGCAGCCCTTCAACTTTGGCCTGGCCCTTATGCAGATTATGCAAAGGAATAAAGGCTGCTTTCATCCCTGCCCCAATCACTGCAGACAGGCCAGGCACACGCAGGCCCCAGAGTAGAACGGAAGTAGCCTGAAGTCGGGCATTTCTGTGGGGATTCGGGTATGTCTGAGGATGACTTATTCTCTGGACAGGTCAACATTTTCCACATTTCAAACTTCTATTTGCTGGGGGTTTTTTCAATTAGTTCTGCTCTACCGCACCTCCTTACAGACACTGGGCCAAAGCCTGATTTCTGTCATGCTGGTGTAAATGCAGAGGAACTCTGTTGGTAAGAGTCACTGAGATCAGAATTTGGCCCGGTGCTGCCTCTTCTAGATAGTTATTTGGTAGAAGTGCTAAAACCAAAATCATCTTCCGTTTGGGCCAGTCCTTCTGGGAATCCATTTTTCTTCTGGGCCAGAAATGTTGATATGGAGAAAAAGTCTCAAGTTTGATTTTTTTTAAAAAAAAGCTCCAGTCACAGATAGGATTACATGCGTGAACCCTGGGACTAAATTCCAACCCTGTCTTTCATGATGCATCTAAAAAGAAACCTTGAATGGTTTTGGAAAACTTAATCCCAGTTTTCCTGGTACACACAGCAGGATCTCTTTGTTTCTGAGTCAGGGGGAGAACTGAGAAATCACAGTTTGGCAGTTCGCGATGACTATATCCCTTAGGCAGCTTAAGGCAGAGAGAACATCCTATTGCTTATCACTTTATCTTTCAGAACTGAAATCGCTTTATGAATCCTTCTTTTATTTGCTGGATTTGTTGCCGTCTTAGGGATTCTTCTTCAGTTGCATTTGGCCTCCAAAGCAGATCAGAGCAGGAAGTTCATAACTGTCTGATTCCCATCTGAACAAATGTCAAACTAATATAATGCAAGGGGGGGGGGGAATTGAAATTATGAAGGTCCATTCCCCCCACACCCCCTCGACCAAAGTAGCTAGACATTTTCATTATCTGCCACCTCAAAATGAAATGCTCAGAGTGGGAGCAGCAAACACACAGCAGTAGATTATGGTAAAGATCAAGCTAGGTGTGTTAGGAATGCTAAGATTCCTGGGAGGATCAGCCACCCCAAGGACAAGGGATGCTGAACAGTAACACATTTCTAGGGACAGACTTGAGTTACAAGGGGCGTTCCTCTCCCCAGTATCTAGTCATTATAATAGAGGCAGTTATATTAGACTAGAGCAAAAACTAGACTCAGAGGCACCAAAACGATGTGGAAAAATAAAAGCATGGAACTTTTGGGCGTGTTTGAAGTTTGTTGAAGTTAGGGTGACCAGATGTCCCGATTTTATAGGGACAGTCCCAATTTGTGGGTCTTTCTCTTTATATAGGCTCCTATTACCCCCCCATCCCCGTCCTGATTTTTCACATTTGCTGTCTGGTCACCCTAGTTGAAGTCCATGGGAGTCTTTGCATTGACTTCACTGGGCTTTGAATCAGGCCCTTATTTTGCAGAGGTTGATAAGTGGAATGGCTCTAGAAAAAGACAGGAAGTAGGGAAGAATTCAAGTCAAAGGTTCCTGGGATAAAACCGTGCATTTCTTGTTTTCCAAACTGAGATATGCTGCAAATAATTAAATGAAATTCAGCTGTGGTGTGTGGCAAATTGGGGGCAGAGTCCAGCGAAGGGATTCTTGGCTGTAGCAAATAAGCTACATATATTAGATTAAACAAACTTGTCACATTTTCTAAAAATTATCTGCACGTGGCTCCTGAGGTTACACAGAAAGTTCTGTGTTGCACAAATAAAGCTCAGGATGAAGATGAGAGAGAGAGAGAGGCAGACCCAGTCAACAGATTCCTTCAAGTTAAAATGACTGGGGCAAAATGAAATCTTTGGACCCTATCATCCCCTCCCAAGGAAATTCCCTCAGAAAGAGCTAAGTTGTTCAGAAACCTTTGCAGACGAGGTACTTGGCCCCTTAGGCACCAACTCCATGGGTGCTCCGGAGCTCAAGCACCCAGAGAAAAAATGAGTGGGTGCTCAGCACCCCAGCCTCAGCTGTTCCGAGTGTCACTGATCAGCTGTTTGGCAGCTAGGAAAAGGTGCTTGGGGGAGGGCGGTGAGCATTGGGCAGGTGGGATGTCTTGGTGGAGGGGCGGAGCAAAGGTGGGGCCTCGGGGAGGGGCGAGGCGGTGGCGGGAAGAGGCGGAGCAAGGGTGGGGACTCGGGGGAAGGGGTGGAGTGGGCTGGGGGCCTCAGGGTAGAGCACCCATGGGGAAAAAATAAAAGCGCCCATGCTTGGCCCCCACACCAGCTTTGTGCTCTGTTGATCCCCAGCTGCGTAATTGCCCCTGAGGGAGGGGTGTTGTTACCAGCCAGTGTAAGTTACAGCAGCCCTGAGGCTGCTTTAACTTTTGTCAAGCTCTTGGTGACCCCAGGACTGAGGAAACAGAAAGCTCTGAGAAACTGTCCCTATGACTTTGATGGGCCTCAGCTTGTCTGGCTGTTAGCACATTTTGATATTCTTGGAGGAAAGGTGCGATGTAAGTGCAAAAGATTGCTCTTACATTAGTTATTTACAAACTTCAGCACCCACACAGTAATGCTGGGGTTTTTTAAATTGAAATAATGTTTTTCCAGCATTATGTGTTCACAATAGCTATACTGATCTGATCGTATTATTAACGAATAGTCTACAATGCTCTGAACTACATGTTAGAAACAGCAACTGTAGGCTTCTTTGGATTGACAGGTTCAGCAGTGAGGAAGAATGGCCTTGTAGTTAAGTCATTAGCCTTGTACCTGGGATATCAAGGATCAGTTCCTAGTTTTGCTACAGACTTCCTCTATGACGTTGGCAAATCACTGGATCTCCCCAAGTCTCAGTTCCCCATCTGTAAAATGGGAATATTATCATCCTACCTCAGGAGTGTTGCGAGGATAAATATTTGGGAGGCACTTAGACATGTCAGTGATTCGGGGGTGGGGTGTCATGTAAATACCTCAGTAGATACAATGTCCTTTTTTAATGAATCAAATAGAAGATCCTGGTATTCAGTCTTGCGAAATTGAAATGGCATGAGAAGAGCAGGGCCAAGATTTTCAAAAGCTGCTGAGTCCCATTTTCAAAAGTGACATAGGCACTAAGGCTCTTAAATATCACTGAAAGTCAAAGGATTCCTTCCTTCCTCTCTTTTGAAAATGGGATTTCAGTGCTTTTGAAAATCCTGTCCCTGGTCTTCCCATGCCATTTAAGGTTTTTTCTGGTGTCTTTGAAAATTTTCAGCCCTCTTAAGAGGCCCTCTTTGACCTCAGCAATGCCAGTGCAACATATGAATACATATGCTAGCCCCTGTGCGTGCCCATTCAGTTCTCTGCTGTAGAGAGAAGAACAAGGGGCTTTTCCAACAAATGCAGCAGACACAGAAAGCAGGTCCTATGTGCTCAGTACATTGAACTGAACAGAAATGTGTCAGTGAGCTAATCCCTACAGTACACTGGGACACCTCCATGGAAAAAGTGTTCTGGCCCATGGAAAATCTTTGAACAGTGACATTTGCCTGCTCCAGCACTCTTACTTTGCATGGCTGAAGATACATGTGTGCACAGAAACTGCAACATTATGTCATCTTTATCAGGCACATGGTGTGGAAAGGATCAAGAGTAACTTAGGCAGCAAATGGTACAAACCTCTTGCTGAGTGATGTTCATATAAACTCTGCTGTGCTTCAGAATAGCATTTGATTACCTCCAGTGAAAACATTTCTTCATTAAACTTCTCTGTTTAATTTTCTTGTTTAATTCCCTATTGCAGGGCTGAAGGCAAGGCTTGGTCTCCTAATATTCTAGAAGATGGAAAAGCACAAGCTTACCGGATCAACATAGAGTCAGAATCACAGGTATGGGAGCAATAATTAGCTATCTACTAGCCTGGTGAAAAACACTCATGCTCTCATGTCCCCAAAGAATGCCCCTTGCCATTTAATAGTAACATATTTTATTGTCAGTCAGCTTTGTATATAACATGTTTTTCTAACTTATTTCATATCTTCTTGTCTTTCTGGGATTGACTCCACTTTGTTTTCTGTTCTGTCGTATCATAGACTGTGGTGCATCTTTTCCTGTATCAGTGTCTTTGTCCTCTTTTTCTTTTCTCTGTTTAACTTCTTCTCCGTCTTGCTTTTTCTATTTTGTATTTTGTCTCTTCCCCTTAATTTTCAGTCTCTTCTTCCTCTGCTCCAGAATCTGCCCCCCACTACTACATTTCTCTAGTCTAACTTCTCATCAGTCTCCTTCTTCCCCTCCCCATCAGCCCACCCACCCATCCAAGCACCCACATCCCCTTACACCAAGATACCTAATAGCTAAGGAACAAAACCCACAACTAAAGTTCAGTGTGAAGGACCTACTATCTTGATCAGTAGCAGCAGAGGCACTGGAGCTGTCTGCCTGCAGACTTAGGAAGACAACACTGCGTGGGGTTCACACTAGGTTCCCGTTTGGAAGGTTATCTTTGCTGCAACAAGGTAGATTGCTATATTCTGCTGAAGCTGATGACACACTCGCCCATGAAAATTTCTACTTGCCATATTCATGCTGGTTCATGCTGTTACTCTGTTAAGGTGATTGTTGCAACAATTTTGTTTTAGAAATTTCTTTAAGATCTTTTACCTTTCTTCAACATTTATAAAGAATCCAAAGACCAGCACCATGTGTCCGTGCCACTGGCATAACTCTGGCAACACATTTTAAGTAGTAGCTGCAAGCATCTGATCATGGGTTTGGTTTTGGTCCTGCTTTGAGCAGGGGGTTGGACTAGATGACCTCCTGAGGTCCCTTCCAACCCTGAGATTCTATGATTCTATGGGTTCTCCCTTAACTGTGCCTGGCCCCATATGAAATCCAGCCCAAGGTGGATGTCAGAATTAAAACGATGTGGGGAACAGTTATCATAAAAACATGAGAAAGAGCAGACTTTTCTTCAGGGAAGAATGAGGAAGTGGCATTAAGATTGACAGCAGAAAGGTCAACAAATGGTGAACTCAACTAACAAGAGACTCGAATAGGATTTTAGGAAAACATTGGCTAGCTCTAAAGAAACAGTGTGTAGGTTTCTACCGTGTAGGTTGTGTCACATTGACACCATTTAGTCTATAGTTATTGAAGACACAGGGGTGATCTATACACTTTGGCTTTGTATTCTGTCTTTGCTGGCTTAATTATTCAATTAGGGCAATATATTCCGACAGATATTTTGGATAGAGTTTGAAGTGACCAAAACTTTGCATACAGTGTTAAATTAAGAACAAATGTTCTGATTTTGACTGCCAGATACAACATTTCTGAGGTTTAAAGCAGATTGGATTTGATCTTCCTATTAATGTACATTACATATGGTACTTCTTAAAAAAAGACAGTTACATAAAATATAGTTAGTGGGGCTTTTAATCTATTATAGAACCATGTTTTTCTGAACCACAATGTACCCCAAATATGTCTAAACTAGAAATCTCTAAAGTAGTCAGAAAGTACATAGACACATTTACAGCAAGGTAACATGTAGAAATATCTGATGAAGGCAGATGACTTCTCAGTCCGACCCTCCCTTTCCAACATGTCCTTGGACTAAATTCTCCCCTTTTTCAAGACAGTAGGCCATTTCTCAAGCTTTAGCTGGCCACAGAATTAATATTTGACTTTATCCCCATAGTCGTTGGACCCACTTAGTACCGCCCAGGCGTTCTGTGTAGTATCAGGGACTCATTGTGGTAGGGACTGTACAAATGTGTTGATTGACACTGTCCCTATCCCAAAGAGCCTACCATCTCAGAACTGCACTGACTTCTTATGTGCCAAGAAATGTAGGCATGCACTCACTCACTGTCAGGTGGGGCAGGCTATGTCTTTTCTCCTGCATTTGTACAGTGCCTGGCAGAGTGGGATAACTGGGATTTCTAGACACTACAGTACCACTGATGATAGTAATTAGAATTGAGCCTTTAGAGGATGCAAGTGGTTGTCTTAATCTTCAAACTTCCTATGATGTACTGTTCTACTGCTAGCATGTCAGGAATGGCCGTGGATACCTATGGCCACTACAGCTGCAGGAGGCCCCCAGTTCCCACCGGAGCTGGGATTATATTGATTGCAGGAGTACTTTGATGTTCACTGGGGAAGGGGCCCATGTGCCAGAAGGCTATCCCTGTGTAATGTTAAACCAAACCCTTTAGCGAAGGGTCTTTATTGAAGTGCAAAAAGAAAAGACCCATTGTGAAGTAATAGTTAGCCTCAAAATGAATAACCTCATGTGCACCTTGGAAAAAAGCAATCTGCCTTTAAACCCAAGAATAAATAGAACTTCATGAAAGCCAGCTCATGAATCACAAAAATAGACTGGGGACTATCCTTGAAAAGATCTTGGGGGTTTGTGCTTTCCAGTAATGTGGAGCACATGTATTTTCTTCCTCCAAGGTTTTACTCTGTTAGCTTTTAGATTGTCCTGTTAGAACAAAGATACCTTGGACGTCTTTGACTGTTCACTGTTTTAATGATTGCCAAACAAAGAAGGGTTAAAAGAATAAAATGGATTTTTTTTTAAAAAAATAGGAATTTACTGTAAGGACTTTTTATCTACCACAGTGTTTATATGCACCTGCCCCCACGATGTCTAAACATAACCAAAATGATAAAAGCAGGCTGTCTGCCTGATTTCTCCCCTTTGCATTGTGACGTGTAAAGAAGTGTGTGCTTGTTTATTATTATGCCAAGGTCACTTTGTCTGGAAGGCGGCAAGATTCAACGTCATTCTAATACCTTGCAGGAGGGAGTTTAAAAACTGTGGGCCAGCCAATGAGACAGCTCTCACAAGTCTCGCTCTTGTAGTTGATAATTCCATCGTTTCACAATAGCTCCATTGGCAAGGAAGTTCCTGGTCACAGAGAGAGAGAGAGAAGTGGTCCCTGATATAACCAGGACTCCTCCATTGACAACTTTAGGGACTAATCCCAGAACCTTTAATTTGATACAGTAGTCACTGGGAAACTAATGCTGTCAGAATTGTAGATCTCAGAATTTGAAATGGCTCATTGGATCATCTTGTCAACGAAGGACTGTTGCCTACAGTCTATTTGCTAGTGTTTTGTGAAGTCTGCTTGCAGTTATCTCAAGCCATAGAGAATCAATTCTGCAGCCTAATGGATCTCATCATTAGGAACTTTTCCTGATGTCCCACTAAAACATACCTTTAACAAATAATAATTAGTGTTTACAAACACCGAGAACACAGATAAAACTAAAACCATGAGATTCAACACACAACAAGAAACATCAGTAATACTTTCTGGGACTGGCATATATGAGATCTGATATTGAAGCTATCTTGGCAGCATTGTGAATACAACAGGTGGAACAGACGAAGACATTAAAGCCGGAATAGCAAAAGCCAGACATCCCTTTGTAATTCTAAAGCTGATCTGGAGAACCAGAAATCTTGCCCTCCCAACTAAAGTTTGAATATTTAACATCATTGCTGAGTCAGTCTTACTATATGGAGCTGAAACTTGAAGACTTCTTATGACCTTACTATCTAGCCTGGTTTCAGAAACAGCTGCCTTAGACAAATCCTCAATATCAGATGGCCAAAAAAAAATCACAAAGAACTCTGGGAGAGGACCAATCAGAAACCAGTAGGAGAGGGAGTTACAGAATAAAAATGGAGATGGCTAGACGTGCATGGAGTAAATACCAGAATAACATAACAGGACAAGCATTGGAATGGAACCCATAGGATGGGGTGGCCAACCTGTGGCTCCGGAGCCACATGCGGCTCTTCAGAAGATAATATCCGGCTCCTTGTATAGGCACCGACTCCGGGGCTGGAGCTACAGGCGCCAACTTTCCAATGTGCTGGGGGGTGCTCACTGCTCAACCCCTGGCTCTGCCACAGGCCCTGCCCCCACTCCACCCCTTCCCGCCCCCTCCCCTGAGCCTGCCCTGCCCTCACTCCTCACCCCCACCCAGAGCCTCCTTCTCGCCACAAAACAGCTGATGGGAAGGGAAGGGGAGGCGCTGATTGGCGGGGCTGCGGGTGGGTGGGTGACGCTGGGAGTGGGGAGGGGGGCCTGATCGGGCGCTGCTGATGTATTACTGTGGCTCTTTGGCAATGTACATTGGTAAATTCTGGCTCTTTCTCAGGCTCAGGTTGGCCACCCCTGCCATAGGATAACATGGAAATGCACACTAGAAGCAGAATAGAAAGCTATCAGAATGCCAGGGAAGGAAGCTAAGACTTCAGCAGGAGATCGGCAAAGATGCAATGCAGTGGTGAAGGCTCTATGTTCTGCGTGGAATATAGAGGCCTGAGAGAGAGAGTGTTTACGAAGAAGAGTTCAGATTACAACCACAGATCCAGATTTTAATGATGTTCATATCTGGGTCTGAATTGAGTGGCTGTCTCCATCTCTATGGTGTACCAAGAAAAAACATCCTCAAACTCGGGGGAAAGTTCAGAGCCAAATCCAAACCTCAGGCCCTTATTATCTGTTTTGTGGTAACTCCCAGGGGGCCCCAACACCATTGTTCTCTGAAAATCAAGACTGGATGCCTTTCAGGAAGATATGCCGTGGTCAGACACAAGTTATTGGGCTCAGAACCAGTTACCTCTGTAGAAATTTAATGGCCTGTTATATGCAGGAGGTCAGGTTCACTGGATAGTCCCTTCTTTCCTTAAACTCTGTGAATCATGCTACATAGTGTATAAATATATAGCAAAGAGATGGGCCCGACCCTGAAGAAGTTAGAATCATACAACGCTTATGCTATCCAAATACTAGTAGTAGTGTTATTTGAAGTGTTAATTTTCTATCGCTGAAAGAAGCCTTCACTATTTAAAACTTGAATCTCTTGGTTTGTTCTGCAGTATCACTGTCTGTTCTATTAACCCCCTTTTTAATGTAGCTGTACGTGTAACCGCTGTCTGATTCTCTAGCAGACAATGAAAGTAGGGAATGCCAGTGAGCTACCATGGAGGAAAAAGATTAGTTTCTGAAAATTCCACTGAGCTTAGTTTCTTTAGCGTTGACTCTCTAGTCAAAATACAGCCATATGGTGCTAATAAAAGAATGGGATGTTTATTTTCTTGACCACTCACATGCTGCCAAAACTGACAGCTTAGTGGCATGATGAAGATTGGAAACTCATGTCTCAGACTGTGAGGTCAAACTCCCATTCTCACTAACTGACAGTAAGTTCAGATGGCTGGTCACTAGTATGACTGCAGCAAAAATTCATTTGGCAGTGGAAGTGTGCATATAGCAGAAACTGGAGCATAGCAGAGAATTAGGAGGCTAATGAAACACAGAGCCTTTCATATCCAGCTCAGTATGGCATTGACCAAGTTATTGCCCTTTGACAACTCTTAGGTGCTCCTCAGGAAATAAGATAGTGAACTAGTTCCCAGTTGACAGACGTCCGCATCATAAAACCAGCATTGGAACTGGTACTAGCTTATCTGATACCACTCATGTGAGGTTTATCAGCAAGGCTAAGCATAGGCGCCGACTCCGTGGGTGCTCCGGGGCTGGAGCACCCACGGGGAAAAATTGGTGGGTGCAGAGCACCCACCAGCAGCTCACCGCCAACCCCGGGGCCCGCGCCCAGCTCACCACCAGCCCCGGAACCCACGGCAAGCTCACCTCAGCACCGGGAGATGTTTCGGGGCCCCGCCCCCAATGCTGGGCGACGTTGCGTCGGGGGCGGGGCCCCGCAACGTCACCCGGCGTCGGGCGTCAGCCCCCACCGGGGCAACCGGAAGTCGGCGCCTGTGAGGCTAAGGACTGAATGGACGCTGAGACTGAAGGAGGCTCTTGTCCCTAGAAATGGTGGGTATGACTTTCAGTCACCCTGCACTTATGACATTGCAAAGTGCATGTAAAATGCTACCACTCTGATTTGGTATGAATGACTATATAGGCTCTGTGGCAAAGATCTGGTCTTTTATAACATGGACAATGGGAGGAGGAGGGGGAGCCTGCGCTGTTCCTGTTCAGTGGATAAGCAGAAGCAATTAGATACCATGGTGATGGGCTGATTAGAAATGCTTGGATCAATACAAGACACGAGTCTCCATGACTATCTGACCAACAATAGGCTCACTAAAAATGTAGTAAAAACCAAACGAACAAACTTGGCACCAGTGACTGACTCTTCAGCTCTTTCCTGGCTGTCAGCACTGAAACTGAGTGTGTCTGAAGACCCGCCTGTTTTATGAGGCGTTCATGTTGTAAGGCCACTCTTCAGTCTATGTTTGTCCTGTTTTCTATTGTATCAGCTCGTGCCTTTAAACTAAGCTCTTTGGGGCATGGACTCTGTTAGTAATTTAGCTCATTTCCCCAGCTCGACAGCTTTATGTACTTTTATCATCCTAGAGAAGTGATTAAAACAACCCTTGAATATGTCTCTGTCATTTATGATGGTATTGGGCCAGGTTGCCATCTTTCAGTACAACCACTAGAAGGGAGGAAAGGCAGAAGAAAACCCCAGGATGCTGCCTCTGTAGAGTTCCTCTCCCCAAATTATTCCATCAGAATGACTATCCTCAGAACAGCTCTTGGCACCTGCTCCCAATACCCGTAGGTCCCCTGGGATCTTTGGGGACCTTGAGGGACCAGGTGGAAGCCAGATCCATCTGTGTGAAGGACCCATACCTTTGTGCTGGCTCTGTGCTCCCAGTGCCTCCTTCCCCACCCTGCTCCCTGATACCCTGGCTCCCGTGGAGATTGAGGGAGCCACACTTCAGTGAAGAGTGCCCAGGAGGGGCTCCTGACTCCTCCAGGATTTTTCCTGAAGACTCCCAATAGCACATGGTGTAACAGCTCCTCAAGCTGATGTGGAAGGGGCAGGGCTATAATCCCCATTCCCACCTGACCCATTTCTCTTTAGGGGGTATATTCCACAGCCATGTTCTGCGTTGTTCCTTGCACCCTCTCCCACCTGTTATGTACCTGCCGTGCACAGGGCCAGGCACAGTCAGTCCCTAAATGTGTATTTCATGCTCATTTTTGGTGTGGGAGCATTGGATGGTAAAACTAAGAAGTGAGTTTCAAGCTTCTTTATTAGCCCTTTTTGCAGTTCTCTGATAGCACCAGGAATATCCTACTGCTCTAACTTGCCACATCGCAGAGTTTTTTCCCTGCAGGACAGAACTTCTTTATTGAGAGCCCGAGGATGTTTGAGTTAAAATTAAATAGTAACTGTTCTGTGTGTGAGCATGGGCTTTTGGCTTCTCAAGACAAAGAAGTCTGCTGTTCAGTGTTGGGCTAACAAAATTATACCAGATTTTCAATGTTAATTTTTACTGGAATGGATGATATTGACAATGTAAACATTTGTAACTGAGCTGTGACGGTTTAAAGTTGAATGGCAGATTTGGAGAAGCATTATTAAATACTGCTAAACCATTCAGGAATTAGACTTCTAGAGCACTCAGGAAAAGAGAGTTTAATTCTACTTGTGTTCCATTTGAGATGGCTGCTTAAAATATTACAGCAGCCATCTCTGATTCTCCTCTTCTTGCTATACTTGTTTCCTATGATTTCAAAGTTCGTTATGAAACTATTTCTCTTATGCAAACTTTTAAAAATGTTTATGCAATGGCAATGAGGCTCACTAGAAATGCCTAGATCAATAGATTAGTCTCATATGTCAGTTACTTCCATATGAAGTCAGTGGAGTTTTGCCTGATTAAGACCTGATTGGGTTAGTGTTAGATTTGTTAGATGCGAAGGAAAATATATGCATCTATGTAGATAATCTAATTGGAATCTGACTACATCTTTGAGGCTTACATATCTGATATCTGTATCATGTGTGCTAATGCTTTGCAACCCGCTTTTACAGGAGGGTAATCGAAATGCTGAATCAATGAGGCAGTTTAGTTCACAAATGAAAATCTTTTTCTTTAGTCAACAGTTTTCTGTTTCACATGATTAACATTCCTGGTTTTATTGATCATTTTGCTTCTGTAACGTGACATGTCATGAGAGGTACTGTGAACAGAGCTATATCAAATTATTCCTTTAGTTCTTCTACAGTATAATTGTATAGGCAGTGCATAACTGTACTATAAAATATTGGTGCAGTTTGAAAAATATTTAAATCTACTTGCACAGTAGCTTCTCTATGAATTTTCAAAGGATTTGATCTGTCCAAAACTTTAGTAAATTTCTAACATTAGACTTTTTACCACTAAGTTAATTTATTAAATAGGGTGTCCCTTTCCAACTTTAAAGGGCTAATCTTTTAAAGCCAGTTTTCCAAGTTTGACAGCATGGGCCAAATTTATCCTTGATGTAACACTCCATTAACTGCAGTGAAGTAACAATCAGGGATGAATTTTGACCTCATGGTATTAAATAGCAGCAGTAAACCTTGTCTACTGGGCAGACAGAATTTCCTGACTTTGCTTGCTATATAGAAAAGGCAGGATTTGGATGATGTCTGCTTAGAAAAAGTCTTCATTGCTACTGCAAGCTACCAAGCAAAACAAATGTTTGATACATGAGAGCTCGAGGATAATTGAGTGCATTGTATGGCAAAAGGAGAAAAATCTCTGTTTTGCACTTTGGGGAAAACAAAGGGTGAGATAATGCTCTGGCACAACATTAGATTCCCAATTACATTGGAACTCTTTAGCTTATTGTCTGAGGACTGCTTCAGTAGAAACATACAGAAGTCTTCAAGGCAGCTGTGAATTGGAAGTATTTATTCAGCATTTCAAGTTCAGATATCACAATTTAGGACATTAACAGTGTTGCATGTCCAATTTATTGGGCAATGCGGTTATATGCAAACCGGTGTAGATTTTCAAACTGGTGCAGGTTTTGTAACTGATAACAATGTTAATCAAGTTGAAAGCAAAGGAATTGTTACAGTAACATTGTAATGTGGCAAACTGCATTTCATGTGGCCATTAACCTACAAGTACAAAAAGAGCCTAATGGGGGAGGGGGGAAGCTTCTGAATGCTCTCTTTATTTAGGGCTTGTCTACCCTGGCACTTTACAGCGCTGCAACTTTCTCACTCAGGGGTGTGAAACCAGTGTAGACTAGCCCTTAGTAAAGTGTTCATACACTATTAACTGGAAGCAAAGCCTACTGAAGTCAGTGGAAACATTCACATTGACTTCAGTGGGTTTTGGATCAGGCCCTATATTGTAAGCCTTTACTCGTATTTGAAGACCTAGTTCTACAATCAGTACTCATATGAGTAGCACCTTACTCCATGAGTAGCACCCCCTCCATGTGTCTGGTGGGACATAGTATTTTTTTGTTTCAAATCCTTGTTCATTTTCCAAACTGCAAAGCACATTTGCAATTTTACTTTCGGTGCTTTAGTGTTTCTGTTACAGTTCTTAAAAATCCATGGGGCGGCATAATGATGGTTCAATTTCATTTTTCGTAGTCATTCACTTCAAATGTAGTCTTCACTCTGTAGTCATTTGTTACAGTTCTAACATCCCTGTGTGTTACTAAGCAACCAATATGTTAGGTAAATATTTCTAAACACAGTTCTATTCTCTAGTTCCTCCAAAGGGAAAATATTTGTGTGAAGTGTAATGAGCATCATCAATTGCTTCTTGTGTAACGTTGAATCATCTGGAAGCCTTTGAACAGAAGCTTGCCTATTAATACAACAGAAGGCTAGTTTATTTGTCCAGACTCCCTGATGAGAAAAGTGATGAGCTTGAGATGTGTATGTGAAAGACAAAGCTCTTACAGAAATGATCACATCTGAATAATAGTTCAGTGTAATCAGAAATGTTCTTATGTGGTTTCCCAACCTTCTTGCAAGAAACAGATTGGCACTGACTTCTGACAATAAGAGCAGAACTGAGTATTTGGAAGGGGGGAAAACAACAGCTGTGCCCCAGTCCTGGTTGATAAGTTGGAAAGAGGATAAGGTGGCACCATTCTGGATGTGAATAGTTATAGAAATTCCTTGTCTGTCTTCTGGAAACATGTTCTCCTGCAATGATGGAGCTGGTTGTTTGCAATAGGTATTGCCAGGACTTGTAATTAACAGGAAGACCTGAGATATTTATTTGACTAGAAGCCACCTTTTTTCATCACTACTGAAAAATAACCTGTAGGCTGGTCAATTTCAAAATAGGAAACAATTTTCTCCATCATTTTCATTAGATTTTTTTTAATGTAATTTCTCATGTAATTTACCCCACCTGTAGGATGAGGGAGGACTTCTATTAATCCATGCCCAGAGAAATTTAGTTTTAAGCTAGGGATGTAAATATGGGTTTAAAAAGTTAACCGGTTAAACGATTAAAAGTATATCGTTTAACCGTTAACCAAGGTCACTCCGGCATGGGGCAGCAGGGGCTGGGGTCCTTCCGGCCCGGCCGGGGCTGGGGACCCTCCGACTGGCTGGCCGCCAGGGTTAACGGTTTAGGTCTGATTAATGGTAAGCCTAATGCTTACCGGTTAATCATTTAACCATTTACATCCCTATTTTAAGCATATGAGGATATCTCAACAATATGAGATTCTTGGTTTTAATACTTGTGCTCTCAACCCCTCTTCTCCACTAGTATGCAGAGGGAAGGGGAGAGGGTAGAGTACAATAATATTTCCTGGGAAGAAAGAAATTCCCTTGACCAGTATTAGAGGAGAATTAAAATTAAAAAAACAAAAACAAACAACAAACCCTGCGTCCACTAAATGGTCTGTAACGTCACCCTCCAAGTGTCAAATTGTTCATGTGTTAGGCTTGTTCTTTTGATTTCATTTCACTAGCTGGAAATTACTTTGCTTATTAAGTGATGGCAGCATTACTATATTATGAGCGTGGTAGATACCGGTAAAAAGTTGGTGGTAAATGGTGCAGGATAGATGGCTGAGGTTTAAAGATGAGTAAAATTGAAGTCATGGGATAATGATCACGGGCACAGTTCTTTACTTAATAGAATTATTTATTTATTATCACAGTAGCGCCTAGGAGCTCCAGTCATGGTCCAGGAGGACCCCCATTGTGCTAGGTGCTGTACAAATACAGAATGAAAAGAGAGTCCCTCCCTTAAGGAGCCTAGAGTCTAAGTATAAGACAAGAGACAACGTATATATACACACAGACTGATGGGGGAGCACAAGGAAACGAGACCATATCGGTCAGCATGATAGGTAGTGATCTCGGCATGCCAGTAGCGTAACCAAAACATTGTTAAGAAATTAAAATCTAGAGATCAAAATGTAGGCAATGAGAAGTCAAAATCTAGACAACGCCATCCTGCTTAGAAGAGATCAGGAAGCTCTACCAGCTTGATGACATGAAAACTGGACATGCTGAAATGCTCTTTTAGCAATGGATTTCGAAAGTACCAGGGTGGATGGCTACTGTTTTTGATTTGTCCACAGTGTGACTTGGCATGTCATATTCCTAGCAAGGGTAATCAGACAACACCCAGAACAGCACTTGCAGAATGTGCAACTCTTGGCGTAAGTAACTGAGTTTGGAAACCTGCACACAAACGTAAGTCTACTTGTCTGGATTGAGAAATCTTCTGTCTTCAGTACTGGAAAAGTGAAAACCAATGAGACTCAGTGAAAACTTTGGTACAAAGATTAAATCCCTTTTAAGGTTCAGATTAACAGTGTGCTTAGAAAATGCTATTATTCCTTTTGCTGGACCATGGGCCAGATCCTCAGTTGGTGTAAATCGGCATAGCTCCATTGTGGTCATGGAGCCAGGTCAATTTACATCAGCAAAGAATCTGGCTCCATACATTGGATCCTTCCAGTGGAAATTATGTTGTTACCAAAGGCTATCAGGTATTTGGTTGTGTTTGAGTGACGTATATTTTTGTATTTTGGATGCTATCACACTCTTTATAGTATATAGGAGGATTCGCCACCATCGTTACCCAAGGTCTTCATTGCAAAAGTGCTTGACATTTAATCGGCTTTTATTTTCCAATAGGGATTGTTTTGTTTTCTCTCACAGGTGAAAATTGACAATTACCTCAGCTTTGGGAGTGAAGTAGTGATACTCAGCATTTCTGTTACTATTATGTTACTTCCACTATGAGTCTCAAGCATATATAATGCAATCAGTGCCTTTTATAATCTTCTTAATAATAAGAAGAAAATGGTTTTCATTCTGTCTGAAAATTCCTTTGGCTCCTCATAAATTTGAGTACCGTTTACATATTAAATTACCTGGGGCCTGGAGTTGTCTTAAGAATTTGAACACTAGAAGATATAGTAGCTACAGCCCAGTGTTAACACAGAGCTCATTGTTTAACCACAGCACAGTGGCTATTCTTACGTTAGGCTCCAAATGTTCTTTCACTACAAACTCAAGAGAGATTTGTCCAAACAAAGAACCAAGAACAGGGCAGGGAACACATTTGAAGATGCTTGGTTTATTAGAAGTGATGCAAGACAAATGTTGGCAGCATGTCAAAAAAAGAAAAAGAAAAGGAGTAAGTGTACTCTATATATTCCACTTCAGCAGAAGGAAAAGAGCGTATATACTCCATGTCTTTAACTAGTTAACTTGTTTGGTTAAAAGTGTTAACAAAACTGACACAACGTTAGTGCAAAAATCTCCCCTCCTTTGGCTGTTCAGTATACACATCCGTGTATTGTTGGCATTGAAAATCCTGACCCCAGCACGTAGGCTGGCAAGATAAGTGGAAACACATTTTAATCATTCTTGTCTTGCATGGGTAACGTATTCCATCGCTATGGATTTCTGAGAGACAGAGAGCCAGGTGGCTTAAAGGATAAAGCTGTGGCACCACAATTCAAGTCCATCTTGAGCTTTCAAGCGAAACAAGTTCTGTGGCCTCTACCAAGGGGCTGATTGTGTGGATGAAGCAGGTGGGAGGTGCCAGAACTTGGCCCCAGGATGGATTGAGCCTCTCAGGCCCGACCTTATGCCCACTGAAGTCAATGGCAAAACCTCCTCTGATTTCAAAGGTGCAGATCAGGCCCCTGGTTACCAGCAGGCACTGACCTGCTCTACTGACAATCTCACTTTATTTTGTGTTTGTCATTTTGTCCTTTTTAATGAAAATATTGCTGAATTCCCATGATAGGGACGGGAGCCAGGACTCACCCCGTGTGAAGATTACATAAGGTGATCCTTTCAGATAAGAATGAAAGGCACTGAAACTAGAGTAGAGAAGCTCAAGTTACAAGCTACCTGCCTTGCTCTGGCCTGGGAGAAATAGCAGACTTCAGCTGAATTTAGTGCTGCTGCTTTTACCTTCACAGAACATGCGCTCACCAGAGAAGCAGAGAGGAAAAGATATCAATACAAATGTAACTGTGAGGAAGTGGAGAGATTATAGGGCCAGATCGTCAACTGGTGTAAATTGGTGTAACTACATTAAATCGATGTAGTAATGTCAGTTGATATCAGCTGAGAGTCTGGTCCCATCACTGGACAAAGAGGTGTAAAAATCCATGTGCATGTAAACAGTCTAGTGGCATGACATTCCTTTGGGGGGACCCAAGCGAGATCATGCATGGCTTCACTTGGCTTCTGTATTCAGGTTATATCTTCTTCCCAAGCCCATCCTTCTGAAAACAAATTTTAAAACATAGAATTGTCTCTTACACAAACACGCACAGAGAACTTTATAGATTTAATATGTACAAGCTGACAGTCACTGAGAAATGTCTGTCATAACCGAGTCTAACTTACACCAGCCAAAACAGGGAAATCCCCAGATCCCAAATCAAGCCTTCCATTGAGATCTTTAACTCAAACTCTTTATACCCTTGTTAGAAACGACGAACCTAGTTATTACATCTGGCTTTTTAGCTCACGTGACAATGTTTTGTAGATGATGGGGGTTGAAACGTATGTTTGGATGTTTGTAGCCAGACCATTTCAGTTTGTATTCTCATAAATGAGGGCAGGGTATTTTTTATTGTTTTGGAAACTATATTATTAGAGGCCAGGGATTTGGGGCGGAGGGTTGGGGGAATGATATACCAAGATTGAATAGTAGAGCAAGACACAGGAGTGCAGGGCTGTCTCAGCTCTTATAAAAGTCTAGAGTAACTCTTTGTTATGCCGAACCTTCTGGGTGGAACAGCTCTTTTTATGGAACCTGAAGATTTATGTACACTGATTTTCTGTGCAAGCTCTGTGGGGTCACCTGTCTTCTTGTCTGCTCTTTACTTTCTGGTGTTGGGATCAAATACAGGTTACTTGAATTTGGGGCATTTTTTCCTCCTGAATGCTTGAGGAGAAGCAGTGAGATTTTAATCTCCTCGCTGTGGTGGTGCACAGGAGCATGTGTATAATTTGATACTTTTCTCGCATCTATGTAATTTTCTTCTTCAGTTTTTGTTTCTTGTGAGGATTTTCACCCCCTCAACATAAGTAAACAAAACCAATTCCCAGTGTTGGCACAACAGAAATGATCAACAATAATTATTAATAATATTCCTCCGACCTGCTCTGGAAAGGCCACTCACTAAAGGCAAGAGAAAAGGTTGGTCCCTGTGCTGTTCATAGGAGAAAGTGGCTACTCAGCATCTCCCAGAGAGTCACTCGGGTACAGAGATGCTGTGACTGAGGCAGGTGTGCCAGGACAGACACTCTCTCCCAGCCAGGGCCGGCTCCAGGCACCAGACGGCAAAGCACGTGCCTGGCGCGGCGCCCTGTAAGGGGCGGCAGTCCAGGGATTCTGGGGTGGCCATTTTTTA
Source organism: Macrochelys suwanniensis (assembly GCA_033296515.1). Lineage (NCBI taxonomy): Eukaryota > Metazoa > Chordata > Testudines > Chelydridae > Macrochelys > Macrochelys suwanniensis. The sequence continues at coordinate 93,872,157 of CM065782.1, read as the reverse complement.
AAAAAAAATTTCTTCGGCACTTCGGCTGGGCTTTTTTTTTTTTTGCTTCGGCAGTTCGGCGGCGGCCTTTTTTATTTATTTTTTTTTTGCTTGGAGTGGCCGAAAAGCTGGAGCCGGCCCCGCTCCCAGCTCCCTGCTGGTTTTCACTGTGGCACATGGCTGTGGAGTACTGACCTCCTGGGAGGTCCCTTCCCCTTTTAGATTTGAGTGCACTCCGCACAGGTGCAGAGCCTGGGTCCAGCGAGTGGGAGCAGTGTGGGTTTGTTCTAATATAATTAATGTGATCATATGGCTAGGATTGTGAGGGGTTAATTGCACAGTAATTGGATCATGTGAGGAAATGCACATTCTCCATTTTTATTATTTTTTAAAAAATGGATGGTGATTTAAAATAATTCATTTAGTAGCTGCAAATGCTTTGAAGAAAATATTTCTAATCCAATCAATAACAGAAGGTGAGGCTTGTAAAGGCTGCTGTTGTTTTGCATTCCAGAAGTGCATATGTTTACAGAGCGGATAATGTTAAAAAGCACTGGCAAGCTCTGGCTGCCCATGAAATGTTAGTGGTTATAGTCGCCAGTTTGTGGTTTTCAGACAACTACAACAGGCACATTTTATGGAGGACTTTTTAACATCAGGGTGTTGGGGAAAGGGTCTTGATAACACATTTATTGGCTGGAAATAGAATTTTATGGTGGTAAAATCCACAACTGATAGTAAGGTCACAAGGCTGGCCATAGGGTTGCCGTCAAAAATAATAATAAAAAAGAAAACCTTTACATGATGTTTTTCTTGTGGCTGATGAGAGCTTTCTGGGATATTGCAGACTGTACCATGCAAACAATGATTTAAAAAACTGTTCAGTTTGGAGAGTACTATCCCAGATAATAGAGATGTGAAGCTGAAAGAACCTTTTTTAAATACTTGGCATGCAGATAATGCATTTTCCCCCTTGCAGTTGTTACACAGCTAAATGAATGCTTTCTTGGATGTGCAGTGGAGTACTTAAGCACAGAGCTCTGTGACTTTTGTTATCCCCAGATCTCATCTGTTTCCTATTAACAGCAGAGCTTTTTCAGGATGAATTCCACCAAACCTTATTAGAGGCGGATGCAAACCTATTACTTATGACAGGCTCCAAATGGGGTCACATTTCAGATGAATGTTTTCTGCTTCTTTGTTAACTTAAAGGGAGTGTAGAAAGACCATCCAACTTTAAAATGTATAAAAGGGAAGATTGGACAAACCCTTTTGGTGATTATGAGATGAATGGGAAAGTTGTATAGGCAGGTTAGATGTTTTCCTTCTTAGGTGTTGGATATGTTGTTTGAAATAATTACTTCTCGGCAGAATACTTGAAATATTTTTTAAAAAAACAAACACTCAGTTCAGCCAGCTGAATCAGTCCTCTCTCTCTCTGTTATCTATTAATCTTCAACACTGAACTAAATTCCAGGGTTGTTTTTACAAGGACGGTTTAAAATTAGCCTGAAGTCAGCTTATCCAGAGAGCTGACTCTTGAGTCTCCACGGTCAACCCAAAGCTTACTCAGAAAGAAAAGTTTGACAGTCAAATGAAAATAATCTCAATTTTAATGTGTGTGGCTTTTTCAATATGATCATGGGTTTACATTCTTGTCTCTACACAATTCAGAGTGCAGCCCTTGAAATAAAGATCTTGCACAGCATCTCTTCAGAGTGCTTTGAAATGCTTCATCTGCCGGCCTGCTCATGGTTCTCTTAGCAACCTTTAAAAAAGGTTCATCTTTTGCGCTTGATCCATGCTCAGCGCTCCCATTGAGAGCTCTTCACGGAGATGGGAAGTTGTGACTTTAGACACCTGAACAAGGGATGGTACATGCATTACCCCAAGAGTAGCCCTGGGAGGCAGTGTGACTTAGACACGCTTCTGAATCACAGTTCCTCTCCTGCATCCTTCTTTCTCCATGGATAGGGATAGTACTTTGCTGCTGGCCTATGCCACCAGCAAATTACAACACTCCTTACATTGTCTCAGCTACACTGGGCAGTGAATTAGTGGGGTCTTGGCTCCACCTCTCCCTGCTCACTCTCCACCATCTATTCTGGGGGAGCTAGGCTGCAACTTTGTGGCCAGCTTGAATCAGGAAGGACGAGTGGTGTATAAGAGGTGAAAGGGTTAGAGGGAAACATCACTTGCCTGTGTGGAATAAGGTGGTGGCATCAGTCCAGTTACTAATGGAGAGATGATCATATCACACAAATGACCATGGCACTGATGTTCACTTTAAAATGGTACCACCACTACCCAGGCTGTCCTATCTCAGTTGACAAATAATGGACTTCAGTCTCCAAACCAGCATCTTTTATGAGCATTAAACTAACAAATATGAAGGGGGGGGGAGGGGAGGGAAAAGAATCATTATATAACAACGTCCCTGCCTCCTTTTTAGCTGTCCATGTGAGCTGCTCTCAGAACTGTCCATAAAAGGACACTGCGACTAATTTTGGTTTTAGGTTTGGCAGGATGTGAAAATGTATTCTTTTTAATAAAGTTCTAGGGCCTGATTCTGATCTCACAGCATAAAACAGAAGTCAGTGGCGTAACACCACCATAAAACAAGTACCAAGTCAGAATGATGCCTTCAGGGTTTGAGATTGCCCTCTGGAGGAGGATAGAGGCCTGGCATTAGAAGAGATCACACCTTATATTTTAAAAACATTCTGGCCATGTCTGTCTTGTTCTGCCAACTCTGACCTGTTTGTATTCTGTTTCCCCAGTTTCAGAGCCATAGGTAGCCAGCTGTGCAAAATTGTGTAAGAGAATGGGGGAGGGGAGAGAGAGCTCAGTGGTTTGAGCATTGGCCTGCTAAACCCAGGGTTGTGAGTTCAATCCTTAAGGGGGCCATTTAGGGATCTAGGGCAAAAATCTGTCCGGGGACAGTACTTGGTCCTGCTAGTGAAGGCAGGGGACTGGATTTGATGACCTTTCAAGGTACTTCCAGTTCTATGAGATAGGTGTATCTTCATATATATTTATATATTTTTTAAAAAACTTGAGCCTATAGCCATCCTGACTATAAATATTTTGGATGACAGGCACAATCAATTTGGATCTCAAAATACTGTCCACCCTCTCGGGAACTTCTGTCTTGTTAGCCCTAAATCCTTCCTGCTAAATTTAAAACAATTCAGCCAGATTCCCTGATGCAGTGCGGCTGACTTGTGCCAGGCTGCTGGCATAGACTGGCCCTAAAGATGGTGTAGCAAGCCGTGCGAGGATCACTCCAGTACAAGGGGGATACTCCGCTGGTCTAGAGTTGGCCTCCAATACCATCATTCATCTGTGAACAATTGCTACTGGGATACAGGGGGTAGCCAGAACTCCCCCTACATTGCAGGGATCTCCAGATGCAGCTTCGCCCCAAGGGGCATTAGATTACCACTCAGGCAGCTCTCCCGTGTATACAGGGCAATCCCAGCATCAAGGAAGTGCAAAGCTGAGCTTTATGCCACCGTTGACATGTCTGTTCCTGGCCTGTGCTGCAGCTCACCACGCCCCACAGGATAACTGTATTTAAAGGATTTTTATTTCAATTGATTCGTTTTGCTTTTCTCTATAGCGTATAGGGCAAAGTTACTCTATGCCTTAGAACAAGTGTATGTGGCTACAATTAACTGCTTTGCAGTTATACATAAACCAAACCACTCGAAAACATAATGCTGTACTACAACAAGGGTTTAATGGCTTTTCTGTTGTTGTGATTAGTTCAAAGGGAATGATAAACCCTAAACTACAGTGTTGATGTATGGTCTCTGGGATAATTTTAGCAGCTCAGTACTTGTAATCTTTGTATATTTCATTTTCTCTTTTATTTAACTTTCCTCAAATGAACAATAAAAGGGCTAAAATGCTTTGGCTCCTCAAAAAAATGTGTGTGGTGGGACCAGAATTAGTACAGATTCTGAAGCAAACTTAATTTTTTTTTAAATTTGAGCTGATTGGTGTAGCTATCCTCTATAAATTAATCGAGAACATGAGACAGGATTCAGCTTGTGCCTTTGATTAAAAATGTCTCCTTTTACAGATGATACATGTGACATTCTTCCGCTCTGATTAGGCCTCAACTGGAGTATTGTGTCCAGTTCAAGGCGCCACATTTCAGGAAGGATGTGGACAAACTGGAGTGAGTCCAGAGAAGATCGACAAAAATGATTAAAGGTCTAGAAAACATGACCTATGAGGGAAGATTGAAAAAATTGGGTTTGTTTAGTCTGGAAAAGAGAAGACTGAGAGGGGACATAACAGTTTTCAAGTATGTAAAAGGTTGTTACAAGGAGGAGGAAGAAACATTGTTTTCCTTAACCTCTGAGGATAGGACAAGAAGCAATGGGCTAAAATTGCAGCAAGGGCACTTTAGGTTGGACATTAGGAAAAATTTCCTAATTGTCAGGGTGAGTGAGCACTGGAATAAATTGCCTAGGGAGGTTGTGGAATCAGATTGTGGCGTCTCCATCATTGGAGATTTTAAAGAGCAGGTTAAACAAACACCTGTCAGGAATGGTCTAGATAATTAGTCCTGCCATGAGTGCAGGGGACTGGACTAGATGACCTCCTGAGGTCCCTTCCAGTTCTGTGATTTACTCACAGACACTGTGATGGCCACTTTTTTAGAACAATTAAACATTAGACAGACTCCACTCTGGTATTTTTCATTTGTTTGTTTGTTTTCTTTATTTATTTATTTATTTTGCCCTCTTCTTCTGTCTACCATAGTCATTTAAGTGGCCCGTGCCAAGGACACATCATTTAGCCATATATTGCAGAGCCTGGGTTTGAGAAACGCTTGTTATCTTTTTGTGGGATACATCTGAACTCAGATACAAAAGGCCAGAGGAGAGACCTGCTAGTTAAGGGCTGGAGCATTCACAGGCTGCTCCCATCAGCTACAAACACAAAAACATTTCCCCAAGGGATACCTTTGTAAAGTGACTCTAACACCAAATGACATTTTCAACTCATGTTTTACACCTATCAAGCCTCATGTCTTTATTGCAGTAAACATCTAGCTTAAATTGTAAGTGCCCAAGGTAATTAACTGAGCACTGCAAAATGCTAGTGTGTTTTTGACCACAGCAGATCTGAGGTACGTCAAACTGAAAATTGCACTTCTCATCACTGAGACTCAACCTGCGTGCCCTCTTCCACACAGACAGCTCGATTTATGTCAGCTGCATTGCGTGTGTAGAACTGACCAGAGAAGCTGGGCCCTGTGATTTAGAAAAATAAACCTTGTAGATAGATTTTCAAATGCACTAAATGCAGTTAGGTGCCTAACACAAGGGGAATTAGGTGCCTGACTGCAGGGCCGTAACAAGGGCGAGGCCATTGAGGCACTCGCCTCGGGGCGCACTGCTGGCAGGGGCGTAAAAGCCTGCTGCCAGGGCACCCCATCCTCCCCCGCCGCCGAAGCCACCCCAGATTACCTGCAGGAGGTCCGCTGGTCTGTGTGCAGCAGGCCCCCTCCGCCGAATTGCCGCCGAAGCCGCGGCACTGGCGGACCTCCCACAGGTAAGCGGAAGCGGCTTCGGCGGCAGGGCGGAAGTGCTGCTACTAATACCCTCCGCCGAAACCGCTTCCACTTGTCTGCGGGAGGTCCGCGGCTTCGGCGGAGGGTATTAGTAGCAGCACTTCTGCCCTGCCGCCGAAGCCGCTTCCGCTTACCTGCGGGGAGGTCCGCCGGTGCCGCGGCTTCGGCGGCAATTCGGCGGAGGGGGCCTTCTGCACACAGACCGGCGGAGCTTCCACTTGCCTGTGGGAGGTCCACCAGTCCCGCGGCTTCGGCGGCAATTCAGCGAGCGCAGAAATTCCTAGTTACAGCTCTGCCTGACTGGCAGGTGTTCCTATCAGAACTGCCCCTTACATCTGGTCAAGACTGAGCACAGGAGTAGGGAGTTGCTAAGTTCTAAACCCAGAGCTGTGGATTCTAAACCTCTGTGGCAATGGGGAATTCACTTAAAACAGCATTTTCATACTTGAGTGCCTTCGGTTGGTTCTTGAAAGTTGCAGCTGCTCAGGATCTTTCAAAATCACCACTTATTTAGGTACCATCTTTAGGCACACGAGTTGGGTAACATCTTTAGGCAGACGAGTTGGAAATCTTTGGCCTTAACCTCTCTGCCTCAGTTAACTCACGTGTAAAATGGGGTTCATAACACTTACCTATCTCACAAGGTGTGAATGTTTGAATAACAAGGGATTAGTAGTTTTCTAATGTTTGTACTTTCAACCTTTACGAGCCTGAGCCAAAACCCAGTGAAGTAAATGAACTTTGGAGTTGGACCAGACCTTTAAGTTTGAGTTAAGTATTATACAACTGTCTTTAAAAATTCTGCCTTATAATAGGGAATCCTGCCCACTATTGAAGCTCTCTAGCTGAACAAAGACAGAAAGACAAATATAGCATTTTGCAGAATCCCTTACAAAGAGAATAAAATCCTAATAAATCTGAGATCAACAGAATTTGAGGCAGCAAAGCTGGGAAGCATTCAGAAGGCAATAAGCCAAATAAGAGTGTACGTATCTTGCCAAGCTAGGTATCAAAATGAGATAGCTAAAGTTCCCAAACTTTCAGAAACCACATTCCTAGCACAGAATATCTCCCTCTGAGTGAGGAGGACATAGCGCCGTTAGCTCCGGAAGATTGACAATATCTAAAACAGAGAATAAATGAGCTCTTGATACCACCAGCATCTTAGCCTTAGTTATGGAGTGAGGACGGAGTGCCTCCACTTGCCAAGAAAAGGGCTTAGATGCAAATCCTTGCTGGAAGATCTTGTGAAATTTTGAATCCCATCATTATTCCCATTAAGCAGGCAGTCTAAATCTCAGGCTCTCCTTGTCACATTTTGAAAAGCAGACGTGTTTTATGTTTTTTGTTGACTGTACAAAAAGGCATTTACAAAATATCATAAACGTTGTTTTCCGTAGTGAGAGAGAGACTAATTTTCTAATTCCTTCCAAAATTCCTGGTTGATTGCATATTTTCCCTATTAGGGGAACATTTATATTAGAAATATTTAGCTGAATAGATGTGCTCAGCTTCCGAGGCTTGTTTTACAAACAAATTTTTAAAAGTTGAGGATTGTTAAACTGCACATTCCTGATGACTCTCCCCTGACATACAGTACCACAGGGTTTGATCCTGCCACCCATAAGCCTGGTCTAAGATAGATGGACTATATATTTTTTAAAAATTTTGAACACATCACCCTTCCTTAATATACACCTAGGGCACAAAATAATTAAAGCCACATTGTGCCACCCTTACTCACGTTGGGCCGGATCCTCACCTGTTAATGGAGCTACACTAATTTCCACCAGATCTGGATCTGGCCTATTGAGTACTACCATTGATTCGAATGGAACTACTTTGTGTAGTAAGTTACGACTCAAGATGAATAAGTTGTTTAGAGTCTGGCCCTTAGTGAATTAGTAATGGAGAAAAGCATTTGTGTGAGGGCGACAAACCTAAATACAAAAGCATAGCACCATATTGATGAGTATGGAGAGTAAATTTCTGTGATGATGAAACTCAGTTTAGGCCTGGTCTACACTCAGAGGGGGTTTGTGTACCAGTGAAACTATGTTGGTTAGAAGTGTGTCTCTCTCCCCCTGCCCCATCATAGTTATACCAGTCCCACATTTATTGTGAACACAGTTATACCTGTATAACTCCTGCTTATACCAGAATAGCTTATTTCCCTTCCTGTACATGAATAGCTATACCGGTATAAGCACAGTTGTACTGATGTAACGGTGTCTACACTAGGGGGTTGTACCACTTTTCCTGATATAGTGGCCCAAGGGCTTGTCTACATGGCAGGTTAGTGCGTGGCAGGCCAGGCTGTGAATCTGCAGTGCCCCAGCTTGCTGTGCAGTAACACCCCATGTGGACCCTGCTACAGTGCAATGATGGTCCCAGAGGAGCAGTACGCTAAGCTTCACTCCAGGATCACTGTGCAACAAGGTGGGGTGTGCTGCAGTCTGGCTTGCCAGGCACTAGCTTGCTTTGTAGACAAACCATTAGTCAGAGTAAAGCTGGCATAGTGGTGTATAGTTCTGTATTTCTGTTGAAACCTCCATCCTACTTCTTTTTATCCTCTCCTGTGTGTCTCCGAGACTGGAGGAGACCAGGCATTTTCAAAAACATTTGATCCTTGGAACTTCACTGGCTATGTCTTGGCGTGAATGGAGTAATAGGTGAGAAACGGTAGCTAAAAGAACTGCACTGAGCTAGTGGGGGGGAAAAGATTCACTAGTGAGTTGGACAGGATTCTAAAGTGACTTTCCAGGAATGGAAAGAAGCAGTGATTTCCCTACACCCCGCCCCCTCCTGAATTTCCCCAACACCCCCCCAGTTTTGTGAACTAGTTACATGCCAATTTAGTGACACCACCCCCCCAGTAAATTCGAACACCCCCCCCATTTCAATTCCTGGGGAGGCCACTGGAAAGAAGTAAAGAAAGGGTCTCCCATGAAGGTGGATCTCACTTTTTGAAGCACTCATTGCTGACTCTTTGTTCAGATCAAACGCAGAGCAGGGGATCGTTTTACAAATGCAAACAATTTGTCGTTTTTCAACTGTAGGAAATTTTCCCTTTTTCAAAAACGAGGAAATCCCCAATACTAAGAATATCACTTTCCTTCAATTGCAGAATTTCCATTTTAAGAAAATGGTTGGATTGTTTAGCGAGGCACTATATGTTAAAGTATTCAGGCTGTCAGACAGCCATGCCGAGAAATGTTCACTGTATGTCAGTGGCATTAGCAGTTGGACAGCTGAGCCAAAGTTTGGGGTTTTTCCCCCCTTTGATGATCTGTCAGAACAAACTATTTAAGATGATGTTCTCATGATGGCTTTTCAATAGGCTTTGTGCTTTATTTTCTAAACATGTTAATAAAGAAGGTTTGTGGCCTTTCAATTAAATGTTAATAACATGCTTATTTTTTAAAAAAAAACACATCAATCCATCACTTTGTCAACGTACTCTTTGTTCCAAATACCAGCTTGAACGTCTCTATTGTTTCCCTTGTATATATTGCAGATACCATTGTGATGAGAGCAATGTAGAAACTGACATATTTGTATTAAGAGTTTTTAAGTGGATGCAGAATAAAGTAGTTTGTGTTTTAACATCAGTACAGAGAGTGTTGGTGCATTGCGGGGCAAGAGAAAGATAGTTGTACAGAGTACTTGGCCTCTTTGATGTCCAGCACTGTGGCTTTTTGGCTATTTTCCTGCTGCATCTTATTGCTTTTTGAGGTTCCGTGGGATACGCTGCGTATGAAAGAAGCCTTGCAAAACCAGATTCTGTTCCATCCTTTATAAAGCAAGGTCAGGAGTGAACTTGTTTAACTATAAATAGCTAATTATCCTCCCAAACAAAAACCTTTTCATGTGTGCTGGACTCTGTAACCAGCGTTCCGGAGCCAGCAGCTTTTTCCTTGGCCGTGCATTTAGTTACGCTGGTTTGTTTGAACTAGCTACTTGAGATAAACAAGTATCTGTTTTTCTGTTACCACCTTAAAGCCAGCAGCGTACACCTGTACGAGCCTCTGGCTCAAAGGGTCACTGGTATAAACATGTTCCACCTCAGTCCCGAAAACTGTTACAAAATACAAAAGGTTTATCTATAAAGAGTTAAATTAGAGAAGTGTTTGTGTTTCGAGAAAAGGTCAAGCTCAGCAAATAAATCTGATTGTGGGGCGGGGGACCCCATTTCTTTTCCAGATTTCCTAGTGTACATCTCGTGAACTTGATTGTTTTCTTCAGAAAACAGTTCACTTGGTACTTTCTATCCTGAGATGTTTGGTAACAATAAAGGGCACACGTTATTGATAGACAGCAAAACTGAGTTTCACCCTTCTCTTACTGTGATAAGTATGTTCTTTAGTGCCATTGCTTAAGATTCTTTGTGGAGCGAGGCACTACTCAGTGCATGCAAGACTGACAGAATGTGGCTTTTAGTGAATGAGGATTTATTGGGGAAAAATCCAGTAGCTCCAAGTACAATAGTCAATGTAATGTACCTCACCAGAGTATGCACTTAATGCATGTAATCATGGCTTGCTGCCAATGCTACTATTACCATAAATGCATATGTATAATTTCCTTTCACTTCCTCTATGCTATGCCAAAAGAAACACTCAGAGCCATATTGTGTTGCATTTTTCTTTTTCTGGAAATAGTTCGTCAGGATGTATGCACTGCATCCATAAGGCCATACATATCGGTAGCCGTTAATGTATAGGCAGTGCCAAGGGACGTAAATTATTAATAAATGGGTGATGTATATATTTAAGAGGAAAACATGATGTTGAACTAAATGCTCCTAGGAAATACACAGAGAAAAACAGTGACAGGTGTTCACATAGATAGAACACAAAACGTGAATGTTGGGATAGTAGCTTTGTTCTTGGGAGTGTAAGCTTGATCAAGCTGATTTGGGGGATCTGGGACCCACTGATGTTATGAAGAATGCTGTCAGGAGTAAGAGCTCGCAGCTAGCCTGCTTACCTGCTAGCTAGCTTAACCCCCCGGCAGGCCAAGGAGTGCAGCTGGACCCCAGTTGAACCACCTGATTGGCTAAACCACCCTATTAGCAGAGGGCATCAGCAGACCTTCTCTTAAAACCAGCTAATATCTGACTCTGGCTTGACCATTGACTCTGGCATCTGGCCTCTGACTCTGGTTCTGACCCTCACTTCAGTTTTCCTCTCTGGATGCCTACTCTGCCCTGTAGGCCTGACTCCTGCTCCAACTATTAGGCAAGACCGTCAATGTCCCAGTTCCTAACAGATGCCCTCTCCCCGCCAATATCCTTTCCTCACCATGGCCCCAAGCTCTCCTCCTCCTTTAGTCCATCATCTTTCCTCTATGTATTCTCCCCACCTTGGGTCAGGAAGGGAGTTAGATATCTCCATCCATATAATAGTCAGGAAGAAGTAGAAAGCCTGGCCCAGAGCTGGCCACTGGAGAGACTACCATACAGCTAGCACAGCACCAATGAATGCATTCAGACAGCAATAGATTACATTATTGTAATTTTGTACTGTAGTAGTACCCAAAGGATCAAGTCCCCATTGTGCTAGGGCCTGCTCTGAAAGTCTCAATACCTGATCTCACCTCAGCAGCAGCAGATCCACATAGCTGTGATGTAGCTGTGGTGGTGCCTAAAATGGACTCCCATCTTGAACAGCCCCTTGCAAGTCTCCTTCCTTTGGCAAGAATCGATATGGGAGGGTTTAGGCTTCTTAAATCCCTCAACATTTTAACTTCCAGTTTCATTTGTGGTTGGCCCTGTGCTCTGCTTCCTTTGCCTCAGCCATCTAAACCTTCTGTAGAAGTGTGCCTTCTGCACATTGGACGTGACCTCAACATTGCAGTCCTCTTGTTCTCAACTGATGCAGAGCAGCAACTTGCCAGGATTCTCTAAGTATCTTCTCGTTTGCGACCAAATCAAACCATCAGATGTTGAGATCTCACCGCAGCACCTCAGGTTAAATTAATTTGTGACTCAAACACAAATCATGAGGGAGAATCCCCACAAGCCAGTTTCCATTGAGTCTCAAAAGCCAGCTACAAACTCCGTTAGATTTTGTTGTGGTTTATAATTGATCTTGGAAGGCTAGCATGAGAAAATAGATTTTAATGCTTCTCTCTTGAAGACCAAAATAATTCCTTTTGGTAAAACTAGTCCTTAGCAGCAAAACTCCATAAGAATTTTTTTTTAAACTCCTCTAACTAGGATAAGTGCTATAGAACAGAAAAAAGCTGACAGAGTAAAGAAAATTAGCCACCAAACTGAGGACATTTTTGTAATCTTAAACATTGAGAGCTGGAAAGAAATCCATCTGGATCTAGGTTTCTAAGGGCTAAGGCATGAATGTTTTGTACTATGTAAAATCTTGCATGGTCTTGATTGAAAACTCTGAAACAGGTATTGAGAAAGGAGTCTGAAACCAATCCAGGCAACAGAAGGAGTACAACCAAGAAGGACCAAGACAAGTGAGCTCTCAGAAGACTGAATATTCTCCATGTTTTTCCTCTCACGCCACAGCCTGAATCGGCAGTGTGGTCCAAGAAAACAAACCCATCAAAGACTGCAACTACTCAAAGACCGTGTTGAACCCATTCCAGTGCGGGGAGAGAAAATGCCAGATGCTCTTGTGCATTTTGGCCCAATCCCATTTAAGCCAATTGGAATCTTCCAGTAGGACTTGGAATCGGTCCTCTGGTCTTCAAGGTCTGGAGACACCATCAGGTCAGCTCCCAGGCTCTGAGGAAGGGTTTGAGAACGGGCAGTGAAGGGAAGCAGGTCACAGTGGAGCATGTTCTAGGACAGGAGAGTGAACCTGAGTGGAAAGGGAGTATGCAGTGTAGTTGTAGCTGTGTCGATCCCAGAATATTAGGGAAACAAGGTGTGGCTTGAAAGCTTCTCTCTCTCACCAACAGAAGTTGGTCCCCCCCCCCCACCCAAAAAAAGAAAAAAGATAATACTCACCTACCTTGTCACTGGAAAGGGAGTATAAAGCTTGGCTGCTCCCAACAATACTAGTCTTTTGCACCTTCCAGTAGCCGGTAATTCCTTCACTCCACCCTGGCACAACACTTCGTAGTTGCCCACAAGTGAAATTCTAGGAAACTGGCCAAGGTTTTAAGCAGATGGGAAATAACCATTGTGCTATGAGTTAAAGTCAGCCTGAATGGCAGAGCCTTGAAAGCCAGCAGAGAGAGCAGGTGATTATGAAAAATTCATATGGTGTATAGTTATAATGATTACAGATTAATTAGTAGTGACTAAAATTAAATGAATCCCAGCCCTCACATCGCCAGGGCTACATGTGGTACAAAAGGCTCATTGTTTGGGACTGCAGGGAAGTCACATGGCAGACTGAAAACAAAGAGGTTGGACTCAGCTCTGCAGTGAATATGCAATCAAGAAGTTCAATCCCCTTTGAGAAGACAGGAATGTGGAGAGAGCATTACAGTAGAAGGGCCCCATGAGCTACTGGGGTGAGTCAGCAGGAAATGAGATAACAGCAGTCTGCAAGGGTTTTTCCGAAGGAGCAAACCTTTATAACTAGGAATGCAAACAAAGCAAAGGCATCTGGAGAAAAACAAAAATCCTTCTCAGCATGGGATTCAACCAGACCTCAGCACCTGGGCACAGAGCCCTGCCTTCTCACAGGCATTCCCCTAGCCAGCCTCTTACAGCCCCTCTCCTGAACCCCTCAGGACAGGTTTTCCAAAGGGGTCAGTTCCCATTCTGACAACGGAATAAGTAGCCAGATATTCAAGAGCTCAGCACGTTGGTACTCAGCTGTTCTGCAAATCTGGCCGTAAATGCCACTATCGGACCTGTAGAGTGCCAAACTCTACTGGAAGCGTGGCCCCATTTGTGGGTGCTGAACACTTGAGAATCCAGCCCTGAGCTCTTTGGGGGGGAAAGAGTGCTCAGGTCTCCAGTTAGCCATTTGCTTACTAGGTACATGGTATTGCCCCTTCACTGTGCGACTTGCCCAAACCTGCCGCGACAGATTTCAGTCAGGGCGGGATTGGGCCTTTAGGCAATGTTTGTCCTTGGTTTCAAGAAGCTCAAAAAATGGGTATGATTCTTTTTAAAGTAAAACCAGTTGTCATTTGGCTTCTTTCTGGGGTACCAGGCACGGGGTCTATGCTGGAATCCTGTCTGGAACGGACGTGCTTCATTTTAACCTGAGCCGAAATAGTGCCACGGAGGTGCAGGCTAGGACTGTTAGGGAGCAGCATGGAGCCATTAAGGACCTGCACCTCCCCACTACCTGGCCACAAAACCACAGCAAGGGACATCATTGCTTGTCAAATGGCCTCACAACCATTTGTTCTTGTCGCCAAACTGATACCACTCCACACAGAAATGTTTCCAAGACTGCACTGCCTAACCAGGTGTAGCTGGGGAGGCCCCCACAAGACTGAATAGATCTGTGTGCAACACTGAATTTCTATGCACTTTGGAGAGTGTTAAAGCAATATTTTTTAGCTTTTTAAGACACATTTGCTGTCGATTTACACATTGTTTTGTTCAACAGAAATGAATGCCTGACAGTTTACAAACTGCCTCAGATTAAAGGAGCCCCAGGAGATCATGCTTTCTAGGCCCACATTAAAGTGCATTTTATTCCAGAAATGGACTCCGATCCCATGTTATCTTAATGGCAAAGGCCCCAATCATCCCTTGTATGGAAAAAAGGACAAGATGGGGGGAGGGAAACAAATGCTAGAAACCCCGTGGGGTCAACCCAGTAAAGTTTTTCCTTTGCATCTTCCAACCAAGAAGGAGAGGGATCCCAAACCTGCACAAAAGGTAGCGAGGATCCTTCTCCAGCTCCTCTGTGTGGTTGCTTGGGTGCCATTAGGAGCTGTGCCATCGAAGGGCCCCTCCCTCTGCCTGCACCCAAGGGAGAAGGGTTAAGGCCGTTGGGAGAAGATAATGTTCCTTGAACAAGAATTAACCCCCAGGCAGATTTACTCTTGAGAACCCTTAAAGTTAGATGAGTTTGCAGTCTAGCCTGGTTTCGCTGCCTCCAGCACACCCCATCACGATCTGCAGAGCGCTAACTACTCACTGTGTACCTACAGCGGGGCAGGGATGGAGTGAGAGCATGCACAGGGTCAGTGGCATAATGCTCTCAGATAGCTTGCACTCTTCTCCAAAGCAGATGCACTCTACTCCGTAGTAGAGGGAAACATGCAGCCCAAATAATTTAAATCCAAATTCTCCCCATGGACACACATGTTGTATTTGTGTTGGCTTCTCTGGGAGCTGCACATGCATCTGTCAGGGGAGAGTTTGGCCCATAGTTCTGAGTGGTTCATCCATATAAAACAGAAGTGACAAACCTCAGTCATGACCCAGACTAGCCTCTGTCTGTTTCTCTGTGGTTTCTTCATTCTTCATCTGACTCAGGAAAGGGTAGCATTCAATTTCCTTGGAGTGAAATGCAATTTCAGACCTATTTGACATAGACATTTACAGGATTGGCTTCCAAAGAACCCATGGCTTTTTACTAAAAACGATTTATCATCTGGCCAATTTACACTATTGCTTTTCCTCAAACATTTTTGGCCTTCCTTTTCCCCTCTGGGGCCTGGTAGAAATTATTTGCTTTATTTCCCTTAAAATAATACTGTAAATCTGGGAATTGGGAACTGTGGCCTGATGGCATTTTTTTTTTTAAAGAATCATTCGGGTGAAAAAACTGAATTCCCAGCCGAGATAGTATTTTTTAACAGATAATTTGATCTAATATGTTGGAAGCAATTATTCCCCCCCATATGTCTCTGAAATAGCATTACAAAGAATACCCTAGTTTGCAGCTACTTAAGCACATGAGTAACTTCATGCATACATATAGTCTCACTGAGTCCAATGGGACTGTTCACATACATAGTTACTCACATGCTTAGGTGGTTGCAGGATCAGGCCCTATATCCCCAATCTAGCAGTCCTTACTCAGGCCAAAGTCCCACTGATGATGTTAAGAGTTTTTGCCCGAGGAAGAATTTTAGGATTGGATGGTAAAAACCTTGCCTCTGACTGGGTCTGTTTTTATTTTTCTTACCAATTCATTTTTACTATACTTGGACATAAAATTGTTTCATTCTATATGCCAGTGATAAACTTTTGTTTCCAATTAGCATTTATTGGATGATTTCAGTCAAAAGTAAACCTGGTAATGGAGCCCAAACTGTGCACTCCATTACTTGGTCACAATGTGGTTTTTCTCCTTAGCTTTTCACGAGCCTTAAATATACAAGAATGTTGAAAACTGAGGACCAGACCCTCAGCTGGTATAAATCAGCGTCGCTCCTGGACCCAGCCCAGAATACATTACAATTAAAATGTCTCTCATGTAAATGTCTATTCTTCCATCAATACAGACATGAATCTGACTAGCACGAATGGAACTAACAACCACAGGGCAAGTGGAAGAGTACTGCCCTTTAATTTTTAGCTGCTTTACACTGCTTTTGATAATTGGATATGAAATAACCTGTCTTTCCTTGTCAATATACCACGGTTCTTCTTTCTACTGATAGCTCAGCAAGCAGAATATTAAAAAAGGAGATAAAACATGGGTACAGCTTGGTTGGTAGGGAGCACCTCTAGCAGTAAATGTTACTTCTGATGTGTTTTGTACCTTCTGGTGTGCACAGGATAGAATATTTGTCAGTGGTTTTTACAGCCTTTGTTAATATTTCGTATAGCTGAAATAACATGAAAACTAGTCTTTTTACAATGCTTCAGTTCCTGTTTGGTGGAAATACGACAGAGACACCAGATCCTCCATCAGGTTGGCCCCGCAAAATGTTAATTTTCACTCAGGAACTAAAAAGCCAGCAAAAAATGTAAATATAGCTAGCAAGTTATTAGCTTGAGATAAATTCTGATCCCTTTAGTCACTTCAAGTAACACCTGACTTCAAGAGCAGTCCCATTGAAATGAATTAAACTATTTGTGAAGTATGGTGTTATTCAAGGTGAGAAAGGGTGTCAGGATCTGGCCCTTTCTTTGGGCTCCTGTGTAGCCTGAATACATAGCCCAGGGTCTGATTCTAATCTTGCTTGCACCAGTGAGAATCAGGAGTAAATCCGAACAGTGCACAACTGTACTATGAAATGGTACAATTGAAATCTGAATCATGCCCCTTTTTCTTCCTTCACAGATAAATATTGTTCATATTGGGGAAATGAAGAAATGCGGAATAATTAGCAATGGCTGAATATTGAGAAACAGTCAAGCTTATTTAATTACAGACCAATGAAAGCTGCACAGGTTCAGCAAAATCTAATTATGGGTCAAATGTGAATTTCCTTTTTCCTGGTGAATTTCTTTCTCTTCCTCTTATTTACACACAACAAATGAAATGCTATTATAGGCTGCGAAGAATGGCTGGAGTGGCTGTTTAGTACTGGGAGCCATGTACCTCACCGTTTTCTGTTTCTTCTCTCTTTTAGGATAATGGGCCCACTCAGAGCCGAAAACCAGTGCCCTATGCTCCTGGAGGGAGCCCCACTGA
Source organism: Macrochelys suwanniensis (assembly GCA_033296515.1). Classification (NCBI taxonomy): domain Eukaryota; kingdom Metazoa; phylum Chordata; order Testudines; family Chelydridae; genus Macrochelys; species Macrochelys suwanniensis. Next base: position 93,855,054 of record CM065782.1, on the reverse strand, counting down.
CAACAAACAGATGTTGAATTTACAGTACAATAATCCAACGCGACTCTACCCAAATAACAATGTCGAATCCAGTTTGCCAGCACAGATGAGTGGACTCCATATTGCTTCGCCACACAGGTGTGAGAAAAGTTCTGATCGTATGACTAGGTTGCTAACAGTTAATGATGGAATTTGACATTTTTAAATAGCAATTTATATAAAGTGTTATGCTTCGGGCGGGGGGGTGCTGTTTACATAACTGGTCCCCCCTCCATGCCTTGTCCATAAAGGATAGAAGTCTGGTACAGCACAGGTAAGGCGCACTGGCTTTTGAGCACAAGCTGCAGAGCTTTTAGCTCTGGAGGTTCCTGGTCTAATTTTGAATGTGCCAGCGAAGATGGCAGCTATCCCAGATTCATGGGGAACCCGGGTGTGACGGGTTGGATCACAGAAACCCTCTTGGGACTGCCAGTTGATGTGCTGAGACTACCTCTGAGCCCGTTTTCCCTGGCAGCTTGGGACTTCAGTGCCCTGCCTGGTTTGAGCCAGACATGCTAGCCTGCTACAAACACAGACCCAGGTCTGAACAACGTCCCCCAAAAGCTGCAGGCTTAACTGAAAACGGCTTAAGAAGTGTTCCTGTCTCCAACACTCAGATGCCCAGCTCCCAATGGGGTTCAAACCCCAAATAAATCCATTTTACTCTGTACAAAGCTTATAGAGGATAAACTCATAAATTGTTCGCCCTGTGTAACACTGATAGAGAGATATGCACAGCTGTTTTCCCCCACACACACGTATTAATACATACTGTGGGTTAATTAATAAGTAAAAAGTGATTTTATTAAATACAAAAAGTAGGATTTACATGGTTCTAAGTAATAACAACAACGTGAATTACCAAGCAAAATTAAATAAAATACGCAAGTCTAAGCCTAATACAGTAAGAAAACTGATTATAGATAAAATCTCACCCTCAGAGATGTTCCAATAAGTTTCTATCACAGACTGGACACCTTCCTAGTCTGGCCCCATCCTTTACCCTGGTACAGCCCTTGTTCCAGCTCAGGTGGTAACTAGGGGATTTCTCATGACTGCAGCCCCTTTGTTCTGTTCCACCCCCTTATATATCTTTTGCACAAGGCGGGAATCCTTTGTCCCTCTCTGGGTTCCCACTCCTCCTTCTAGATGGAAAAGCACCAGGTTAAAGATGGATTCCGGTTCAGGTAACATGATCACATGTCACTATAAGACTTCATTACCCACTTGCCAGCACACAGGTATACAGGAAGACTTACAAGTAAACAGAGCCATTTACAACCAGTTGTTCTGGTTAATGGGAGCCATCAAGATTCCAACCCACCATTAATGGCCCACACTTTGCAAAATTACAATAGGCCCTCAGTGTTATATTTCTAGTTTCAGATACAAGAATGATACATACATACAACTAGGATGACCACACTCCGTAGATTATAAACTTTGTAATGATACATTATAAGAAACCTTTTTCATGAAGCATATTCCAGTTACATTATATTCACACTCATTAGCATATTTTTATAAAATCATATAGCGTGCAACGTTACACTGGGTTCTTAGAGCTAAAGGTTCAAGTTTCTAATCAAAATGCCATATGGGAGCAGCAGTCAGTGTTTGTTTATTTTATAGGTATATGCTGCTGATATTTATGTGCCCCTTATTGCACTCAGTACAATACATAAGCATGTCATACCAAGGTAGCTAGATATTTATTATTATTTGTATTATCATAGCGCCTAGGAACCCCATCGTGGAGCAGAACCCCATTATGCTAAATACAACTAAATGGCTTTGCTACAGCAAAAGTTCTCTTCATGCAGTTTAGCTTATGTTGACATAACATATTAGTATTTTGGAAGTACGACTGATTGGCGCCATCACATAACTGAGCTACAACACAACCAGTCCTGTGATGGTCTATAAGCAAGGATGGCTTGGTAGTTGCTTCTTTCTCTGTGTTCAGTAAAACTGGTCAATAATCTGTACGTTTGAACATTCTGACTGGCCATTTCATTAAAAGGAAGTTTCCTACTTGGAAAAACCACATTTTTGTCTGAAAATGGTGTACCTATTATGCTTTCAAGTAACAACTAAATTAGGTATAACTCACAGATATTGGTGGTAAAAATGATTTTCTCTATTTTTTAAGTTTATTTTGTACATTTGACAACACGCTGTATATAGTCACTCATACTGTTTCCTCCGTATAGTCCAGGGGTGGGCAAACATTTTGGCCCAAGGGCCACATCGGGGTGTGAAACTGAATGGAGGGCCGGGTAGGGAAGGCTGTGCCTCCCCAAACAGCCTGGCCACCCCCTCCCACTATTCACCCTCTCCCATTTCCCCACCCCTGACTGCCCCCCTCAGAACCCACGACCCATTCAACCCCTCCTGCTCCTTGTCCCCTGACTGCCCCCTCCTGGGACTCCCCGCCCCTAACCACCACCCCCCATAACCTCACCCCTATCCAACCCCCCCTGCTCCCTGTCCCCTGACTGCCCCGACCCCTATCCACACCCCTGCCCCCTGACAGGCCCCCTGGAACCCCACTCCCTATCCAACCCCCCCTTCTCCCTGTCCCCTGACTGCCCCAACCCCTATCCACATCCCTGCCCCCAACAGGCCCCCTGGAACCCCATCCCTTAACAACCCCTCCATTCTCCATCCCCTGACTGCCCTGACCCCTATCCACATCCCCACCCCCTGACAGACTCTTCCCCCCCCCCTCCGGGACTACCACGCCTATCCAACCCCCCCTTGCTCCCTGTCCCCAATCGCCCCCCCCCCCCGAACCTCCACCCTATCCAACCAACCCGTCCCCTAATTGCCCCCCTGGGACTCCCCGCCTCTTATCCAACCCCCCACCCCGCCCCCTTACCGTGAACCAGGAGCTCACAGCCCAGCCGGAGCCAGCCGCGCTGCCGGCATGGCTGCGGGGGAGGGGGACAGCCAGGGAGGGGTCGGGGGCTAGCCTCCCCGGCCGGGAGCTCAACGGCCAGGCAAGATGGTCCCGCGGGCCGTAGTTTGCCCACCTCTGGAATAGTCAGTTAATCAATTTTTCCTTTGATGAAAAAACCCTTATGTATATGAGCCAGGGTAAATATTTTCAAAGGCATCTTTAAAAACAAAATCAGAACATGCTATTTAATGGGGTTCTGTCAGCAACTGTTATTTTTTTAAGTATTCAATTTAAAAAAAAACAACAAGTTGACAGTTGCCCTTCAAGTGTGGATTTCAAATGGGTCAGAGACTCTGGATTTTTGTAACCACCTCTGTTAACTTCTGCAGACTCTCCACAGGTGGAGGTGGGCATGTTATTCTGTGCTCACCAGAAAGGACCAGGGCCAGTTTCAGCAAAATGCTTCCTAGAGCAAACGAGGGTAACACCCGTGAGAGTCTCTGGGCCAAATTCAGTGGTGCCAATTACACAAATTGTAATTTACACATGTTGTAATGTCAGTGGCCAAATGGCATAAATTGCACCAACTAGGCATTTAGTAGATGCGCAACTAACATGCAACTGAGTGTTGGGGGGACAGAAGGGATGTGTGTAGGAGGACAAACAACAGGAAGTTGTGAAATAAAAGCAAGATCTCCCCCACTCTACCTATCGCCAGACAATTCCCAATTCACCTGTAGAATGCCAAGCTGGTGTGGATATCAGGTTGGCTGAAGTTGTACTTTTGTTTTGCCTGTCCTCTTAATGCCATGTAGTACATTTTACTCTAGTTCAAGCCAGGCATAGCCTTTTCTGACTGACACCCATTGTATAACTTACTCCATCATTTATATCACTACTGAATTTGAACCCTACTTGATTCAGATCCTTTTACTGCTAATGGTCCTGAGTTTGTCATAAACATCAGTATCTTGTTTTAAGGAAGTGTTTATCCACCAGACACTTATCAAAGGTTTTTGCCCCATAGAAGCTATGATTGTTGTTGTACAGTGACTAGTTTTCCAAGTGAAGCCTTGGAGCAGATTTTGGGATTATGGTTTTCATATAAAACTAAGTCCAATAAATTGGTACATCTATAAATCTAGGTCAATGCAGCTGTTTGGCAGGCTGAGGTATATTAGTGCTTATAGAAAAGAAAACACTTTTCTAGCCACACACAGCTCAGATGAAGAGCTGAAACTTTGATGCAGCCCAGCTTGCGGACTGGAGTATCTTGGTTTGTTTGGGGCTGTTGGTAATTTATGTCGCACATTAGTTCTGAACTAGGAAAAATGCCCATAGTAATTCCCAATGGTGAAGAAGCTTCTTCAGTTTGTGGAGCACTGTGTGTCTGGACTAATTCACACCTGGGGGACTTGATGGGCCAAATTCTGCCCTCTGTTACACTCGTACCGCCACATGGACAACAATGATGCTGCAGTTGTTGAGATGGCACAGGAATCACTGAGAGCAGAATTTGGCTTTGTATACCTTGGTTAAAAACAGGGGGATTAGCTTTAGTGATGAGTGAGTGCAGTTGTGCTTGATTTCGAACGCATGCATAGGTTCAAAATTGGGTCATGAGCTCAGTCTTTTCCAAGTATGTGATTTGCCTGGTTTACTCCCTAGTTGAAAACACACGACTTGACGGATGACAGCACTATAACAAGGTAGTTAGGGAACTTCAGACATGCAGAAAGGACACCAGAGCAACTAGCACAGAATCTGCAGTCAGGTTCAAGTCACCGGTGGTAGATGCTGCAACAGCTTGCAGTCCTGTGTGCCCTCAGTGATTCTCAGCAGCAACAGCTCAGCTCAAGATTTCATGGGCATCACAACCTTCAGAGAATTATGCATCGATTGCTTCATGGCTTGCATAATTGTTTCCCTAGAACAGGCTTCCCTATAGGCAGAAAAACATTGCGGGCGGAAAGGGAGTTTAATTGAATCTCTCTGAAAATAAACTAGAATGTAATGCATGGATGAAAAGGTTTAATCAAATGCAGACTAGTTTGGTGACACACACAACACCCGGGGCAGCTTGCAAAACGTTAAGCCCTGTGGAGTAAGTGGTACGCCCTTCCCTAATTAGCTGTGGATTGTGTTCCTCTACTGTATATAATGGCATCTCCATCCCTGGGTGACCAATCCAGTCTTGCCACTGCTGACTTGATGAAGAGATCACTAACTGCCCATTAGAATGTTAGAAAATCAAGTCCCGCTTGTCTGATCTTGCAGGTTTAGCTTTGAGTTCCTAAACTGCCCACCACCAAGTGCACGTTCCAAACCGAAGCTGGGCACAGCAGGAGTCTGAGATCCAGATTGCTTCCAGAAAATGCAACCTTTTTGCATTGTTGAAAGTGAATTTTGTTTGATTTATGTACCGGCATGAATGCAGTGCTGGTGGAGCCAGTGACTCAGATGATGAGTAAGATGTGTTATGCTGTCTGACGGGGATTAAGAGCTCTGGCTACTTTTATTGTTTTTATAAAGACATTGACGTGCATGGCACTTTACAGACAAGTAAGACAAAGTCCCTGCCCCCAGGTGCTATATTATGCTATTAGGCCCCAGCTCAACAAAAGCATTTAAACATATGCTTAAGACCTTCTCTGTTCAACAATATGCATAAGCATTTGCTAAAGTCTCTTTGAAGTCAATGGAACGTAAGCATGTCCTTGTAGAGCTTTGCTGTATTAGGCTGGATTGTTGAATCAGGGCCTTCATTACTATATATTGTTTGTTTCAATTGCACCCAATATTGTGTAAGGTGCTTTGAGCACAGACAGACAATCCCCTGCCCCAAAGAAGTTACAATGTAAACAGACAGTGTGGGATCAAAGAACATGGGGGAGAATGTGATAAAATAGGAAGTTTGGAGGGTGTTTTATCAATTTGTTTAGTGGTCATTTTTGTGGGCCCAATATTTTTATTTCAACATGTGGACATTCTGGGACAAATACCATTGGCCTTTTCAATGCAGAATTATCCAGAAGGAAACTGGATTAGAAAGGTGCGTTCACTGGAGATAAGATCATATCCACAGGGGCTGTGATTGGCAACAACAGAAAAATACCCCAGATGTCAGGTCATTTAACGATGGATGTGTGGCTTCCATAGCACTGAGTCATTAATTTAATGAATTTATTTCAGTACATTCCATGTATGGCACAGTAATTTACGAAGCTTTTTAGCAGCTGCCCTTTTTCTAAGACTCTTGGTAACTGGTCAAGTCTTAGTTATATTGCACAATAGAAGAGCAAGCAACATACTAGTTTATCTTTCGTGGTTTGCATGCATGTTTCCCTAGAGCAAGTTTTGCTGCAGGCAGAAAACATGGGAATGGGGTATTTAATTAAATCTCTGTGAAAATAAACGTGGATATAATTTATGGGTGAAAAAGTTTAATGAAATGCAGACTTGTTTGGTGAAGCACAGAACATTTGGGGCTGCTCATAAAACTTCCAACCCCATGGAGTTCACCCATCCCTAATTAGCTGGGAATCTTGTTCCTCCCTGAATGCAATGGCTGCTTACCATCTGACATTGCTTTGTTTTTAAATAGTGCCAATCCTTTAAAACCTCTCCCGAGAAGCAGAAATGGGATAGACATGGAGTCAGATGTGTACAAGATGCTCCAGGATTATGAAAAGCCAGCTTCGGAGCCTAAGCAGTCTGGATCGTTCCGGTATTTGCAGGGCATGTTAGAAGCCGGAGAGAATGGTAAGGAAGACAGCATCTCAGATTGTTTGTACATACAGAGTTTTCCAAAGGGTCTCCCAGGCCTCCTAATTCTTATGGTCCTCTAAGTCGGTTTGTTACCTATGTATATAATATGCCCTACAAGAGGGAAAACCTACATATTTCAACACCTTCTCTTTTTCTCGTGATAGAGTCAGTGGGTCAGATGCTCTTCACAGCTAGGCTGGAGCAATCCTGTTGACTTCAATGATGATGTGCTTGTGTAACAGGAAAAATGATTTGTTTTTATGATCCAAAGATACACGTTAAAAGCCCTTCCAAGCTTGGAACATCCGTGCTTTGATACTAAGGTGACTGCTCCCCACAGAGTTAGCTGTACGGTGTTCACTCATCAGAGAAGGCCAGATCTTGGCTTTACAATACTGAGCAGGTCGTGTGGTGCAGTGCAACAGGAATGGCTGGGAGAATTTCTGCTGACTTTGCCAGAATTACGCTGGGGAGCATACCCTGAAGAAGAAGCAATGCCACTCTTTGAACCGCAGCAGAGTTTAGTCACACATCCCCCTGCAGCTGTACACCCAGCTACTCTGATGAGTGGGAACAGGATATGAGGCCATGACCCTGGCACTCTCTGCCCATCTACCACAAGAGTTGGCTCCACTGCTTGCTGCCTATTACTGTAATATCTGCACAGCTCACAATCTTTAGTGTATTTGTGCTGATAACACCCCTTTGATGCAGGGAAATGCTGTTATTCCCATTTTACAGATGGGGAACTGAGGCTCAGAGCAGTTAAGTGACTTGCCTTTGATCACACAGGGATTTGAACCCTGCTCTGCCAATAATTGGGCCAAAGCCTTAACCACTGGACCTCTCTTTCTTCATCCTTCCTAGCTCTGTCAGGGGGCTAACACCACCAGATAGCCCTCCCCACCCCAAGCTGTGGCAGAGGCACAAGTGAGGAAGGTTTCTTTGCATTGTCTCCTTCACGTTGCACACGTTGGGACAGCTGAACTCTTCCCCTCAATTGATATGATGCAGTGACACAGATCTTAAGTATGTGGAAAGAAATGTATTGAACTTGAGAACAAAACCACAGCCTTGCTTTCATCCAGCCCAGTTTGGTGTGTCTGGACCACTTGAAAGAGATTTGTGCTAGAGGCAGAGCTGTAGACTTCTATGTAAAGCATGTGGTGTGTGACTGGGCAGGAATGTCTTTGGTTCAGTCTTTCGGATACTTCAAAGGCTGGATTTTGACTCTCCCACTTCCACAAGCTCTCAAACAGGATTAGCAACCTCCTCTGCACTTCCATTGTAGAGAGCCCGTTCACACATGCTCCTGGCACTCCAGTCCCACCGGCCACAACCACTTCAGCAACTAACCTGGCCAGCAACCTTCATCTTCTTTCATTGCTTATGTGGATGCTGGGAAATGAGATTGTGACAGTGTGCAAAGGCATTACCTGGTCACTGGCAAACCTCTGCTCCGATTTTCCCTGTTAGTGCACAGGTGCGCATACATTGGCTGCTTGCCTGTGGAAGGATTAGACTCCACACTCTGGGCTGAACCACATCATCCCTGGAGAAAAAGACCTGGCTGACTGCCTCTGTGTAAAAGGGAAACTCAGAAACTGACTGTTCTGGTTCCTGTTGTTTTCAATCTCACCTCCTTTGTGCTGAGACTTGGAATGACTGGACATGCAAACACCTCTCCAGCAATAAATGCCCCAATGGCGGTGAACTCCCAGAGGACAGGTTTCAAACCTTGCTGAACGCACAGCCCAGATTAGCATCCGTGTGCTTACTGCAGAGCTTTCCAAACTGTGTGTCGCACACGTTAGTGTGTCGGCGGCAGTGTGCAGGTGTGTCGCGGGGCGGCAGGCGTGCTCCGCTCCCGGGCGTGCTCCGCTCCCCGGCCGGGGCAGCGGGGCGGCAGGCGTCCTCCGCTCCCCAGCCGGGGCAGCGGGGCGGCAGGCATGCCGCCCTCCCCCCCGGTGTTTTGGCGGGGCGGCGTTGTTGGGTGGGGGGGTGTTTCGGCCGGCGTTGGGGGTGGGCGGTACTTGGGATTTTTTTGTGGTTTTTTTTTTTTTGCTTGGGGCGGCCGGCCGGCCCTGGGTACTGCGCATGCACAGTATGTGTAATCCGGGTGGAATTGATTCCGCGTCACTTCCGGTGTGTCGCGAAATGATGCATGTCTAAAAAGTGTGTCACCAACATGAAAAGTTTGGAAAGCTCTGGCTTACTGCATCCAAACTCAGGCTTTGGGTATCCTGTGGAAGGTGTCCAGGTTTGCAGATTGAATGCACATGGTGTCTGTTTTCCTAGAAGCATTCATACAGATGTAATAGTTTAGAAACAACTGGGGACATAATTAATAGACTATCAGTTGCCTATTTAAATAAATGCCTGCAGTGTTGTTGTAGCCATGTTGGTCCCAGGATATTAGAGAAACAGGGTGGGTGAGGTAATATCTTTTAGTGGACCAACTTCTGCTGGTGAGACAGACAAGTTTTCGAGCTTACGCAGAACTCTTCTTCGGGTGCTGAAGACCTGAAGGGTAGCTCTGTGTAAGCTCAAAAGCTTGTTTCTCTCACCCACAGAAGTTGGTCCACTAAAAGATATGACCCCGCCCACTTTTTCCATTTAAATAAATGGCATTTACATGAACAAACATAATAATGGGAGTCAGAGGTCTCAGTTCTACTCACAGTCCTGCAGCCAGCTTCCTATAGAATGCAACAAAGCCCATAGTTTAGCTGAATGTTGTCCACTCGTCTCCAACCATACAAAAATCATGAGCCAGACTGCAAAAATTATGAGATTGTCTTAAAAAGCCACGAGATTTTAAACAATAAATGTTTTGTTCACTTTGTGAGTTTTGGGCCTTTAGGATTTCAATTGTCAAGCTTTTCTCTGCAAGAAGACTGATATTCCCACCTGACTCAAGGAGCTGGGACTTTAAGGAAAAACAACAACTATTGCAAGGCTTGAGATAAAATTGCCAGAGTTGGTAACACAGCTTTGTTGTGTCTCAGTTTGCCTGTGCGTAAAATTACTGAGGATAATATTTTCCTACCCCACTAGGCTATTGCGAGACTTAATTCATGACAAGCAATATCTTGTACCCACTGAAATCAGTGAAGCAACTTCCACTGGTGAGCAGGATTGGGCCCAAATGTTTGCAAAACCATTTGAGAGCCGAAGAAAAGAGGTGCTGCAAAGTGACCCAATGTTATTTGGTGTTTGGGTGTGTTTGGTGTGTGGCTATGGCTGGCTGGAACAGAACAGTTTTCTGCACCCCGCCATCCCAAAGCACTCTCCACTGTATCCGTATCACTGAGCCCAGGCCTGGCCTGGGGAGGCGATGAAGCGCAGGCAGACAATCTTGGATTCCGTCAAATATCACCGCCTTGCTTTACAATCATCGGGTTACTGTCAGTCCTCTGCTGTAGGCAAGTGGCTCTGAGGGAGCTTGTGGGAGCCCTAAAAACATCATCTGTGCACTCTAGGTGGCACTGCTCCCCCACACCCACAGTGTGACCTGGGGTCCTCTAAGACATGGAAGAATATGTGGCCATGAGTGTCACAGATCCCAAAGACCAGGCCTGGGTGAGTGCGGGAGGCCTGAGAATAAGCTATGATCTTTGGGAAAATCAGCTTTCAACCCTAGCAGCCGTTTACATTTTCTAGGCTATGTTGGCAAGGAGAAGGGCCAATAACTTACTTTTGGAAAAGCGTGAAATATGAGATTAGCCATGGTACTCCTAGGCATAGAAGCTCTATTCCATTCTAGGCTGGCAGGGCAAATGCATGATTAGCGGGCAGTAACAGGAGGATCCAATTGTGCCTTTGGGTCTTTTGACAGTGCACAACTGTACGTACCCAAGAACCTCATTATTAGGAGGAAGCGAGTAGAAAGTGCTGGAGTTGAAGCTTTTAAATGACTATTGTCTCCTCCTCTTTTTCCATCCACTCATGATGAGACGTAACTGGCACAGTGGAGCCTTGCTTTTACAAGATTTTAATAGGGTATCTTCAAAGTGCAACACTATTTTAAAAGATTTTTTTGAAGAACTGCCCCCTGCCCTCCCACATGGAGTTTATTACAATGCCAACCTACTGGTAACATGGCAGCACAATATTGTCAGAGTCTGGAATTACAAAACTGATGAAAGAAACCAACCAAAAGGTCAGCAAGCTGGAGAATTCAGATCTTGATTCTAGGCCAACACCATCCTTTTTTCTCTCTTACTTTACACCTGGTTCTGTTCTCCTAGTGATTTTTACAGGAGGCCGGTTAATCCCTGACAAGTTTTGCAGCCACCGAATCAGGCCAGGAGCATTGATTGTTAAGTTACTGAGGTTCATTTTGTAAAGGATTAAAAATGAAATACTCTCTTCTGAAAAGACTCTGTCAGCATAAAACTCTCATAGGTAATTCAAAATTAAACATTTCAAAATCTGAATATATTTTTCTTAATTTAAGCTTCTTTTGTATTTCACTCAGCTTGAATGATGGAAATAGACTAATCCCTTTCCCTTTGGGGTAAATTATTTCACTTCTGGGTTCTGGTACACTAGGGAAATGTTATTGTATTGGGGATTCTCAGTATTAGAGATTCCGTTTAAGAGATTTAGTTTCATTGTTGTTTTTTAAATGATGCAATTTTTTAAAAATTCTTATCAGGGTTCTTCAAATCTTCTTATTCCCCATTTTTAAAAATAAATACAAAAAAGAAGAAATATACATTTCGGGTCCAAGACTAGTGTACGGTGTCCCTTTAAAAGCAGGATCTTCATAGTCTTAGGGAACCTGGTATTTCACATGAAGGACTGGGGATATGGAAAATTTTCCTGCCAGAAGCAGTATTTTTTCTTTATGATGATTGGCCTCACACTGTGCCTCTAATAAGAAGTGTTTCCTGCTGGGAATCTGACAGGATTTGTAAAGAAACATAACAGTTGCCTCAATGGGTGCCCCTCAACCATGAAAGATGAGCCCTCTAACCACAAAGCATAGACAAGAATGTTTAGTTAAAGTTAGTAGCTGCCTAGCTGAGGAACATAAATTATTGTGGGGCTCTGTGCCTGCAGAAACAGAGGGAAAGGACCTTGCATTCTGGTGAGAGTTTTGAAGATCCTGCCTTGTTTATAATCTCTCTCTCTCTCTCTCTCCACCTCTGTCAAAGTTATCCAAGTTCCCTAGCTTAGGAACAGGAGCAGCTTCAGGCGTAGGGTGATATTTTAAAAGCTGGCAAATGAATATATGAATAGCTCAAATAGAGCATCTCTCAGTGCTGTGAGGTCTGACCTTGTGCACGATTGTGTCAGTTCATGCTCAACAGAAAATCTCAGCAAACGAGTTTTGCTTGAGTCCAACCAAGCGCACTAGAGGCCTCTTGGGCTTAACGGTCTCAGTGGGTTGATTGGGCAGTCAGTCGCACATAGAGCGAGGGACTGTCTTATTCCAAGTCTTCTGAAAACATTAACATTGTGTTGTACTCATGGGGGGCTGGGAGGGAGTTTGGTTTTCACGATCTTAGTTGTTTGATTGTAAAATCATGAGCACTATCATGCGTCGACTCAGTGTCAATGGCTAAGACTCTGTCACTGTGCAAAGACAAAGAAATGACTAAAAGGCCCTCCCCCCCACAAAAAAACCCAACCCTGACATTGGAAGGGAGACAGGTTTTTGGGCCCTTTGCTCACCTCTTCATTCTATAATTGAATGGCCTCCTCTACATTAACAGCAAACAGTTTCTACAAGGATGAAAGTACAGTCATGCTGGTAACTGCTGGAGCTGAAATGCACTGATCTGTCTTTCTGTGTTGAAAGCAAAGCGAGTTGTCCTACCTGTTCCGTCCTTATTCTAAAAGGGAAGAGAAGGTGCTTCTCTCATCCCCAAATCATTTGGGAAAATTAATTCTAAGCAAAAAGAAAGGGAAGCACCACTGAGTAATGCAAGTCAGAAATATACTGTGTGAATCTGTTTATACCAATAGGGCCAAGTTCAATAAACAGCCTGGAAGAATGATACCCTGGGTTGATTAAAAATGCTAAGAATTAACTTTTATGTATACAGAATTTTTTTAAGCTGTAGTGGACACTTTAGGGCAAAATCAAAGCTCTTAAAGCTCCAAAGTAGCTGTGTGGTGAGTACTTACTCCTGTTCAGCACAGCACATAAGCTCATGCTGAAGTCCCACAGAGGTCAATGAAATTTAAGCATGTGCCTAAAATTAAGCACACGCTTAAAATTCTTTGCTGAATGGGGGCTTGGACAAGCATATTCAAAATTGCAGCTGTGATCCAGTGGGTGACGGGGGATTCTGGAAAACCTCGCAGTTAGTCGTGTACGTTAATAAGTTTTACAGTTTTTGGCAATATGTACATGTATGTGTGTGGGTGAGTGTATACATTATATATAAACACTCACTATATGTATACACTCTCTTGCTATATATATATATGCACGCGCGCACACACACACACACACACACACGAGAGAGAGTGCCAGTTACTATGCATAAAGCTTTCATTGCTTCCTTTTAGTTTGGCTGGTATCCGATGTAAAACAAAACTTAATGCCAAGAAAAAAGTCAGCTTCTAACATGCTGATTTACTTTTGTTTTAGGCTCACAAAAGTCCTCCTGACTCACGACAGATGTAATAAAACAAATAAATCTCCTAAGAACAAAAATGCACTTAACTGTGTTATTGTTTGATTTCTTCCTTTTTTTGGTTTGCCCTGTGCTCCAAAAGGTTTTAATCTTTTTCTCTTTGACTGGTCATAGATATAAAAAACAATACATCTAATCTAATCTTAGAAAGAACCCACTCCCTCTGTTTTGCTCTTCTGTGATTTCATCGATGTGCTTCTCTCCCCATCTCTGCCTCTTAGCTCCCAAAAAAATCTCTCAAACAAATTCAGCCCTGGTCTGTGTAGATCATTGAGGATGTACGATTAGATGGTGATGTCATGTGGTAATCAATGGTTATATTACAGCCATTTCATTGCTACCATGCTGAGCAGTTAGTTACTAACCCTGCTGGCTTCATTATGATGTACAGTGGATTTATCTGAGGCCTATCATTGTTCTATGAACTTAAATGCTGAATTTGCTAAAGTCTGATTGGTCCCACCATTTTCTTTGTTATGCAAATTGCAAGAAGAGTTTTGTGTTACAATATGTATATCATGTTTTCCCAGGCAGAATCATCACATCTCTCCTCTAAAATAGAGGTCAGCTTTTAATCTGTGTCTTTTCAAAACTCTTGGCAGGTGAAAAACTTGACCGGCTGATTGGCCCAAGAAACATCAAATCTCCAGTATCAAAACTCGGTGGTGCCATGTCTGGATTGCAAATGCTTCCTGAGTGCACCAGATGTGGAAATGGGATTGTGTAAGTACATGATCTCTCCATACCATTACAGGTCAAGAACACCATGCAATGGAGCAGGACAATTAACTGTTCACAAGATCTCTGTTGTTGTTTGCATCTAATAGAAGTGGCTCTATTAATATTTACTGCAGAGTCCTCCAAGTCTTCATATTTTTTGCTAGCCAGACCTGTACACAAGCTATAAAACTGGAATAAGGTGACATTCCCCAGTACAGTTTGGGTTGCCTTTTCAAGATGCAATGAATTCTGACCAGTACAGTGATGTATCAATGATTTCTAATGAAGCATATGATTTTATCATGCTTATTGTAATATACGGGCCTAATGCATGTGAATGGTCCCAGAAATTATAACAGCCCTTTAATATCCCACAAAAAAACGAGTTCTCATTTGGCCCAAGTGGAAGAGGCCATTGTTTTTCATGCTGAAGTTGCTGGGTTCAGTCCTGGTGGATGACTGCAGAGTCTGTGGGGCTTTGTCTACTTGACTAGCCTTGCGGTGGTGGGTTGTTGGGGGGGGTGGGTTTTTTTGCAAAAGCTCCCACTGTTGCAATGTTGTATGCAGAATACAGGCATTTTTACCAACACATCATTTGGAGCGAGTCCAAGCGGGGCTTGCTGACAACATGGTAAAAGTTCCTATGCACTGTCCATGTTCATGTTTCCATCATTGCTGTCATGGGGGGAGCGCAATGGTGGTAGATGTCCCAAAAATGGCTTGTGTAGACAGTCATTTTATTACATTAGCATGTGAAAGGGCTAATGCTGTAGCCTAAGGGGATGGCTCCCTGCTCTCACCGACAGGCCTCCTTGCCATCATCCTGGCTGAATGTAGAAACTCCAGACCAGTGGTTCTCAACCTGCAGCCCATGGGCTTGTAGCCCAGAATGGTAAATAGGTTGAGAACCATTGCTCCAGACCCAGCATCATGCCAAGGCATGGGATAAGGAATTCAGGCTGTGAGGCAACAACCCACAAGAGTAGGAAAGGGCTTACCATGTACATCCTCTTCAAGGTCCAATCCTGGAAGGTGCCAAGTGTCTCCTGGTAAGTGCTGGGCACACACACACACCCCCAACACCCTTGAAATCAACTGAATGTTTGTTGATCAGCATCTGTGTGCTCTGCGCTGTACAGAATGTGGAGGAGACATGATCCCTAAATAGACAGATAAGTCAGCAAGGTGGGGAAGGCAATATCTGTATTACAGAAGCTTACCAACATAAGTTGATCCAGTAAAAGATATTACCTCACCCACCTGGGCCCTTGAGGGGCAGGGGGTGGAGGGACAGCCTAATGCTGATAGGCTTTGAGAAACAAATGGGTTTTCAAGGAAGGATGTAAAGAAAGAGCGGATGCAGAAGTGCCACACTAGGATGGGAAGGGTGTCCCAGGCAAAGATGACCATGTGGGAGGTGCTGTGGAGACAGGCATGGGAGAAGGAAGTAAAAAGGAGGACCAGGTGAGAGTGGGTGGGGCCAAAGGAGCTGTGGGGACCATGATGGAGAGGAGAGTTGAGCAGCACCTTGAAGCTGAGGAGAACTCGATGCAGAAGGCAGTAAGGAGCCTGTCCAGGGCTTCAGGCACTGCGTTAAAAGGGATTTTGCTACTGACATCAGTGGCAGTAGGATTGGGCCCTTGAAGGAGAGAAGGAGATGATCAGAACAATGGCTGAGGGAGAGGATTTTCACAGTGGGATTTTAGATGGCCAGCAAGGGGGGGTGTCAGAGACCGAGGCAGAGGAGGTTGTAGGGGTCAAATTATATCTTCAAAATGCCATTTACTTTCATGTTCCTTTGCTACGCTGGGCAGTGGAACAAACTGCTCCAGAGTGTGCTCGCTCTTGCTTTTGACATCTGCTTGGTTTGTAATCCGTCTTCTCTCCTGCACTCGACAGAGGGACCATTGTCAAAGCTCGGGACAAGCTCTACCACCCAGAATGTTTCATGTGCAATGACTGTGGCCTAAACCTGAAGCAGAGGGGATATTTCTTCATCGAGGAGCAGCTGTACTGCGAAACGCACGCAAAGGAAAGGGTTAAGCCCCCCGAAGGATATGATGTTGTCGCTGTTTATCCTAACGCGAAAGTCGAACTTGTCTAAGTGCATAGTCTATTCCTGGAAAGGTCATAAGGCAACTCGCCCACCCACACGCACGCCGCTAGCTTTAAAATATGTCTGTAATCAACTCCGATTACTAGCGTCTCAGTAAAATGCCTATTCAGAGATAAAGTGGTTTACACTGGGGATCTCAAGGGGATGGTGTTGAAAGCATATGAGCAGGTTTTTCCCTTCCTTTTGACACTCTGCTTTTGGGTTGTCATGCTGGGTTTTTAAATAAGTTCTGCCGTGGCCTTGTCCAAGATCTGTGTAAATATTGATTAATTTTCTACTACGTTTCATATAAAACCAGTATTCTTTTTTTTTTCTCTTCATTTTAAAATGTAAGGAAAACATTTTAAAAGCTCAAAGGAAATAAGGCACTTTAACAAGAGAAACTAACTTTTATTGCTTTTAGATCCATACTTTTCCGTAACACATTGCTCTGTGAGTCTGAGTGCTAAAAAATTGAGACCATGTGGAAGCTATGTTCCTGCAATGCAGCACGTGGGTGGGGTGGAGAGAGTTTCAGACAAGATCTGATATTAAGCAGAGATGATTGTCCTGGGCAAAAATGATCTTTTTAAAAAGTAGTCACAGTGAAATTCACTAGTTACATGACATGGCATTGACCTGATCTGCAGACCTGATCCAGGTTTCAATCAACAAGAATCAAAAAGGCACTGTGCACCTACATTCTGCTATAACAGTGGTTCTCAAACTTTTGTACTGGTGACCCCTTTCACATAGCAAGCCTCTGAGTGCAACCCCCCCTTATAAATTAAAAACACATTTTTCTATATTTAACACCATTATAAATGCTGGAAGCAAAGCGGGGTTTGGGGTGGAGGCTGACAGCTCACGACCCCCCCATGTAATAACCTCGCGACCCCCTGAGGGATCCCGACCCCCAGTTTGAGAACCCCTGTGCTATAAGGTTTGCTTTTCTGTTTCCTTATAGTTCCTGGAATTCTCTGGTATGTAATGCTTAGGACCCTGAAATAGTACTGGGGCTGCCTGGGTGATTCCTGAACTGGTCTTCAGCTCCTAAGTTTGACTGCCTTGTTCTCCCCGCAGCAAAGGGTATCTTTGTTTTTGTTCATCATAGGCCTGATCCAGCTTTTGCTGTTTTCCGTGGCCCCTAGAATTGTACAGCAGCCCTTAAAACTACCTGCCATTCTGTCTATCTGTAATTTCACAGCTGTGGAACCAATAGCAAAATCCATCAAGAACTTAGAAAGTTGCATCAGAACTGGTATATGCCGCTACTGAGCTCATTCTTCCTGGTCTAGAGTGAATGGGAGCAGATTCGGACCCACTGCCGCTCAGCTCTGTTTTGTTCTGGTGTTTGGAGGATTTTATTTTCCTTGGGCATCCTGCTGGAACGGCATCTGACATCCAATATTGGCTGAACGTTGGGCCGTTTTGTTAGCTGTGAGCTGAGATTTGGCTTCTCGATTGCCACTCACGCTAATGGAAGCCATGTGGCCAATTTCCCCCATGCACCTCTTTGGAAACCTTACCCCTGCATTACCAGCACGTTAAAAATAAGAAGCCTGGAAACATTTTTCTTTTAGAAAGGTCATGTGTGCTGCTGCTGCTGATCTCTCCCATTAGACGAGGCAGTAGGATGCAGTTGCCACAATAACCACCATACACTAGGCAGTGCATGAGATTAGTCCACCCCTGTGAACTGAAGTTGCACTTCAGATAGAGGTAGAGTGCATTCCACTGAAAACTGGGGGACTGTAGTTCCCCCAACTCCCTTTGGGATCAGTGGGGGTTGGAGACACTCAGCTTGCTGGAACATCTGACCTTTGAACCATAGACGTGGTTTAAAAACCGAACGGAAAACAAATCACCTTTTTTCTGTGTCAGAAAGCCGAACGTTGAACTGCATGGTTGCCAGGTTACCGTATTCTGGTTATAGTTCTGGTCTTTTTCTTAGCAGTTAAAGAACATCAACAATAACTCAGAAACACAAGACCTCCCCTCGGCATTCCATGCGGCTCCTAGTAAAACATTCAGTGCAAACATTCAGTTCTGTTCTGGGCAGATCATAGGTTTTGATCACTCCCCAGAACAGAATGTGTTGTGGTTTGAATTGTACAGTCCAGGAGAGCATTATTTATCAATATCAGAAAGAGTTACTATCTGATGGGGGCTATTTCTGCCTAGGAGCAGTAGCCCCTTTCCCCTGCTTCACCTCCTCAGTGCAGAGAATTGTGAGGAAAGCAAAACATGGCACTCTGATACACAGCTGCCTCTTCTGGGCAGGCACAAAACAGTATAGATGGGGTAACCGACCTGCCCCTCTTTCTCCTGTCGGTTTTCCCTAAAAGGGGTCTGAGAAATGGGGTCTCGGAAGAAGGTCAGAAAAAAAGATCTGTTGGCTAGTGCTAAGCATAGAAATCACCTGCAGAAATCGTCCTTCCTCTGCTGCTACATCACACGGTGACACAGAGAGGGTTTGAGTGGCATATTCTGTATTCTGTTTGAAGCTATGATGGATCACAGGAGGGAGGTAGGCCTGCTAGAATGGGACACATGATTAACCCTGTATTGGTGAAAGCAGGGAAATGCTGGCATAGCGCTGCTATTCAAGATTTCCTAGTGCTGAATGTGCTGTAGTATTGGCAGGCTGCATGAGAAGCCAGGGTCAGGAAATCCTGAGTCCAGGTGCCACCTAGCAGCAGCGCAGACAAGTCTGGTATTTCATAAACATACGGCTGCTACTGTTCATGTATGTCTAACCCATTTGCAGGAATTCTTCTGGTGGCAGGGTGAGGGCATTTCTCTGTGTGGGAGAGTGAGGGTCATTCCAGCTGACAGCAGCATGTCCATTCTCGCTTTTGTTTCATGCATTCAGTGGATCGGTGATTTACAGTGGTGCTAGTGGAAGTGAGAGCCTAATAGCACAGCTGAAAGCTTGATATTTTGATAAATGAGGGCTGGCTGTTTGGTTTTTCTCTTCACCGTTATGCAGTTTAATCCTGACCAACAATGCACCTTCCATGCCTGTCCTGAACTTCCCCCAAACAAAAGTTACCCATCCTGCAGAATGGTGCAGTAGTTTTATAATGTGGTTTAGACAGTAGCTCGTTTTCGCTTGTGATCTGCTCAGGATTTGAACCCAGTGTTCGTCCCAAGAGACAAAAGGCTGTGGCATTGATGCACCATCCCTTAGCCCCATGTGTTTCTCCTGGTAATGGAAAATACCTTTCCCCCTTTATAGCCATCAAAACCTGTATCGGGTCTGTAAATCCATCCACATCCTAGCTTGCAACTCCCTTCAGTGAGGAGCGGGTTTAATTATTAAGGTACAGGTAACATAAGGGGGTTCTGTCACATAGATAGCTGAGTCTAGTTCTCCCCTTACATATGATTTGCCTTTCTTAAGGGATTGGACCATCTGAACATAAATACTTTGGACAACTGTAAAAGATTAACTGTACTACTAAACTCCTAATCAAGTATAAAATATTATTGCACTGTGTTTGCCCGCCACCACTGGAAGCTTATTACTTTGCAATTGTCATTCACATTCATTTGTACTTAGTTTTTTAACCTCGTACATTACTGGGCCCAGCTTAATTGGTTATAATATGTTTTGTGAAGTGGGCGCCTGCCTTATCTGGTTTTGGGGTTGTGTTCTGGTATGTACGTGCTGATGTATCATTGCTAACCATTGGTGTCTCTGCACTTCCTCTATAAATATTGCTTGTGGTTCATTTCCTCTAGCTTTATTGCTCCACTTAAAAGTTCATGTTCATTTTCTCATGTGCCCTTTACCTAATTGTCTGCTTAATGAGAAGTCATAGTAGTCCAGGACTGGAGTCAAGAGATATGGGGTGTGCTGCTAGTCGTGCCATAGGCTTTCTGTGGGACCTGGGGCGAGTCTCTTAACCCTGCTCCCTGCCTCGGTTTCCCCAGGTGTAAGATGAGTGTAAGACTTCTTCATAGGGTTGTCGTGAAGCTGAGTTCATGTTGTCAAGCACCTTGACATACTCAGATAGAAGGTGGTAAAGAAACATGAAGTATCTTTTTAATCAAACACCAAGATTTAAAATTGAAAAGTCATTTTCCCCTATTGTAAATGCCCTCTCTCAGAAACCCATTGTGTAATATCATCAGATATGGGACACAAGCATGTATGCTCATTGGATTTGCTTGACTTGAAACAGGCACGTTACATCCTTCTGGTTCCCACAGAGAAATAAATAGTCAAACATCCTTTTCAGTCCCTTACCCATTTTTCTCATTATTCAAATATTTGTGGCAACAAAGAATGATAGTTAGTGCCTGCGAGGCATGTGTAATAATAATCATATGGGGACCTGGCAATAAGTTGAAGCATAGTGACATAGAGCAGAACATGGAAGTTTCTGAACAACCAGGATTGAGTGCAGGCTTGGCTGGGCAGGAGGAAGTGTACTACGAGATTGGCCTACCAAGCTTTTCCAAATGTATTGTCAGAACGACGTATGTGTCAGGTTGAGCCATCTATCACTTTCCAACACCTCTGTCTTCTGTTCAGCTCCATTTGTAAGGCGGTTTTTCACAGTGCAGGTGTCCAGCATACTCTTCAGATGTGTTGTAACACTAACATGAGGCACACCTTAGACATTCATAAATTGCTTTATTACCCTTGTGTTTTAATGTATAAATCAAGCAAACCATTCACTTAGGCATCCTCAGTGGTCTCGTTTAGCTGTTATATAAATAACAATGCTGGCAAGACCTGACCTTAGGGATTCAAACTTACCTCTCTTTTCATTTGAAAATAAGTTCCCACAAATCAAAATTTCCATACCCTTGTCTCATGGCCACTCTTTCTTATGAGTAATCAACTCATTTGATCCCCCGAGTAGCTTAAAACTGGAGCCACCTCACACAATAATATCCTGTGGTAAATTAGATTCTGGACTGATTCCATTTCGCTTACATTATTTGTCTTGTAACAGATGCCTAAAACAAGACTGCTGTTCTACCTGCCGTACCAGGCTAGTGACAAGAATGAACCTTGTAAATACCATAAGTGTCTGTTAACTCTATTATTTAACTCTGTAAAGCATTTGGGGGAGAGCGTTTGTATGAAATACAAAATAAAGTTGTACTGTCAGTTTCCTGTCTCACATTCATTATAGTTGGGTTGTTAGTTTATCAAGCAATGAAGCTCTCTGTTGTCCCATTAAGGCATGCATACCATGTGCATATTGTTCCCACAGTGTCCAAACACAGGTGGATACAGGGTATGCCATTATATAAACAGAAGGTACATGTTCTCGGTGTCGATTTCCTTTGGGAAATAATGTTATTGATTTATTGTGTTTGCAGTGTTGCTGCAGTCGTGTTGCTCCCAGGATATTAGAGAGACAAGGTGAGCGAGGTAATATCTTTTACTGGACCAGCTGCTATTGGTGGAAGTTTCAAGCTCCACAGAGCTCTTTTTCAGGCCAGACCTAAAGAAGAGTTCTGTGTAGCTTGAAAGCTTGTACCTTCCACCAATAGAAGTTGGTCCAGTAAAAGATATTACCTCACCACCTTGTCTTGGTTATTGATTTATGGCCGTATTATTTCCTAAAGAGTACAGTATTTTTGTAGTATGGGAGCAAAGAGCCTCACGGACGCAGTGGGATTAATGCTGTTTAAATTTGTATGCACATAGTTTTTATTCTTTATGCAGAAGAGCTATCATAGCTTTACGCTTCCCTCCAAGCAAGCACCCGCATCGCCTCTGCAAAAGGAATGGACAGTGTATAGTTGGATTAAGAATGCTGGTTGTGCCTGTATTGCTAACTCATTCTTGTCCTAAAGATGACTATGGACCTGAGTCTGTATGTAAGCATCTAAGTAACTTTACTCACACGAGTACTCTCATTGCATTTAATGGGATTAATTGACTGAGTGAAGTTACTCATAGAATCATAGAAGTGTAGGACTAGAAGGGGCCTCATTAGCTCATCTAGTCCAGTCCCCTGCACTGAAGGTAGGACTACATAGTAACTAAACCATCCCTGACAGGTGTTTGTCTAACCTGTTTTTAAAAACCTCCAATGACGGAGATTCCAGAACCTCGCTAGGCAATTTGTTCCAGTGCTTCGCTACCCTGACAGTTTTTTCCTAATGTCCAGTTTAAACCTCCCTTGCTTCAATTTAAGCCCTTTGCTTCTTATCCTATCATCAGAGGTTAACGAGAACATTTTTAACCCTCCTCCTCCTTGTAACAACCTTTTATGTACTTCAAAACTCTTAAGTCCCCTCCTCAATCCTCTCTTTTCCAAACTAAACAAACCCAG
Organism: Macrochelys suwanniensis; assembly: GCA_033296515.1. NCBI lineage: Eukaryota > Metazoa > Chordata > Testudines > Chelydridae > Macrochelys > Macrochelys suwanniensis. The sequence continues at coordinate 93,832,593 of CM065782.1, read as the reverse complement.
TTTTTTCAATCTTTCCTTTACAGGTCATGTTTTCTAGACCTTTAATCATTTTTGTTGCTCTGGACTTTCTCCAGTTTGTCCACATCTTTCCTGAAATGTAGCGCCCAGAACTGGACTCATGTAAGCATTGGCAGGATCCACCCCAAGAGAAGCGTCCTACAATGCCAAATGGAACAGATCAGAATTGCAGTGGAGTTTTCGCTTAATTGTTAACTCTGTGAGATCCCCTTTCCCAGCTCTACCATATGCTGGCTGCCCACAGCCCAATGTGGCCATAGGGACACCCCAGCCATTCCCCCTCAGAGGGGAGTGGTGCAGGAGATATTCTAGTGGTTCCTACATCACTCAAGGTTTTCGCTAGGTGGGGCCAGGAATCCTCAGAGAGCCAGGTTTACTGCCTAAAGAGCTGCTTTTTGCTGTCAGAGCTGCTCAGAGTCAGGTCCAGGATATAAGCCCTAGACTACTACTGGCAAAGCGGTGCTGGGGCAGGTGTCACTACTAGAGAATTTGGTCAGAGATCCTTTTCTTCAAGAGATGGTGGCTCTGTTATTCTGACCATTGAGTTTCTCATCTGCAAAAGCACCCTGGATGGATATGAAGAGAGTTACCCACAATGAGGTTTAATGTGCACAATACCAGACCCCTTTCACTGAGAACACAAACTCAGAAGGTTTTGTAAGGTCCTGCCTCATCTCCCTGTGATTCAGCCTCACCCACACGTCTGTTTGTTTTGTTTACAGCTGTAGATATTTTAGTACAGGATCCGGATGGAGGGTTTTATTTGTGAGGACACAAAATGAAGTAAGAAATGTGCAGATGTTGCCTGGGTTACGGCTGCTCGTAACATTCTCTGCTCTTTAGTACTGGGCTTTGAACAGGGCAAATCTGTTTAAACGTAAAGATAAATCAAAAAGGTTTTGTCCCTAATTCCAGGTGCACTCATAAGAGTCTTGGTATCAAGGTTCACCTTCCCAGGCTCTAAAATGCAGGAGGATATACATGTACAAGTAGAGAACGAATGCAAGGAGGCCCATCACTGTAGTCAGTGCTGGAATGGAGACTGAGTCTCCCAGTAGCTCTGATAATCTAGAGGTGGACAAAGAAATAGCTGAGAACTACCATGTACCACTGTGGACCCACAGTCCTCCTCTGAATTATCTGGCATGAAGGCCACTTTGCTCTAACCTGCAAAATCACTACAGATTGAGACTGAGCACTGACTGTCCCCAGATGGCTCCTCTCTTATGCAGATACATGCTGGTTCAAGCTATATGTTGATTCTTTGCTTTTGCCTTTTCTCCAGCCTCCATTACAATTTTGATCCAGTGCCCCTGGGCCTTTTGGTACAAAACTATAATTTTTCCTTTGTCTGGAGCTCATGTCTTGCCTCTGCCCATATTAACTCCTACAAAAAGTGAATGGAAGCAGTCAACAGCTGTAGCCAAGCAGAGGGACAGATGTGAACATGTTTCTGGTCCTCACAAGCTGAGTACAGAGGGCCACTTTGGCTGCCGCTCTCTACCATAAATTTGTTTCTCTTTTCAATCTACAAGCTGGCTTTAAGGCCCAGCAAAGTGATCATCTGACAGCTGTTCAGAGCCCTGTGCAGAATGTGTTAGTGGTCTCAGCCCAGATCCTAATGGACAGGTGTCCACATCCCATAAAACCACTGCTAAAGTTGGCACCATGCAAGTCTTAGCAAGGAGGCCGAGAACTGAATGGGCATAAAGACCAAACTGTCCTCAGCGCTGCACAAATCCAGAGCAGATTTGAGGCACACGAGCAGGGCTGGGTGGGTGGGAGTATTCCATATAGCTATCAAATGAACAATCGGGAAAAGTGAAGTCTTGGTGTATGAAACAGAAAGCACTGGATTACATTTTATATTTTACAGTAAATAGGATGACCAGAGGAAAAGCATCAAGCAGAAATATAGGGACCTCCAGGCATTGGCACACATTCAACCTGGGGTTCAAATCCAGTGTCAAGAGGCTTAACTAACAAGGGCACAGATCCAGATACTTTGTCACCTGCTTAAAACAGTGCAAATCATAAGATTAAGGCAGATTTGGCATGCTCGGTAGCTAACATAGCGAAGGACATTTTCTGGAAAATCTTGCTTGGGAAGAATTTCTGAATGTATGTGTAAGGCAAAGGAGGGGGAAAAAACGCAAACTATGAGTCAATATGAAAGTGCAGCAATATTTTACAAATATCCTCCTTTTATTCTTCACTCCTAGTTCACCGGCTTCAATCCCGCCCAGATCGTTAGTTATGGAAAGTCGTTACCTGTTGCTGACTTGGGTGGCTAAATCGGAAATGAATCTGGCCACAGTTCAGCTCCTGCTGGGCAGATGTCTTCCGCACAAAAGCCACTACCACCAATGGCATCAGTGGTAATGGGGAGCCAGAGCAGCAGACCCGAAGGACCGAATGGGCCATAGGTTGGAATAACCTCTCGTAGTTGGAGGTCGTACCTGCAGTTCCATAGTGAGGTGCATCGACAAAGCGATGTGGGGGAACCTCCAGCAGCTCCCCCTATCCTGTATCTGTCCTGTGGATAGGGGGAGTTGGTCCTGGTAGCTATCAAACTAGCACCTTCTAGGATGGGTAGGCAACCTATGGCACGGGTGCCAAAGGCGGCACGCGAGCTGATTTTCAGTGGCACTCACACTGCCCAGGTCCTCGCCACCGGTCCGGGGGGCTCTGCATCTTAATTTAATTTTAAATGAAGCTTCTTAAACATTTTAAAAACCTTATTTACTTTACTTACAACAATAGTTTAGTTATATATTATAGACTTATAGAAAGAGACCACCTAAAAACGTTAAAATGTATTACTGGCACGCGAAACCTTAAATTAGAGTGAATAAATGAAGACTCGGCACACCACTTCTGAAAGGTGGCCGAGCCCTGTTCTAGGAGCACTACACTTGCAGGAAACCCTTTTTGTTTACAAAAAAAACTCTACGTAAGAAAAAAGTGGAGGCCACGAAACATCTGCCACTGAATAATCATTGGGCACAAAATAAGTGCAGAGGGACTAGGAAGAAACCTCCAAACATTTCCAATAGTGACCTAAATGAAGCCTGTCAGCTGCTCCTAGCGTATAGGTTGCTTTTGTTCATCTTTAGGCTGTGGCTTGTACTGGGTTTATCAGTCGGTTTCAAAAGCTCAATGGACCTTTTGAAAACACCCCCCCCACTCACTCTCCCAAAGCTTAGGACCAAGAACTCCCTTTCTAAACACAGACCATTAAACGTTACTAAGCAGCCAAATGCGAAATGGCAGCTTCTGCCCTCCCTCCCCCCTCAACAGAATTTGGGTGAGGAAACAGAACCCTTTCCTAATTCACTCACTGATAGGAAATACAAACAAATGTTACCTTTAAATATGTTTAAACTTGTCTGGACCTAATGAGCTGCCTGATGATAATGAGTCCACATCCCCATCCCAGCTGGTAATTGTTATCTGGATTTTATCATTTCATTACAATTAAAGTTGAGTCTGTATGATTGGCCTGTTAAATTTATTGCCTAGGCCTGCTACAAGCTGGAGATCTTAGCCCACAGAGGGATCCAGCTTGCCTTTTACTAGCAAACTGGGAACTGATATGCTATTGTTTTGCTTCGTTATGCTTTTAAAAAAGAAACTGGTGCATCTAATGTGCTTTTAAAGGGGATCAGATGCACTTGGCAAACTGGTGCTACTGCTGCAACTTCCACAGCAGTTTTTTTGCCTGTGAGACCCTTTTCAGTCTTCCCAGAGCTCTAAGGTAAGTTACATAATGTTGCTTTTCCTCCCTCTCTTCCCCCCCAGCTAGACCCTAATACAAGATTAAATTATTGCAGCAGCTTTTCCCTGATAGGAGGAGCCTCTCATAAAAGGGACTGGCTTTCTCAGAAGTCCCTTACTGTTTGACCCTAGTGCAGTGTCAGCTTCTCTCCCAGCCAAGTTCTGCTTGCTGTTTACTTATGCGATCATTTCTGTCTGGGGGAAATGAGCTGATTTCCTAGGCAGGACAGGACAAGGCCACTGAGGGGAAAAAACATGTTCAAGGCCAGATTCTGTGCTGTGTTTTGAGAGAGATGCCACACGTCGCCCTCAGCTTTATGCTACCCAGGTTCTGAATGGCTTCGGGGGCAAAATGCCCCGACTGTAGGGTACAGCAGCTCCAGGGCCTGCCTTGCAGACCCTTACATTCAAAAGTCAGGAAAATTAAAAGCTAAGGATCCTTGCATCATTCTTCAGTCCCTCACTTTGCAGCTGGGTGACGCAGGCCTGTTAGAGCCACAAATCCTGGGTACAAGCAGATGTGAGAGCCTGTTTTTCAGAAGTGTTGAACACCCGCTGCTCTCATCAAATTGAATAAGCATTCATGGTGCTCTGCACATCTGAAAAATCAGGCCCCACTTGATTCTCCTCTCCTGTGTAACTTCTTGGGCCTGATTCCTGTTCCTGCGATGGTTTCTTTATGCACCTTATACAGTCATGGAGTAGGAGGGGGCATGGCTGGAGCATTTTGAGCCCTGAGAATTCTAGGCTGCAGAGCAACCCCTGGGCTGCTCTAATTTACAGTGGTGCTCATGCTGGCCCCTGAAGCAGCCTAGATTCGCAAGGTACTTCCCTCCTATGTCTGGATTTCATCTCTGTTGCGTCTCCTGAGAGGCACAGAACCGAATAGGTCCCATTGACTTCCATAGATACAGCAGCATAAGAAAGTAGAGAATCGAGTCCGGCGTCTTGGATTCCACGTCCAATGTCTGTGCTGCAGCTGAAGTAGAAACTGGGTAGTTGCGCATGGTAGTAAAGATTTACTTTTCTTTTTCATGGTGGTGAAGAGCAAACAATGTTATTGAAAAGGCCAAGTGCTGTTGACTGGCTTCTGTTTGGTCTCAATGTTCCTCGTCCTAGAGCATGAGCAAAACAAGCATCTGCACCTACAAAAACAATCTGCACTGTTGATGCAGGGGGAGCTATACACAAGATGGGTGGCCTGTGAACTAACCTAGCATCCGTCGCTGCAAACGGAGGCATGTTTGCTCTCTTCTTCCTGTCTCCTTCTGTTCTTTTTTTAATATTTTACAGAGGGCCCTTATTTATTAGGCCCTAGTCCTGCAGACACTAACAACATTACAGATGTGAGTAGGCCTGTTGAGTGTGTGGGTTGGGGTTTGTTGTTTTTCGCATCACTTTGCAATTCCTCTATTTCAAAGATGTGGCCTGCAAAGTGGGGGTGGTTCCACTTTGCGCCAAAGAAAATCTGCAGGCACATTGTGTAAGGGCAAACTCACTCCCTTCTTGGGGCCAGGATTTATTAACAATTCATAACCCTATGAATTCCCATCTTGGCTGTTATTAGGATTCCTCTTGTAGGACCTCTCGGACCCAGACTTTTGTTCCCCTGCTGATCTCTCTATGTCCAGGAGCAACAGATGAGTTATATCTGCCACGGTGCATCAGAAGGAATCCTTTCCCAGGCTTCTGAAGCCAAACAGGATGGGCCACTACAGCCAGGGCCGGCTCCAGGAACCAGCCAACCAAGCACGTGCTTGGGGCGGCACCTGGAGGGGGGCGGCGCTGAGAGTTTTTTGTGGGTTTTTTTTTTAATTAAAAAAAAACAAAAAAACATTCTTCCCAGCTGGGGCAGCGGAGCTGCGGGCCAGCCCTGCTCCCAGGAGGCGCCCCGGCCGGGGCTGCGGGGGGCGGCCGTGCCGCGCTCCCCGCCGGCGTCTGGCCGGCTCAGCTGGGGGCGGCCGTGCTGCGCTCCCCGCCGGCGCCCCAGCCAGGGCAGCAGGACCACGGAGAAGCCGCCCTCCCTGCTGGCGCCCCTGCCGGGGCCGCGGGGAAGCCGCCCTCCCCACTGGCACCCCGGCCAGGGCAGCGGGGCCACGGGGAAACCGCCCTCCCTGCTGGCGCCCCAGCCGGGGCAGTGGGAAAGCTGCCCTCCCTGCTGGAGCCGGCAGGGAGCGCGGCATGCCCGCCGCCCCGCTTCCCCAGCCGGGGCGCCCTGCCAGGACCCAATCCTGTTCCCAGTGAAGTTCACGTTAAAACTCTCATTGACTTCCTGTGATTTAGCTTAGGTCCCTCTATTTGCATTCTGCTGCTTTGACATACATTTAGGCTGAGATTTTTCAAAGCAGTCCAGAGGATTTACACGTACCACTGACAACTGTGCCACTCAATCACCCGGACAGTGTTGAAAATCTCAGTCTCTGTTGCTTTCTTTTCTTCTTCCTGTTATGCCATGAATATTTTCTGTGGTATCCCAGGTTGACTCTGTTTGCTGCCAAATTTCAACCATTCCTTTCTTTAGCTGTGTACTCAACACTAAATCTCAAGGTTCCTGATCTCCAGAGAATGCCAATAAAATCAGAGAATTGATTTTTCCCCGTGAACAGCTTTTACATTTACCTGTTTCACTGCATTACCCAGAAAGAGGATGATGGCATGGTCCATCTGAATTGGTTAGTTTGCTCTGTTGAGTTACAGTACATAGAAGCTACGATTACTGTGACATAATCGGCATACGATCTGCAGATGTTGCTGGTTTTCCTGGAGAATATTTTCCCTAAACCACATCTGTAAAAATGCTTCTCATAAAGCATGAAGTCACTCTTTTTTTCAGTCACTGGAACACATCATATATCCCAAACTGAACTGCTATGATAACATGTTCTAAATTTAAACCTGAAATGCCAGCGCTACACAAAGAGGATTTTACTACTCTGTTCAGTACTTCCCAATCTGCCAGTTTCCATTCTGGAAGCCATAAGAGAAATAGAAGACCACAGGGCTGAAAAAGGAACTGCAGGAAGTAGAGTATTTAAAATTAATATTTTGGGGATTTTTGGAGATTATGCCCTTTCCACCTGTTGCACAAATTGGGGAAGGGTTACTGTCCCCATTTCCATTGGGTTGTTTTGGTTTTTTAAGGCCAGAAGGGATGACATGCCGGTTTGTAATGTGGACTGTAGCCTTTCACCACCGACCCTGGAGTTTCAGAATTGTACAGATGGGCTAATTGAGGCTCAGAGTAGTTAAGGCAAAATGTCAAACGTGCCTCAGTTGTGAGGTGCCCTCTTTGAGACACCTGGTTTTGCAGACGTGCTGAGCACCCACATCTTCAACTGAAATCAGCGGCAAAGGTGGGTGCTCCACACCTGTGAAAATCAGGGCCTGGGTGTCTCAGGCTGGGCCCACCACAACTGAGGCAGCTAAAATTAAGGGGTACGCTTAAAAATGTTGGTGTCAGTCACTTGCCCACAGAGCAAGGCAGAGGCAGGAACAGAACCCAGTTCTCCTGACCTTCGTGTCCAACTCCCATTACTGGGCCATGAAGCATATGTAACTTACAAACACCCAGCCCTGGATACTGTCCGAGAAATAGGTGTACCTAGGTTATTTTTTGTTTTACCCATCACATTACCATTTTAGGGCCAGAACCTCTAACTGGATCCTCCTGGTGTCCCAGAGACTTTCATCCACATAGAGCTCTGCTGACCTAGCCCTGTCTAGCTGTAGTACTGCAAAATGCCTCATTGCAGACAAGCCTTGAGCAAATCTCTAGGTTGCAGCTGTGACTGTCTGCAGGTTGCTTTGCTTGCAGCCTTTTGCTGAAGGAAAAAGAAAAACCTGGACTTCAACAGATATTTCCCTACAACAGTTCCTGCTTTCAAGTAGTTCTCCAGTGCAGTGGGAGGGGTTGCATCGGTTTATGGCTGGCATTGACAGGGATAATAATTGCCTATTGTGTGGACTGCATTACACTCAATAATGAAAGTTCTTACCACTTAAAGGCTTGCCGTATTGTTCCCATGAGATCATTGCTTGGAATAATTGTTCCTTTTCTCAAATACAGCTCAGTGCTCATCTAACATGCAGGGGCAAAGTCTATCCTCAGTTCTGCCTATACTGCCCCAGCAAAGTCCATAGCTTTTCTGGGGCATAAAAGAGCACAATTTGTCCCTTGGAGCTTAGGAATGTGGTGGTCATTCTGCAATGTAAGGTGACTAGTTGTGGTCTCCAGAGCACACAGAAAGGAGGAAAGAATGGCCTCAGATTGCATAAACCCAGGAGGAGGAACTTTAAGGCTCTGATTCTCCACTAAGCCTGAGCACAATGATGCTTCAGGGAAGCGGTTGCACGCCCTGATCCTAGGTCACATGGCTCCAGCTGAAGTTAGAGCAGCCGGGGGGCTGTTCTAACTGTCACTGGCATAAGGGCCGTATGCCAGCAATGGATCAGGCATAGAGCAGTTGCACTTCACCATGTCTGCTCCCACCCCTCCCAGAATATAAAAATATATGGAGATATACCTATCTCATAGAACTGGAAAGACCATTGAGTCCAGTCCCCTGCCTTCACTAGCAGGACCATGTACTGTCCCCTGACAGATTTTTGCCCCAGATCCCTAAATGGCCCCCTCAAGGATTGAACTCACAACCCTGGGTTTAGCAGGCCAATGCTCAAACCACTTGAGCTATCCCTCCCTCCTAGAATGCCCCTAACCTGCTCCCTTATAGGGGGGGATGTGAGCAGCTGGTGTAGAAGGTGGCTGCGTTACCTCTGCTAGCTTTCCCCCTCCCAGTGACCAATTCCCCCTCCCAAGGGAAATTCTCTACCAGCTTTGTACTGTGCCTTGGTTAACCAGAGAAACCGACCCTTAGGGCAGGTCCACACTGGGGGGTGGGGGGTGTCGAACTAAGATATGCAACTTCAGCTACGTGAATAACGTAGCTGAAGTCGAAGTATCTTAGTTCGAACTTAAAAGCACTTACCGCGGGTCCAGACGCAGCAGGCAGGCTCCCCCGTCAACTTCGCTTACTCCTCGCGCGGAGCTGGAGTTCTGGCGTCGACGGGGAGCGCTTCCGGGATCGATTTATCGCGTCTAGAAGAGACGTGATAAATCGATCCCAGAAGATCGATTGCTACCCACCGAATCAGGCGGGTAGTATAGACGTACCCTAAGACTTCGACACCTTATTATTTGTAGTGTGAAACCCCTGGGATCAGGGTGCCATTGGGCTAAGTGTTATATGGACGAGAGGACGGCCCCTGCTCCAGACTGCTTACATTTGAAGGCTAAGACAAGAGATGGCAGGTGCTCTTAGAAAGCCCACTCCTAGACTCCAGACTCCAGGGGGCTATATTGCTGTCTCCCAATAGAGAATGGCATTTGCTGCATCTCATGTGTGGGGAAATTGTTCCCCACCCTCCGTTTTCTTACCTTGGACTGGAACAATAGCACAAAGAGTGACAGAAACGTCTGCCTCACCCTTTTAGCAGACTTCTTTTTAAGATGAACTTCAACGCCTCCCTCTAAGAACTTACATGCCAACACTTGAAAATCAGCTTGTCCAAAACACAGCCCTTCCCTCCCCTCCCCTTTGCTTTCATCAGCGCTTCAGAACTGGGTCCTTAGCATAAACTTCCAATAGCTGGGGGTCTGGCACCCACTGGCACTGATGGGGGGTGAGGCAGCTCCATCCCTGTATGCCACGTGTATAAGAAAAAGTACATTTAAAAGGAAACCATGTAAAAAGCTACCAGCTAGTTTCTCTGACTGGTAAACTCCAGGTGGTTCAGCCCAGATATAAACTGGGCTCGTTATAGGATATTATTTAACCCTTTGGCTTCTGGTTCAGCTGAATTCTTAGCATTAAAGAGGACTGTGGTACAGTCTTTCAAGTGCTCCCAACTGGCACATTGGCACTTCTATAAGGCCATACCATGGGGCAGTGCTAGAAGTAGACTTCACTTAGGCATGGGCTAATGATATAACCTTCAGATCCAGACTTGGCTTAGAGGTGAAATCAAGCTGAAATCTCATGAGGTGTTAAGGGCAGAAATGTCACACAACCAGCTGTTCACCTGGGCTTTTGGTGTATTTTCCCCTTTCAATTTAAATCCTACCCGGAGTCCAAAACTGTAGTAGTGGATTCAGACCTGATGATTCAAATCTACTGAGATTGTAAAGGGGTTTGGATGTGATAGTCCTGTTATGATACGTTGGCTAAAGCTGGCTATGAATCTTGTACCTTAAGCAGCAGTGGAGTATGAAATATTTGACCCCTCTAGGTTTAGGGGAAATCCCTTGCCGCTGTTGCCTGTTTGCTGATTTGTTGCTGCTATTAGTCATGTTTACAGTGGCTATTGCTTCCACTACCACTTCATACATGATTATTTCTATTACAACCGCACCGAGAGGCCCCAGCCTAGCTAGTGCTGTATGTGCCCATAACAGAGAGTTCATATCCCAAAGGGTTTGCAATCTAAACAGACAAAACTTGGGAGAAAGGAGAGATGATGATTATTATCATCATTATTAATATCCCCATTTTACAGATGAGGTGCTGAAGCCCAGAGAGATTCTGAAGGTCTCCCAGGCTGTGTGTGTCAGAACTAGGCATCAAATCCGGATCTGCTTAGTCCGAGTTCAGTACTGTGATCACAAGGGCATCCTCCATCCCTGAGGAATTATCCATAACTAATAAATTGTCTCTTTAAATGACCCTGCTTGAATTTTCTAGTGATAAAAATACAAGAGGAGTGTCTGCCAAGTAGGGTTAAAAAGCTTGAGGAATCTCTCACCCTTACAGCAAGCCCCAGGCATGGGGTGAAGTCACCACATCTTTCGCTTGTCCCTGGTCCTCCATTCTGTGACTTTCTATTCTAATTTAAAAGGCTCACATTGAAAGCTGACACTCTTCTGATATAAAGGAGAATTTTGTGTTGGTGATGTTCTATAGTGCTGATTATTTTTGCATTAGCTAATGCTTTGAAGACTCCTTTGAGTTTCAGAGTTCAACTCTGTCAGGGCCGGAAACGGCTGCTTGCAATTATTGCACTGATTTTAACAGGAGCCAGTTCCTTGTCACAGCCTTAGATCTGCCTGGAAACAAGATGTGAAAAATTAAGAGCTTTGCAGCTGTATGTTTTGGATGCAGGGAGCTGATGCAAAGGGATGTCAGAAGCACTAAATTGTTAAGTCAAATTTACCCATGTACTATTTGTCCTTTGCAGTCACCTAGTTCTAATTGATGTCAGATTCCATTTAATCAGCTGGCCAGCACTGTTTCTCCTGAGCTGTGAAAGCCATTGCGTGAGCAGTGAATGCAGACTGCTGGACATATGCACCTTTTCCGGATAAGACTGTTTTATAGCAATTAGCCTGCAATTATCATTTCCTCTCAATTGTGATTTTCTTGCATTATGTAGGTGATTCTCTGACAGACGTTTTGGTGCTGTGGCTTGTGTGAAGGAAATGGACTGTGCAATACATGTTTCAGTCCTCTAGGAATCTCTCTGTCATGAGTGACACAGAGTCCTGTAGCACCTGATAGACTAACAGATATATTGGAGCATAAGCTTTCGTGGGCGAAGAGATGACCCACTTCGTCAGACGCACGTGGTGGAAATTTCCAGAGGCAGGTATAAATATGCAGGCCAGAATCAGGTTTGAGATAACAAGGTTAGTGCAATCAGGGAGGATGAGGTCCACAAGGTTAATGTAACCAGGGAGGATGAGGTCCACTGCAGTGGACCTCATCCTCCCTGATTGCACTAACCTTGTTATCTCAAACCTGATTCTGGCCTGCATATTTATACCTGCCTCTGGAAATTTCCACCACGTGCTTCTGACGAAGTGGGTCTTCTCTTTGCCCACGAAAGCTTATGCTCCAATATATCTGTTAGTCTATAAGGCGCCACAGGACTCTTTTGTCACTCTTGCAGATCCAGACCAACACGGCTACCCCTCTGATATCTGTCATGTGTGGTATTTGGAAGGACACTTAACTGCACCTTGTCAAAAATCTCTTCAGTTTCTTGTGCGGGCAGTTTACTCTGCATGTTCTATGTGAGTAACTAAACTCACTGTGATTCTTGACAACAGTCATTCATGTTCCTGAAACCCATAAGCTAAGAGGAAATGAGGAATGGGGACAGGGGAGGAGGAAGAGAGAGTGTGTATGTTTAAAACCCACAGTCCTAGTCTGCTTTTCAAATGTGACCACAGTTGTCACTGTCAGTCCTAGAACTCCTAGTTCTTTGTCCATATAGAATTTTACCCTTATAAAAGGAAGCAACAGTTCAGTTCTTTTCAGTAAACTCCTTCAGTGAATAATGTGTTACGTAGCAGGGGACTCAACCCCCTCCCCCCCCCCCCCGGGCCGGCGCTTCCACTAGGCGACCCTAGGCGGTCACCTAGGGCGGCAGGATTTGGGGGGCAGCATTTCGGCAGCGACTCATTTCCCTGCGGCGATTCAGCGGCAAGAAAAGTGGCCGCCGAAACGCCGTTGAGAACGCAGCTTCAAAGGAGCTGCCGCCAAAGCGCCGCCGATTATGGTGGAGGAGCGTTGCCGCCTAGGGCAGCAAAAACCCTGGAACCGCTACTGCCCCCCGCACACACACACTTTCTCGCGTACTAGTGGCACTTTACTATAAGCTTACAGGGACTAAAGAGGAGCCTGTGTACAGTAAATCCATGCTATACCAGCTACTGATTACAGGCCTGCCTGTTTACAGCCACAACCATGGCAGGTCTTCCCTTGGCTATCGGTCAAGTTTAATGCCATGTATACTTTGAGCACTTCCAAACTGACTCGGAATATCTCCTTAGCGGGGACCTACTACTGCAGTTCTGGTTACTTCAAGATTGTCTTTGAAAATTGTGTTTGACCTCTGCTACTGGAATAAAAGCCGTGGCCATGTTGGAGCAGGGGAGGGCATTAGAGGTGACTGAAAGGTAAATCAGTGTGGGAATAACCAAAATACTGCTTTTAATAATCTGTGGGGGTGAGCCCAGGTCACAGGACCTATTACTTTTCAATCACCCATTTGTAATGGACTGGTAAAGGCAGCAGGACTCACATCTAAGTACAAAGGAGCTATTTTGATAAAGGCTCTTTCTTTTCTACTTCGCTGGTTCTCCTGCCCTCTTTCCCCCTTTCTTTTTCCTTTGTGGTTGGAGAATGTTTGAACTTAAAAGGGAAAACGCCATGCTTTCATCTCTACAAATTTCAAAATCACCCTATCGCAGATACTTCCCCCAATCTGCCCTACAAACATAGTCTATATAAAATCCAAACTCCTACCTTTCCTAGGATTTGGCTTTATTAACAGAGGAAACAACAAAATAGCATAAAAGTTAGCTCAAGTCTTCTCCTGAAGCTTGGCTGCTCCTATAGATCCTCCTTCAGGACTACTCAGCCCACACTCTAGATCCTCTGTTCCCAGAGTGACTCTTAGGTCAGCTGCCTCAGCTAATCAACAGAACCCTTTCCCAACAGGGTCAGCATCTGCTTACTCAAGCAAACACTACCAACCTGTTCCAGCTTCAATTTCTGAATCTTTCTTCAAAACTTGTTAACATTTCTAGACTGGAAGGAGAGAGAGTAGTAGATAGGATAAAGAGGATCTGGTAAGATTGAGTCAGAGCTCTTTTGCAAAATCAAAAATAAATAAATGCAACCCCTGAGCTTCTAACAATAAGTATATTTCACTCAGAATCTGCTTCTGATAATAGGTGTCATTCATTTACCACTGGAGGAATGTATAGAGTGTTGAAGCTAAGTTTATTTCAAAATTACCCCACCAACAGAGAGAGGTTAATGGAAAAAACATTCCCAGACACCTTTCTGTCAAAAGGTCTGCAAGATTTGTATAGGGTTTCTTGCTAAAATTCTAAGAAATTGAACAGTAATTACTAATTATTTTAAATTGTCTCATAAGTGCATTTAGCTCTTACTGTATACACACATAACTAAGACTTTAATAGGGTTTTTATAGCCTTTCAAATGAATACCAAGAGACTGAGAACACATTTACCATGGTTTAACAATTCTGTAATAAATGCGTGTCTGATTCTGTAGTTAAAACTTGGTCGTCTGTTTTTAATAATTGATTGGTATTCAATTAGCAGACTTAATAAATATCAATTAAATACCCACTGGCAGCATCTAATTTAAATTCCAGAGTTTTTTTTTAAATAACTGGGCAAGTTTTAGTCCAGGGGAATTAATAATTCTGTGTGCATACACATATTTTTACAAAGCAAATATACCGTGAGCAGTATCAGATGAACTGTTCAAGCCTTGATTCTCATACAGTTTGGGCAAGCAATTGTATGTCTAATTAGTGCATGCATTGAAATTGTGAACATGCATGTGCAAATATACCTAATTAGCAGTTTGAACTCACCATTACAAGCATTCATGCACAAACATGAAAGATAGGCACATAAATTCCATGTATGGAAATCAGGTCCTCGTCTTTAATCGCAGAAACATCTTTTCCTCTGCTTCGTGAGAACTTTAATTGTAAGGCTGAATTTTCACATTAGAAGTTGTCAGTAGAAGTAGTTAATATGTGTGTGTAGCTGACTTATAAAAATGCACCCTTTGTGTTTCAGGGCACGTGTATGAAATGTTATAACTACAGCAATAAGTGGCAGATCCACAGCAGGTGTAAATACACACCAGCGGAGGATTTGGCCAAAAATATTGTAACACAGATGAGCTGTGTGCCACATTTTGAAGATCAAGCTCAGGCCGTGCCAGACCCAGGGTGGGAAGCAAATGCAAGAGTTGAGGACGTTCTGCTGAAAATGCCAATTCACCAGCTAGGTGTCTGTTCTCTTGAGTGCCACGGTGGAGCTCAGCTGTCTTGCCGAAATACAATGAGGCAGGCAGTCTCCTGGGTGGCTTGGACCCATGCTACTACTTGTAGATCAATATATTCATAGATTCCAAGGCCAGAAGCTACCATTGTGATCATCTAGTCTGACCTCCTGTATAGCACGGACCATAGAACCTCCGCCAAAATAATTCCTAGAGCATATATTTTAGAAAAACATCCAAACGTGATTTAAAAATTGTCAGTGATGGAGAATCCACCATGATGTTTGGTAAATTGTTCCAATGGTTAATTGCTCCCATGGTTAAAAACTGACACCTTATTTTCAGGAATGAGAATATCTTGAATTCACGTCAGGAGCAAATGGGAACCCACTGCAGTTTGTGGAGCAATACTCTCCTTGGCTAATACTGCCAAGCAAGTGGGCTGCTGCATTTTACACCAGCTACAGCTTCTGAGGGGACTTCAGTAGACAACAAAGACTGAGAGTACTTCTTAGCCCTCCCTATGAGCTCTTCTGTGCTCCTTGTTGTTGGGGGCATGGATCCCCACATGTGCACATGGATGGAATGGATGCAGTGCTGGGAGCTAGGAAGGCTTGGTTTCTGGTCCTGGCTCTGCTACTGACTCTCTCTTTGATTTTGGACGAAGTCACTTTGCTTCTCTCCATCTGTAAATGGGAGTATGATACAGTACAAGGGTGTTGTGAGGATTGGCTAACGTTTACAAAGGGCTTTGAACAGATGAAACGCTGTCTGAGTAACTACTCATCTTTTCCAATCTATTAGTACCAAGTAGATACTTAGTTACTGATTTAGCTTTCTTTACTGAGAAAGTAGAACTCTAAGAACAAACCTCTTCAAAATATAGAATCATAGAATATCAGGGTTGGAAGGGACCTCAGGAGGTCATCTAGTCCAACCCGCTGCTCAAAGCAGGACCTAATCCCCAACTAAATCATCCCAGCCAGGGCTTTGTCAAGCCTGACCTTAAAAACCTCTAAGGAAGGAGATTCCACCACCTCCCTAGGTAACCCATTCCAGTGCTTCACCACCCTCCTAGTGAAAAAGGTTTTCCTAATCTCCAACCTAAACATCCCCCACTGCAACTTGAGACCATTACTCCTTGTTCTATCATCTGATACCACTGAGAACAGTCTAGATCCATCCTTTTTGGAACCCCCTTTCAGGTAGTTGAAAACAGCTATCAAATCCCCCCTCATTCTTCTCTTTTGCAGACTAAATAATCCCAGTTCCCTCAGCCTCTCCTCATAAGTCATGTGCTCCAGCCCCCTAATCATTTTTGTTGCCCTCCGCTGGACTCTTTCCAATTTTTCCACATCCTTCTTGTACTGTGGGGTCCAAAACAAAACTGGACACAGTACTCCAGATCAGGCCTCACCAATGCCGAATAGAGGAGAATTAACACGTCCCTCGATCTGTTGGCAATGCTCCTACTTATACAGCTCAAAATGCCGTTAGCCTTCTTGGCAACAAGGGCACACTGTTGACTCATATCCAGCTTTTCGTCCACTGTAACCCCTAGGTCCTTTTCTGCAGAACTGCTGCCTAGCCACTTGGTCCCTAGTCTGTAGCAGTGCATGGGATTCTTCCTTCCTAAGTGCAGGACTCTGCACTTGTCCTTGTTGAATCTCATCAGATTTCTTTTGGCCCAATCTTCTAATTTGTCTAGGTCCCTCTGTATCCTATCCCTACCCTCCAGCGTATCTACCACTCCTCCCAGTTTAGTGTCATCTGCAAACATGCTGAGGGTTCAATCCACGCCATCCTCCAGATCATTAATAAAGATATTGAACAAAACCGGCCCCAGGACTGACCTTTGGGGCACTCCACTTGATACCTGCTGCCAACTAAACATGGAGCCATTGATCACTACCCATTGAGCCCGACGATCTAGCCAGATTTCTATCCACCTTATAGTCCATTCATCCAGCCCATACTTCTTTAACTTGCTGGCAAGAATACTGTGGGAGACCGTATCAAAAGCTTTGCTAAAGTCAAGGAATAACACGTCCACTGCTTTCCCCTCATCCACAGGGACAGT
The DNA here is from genome assembly GCA_033296515.1 of Macrochelys suwanniensis. Lineage (NCBI taxonomy): Eukaryota > Metazoa > Chordata > Testudines > Chelydridae > Macrochelys > Macrochelys suwanniensis. The sequence goes on along the minus strand of CM065782.1, from coordinate 93,815,892 downwards.
TATCTCATCACAGAAGGCAATTAGGTTAGTCAGGCATGACTTTCCCTTGGTGAATCCATGCTGACTGTTCCTGATCACTTTCCTCTCATCAAAGTGCTTCAAAATGGATTCCTTGAGGACGTGCTCCATGATTTTTCCAGGAACTGAGGTGAGGCTAACTGGCCTGTAGTTCCCTGGATCCTCCTCCTTTCCTTTTTTAAAGGTGGGCACTACATTAGTCTTTTTCTAGTCATCCTGGACCTCGCCCGATCACCATGAGTTTTCGAAGATAATGGCCAATGGCTCTGCAGCCACATCTGCCAACTCCTTTAGCACCCTCGGATGCAGTGCATCCAGCCCCATGGACTTGTGCTCGTCCAGCTTTTCTAAATAGTCCTGAACCACTTCTTTCTCCACAGAGGGCTTGTCACCTCCTCCCCATACTGTACTGCCCAGTGCAGTAGTCTGGGAGCTGACCTTGTTTGTTAAGACAGAGGCGAAAAAAGCATTGAGTACATTCGCTTTTTCCACATCCTCTGTCACTAGGTTGCCTCCCCCCATTTAGTAAGGAGACAACACTTTTCCTGACCTCCTTCTTGTTGCTAACATACATGTAGAAACCCTTCTTGATACTCTTAACATCCCTTGCTAGCTGCAACTCCAAGTGTGATTTGGCCTTCCCGATTTCACTTCTGCATGCCCGAGCAATATTTTTATACTCCTCCCTGGTCATTTGTCCAATCTTCCACTCCTTGTAAGCGTCTCAAAATATCCTCAAGATGCTCCTAAACCCATAACTTATACAGGTTTTTATTCTACTCCATGCTGAAAATCTCCACTCCTCTTAGATGCTCTGGCTCACAAAGCGAGATACATCTGGAGGAAATATCATAAGGAAGGGTGTATCCATGACGCAGTTATCCCAAGATGCATTTGTGTAAATATTCTGCAGTTATACTTTGGTGGTCTTGATTGTAGATTATAGGTGAGTTGCATGCTTAAAATAGCTCTAAGACCAACTCACCAAAGACCAATCATCTGTTCCTATAACACCAAAAGGGGAAAATTTAGTAGTGGCTGGGCCCTAAAGGAAGGGAGGGGTAGTCAGTGTGGTAAGCAATATATAGAATCCCTCCATGTTAAAGAATGACCCAAACCAGATCTCCAGCTGTGAAAACTCTCTCCAATTCTGGAGAAGCTGGACCCCATCACAATAAGGGTTTGATCCAAAACTTCAATTCTAGATCTAATTTCCCAAATTTCTTTCATAAAAAAGGATTAAAAGCTTTATAACAGGTTGCAAGGGGCTAGCTCTCTCGTATATAATGTGTGTGCCTATAGAGAGAAAGGCATGGGTGTGTGGAGGAGGGATCGCTCAGTGGTTTGAGCATTGGCCTGCTAAACCCAGGGTTGTGAGTTCAATCCTTGAGGGGGCCGTTTAGGGATCTGAGGCAAAAATCTGTCAGGGGACAGTATTTGGTCCTGCTAGTGAAAGCAGGAGACTGGACTCGATGACCTTTCAAGGTCCGTCCAGTTCTATGAGATAGGCATATCTCCATAATAGCTTTTACTGGACCAGCTTCTATTGGTGAATGAGAAACACTTCCGAGCTTACACAGGCATTCTGACTTTTCAGTTATTTCCCTGACACCAAGCTTTCCCTGCTGCAAGTTTGTGAGCCAGCAAATTACCTGCTCACCTGGTGGGTTTCTCGCTAGGGTTCTCCTAGCTTTAGCTCTACAAACCCAAATGCCTTGCTCCACCCCCACCCCACTCCCAGGAGCGAAGTGTTTCTGATTTGATTCTAAGACTGAGATGACATAATGGGACTGGACAGCATTCAAGGACTTCCACTGTTAAATTATTGCATGAAGCTAGCAGCATAATCTGTGCCTTGAGCACAGTTACAAAAGCTCTCCCCACCCCACAGTCTTGGAATATGAGCAATAATAGTTCTTAAACAGAAGCATGCTGGAAGCCTGCAATATACAGCATGTACTGTGGAACCTCATCAGGGCCAGTCGTTATTTTGGAAAAGTATCATTTTCAAGATCCGACATGATGTGGAAGCTTTTTATTAATTAAACAGAAGGGAGGCTTGGAGCCAAATTGATTTGGGGTGTAATTGTTTAACTTTTCCATGAATCATTATTACATTTTCCTACTTTGCAGGCATTAAACATTATTTCCAACCCCACCTACCTCCTTCCACCCACCCCCTTTTTTTTCCAGGCTTCTTTTGTTTAGTATTGTTTAACTCTATCTAGTTATTGGATGACTGCCCTAGGGGCTTTAGAGAAATCTTGGCTGTTTCATTCCTAGCCAGATAAAAGTGCTGGTGCCATCCTGAATCAACAGATAGTAGGGAAGTTAATGGAGGGAGGGGCTGTAGTCCAGAATAAAGTGAGGAGTTCCCTTTGTTCTTTTTCTTGGTGGGGGGGGTGTGAGTTTTTTAGTGTAAGTATTTTTCTAAAGAAAATAGTACCCATGACTAAAATAGAAATGAGACAATAGCTCCAGATTGCAAGGGCAGCTTATTTGCAAAGTTATTTCTTTTCTTTGGGGAAAAACAGAGTGCTGACCGATCAGATTATTTTTACAGTGCCACAAAACCAACAACGGACAAGCTTCCCTATTATTACTTTCAATATCACAAAGGTGGTTCCATCAGGATGAAAGAACAGACAGGGACAGGTGATGGAAGGGCCTTGCACGGGGTTGGTATCTGCTGCCAGCACCTTGACGTGGCAGGCGAGGTTGTATAAACACCATCTGTCTGAGTGAAGACTCCAAGCCTAGGAACTAATTGGCTTTAAAAAATAAAAAAAACCAGTGAAGTTTTCATTGTGTAACAGTCCCCTTTATTCTTGATTCCCAATGAAAAAACAAACTCTTAATCAACAACCAAGCTGCATGGAGGGGGGCATGGATGTGGTTTACCCTTGGAATAGATCCAGCGGGGACGGTGACAATCCAAGCTTCACCCAGACTGCCCCACCACCAAGCCTTCCGTACCACAGGATGTACCTTGCCCTGCCTGGTAAATTTTATTTTCGCCCAGCCAGGCAAAAAAATACAAGCCATTTCACAAAGGGTCTCTCCTGTTTCTGTCCAAAAGGTCGCGTCTACTTGCTGACAGCATAGACAATGGGAAGGGAGAAGTCTCATACAGACCCAGCTGGGATCCCACCAGTGGCAGAGAGGTAAGTTCTGGGGCTAGGTGCCTGCAGTGATAGGTGGGCAGGGCCCTGCCCTGCAAAAGAGGGTGGTTGAAAGTGGGAGGAAGAAGGGTCTGGACTGCGGAGGAGTGTGGTTGCAGCTCTGGAGAGATCAAAGCAGTCTGCACGCGTGGGGGAGGCATGTGCCTCAGCATAGCATCCTGAGCTGTAGCCTGTCTAGTCTGGCCTGACCAACACCATTGTACCCCTTCCTGCCCTGCAGGGACCACCCCTAGAGGGCTATTTAACCCTTGTCTCTCTGAGAAAACTGTCAACCAGGATACAACCTCTGGAACACTGTACTGATGGTTTAGGAACTATGGGTGGTGAATTAAGCACTACCCAGCCCCTTTCACATTGGCACTGGATCTCTGCTGGTGGTCAGACTCTCTGCTGTTTCATTTTTTCCCCCCAGTACAGTTCCCATTACATCATGAAATGATCTGCTGAAGGCTAAAAGCAGGCAGCATTTCCCCTGAGAGTCCATGGGGGAAGGGGCTAACCTCTATGGGAAAGATTGGAAACTGGTGCTGAAATGTCCCCTTTGGGTTCACAAAGTGGCTTTGATTTTGCAACCTCTGGCCTAATAAAGAATAAATAAAAAAAGCCCTTGCAATGCCAACCCTCCTTTTTCTTTTCTTCTGGGTCTCTCTCTCTCTCTCTCTCACACTCACACTCACACTCTCACACACACACACACACACACACACACACACACACATATCCATCATGGCAACTCCTCCTTCCACACATAGAAACATTTGCTTTGAATGGAAAGCCCCAGGCATAGGGGGTTTCATATTTTCACAAGCTGCGGGAGCCTAATGGCAAAGCTCATTTCAGTGTTAATTTCATGCTCCTGGAACAATTTTTCTTCTTTGCAAGGGGGGAAGGGAGGAGGAAGGGGTACCTCGCTAAACAAACAAAAAACCCAGCCTCTCCATTTCCCTCTGAAATGTGACTTGTCAGTTATTCTCCTGCACAAAGCCTGGAAGGCAGCGTTATTTATCATCAATATTAACAGACATGTTAGAGGAAGTTTGAGTACGGCTGTGTGGAATAGGGAACGTCTGATTCCAAGACCTGTTGTGAGCTTGAAGTGAAAACAAGATAAAGACCAATTGCTTCCTAATCCCATTGTGCTAACACATCCCAAGGCAACAGAGCTTTAAGTGAGCAGACCTTCAGTTCAGCTAAGGCACCAGAGGCCAGTGCTCTCCCGAACAGCTGTGTAAAGCTAGTTGATCTTGATTTGAAAGGGTTTGTGTGACTCTCCTTGTGGTGTTTTGGGTTATGTGTATTCACACCCCACTCACTTAAATCAGTGTTGGTTCATTGAACTCTCATCATGAGCCTGACAAACAAACATTAGGGAAATTGTATTGGCCAATCGCATTCAGAGCCAATTGCATTCTAACTTAGCAGCCCTGAAACTCAGGCTAGTCTGGTTTGAAGCGCCTTCCAAGCAGGGAAGCCTCAGTAACCTGGTGTCAGGAACTCAGCAGGCTCTGGGTGCATTCACCTAGTAACCCAATGAGCTCTCACTAAGTGACTGTGGTTTCTGATTGGACAGAAGAGCCAGCAGATCGTCATATAGACTCTGTAGCAAAAGCAGTGCAGGGGCTGTTCAATGTATTTTATGCGTGTAGTTTCATCAGAGCTGCTTCCTGGACTGGTCCTTGCGCCTGCCTAGTCTCTACCTTCCTCTGGGACCTGGCTCCAGCCAGTGGCTTATCCCCTCACCACCAGATCTGTTTCTGGCTTCTGGCTCCAAGCACTAGCTTGTCTCCTGACCAGGACTCCAGTTTTCCTTCCCACTCTGCTCTGACTGCTAGTCCTGCTGCCTGTTCTGACCACTAGGTTGCTGTGCCTAGACCATGATGCGTGACATTTAACTCATTACAAATCAGAAACTCAAGACTTCAGACTGGGTGCTTAGTTCTGGATTTAGTTCAAGATGCATGTTTAATCTGAACTTCTGGAGTTTGGAAGTTTGGACCTAGAAGTACAGAGATTCTTATGTATGTATTAAGAAATGATTGGCCAAACTTTGTTAAGCCTCATAAAATTCCCTTCAGGTCGGGCCAAAAGCTCTGTGGAGTAGGGACTCTCTTTCTTGTGTTTTGTATAGTGCCTAACACAGTAGAGTGCTGCACCATGACTTGGGTTCCTAGGCACTATTGCAATACAAACAAATCATCATCATGAGATCAGGCTGGTTCTGATTTTTACTGAAGGACAAACTGGAGAGTGTGGGAAGAATGTTGTCCCAGATGAAACTAAAAGTCTACAGGGGCATTTCCCCTCCTTTCTCTCCTAATAGTTATTTTTAAAAAAATTCTCTAGCACAGATTTAAGCAGCTGCAGTTGCTCTCCATGGCCAGCTAGTGACTGAGTTCTAAATGCTGACATTGAAGGGTCAGGAAAGTATGTATCCTTTTTAGTGCAAGATGGAAGAAAGGCACAAACCCACAAATTGCGTCCTCTTTATTTCTGTTCACAAAACTATTTCAGGTGAGGTCCCCTGCCTGGTAGGCTACTGTGGAACTGGGCACTTGTTAGTCACTTAAGTAGCTAACTTTAACTCTCGTTTGAAAAATAAGTTTCCAAATACTATTACAGGGCAGTGAATGAGGTGGAAGTCCTGGAATTCTAACTCCTAAGTGTTTATTTCAACAGCTAAGTGCTCACTCCAGCACTGCAGAGATGAGCAAATAGAGAACCCCTTCCTCTCACACACATCCCCCAGTGAGAGACTGTCTCTTCTCTCTCCTGCAAGCCCAGAGTGCCTCCTCATTTTGGGTGCTGCCCTGACGGGATGCCAACTTCAGTCACACAGGGACTGATTTTCACAAGTGCTGAACATCCACAACTCCCCATTAGCTCACTTGAAATGGAGCAGTGGGTGCTTGCAAGGGTGGGTGACTCAGTTGCCCCACCCAATCAGTGAGGCACCCCAAGTTAATGGAGACTTCAGAAAATGTTACTATTAGTGAGCTGCCTGAGCAGAGGTGCTGACTTTCTGGTTTCCTCAGGAATGCTCAACTCCCGCTCTGCCCCAGGCCCTGCCCCCAACTCTTCCTGCCCCATTGCACCCCCTCCCCCAAGCGTGCCCCACCCTCATTCCGCCTCTTCCTGCCCCTGGTACTCCCCCTCCCCCCAGCGCCTCCTGCATGCTGCTGAACAGCTGATCACTGGCAAGTGGGAGATGCTGGGGGTGGGGGAAGCTGATTGATTAGGCCCTTCTTCTGGCCTTAAAGTGGATGAGAACTGTACAAGTCCATGGTGAATCATGGCCACGGACAGTAAGACGAGGCCTCCTGGAGCTCATTGCAGTGGGGACTAGGAAGTGAGTCTAGCTGATGGGAGAGCGGATCACTGGTTCCCCAGTCCCCACCATGGGGAGCAGGAGCTGGTGTTCATGAATGCATCAAACCTCTGGCTCAGTTTAAGTGGCTCTGAGCTTTGAGTATTTCACAGAACCAGAATGCAACCCCGAGAACAACACATGGGACTCGTGCATGCTGAGCTCTTGTGTGTCTCTTGGAAATGAATGCTGAGGTGTCACTTCTGACCTGATTTTGAGCCATTTCCCTCAGCTCTGAGTAGCCCTGTTTAATGAATTCCCTCCTGAGAGAGAGACTTCAGCTGAAGAACTAATGGGCCAAGAGTGACATCTGATGGGCAAAGAGCGCAAATGACAATTCCTTTGTCTCGCTGTCTCAAATGTAGGTTCTCTATTAGTCCTCCTTTTTGGTGAGCAATTCGCCCAGTTCTGGAGTGACTAGTTGCATCTCTTTTCCATGTCCATTTTATATGGTTTCTTTACTGATTATTCAAATGTAGGATTTTTTTCCTGCTCCATTTCTTTCAGCTTTCGCATAGCATTCGTCCAGCTAGGCCGGGGTAAAGTGAGGAATTCTGACCAGGAATTAAGGGCTACATGTTGTCTTGGGGCGCATGTGCACTGGGATGGGAATGGGACACAAGGACTTCCACCTTCCTAATGCTGCCATGCAGCGACAGGGCACTATCCTGCTCTAGCGCTCTCTTGTATACTCTGGGTAGCGCGTGCCTGCTGATGTGCCACAACTCTAGCTGGGTCAGTCTGCTGGCTTGGGGGGGTGGTGAGGGCTCACAGTCCCCTTTCACCTGACTGTATATTGCAGTCAGCAGCAAGGGCTACTGATGGGCACATGTTCCACCTTTAGGGGGCAGAAATAAGGTGAAAGTGAGCCCTGCTCCATCCCTGTGCCTACCTGGAGCTCCCCTGCTGTGTGTTGCAGCACCCTCTGCTCCCTCTGAATAGCTGCTATGAAGAAGGAGATTTCACCCTACATGTGTGTGTCGAGGCAACTCCCTCCCCTCTACGAAATCAACTGCCAGGGAAGCAGAGAAGAAGGCTGCAGCTCTGCTGTAGCAGCATATTCAAAAGGCAGCCGCTCTCTTGTACAGATGCATTTCAGAGAAGCTGAACAGCCAAGGGCAAATTCTGTGTCCCCAGCACGTTAATTTTGATTCCTGTCTAAACGTATCATTCAACAACAGTCCAACCCTGCATGCCTTCCTCTGCCAAAACTCCCATTGACGTCACTGCCGAATCAGGCCCCCGAGAGAAGGGTTTGCCGCAACAACATTGTGTGTGAGGTTATCAGTGCTGAAGAGTGCTGTAGAAAAGAACGAGGAGGTGAACTGAATCCTAAGATGGAGTGTTTGTGGCTGGCAACAGGGAGCTAGGGAGGCAGACCCAAAGCATCCTGTTCCTGAATTAATTTGCACAAGATTTCTCTAGGCTCCGGTAGATCCCAGCGTCCGACTCCTGTGATCTAATCGTATCAGAATACGACAAAGGATGAGATGCAGTTTGGACAGGATCCATCTCTTTGGTGTAAGCCAGGATCCGGGATCTCAAACCTTGCAAGTTGAATTGTAATAAAACAAAAGGAACGTTGTTACATGACCATTTAAAAATGTGACATTGGCTGCTGAGAGAACAGGCTTGTTATCCTAGCAAACCCCTCCTTTGTTCTGTCACACTCTTCTATTGACACTCCCACACCTCCAGCTGGGAATGGTTGCCACCTGGTGGCTCCCTTGCTTTACTACACCTAAATATCGCCACCTTTCCCCTTCTGTAACAGAGGAGGGAGAGAGAAAACCTTGTGCTATGTTTAGTGTTTGCAATATATCAGCAGCTCTGTGACCTTCTCTGTGTGCAGTGATAATACATAGGTTCTCCTCACAGGATAGATACTGTGTGTGTATATAGAGAGATGACTTAACTGGAGAGGTGCTGCAGAGGGAGCTGTAAAGCTATACAAACCTAGGACCCAATCTCCTATGATATGCTAAGTGCTTCATGGAAGGTCCTGAGTCCCCCTCAACCCTCACTGTCTCCCAGTGAAGTCAATGGGAATTAAGGGTGTTTGCAGGAATAGGCCCATATTAAGAAGGGATTCGATAACACAGGAATCGCACTGAGTGTAGTTGAGTGGCACATGCATTCATTGGAGTGTGGCAATTAATAGCTTAAAATGGCCATTTCTTTATGGTGTATGTTATAGACTGAACATAAGGGACAAGATTATTCCATACTCTCAGGCAGGCAGAAGAATATTTTGTGTATCTGGGCAAGATCTGATTGTTCAGAGAATTATTGTTCTAGAAAAGGGGGTGGGGCAGTGGCACTATTCATAGCTCACCACTTTGAGTCTCAACAGCCCAGATTGCATTTCAAAGGTGCCTTTCTGTCTGCTCACTGTGGGCTGTGTATTTCATATCTGTTCCTCTCCCTGTTTCTCTCCCCACACCCTTTTCTTTAATGAGATCCCCTTGCCCTTTGATTGTGTTTAGTTGTCTGAGTTTGAGGAGATATTTAATATTTTAATAACATTTAAAATATTTTTAAATAAAAATTTTTCCAGAGCCTTAGTTGGGGGAAACGGCTTCTATTATGTTAAAGGCAGAAGAGTCTAGATGCTGGGGAAAGTGTTACTGAAAGGAGCTGAGCTGATCAGAGAACAAGGGCCCAAAGCAGTGGGGAAGGCCAGAGATAGGAATGCAACACAAAATAACAATTCCAAGGGAAGGTGCAAAATAGAACCTTCCCTAATCTTGCTAATATTCTTAAAAGGTGCATGATTCTATTCTATTGTATTATATTCTCTATAGGTTCTTATTCCACTCTCATTGTCATAGTGCATTTAGTGAAGTGAATGTTTGTCATATGTGGCACCCTCTCTTCCTCTCCCTCCCCCACCCCCCCACGGGAAAATTGTGTGTACAGTGGAATATTTTGTGTTGCTTGGGTGTTTTTTATTAAATGTACATGCCACTCTGTGATCATATTAGAACAGGCAGGTCACAGAAGGGCCCCTTGCCCTTGGAGCGGAAGGTGGTGAGGTTTGTGATGGACTCATAACACCCGTGGACATCCCTGGTAACCACAATACAAAACAAAGTCAAGTGGCAGCTGGGCTTTGTAAGGTTTGTATTCGGAAGATGGTTTCAAAACAGAAGCTGCTTAGCTCTTTGAGCTGTATTTTATTTACCCTGAGAAACAACCTGAAGTGCTGTGAATTTCTAACAAGCAATTAGCTCAAGGACAACGCCCAGCAGGTCTATGAAAAAATTGGACAGTAGCAAGTGTTAGGGTGGCAAGGCGATGACATCTGAAAGATCTGGGATACAAAAGATGTATCCAAGCACTCTCTCTTGTCCTCAGCATACCCCCGTGTTATTCAAACACAGTGGTCCCCAACCTTTCTGTGGCCAAGAGCACATTCATCCCTTCATCAGAGTGTGGCGGGCAGCGACACTTCTCGGCATTTCGGTCGCTATGGTTCTCCGCCGGAAGCACTCCTCAGAGGCATTTCGGCAAAAGCTTCTCCGCCGGAAGCGCTGCGCGGCGGCATTTCAGCGGCGATGCTTCTCCGGCGGATGCTCCTCTCCTCTTCCTTCCTTGGCGCCACACAAATGCCCCGGTGGGCGCCATGGCGCCCACGGGCACCACGTTGGGGACCACTGTTCAAACACTTGGCTCTGCGGATGATGTGGTCATTAACACGGTGCACCTCTCCAGAGCTCTGAGGAAGGTTCCCAGAACAGAGTTGACTCTCGGTTCTGCTACTATGAATAACGGGACAGTTAAAGTACAACCATGTATTGGGGATCACACCTGAAATGTAGGATGTTGACATGTTCAGAGGCTGTCTTTTTGGTGGCAGTGAGGGGTGGAGCGCTGTCTTTTTGCTTTCTTTCCCTTTTGGCTAATGGAAAAAAACATCTTTTTACGGATCAAAATGGCTACGGTAAAAATGGTGAAATTTGGTATGAATTTAATGCAAGTTGCAGCACACTTTGCGACTTACTGAGACAGTCTGTGCTGGTTAGAGTCTGTCCTAGCTCAGGCAGCCACTCCACAAGCATCCCCAAAGAGGTCTGCCAGTGCACCTCATTTCTGAGAGACTGTACAATCTCCCTGCTATTTCAGGGCTGTCCCTTTGCTTAGGAGAGGCTGACCAGTATGAAGAATTCATAAGGATCTGTGATTTGCTAGGGATGGGGCAGAGACACCAGACAACTCATTTCTATTTGTGTCACAGATTTCTAGAGGTGAAGACCCGAGCATTTACCAGTAGTACCATATAAGAATGGCCAAAGTGTATCAAGCCAATGATCCATCTAGTCCAGTATCCTGTCTTCTGACAGTGACCAGTGCCAGATGCTTTATCAAGTGATCCATCCCCTGTCATCCAGTCCCAGCTTCTGGCAGTCAGAGATTTAGGGACACCCAGAGCATGGGGGTTACCTAGGGAGGTGGTGGAATCTCCTTCCTTAGAGGTTTTCAAGGTCAGGCTTGACAAAGCCCTGGCTGGGATGATTTAGTTGGAGATTGGTCCTGCTTTGAGCAGGGGGTTGGACAAGATGACCTCCTGAGGTCCTTTCCAACCCTGATATTCTATGGTTGCGTCCCTGACCATTTTGGCTAACAGCAATTGATAGACCTATCCTCAATGAAGTTATCTAACCCAGTTATATTTTGAACCCAGTTATATTTCTGATCTTCACAACCTCCCCTGGCAATGAGTTCCACAGGCTGACTGTGCATTGTGTGAAGAAGTACCTCCCGATGTGTGTTTTAAACCTGCTGCCTATTAATTTAATTGGGTGACCCCTGGTTCTTGTGTTCTGTGAAGGGGTAAATAACACTTTCTGATTCACTTTCTCCACACCATTCATGATTTTATAGACCTCTATCCTATCTCCCTGAGTTTCTTTTCCAAGATAAACAGCTCCAGTCTTAACTAAGTCTTTATTAGGTCCCTTTACTAGATGCTGCTTCCCTTGGTATAACATCATCCTACGTATCTGTCTATAAACTATTGTTGTAGATTATCCTTTTCTCTATCCATTGTGATAAGAGAAATGATAGTTTGATATCATGGCCCATGTGATTTTGCTAGATGCTAAGCCCATCAGAGCTTCATGAACTCAATGAACTTCAGTCTGAACATGGTTCTATATATATATGTCACCAGCCCTCCTTTCTGAGATGGCAAGGAATGGTTTGTTCTTTCCCCAATATTTCGGTAGCAATAGATAATATTTGTGACCAGACAATTGGCTGGTGTAAATTGAAGTCCATGGAGCTTGCTGATTTACAACATCTGAGGATTTGGTCCTATATTTGTGAATGTTTTTGCAGCCAAACACAGCTGTTGAGAGTCTCCCCTATAGCATACTTTATGTTTCATGGTATACAAACAGAGAAGTGAGATTAAAAACATAAATACTCTTGCTGGAAGATTACAACTAGTTTATTTCTTCGAATTCAAAATAACATTCAAGAACCTCACAACAGAGACAAAGCAGGTTGCTTCCTAAAATAGAAAGGCACATCTCACCCCACCTTACTTTAGGAGTCACTTTGCAAATTAACTGCTGCTAGTTGCATGCTTTGCTGCAGAGACCCTTAGCCTGCAAGGAGGACCAGGAAATCTTCCCCATTCTTAAAGTGATAGCTTGAAATTCTAACAGTCCTCAACACACCCAACACCGCAATGCTGATCAGTTGATTTTACGATGCATGACCCAGGTGTAGCACCTAGCAAATACAATTTCTGGCATCCTAACCCTTGTGGTGTTCTCTGATATCCGTCAGCACACTTTTACACCTACAGGCATGGCTACACTAGAGAGGTTACAGCACCAATGCAGCTGTAAACTCTCTAGAGTAGCTGCTGTAAACTGATAGGAGATATGTGAGGGATTTACAAGGGCCACCCCTTAGTAATGTTAGTAGAAGTTGCATGCTACTGAACTGGGCATTTAAGAGAAAACAGACTTTGTATTTGGGAGTCCCCTAGAGTTTTTCCTTGAACTGACAACTCTTAAACTGGCTTCTAATCCAAGGGGCCTTGCAAGATAGTTTACAACTGTATTGTGAGCCTGTTAATTAATGTACTACAATCTCTAGATCTCCACCTAGGGAGGCAATTATAGCATTTTCTCAAGACTTGGCTCTATTTGGCATTTGGGATCTGATCAACTCCATGTAACTTTTTATTTTTCTGCGCAAGAGGCCATATAGAAGGCTAGATTTCTTCCTGACTTTCTATAACCTTCTGAACCTCCTTTATAAGTCAGGACATGATTTACAGACCTCTAGCTGAAACTAGGTCTACAAGAATTACACAAGATCCCAACTGTAACCATGCCTCAGTGGGCCACAACTGAGAGTGCCCTATTTCTCAGCTGTTTGTCCTGAATTTGGCAAACACAACCCAAAACTGATGGTTATTCTTTTACAAGATATACCAAATCGGCCACAAAAATAAACTCCTTTTTCACCACACTGGCTAACAAGAAAACATAAAGGTAGTTTCCTCAGGCATTTCAGTTCTTATATTACCACCAAAAACACTGGATTCAGAGATGAGTGGTTCTTTTCAACCGGTCTCATCAAATAATAGGTTCTTCTGATCCCAAGGACCAGCCACACACCCAGGTCAATATATAACTTAGATCTTCCCCAAAAATCACACTGATGCCAATCCTTTAGTATCTAAAATGTAAAGGTTTATTTATAAAAAGAAAGAAAGAAAGGTGAGAGTTAAAATTGGTTAAAGGAATCGATTACATACAGTGATTGCAAAGTTCTTGGTTCAGGCTTGTAGCAGTGATGGAATAAACTGCTGGCTTAAGTCAAGTCTCTGGAGTACATCCACAGCTTGGATGGGTCATTCAGTTTATAGTTCAGAGTTTCAGTTTGTAGCAAGGTTCCTTCAGAGGTAAGAAGCAGGATTGAAGACAAAATGGAGAAGATGCAGCAGCCTTTTATAGTCTTTTGTTTCAAACACAGGCTGCCCAGCACATGGCTTGGTAGCCTTAGGGCTAGTCTACACTGGCAACACTAAAGTGCTGCCATGGCAGCACTTTCAACGTGGCTTGCGTCGTCACGGCAGAGCGCTGGGAAACGCTCTCCCAGCGCTCTAAAAAAACCCACCTCCACAAGAGGCTGGCTTTAGAGTGGCTCCCAGCCCTGGTGCACTGTCTGCACTGGCGTTTTACAGCGCTGAAACTTGTTGCGCTCAGGGGGTGTGTTTTTTCATACCCCTGAGCGAGAGAGTTTCAGCGCTGTAAATTGCCAGTGTAGACCAGCCGTTAGAGTTCTGTCCATGGGCATGTCCCTACCTGCCTTGCTGAGTCATAAAGTGTATCTGCCTTCTCTCAATGGGTCAGTTGCATAGCTGATGGTCCTTAATGGGCTATCAAGCAGGGTAGGCAGTGCTGATGCCAAACTGTCTGGGGGTGTCACCCAGAAGCATAGCACAAGTTTGGAATACAGACATACATACATATCAATAACTCATAATACAAAGGTGATACAAACATATAAACAAGATTATCATATCTGGCAAATCTAACATTTTTGCAGATATCTTACATGGCATATCTGGGTGTGACCGGCATCCCAGTGGGGGCTAGCTATGGTCACTGCAAAGAATGGGGCAGACAATCCCCATACAGCTGGTGGATATTCCAGTACTTATAACTTCACATACAAAAATGATACATACATACAGATAGCATAATCATAACCAGCAAAACATAACCTTTTCATAGACACCTCACTCAACAACCGTTGTACAAGATTTGCTGCAAATATATAACAGTGGTTGCAACAATGCTCTATATGGTCATATTGTAATCAAATAATGTCACACCCACAACACAAAATTGATGCAGGAAGTGTCCCAGACATTACTGAACGCATCACAGGAATTTCTCATTCTTGGTTCCGTATTACTACAGCTTCTAACCTAATATTAGAAGTACCAGTATATAACTGAAATGGTTTATTAAAATCATGTTTAACAATATTGTTGAATCCCTTTGCAAACCCAAGGTATAAACCTTGGTTAGACCAATAGTGGATTGGATCTGCTCTTGCAGCATAATTCCTGTATGTTTTATGTGATCTTGCCAAGAGCTATCAAAAATTGCTAATTTATCCATACAAACTCTGGCAAATGTTTGGAACCCAATTTACATCAAGTCAATGTAGATATTAATGTTCTTCATGGTGTAGGAATCTTGGCATTTAGCCATGAAAGCAATATAGTAATGTGCCTCAGTTTCCCTTTTCATACAGCACATTATGTGTGTAATGTCTTTTTTTCCCTGTGTACAGTTTTAAGATTACTTACAGGCACTAACTGTGAAATATTAGTATCACGAGGTCTTTTAACGTAAAATGTGCTTGTCTGTATCACTCTTAACATGTTCAAGGGTTTTTCCAAAAGATTAGGCACATTATACATTTTTACAGTTCTTGGTATTAGCAACACATTAGTGACAAGAGTTAACATTAGCATTAATATTAACATTAGATTCAATATATGGTGTAGAATCTTAGGGTTAATTTGTGCCTTTCATTAGCATGATAAACTTTTTCCCTTTCTCCCTGTTCCAGAGGGTCAAAATCTGAGCTCTTTTGCGTAACAGAATCTATTGTTTGGCTGGGTGTGTCCTTTTTGCTAACAGCTACAGGCAAGTCTTTCTTCCTCCAATCAGTCAGGTAATTTGCATCAACACAGACACTAGCTTGTTTACTAGTTTTCAGATCCTTAATTGTTACCAATTCCAAGGCTGGACTCTGTCTTAAAGAGAGACCATTTATTTTCACTAGCAAGACTCAAGGTTCTTCTGTCCTTCGATTACCAACCTCTGCTTCCACATGGAATCAGACGTTAAGTCCACTAAGAGACTACAAGACATATCCAAAGTGTCTAGAGATGAGAGTTTACCTGCCATCCCCTGTATTCTCGAGAGATTAACTGCACAACTCCTCCTGCTCTGCAGATTCAGCTTTCCAGTCTTCCCTCTGAACCTGAGATACAGACTGTTTACTCAAAGAATCAACATGGAGACAATCCTGTCCCAACAACATTGTCTCCCCAACAAGCTGGTCAAGCTTATAGGGCTGTGTAGCGAGGCAATCTGGTTCCCAGCCGCCCCGGAGAGGGACAGCTCTCTGGACACCAAAGTGGGCGGAGCTGGCAAATCCTGCGCCAGCCCCTCAAAGGTCAAGGCGCAGGACAGGAAGTATAAAGGCCGGTCCTCAGAGCTCAGTTGAAGCCCAGCCATCGGAGAAGCCGGATGCCTGTGGTGTAGCTCCCAGCTGGGAGACCACGGCAATCGGCAGCCGACCCGAAGACTGGCCTGACCAGCCAACGCCTGACGCTAGCCCGAGCCCAGAGATGCTGCCAAGCCTGCCGCTCGCCAGCTACCCCGAGGAGCCGCCAGGCCTGCCGCTCGCCAGCTACCCCGAGGAGCCGCCAGGCCTGCCGCTCGCCAGCTACCCCGAGGAGCCGCCAGGCCTGCCGCTCGCCAGCTACCCCGAGGAGCCCATGGTGTGTGATCCCTTGGAGGACACTGCCCTGACCCAGGTATCCATAGAGGGGGAGGTTGGAAGTAGCCCGGGGGCAGCCGACCTAAGTCTGGCTGCAACATTTCCAGAGCTGATGTCAGTGTGTTGCGGCCAGGATCCCCACTGACACAGCAGCGGGTCTTCTGCCGCTGCTAGGGCCCCGGGCTGGGACGCAGTGGAGTGGGTGGTCCTGCGTCCCCCCTGCCACCCAACGTGCAGCTGGCCGTCTCCCCCTCTCCCAGGTCCTCCAGAGCCAGGGCCTGGGCTTGCTACAACCACTACTGTTTGCTCAGCCCCTGCCTGAGGGCCTGAGCCCTGACTGTTTGTTGGCCCACCCTGACCCAGGGCCTGGGCTTGCTAACACTGAACTGTTTGCTCAGCCCCTGCCTGAGGGCCTGAGCTGCTGATTGACTACTGCACAGCCAAGCTAATTCCCTGACACCTGACTGAAATAGCGAGGCGGTCTGGTTCCCGGCCGCCCCGGAGGAGGGTCCGAAACCCCTACAGGCTGTTTAAGCTCCCTAACAATTTTTATTCCATCTGAAATCTCCTCAAAGCTATCCACAATGGATTTTTTCGAATCAAATTCAGTAGATTCATTTTCATTTGAAAGACTTTGGCCACTAGGCACCAACACACTTTCCTCAGAAGAGAGACTGTTTGCTATCAACAACGGCCCATGAAGAGTCAATGGTAACAATTCCTTCTCACAGACTTTCAAGATTTCACCAAGAAATTCCTTTCCTTCTACAAAATCCTGCACTGCAACAGATTCGTTCTGAGCTTTATTTATGCCCAGAACCAACTTTGGCACAACAGACAAATCACCAAACTTCTTCTGAGTTTTGCTTACCTCCAGAATCACCTCTGGCCCAGCTGGAGGGTTTTCACACAACCCCTTTTCAGATAAACTACTAGACTTCATAGTCAAAAGATTAGAAGCTTTCTTTTTTCTGACTCATGAGTTCTCTCTGTACTTTATCTAATTCCATATTCACTTCTGAGATACTAGATAGACATTCAGAAACTTCATTCACAGACCAACATCTATTTTCCGCCTTCCCCAAGTTAGAGACACCCTCTCCCCGGTCATAGCAAAATTGGTTAAACACAGACAACTGCTTAGAGTCAAACAACATACCAACATTGTGTATAAACTGGACTTTTAGGATAATACAGTTTCTGCTGTTTTTCCATAGCGTTTTTTGATCTGAAGCTTAAGTCTGACAACCTTCTCCTCAGCGGTCAGCCGTTCCATGTGCCTTGCATGGGCTTCTTTCTCTCTTTCAGCAGCTTCTTTCTTTATTTTAGCCATTTTCTGTTCATGTTCAAAACACATGCTCTCTCTCAGGGCTTGCAGTTTCATTGCTTCTGCTGATGCATTCTGGGTCATGGTCACTAATCTTTAACCTTTCAAACTGTCAATATCAAATTTCAGATTTTTAATAGCATGGGGTTCTGACCCAAAGTTTAATTGACCTGGTTCTGTGGATCCTAGCCAGACTACGCCACTGTAACTGTGCCTTTAATAACTTCACATACAAAAATGATCCATCCCATATGGAGTCAACAGGGAGAGGAAGGTTACATTGGGAACTGAGACTGCAGGCAGCAAAAACCTGGTGGTGGGGGGAGGGATAGCTCAGTGGTTTGAGCATTGGCCTGCTAAACCCAGGGTTGTGAGTTCAATCCTTGAGGGGGCCATTTAGGGATCTGGAGCAAAAATTGGGGATTGGTCCTGCTTTGAGCAGGGGGTTGGACTAGATGACCTTCTAAGGTCCCTTCTAACCCTGATATTCTATGATTCTATACTGTGTCTAAAAGGAGGCTGGTTGTAGATCATTAGGCTTCCAACCTGCTGGGGAGATGTCTCCCAACTCTTGGTGACAGGTAAAGGGAGGGATTAAGGATGAATGTAGGCCGGCCCTCATTTGACTGACAGCAAGGAAGTGGGTGATACTACTTGGGTGAATGAGACCCAAACACAAAAACTCCTAAAGTCAGTATAAACCTACTTAAAAAGACACGAAGTCCAGCCCTCGCTGACCAAAGGAAAGAGAAAAAACTAAATCCTTCTGTTCACTTTATAGTTCTGGGAGATAGAGAGGAACTTCTTGCCATACCCTTCGGGAGCAGCATCCTGAGCCAAAACTCGGAAACACCCTCACAGAAGTAAAAAATAAGACTCCCAGCAAGAGCCAAAAAGCACTTAGAAGTAATTTTGTTTATTTGTTCACAAGAAAGGCAAGAGGAAGAAAATAATTAACATTCAGTTGGAGACGATCTCAATATTATTTGGCCTTTCGTTTATGAGACACGCCTTGAAATTTGAAGAGCAGCGCTTCAGGCATTCCTTGGAGTTGTAGTTGGAGAAATGACCTCATTTTACAAGGCTCAGTCTTTCCACAATTGTAAAGGAAAGATCCAAGTTGGATTCCTCTTAAAAAGCCATGTTTGGTTGCTGTGGATAAGTATTAATATCCCCATTTTACAGATGTAGAAACTGAGGCACGGAGGTTTAGGACTAGAGTTTAAATGGGATAAAGAAATTACATCTGTGGACTTACATATGGAGAAGAAGGAAAATAAGGGCTGTATTCAGAAATCAAGGGATAACCCAAGAAAGACAAGTATGTTGGGTTATACAGCCTTTGTCTTCCTAAAATATCTAGGATGAAATCCTGTCTCCATTGAAGTCAATGGCAAAACTCACATTGACTTCAGTAGGCCAGGATTTCACCCCTTGTCTTTAATCAAGCAAGAATCACCCAGTATTCCTGATCCAACGTGTCCCGCATGGATGTATCCCATAGACCAGGGGTGTCTAGCCTTTGAAACACCAAGGATTGCATTCAAACCCAGCCAGGGGTTCGATTCTGTGGAGAGGGCACTGGAGTGGAAGCCAGAAGGTTGGGTTCTACTCCTGGGTGCATCCACTGACTCACCCGTGACCATGAGCAGGTCATTAAACCTCTCTGTGCTGCCATTTCCCCATCAATAAAATGGTGCTAGTACTAACTACCTGCCTTGGCATAGCACTGAGAGTTCTATGGAGGAAACATGTTTTAGAACGACTAGGTATTGTAAAAATTTACATAAACACAATTGCAAGAAAGATGAAGAGCACTAGGTGTGGGTGTACTTGCTCTTGTTTTTATCGGGAATGAAAACCTACCATTGATCAGCTTTGCACCTCATACCCTGTAGTTACAGGGAGAAGGATATCATGGTGCGTTTTAGGGCTCTGTGTGTCACATTTGTAGCAGGAGAATGGACAAATAAAAAGTTATAAGCAGGGACCATGTCTTTATTTGCTTTGCGAGGTGCTTAGCACATTTCTGAATGCTGAAAAATTAATAATGTCCCCCAAATCACTTGCCTATCTGCCAGATAAATGAGATCACCACCACGTGGCTATTGAGCTTGTCTCCCAAGAGGTATAAGTAGCCATTCTGTAATATTATGTTGTACAGTGACATTAATATTGTTTTCTAATGGCTTGTGATGTCTCCAGAGCTGTTTGATGGAATTACTGGCTTACACTACAGCACTGGTTGTACATCATTCTGTACGTTACTAAAGTGCAAGTTATTCGAAGTAGTGTTGGTGTCTCTAATTTCTGAGAGTTGTTGACTATTATATTGTATAGCTTATCTGATTAGGGTGATAAAGACGCTTTAATACCACTGAGATCGGTGGATAGAACTCCGAAAGAGTGGCTCCATTTAAATAAGCCTGTGTGGATGCCTTACAAGCTCCCTTATTCCAAACCTTTCCTGTAAGTTATAAGCAGGGACCATGTCTTTATTTGCTTTGCGAGGTGCCTAGCACATTTCTGAATGCTGGAAAATTAATAATGTCCCCCAAATCACTTGCCTACCTGCTCCTGGTTACTGGGCATCATTGCTAGGGGGAAAATGGCAACTTGAAGTGTTGGCTCCAACTGCCTTATTGTAATAACAGGAACACACCTCGCTCAACACTATCACTATCTGAGCAGTCCTGGTAGCTATCTTTCCTGTAAATCAGGCCTGCACAACATGCGGCCCGGAGGCTGCATGCGGCCCACGTGGGCTCACTGTGCGGCCTGCGGGGGGGGGGGGGGGGGGGGTGAGTAGGTGGGCTCACTGTGCGGCCCGCAGCGGGCTACGTAGGCAAGGGTTGCAGCTGTCTGGAGGTGCCTGCCTTCCACGCCTTCCTCATTCACACCTCATTCATTCAACAGGGCAATTGAATACAAAGTGGGGGGAAGATCTTATTCTACTTCTAGCAAAAAGACATTTTTCTTTTACCTTCATTATACTACCTTAGGGGCCCGCTATAACATATTACCAAGGTTCAATACAAAGTCATATAAAAGTTATACAAAAATGCAGAGATTCATCTACAACTGTATTCATTGACTATTGTGTGCAGTAATATAGTGACCCCTGGGGGCGTGCAGAGGAGTGTGATGGTGGGGCCGAGCAGGAAGGGGGCAGGTCCTATTTTGCTGCTGTGATCTGGTCACTCTATGCGCGCTGTTTCTTTCCCCCTCTACAGGCGTCCACACCCCAGCGCTGGGGAAGGAGGGGTTGTTTCCACGGGGCGGGCTGCACGGGGGGGGGGGGGGGGGGAGGGGGTGTTTCTGCGGGGCAGGGGGTTTCGGCCCTCAGCTGTTTTCTTTGGAGTAATATGGCCCTCGCCGCTTTACGAGTTGTGCAGGCCTGCTGTAAATGAAGGCAGTATTTTGTTAACGAATAGATAGCACATAGGACAATCCTGGATACTGATCCATATCAGTAAATGCAGGCATGCTGCATCAGATGGTAGATTATCTGATGGCTTTCCTCTTCATTCATTTCAGACATGCTGTTGAAGAGTTGCCAAAGACAAATGCATCCAAAATGCAATCAGGCCAGAGGGAAGTGGATTGGTCCTAATTGTTATGCTCACAGGCTTCCAGCTACATCAGGGCTGATATAGGAAAGATAGAACGTTTAGAATGAAGAGAGTTAATGGCTTTTGGCAGAGTATGATAATATAATACTTTGAAATGATGGGGCAAACAATCCAACAATTGAGAACATATTCCCACTGGAAGCATTATCCAGGGTTGTCAACCTGTTTAAAACAATAGATTTTTGCTTTGCTCTGTCATGTTTCAAAGCCAGGGGCTAGACAAGCTCCAATACAAAGGATGCTTTTAGAATAATGTGGAATAAAAACTATCTGAATATTATACATTCCCTTTATTTCTAACTCTCCAGATGGCTATTGTGAACATGGTCAAGGATAATCCTGCCAAGGTTTAAAATCTCTCTGATCAAAATGCACATGAATTAGATGCACATGAATTAAAAGCTGCCATGGGCTCTAAACATGTAACTTGAATAAAAGATTGAGTGGACAGAAATGTTACTGGAGTGTCAAAATGGGGGTAAAGAGACGCAATTTAATGTGGTACCAGTCCCAGTAATCTGAATGGGATGCATAGAAATTATGTGGCTAAATTCCATGCATCATACTGAAAATTAATAGTAGTATGCTCAACATGATTGAACCTAATTTAGGTCCTAATCCTGGGGACGTTTTGAGGTGCTGAGTTGTTACATTGAAATGAAGGGGACTATGCATATGAATAAAGTCACACATGTGCGTAAAAGCTTGCAGGATCGGGGCCTTATTCAACACTTTACATTAGCCTTGATTCATACTAAATTTGGTCCACGAGAGCTAGAGTCTCTCTAAAAATATCTAAAATACATGCTGGTATAAGTTGTTTAGGCTTCTGCTCTGTACTGTATTTAAACAGCTGCCTTCCAAAGTCTTTCCTTTCTTTAATCAGTGTAGTGTCTGAGTCCCAGTTACAAATTCAGTTAAAAGTACAATCATCCCCCAAAACAAAGAGTGTATACACTTACTTTATCCTCCATCTTCAGCAAATCTGCCTCAAACCGTGCTTTAGAACCAGGAAATCAATTTCTAAGGGAACCTGACCTGCATGAGCAGTTGTAGAAACCAAGATTAAAAAAAAAAAAAAAAGATTTTCTGCATTGTGACCTAAAAGTAGCAAGACTGATGCTGTGCCGGTGGCTGGGAGTGAGTTCCATAGACAAGGGTCCCCGTCACTGGACTCCTGAAAGCTCAGCCTGGGGATATAGACAACTGGAGCATCCCTGAAAAATTCTAGCTAAAGAAGGAACAAATACTGTGAATGTGGTTCTGAGTTGGCTGTGAGCATGCTCCTGTAATACATCCTCGAGCATGTCACCAAGGAAGCATACATGGGAATTGCACAAATGTGTAGGGACAACCAAGGCAAGGCATGAGTTAGATAGAACTGGCAAGAAATTGTTAGAGACACAAGAAGGGGTTCTACAACTATGCCAGACGAAAAAGAAAGATCAGGAAGGGTGTGGGTTTGCTGCTCCATGGAGAGTATGAGCTGGTAATGGGAGATAAGAAGGCGGAGCTGCTCCATGCCTACTTTGCTTCAGTCTCCACACAAAATATAACATGTGACCGGGTGATTAATGACGTTCTCGTAGACAACAAAAGGGGAAGGGATACAGATAAGGATACGTTAAGAACACATCAGAGATCTTCTGACTAATTTGAATGAATTCAAGTCAGCGGGGCCTGATGCTATTCACCCCATGGTGCTGAAGGAATTAGTTGAAGAAATCTCAGAGCCACTGGCAATAATAGTTTCAAACTCATGGTGACAGGCAGAGCCGTCCCTAGGGTACAGCGAATCAGGGAGGCCGCCACAGACCCTGCACTTTGGGGGGCCCTGCGGTGGCCGCCCCAAATTGCCGTACCCGAGGGACAGCTCTGTGTGCGTGTCATGAGGGGGGTGCTAGGCCAGCCGGGGAGGGGGTGAGGTTAAGGTTCAGGGAGCCAGGCTGGCCGGAGGGGTTAGTGGGGGGCCCACACTCACCAGCAGGAAGTGGCAGCAGTGACCCCAGCCTTCCCCGCTGGCTCCCGGAGTCGCTCAGGGGAGGGGACAGAAGCTGGAAAGAGGCGGGGCAGGGGCAGGAAGAGGTGGGGGCGGGGCCTGGGGAGGAGGGGAGGGTTCTCCCAAGCTCCGCATCCCACTAGGGACAGCCCTGGTGACAGGGATGGTCCTGGAAGACTGGTGAAGGGCTAACATAGTGCCCATGTTTAAGAGGGTGAAAAAAGGAGTTGCTGGGGAACTATAGACTAGTCAGCCTGACCATGATACCTGGGAAGCTACTAGAGCAATGTATGAAACATTCAATTTGCAAATACCTGGAGAGTGAAGGGGTGATCACTAGCAGCCAGCATGGATTGACTAAGAACAAATCATGCCAATGTCAAACCAGCTCGATTTCCTTCTTTGACAAGGTAACAGGTTTGGCGGATAGGAGGAAGGCAGTGGACATAATATACCTGGACTTTAGCAAGGCTTTCGACACAGTCCCACGTGACATACTCATAAGTAAGTTGGAGAAATGCAGACTCGGTAGAACTGCCATTAAGTGGATACTTAACTGATTAAACAACTGCAAACAGAGTAACTTTGGAGGATAGAGCTACAATTCAAAAGGATCTTGATAAACTGGAGAACTGGGCTATAGGAAACAAAATGAAACTCACCAAAATGAATGTAAGGTGCTACAATTCGGGAAGAAAAACCAAATGCACAAATACAGAATGGGGGGTAATTGGCTTGGTAGCAGCACTGCTGAGAAGGATCTGGGACTTGTGGTGGATCACAACCTCAACATGAGTCAGCAATGCGATGCAGTTGCAAAAAAAGCAAATGCAGTTTTGGGTTACATTAACAGAGGCATAGCATGCAAATCATGGGAAGTAATAGTACTGCTCTAATCGGTGCTGGTTAGGCCTCAGCTGGAGCACTGTGACCAATTTTGGTCACCACTGTATAGAAAGGATGTAGAGAAATTGGAAAGGATCCAGAGGTGAGTGACAAAGATGATCAAAGGGATGAAATGCAAACCATATGAGCAAAAGCTGAAGGAACTGGGTATGTTTAGTTTGGAAAAGAGGCGATTAAGGGGGGACATGATAGCAGTCTTCAAATACTTGAAAGGCTTCCATAAAAAAGATGGAGAAAAATTGTTCTCTCTTGCCACAGAGAGCAGGACAAGAGGCAATGGGTTCCAACTACAGCACAGCAAATTTAGATTAAATTGTAGGAAAAACCTCCTAACTATAAGAACAGGAGGACAATGGAACAGGCTGCCTGGGGAAGTTGTGGAAGCTCCTTCAGTGGAGGTTTTCAAAGGGAGGCTGGAGAGCCATCTGTCTTGGATGGCTTAAACACAACAAACCCTGCATCTTGGCAGTGGATTGGACTAGATGACCCTTGCAGTCTCTTTTAACCCTATGGTTCTATGATCCTCCCCATTTTCATGCAGCTGTGACACATTTTAATGTCTGACTATTAAATATCCATGCAAGAAAGAAAAACAACTGCTTCTCCAAATACCATATTATCTGCTGGAGTTAGTCAGTGGAGTTCCGGAGATTTGGTCCCTGAACTTTTTTTTTTGTCTTATGGATCAAATTATAGCCAAGGGTTTCTTCCAGGGCAAGCTAATGCGTTGTTAGTCTTTGGTCAAACTTCAGATAAATCACAGTGCATCCTCCTCTGCATAAGCGACACGTGGGGGGGGGGAGGCAGTGGGAGAAGGATGCGCTGGGTCAAGTGCCTCCCCCGATTTCTGTTTGGCCTACTGGGAGCAGGGGGGTAGGGAGAGGGGCTCTGTCTTTCTCCTTCTGCACCCTGGCTGCCGACCCAGGCGGGGAGCGGAGGGGGCAGGACCAGCCACTTCTCACGCCTGCCACTGCTCTGTGCAGTGCTGCGGCTATCTACGAGAGCCCGGCTGGGGAGGCGGCAGCGACAAGCCATCCCTGCCCGGGCCCTGCTGCTGGGGACAGGGGCTGAGTGAGCCAGAGTCCCCTCTTCCCCCAGCACATTTCTGGTTCACTCAGCCCCTGTCCCCACCTTCCACCGGTGTGAGAAGTGGGCTCCCTCCCGCTCCCTGCCTGGGCCTGCCTGCCAGGGACAGGGGGCGGGGCTGAACATGCCAGGGGAGGTGCAGTGGGAGAAGGATACAGCCACCACCCTCTTCCCACAGGTAACTCTGGTGGTGCCAGGAGAGCATGGTGGCCCCGGGCTGGGTGCATCATGGGTGGGGGTTGCTGGGCAGAGGAGACACATGGGGTGGTCACATGTCCTCCCCTTTAGATTGTGCTCCCCCTGCCCCCCCAGTATTGGGTGGTACGAGTGTTTATGCTCCTCTGTAGTATAATTCATGAACCCAAAGGGATTAGTATTCTGATATCTGGTTACTACTTGCAGTCTTTCCAGATGAGTGGAGTAGGGAAACCAAGATGACTTGCATAGTTCACAGTGATTTGATGTGTGTTGTCTATTGCTTCCAGAGATCAAACCTCCCCCTTCCAGCAAACTGTGGGTTTGCTCAACCACTTATCCATGGTTGGTGGTTTGGAGTCCAGCCATAGGTTTATTATGCATTTCCTAGCAAAGTCTGCTGATTTGCTTGTTGGGAAATTTACCAGTATTTGTACATGAATACCCCAAGGGAAGGGACGGGCTGGATCAGTCAGAATTATTTAACAGTATGTTCTCTATTACTTTCGCTCCAATAGCATCTGCTCTGCTTTTATCTTTCATCTTTTCCCTCCCAAGCAGGAGGTGAAAGTAACTGATGGGCTGAATGAAAAGCAGGAAACACCTGGAGTGGGGAGAGGTTGGGGATACAGGAGATATGGAGCAAGGGGGGATTGCCTTAAGTTTTGTGTGTCTTTCAACCCATGCAGGTGTGTTTGTGAGAGTAAATGAGTGCATCTGTCTGCAAAGCACTGTAACCTCCTCTGACAGCAGATGTTATAGAAGTGCAAAGTATTCCTACTGATGCGTGCATACAATGGAGCTGCTCGTAATATGGGTGCTCAGGGTCAGAAGGGAAGATGTCTCTTCCTTCAGATACACCCACCTAGGGTCAGGCAAAATCCCAGTTCTGGGATCCTGCATTGATCAGGGACTCTTTCCCTGTCTATTTTCCTGGACCATAAATTGCCCCGAAGGTGAGAGGGGAAGAGGCAACCCACACCTAAGGGATGATAGACTGTGCACAGTCCCCTGTGCACTGAGGCACATTCCCTCCCTGACTTCCTCTGGGCCCTGAGCCTCTACACCTCCTCCTGCTCTGGGCTGTGGCTAAATGCCATATTCTAGCTCAGGGATCAGCAACCGTTGGCACGTGGCCTGCCAGGATAAGGCCCCTGGCGGGTCGGGCCGGTTTGTTTACCTGCCGCGTCCACAGGTTCGCCTGATCACTGCTCCCACTGGCTGCGGTTCGCTGCTCCAGGCCAATGGGGGCTGCAGGAAGCGGCGTGGGCTGAGGGATGTGTTGGCCCCCGCTTCCTGCAGCCCCCATTGGCCTGGAGCAGCGAACCGCAGCCAGAGGGAGCAGTGATCAGCCGAACCTGTGGACGCAGCAGGTACACAAACTGGCCTGGCCTGCCAGGGGGCTTACCCTAGCGGGCCATGGGACAAAGGTTGCCAATCCCTGTTCTAGCCCATAGTATTATCCAATAAAATATCAATTTTCCCCACGTCCATAGATTTCACCTGGCCTGGGCTTTGAGAACCTGTGAATTTTTTTTAAAGGCTCTGCTAGGATTTGGGCCATTTCTAGAACTATCTGTGGCTTTGGGCCATTTACTTTTTTTCAAAATCAGACTGTTTGGGAACTTGAAGCTTGCCCCAACTTCATCAGCCAAGAGGAATGGGAGGGAAAAAAAGAGTCAGGGCAAAGCTCCAGGATCAACTCAGAGTGCTAGTTTTCTGAACACAATATGATTGGTTGCTGGAGTTACAGACTGACCCAAACACTGAATCAGTGTCTATTATTTTGAGACTGGATTTCTTCACCCTCTGTTATCTGGGTTCTTGGCAACACCTAAGTGGTGATATGCAGTTAAATGTGTGACCTTCATGCCTGCCAAGTAACTACTCTGTAGAAAACTAACTCATGAAAGAGGATCTGATATCTACTCATTGGAAGCATGGAATCATTCTGGGTCCAAATGCTGATACTTAATATCCAATTCTTGCTGTTAAAGAGACATGACATAATGTACATTTCACCTTCCTTCCTGCGAACTAACCATACTTATTGATAAGTGTTGTAAACTCTTCCACAGCCTACCAAATGTTCTAGCTGAATGAATAAAACAAAAATATGATCAGAAGAAAGGAATATACACACATCACATGTTTTCATCAGATTGTTCAAGATGGTTGGAAGGAGGAATCATGACTGGATGATGTTTCCCAAACAGCTGTTCATACATAGGTTGTTGTAATATATGAGCTAAAACAGAATTCTTAATCTTTCTCCCCCCTTCCTGATCACTGTAGATAACACCATCCTGCCTATGAGCTGAGTATCATCTTTGACTCAGAACTCTCTCTATGTCCTTACAACTAGACTATGTCTAAATCTTGCTGATTCTTTCTGCATGACATCTCACAGATCCGAGAGTTAAACCCTCGAGCTTTTTTTGTCCCATGCAGTTCTCATTCATTGAACTTGGTGGTCAGTGATGCAGCATCAACTTCTAGTGAGGCTGCTAAATTTTTTAATGTAATTCAAAGCATCTATGTATTTTTCTCTGCATCAACTCATTGACCACAAATTTTGAAGCAACATCTGGGAACATCCTCTCTGACACTGAAACCACTGAGTGCCACACGATGGGAAAGTCGAGTGGAGGTGATAAAGCCTATCAAACACACATATTTGGAAGATAGATGATGCCATAGTTGCCCTTATGGAGGATAATGCTATGACACGAACTGTTCATGGGAGAACAGTGTCAGAGGGAAATGGAATCACTAGAAACATACATAACTTCAAATTTCTGTGTGGCTTAGTGTTGTGGCATGACATACTGTTTGAAATAAATGTTGTAAGGAAGAGACTCCAAGGTGTTGACCTTGATATATCTGGAGCAATAGAACAACTGGACAAAGCAAAGTCATACCTACAGTCTTACTGGTCAGATGAGGGATTTCAAAACTTTCTGAAGAGTGCACAGAAGTTGGCAGAGGAACTTCACAATGAAGCTATTTTCCCATCCATTCAAGAATACAAGAGTCACTGAAGAAGAAGACAACATTTTGATTATGAGGCATGGGATAATCCCATAAGAGAAAAGTAGTTAAGGACCTTGAGGTCAATGGCAATTGGGACAAATTACAACATGGTTTTACAAAAGGTAGATCGTGCCAAACCAACTTGATCTCCTTCTTTGAGAAAGTAACAGATTTTTTAGATAAAGGAAACGCAGTGGATCTAATCTACCTCGATTTCAGTAAGGCATTTGATACAGTACCACATGAGGAATTATCGGTTAAATTGGAAAAGATGGGGATCAATATGAAAATTGAGAGGTGGATAAGGAACTGGTTAAAGGGGAGACTACAGCGGGTCATACTGAAAGGTGAACTGTCAGGTTGGAGGGAGGTTACTAGTGGAGTTCCTCAAGGTTCAGTTTTGGGACCAATTTTTATTTAATCTTTTTATTACTGACCTCGGCACCAAAAGTGGGAGTGTGCTAATAAAGTTTGCAGATGACACAAAGTTGGGAGGTATTGCCAATTCAGAAAAGGATCGGGATATCCTACAGGAAGATCTGGATGACCTTGTAAACTGGAGTAATAGTAATAGGATGAAATTTAATAGTGAGAAGTGTAAGGTTATGCATTTAGGGATTAATAACAAGAATTTTAGTTATAAGCTGGGGACGCATCAGTTGGAAGTAACGGAAGAGGAGAAGGACCTCGGAGTCCTGGTTGATCACAGGATGACTATGAGTCGCCAATGTGATGTGGCCGTGAAGAAAGCTAATGCGGTCTTGGGATGCATTAGGCGAGGTATTTCTAGTAGAGATAAGGAGGTGTTAATACCGTTATACAAGGCATTGGTAAGACCTCATTTGGAATACTGTGTGCAGTTCTGGTCTCCCATGTTTAAGAAGGATGAATTCAAACTGGAACAGGTACAAAGAAGGGCCACTAGGATGATCCGAGGAATGGAAAACCTGTCGTATGAAAGGAGACTCAAGGAGCTTGGTTTGTTTACCCTAACCAAAAGAAGGCTGAGGGGAGATATGATTGCTCTCTTTAAATATATCAGAGGGATAAATACCAGGGAGGGAGAGGAATTATTTCAGCTCAGTAACAATGTGGACACAAGAACAAATGGATATAAACTGGCCATCAGGAAGTTTAGACTTGAAATTAGACGAAGGTTTCTAGCCATCAGAGGAGTGAAGTTCTGGAACAGCCTTCCAAGGGAAGCAGTGGGGGCAAAAGACCTAACTGGCTTCAAGATTAAGCTAGATACGTTTATGGAGGGGATGGTTTGATGGGATAACATGATCTTAGTCAAGGGTCAATTAATTGCCATCAGTGGTAAATAGGACCAATGGTCAATGATGGGATGTTAGAAGTTACTACAGAGAACTTTTTCCTGGGTGTCTGGCTGGTGAGTCTTGCCCACATGCTCGGGGTTCAGCTGATCGCCATATTTGGGGTCGGGAAGGAATTTTCCTCCAGGGTAGATTGGCAGAGGCCCTGGAGGTTTTTTGCCTTCCTCTGCAGCATGGGGCACGGGTCACTTACCGGAGGATTCTCTGCATCTTGAAGTCTTTAAACCATGATTTGAGGACTTCAATAGCTGAGACATAGGTGAGAGGATTATTCCAGGAGTGGGTGGGTGAGATTCTGTGGCCTGCATTGTGCAGGAGGTCAGACTAGATGATCATAATGGTCCCTTCTGACCTTAAAGTCTATGAGTCTATGAGTCTATGAGTAAGAGACCCCAAACAACAATTCAAAGTTGAATTATTTAACCAGGTGCTAGATTGTGCAATACAGTCAGTTGAAGAACATTTCATGCAGCTCAAGGAACACAGCAGTATATTTGGGATGTTGTATGATATTCCAAAACTCCTCACTATACCTGAAGAAGACCTACACCAGCAATGCAGAGCACTAGAGACAGTATTGATACATGATGACATGTGCGATATTGATGAGAGTGATTTAGGTGATGAACTGAAAGCCCTTTCAAGATACATTTCAGCAGGATCAACTCCAAAGGCTGTTCTGGAATATATGTTCACAAATAAGATGACCACCTTCTTTCAAAATGCTTTTGTTGCTCTGCACATACTCCTAACACTTCCTGTAACAGTTGCCAGTGGAGAACACAGCTTCTCCAAGCTGAAGTTAATAAAAACACATCTACGCTCCACAATGACACAGGAGAGACTGGTCGGCCTTGCAACCATCTCAATAGAGCATGAGCTGACCCAGACTGTGGACCTTCAGAAAGCAGTTCAAATCTTTGCAACCAAGAACACACGGAAAGCACCATTTTCATTATTCAAACAGATAAAAATGCCGGTGTTTACTATGCAGACAAGAAAAGTTACATTTGCTGTTCAGGTGTTTGAAAGTTAAGTGTTACTTAAAATTTTTGAACAAGGCATTTTAAGTTGTTAGTTCTCCTTTATTGGGGTAGGTAGCAGAGCAGTACCATGAGAGGAGTAGAACAGGAAGAAGGCAGAATTGAGACCTTTCAAAGTTTTGGCCCAAGTGAGGGGGCATGGAGGCGTCATTTGAGCTCCCCGCCTCAGGTGCCAAAATGTTGTGGGCCGACCCTGATGTTCTTAGCCTGTTGCTTTGACCATGGCACACTTTCATTCCTCCACTGGCTCCTCCTTCTCCTACTGCATCAAACATAAGCCATTTGTAGTGCCGGCGCTATCATTAGGCGACCCTAGGCGGTCGTCTAGGGCGCCAGGATTTGGGGGGTGGCATCTCAGGTCCCTCGGCACCGGCGGCCGCCAGCGGGAGAGGCCGCCACCGAAATGCCGCTGAGGTCCCCGGCGGTCAAAGAAGCAGCCGCCGAGCTCCCCGGCGGCCGAAGAAGCTGCCAATGAAGTGCCGCCGAGAACCCCAGTGCCCGAAGAAGCTGCCGCTGAGGACTCCTCTCCCACTGCCACCTAGGGTGGCAAAAAAGCTGGCGCCGCCCCGGCCCATTTGTATTCACTTTCAAGGCCCTTTATGGCCTATCCCCTACTTATCATCTCACATTCACCATTGAGATGTTGACTCCCACATCTGCTTGGCCAATCGTGCCAGCTTCCATCACCTACATGTTAAATTTTCAAACAAGCACCTTCGTGCTTTATCCCATGCTGCCCCTCATGCTTGGGAGGAGCTCCATGTAAACCTGCAAAACTATCCCATTGTCCACCTTCAAATCCCTCCTCACAACTCCCCTTTGCCATGATGCCTACAAAACACTTGACAATGGTTAGTGTACTAGGGTGCTAATACAACTGTCTATCACGCTGACCAATATTGTCTCATCGTTTCCTTGTGCTCCACCATCTGCTATTCCCAGGTCTCATCTTGTACTTTAAATTGTAACCTCTTTGGGGCAGGGACCATCTTTTTGTTCTGTTTGCACAGCGTCTAGCACAATGGGGCCCTGGTCCATGCCTGGGGCTCTGAGATGCTATAATAACACAAATAATAAATACATTGGAGGAAAATGCTAGTGATATGCCACCACTGAGAAAACTTGTTTTGTTAATCTAAAATGAATGGAAACTACATTTTCTTAGCAATCCTTTTTCAGCAGTCTTTGGTGAGTTTTGCCTGTGTAAGGAGAACCCAGAATGATGGAAATACTATTTATTTATCCTCACATAAATGCACATTTAAAAAAAACAATATTATGACTGAGTGTCATTAGGGCTCTTCTAAGGAGATAAGCATTACTGACATCTCGGGGATAGCTGGCGGTTTTTAAACCGTTTCAATCTGTGGACTATCTAAATGATTTATTCTTGGCAAAATTAGAAGGCAAGGCAACTGATTAACGAATAGGAAGTCACAGCACACATAAAAAACCCTCTTTCTCTTTGGAGGCCAGTGCTGCCAGAGACTCCTACGGTCCAGGCATTGTTGACTTTTTCACCAAATGAATTGAGAACTGCAGGGTGGGAAGCATTTCAACTTGAAAGAGGAATGGTGCATTTTGCAGGCAAGAGGACTCTTGAAAACACATTTCCACATAGAAGTCCTGTATGATCATGGTAAATTCTTTCTTTCTCTACTGTGTAGCAGGGCTCAAGCCCATGAGTGTTAATAATTTTGTGGATGTTTGCTCAGGTCTTTCTTTATTTGCACCCTGCATAGCAGACATTCCTTATCTCTTGTGTCTGAGATTATTACTATTACTCTTGAGGTTCTGCTGGGCTGTCCCTGACTTCCTCTGACAGGGACCCAGGAACAGTGATTTGTGTAAATAAAATATGGCTATGAACTAATAGAGGAGATGGAGCAGGCAAACCCAGTTAGTGGTGGCTGCTAGAATAGGGAGAGCATGCCAGAGGCTGATAGAATGAAAGCCCTAAGGCAATCGCTCTGTTCTCCATCAAGCTTCTTCTACATTACTTATTAAAATGAGTTTCCTGAGTACAGGAAACTCAGGTCAGCAGGTCAGCATTGCAAAAGGCTGAATTGCCCAAGTGGGGTGGGATAGCTTGGATAGCTTGGACCTTATTGTCCTCCAACTTGCATCATGTGTAGTCATTTACATGAGCCCTCAGT
This sequence comes from Macrochelys suwanniensis, assembly GCA_033296515.1. NCBI lineage: Eukaryota > Metazoa > Chordata > Testudines > Chelydridae > Macrochelys > Macrochelys suwanniensis. Next base: position 93,783,065 of record CM065782.1, on the reverse strand, counting down.
AATTGAGCTGTGCGTTAGGAACTCTGAGAGGGCTGAAGAGCAGAAGCAGTAGTGCTACTGTGTGGCTGTTGCTGCAGACTCAGGGCTACAATGATCCCAATAAAGTTCTGGTGGAGAACAGTGAGTGCATCAACATAGCAATGGTTCCACCTTACCCTTTCCTCCTCCATCCTGCCCTATTCTAAAATTGTCTTGCACTCTGGTGCACAGTGAGTACTGTACCGGCCACGCACCGCTCCTCACCATGCAGGAGACATTGGCCCTCTCTCTGTTGGGGCCCAGCAGTCTCACTACTGTCCAATGGATTCTCATTAGTTCCACTACAACTAGAGCTCTCCTGCAGCCACAGAAAGGCTAACAGACCAAGCTCTGTTTCTTTAGAGTAAGAAATTAACTATTGGTTTGACTGATGCAGGTGCCACAATGGAACGCAGCTTCCACAATGTGTCTTCCACAACTGTATTTATTGGTTGTGCAGTGCTGATACTAGTAAAAACTTGTGTCTGTCAATAAACCTGGCACATCTGGACCGGAAACCTCAGGAAGCAGATAAGAGCAAGAACAAAATATTTATAGCATTCTCTAAGAGATGGACTGTGTTCTGACCATAACCAGGCCACCTGGAACACGCCAGTCAATCAGAACCATTCCCAGGTGTCACATTATATATCAGGGATGCACTTTGTGGCATGTACTGTTTTATCAGAAATTCCAGCAAAGCAAATATAGTCCCCTTTCCCCCATTTATAAGCCCTGTGTCAACAGCATAGGAATAATGTCACCTAGTCAATTTGGAATAAAGAAAGCTAGTTCCACTTGATAGTGTAGCCTATGGGCTAGCCTGCTTGCTTGCCTATGTATCTTTTCTTATAGGTTTCTTAGTTTCTGATGGGTTTGATTATTTGGTTTATTATAGGTTATAATTAGGGCTATCGAGCAATTAAAAAAATAATCACAATTAATTGTGTGATTAATCGCACTGTTAAACAATAATAGAATACCATTTATTTAAATATTTTTGGATGTTTTCTACTTTTTCAAATATCTTGATTTCAATTACAACACAGACTACAAAATGTACAGTGCTCACTTTAAATTTATTTTTGATTACAAGTATTTGCACTGTAAAAAAACAAAAGAAATTTCCAATTTACCTCATACAAGTACTGTAGTGATATCTCTTTATCATGAAAGTTGAACTTACAAATGTAGAATTATGTAAAAAAAAACAACCCTGCATTCAAAAATAAAACAATGTAAAATTTTAGACCCTGCAAGTCCACTCAGTTCTACTTCTTGTTCAGCTAATTGCTCAGACAAACAAGTTTGTTTGTTTACATTTTCAGGAGATAATGCTGCCTACTTCTTGTTTACAGTGTCACCTGAAAGTGAGAACAGGCGTTCTCATGGTACTGTTGCAGGCGATATTGCAAGATATTTACGTGCCAGATGCGCTAAAGATTCATATGTCCCTTGATGCTTCAACCACCATTCCACGGGACATGCGTCCATACTGATGACAGGTTCTGCTCAATAACAATCCAAAGCAAAGCGAACCGACGCATGTTCATTTTCATTATCTGAGTCAGATGCCACCAACAGAAGGTTGGGTTTTTTTTTTTGGTAGTTCAGGTTCAGTAGTTTCAGTATTGAAGTGTTGTTCTTTTAAAACTTCTGAAAGCATTCTCCACACCTCGTCCCTCTCAGATTTCGGAAGGCACTTCAGATTCTTAAACCTTGATTCGAGTGCTGTAGCTATTTTTAGAAATCTCACATTGGTACCTTCTTTGTGTTTTGTGAAATCTGCGGTGAAAGTGTTCTTAAAATGAACAACATGTGTTGGGTCATCATCTGAGACTGCTATAAAATGAAATATATGGCAGAATGTGGGTAAAACAGAGCAGGGACATACAATTCTCCCCCAAGGAGTTCAGTCACAAATTTAATTAACGCATTATTTTTTTAATAAGTATCATCAGCATGGAAGCATGTCCTCTGGAATGGTGGCTGAATCAGGAAGGGGCATTAGAATGTTTAGCATATCTGGCACTTAAATACCTTGCAATGCTGGCTACAAAAGTGCCATTCAAATGCCTGTTCTCGCTTTCTGGAGATGTTGTAAGTAAGAAGAGGGCAGTATTATCTCCTGTAAATGTAAACAAACTTGTTTGAGCGACTGGCTGAACAAGAAGTAAGACTAAGTGCACTTATAGGCATTGATGCTTTATATTGTTTTGTTTTTCAGTGCAGTTATGTAACAACAAAAAAATCTACATTTGTAAGTTGCACTTTCACGACAAAGAGATTGCACTACAGAACTTGTATAAGGTGAATTGAAAAATACTCTTTCTTTTGTTTATCATTTTTACAGAGCAAATATTTGTAATCGAAAAGAATATACACTTTGATTTCAATTGCAACACAGAATACAATATATATGAAAATGTAGAAAAGCCTTCAAAATATTTAATAACTTTTCATTGGTATTCTATTGTTTAACCGTGCGATTAAAACTATGATTAATGGTGATTCATTTTTTAGAGTTAATCGCATGAGTTAACTGGATTAATCGACAGCCCTAGTTATAATAGATTTATATTAAAGTATTTTGGCTGTAATGCAAGGGACCTACAGGCCACATCCTATACGTTGAGCTAAGGCAAAGTTATCATATATATGTCTGGGATCTTTCACCTAAATAAATAGTGATGAGTTAAAGTTAAAGCACAAGGTCCATGTATGGCTTGACCTTTAACACAGATAGATAAATTCATACCTTTTACAGGGCCGGATTAACCTTTTGTGGGCCCGGTGCCCAACATTAGTGGCCCCCGTGGGCGCAATGGGGCATGGCATCGGGGGCTGGAAGGGGTCAGTCCCCAGCCCAGCACGTGGGAACTGTTTACAAACCAGCAGCCGCCAGATGCACACTGGGCCGCCTGGCTCTGCACTGCCAGGGCGCCCCCCCCCCCCGCCCCCCATAGGGTTGCCAGGTGTCTGTTTTTTTACCAGACCACCTGGTCGAAAAGGGACACTGGCGGCTCTGATCAGCACAGCTAATCGGGCCGTTAAAAGTCCGGTTGGTGCGGGGCTGGCAGGCTCCCTACCCAGCTCCGTGCAGTTCCTGGGAAGCGGCCGGCATGTCCCTCCGGCTCCTAGGCGTAGGGGCGGCCACAGGGGCTCTGCTCGCTGTCCCCGCCCCGAGCGCTGGCTCCGCAGCTCCAATTGGCCGGGAACTGTGGCCAATGGGAGCTGTAGGGGTGACGCCTGCAGACGGGGGCAGCATGCCGAGCCCCCTGGCCGCCTAGGAACCAGATGGACATGACGTCGCTTCCTGGGAGCTGCCTGAGATAAAAGTTGTTCAGAGCCTGCACTCCTTGCCCTGGGCCCCCTCCCGTACCCAAACTCCTTCCTGCAGCCCGCACCCCCTCCCACACCCCAACTCCCTGCCCCAGCCTGGATCCCCCTCCTGCATCCCAAACCCCTCATCTACAGCCCCACCCCAGAGCCCGCACTCCCAGCCGGATCCCTCACCCCCTCCTGCACCCTGACCCCCTGAACCCCTCATTTCTGGCCCCATTCCGGAGCCTGCACCCCCAGCCCAGAGCCCGTATCCCCACCCACCCCCCAACCCCCTGTCTCAGACCGGACCCCCCCCAACACTCCAAACACCTCGGCCCCACCCCTATGCCCAGCACCCCCCTACCCAGAGACCTTCCCCATGCACCCCCATAACAACTGCATGGTGCCCTGCATACCAACACCCTCACCCAGCACCCCCCTGCCAACAGATCCTCCCACTGACCAGCACCACCCCACATCCCTGTGCCTAGTGCCCCAAAACACACAAATCTCTCCTGCCCCCCACTTCCTCACTGCCCAGCACTCCCCCACAGAACCCCCAGAGACCCTCTGCCACGCCCCCTGCCCCCACTCACTGGCCCTGCTGGGAGGTGACTGTGTCCACCGGGCTAAGCTGGCAACGTGGCTGGGGACAGTCCCGGGGCGGGTATTGATCTGGCCCCTTGGGAACAGCACAATCAGCCAGGCGGGAGTGGGGCCTGCCCTAGCCAGGCTCCCTCAGGACCCATTTGCCTGGCAGGGCCCGGCTGAGCCTCCCGTGTTGTCCCTGTCCCCGCACTGGCTGAGACCAGCCCGGCCTCTGCACCAGTCCCAGGTGGCTCAGCCCTGGGGAGGAAGGCGGGGCCCCATAGGTAGTGGGCAGCAGAGACTGCTCGGAGCTATGCTGGGGAGTGGGACAGACCCCTGGGATGCAACCCCCCAAGAGTCCGCCTGGCTTGGCTGTACCCACCGGCCCCGTGGCCAGCAGCCATGCCCAGCTCGCATGGTGGAGCCCGGCTGTTGAGCGGCGAGTCCCCTACAAGTGTGCTGGGAGCAGCTGGTGAGGAACTCACAAGGCCTGGGCTCTGTGGGCGAGGGGTCAGACCCAGCTATGTCCGTAATGGGCCCCTTCCCAGTGTGGGCATGGTGCCATTGTAAACCCAGTATTGCCCTTTTAAACTTAACAGGCACACCACAAGGAAAGAACTGAAATAACCGGGTAGGACAAAAATAACAGATGTGAGAATGATCTAATGTCATTAATATGTACAAACACACTTTGTGGGTGAGGAAACCAAGTTTGGACATAAAAGGAGGGCCTGAGTGCTCAAGCTCTTTAAGAGGGGTGACCCACCATGCGAAGGAAGCTTCTGAGCTTCAAAGTTCCAGTTTTCCTAAGCTTTTGAGTTCCAAAGCTACTAAGTTTCTAAGCTTTAGGGTTTCTAAGCTTTGAGCTTCAAGTTTCAGGCTTCTTTGTTTATTAGTCTGTTAGTTCTTAATTGTAAGTTTTAAGTCAGTTAGTTAAGTAAAACTCTAAGTTAGCTTTGATAGCTCTTTAGCTTCTCCTGAGCTCTGCACTTCCCACTCAGGAATTGAGGAACCTGGACCTGTATTGTTTTGGCATCCCAGAAGCTCGGCCGGTCCTTTCTCTCTTATCACCGTGTCATCAAGGAAGGGTGTGAGTATATTAATCAAAGCTTTATAGTATATAATATCACATGTATCTAATCTAGAACAATATTGCTGCATTTATAAATTATTTTACCATTTGATTACTATTTGATTATAATTCCATTTATCTCAATAAAAGTCTTTAAGGCTATATTTGCCTTAGTGTGAGCATCCTGTCATACCCCCGAGGGTCCTTTGCAAACTCTGTGTAGCCTGATTCTAGGACAAGAACCTTATTATCTTTTGATCAGATTAATTGGCGAGTCTATGACCCATACTATCCAAATTAAGAATATTAACCTCCTAAAATCAGGCAACAATAGAGGCCTGTGAGGGCCCCACTCTGGGCCTTAAGGGGTTGTTGACTAATATATGCTGACTAGCATATAAATATATATCATATTAATAATAGGTATTAGCCTCACAATATGTATATTACTATGCATTAAGAACCAGTAACATTAAGCACAAATATTGTACCATAATCCTATTCACTTATGCTAAGTATCCCATAACACCTTGCATTTGCTGAAGTGAACATTTGGCATAAGCAGATAGGAAACGTGTCAAAATCAAGATACATTTGTTCTCTGTCTTAGTACAAGCTAGGGAAGTATCTTCACGGGTCAGTACCTGGAATGCTAGTATCCAAAACAAAGACAACCAAGGAACAGAACAACAAGTTAGGGAACTGGAACAAACTGATGGGCTGGATTTTAGTGACATATAATGAGATGTGTAACTTGTAAATTCATATAAATACCAACTGAAATGTGTAACGTGGGGAGCACACCTTCTGTGTAAAGTGCATGTAATATGGTTGCACAGAACTGCTCTTTGGAGACTGGTATTGGATAGAACTTTTATCCTGTACTATAATAATAAACCTGACTGACATTGGTAATTTGGTCTCTTGAGTATATTTCATAATGGACCAAAGTGTGGTCAAGCAGTTGGCTATACAATTTATCAGCTATGTTAGTAAGAGCCTGTGGGCTCAGTCAGCCTTACTCTGCTACTCTTCCAGCATCAGACCTGGAGGGAGGAGTTAAAAGGGCTGAACAGTGGTGCAACAGGGAGCCCAAGGCAGTTGGGAATGAAAGCATCAGGCAGTGAGTCAGCCCAGGATTCTGTGCCCTGGTGGGTTTTTTAAGGTTTGTATAGCAGTGGTTCTTAACCAGGGTATATACGGATCCCAGGGGGTCCATAGAGGTCTTCCAGGGGGTACATCAACTCATCTAGATATTTGCCTAGTTTTACAACAGGCTACGTAAAAAGCACAAACGAAGTCAGTATAAACTAAAATTTCATACAATGACTTGTTTATACTGTTCTATATACTATACACTGAAATGTAAGTAGAACATTTATATTCCAGTTGATTTATTTTGTAATATATGGTAAAAATGAGAGAGTACGCAATATTTCAGTAATCATGTGCTGTGACACTTTTGTATTTCTAGGTCTGATTTTGTAAGCAAGTAGTTTTTAAATGAGGCAAAACTTGGGGGTATGCAAGACAAATCAGACGCCTGAAAGGGGTATAGTAGTCTGGAAAGGTTAGAGTCACTGTTGTATATTACTAACCTTCCTTAGCCACATACATCTTAATGGTAAAGTGCTGCTCTCTGATCTGCATATCCAATCTCCTGACTCCCATGTCACATCCATGCACAGAATGTGCACGGGCAAGGAGAGCTGAACTCTGCTGTGTGCATCTGAGAGTAGAATTTTGCCCTAAGGATTTTTGTCAATACACGGAGGTTACTTTACTTCTCTCAGACCATCTGTCAAGTCCAGCTGTTCAGAAAGTGCTGAGAATATATGGTAAAAACAAACATGTGGGTGGGGAAAAGGGCACAGGGACTTGGTGCACTCGTATTTCAGTGATGTACATCCATTAGTGGTCAATCCCACATCTGCCAAGTGTCCTGAGATCTGTGTTGGAGGAAAATGTGCTATCTCTGAGACTGTCCTTCAGGGGTGTCACTAACAGATTGTGCCATTGCAGCTCCCCCTTCATCGGCTTTCTTCCCATTTCACCAACACTTTCTTGCACTCAACCAGCTCCATGGCTGTTTGAGCGCTTCCTTCCAAGTAGTTTTTTTTTCCTTTCTGTTTTCGGCTTGTAACCTGTCATCTTCAGGTTTCAAATGCATCTAGAATTTTTTGTCCGTTTATGTGGTGGCTCCTATACAGCACCTCACCTGCTAGTGCAAACGAGTCAGTAGGATATTTGAGGCTTTGAAGCCATCAGGCTGCAAACAGCTACACTATTTTGGAGGGAAATGCAGACAAGTAGGCAGTAAAATGAAGGAAGAAAACCCAGTTGAAGAAGAGGTGCCTGAAGGGGACCTGGTTTTCTTTGAGTGCTCCTTTAGCACCTCGATTATCCAATGGCCCCACTGACTGTTTGGCAGACTTCCGGCTTCTGATGAAGTGCATCCGATGCATCCGATGAAGTGGGTTCTAACCCACGAAAGCTTATGCTGAAATAAATTTGTTAGTCTCTAAGGTGCCACAAGTATTTCTTTCTTTCTTATTTTCTTTCTTCTTCCTGCTTCTGATGTACTTAACACTTTTTTGCTATTAGTTTTTGTGTCCTTAGCTAGTTGCTCTTCAAATTCTTTTTTGGCCTACCTTATTATATTTTTACACATGACTTGCCAGAGCAGGGATTTCTGCTCTTTCTCCCCTCCCCTGCTAACTAGGATTTGACTTCCAATTTTTAAAGGATGCCTTTTTGCTTCTGAGACACATGGCTAGAAAGGGTTAAACATACTGCAAAATAAAAAGCCCTCAAAAGACATATCGGGAGATAATGTTTGTGTTTTTGTGTATTTACATATGTATGAGTAGGGTCCACAATCTAATCATCAGCCCGTCTATGCTATATTCTGATAATTCAGAGGTCAAAAGAAGATCCTTGCATTTAAATGAATTGTAAACATGTGCTATCTCGGTATTCATCTCTCTTTGAAATGTATTGTGAATGGTGGAGGAACAAGTGTGACATTCTATACCTCGGGGGAGCGTACTGTAACGCCCATATTCCTCATTTTCATATAATCGTGATCTTACATATAAAGCATGCCTTGTAAGGTATTAGGGGAAAGGTTATGATATGCGGAAAGTCATTTATCTATCCATATATGTGTATCATTAATGCATACGAAGTTAAGAGAATTGAGTTGTATGGTGGTCACTAAAACATGCTGTAAATTGGGGAATCAGCCAGATATTAGCTCCCCAGAGGCAACAGCAAGGAAAGTAACCAACGTCCTGGCGGGGTGTCAAACAACCCATCAACAGCCATTGTCCAGCAAGGGAGCTACAATGCGATAACTCACCTGAATGAGGCCACACCAGGGGAATTGCTCAACCTTGCTTGGAGAGACTCAGCAATGCCCCCAGACATGCCTGGACTTGTGCTCCCCAAGCACATAGACTTAGGTTATAAAACAGACAAAGTGGATGCATACTGGGCCCGTCTCCTGCCTCCAACTTCACTGCAAGCAACCAAGATACTGAGAAGAAAAGACTCCAACAGAGGCGATTGGCTCAGGTTTAAGGAACAAACCAGTATATTAAGGACTGCAATATCCAGGGGGGTGAGAAAAACTGCTTAATCTAGATGTTGCCCAATCTAATAGGGTTGACAGTTTAGACTGCGTGCTTATATTTTCTTTTGGTAATTGCTCTGACTTTTTGCCTATCACTTAAAAATCTACCTTTTATAATCAATACATTTGTTTAATTGTTTATCTTTACCAGTGAGTTTGTATGACATGTGGGACAAATCTGCTCAGGTTTGCAAAGGCTGGTGTATATCCACTTTCCATGTTGAAGTGGTGAAACAATTAATAAATTTGCACTGCCCATCTTGAGCAGTGCAAGACGGTATATTCCTGGGGCACAGTGCTGGGAACTGGTGGGATTTGGCTGGTGCCTTTCTCTATGTGATTGATGAGTGGCTTTGGGAGCATTCATGCAGTCTAGCTGGGTGTGGAGAGCCACATGCTGTTGTGCTGAGTGATCACAGCTCCTGGAGGGATTTCTGCTGGTCACTAGCAAGGCATTGTGAGAGACAGCCCAGGCTGGGGAGAGTTCAGAGGGCACAGTCTCAGGCTGCACCCCGGGGGATTCCACCACAACAAGCAAATTGTCTTATGTTAATTCTATAGCTAAGTACAGGTGACGGACCTCCTTCAAAGTCATGGTACTTACCTTTTGAACTCTCAACTTGTCAAAAGACATGAAATTGTATAAAAGATCCTTGTGTCCTGATTCTGTCATCTCAGATCTGCTTAGGCTTCATCAGGGGACGTTTGAGTCGCAAGACTGAGGTCCCAGTTATGCTGGTATGCCCTGAATATGATATTTGGACATTGGACTATAACCTATGAACTATTTCTGAAAGAACTCTTTACAACTACAAAGCTCACCATCTCTGCTATGAATCTGAACCTCAGTGAATCAAACTCATGTCTGTATGTATAGTGATCTTTTATCCATACTCTCACTCTTTTGTTTTTTACTAAAGTTTAGTTTAGTTAATAAGAATTGGCTGTAGCGTGTATTTGGGTAAGATCTGAAACATTCATTAACCTGGGAGGTAATGTGTCCGATCCTTTGGGATTGGTCGAACCTTCTCTTTTCTATGATGAAATAAGATTTACAGAAATGTTCATCATATTTGATGTGGGTACTTGGATAGAGGCCTGAGGCTGGATCACTTTAAGTGAACTGTGTTGTTTGGACTTCTGAGTAACCAGTAAGGTAATAAAGAAGCTGTTTTATGCTGGCTTGGAAAATCTAAGTATTGGAATATCCACCTGCTTTTTGGGAGTGTCTGCCACATTCTTTGCAGTTCACTCTAATTGAGTGACCACAGCTGGCTCCCCATTAGGACCCCAGTCACAGCTTCTAACTTTTTAAAAAGTCTCTTTTACTCTGTTTAACCCAGGTGGCATTTTTGGTCCTCTTAATGTTTTTTTGATTTGATGTATACATGTAGTTTGAGCCTCTGTTATAGTGTTTTAAATACTCTCCATGCACTTTGCAGGTATTTCACCTTTGTGACTGTTCCTTTTAATTAGCTTCCTCATTTCAGTGTAGTTCCCCTTTGAAGTTAAAGGCTACTGTGATGGGTTTCTTTGGCATTTTTCCCTCATAAGAATGTTAAATCTAATTACAATATGGTCGCTATTACTGTGCAGTTTAGCTATCTTCAGCTCTTGGACCAGATCCTATGTTCCGCTTAGGACTAAATAAAGAATTGCCCCCCCTTATGGGTTTCAGGACAAGCTGCTCCAAGAAGCAGTCATTAATGGTGTGTAGAAATTTTATTCTGCATCCCATCCTGAGGTGACATGTGTCCAGTCAATATGAGGATAGTTGAAATTCCCCATTATTAAAGCATTTTCTGCCTTTTAACCTCTTGTAATCTCTTTGAGCATTTCACAATCACTGCCATAGTCCTGGTGATGTGGTTGGGAGTATATTCCCCCTGCTGTACTGTTTTTGTTCCAGCATGGAATTGCTATCCATGGAGATTCTATCATACAGTTTGTTTCATTTAAGGTTTTTACTTTATTTGACTCTATGGTTTCTTTCACATATAGTGCCACTCCCCCACCAGTACATCCTACTCTGACATTCCTATATATTTTGTATCCTGGTGTTACCGCATCCCCTCGATTATCATCATTCCACAATACCTATCCTCATTTAACTCCAGGCACTCTAGTTTACCCATCTTAGTATTTAGCCTTCTAGCATTTCTATACAAGCACTTGTATGTTTTGTCAATATTCAGTTAGTTACCTACATGTGTTAGGTTTAAATGGGACTCTTTTACCTTTGACTTCCTCACTAGCTCCTCCACAGAGCATTGCCCCATGAATATGGTCTGTCTGAGCACCCTGAGAGAAAGGCAGGCCACTAGGCCAGACGAAAGACAATTACCTCAAGACACTTTCTGGTGGTTAACCAGAGGACAGAGCCTGACTGCAGCTTGCCCAAGGCCACTTGAAGGAAGAGAGGCTGGTGGCTCATTTGGGACTTGTTTCTTTTCTTCCCTGCCTTCACCTTTCTGTTTTTGTTTCCTCTGAACCCGAATGGAGTAAGCTTGAGGAACTCAGCCAGAGCTCAGAGTTCTCATCCGATGGACAGAGAGGCTAACCACCCCAACGTGGATGATGAGATTCTGCCCTTCAGAGAGTATATTACCCCATCTATCCCATGGAGGTGCTGGGTCCTTGACAAGGGCAGAAAGGATCGCCTTCTGGTTAAGGCAAAGGAGCAGGAGATGGAACTGGGCTGAGTTTGTGGCATCTGTAAAGTAGGGATGAGAATAAGGGTGGATGTGGAGGTGGTTGCAAAGCTAAATTAAAGGGATGTTTGCAGAGAGCTGAGATCAGAGGCACAGAGCTATGTAAGTGCAAAGCACTATAAATAAAAACAGCCACTGACTATACAAATCCAGCACAGATTCTCACAAAACTCCAGTACTGTTTGCATGGCCTGTGGCTATTGCCTCTGCCTGCCAGACCAGCACTTCCAGCTTCACTTTCTCTTCCTGGCCTTAAGTGGGAGGCAGAGAGAGAGCATCCTATACACCTTTGATATCTTGCTGTGACAATCTGAATGATTTGAGCTGTCATAAACAATTCCAAGGGAGCTTTCAAAGATGCCACTGAATGGCACACAGCAAATCCCCTACAATGGAGAGGCTTTAGAAGCAGCCTTAAAGTGAATCCAAACGGAGGGACCCTGCCTTGTTCTCTAGGAGCCTTGCGAAACCAGGACAATCTGTGGGGGGGCATCAGCATCGCCTGCAGCTGCGGATGGGGGGTTCAGATTACTTCTGGCCAAGCTGTAAGCATGCTGCCACTAAATCCTGCCTCTCAAAGCACCTCCTCAGAGGAGCAGTTTTGTTGCCTTTGCAATGCAGCAGATGGAAAGAAGCATCAACCCCATGTCCTGGGGGAAATGGAAGTACAGATACCTGGGGATCCCCTTACAGAAGTTGTACCCACGGCCCACCCCTTCCCCTACCCCAGTGGTGTCTCCACTCTGCTGCAGCTCCCTCTCAGCCAGCCCTAGAGAGCTCCCCCCATCCCTCCCTGCAGCGCCCACTCTGCCGGCCCTAGAGAGCTCCCCCCATCCCTCCCTGCAGCTCCCACTCTGCCAGCCCTAGAGAGCTCCCCCCATCCCTCCCTGCAGGGCCCACTCTGCCAGCCCTAGAGAGCTCCCCCCATCCCTCCCTGCAGCGCCCTCTCAGCCAGCCCTAGAGAGCTCCCCCCATCCCTCCCTGCAGCGCCCACTCTGCCAGCCCTAGAGAGCTCCCCCCATCCCTCCCTGCAGCGCCCACTCTGCCAGCCCTAGAGAGCTCCCCCCATCCCGCCCTGCAGCGCCCACTCTGCCAGCCCTAGAGAGCTCCCCCCATCCCGCCCTGCAGCGCCCACTCTGCCAGCCCTAGAGAGCTCCCCCCATCCCTCCCTGCAGCGCCCACTCTGCCAGCCCTAGAGAGCTCCCCCCATCCCGCCCTGCAGCTCCCACTCTGCCAGCCCTAGAGAGCTCCCCCATCCCTCCCTGCAGCGCCCACTCTGCCAGCCCTAGAGAGCTCCCCCCATCCCGCCCTGCAGCTCCCACTCTGCCAGCCCTAGAGAGCTCCCCCCATCCCTCCCTGCAGCTCCCACTCTGCCAGCCCTAGAGAGCTCCCCCCATCCCGCCCTGCAGCGCCCACTCTGCCAGCCCTAGAGAGCTCCCCCCATCCCGCCCAGCAGCTCCCACTCTGCCAGCCCTAGAGAGCTCCCCCATCCCTCCCTGCAGCTCCCACTCTGCCAGCCCTAGAGGCAGTGTGTAATTTGCAATGAAAAAGGTGGGGCAGCTCAAGCAACTTTTTACTGTCCCTATACCTGATGCGGCACGCCCGGAGGTGCTGGGGCTAGGAACTGCCCAGCCTAGAGGTGCTGGGGCTCCGCCCTGGCACAAATGAAGCCCTGCCTAAGGGCTCCCCCGCTGCCTGCCTTAGAGGGGTCCCCCCCACCCCGGCATCTCCAGCTCCCCTTGCTTGGCTTCTCCCCCTTTCCGTGCAGAGCCCCGCGGCCGGGCCGGGAGGGGAAGACATAGGCAGGAGGAGAAAGCGCCCACGTGCGAGGGGCCCACCCCGGCTGGGCGGGCGATGGCTCCGGGCAGTGGGTTATCTAAGGCGAGGCGGTGCCCAAGCCGCGGCCGTGCGGGAGAGGAGGAGCCAGCCCGGGAGACCCCACCTCCGCCGAGGTGACAGGCGAGGCCGGGTGCGGAGGGCGCCGCGCCTCATGTCCAGACGGCGCCGTGCGCGCAGCGAGCCGGCATGCGGGATTACGACGAGCTGATCTCCTTCCTGGGCGAGTGGGGCCCCTTCCAGCGCCTCATCTTCTTCCTGCTCAGCGCCAGCATCGTCCCCAATGGCTTCAACGGCATGTCCGCCGTCTTCCTGGCCGGCGCCCCCGAGCACCGCTGCCGGGTGCCCGCCAGCGCCAACCTGAGCCGCGAGTGGCTCAACGCCAGCATCCCCCGCGAGGTGCGGGGCGGCCGGGAGGGGCCCAGCAGGTGCCGCCGCTACCGCCTGGAGTCGCTGGCCAATTTCTCCGCGCTGGGGCTGCAGCCCGGCCGGGATGTGGACCTGAGCCGGCTGGAGCAGGAGAAGTGCCTGGACGGCTGGGAGTACAGCCGGGAGCTCTACCTCTCCACCATCGTCACCGAGGTGCGCCCGGCCGGGCGGGGATGCGGCTGCGGGAGCAGGGGACGCGGGGTGGGCGGCGCTGTGCCCGGGTTGTGTAACGCGCTTTCCTGCGGCAGCTGATGAGCCGCTGCATCTGCTCTCCTGCCCCGCCGCCCTTTCCGGCCGGGTCCCTCCCGGGCGGGCTCGGCCGGTGCGCGCTTTCATCCCCGCCGTTTAGCTCTGCCGCCGGCCGGCAGTACAACGGGCTTTTTCAGCATCCACCGGGTTGCGCCTCCGCCTCGCAGCGCCATTGTCTTCAGCGGCGAATTTAAAAGCTGGCGCAAGCGATCTCCTGCGCTTCCACGCGGCCTCGGACACGTGCAGGCACTGGGTGTGTTTGTGTGTGTGTGGGGAGAGCAGCGCGCGCGCAAACACACACACACACACACAGAGACACGCAGCAGCAGCACTATAAAGCAACAGAAGTCACGCCAGGGGAGTTGCTAGGGGGCGGCACGGTGATCCGTAGCGTGCAAACTGCAGCTAACTTCCTTCCTTCCCCATCCCCAGACCGGCACTGTCCTGATTTGTGGTCCGTAGTCAATGCTCGTTGTTGTTGTTTGACATTTTAATTCCTTTTATTTCAATTAAAATGCGCGCCCTAGAGTTTTGTGCTGCAGCAGAAGGAGCGCGAGCCGTGTTGTGTAGAATCGTAGCGCTTCAGTAGTTAAAGGTGTCATTCAAGGGGTGTTTTCATTAAAAAAATGGTTTCTTCTTCCTCCCCGGGATTTTATAACTTGGTCCCAGAATATTAGTTTGGAGCTAAAATTTGGCTTTATGGGATTATAGTCTAGAGTAAAGCCAGACATAATGGTTTTAAATTACCCAAACACACACTGTTTTGAAGATCCCATCAGGACTTGGTTTGGAATAAAACATAATAATAATCTTGACGCCACAAGCAATTGTTTCTTGGAACAGGCGATTCTGGAGGCTTCTTTGGATTATTCAGTCCCACTATTAGTCCAGAGTGAAACGCTGTGAAAGCATTTTAATTGTCCTCTTTCCCTTCCTCCACCCACTTTATTCTGGCAGCCTAGCAAGTGTTTTCATTTCTTGATATTATTGGTTGTGTTGTTATTCAGATCACCCCTTTCACTGCCTTAAACTTCAGCAGATACAACAGAAATCTAGAGTGAAATCCTGTTCCCATTGAAGTCAATGCTACTTTTGCTAATTACTTCAGTAGGGCCAGGATTTCATTTCATTGTTCACTGAACACTATGACCCATAAACAAGTCTTACGACATTGGTTCTTGAGAAACCTTATGAAACCCACAGAATAAATGGATATTTTTCCTATGTATTGTCATAAATTGTTTTTAATGGAATACAAAAAGCAGCTAGCAACGGAATATTCTGAGCTGCTAGTGTAGATGAAAGAAGTTTATGTTGGCTCTCATGTTTTAACCCACTTTAGCAGACTATACTTTGGAGCTACCATGATATGAGGATGAGACAGAGTGGGCTATGGAGAGTCATGCTAGTAGGTGTTGTAGGTGCTTAAAGAAATCTGTCAACTTGAAAATCAGACATGCCTCACAAATTCATACCCATTATGTTTATGAATAAGATCCAGTTTTGAATCTGACTCCATGGAGGCAGACTTAATGTGGCCACATGGTGCCCCTTTTATTTCTATATGGCTTTACATGGACACAGGATTGCCCACGCACAGTCAGTTGCAGGGTAGAAAATTATTTATTTTTCCCCAATCTGATTACTTGTGCATCTAATAGCACTTTAGCTGGTGTGAATCTGGCTGCGTATAGTCCAGGGGTCTCAGGCCCGCGGGCTGCATTTCCTGCAGCCCGCCATAGGCGCCGACTCCACTAGCAGCCAAGCTCCAAACATTACTGAAGTATCAGAGGGGTAGCCATGTTAGTCTGGATCTGTAGAAGCGACAAAGGGTCCTGTGGCACCTCTGTTAAACATTACTGAGTATTCATATTTTATTAAAACCCCTTTGCATTACAGTTTTTAAAAAGTTAATACATTGACTTTTAATATAATACTATATTACTCTTCATTTTTTCATTTTTGACTATACTTTTGTATCACTGTATGAAAAGTTTTCAGTGATGCAGCCCTCGGGCCAATTTACTAGTTCTCATGTGGCCCTTGTGGTGATTTGAGTTTGAGATCCCTGGTATAGTCAATATGATGTCCCTTTAAAGTTGTAGCGTCTGGTGTTCCTAAGTTGCTCTGTGTTGCTAGTCTCTGTGTTGTCTTAGTTTACTTGTTATCTGTCTCTGGCTTCATCCCCATATCCATGTTGACATGCTCTCTCGGGGTTCAAAAGGTTTGGCACTGATACAGGAAGGCTTTAAAGAATTTTATTTGGCATTGGTTTACAGTAATTGTCCGGAAGCCTTTGTCTTTCCTGACCTGACTTGATGGCCAGTTCTGAGTCTAGCTGACTCAAAGTCAAAATCTTTATTTGGGCACTATATAGTGTTACAGTTCATTTCAAAATATTTAGTTATGGGAAACCAACAGAAGAGTGTTTTTAAATTGGATTTGCCCCTCCCCTTTTCCTCTTTAAAACGTAAAAAGAGGAACTCAAAGAGGTTTTTTGAAGGCTTTTTCTGATTGTCTTCTGTGTTTAGAAATTACAAGAATTTGAAGTTTGGTCTTCATTGCCTTTGCTGAAGGAGGTTTTGGGGGTCTCTGCTGTGATTGTGAGCTCACATGGCTTAACTGAGAAGGCTCTGTGCCAAATATGTGGCAAAAACTCTTTCTCCATAATGTCTGTTAGACTAAATAGGTATGTGACGAACTAGGACTGTTGTTAATGTTTTCCCTGAGTACTGTGTGGGTGCCTCGGTTTCCCTGTGTAGTGCTTGAGTATCTAGGTGGTGGGACAAGGGTGCATGAGTGTTACAGAGCCCTAGGGCAGGGGCCTGGACACAGAGAATGGCCCCGGCCCCTCCCCTGCAAAGGTGAGAGCTGAAGGTGTTGGAACAAAGGGATCAGGTGACCTCCTGGCCCGGGAAGCAGACAAAGGAGAGAGGAGGGGCTGGACAGTTGGAGTTGGGAACTGGCCGGAGAGGAGGGGATAGGGGCAGACAGGGTCTGGCCTCCCTGGCCCTGTTTGGAGCTGTGGGGTGAAATGCAGGGAGCCCCAGGCTGGGGTCTAAGCTCCCTGCCCCCTGGAAGGGCCCGACTGAGGGGTCCTGGTTGTACTGACAAGCTCTGGTTGGACTGTGTTCCTGGCATCTCTAATAAACCTTCTGTTCTACTGGCTGGCTGAGACTCCCAGTGAATCCGGGGAAGAGGGGTGCAGGCACTGACTCCCCCACACTCCGTGACAAGGTGTTAACAGAGAAACCAGTAAGCCATTAGCTGTAGTGTTACAACAGCACCCAGAAGACCAAAACAGATTGGGCTCCTACTTGGATTGGCACTGTACCAATGCATAAGTGAACGGGCTGACTAAAATCCCTTCCTCTGTTAAATGCTCAGCTTTCATTCTCTTGATTGTGATGTTGTAATTTCACTAGTCATCTGGGCCGAGATCCTCAGGTATTTAAGCACCTAGCTCCTATTGAAATCAATGGGAATTACACACTTAAATACCTTTTGAGGAGCTGGGCCCTAATTGCAATAATCCTTCAGGCTAGATGAGACCTGCATTTCCAGTGTGTGGGTTGTTTTTTAAAGCAAAACGTTTTTATTTTGGGGGGGCGGGGGGAAGGGGGGGAAAAAGGACACAAGTCTAATTCTTTTCCTTTGCAGGTCAGCTATGAAAGGGCACTTGCCATCTTGGTAGACCTTCAGACTGACTTAAATCAATCATTAATTCCCATTCTCAAGTATACAGTATGTGTAGTTATCTTTAAACATTGTTTGTGTAAAAGCTTAGTACCTGAATGAACCAGACAGACTTTGGTTGTTTTGGTGTGGGCAGTGACAACTTCTGGAAGGAGAGCCACTTGATCAGTCCCCCTGTCCTGCATCAAGGGTTAGTCAGCACCACATAAATCTATCGTCTGTCACTTTGTAGTGAAAACCTTTTCTGCGTGGAGAATGCTAACTGGCGTTTGTGGTCACTGGATTAACACTTCCTGCCAGTATCTTGTAGTATAGTTTACCAGGAAAATCACTTGAAGTGCTGGCAATGCTGAAGCAGTCTTCCTCTTATTTAGGACAGGAGGAGCACTGTAATGAGAGCCAGTCTCCTTGCAGTGCCAGGCACCCATCCACTTCCCCTCAGCTTGTTAGTTTTCAACTTGCATGTCAGCATTGGGTTAGAAAGAACACTGAAATGACAGGAAATCTGGCATCAAAGCATTCTCAGTTCTGTGAGCATCATTACAAAAAAGGTTATTTGTTTATCATCTAGTGGGAGTGCTGCTAGTGTCACATAGGTATTTATTTAGGGTTTCCAGGTGTCCTGAGACAATGGTAAAGGATAGTCACTCTCTCTAACACTGAACAAGGAACTTTATTAAACGGTAAGAAAGCAGTTTTCTCCCTAAAGCTACTTAGAGTGTCTCTCCGCTTTTCTCAGCCTCCTTCTTATTAGCTTCCTGTTACCAAGTTAAAGAAACAGTATGCACATCTTCATACCCATTAGTGGTGGTGTTAATGTTGGAGTCTTACTACTTCAAAATGTGATTGACTTCAGCATCAGCAATGGTCCTTTCTGCTAACTGGAGGGATGGAGAATATTGCACTTGCTAATTTGAGCCAATATGCTTTTTCTGTTCAGACTAGTATTAGAGGGGGAAAAAACCCCA
This sequence comes from Macrochelys suwanniensis, assembly GCA_033296515.1. Classification (NCBI taxonomy): domain Eukaryota; kingdom Metazoa; phylum Chordata; order Testudines; family Chelydridae; genus Macrochelys; species Macrochelys suwanniensis. The sequence goes on along the minus strand of CM065782.1, from coordinate 93,764,540 downwards.
CCCTTAGAATTTACACTGCAAGAATTGTCTAGTTGATACTACACTTATATTTGCTTTGACGAATCAGAGTAGAGTGGGTGCAAGAAAGGTTTTACAAGTTTTCTTTACAAGCTTTTTGGACATATAGTTCAATTTATTTGTGAAAGTCTGTTTGTTCCTTTGGCTGCCTTTTAATATTGAAAAGCTTCAGACTTTGTTTGCCGTGATCCAGTTTATCAACTAATGGCAAGTTCCAAATCTGCTATTGGAAGTGGAGAACTACAGTGTTAGTCTAGCAGGAGAGAAGTTGCACTACTATCCCTAGGCTAAGAAGTTGCCAGATGACAGTACCATAGAGTCTAATGCAGCATAGTGATTCAGATAATATAGTCGTATAGCAATGTAGGGGAGAGGGAGGACGGGGTGCTACTGGGATATAGGGACATGAAAGCAATTCTGTGTGAGATATAGTAAGTATGCTTCTGAGCTGTATATATTGTACAGTGAAAAATCAATTCCATGAATGTAATGAGATACACAACATTAATTCAGATAAATAGAGCTGCTGCTAGGCAATGAAATCGAAGCTCCTGTACGTTAATAATAAACACCAGTTCAGTGAGGTTCAGTTAACTGAAGTCACTTTGTAATTTAATCATATAATATGGATGCTATTAAATTTTGGCATTCAGTTATAAATTTTTTTCATTAAAAAAAAAAGGCTCACCAAACCCTGGATATCAGACTAGCCATAACTGAAAATTTAAACTAAAATCTTAATTAATTTTTATTTCCCTGCTAAATCCTCCTTGAAAAGAGAACATCCCACAGATTTCCTGAATCTGCCCAAATCTTTGAGTGACAGCAGATTTCACATGAGATTGTCTGCTTATCATTCACCTTCTTATGTTGCATGTCTGGCAGGGAAAGAATGTTGAGGATCTGTTCTGCTTGTGTACATGGTCAGTGTTCAGCCACTGGCTAATCCGGTATTTGGGATATTCTTATGCATATGATCTTGTTTCTAGGCATTGTGCTTCATCTGACTAATCCTAATTGATTGATTCCTTGGCTTTTCCTTCTGGCTACTCAGGGCAAGTCTACACTACAAAATTAAGTCTAAGTTACGTCAACATACAGCCACTGCAGTAATTGAATCGGTTTTACACGTCCACACTATGCTCCTTGTGTTGGCGTGCATGTCCTCACCCGGAGTGCTTGCACCGATTTAACTGCCAGTGTGAGGCATTGTGGGATTGGTTCTGAAAGGCAGCAACAGTCCGTGTCAGTATAAACACAGCATTGCTTACATCATGTCGACCTAATTACATCAACGTAAGCGCTACACCGTTTGTGGAGGTGGAGTTAAGTCAGTGTAGTGGCTAAGTTACGTAGGTGGGAGCCACAGGCGCCAACTTCCGGCGGCGCCGGTGGGGGGTGATGCCCGGCATCGGGGGCGGGGCCCCACCCCTGATGCCGGGCCCCGCCCCTGATGCAACGTCGCCCGGTGTCGGGGGCAGGGCCCCGGAACGTCTCCCGGTGGTGAGGTGAGCTGGGTGCGGGCCCTGAGGCTGGCGGGGAGCTGCCGGTGGGTGCTGAGCACCCACCAATTTTTCCCCGTGGGTGCTCCAGCCCTGGAGCACCCACGGAGTCGGTGCCTATGGCTGGGAGCTACATTTTAGTGTAGTGCTTACGGCATAACTCTGTAGTGTAGACCAGGCCTCAGTCTCCTCCCTGTTTTCTTGACTTTACACAGACTATTCTCCTACCTAGCACTCCATGAAACTGTGCAATAGAATCTATATTTGTAGGGGCACTACCTAGTTATGGATGAATAAGTTAACTTCAGCTCAGATTCCTACCTTCCCTTGCACCAGTGCAATGGGGGAAGGTCTATATATTGGCTGCTTGGGAGAGTACAAAGGAGAAACCTGTTGCCCCTTTGGCTGCGGTTAGCCAATATTTGGGATCTTGCAGGATAGCTTCTGTTAGAATTGCACGATATGGGTCGGGTATATTCTTTGTTGCAATCCTGTTTATTTACAAAGAAGATACAGAGTCTTGTTTTCCTGAACACAGTAGGAATAAACAGCAGGCAATTTCCTTACTCAGAAATCTCCAACCCTGCCTTTCCAGTGTGTTCTGTGCCCAAGGAGCTCTGTCTCCTCCCTCCCTCTTAGGGTCATTCTCACAACTGTTTCTCTTCCTGTCTGCTGGCTTTCTCCTCACTCTCTCTCTCTTTCTCACGCCCCCACCCACACCTCCCTACGTCACAGGGAATTCCCCAGCCCACATATCTTAGCTTCTGATCTGGCCTGGCCATGCAGCCAGGGCCATTGCCTTGGATAGTGGCTTCTTTGTTGTTTTCAGCTGCCTCACTACATAAAGGGGATTAATTGCTCCTTCCCTTGAACCTGAAAAAAGGGTGCTTAGCCAAACCAGCTTGCAGGCCTCTGTTCTATAAATCACAGATCCACTTGATGACAGCTATTTACACCAGGCCTGCACAACTCGTAAAGCGGCGAGGGCCATATTACTCCAAAGAAAACAGCCGAGGGCCAAAACCCCCTGGCCCCGTGGAAACACCCACCCCAGCGCCACCTGCCCCGCGGAAACAACCCCTCCTTCCCCAGCGCTGGGGTGTGGAAGCCTGTAGAGGGGGAAAGAAACAGCGCACATAGGATGACCAGATCACAGCAGTAAAATAGGACCCGCCCCCTCCCCGCTCAGCCCCACCATCACCCCCCTCTTTACCCCCCCCAGGGGTCACTATATTACTGCACACAACAGTCAATCAATGCAGTTGTAGATAAATCTCTGCATTATGCATTTTTGTATAACTTTTATATGACTTTGTATTGAACTTTGGTAATATGTTATAGCGGGCTCCTAAGGTAGTATAATGAAGGTAAAAGAAAAATGTCTTTTTGCTAGAAGTAGAATAAGATCTTCCCCCCACTTTGTATTCAATTGCCCTGTTGAATGAATGAGGTGTGAATGAGGAAGGCGTGGAAGGCAGGCACTTCCAGACAGTTGCAACCCTTGGAGAGGGGATGGGAACCAGACCAAGGACAATCAAACTTGTCAAGTGGGCTGACTAGAGAAGAGCAGACATACTGACGGTCTCGGGGGTTAGAAGCAAGCACCTTCCTTTGGGAACACCCTCTTTGCAGCATTGGGATAACCCCCCAGCCCAGAGGCAAGCAGCAAAAAAGACCAACAGACACAGTCCCAGATTTTGGTCTGCACGGTGAGCTCACCTACTCACCCCCCCGCGGGCCGCACAGTGAGCCCACGCGGGCCGCATGCTCTGCCCATCCTGCCAATGAATTTTAAAATGGTGAAAACCCAAGTGAATTGTCCCAAACAGAAATAATTTAACGAAGTAATATTTATGCAAAGCTTAATAGTTTACATTGTGTCTTTGTCAGGATATATCCTATCACCAACCCAAATCAGTTTTACTCCCATCCAAATCTACATGGAGTTTTCTTTTAGCCAGCTTTGAAGGGCCACTTTCAGTGGGCTTGTGAGGAGTGTCCAGCAGCAACTTTGGTATGGCGTTGCAGTGTGGCTCCTCATACCTGGATTAGGCTAACCCAGGTTCTCAGACTTGGGTGCCAATCATCCAAGTTAACCCTACAGTGAAAACATTCCCATAGTCTTTGGAGATCAGTGCCACCACTTTGAATTGATTCTGGGAACAAATAGGAAATCAGTGTATGTTTTGGAGAGCTGTTGTAATAGGTGTATCCTAACTAACATTACTGAACAGGTAGCGTTGGGCTTTTCAATGCTAGGGTTTTGGGGGCAAGAATTCCCCACTGTTGCTAATGCTGATGCAGCTAAAAACGTTAGTGCCCCTTATTGTAAAACACATTTGTTCTCAGACTGTCCTGAGGAGAGCACTGTTTCTTTGAAATCCATGATCAACTTGCTTTTTAATATTGACTTCACTAAGATGTGCATAATTCCTAGCTGTGCATCATTGAAATGGGAACTTTTGCTCAGCATAAAATAATTACACCAGTCTAATGTGCAGCAGTGGCCAGAGTTGAAAATCCTCCGAATAAAAAGCTGAATACAAACGACTACAATTTTAATGTAAAGTACCTGCAGAGATTACCCGCTCAGCCAGGGCTTTGGAGCTGTGCTCCGGCTCTGCTCCAGCTCCAGGCAGAAACCTGCAGCTCCACTGCTCCGGATCTGCTTCACGCTCCAGCTCCGGGCCCCGCTCCAAAGCCCTGCGCTTAGCTGATTTTTCTCAGTGATGCTTTTGAAATAGATTTCATGAGATCTACCCAATGCTGGCTGCTGGCAGTATGGCTAAAAGTACAATATCTAATGCTGTCATCTTTATCCCATCTAATCACAATCTCACTAGTATATTTAGTACATTAGGTGCAATACATGTGAAATTTATGAACTACAGACTTTATACAGTCATGAGAACCAGTGACTATTTTTGAGTTTCTCTTGAGCTGCTTGCTATTGATCTCTCTTATTCTTGGATATGAGATCCACATTCCTGAGATTTATAGGCTCAGCCTTTTAAACAAGGTTTCAAACAGCATTTATTTGTTTGTTATGAACTGGGTGGATTTCAAGACATTTTTAGTGTAGTTTCCTGCTAAGTATTATGGTCTCTACACTACAGTGATGCTAGGTTGAGCCCAGTAGCACAATGGAACACCGAAGAAAATTAATCAGTAATTTCTGATAGAGTACCAGAGTAAAGTGTTGTGTGTGGGAAAGCCGGTTGGATAATCTCCTAAAAGGGCACGGTCACTTTCAGCAATGAAACTGATCTCTGCTATTATTTTGGAGAAGTAATTGGTTTGCAAACCTGTGAATCCTAAGTTATCACCTATTACCAGCAGCAGATAGATTTTACTATTCTGCATGCCCTTGCTAGCTTGTAGTACTCAAGTTGAGGTATTTGGCCATCGTAGATGTAATCTCTTGCCTAAATAGTTTGTGCTGCTGAAAATAAAAACACCTTCCTTCCAAGTTTACCAAGACTTTGCCCCTGGATGTGTTTGGTCAGGAATTCTGCAGAATGACTTGTTTGTTAATGAATAATTTATTCAGTTAAGATATTTCAGAAAGTGTGTTTATAGTTAATCTACAAAAGGGCTAAACTGTAATTTAATTACTGCAGTTCATGTTTTGTGGCTGATAGTAAATTGACTTTATTTGCAATAATCGAGTCTTCATGTTTAAAAGTTGCAGGATTGGGCCCAATAGGGGAGTAAAAGGATCTGGTTTATCCATGGAAACCTTGGATGATGCTGGGGAGAAAAGGGAAAATAATTGGCTAGTTAAAAAACTTTAAAATCAGAGTTTGGTTTAGAAAATGTAGTACAAACCTCACATTTTTGTTGCCTCTCCTCTTTTCCCTGACTGGTGACCACCAGTTGGACAGATGCTAATATCTCAAAACAACTACTGTCACATTTTAGTAAATGAAGTTGTGTTGACAGTTAATAATAGTATAATTATTGTACTCAGTAGAGAAAAGTAGGATTAACACTTACTACCCTCTCCTAAATTCTAGAATGTAGGTGTTCAATAGACAGAAAAGTACTATAGACTAATATACTTGGTGCCAATAAGAGAGAGAACTTAAATAGCTAAGTTCATGTGTGTGAAAAGAGTCAGGTTTCACACACTTAAAAATAGAATCCTTCCATTCACTGACAGTTCAATCCCCTTGCCATCTCTGCTTAAACTGACAATGGGAGTCAGAAATGGTGATTAGTCTTTGTGTTGAGGATACCTGTCCATTGGGAATTGTACTTGAATTCAATTTACAATGACCATTAAGCAGCCAGCCAATCAGAATAAACCTTGGTTATATCAGCTGGACCAAATCTGATCTAGATGTGAAATATCGCATTGCCTATTTCTTGAGCCATCCGGTATGACTTGCATAAGGACTTAGCTATGTGTCTTCCATAACATTAACAGGAATACTTCGGCTAACTCAACATGTTCTGGTTGACTGTTCTCTACTACAGTGGTGAGCAAACTTTTCCACTTGCCTCCCCCTCTACCATTCCTGGAATTTGTTGTGCCCTTCCTCCAGTTGTGCCCCATTGCCACCCTTACATCTGCCCTGCTGCTAGCGGCAACGCTGCCTTCAGAGCTGGGCAGCTAGAGAACTGTGGCAGCTGGACGGGGCGTTCACGTTGTTTGCGGCATGGGAGGACTATTTTTTTTTAATCTTGCTCCCATCCCACCCTGAAAAACCCACTCCCATCCGCTCCTGCATTGTGTGTTGAACTTTTATCCCGCTCCTGCTATTATGGCCGTGGGTTCTGTCGAACCTGTGGGATCCTGCAGGACTCACTGCCATAATAGTAGGAGCAGGATAAAAATTCAGAGTCGGTATTATGGGATAAAAATAGAGTGAGTATTGTGGGGTATTCTGTATGAAAATAAATGTTGTGGGTTTTTTCCCCCTCTAAATCAGTTGAAAATTAGGCTAATGGTCTGAACAATCCACCATTGAGATTTCAGCTGAAGTTATCCTCTGGCTAACTACAGTACATCTGAATAGATTTTATTTACTTTTTCAAACATTGCCCCAGCATTATATTTCATGCTCTACCCGCTGCATTACCGAAGGACAAGTTCCCATAAAGGGATGGATTTAAACATGATTCATATTATGTTGTACAAGATAATATTGCTTTGATATGATGTTTAATCAGCCTAGATTTATGGTGAAATGATCTAATCTGAAATCGATATTTGTGAACTCTGGACTCAGAAGCAGTTCTGGCAAACACAAGTTTGTTTATTTGAACATGTGCTGTGACAAAAACATACTCAATTGTCACTTGGCTGGGATGAGATTCACTATGAATGTTCTAAAAAAATCTTGCTCTATCAGGTTGATATAGGCTTAAACTGAAGATCAATAGAAATGTTTCCACGGTGACTCAGTTTAAAGGTCCAGTCAAAACAAATTCCAGTGACCAGAATAAAGAGTGAACACTAAATTAGCTCTGTAGCCTCTTAAATCAGAAAGCATTTTAAAGTGTTTTTGATGTGTGAAATGAGTTGACTTTTTTTTTTAACCTGACTGTATTTTTTAGATTCAGAAATGCAACAAGCCTTGCACTAGAGCAATGCAGGTACAATGAAAACTTTCACAAATGTGGGATCATGCTGCCCGCAAGCCTGTGACCCCCTTCCCGCCTCCCCACCCTGTTTTAAACCAGGAACCTCGTCTCATGTGTAAATGACTCTTTTCCTGTTGAGCTCTTGTGGTGAGAGTCTGTATGTCAAAGAACTGGTGTAGGGCCCGGCAGAAAACTCTTTGTTCCTGCCACTTCATTCAGGTGTGTGTGTGTCTGTCTGTCTGTCTCTGTAGGGAGGATTGCGCCCTCTCAGAGCTTCTTCCCCTATATGTATATATCCAGGGCACCATGATAGCATTGCTTTTGCAGTAGCTGTACTGGCCACTGCTCTTGGATCTCCATTCAGAAGAGCAAGATAAGATTGCATTTCTCAGCATTTATTGTACTAACTTATTTTTCCCACAGCTTGGTGGGGAAGGAAGCTATGATGCCTCTGATATCAACTGTGCCAGCCACCCCCACCCTCTTTGGCACATGTAGAGCCCAAACCCCTGGGATGCCCCGGTGGAGGAACTTCTGCAGGGCTCTATGAAGGAGATAATGCTGTGGAGCTCTTGCTCTCTCTCTAACCCCTCTTCCACGTCCGTTACACCACACCCCATTTGTGGAATCAGTGGGGGACTATCAGGCCCTGGAAAATAACCTGTTGTCTGAGACTAGAAATATATACAGTTCTTGTTGTAGTAGTGCATGGCTCTCTCCATGCCGTAGCTGCAATCATCACTTGAACAAACCTCTAACAAAGCTCCATAGCTAATGTTCTGACTAAATGCTTTTCCCCCCAGTGAAAATGAAGCTGCTATAAATCCCATTATTTTAGAAACAAGCCAGAAAGGGTTTGTGAAGGGGTTGTGGGGTGGAAAGAAGGAGAGACTAGTAGTAAATATTTTATATTATGATAGCGTCTAAGGGCCTCAGTCCGGGTTTGGGCCCCATTGTGCTAGGTGATATGCAGACATGGCAAAGACAGTCCCTGCCCTAGTGGGCTTAAAATCTAAAACCCTAGACAGATGACGAGGTAGGTAATGGGTGATACAGACATATAGTTGGGGAACATTTGGGTGCTTGTCAGCCTCTCTGAATCTTTCCTGTCTTCCCCACAGCTCTCTGGCCTGCTCTGACCCTGTAAACGTGTCTCAACCTCCATTGTTTCTGTGTGGCCACAATAGCCAAGATTGCCAAAAGTAACTAGTGGTCTTCGGGTGCCCAACTTAGGCACCCCCTCCGGTTGTCTTGATTTGCATTGGTGGGTGCTCAACCCTTTCTGAAAATTAGGCCACTTTCAGGTGTCTCAAGTTGGGCATCCAAAAGTACCCTCCAGCTCCCAGGGGTGTCTGTGTCAACCACTGTGCTGCACCCAGCGGTCACCAAACTCCCACTTGTCTGCTCTGTGGTCACATATCTGAGAGTGCATTGTAGGTCTGATAGAACCTGGGGAGGGGGAGGGGGGATTAAATTGGAGCCAAATAGGGAGGCAGCTAGAATTGGGGCCTTGCAGAAACCATATTGAAGGGGGAGCAAGGTTCCTTACCCTGACTTCTATGAAGTTGTAATTTTGCCCGTCCCTAGAAGAGATGAGGAGATTCCATTTTTTTCTTTTTTTACTGTCTGTAAACTATGCTTCTGGGTAGCGAGCCATCACTGTCTAATTAATATACTACGCCTAGAAGTGCCCTATATCCAGAGCCAGGCAGAAAAACAAGTGTGGGTGAACTAGACCAAAGAATGTTGAAATCACTGCATTTTCAAAACGAACTTGTTACTAAACAACTAATTTAAATAATCTTTTGATCTGAACGATTGTGAAATGTAAGGAGTCATCACTGTCTAATACGCTATGCCTAGAAGTGCCCGATATTCAGACCCAGGCAGAAAAATAAGTGGAGAATGGTGGAGAATTACACCAAAGAATGTTGAAATCCGTACACTTTCAAAATGAGCTTGTTACTAAGCAGCTAATTTAAATCGTCTTTTAAATTAAATTCATTTAAATTAAATGAATGATTGTGAAATGATATTAAGAAATAGGGAATGTTACATGTTGCTCTTTCTTTTGCAGTGGAATCTGGTATGTGATGATGACTGGAAAACCCCCCTTACTACCTCCTTGTTTTTTGTGGGGGTGCTTATTGGATCCTTTATATCAGGACAGCTCTCAGACAGGTAAAGTACATGCAGAAGGTTAGCCTTGTTGCTTCTAGAATTTTACAGCTTGACCTTACCCTTTAAAAAGACGAGCGTAAGCCTTCCTTTCTGAGCATGTTTCAGGACTGATCTGTGCTCAACCAAAATGAGGGTGCTAAATCATAGACAGTGAGATTTTAAAAGGGGCCTAAGGAAGTTAGGTGCCCAATTCCCGTGACTTTCATTGGGAATTGGGCACCTACTCCATTAGCTTCTTTGATATTCTCAGCTCTGTTCTTTTATTTGTTCAGCAGGCACCTTTAGAATTAACATCAATGATGCACTTCAAACTAGAAATTAATCTCTGCAAAGTGCACATGTATTTGCCTGGTACTCAGATGTGGTGGTATCTGACCATTCGACAAAGGGTCAGTTAATGTTTCTTTATCCATGCTCTTCAAGTAGTTTAATCAAGAATAAAACATCTAACATCATAATGGAACACCCAGTCTAGGAGCAGTGAGATGGCTTGAACTCAATTCACCATTTTTGTCAGTGTACTGAAGAGGGTTTGATGGAGACAAACTGAGCAGATCCAAAATGAAGGATGGAGCCATCCCTAAATACTGTAAATCCTAACATGATTAATCAGGAGCAGATATATTTTCATAGATCCGTTCTTCAGATTAAAGGCTAGAAGGGACCATTAGATAATCTGGCCTGACCTGTATATCACAGGCCATTGAAAACCACCCATTTAATCCTTCAGGAGGAGCTGGAGTATCAAGTAAGCGACAGCCCATGCCAGGAAGGTCAACAATGGATAAAGTGTTTGCATCCCGAATGCTGCAGAAGAACAGGGAAAAACACAAGGAATTGCACATTTTGTTTGTGGATTTGGAGAAGACTAATGACAGAACTCCTAGCAAATTGTTATGGGGGTGCCTGTGATCACGCAATCTGCTGGAGACATACGTTTTGGTCTATCATGCTCACGGATGAGTATAGCGCAATCGTAGTGAGAAGCAACTGCAGTGAGTCATTCACTGTGAAGGGAGGTCTATGCCCTTAAGGATCAGCCTTAAGCCCATTCCTTTTTGTGACTGTAATGGACACCTTGACGCAGGAGATGGGGCGACAGGGTCCATGGAGCATGCTTTTTGCCAGTGACATTATATTGTGCTGTGAAGATGAATATGAACTGGAAAGGGACCTACAACTAATGGAGGGCTCCATTAGAAGAAAATGGCATACAAGTCAGCCAACAAAAAACAGAATACATGTGATGCTTTGTCGAGAGGAACAATGAGAAGCCAATAAAACTAGATGGTGTGGTTAGATGTTTGGCTGCATGTGTGTGTTCTCCCTGTGTGCTGCCACAGCTCTGTGCAGACAGCTGGCAAAGCAGACCTCGAGCGAACTGCCGAATGACCACAAGATCCGTTAAGGTATGAAGGTGCCAGGCCAGGTTTATTGTCGACAAAACACGGTAATAGCACCTGGCAGACTCTACAAGGATACTAAGACGTGTATGTCTGTGACACTGGATGCAGCTCAGTGAATGGCAGGACTTTCCATTCTCCCCTTGGCTGGACAAAAATACTCCCTCTGAGATGCATATTTATACCCTGATACAAACAAGTTACGTACTGCCTCTGACATAGTTAGTTACTGCCCCCTGACGTGGCTTGTTATTACCCATCACCTTGTACATGTTGGTTCGATTAAAACATTTCTATTACATTCTGTCATCCTGACCTTATCTTTTAGGAGGGGTCAGTGTGTTCCTGTTATCCTTGGGGGATGTTTTTGTACCATCCTTGATATCAGGATGTTCTGGTACCGCTTGATATTGGGATGCGTTTGCATGAGTACTCTGTGCTTAGCACTTCTTAGGAATGTCTATTTCTGCAATATCAGCTCTGTTCTTGCCGGATTCTGTGAGCAGGTCCTGCCTCATACCAGGCCTCTGATACAAGGGTTATATTTCAGGCTCTTTTCCTACTACAGATGGTATAGAATTTAAAGTCTGTGCGACAATTTAAATACCTCCATTCAGTGTTGAGCATTGACGGGAATGTTAGGGGCTACATGAAAAGCAGTTGGTGTAAATGGAAGGAGGTGATGGGAATTCTCTGAGATAAGAATATACCAAGTAAACTAAAAAGCAAAGTGTATAAGGTCATGATTGGGCCAGCCATGACATATGGCCAGTGAGGAAGAGGGAACTACAACATACTGCTGAAAGGAGAATGCTGAGGTGGGACTCTGTGTAGGATGAGAGCTGATAGGTTATGCAGTGAAATGGTATGAGCCATGATTCAGGTAGTCCCCATCACAGAAAAGCTGAGAGAGTATTGACTGAGATGGCTGGGTCATGTGAGACCATGAGATATGGGATATTTTGGCCAGCGAGTACAAGAACTAGTAGTCACGGGACAAAGTACCCAAGAAAGATCTAGAAAAAGGTGGTTCGAAACACTGAAGGAAGACATGGAAGAAGGTTGGTGTCAGCTTGGACGATGCTTGCCAATAATACTTGGCGAAGAAGAACAGGAGACACTGGCCCTGCTTGATGGAACAAGGCAAAAGTGAAGAAGAAGAAACAGATTGAGCTCTAAGTCTCTCACTACAAGGCATTTTCTCCAGCCCTCGAATAATGCTTGTGGCTCTTTTCTGCACCCTCACCAATTTTTCAACGTCTTTTTCAAAATGTGGACCCCAGAATTGGACGCAGTTGTCCCTGTTCAGGGTTAGCTGCACGGCACCTCTGACTCCTTTTGCGGTTTCTCTCTGAGTGCGCCCTCTCTGGACTTTATGCCTCGAGTCTTTACCTCTCTGGGATGCAATCCTACGATTCACCCGCTCTTAGACCAGGATACTAGGCTACTGCCTGTGTACCATTTGTGATTGCTCAGCCGACCTGACTGGGTACAAGCCCTGTGAGTCTTCTCTTCAGAAGCTGTGACCAGTGGGCCAAAACAGCCTTTTCAAAATAAATTATTGTGTAATCCAAACAATAGGAACAAAGCATGACAAGTGCAAAGGTGGGTAACGCAATAGTCTGTATGCATAAATGACATACCTAAAGCCTGGGTAGGCCTACCTTATCCAGACACGCCCAACTTTGGGAACGAGGGGACAGTCTACATCCCTGGAGTCTGTCTCCCTCTCCCCTGTTCCTTAGAATTTGCCCCTTTATCCACCCCAAAGTTCTCTCTCTTCTCCTGTGCCTTGAACCTGGTTAAATTGGCATATGCAGCCCACCAGGAGGTCAGGAATAGACTTCAAAGCAGCATTGTCCTTTATCGGCAAATGTGGGGGCGGCGGGAAGGGTGGAAGAGGCATTTGAAAGTGTTTGTCCCCCTTTCAGGCTACATGTAGCTTAACCCATGCCTGACTTCACCCCTTATAATCATATAGCAAACAACACAATAAAAGTCAACCAGAAGAACATAAAATATTATGGGCCTCTTCCACATCCTTCATAGCACTATTCCAGTCTTGGTCTCACCAGTGTCCTACACAGTGGTAAAATCATCTCCTTACTCCTACTCACTATGCCCCTGTTTATGTATCCAAGCACTGTATTAGCCCTTTTTGCCCCACATTGCACTGGGAGCTCATATTGAATTGCTTGTCCACTATGACCCCTTTTATGGAGCATCCGCAAGGATTTTATGTATCTGCTCCACTCTTGAAAAGGAATCAGCTTCTTGGGATGATGAATATGGGTTTGTAAAACTTGCTGGAAGTTTTAATCCGAAAACCTCAAGTATTAAATTGCATTTAATCCACTGACTCTTACCCGAAGAGCAGAACTCAGTTAATGTTATATTTTAAAAAGGAGACATGATAATCACTAAAGCTTTCTGGCACCATTTGTGGAGCGGGAAACCCCTTTTAAAAAAAATAAAAATCTTCAGCATCTAAATTTGCTTTCAGAGAAATTGAGTTCTCCCTTGCTGCTGTCAGGGCCCTGATAGGACTTTTTAGCAAAATTTTTGACAATAAAGAGTTGCATGTTCTGAGTTTCACCTGTGCTGTTGCAGAAACCACTCTCCAAGTGAGAGAATATTGTAGCCACCCTTTCTAATAAAAGCCCCTTAAACTCTGCATAGAGATCAATGTGTCCTTACGAGGCAAGTATTCTGTGGAAAAATAGTATAGACTCATGTCATTAAAGACTGTATCATAATCTATATGCACATTGGGGCCAAATTAAGGTTGCAGAGGCAATCTTAATTCTGTCCTTTCCTAACTTTTAAGTGCTTGACTTTGCAACCTTAATACAGCATGTGAAGGGGTTATGTGTCTTTAAATCCAGAGGCAAGCTTGCAGTTATATTTCCATAAGAAAAAGGAATAGAAAAGTAATCTAGACAACAAGTGGAGAAGGAGAAGGGTGAAAGATGGAGAGAGGATTGTATAGTTAAATCATTGCTAGATTTCCACTACCTCGGTTTTATTGTTCCAGCAGAGCAAGCTGCTGTGAGACTCGTTCTCCTGCATGTTGATTCTGCATCCACTGAAGTCACGGGCAAAGCTCCCATTGACTTTAATGCAATGCAAGATTAGGTCTCTGATCCATTGTATATTGACACTTATTGGCACTCTGACCACCTTAGATAGATAAATGTCTTGCGTAACTGCAGCTGTTGTATTGCTGTTATCCAAATTGTGCACTCTTCTATACTTTTGGGAGCTGAACTATTTCTGCCAGTATGTGAAAATCAGAAGTGTCCTTCAAGAAGGACAATAATATTAAGCCTTCTTTATACTACCTCTTATTAAAGTTGTCCAACACATCCCATTTTAAGAAACCCTTTTTTCCGTTGCTGATAGTGTGACCAAACATACTAAGGGTTTGGTTTGAAATTTTCCATGCCAGGTGTCTATCTCGGGTTGACTTTTTTCTTTATTAAAAAAACTTCAACCAGAACAGTTCAGTTGTTTCCAAGAATGAGACTAGATTAAGGAGCTGGGAAGTGAAAGTGGGATTGGCATGGAGACACTGGTCAAGGAGCTGGGGTGGGAGGAGATTGGAACTTGGACAGTGAGCCCGAAGGGGGAGAGTGGGATGAGGCTGAGAAGTCTAAGGAGTGGAGAGTGGGTCTGGGTAGACAATAGGGTGGCCAGTGTCCGGTTTTTGACCTGAAAGTCTGGTCGAAAAGGGGACCTGACAGTGTCCGGTTGGGTCTACTGACCGGACACTCAGTTACGGTGGGTGGGGGAGGCGCTGAGTCATCACCTAGGCCAGCCCCTACTCAGCCGGGGCCACCTCCTACCTGCATTGGGTGGCTGCAACTCCCAGTGCTGGCTCTGCAGACGAGTCCCTCCCGACCCACACAGTGGGGCTGGGGGGGAGAGGGGAAAAGCAGTGAGCGACAGAGGGAGGGCGAAAGAGGAGTGAACAGGGGAAGGGGCCTTTGAGGAAGGGGAGTGGCTGTTTTTTAAATATTACAAAGTTGTCAACCCTACAGTAGACAGGGAGAATGGAATTGGGGCAAGGAGCCAAGGGTGGGGTGGAGACTGATTGGCACAGGGACAGGTTGGAAATGATGAAAAAATATTTGTGAAGCACTCAGATACTATAGGGAGGAAATTAATAACTTTTTCTTCATAGTAGCCTTTGAACAAGGCCTAGAGCTGCATACTGAACAGAGAGGAGAAAATAAAATATTGAATAGCTTCTCATTAAGTGTGCAGTATCCGTCCTGTGTGCTGAATGAGGAATCGGATCTGGAAAAAATAGTATGTGATGATGTAATTAAAGGCTATCATAATGTACATGCACAAGGGGGCTGAATTGTATCTATGTCACAGAGATACTAACAACTCTTTAGGATGTTGCTCTTCTGAATTATTTTTGTTCATGTCTTGAGTTCCAAAGAGCCTCCATTTTTAATGCTCATAAAAATGATGGCCTAATAGCGTATCAACCCTGGCAGTGCTCTGTGTGACTTTGAGTGGGATGTATGTGCTAGGTCTGTATGGCCTAGCTATGCACCTTGACATTATTTTTATTCTGTATTATTATTATTTTTTAATATAACTTTCCTCTCCTTGTTTTTGCAAAAGGTTTGGCAGGAAGAGTATTCTCTTTGCAACCATGGCAGTGCAGACTGGCTTCAGTTTTGTGCAGATCTTCTCTACCAGCTGGGAGATGTTCACAGTGCTGTTTCTTATAGTTGGCATGGGACAGATCTCGAACTACGTGGTGGCCTTCATTCTGGGTATGAGCATGTCTGTTACATTAAATGCTTGCTGAGTGTGCTGCTGAATGACTTCGTTTTTAATTCCAAGCAGACCGTTTGATAAGAGACTGTCACATTCTCCACCATGCATAATCCTCCATCTACTCCACTAGGATATTTTCTTGAAAAAATTAAGGAATCTCTGTAAACAAGCAGGAACTATATGCTGAATGTACATTTACTGTCTTAGAGTATTTTAGAAGACTTTTAAATAATAATGAAAAAAGTTTCTTTATGCCAAACCATAAACCACAGTGCCCAGTATGTTTATAAATTGGGGTAGAAAAGAAGGAATTCCCACCCACCCTTTTTTTAAGTACCTGCATTAGCACCCAATTCAGCAAATCACTTTAGATATATGCCTAAGTCCCATTGATTGCAGTGAGACTTCAGCATATGCTTAAAATGAAACGCATGATTAACTGCTTAGCTAAGGCTTTGGCTACACTCGAAACTTCAAAGTGCAGCCGCCGCAGCAGCGCTACCGCGGCAGCGCTTTGAAGTGTGAGTGTGGTCGCGCGCCAGTGCTGGGAGAGAGCTCTCCCAGCGCCGCAGGCACTCCACCTCCACGAGGGGAATAGCTTACAGCGGCTCCCAGCGCTGGGGCACTGGCTACACTGGTGCTTTACAGCGCTGTCACTTGCTGCGCTCAGGGGGGTGTTTTTTCACACCCCTGAGCGAGAAAGTTGCAGCGCTGTAAAGTGCCAGTCTAGCCATAGCCTAAGTCAGGGCCTTAACAAACTTCCATATTCGGAGAGCTACTCAAATGGTGGATTCAGAGAAGTTGCCAATAATTCAGGTGCAATAATGTTGTGCAGATAAAAGAATTTGAAAGAAGTTTATTATACTTAAGTAACTTTCGCTGGTTTTGTCAACTTCTCTCGATCTAGCTTGCGTGGAGTGCCGTGAACACAGTAGTTCATGCTTTGCTCATGGAAAAACGTACTCTGGTACAGTCCTGTCTGAAACCCTCTCCCTGCATTTTCCTATCTCTCTAGAGAAAGAAACAGCTGTGGAAATAGGTCAAGGCCTTTATCCAAAGCAACAGCTCTCAGAAAAGCTGCTCAACTCCCTCCCCATTCCACCCACCCACTGCTTGACTGCCTGTATTTCAGTCCCATGCCAAAGTTGTACCTGGTGTAAATCCATTGGCGTCAGTGAAATTGCACCTTCTTATGCCAGTGCGGGATTCCATTGACCATATTGCTTTAATAACTACCATGTTGCAAATTAAAATGACCCTTCCATATGGCAAAACAAGGTAAAGTCTGACTAAGTGACCTTTCGCCAGAGGTTAAGCTACTGAAAGGACTGTAGATTTGCATGTATTCTTGACAGTCAAGTCAATGCTGAATTATCCTAAATTATATTTATCCTGATTGCAGTTCGCCCTAAATTTCATATGTTGGAGGAAACAAATTGCTCTTGGCTGCAACTTTGCGTACAGTGAGCCAGATGAATCCCCGGTGTAAACTTCACTGATGTCAACAGTGTATGTTACACCCAAGATCAGTTTGATCCAAAGTCTCAGCAAATGAGCTTTTTTGTGCACTGTAAGGTTTTTGAGGGTTTTTTAAAGCCTAAATTTTAAAACTATATGGGTGCCTAGAAGATATGGATAGAAGGGTTTGGCCCTCTTTCTGTAGCTGTAACTTAAAAAAATTGGAAAGAAATTAAGATAAACCATCTTGTTTAGGTACATTCTGTGAATGATTTTAATATTGCAATCTTGGCTGTTTTTTTCCATTTGACTGCTTTATTTTTCAATGAGATCACTTTAAATGTGTATAGTTCACTCACTGTGCCACCACTGGTTTTGGTTTTAAGCAGGTGTTGATCAGACAGTTAAAACATTTAATAATTTTTCATTTTTAATCTCATTTGGTTTACAAACTTATTTTTCCTAAAACCAGAAGCATTGTAACCATATCATAGGCATGTTACAGGCTAGATTTTTCTTTTTCAATTAAAAATAGTTTACACCCAAATTGTAATCCCCTGCAAACTGGGTGGGAGCTGGAAAGGAAAATGCTGATACAGCATGACCGCGAATATTTCAAAAGAATGGACTTTT
This sequence comes from Macrochelys suwanniensis, assembly GCA_033296515.1. Taxonomy (NCBI): domain Eukaryota; kingdom Metazoa; phylum Chordata; order Testudines; family Chelydridae; genus Macrochelys; species Macrochelys suwanniensis. The sequence continues at coordinate 93,746,959 of CM065782.1, read as the reverse complement.
TTCACATTGCATTTACTACAAAGTTTGATTTCCAAATGAGATGATTTTCATCATATTTGTTCCAGCAGTAGCCAATTAATTAATTTCATCATCCATTTATCATTGTGTTATTTTGTGTTGTTTAGTGTTATGGTCAACTCATATGCTATTTGGTATATAATCAGTGCATGTTAAACAGATTTAAATTGTAGAATTATAGAAGTATAAGATTTTTTAAAAGGCCACACTATGAATAATCCTTAAACACCCAAGAAAGCATGCATTTTTCTTTCAGCATATAGCTAATATGTCTTTGATAACAGGGTTACATCTGAATAATTACATTACACTCCACGTCATAGGAAAACAGGATCTGTAACGGGCAGTCCCTCAGTATGATACTATGGTTGGGAGTATCTTGTAAAATGCTGATAACACAGGAAAAATGTACCCATTTCTATTCACTTGAGTCTGTGCCACTCGAACACCTGCAGTCTCTCCAAGCGAATCTTAGTGGAGAGATTAGGGGTGGGTTTATTTTGTAGAACTGCTTCCAAATGTGAAGGCTCTCATTCAAGGTTCAATCCACTAGAGAACAGTGTGATAGATACTTCAGACTTGCATGGCATCCTCTTGAAGGGCTTGTTCCATAGCCTGCTGAAGGCTGTGGGCACTAATTTAACTGACTGTTATTTCCTAGGGACACTTTATTGAATATTCTCAAGCAAGCTCACTTGACTTAACCAAAAACTGAGTTGTTAAGGGTCATGTCGAAGTAAAATACCTTGTTGCTGTGCTATCAACATTTTCATAATTAAGAAGTGGAGAGTCAAGTGAACTGTGTCCCATAGCAGAGCCTTCCCCTCACCATGTGGATAGCTATCAAGAGGCCAGTTACTTTTTTTTAAAAAAATCTCATTCACCTCTGTCGGGCACTTTCTCTCAACAGCACAATGTGTTTTTACGCCACATTGCATTAGGCTACATAGTTATAGCATGTTTCAGAGTAGTAGCCATGTTAGTCTGTGTCAGCAAAAAGAACAGGAGTACTTGTGGCATTTGGATTCCCTCTGCTTTATCACATATAGGTTACTGGTATGTGAGAATGTGCTGTCTCATTAATGATAAGAGAAAGGGAAAACATCAGAGAAATACGCACCAGCTAGAAAGGAGGCAGATGTAACCAGCAAGAGTCAGCTGTCGTATAACTATTCTAGGGCTGCAAGCCAGCTAACCGAAAAATAGGGTGGGAAAATTTTTATAAAAGGGTGATCCAACAGTGAAAAGTTCTAGTCATGACCAGGCAGTTGTAACGGGGATGCTTTTAGGAGCCCTTATTTTGAGAAAATGTATCTGGTTGAAAAACAAACCAGGCCTTCTTGGTGTTTGAAATAGGGATGTCTTTTAAAAAAATGTTTCTGTGTTATACTGAGATGCCATTTTGACACTAGCATCATGATAATTTCAGTTAAAACCACATACTAACAGCTAATCCTATGCATTTTCCCACCTCTGTGAAACACTAATGGGGAAACGTTACTTTGAAATGTTCCAAAACACAATGTAAAATTAGTACTGCGCAAGGGGGCATGGCAGTGTCTCAGCATGGCTAATGGGTGTCACAACCATCAGCAGCATGGTGCTGATAAGTAGGTCGGGCCATTAGCAGAGATACAATTTATCCCCATCCACGCCCTGGTTGTTATCAGTCTCTTTCAGATGAGATTGTTTGAAGTTGGAGGGGCTGTGCCAGGCCTTTGATCTAAGTTCATGGATCATTATTGAGCTGTACAGCACTGACAGGTTTCTGAGCTAGTAAAGTTGCTATTAAAAAGATTGTCTTTTGCTCAGTGGGCTCTAAGTCAATGGCATTTGCTGAACTGAAAATCCTTTTAGAAAAATGTGTTGGGTCTCTTTTTGATCTACAATATTGTGGATTAATTTGGAGACATGGTGATTAACAGGAGCTGTATTTGTTCTCTAGTGATAACTATTCCTACATAAATCCCATCTACTAGTAGGGTGACCAGATGTCCCGATTTTATAGGGACAGTCCCGATTTTTGGGTCTTTTTCTTATATAGGCTCCTATTACCCGCTCCATCCCGTCCCAATTTTTCACATTTGCTGTCTGGTCACCCTATCTACTAGGCTTTGTGAGTTTAGGTGCTGATTAGGTAACCTTAAATGTTTTTTAACTGTATAACCTCTCAGCAAGTAAGTTGGGCAATTGGTTTCCAAACTCTCAGTGCACCTGTTTGTGTTCTCAGTATTTCATGAAGATTAACCGTACAAGAGAGCAACCTAGTTCTGGGAAGATAATTAGAATGTTATGTCTTGTCTTACTGTTTAATCCATCCTGTTTCTAAACTCTCTCTGTGCATGTGCATTTGTGTGTGAAGTTAGCTATCCATTGTTAGGAGACAGGGTTGTGTCTCCTAAAATAGTTTTAGATCAATGTTCTTTTAGCTGTACATAGTTTTTTTTGCCGCTTAAAAATTATCCATTTTACGGTCTCTGCTGAATCCTGGTTGGATTCGCTTCTCACACACTGATCATCTGTCGTGGTGGAAGTGATTAAGTGACTTGGGTGATGGAAGTGTACTAGGTGTCCTTGTGAGCTATGGGAATGTTGCTACGTTTCTTACAGCACGTTGAAGGTTTCTTTTAATACTGTAACGGTGACCTGCCTCTCTTGCAAGGCAAATTCAATAGCTTCAAGAAGCAACTATATTAAATGACTGTGATGTTGAGTTGGAGCCTCATTTAAATATTATGCATTTTCCAGCTCCTTAAGAAATCACTAGTTCCTCAAGAAAATCTGATTATGAAAAATTAATATGAACTTCTGCTAAAGTTGTGACTATAAAAATACACTACATTTGTACAGACACTTTGGTAAGGTCCTGAAATTGCTCTCTTTTGGTAGGAAAGGAATATAAATGTACCCGAGAGACTTAATCTTATATTAGATCTTTTTTTTTTGAATTGTCACAAATCCTAAAGTTCTAGGCATTTTTAACAAAATGTTTAAACCCCATAATTCATTGGTTGTTTTAAAAAAAATAAAATACTGAACTTCTCATAAAGACACAAAGTAAACAATAGCCAGGGGAGAAGAGTATAACTTTGCTCTTTTTAAAAAACAAAAACATGAAAGATGGGGGTGGAGGAGATACTCTTTGAAATTGCTTAATGGGGAATTATTCATTAGCCGCTTGCTCAGGTTAGTCTCATAAATAAATGCAGCTTATAAATAGACCTTGTGCATTTCTACCACAATAGCTTTTAGGCAATATTACAATGCACTTTTATGAACTATATAACTCATATGTACCCCCATAAACTCCCTTACACCTTTGTGTCTGTCTTCTTGATGTCGTTAATTGAGTCCACATCATATTCAGTAAGTAAAGGAGTCTAATGCTCCTAATGGATAGGAAATGTCTGTAGTCCGGTGACTGAGGACCATTTGAGAGATGGGGTAGAATTGTTTGTTATGCACAGACTTTCTTAAGAAAAGGCTAGGCATTTTATAGGAAAAAGAACTAGGTAACTGAAGGCTTACACTGTTCCTCTCTCAAAAGGACTAGGTATCACATTGGCACAACGTATGTGCTGAATGAACCAGCTGTCAAAAATTTGCTTTGATTTAGGGATGCATGATTATTTGAACTGTAACTCTGTTACAAGATATTGTTCTTATTATTGATGTCCTTCCATTTATGATCATGTTATTGTCTTCATATTGCAGTCCTTCTCTTCCAAAACGAAATTATTGATTGATCCAACCTCAGTACAAACTTGCAGTCCTTTACCTAGGAGAATCCATGTCAGTTTGTCCATTAATTTCAATCCACAAACCTGCTTCTCTTCAGGATCTTTCAAAACTGGATTATATGATAACTTAAATTGGAAGATCACTAAACAGGGAAACAGATTCACTGCTAGTAGAACACTCAGTGAAGGTTCCCAAAAGCTGGTGTGTGTTATAAGTCATCAGGAGGGGGAGGGATAGCTCAGTGGTTTGAGCATTGGCCTGCTAAACCCAGGGTTGTAAGTTCGATCCTTGAGGGGGCCATTTAGGGATCTGGGGCAAAAAAAACAACAACAAAAAAAACCTGTCAGGGGACAGTGCTTGGTCCTGCTAGTGAAGGCAGGGGACTGGACTCGATGACCTTTCAAGGTCATTCCAGTTCTAGGAGATTGGCGCATCTTTTATTTATTTATTTTTTATTTATTTATCTATTTTAAGATCCAAAGCAGACACAATGTGTCCTAGACAAGGCATTGTGAAAAATGAATAAAAACAACAAAATTCTGCCCAGTTTCCTGGCTAAAGTTAATTTTATTTTTTGCAACTTAATATATTAATTGTACAGGCCATTAACAGTACTGCTAATCACTGAACTAGCTTGAACTGCGAGAGTATTTCTCCCCTCTTTTCCTTATGCAATATCTCAGTTGTATTTTATCTTGGCTAACCACTTCCATCATCTAGTGGAGTGTCTCAAAATGATGATAGTATGACCTTCCAGCACTGTATCTTCATGACTCAGCAGTGTTATTGATGCAATGTGTCAGCACAGTCCTGGTGCAATGATGGGGTGTTGTAACACATCCCCCTTCCTGACCCTGTAAAAAATTTGCCTTTGGAGCTGCTGGGAAGAGGTGGGGTTTTCTTCTTTTTTCCCATTTCCTTCTTTCCATTGCATTTTCCAGCACTTTACAAGGACAGAGATAGGCACGCTCTATTTGAGTTTATTTGCTCAGTTCTCACCAAGCTGCTGCATGTGGCCAGACATAAATGCTTTTACTCCCCATTGAAAGTCACTGCTGAAGTTGCTAGAGGGATGTTACGTGATCACAGATTAGGGGGAAAGTGATTTGCATGTTGGCAATAAGAGGTGTTGTGTCCACATGACAATCTCTTTATTGGAAATATAGTCCATGGTATAAGAAAGTTGAGACCCTCCTGTCTTGAAAAAGGATGCAAAGAATAGGAATAAGTGGGAAATGATTAATAATAAAGTGACCCAGGAATTGGAAGTAAATCTAGTGTTTTAATATTATTAAAGAAACAATGCCAGGTTAACAACGTTCAGGGTATTTTACTTAATAGCACATTAGATATTAAAACTGAAAATGTAAAAATTATTTTTTTCATCATTTTATGCTGTCTATTCTTTCTGCACATCAGCGGGCATGAGGGATGAAAACACAGGGTAGTTTGTTTAAATTTCAGATTCTTACGCACTAACATAATATTCTTGTCTGGGCTGCAAAAGCAACCAGGGAATATTTAAATCTGTTTTCTGAGTTTTGTTTTAATGTAATGGAAACAACGTCTTGCAAACCGTAAACTACCTTAGTCTGGGCCAGCCCAGTGGCTCTGAGGAGGTGGCTTTGCTTTGTGTAGCTGGACCATTGCAGCCTGTAAACTAGCCGAAGTGACTAGCTGGGGATTCCCCTGTGGAATCCCTGGGTGCCATGCAGGCAGCGTAGGGGATGTGCTGGGATTGGAGTGAGCGTGGCTGAAACGCGCTGTGCTCAGGTGATCCTCAGATGCTACAGATCCTCCTGGGGCTATTCAGGCTGTTGTAATTTAGATCAGCCCTGAGGCTGCTCTGATTTCTGCTGGAGATCAGGGAGAGAGAATAAAGGTGGCGTAAAGTCATCTTCATTCCCCTTTTGGGTCCTACACCAAATGTAGCTCAGCCAGACTTGAGAGCTAGGATCTGTGTGTGTCCGTTTATAACTGCTTAGAGGGGCTGGATAGTGAGGTAACTAAATTTACTAGCATAATATTTAGGTAAGTCAAAATCAGTAAGGATTTTAAGCAAATCCAGAAGATCCAGCAATGTGTAGTAACTGGGCAACACCATGGAAGACTGATTTCAGTGCAAGCAAGTGCAAAGTGTTCAGCCCAGTATGTGGTAACCTAAGCCATATATACCTGCACTCGGGTTCCAGATTAGTTATAGCTTCTGTAGGGAACACTGAGACACCCTCAAACTGAACAGGTTAAAGGGTCTTTCTCCATCATGATGTCAACAAGGCGAATCTACCATTGTGGTGTTTCCGGAAAAATACTGATACTATGCCATTATAAGTAGGTGGTGTATCCTCCTCAAGAACAGTCTAGTCAGTCTAATTCATGTTTCAGAGTAGCAGCCGTGTTAGTCTGTGTCAGCAAAAAGAACAGGAGTACTTGTAGCACCTTAGAGACTAACAAATTTATTTGAGCATAAACTTTCATGGGCTATAGCCCACTTCATCGGATGCATAGAATGGAACATACAGTAAGAAGATATTTATACATACAGAGAAACACGAAAAGGTGGAAGTACCCATGCCAACTGTAGAGGGTAATTAATTAAGAGGAACTATTATCAGCAGGGGAAAAAAACTTTTGAAGTGATAATCAAGATGGTAACAGAAAAACTTCAAAAACAGACTCCAATGAGAAGCTGCTGAACTTGAATTAATATGCAAACTAGATACCATTAACTTAGGTTTGAACAGAGACTGGGAGTGGCTCGGTCATAACACTAATTGTATCTATTTCCCCTAGTTAAGTATCCTCACGCCTTTGTGTCAACTGTCTGAAATGGGCCATCTTGATTATCACTTCAAAAGTTTTTTCCCCTCTGCTGATAATAGTTCCTCTTAATTAATTACCCTCTACAGTTGGTATGGGTACTTCCACCTTTTCATGTGTCTCTGTATGTATAAATATCTTCTTACTATATGTTCCATTCTATGCATCCGATGAAGTGGGCTGTAGCCCACAAAGCTTATGCTCAAATAAATTTGTTAGTCTAATTCATGTAATTTTAAGAACCTAGGAAAACTCAAAGTTTGAGAAGGGTCATGGAAATGATCAGAGGCTTATAGGGACTTCCAAACAAGATGAGATTGAAAGACTAGGAATACTTATTTTTGAGAAGAATGGTAGGAAATATAGGCAAAGACTTTCCGAGATGAGTGTCTGAAGTTAGGGTCCCAAGTACTTATTTAGACACCCAAGAAGTGGCACTCAGCAAATTCCACTGAAGTTAATGTGAACTATTAGGTGCTTTGCATTTTAAAAACCAGGCCAGTGAAGGCCTCAAATGTCCCTGTTTATCCTTTCCCGGGACACAAGGGCACTCAAAATTGATTGTACTAGAAGACTGCTTTATGCAGTTGGTGAACCTGTGGAACGTGCCACTGCAGGGAAGAACTGAAGCCAAGGATTTAGCAAGATTTCAAAAATCTGTTGTATGTTCATGTGAATAACAGTATCTGCAGTTTTGTGGCTGAAATGTAAATTTTTGGATCACTCAGTTCTCGTGATTCAGGTTAAAAATAGATTGACTGGCGTGAGCAAGAGATTCACTGCCCTCGTCTTCGGGTGCTATTGTAGAGGACTAGGTGCAGCGGCTCTGTGCCTTTCTCCGAAGCATCTGCCATTGACCACTGTTGGAAACAGGGCACTGGACATATGGCCCCATCAACTAATATGCCAATTCTTTAATCCTGATATATTTGGAGTGAGCCATGTTTCAGTATAAACTTCCTTTATGTTCTGTTCCCAAATTACTTAAAAACTGCTGGGAGATATGAACAAGAAGGCTTGATTTAAAAGGACACTGTCAGCTGTTTTTTCCCCTCTTAACTCCCCAGTCTTTGCAATGGCAAGAAATGTAAGTCTCCTACTTTTGTCCTGTCCGTTGAGCAAGTATTGATGCTAGCAATGCAGAAATTCAGACGGGTGGTGAAACAAAGCTCTGAAAAAAGGCCCATTTATTTTGTTGTCTTTGCAACATCATAGATGTTGTCATGAGGAATATGTCTAGTGTTGAAAATAGCTGTGTTACTCAAAATCTGCTTTTGCAGAACCAGCAGGGGGCACTGAAAGAGGTGGTTCCCACACAAATGGTGGCTGGCCTTTCAATTACTCAGTAATGGCTTGGCAACTTTGAAATCTCTTATACAATTAAAATCTGGAAGACTATCCCACCAGATTATCTTCATGTTAAGGTTGGTCTGCTTTTGGGGCAGAACTCCTTGACAGTGTCCCTTTAAGTGTTATAAGGGAAATGACTCCATTTTAAAGATTGTTTTAGTTGATTTTTGTAAATGAGATAAAATATTTAGACGTGGTTTTCCAAAAAGAGTTAAAATGCTAATCCAAACTCCCTTGTTTTGAACAGGCACAGAAATTCTTGGCAAATCAGTTCGTATTATATTCTCTACATTAGGAGTTTGCATATTTTTTGCAATTGGCTACATGTTGCTGCCACTATTTGCTTACTTCATCAGAGACTGGCGGATGCTGCTACTGGCTCTTACTGTACCTGGGGTGCTCTGCGTTCCACTGTGGTGGTGAGTTTAATTGTATTGCAAGGTGTTCGGCTTCAGAAAGTCCCATCTGTAGCTGGTAACCTCCAGTTTAAATTGTGAAATAACCAGTTGGGTTATAATTGCTGTGGATTTTTTTTCTCTTCACGCTTTGGTATTGTGCATGCCAAGTGAAGGGATTTGCCTTGAAGATGAAACATTTTCAGCCAGTTTTAAGATAACTTATCTGTGTGCTGAACCCTGCTGACACTGCTAGAGTCCATCTTATGCTGGCTTTTCAGTGCTGTTTGGAAATTCTTTCCAGACTATCGGACTTTTAACCTCAAACTCTCTTTATAACCTTTTTGTTATCTCCTTTATTATTGCTGGATGAGTTGTACTGTACAAACTTTCCCTTCCAACTTTTCTTCCTTCCCTTTTTTAGAAGCCTATTTTCTATGTGGATGCAACTGTTGGAATGCCACAAAAATCTTCCTTATTGAAATGCTACCCAGAAACTGTGTACTTTGCTACACACACTATTTTATGTCTGAGAGGGCTGGATAAGGGTAAGAGACTGGGGCAGGGAAGATGTTTAAAACTTGTCTATGATATTGTGACTGTGATGAACATCTCGTACTCCTGCTCGGCCTTCTGGCTCAGATCATATGTCATTTAGCTTAATATCCGATGCATCTTCCTTTGGGGGGATTCTACCCTGCCCTTGAAAGAGGAGAAACTCTATGGTCTAATGGATCTCCTTGATCTTTAATTACTCTGATCTTTTTCATAACTCACTTTTAGTCTCACCACCTCTGGGCACAGTGTTGAGTCATTAAAAACAAAGAAAGTTTGGTGGAGTAGGGAAGTCAGCAACTAGATGTTTGGCTCAGCAGGCTCGCTGGAATCCAGGGTTCTACCTTCGAGCCAGATCCTGCAACGTGTACCATATGCCTGGACACTGCCGTCAGTAGGGCTTTGCACAGTGTACCTTTCTTAAGCAGGTTGCAAGATTGGGCCTAAATGCAAGTAATTTACTTTAATATGATCATTTTAGTGAATTGTTATGTCTTGGGTGCAGTGCCCCAGGGTACATCAGATTCCCCACTAGAGGGAGATGCTAGAGGCATATAGGGGTGAGTTGAGGAAAAAAGTCTCAGCCATAACATTTTGGTGCTCAATTCTCCCCCCCGTAATGTTTGATCACAGTTTGAGGGGTTTCAGGGACAAAGGCATTTTGTTCCTCTAATGTGGCCTTGGAAAAGAAGTCAAAATCCAAAAAATTAAGGATGGATTAACCCAGTAGACCATAACAGATCCTCTGTCAGCAGTTCTGAAAGCTAATCTTATTTGCTGTCTAGATGGTATCTGCGCCAAATGCCATATAACTCTTCCAAGGGTGGCTGTGCGGATTGATAGGCTATAACAGTTCACAGCTCCTTTGTCATCGTTATGTAAACCTTCAGTATGTTACTTTTGGAATGTGAAGTCAGCCATACAAGGGGAAACCACCCTGATAAACCAGGCATCTCATGTGCATCTTTGCTAATCCATGCAGCATTAACAAATTCAGAGCAATCCAAGGTTAGTTTAGCCTAAAAACAACATATCAGAATCCCTTTATCTGTCTGTGATGCCGTTTCCTTGCAAAGATATGCTTCGCTACTGAAGTAAAACCATAGCATGCTACTGCTAGGATGAAATATGGTTTTGTGTATTTTAAAATTATTTGGGGAAACCAGTCCTGTGCAGTAATTAACTTTCCAACCATAACTCCCATTAAACCTTTACGTGCCTAGGTTAAGGGGTGAGGCTGAATTTTAGTCTGAAGGAAATGTAAAATGTGCAGTTATAAAGATGTCGCTACCGCCTTCTCCTAATCCCCCATGCCAGCTAAGTGAAGGGAGTTCTGACGGGCTTATCTAGGTCCTTGCATATGTGGGTTACAGTGGCACGGTCACCAAAACAAAATTCTGTGCCACAATCAGATGTATGATTATTTAGCGTGCATTATGGAAGCTGCGCTGAAGACGAGAGAGCACACTAAACAACAAAGTATATACGTTAAATGCATGTAGGCAAACGCAGCCCCAGGAACAGCTCGCTGGGTCAGTATTGGTCAGTAGCTTGTCCAGGGAGGGATGGATTTACATGAGCACCATGGCCTCTTGCAGGTTCATTTGGCTGGTTGAGCAGAATTCCATGGCTTCTTTGGCTCCACCGTTTTTTTTCTCAGCCAATTGGATGCCTCATCCTCTAAGGGGATATGCCAGCCTATCTGGCCTTTAGAGACTGGGGATGCTGTCTTGAGGCTGACCTGACTTCCTGGGACTTGGAGATCTATGGCTGAGTGCCGTATACCTTTCAAAATATTATTTGTACAAATTTAAAGTGGGGGAGAATCTTAGAATCTTTTGGAAAAGGTTTCCACTTAGATCAGTGGGAACCATCATATGCATTTCTCAGCTGTTGCCACTATGGGTCTTCCCTCTTTCCTCCCCACTTTTCTTCTCTCTGCTCCTTTCTCCCTTCCCTTGCTACTAACCCCAGGCACCAGCCTCTTTCCCATTAAACCCTGGCTGGCTGAGCACACAGCCAAGTTGGAGCTGGTGTGTGTCGGAGCTCTGCACCTCCCAGCAAGGGTGTGAGTATCTGTGAAGACCTAAAATGGCCTCTGTAGCAGGGCCTGCATTAAAGGTAAGTTTTCTCTTCTTGGTTGTGGCAGGTGAGCTGAGGTGGGGAGGAGACAGCTGTTCCCCAGTTTGTCCAGGAACATGACTGGCTGGGAATCTGACTGGCTGCCCCAGGTTTGAATGTGTGGAGCTCTGCATTGAGCAGGGGTGGATGTAGGCTTGGTTTTGAATTGTAGCCAAGGGGTGCACCAAGCACCCGCGGCAGCACCCTCTGCCTCAGCACCGCACCCCTAGTCCTGGCATAGCATGGAGGCCACAGAGGTGGAGCTAAAGAGCAAACCTGCCGTCCTGTCCCGCGGGGCTAGGCCCGACTCCCTGCTCTGGGCGTTGCGACCTGGCGCATAGCATCACAGCGCCACTCAGGTTTGGCGCCCTCGGTTTCATTATATCTGCGGTGCAGTTGAATCCATGGACTCATGCTAAAGCCTCTCCTGGTGTTGATCATGGGGTGAGGAGCATCTGGTCCCATTGTGACAGGCAGCTCCATCACAAATACCTGCTTAACAGGGCTTTATGATGGGAATGCAGACAAGCCAATAACTGGCCCTAGGTCTAGCACCCTTACCCAGACCCTTACTTTTTTACTTTTCCCTGTTTTGCCAGTTGGGAGGATGTCCGCAATAGGCTTTGGCAGTGACAGTTTACCAGACATAAAGAGATTTTCCTCGCTTTTTGTTTCTCTTTGCATGCAGTTGTCATGCTGGACTTTGAAAACATCACCCTAATGGATTTCATGTGGCTAACCTTAACCCTGACCATTCCACACTCGGCTCCTTGTTTTTTTTGTTTTGTTTTTTGGTCTCTCCTTTGCACTCATTTCTCTTCTGCCCACCCCCCCACCCCCCAATTCCTTTTTAAACTGACACCAGTTTAAACAAACCTTGCCTCACTTACCCATGGATGGTTATGCGCTCCCAGTGTGAAAAGAAAACAATGCAGAGACAAGACAGGAAAGCCTGATGTTTTTGATTGGCCCTGTAGGCAGATTAAAGGAGGGATGCTATAGGCTTGCGAGTGAGTGCACTCATTTCCTGATAGAGTTGAGAAATGTGAGGGTCTCCCTCACCCCCCCAAAATGTACATGTTCTCTTCAAAAAAGTTACATGAAATTGTTCCTTCTTTTCATGCTGGGCTTAACCAGGAAGCTCCTCTCTTGTTCTTCTGAAGCAGCCTCATTTATGATACATTAAGACCTCAAAAAGAACAGTGTCTTTATCGCACTAAGTAAAGCAAGTAGACTTACATCCTACATGGTGTGAAATACCATTCAGCTCCATCTTTCTGCTCTTTGAATTTGGCTGAAAACATGAAATAAAACCCTTTAAAAACATTTTTCAATGCCTGCTTGCTCTCACCGGGCTTGAGAGTTGGTCAGATGTTTGATCCCTCTCCAGAGTGGCATTTTAAATAATGCTTCTATTTAACTTGAATCCTTGACTTCAGTGCGGCGTTGCTTGCTTTTCCTCTGCGACACACAGCATCATTTTGTGAGTGGGAGTAATGGAGGAAAAGTAGGTATTTGAACATAAAGTCCAATTGGAAAAGCTGACTGTCGCTAGAGTATAAATCCTGTGGGGGCTATGGTGGCTCATTGAGCTGTTGCACTGGCCTCTTGCTGCTGGAGACCTAGATTCAAAGCCCTGCCTTGGGGTACCAGTGAAATTGTGTTTGGCGGCTCTTCTTCCTAGTTCTTGTTTGTCTGCACTGCAGAACATCCATACGGATTGCCCTGACTCTCAACCTCCACTTCAGGATTTGGGACTGGAAAGGCAGAGAGATGGTAGGTGGGGATTGAGGTGCATTGGCAGAGGTATGTAAGGGAAGCTTGCACAGTGCCTGCCAGTGGCTCTTATGAACCAGTGTATTTACTTAATAACTTTTACACAGTGAAATAAGAACTATCCTGTCAAAAGCTTAGTAAGATAAATACTCCAAAGGGGTTCCGAGTATCCCTTGCTTCTGAAATCTGCATTCGTATTCGTTAACTGACCTGTAAAGAAATGGGGGAGACAGTAGTAGACAGATATTAATCAACCCTTTGAGAAGGGGTCTAGCAGCTGCCGTTGCAGATCATGAGGGTACCTCGGCAGTCTCTGACCCATTGTTCAAGAGAGAGGGGAAATTACCATTGACTAAAGAGAGCAAAGCAGCAGCAGTTAGGATTGAAGGATTTAGAGTATTTTGAAAAGTGGGGAAGGAGAAGCATGTTCTTCTAGCCTGTGTTTGATATTAATGGACATAACCATGTTTGGATTTTACCTGTCGGATACAACCATGTCCACAAGGTGGCACTGCTACCGTTCTCTTAGCCTGATCAGTTTTGTGATATGAAGATGAAGAAGGTTGTGTATAAACTCTCTATGGCAAGTAGCCTTTAAATATGTCTGCACTTTCCTTTAAATAGCTCCACCACAACTCTATGCCGTTTGTGTGCTGTATACAACTTTTGTAAGGATAACTTGTTTATATGATTGATTTTTATGCTACCTATGAATATTTTTGCCATTTACCAAGAAACTTCTGACTCTCTGATGGAATTTAATTATCCCCTTAACGTACATGAATACAACTAATTTCAGAAACCAGTTCTAGGAAGAGGGCCCTGTCCTGCAAGTACTTGACCATGTGAGTAGTTACCCATGTGCTTGAGCAGTACCATTGAGCTCAGTGGTACTACTCATTAAGGGTAAAGTGACCCACATGTTTATCTATTGGGAGGCTTGGACCCTACTGCAGGAAGTGATCTGTTACTGAGATGGCAAAATCCATCCCCACTGTGTGTTTAATAAAGATGATTAAGTCAGCAGTTGTGATCATTGTGGAAATGTTGATTCAGTCCTTCTGAAATTTGTTGCAGGGTCATTCCTGAATCTCCCCGGTGGCTGATCTCTCAGGGAAGATTTAAAGAGGCAGAAATTATCATCCGAAAGGCTGCAAAAACAAATGGCATTGTAGCCCCAGCTTTGCTGTTTGACTCCACGGAGGTACGTTTTCATATGTCCTGCCTCAACTGGGTGGGGTGGGGGAAAGAGGGGGATTATATACGACCTTTTGAGGTCTCTTCCAGCCCTACAGTTCCGTGATTGTAATCTGCTACTTGTCAACCTTTGCTATTTTCCTTTTCATTTCCATATTATTCTGATAAGCCAGAACACCAAACAGTTCAAAGCACAGCTCTGTCACCAGTTGTTAAGTAAATTGTCCAGGTTCAGTACTTGCTGTGACATGAGGCAATTGGTGGTGGCTCATTTGCGTCAGTAAGTCAAAAACATGCAGCTGGAGTTGATGTTTATTTTTGCAGTAAGATCTCTACTCTTCAGCAGTGACTTTCTCTGGCTTTCAGTCAGGACTGGCTTGTCTCATAGGTGTAACAAAGTGTCTATCATTAGGGCACCGCTGCCTCACTCAGAAAAATGAGAAATTAAAATACATCTATCTTCATCTCACTATTGACAGCTGATCATTTAATTTAAACGTAGCTCTTCCAGATGGAAGGATCTATGTGGAGCAGCTGTTCTGGTACCCATATTTCATAATGCATATGTGCACCTGCTAGTAGGAGGCATGAAAGGAGAAAGCAGGGCTTCACTGAAGAGCCTGTCAGTCCCAGCACGGCACTAAAGGGCACCCTCAAAAGCGCCCTTCATAAATAAACATGTATCGTGTGTAGGCAGTTCCATTGCCCCACTGCTAAGTAGTCCCTTTTCGCTGGCTTAGTACCCGGTTGGCTCTGTGTGTGCGCATGGGGGTTTATTAGTTGTTTTCTGGGTTTTTTTAATAATGATCTGGTGATACAAGGGCTCCATTTTAATTAAGAACATTTAGTCCTTTCATAGGAATGATACCTCTCGGCTAATCTTCTTAGTTACAAAGAAAAAAGCCTAGCACAGAAAGCTTATTAGCATTTAAAGGTTGACTGCAACACAAGTAGACACATAATACAGTGACTGAGCGTTTGTGATCTTGTCTCCCTCTAGCGGCTAGCTCCATGAGCATAATAGCCGGCTAGTTACTCTGCTTAACCAGATGGTAGGGGCTCATACTCTTTGGTGATTACGATCCTCGGTTTCAGTCTCATCTGTCTGTGTTCATTACATGTGCACTTCTCTTACATGAGACTTTATGTATTGTTTTCATATAAATAGCCACATTTTAAGCGCCATATAATCCACGGCACAGTATAAAACCACATGTTGTTATGACTTTCCTACAAGAAAAATGTGTTCTTTGATTAACTTGCTTCTTGGCACCATAAACTACTCAAATTTTGTTTAGTTTTTGGTTATGCCACTTAAAACCTGTTCTTGAAAAGCAAGTGTGTCTAGGGGGTGGGAATTTTATCCTATGACAGCTGTGAGAAAGAAAAGCACTTCCTTTATGTCTCAGCCGTAGATCAGCTGCATGTTTAATACTTTTTCAGGCTCCAGTAGAAAAGTCTGCTTTTCATCACTGCCTCATGCCTTTCAGATTAAGCAGCAATGCAGCCACTCTCCCCTTCTCTCTCCTCCCCACACCAACCGTACAAGTCTGATCCTGATGTCAGCCTTTACATTTGCCAGTGGATGATGCCTGCACAATATCTGTTCTCTTAAAATAACCTTAGAGCTTGTGAACGATGCCAGACAGACGTTCCTAGAAAGTGAAAACTTCTAGCTCGCCAAACAGGAACAGCCAAGGAAGCAACATTTCCACTTCCCCCCAGGCAGGCCAGTAATGTGACACAGCCTTGTCATCTGGGACCGAGAGATTAGCTCTGTTTTATGCCCATTCAGTCCTGAGCTGGCCCCTCACCTGAGACTAACTTGGTATCCGTTGTGGCAGTCACCTTTGTAGTAATGGCACCAGCCTACTAAGCCCTGGCCCGAGATCACCAGCTCCTTTCTTCATCCTAGGCTGCTAAATGGTAATCGTTTTTTGGCCACTACTGGCCCAGGAAGGGTGTAATTCTTAGGTGGGAACCTTACCTCCAGGCTTTGAATCAGTTGAACCCAGCAAAAAGGAGTCTGCACATGCCAGATTGGCTGGAGACTGAGGGTCTGTTTCCAGCACCAAATGGTCTCTCAGCCTCCGCTAACTTGGTGAGCAGTGGTGGCAAATATCATCACAGTTAGTAATTGAGTTCAGGGCTGAGTTCCAGTTTCCCATGTGCTCTTGCAACCAGCCACTGCTAAATAGGCAGCAGAGCCTGAGGATTCTTTGTTTTGCACTGATCTGTGTATTCAATAAAGAGAGATCTCAATAGGCAGTGTGCGGGAAACTGCCCTTGGCAGTGAGGCCAGTGCTGGGAGTACTTTTGTACGGCATGAAGGGGGAGAAGTTAGTGCAAGTCTTTCCCTGTTAGATTTTCTATTCCTTGATGACTTGCTAACTGATTTCTAGATCTAATTGGAGCTGGCCTATGTCACAAGTAACTTAAAGTTACTTTGGAGTACCGCTGGGGATAGTGAATAATCAAGATTCCTATGAAACCCCTTTGCTGATGCAGAATTGGTTGTGTGGCAGTCGATTTGTGTATTTTCTGCCCTTTCACTTAACTTGGAAGGGTTAATGTGGGGTTATATTTTCATAACCTCCATCCTCCCAAATCTCTGTGTTAAGATTTTTTCCCCATGGATTAGATTGATCTCTTCCTCGGGTATAGGGATATTTTGAGTTTGTTTTCCTTTTCCCTTCAGATGCAGGATATGAAGCTTCAGCAGCAGCAGAAAGCATACATTTTGGACTTGTTCAGAACCCGAAACATTGCCGTTATCACTGTTATGTCGTTGCTGTTGTGGTAAGTGGACATGTGATCCTAAAGCATATGGACAACAATCAATCTGTTTGTGATGCCTGTTGTAGTTTTTTATAATAACCGGTCTCATAAACTGGGACCTATTTCAAACATGGGAATCTGCGTAAGGTGTCCAAATACCTGCATTAAGGGGTTTGCATCCATGTTTAGGCAGGTAGAGATTTGTGCTCCTAAGTGTGGCTGTGAGCACGCAAACTTATGATGACTGCATTGATGATGGTGAGCATTTATATAGCACACCGTGCACTCAAAATGCTGCTGTAAAAAACAACAACCCCACAATCTTATCCACACAACATCCGTGTGAAGTACATATTACTGTCTTGGGGGTGTAGCGAAAGAGGTCATGTGGCTTGCTCAAGGCCACATAGCAGTTCAGTGGCAGAGCAAGAATTAGAACCTAATACATGACTCTCAATCTGTGATCCATTCCTTTAGACTCCACTGCCTCCCATCTAGAGGAATTGGTTAATTCCTTTCGGATGTCAAATTGAGGTATCCCAAGATTTGAAATCTGATCTTCCAGCTCTCTTGTGCAGAACCATAGCATTCAGATGCTGTAATGGAGCTTTTATGAGTACCCCAAGTATTTTAATAGAATTTGCTGTAGGGAGAGGTTCATTAAAAGTGGAATTGTAGATGGCACGCTGTAACGAACCGAAACGTTTCAGGACTTCCTACTTCAGTATATTGTTAATGGCTCCATCACAGTGAAACACCACCAGGGACCCTTTAATTTACCATCTTGTATATGGGAGGGAGAGTTAAGTTAGGGCTCCATGGAGAGGATTGTGTTTGTACATTTTTAGCACAAAAAGAAGCCGCAGGGGCGAAAGACTTAGAAACTGTGCGGTAGCTATTGAAATTCTGAAAGCCGTCCCATCGCTGCTGATGTTGGGTATAGTGCTGCTTCTGAAACAGAATCTTGGGTAATACTGTAGAGACTTTACTTTTTACGCATCTTTCAGGATGTTAACATCAGTTGGTTACTTTGGACTGTCACTCAACACTCCCAACTTGCATGGAAATGCCTACGTCAATTGCTTCCTCTCAGCCATTATTGAAGTTCCAGCTTACGTGATTGCCTGGCTGCTCCTCCGAACCTTACCTCGGCGGTATTCGATCTCTGGCACCTTGTTCTTGGGAGGAGGGGTTATTCTCTTCATTCAGCTGGTGCCTACAGGTATGAGCTTCAACTCATGACGTAAAAATAAAATATATCCTACAGAGCCATCTAACTGCTCCAGTAAAGGGGTTGGAAACCAGAAAGTTCCTGGGTGAAATTTGCACCAAACCTCAATCATTTGTGGCTTGATTTGATTTTGAGTTGTGTGTTTTTTTGTTTGTTCCCATACATTCTGAGCACCTGCAGCTCTCTTGAGTTCACTGGGTGCTGTGAGTTCTCAGCACATCGGAAAATCAAACTATTGATCTGTTTATGCTTCAGATGACCAGCTCATAACATTGGATAAATTACAGAACACAGCTGCATCTGAACTGGGAACTCTGCTTATAAAAATCAGAAGTTCTCCAAATTTCACCATAGACTTCAGTAGAACCTAAATGCATTGCTGATTAGAGATGAATTTTAAGCATGTGCTTATGTGATTTGCTGAATCAGAGCCATAATGCATTTCAAGTGCACCCAGACTGGGAGTGAACCAAAGTCCTGGTAGTATAAAATAAGCTGCCTACTCAAGTTATGAATTGGATAATCTAGGTCTGGGAGGGTGGTTGTGATAAGAGAAGACTCAATTTTAGAGGGGGGAAAAAACTGAAGTCTTTGGGAGGTAAAAGCAATGGAGGTAACAAGCATGGGAACTTGATGCAGCTTTATTGATCCTTATTTAATTTTATTTTCAGATCTTCACATCCTGTCTGTCTTCCTGGTGATGCTGGGGAAGTTTGGGATCACATCTGCATTCTCAATGCTTTATGTCTACACTTCTGAGCTCTACCCAACAATAGTAAGAAACATGGCAGTTGGAGCTACTTCCATGTCTTCCAGGGTGGGCAGCATCATCGCTCCTTACTTTGTTTACCTTGGTGAGATGTCTTCTGTCATTTGGCTTGTATTTAAACACATGAGAGCAAACTGCCCAGAAAAGTTATCCCAAAGAATGGGTGCAAGCTAGAAAGTCCTGGTGCTCCAGAGATTTTTAAACCAGCTTTTTAGATATTGTAATTTCAGTCACTTTTCTCCATTTTGGGCCATTTTGTTTTATGCTAAGGGAAATAAATGGCGTTACTCCAATTTTATACAGGTGCAACAGTGATGTATCAGGCCCTTTTATTCTCTTTGATTGGGGCAGAAGAGGCCTGGTCCCCTGCTCACAATCCAAAAGACCAAGGGATAGCAAAGGGGTGAAACATACAAGTAGAGAGGCTGAGATGATATTTTGCCACATCTTGATAGTGCACACTTGAAAACTAATCTCAGTCACTCCTGCAACTTGCCATTATCAGTCAGCTAGTTTCCCAAGGGCATGATGGTTCAAATGGGCCTTCGGGAGAGACTTGAATACAGAAAACATAGTGGTGGCCTAATACATTAGCACACGTAGTGCTAGTTCATTGCATAGCAGTCAGCGTAAAAGAGAGCACAGAGACTTGTGAGACACTGAAAAACAGGCAGATGCAGGTCAAATAATCTCTTGGAATCTATACTTTTTTTGAAAATGGTACTTAAAAAATATGCAGTATAAATTGTGCACAGTGGTGTGTACATATATCGAATGACACAAAACACTATGTTAAAAGAAATGTTAAGGTTGCAAAGTCAAACACTCCAAAGTAAAATCATTTAACACCATGTGATTCTCTCATTTAATGTTTTTGCAGCTATTACAGTCACAAAACGACCAGCTTGTGGCCAGGATTTCTGTTTATTCTTTGTAATTAAAAAAAAGTTCCCTCTGTTTCAATCTCTTTGTGTTTGTTCAGCACATAAGGCAATGTGGCCCTGATCCTGCTTGGGATCCTTGAATGTTAATGCAATGCAAACAATCATTAATAATAATGCAGAGGTTATTCATATAGTAAGGAAAAAATGTGATTTTTCTCATATTTTGGATTCATATGCCCCATGGGCCTGCCTTCAGGACCTTGGCACACTGATGGAGGAAAGTCGCATGCATTTAAAATAGGAAAAGATATGTTTTAGGAGAAGGCTGTGAGCTGTTGATATTTGCTTCAGCTAAATTAGGACCATATAGCTTAGCCAGTTATTGAATGAAGATGGAGATCAAAGCACAAACTTTGGCTCCCAGAGATCTTTGGTGGTTAATCCTAGTTTTGTTCTTTACATCATAAAGTCTACAGGTGTAACTTCAATCAGAAATAACATTGTCATGTCCAGAGTACATGTATTCTACATAAGATACTCTCTGGTTCCTTGGTTTGCACCTTTTCTGAAAGATCCCTAATGGTCTGTGCTATTGTGGTTTGCAGATTTTGCATCCTGATCATACACTTGTGCACAAACGTAAGGCTTCTGGCAGTAGTAGTAACTTTCCAGTCCCAAACCTGATTCTGCCTAGACCAAGGGCACTGTCTGTCACAGGAGGCCTGATGCTTTCCCCACTTCTAATCAAGTTTTTGTAAATGCGCTGTTAGTGGAGGAAGTTTAATTTTTATTTAATGAAGTTTTATTGTGAGGCTAAGATTTGAGTCAAAATAAAAACAGACTATTGAAGGCTCGCTTCCTCCAGCAGTGGTACTAGCACAATTGTGTTTATCTTGCCAAGACATTTGTTATCCTATGTTGAAGAAGCAGCATGTAGGAGCTGTTAAATGGTACACAATTAGTGCCAGAGTAGTAACTGGCAACACAGATGAGATACTGCTGGTGATATAATTGAAAAACCCTTTGGATAGGATTGGCAGGTACATAAGTAACTCCAGTTTGGGATTCACTTGTGCTGATTTCTAGGTGGAAATATCAGCTAACAAATGATGCAAAGTGAATTATATAATATCGTGGTGTCCTGAATTTTTATTCCATCTATGAGCTTGTTGTGATGGTTGGTGTATAACTAATGTTGCCATGTCCTGTGTTCTGCCAGGTGCCTATGACCGATTCCTGCCTTATATTCTCATGGGAAGCCTGACCGTGCTGATAGGGATCCTCACCCTGTTTCTCCCAGAAAGCTATGGAAATCCTCTCCCTGAGACCTTTGACCAGATGCTAAGAGTAAAAGGGTAAGTGGATTTCATTCACTCCATAGATCTGAAACGTACAGCCACAACCAATTCAATATCATCTCATTACACTAAACAAATAGGTATTGTAAAGGTCTGTTCCAATAGACCAGGGGTTCTCAAACTTCATTGCACCGTGACCTCCTTCTGACAACAAAACTTACTACATGACCCCAGGAGGGAGGACCGAAGCCCCACCACACCAGGGTTGGGGGTGGGGAAGCTGAATCCCAAGGGCTTCAGCCCCAGGCAGGGGGCCTGTAACCTGAGTCCTGCTGCCCAGGGCTGAAGCTCTCAGGCTTCAGCTTTGGCCCCAGGGTGGTGGGGCTCGGGCTTTGGCCTCAGGCCCCAGCAAGTCGAAGTCAGCCCTGGCGACCCCATTAAAATGGGGTTGCGACCCACTTTGAGGTCCCGACCCACAGTTTGAGAACCGCTGCAATAGACCAAACCTTTCAGAAGTGGCCTTTGATTTTTAGTGCCTGACTTGATACACACTGGGACTGATTTTTTCAGAATTCCTGGGCACCCGTGACTCCCAACTGAAATCCACATGGGGGCTCAGACTTTTTGGAAACAAGACCAACAGTGCGTTGAGATAATCACTCAGAAATCAGAGTCCTCTCTTGAAACGTTATCCTGAATGGCTCCAGTACTCACATTAGAGGCTTAAAGTACACAGAGTGTTTAACAGACCAAAATTTCTCTTGTATGTTGAGGGCAGCACGGACCAGTGGATCAAACTCAAAGCCAGGAATGCCTGAGCTGTGGTGTTAGTATTTATTATAGAAGCACAAGCAGTGTGTCAGGTGCTATACAACAGCGGTTCTCAACCAGGGGTCCGGGGCCCACTGCGGGCCCGCGAGCAGGTTTTAGGGGGTCTGCCAAAATAAACCAGAGAGTAGGGCCGGTGTTAGACTCACTGGGGCTGAAGCTGAAGCCCGAGCCCCACGGCCTTGGGCTGAAGCCGAAGCTCGAGCAACTTAGCTTTGCGGGCCTGCTGTGGCGTGAGGCCCCAGGCAATTGCCCTGATTGCCAGCCCTGGCGTTTAATCTACTGGAAATGCAGGAAGAGTTGTTGTGGAACAGGCGGGCTGTGGAGTTTTTATAGCATGTTGGGGGGGCCTCATGGTGTACAAGACACAGGAGTAAACGTGGTCCCCCGCTAGGGTACTTTCATCTTAAATAGATGAACAACCCAGAATGTCCCAGGAGGAAGGTTTTGTCTTGGATTGTTTTTTTTAAGATAGGTGGATACCGGCTTTTTTTTTTTTTTTTTTTTAAATTGAAGAAGTCTGTTTTGAGGCAGGATTTGGAATAAGAGGTTGGGAGCCGGATTCATTGGACTCAGGAGGGAGTCTCAGGCGTGTTCCAACTGCTACCACTGACTTGCTTTGCATCATCTAGGGCAAGTCACCACGCCTCTCTGGGTGCCTTTTCCTGCATCTTTAAAATAGGGATAATATTTTCATCCCTCACAAGGATACTGTATTCATTAGATCATGTGTATATTAGAGAGACAAGGTGGGTGAGGTAGCACACAATCATGTGTAGAGAACATTGCAAAGTTTTTGTATTTTCCCTTCTAGTGTATAGAAAGGCTGTTCATTTAATAGGATTGTTCTTGTTTCATTTAAATAGTGCTTTGTTCTTTGAATAGAAAGGGATTGTGGCTCTACTATGAAAACAGGATTTCAGCGTTTATAGTTCTTTTCTTGTGGTAGATAAAGAGCTGCTGGTATAATCTGAGACAGATTCCCCCTCCCCCCCCCACTCCCACCCCCTGACACTCCTTCATGTAGCTGTAAAGAACATGCAATGCTCTCTTGCTACACTGGACGCTGCTGTTTGGGTCACCCTGTACGTACATGTCCACTGAAATCTTATGCATGCACGCACACGCGTAGAGATGCCATGTGCCAAATCTCCAGTTGGTTCTAACGTTTGTTATAACTGTTTTACAGGGATGGTTTGTGATTAAACTAAGTTAGTTACAGAATGCTATTCTGTAACTGTTTGTTTTTCCATCAGACCATTAACTACTACCCTAACCTACCGCCCATGTGATTGTAATGAATCTGCAGAGCTGCCGACGTCCTGGGCAGTCTGTTCTCAGAACTCCTAGCATTCCAATGAGACACCAATACTTAATAGTGCTCTGCAGCGGCAGGTGCCAGTAGGGATGGGGAGAAGGGGCTGTGTGGTGAGGCAGTGTACCTATCCCTGAAGAGAGATGTAGTACTGGACTTTGTGTATTGTAGCTTGTGCTTTAAGTGACTGTACTTGCGCATATTGCAATTGTAACATTGTAAGAGGCAAATCCTGTCTTCCTTCCCCAATGGGTGAAGAGAGCCCTGGATGCATGTAATTCTGCTGTTTGGGCTGAAGGTAGGGGAAAACTGATGAGCCTGGACAGAGATAAACCTCTTGTGCTCCACCAAGGGGTTTCCAATATGCTGCAGCTGAGGGGACATCTGAGGTGAGCCCAACTATGCATATGTGCTGGCCATTTTCTTTCTACCTCCTTCCACCACCAGGGAAAGAGTGGGCACTTGCCTTTGGGGCCTGTGGTAGCCACAGTGCAACTCCCCTACCACACAGCCAGGTTATTCTGGCTCAGCACAGTGGGCAGACTGGCACTTAAGAGCAATAACTATTTGGAGAAGGGTGGAACTGCCCATAAAAACCTACCCACAATGTACAGAAGGGTCTGTAATTCTCAGGGTAAGAGGCACTCCTGAGGAAATGCCTGCTGCTCCTTGTCACTGTTAGGGGTTTCCTAGGTGTCTGATGAGTGGTCTGAAAGTTCTTAAATTGATAAAACCGTAACTGCAAATACTGGGCAGAGTAGAAATTTTGCCACAAGCCTCATGCACACATGCTCTTTGTGTGGGTGGACGAAATGAGCTCCATTGGACCAGTGAGTATTGACACGCAGTCTTGCAAATGTTGTTCATTTTATCATCTCTTCAGTCCAGAAGAGAGTCTGTTCTAGAGCATCACATCCCAGTGGAATGGGCTTTTCTGCCGTTTTATATCAGAAGCCGTTTTCAGAGGTGCAGCTCGGTGATTTTAGCCGTTTCGCTTGGGAGCAGAATGTGTCATGTCTGGTTCCTATAAAATGTTCTGTAGCCCTCAAATCTTATTCATTTTCAGATTCAGAAACAGACAGCACACCAACCATGTAAGGAGTTCAAAGGAGATTGAAGACACCAGGACTCGGATAACACCGCTATGATAAGGCTCTGCATCTCCTGATGGGCTGGAAAAAGAACAAGGACTGCTTAATGCTTTTCCTACTAGTAAAAAACCTGGGGTCAAAACTACTGGTGCCACATAGTTATGAACCTACAATCTACAGTACTATTGTACTAAATATAGTGCTGTGAAGATGCCATCTACTTCCATAGGATTCCCCATAATTTATCCTGTGACCTAATTTTCAGAGGCTTTGATCAGCTGTAGCTTCTGTTAAGTAGGGAGCTATGAGCACCCAGCACCCTTTGAAAATCAGGCTATCAAAGAGCATTTGGAGCAGTCACAGCACTGACTCGATGGAATCTTGCACTCAAAAGCTGCTTAAACATGAATTTAAATACCAAAGTAAAAAAGTAGTTCAAGGTTCTAACGTCGGCATTTTCAAATGAGAACTATTTCAAAGTCTTAATGCTTAAATGAATATTAAAAAAAAAAAAAAAAAGTTAGAACAATATTAGATAAAGGGTCAAATGACAGCGCTGCTTACAGTGCAATACACTTTATACTTATGCTGTTAGTTCCTGCACTACAGGCTTTCGAACAAATACTGTGCTAGAAGAAAACAGTGTTATAATGCTTTCTTAACAAAGAAGGTATTTTAGTTGCAAATGTACTTTCTGGCCAGATGAAATCTGTCTAGCCTGCCGGATTGATGATGGCTAATCATTATTCAGAAGGTGACATTCCCCTACTGTACAGAGGACCAGCAAAAGGAGTATGCGCCATTTAAGCCTCAGTCTGAAAGCTTAAGGGAGATTTGAGTGCTGTATTTGTCTTGTGCTGGCCCTCGGCACAGGAGTGAATTTCACCTTAGTAAGTTTAAACAAAGAGAGAAACTTCATAACCTCTCACCTACTTAAATTGTGTAACTGGCATGCACTGCCATCTGGGCTGAACCTTTTTTGCTTTCATGTCGAAGCCAATTGTGGCCGAGACACAAGTGCAACACAGCACATCAGTAATGGTAGAGCGACAGTCGTTTATGAAACTGAATCTATCAGGCAAAGGTATTCAAACAGAAATTAAATATAAGTGCAAAAGACTCTTTGCTTCAGGCTTAAAGACTCTACCTTTGAAAATCAAACCTTTCTTTTGCATAAATAGTTTTGCCATATGGCTAATGTAGCGCAAGGCAGCCATTGTCCTGGGCCACGGTTCTGTTCCATTGTTGCTATCTCATCTCTTTTCAAACAGTTTTCTTAATAAGGCATTTGCAATATTTAAAGATTTGATATAGCTGATTTTTTAAAAATATATTTCCTTTGGTCTAACATGTAGAATAACCGT
The DNA here is from genome assembly GCA_033296515.1 of Macrochelys suwanniensis. Classification (NCBI taxonomy): domain Eukaryota; kingdom Metazoa; phylum Chordata; order Testudines; family Chelydridae; genus Macrochelys; species Macrochelys suwanniensis. The sequence continues at coordinate 93,721,428 of CM065782.1, read as the reverse complement.
TTAGATTACTTCAGTTACCATTCTCATCAAACCCTTGATACTAGCATGGGATAGAGCTGTTTACATGAGATGAGGGGATTGGGATTGGTATATCGTGGCCATATTTTTATGAAGATACTTTCTATAAAAAATGGTGATACTTTATTCTCTTTTATGTGATCAGAGACTTGGATATTTCTGAAACCAATTGAAATATTTTTATACTCTTGTAACTTTTTAGGAGCACAGAAAACTTAATTTTCCATTTTCTTAATTAAAATAAACAAGTCTGTCTATGTTTTTGACAGCTTGTTTTTATTAGTCCATTTCCTGGGCCTGTAGCACTGATACATCTCATATAGTTTAAGTGTTAGCAGCTTTATTTTTAATAAGAATGTTTTTGACATTAGGGGACTGTACTCAGAAGATTGTGACATTGTTATAACAAGAACTTTAAATTGTGTCTAAACCTTGCCAAAAAGGAGTTACTTCACCTGATGGAGCATTTGCAAGGAGGCTTTCTGTCTTGATAAATCTCTCCCAGGCTTGAACAGTGATGCCTGAAGAAATCCATAGAGCGTGAATCTATGGAGAGATCAAGAGGGGCAAAAACTCCAGTTTCTGGCACTATTATTATTGTATTGTAAAGCCTTCCTAAGAGAATTGCATAGGCTTAAGATGCTGCTGGACAAGTTTTAACATACACTTGGTTTGGCATAGCACTGCAGTCTTCATGATAAGTTGTCTGCCTTTCAAATACAGCCTTGATTATAACATTTTTCAAATGAGTCATAAGTTGGAACTCAATATGGGAGCTGTATATTTATGAGCAGTCAGGGTACCACTTGTAAAGCAGTGCTTTGGGGTTGGGGAAGGAGAGGATTATTCCCATTAATTTTGCTGGGAGTTGTATTATATTCCTCGTGTGCCCTGATAATCACATGTACCCTGCTGTCTGTATAATCTATCCTCAGCAAGATCTGAAGCTGGCTTATTGGAGCTGCTGAAGTATAGACGAAAATGTGGCAGTTGCCATTAGCGTGTTTTTCTTTATTATAATAAAAATGTGCACTGACTTATTATATAACCTATTTTCTCTGTGGACTATAACTGAAAAGAGTGAAGTCTCCTATGTGTTTAAAACTTTGGGAAAGGAAGTTTCTTTAAGATATTCACTAAATTATGTTTTAGTAACTGGCTGTCGTGGTGTTATGAATCTGTTTGAATAGGCTCATTAGGTGTGTGTGGGGGGAGGAGGGAAATGCAAGTGAAATCGCATCTGCAAGTGGATGGGAAAAGTTTGATAGCTAGAAGTTCGTTTCACGTTCTTGCACCAGGTTGGGCTTGGTGAATGTACTTTAACAATAGAGCCCCAAGAGAGAGCCACTGCTACAGCCAAAGAAGGATTGTTCTTGGTCTTAAAAGCCTGTGGTATTTGCAGACTTCTTTAAAAGTTTGCAGAACTCTAGTGACTGATGTCTGAGACTAGAACTCTTCATTGCAAATTGTTAAATGCTCTCCAAGTCTTAAAAGGACACTGTCTAGACCAGGGGTCCCCAACATGCTATAAAAACTCCACGGCCTACCTGTTCCACAACTATTTCTGCATTTCCAGTAGATTAAAAGCCATGGCTGGCATTAGGGGGTAGCAAGCAGGGCAATTGCCTGGGGCCCCACGCCACAGGGGACCCGCAAAGCTAAGTTGTTCGGGCTTCATTCCCAGGCCCCAGTGAGTCTAATACTGTCTGGTTTATTTTGGCAGACCCCCTAAAAGCTGCTCATGGCCCCCCAGTGGGCCCTGGACCTCTGGTTGAGAACCATTGGTCTAGACAAAGCCCTTTTTGGAAGGGTGATGGGAGAATGGCTTCACTTTGTCTTACTTATATGCAGTGGAGACAGCTTCCTTTTTGCTACTGATGGATGCTTAATTGGAATTGTGTTAGAGTTTAAGCAGATATGTCTAACTCACCTGGGTTCCAACATTTAAACGTTGTAAGACACTTTTACCAAAAATAATCCCTACATAACCCCTAATCCCTACCCCTGTGCTTTAATGTTTGAATTGCAGACATTGCAGAGGGCATATGTTTAAAAAAACTAAATTGTTTTCATAAAGTATGTCTATTGGTCAATAGTTATACTGTATGAAAACAGTTGAGTTTTTTAAACATATGCCATCTGCAGTGTTTGCAATTAAAACACAGAACCTGAAAATGACACTGACTAAAAAAAGTTGTGGACTGCACTGACATTTATTATCCAAAGTGAGACGAATGTAGGAAGCAAACAAACAACATAAATAGCGGAAAGTAATTTAGATATTTAAAATATAGCTTAAGCAGACAGTAACCCTATATATGTGTGACATTCCTTGGAAATGGGGGATGTACCCCAGCTTCTTATTAGACAGGTCAAGAAGTCATTTAACATTTATTTAGCATGGAATAAGTGTGTGTGTGTGGGGGGGGGGGGGGGGGGGTTATGGGAAGTAGAAGTACCTATGGTAAGCTCTTCCCTCTTCCTGAATGGAGAACTATCAAGGTAGGGCAGTCTTTTGGCCTAATAACCAACACTATAGAATATCAGGGTTGGAAGGGACCTTAAGAGGTCATCTAGTCCAACACGCTGCTCAAAGCAGGACCAGTCCCCAATTTTTGCCCCAGATCCCTAAATGGCCCCCTCAAGGATTGAACTCAAACCCTGAGTTTAGCAGGCCAATGCTCAAACCACTGAGCTAGCCATCCTCCCCATCAGTGTAACTGACTCTTAAGGCCCCAATGCTGCAAGCTAATTGGTGTAGGTGCACTCCTGCGCTAACACAGCGCCCCTTTGAAGTCAATGGGGCTCTGCCTGAGTGCGAAACCTCTGCCTACATGGATCCATTTGTAGGGTCAGGTGCATCCTTTCATGAAATTTTAAAATAAACATTCTGAAACACTAAGTTCTCATGTCCATTTAATTTCTTTTATGGTAATTAAGTGTAAATAGATGTTCCCCAAGCTGAGAATGTGTTCTAAAGGGAAAGTTTAATATTTAGTGTAATATTTTTCATGTTTTCATTTTCTTTTTGGGGTTGGGGAAGGAGGGGTCTTCTAATTATTAGTTGCCTATGGTGCTTGATGAGACACATGTAAGTTGTATCTAATGTTTGTGGAACTATAGTTTGTTTATATGTGACGGGTTTTTTGGGTCTCCTCATGCTTTGCATCTGTCATAAAGTCTGGAAAATAAAATCTTATTGGCGACAAGCATCAGTGAATGTGGTTTTTACTATGAATGAACTTGCTGCTAGGGCCAAATACAAGCATCTGGTTACTCCAGATTTTTTTTAAAAACTGAACAAATATTCCAAAGTCATATTAACGAATCATGATTGCCTGCTAGCCGTTTCCCGCTTGTGTCACAGGTCTATTGGTTCTCTGAGCAAAAGGTACTCACTGAAACTGTGAATCTGATTAAGGAAAATGGTTGGAAGGGCAAGGGGCCTCAAAAATGAAACAAAGAAAATAGGGGGAGTAGATGGCTCTAGTGTGAAATTCAGATTATTCTGCAGGCTTTGGAATTGTGACCTTATTCTGAGGGCAGGTTTGTTTTGGTTTTTTTGCTGACATACGTGATATATTTTCACTTTCCATGGAAACAGATCTTGAGGGAAAGCACCTCCAAAAGGGACGATCAATCTTTATAATTTTCCTGTGCCAACAAGACCTGGTTCCTTCAAGGAGTCAAGTAGATGCTGACAAACTGCAGATTTAACCCCGTCCAGGCTGTTGAGTTGTTCCCTTATGCATTTCAAAGCTATTTACCATCCCAGATAGCTTTTTCTGAGGATAATTCATCCTCTCTCAGTGCCCAGATTGATCGATGCCAGTGCCATGAAGATTATAATCCTTCATGGCGGAGGAGAAAAGGGCAGCGCAATTCAGATTCCATACCAGAAGACGGCTCCCTTCTCATGTTACAGAAAAGTCCTCATGCCCCAGCTGCTTATGTTTTCATACCCTACTGATCTGTGTTAAATTGCTCCACACCCCCATGGATATTGAAGCTTGGCACTTGGTACTTGATGGAATATTTAAATCTTGATAGCTAAATTGTCCAGCTGGAAGGCAATTTGTGCTGTGATGGGTGAATGATTTTAATGGAAAACAGCCAAAACAAAGTGGTTTACTACACAATATTAATTTTAACATTTTATCAAATATAAGCAATTCACTGCTCAATGATTTGACTTTGTGGGGTATTTCCCATTGAAGGAAGCATAGATTAGTTCTTGGAACAAAAGACTGGGAACTAGGCAATTTGGTTTTAGTCCTATATGTGACATGGCTTGCTGCATGACTTTGAGCACATTAGCTAATCTCTTTGCCTCATTTCCCCATCTAAAGTGTGACTATATACTTTACTATTGAATAGGCTGTGTGGCTTCATTTATTTTGAATAATGTTTTTTAGATTGCATAGATGTCCTAGGATAGAAGTGCAAAGTCTTACTATTATTGCCCCCAAAGAGGAAGGCTTTTCCATTTTTAGTGGATAGGAGTTTTCGGTAGTTAGGTTTTATAATGGTACTGACCAAAGTTCAGAACTCTTATCAGAACACGCTTAATCACTGTGACGTAAATACTGTTGTGAAAAAAAGTTGCTGTTGCTTTGAGTACGTGTCAGTGTGGATCCCACTGTCATTGCACATACTCCAAGTACACATGACCAGAAATCTTGGAGTAGCAGGACCACGCACACTCTGGCCTCCTTGGGCTTCTGTACAAGGGCATAAAGGGCAGAGTGGCTGCGACCCTCCCTCAGTTCCCTCTTACTGCTCAGGGCAGTGAGATGGAATCCGGTGAGTGTCTGACCGCTGTCTCTTAGCTTCAGCTAAACCTTACCACAAACCTTCTGAATTCTTCAGAACTCCTTGGCTACCTTTATCTTTGACCACTATACTGGGGGGGAGGGGGAGAGAGAGTCTAGCCATCTTGCCCAAATGAGGATGGCTAGACCCGCCCCTTCTCTCCCCTACACATCCTGGAAAGACCTCCTGTACAGGGCTCTTTAGCATGGTAAACCCTTCAAGCCCTGCCCATCCTGTGGTCGACTAATACTCTTATAAGATAGACACAGAAGGTGCCTTTCTACCTAGGGGAATTGCACATACCTAGCTCAGTGTGTCTGTCATTTTCTGCTAGGACCTGTAAGTCACAAGGCTCAAACGCCACTTTTTGGCACAATCTATGAATGTCTCATGAGACGAGCTCTCAAATCCTGCTAGTGGACAAGCCAGTGTTATCCAGAAGACAGGCTACACCCAAGACCAGTGCAGAAAAGATGGTGCCAAGAAAGGAACTAGTACTGGCATCAACGCCAGCACTGCGCCTGACACCTACATCATCTGAGGTCATAAGTGTCTGCTTTAACACACGGTCTGGCATTAACAGCACAGAAGTAGAGGCTCCAGGCAGAGCTCTGTCTTCTCATAAAGAACAGACACCGCAAAGCCTCTCGAGATAACTCCACCAGGTGTGTCACACTTGATCTTCTACATCCCACAGTATCAAAAGTTTTTTAAAGACTTCTTCATACTTACCCTCTGGAGACCCAGCTCCCCTTTGGGACCTCACTGCCATTCACCTGAAGCTCATGCAGCCTCCCTCAGAACCACTGCCAGAATGTTCGATGCACCACCTTACCATTAAAATGGTCTTTCTGGGGGTCACCACCTCAGCTCAGAGAGTCAGTGAACTCCAGGTTCTCATGGCTGGAGCACCTTGTACAATCTTTCATAGAGATAGGTGGTGCTCAGACCACTCCCCAAGTTCACCCTTAAGGTGGTCTCAGACTTTCACATCAATCAATTAACTGGCAAGGTAATCTTCTTCCCAAAGCTGCTCAATGAGAAGAAACTGCATACCCTGGATGAATCCAGAGCATTACTGTATTACCTTACTGGGCCCAAGTCCTTTTGGCTTTCTGCCTGCCTCTTTGTGTCTGTATCTGGCTTGTCCAAACACCAAGCTATCTTACCATAGAGAATTTCCAAATGGATCACACACTGCATTTGTACTTGCCATCAGCTGCCAGGTGAGCCTTTCTCTTCAAACATCAAGGCACGCTCCACCAGAGCACAGGCTGCATCTATCACCTGCTTCAGAAACACTCTAGTCTTGGACATCTGCAATGAGGAGTAACCCAGTAACTTTCCTGAAACATTATGCACTTGACATGGGTGCCAAGGCAGATACCAAGTTTTGGACAGCAGTACTCCAATCACTATTTGATACAGCTAGAACACCTCATTCCCACCATCCAAGGAGGTTACTGCTCGCCCGTCACTAACAGCGGGATCCATGCTGACACATACTCGAAGAAGAAAGAACGGTTACTTACTGTGGAATAACTGTGGTTCTTCACAGTGTACTTTGGCGTAGATCCCACAATCCGCTTTTCAGCTACCTGAGTCCTTAGCTATGACAGGGTTTGAACTGCAAGGGAACTGAGTCAGGGCTGCAGCTGCTGAGGTGGCACAAGGTACATGCGGGGCCCCAACAGATGCTGCCACTCAAAAATGTCCCATCTCACAGGCATGAGGCATTTGCACCCCTACATTGGGATCCACACTGACAATAACATCTCAAAGAACCAGAGTTACTGTAGAGTAAGTAACTGTTCTAGTTGGGACCTTTTTAGTCTAGAATTTTAAAAAATATGGTTCAGTTTAGTAGTAGAATGCCATACCCATAATTATACTTTATTAATATCTGGCACTCTGTCCCAGAAAGCAGTATGGGAATCAGACCTCAATCCTACAGAAGCAGAATAGACTTTTAAACTAAGATCACTGAAAGAGTTAAACAAATTTGCAGCATCAACCTGACATTAAAGCCCAAACCAGAACCCAATATACCGGGAAAGCCATGGCAGACTTGTTTTTTGATGCTATCTGCAATGGGAGTGTGAAATTGGAAATCTTAATGAATGTCAAAGTATGGAATAGGGCGTAGTATATCACTAAAAACTAGTATTTCCTGTTTAAAAGCCAGATGAAATTGTCAGCAGTTGGCAGGAAATGGGTTGGGGAGCAGAGGGGCAACTCGAGCAATTTTTTAAACAACTTCCTTGCATGATGTGAGCCTTGTACTATTTCTTCAAAAGTCTGTGAAGCTGCCTTATTTGAGTTCCTGTAACTCACTGCTTCATGTTCCAAAATTTGCAGTCTCTAAGGCTCTTTAAAAACAGGAGGACTATTTATTTTTAAGGTAACCTGCAAATTGAGAGATGTACAGTAACGTTTGAGTTACGTGCTGGATGTCATCAAACAGGTGGAGTCATTTTGCACCTGCATTCATTTTTAAATGTCTTCCATTCCAAGCCCTCAATGTGCAGTTTGTGTAGTTGTTGTTTGGTGTAATACACTCATATGGACTGTACCAGGGCCCAATTTCCCAAGCCTTTACATGTAAGCATTTGCAGGATCAGGCACCTGGTGATATCCTACTACCCTTGGAGATCACTGGAACATACAGGCTGTCTGTGAATGATTTAGGTACATTCATATGTTCTCCACAGTTGTTTTTTTTCTAAGACTATTCCACAGACTTTACAAATGAGAAAAGTGAAGCACAGTACATTGGGAAAACGTATGCAAAGTTACCTGAAAATTCCTTTGTGTGATAAGATCTGCTACAATAGGTGATTTCAGCCTGCTTGCATCTTGGGGGCAGAACAAGACCTGTCAGTTATCGGCAGCAGGGCAATGTGCCACCCGTGAAGTTCTCTTCAGTAGAGATTACTGCCACAGCTGGGCTAGTTCTATCTGGCTTTCCTAAATGAGACTTGATTTGTTTTTTGCAAGTATAGTTAACACAAAGTTTATCCAACAGCATGAGCATGGGTACAGTTTCCCCTAATGACATAAACCTGATGCTTTGGATGTCAATTTCATCCCTATCCTGACTTAGATTCATAGATTCTAGGGCTGGAAGGGACCTTGAGAGGTCATCGAGTCCAGCCCCTTGCCCTCATGGCAGGACCAATTACTGTCTAGACCATCCCTGATAGACATTTATCTAACCTACTCTTAAATATCTCCAGAGATGGAGATTCCACAACCTCCCTGGGCAGTTTACTCCAGTGTTTAACCAGCCTGAAAGTTAGGAACTTTTTCCTAATGTCCAACCTAAACCTCCCTTGCTGCAGTTTAAGCCCATTGCTTCTTGTTCTATCCTCAGATGCTAAGATGAACAAGTTTTCTCCCTCCTCCTTATGACACCCTTTTAGATACCTGAAGACTGCTATCATGTCCCCCGTCTTCTCTTTTCCAAACTAAACAAACCCAATTCCTTCAGCCTTCCTTCATAGGTCATGTTCTCTAGACCCTTAATCATTCTTGTTGCTCTTCTCTGGACCCTCTCCAATTTCTCCACATCTTTCTTGAAATGCGGTGCCCAGAACTGGACACAATACTCCAGTTGAGGCCTAACCAGCGCAGAGTAGAGCGGAAGAATGACTTCTCGTGTCTTGCTCACAACACACCTGTTAATGCAGCCCAGAATCAAGTTTGCTTTTTTTGCAACAGCATCACACTGTTGACTCATATTTAGTTTGTGGTCCACTATAACCCCTAGATCCCTTTCTGCCGTACTCCTTCCTAGACAGTCTCCTCCCATTCTGTATGTGTGAAACTGATTGTTCCTACCTAAGTGGAGCACTTTGCATTTGTCCTTATTAAACTTCATCCTGTTTACCTCTGACCATTTCTCCAATTTGTCCAGATCATTTTGAATTATGACCCTATCCTCCAAAGCAGTTGCAATCCCTCCCAGTTTGGTATCATCTGCAAACTTAATAAGCGTACTTTCGATGCCAATATCCAAGTCGTTGATGAAGATATTGAACAGAGCCAGTCCCAAAACAGACCCTTGCGGAACCCCACTCGTTACACCTTTCCAGCAGAATTGGGAACCATTAATAACTACTCTCTGAGTACGGTTATCCAGCCAGTTGCGCACCCACCTTATAGTAGCCCCATCTAAGTTGTATTTCCCTAGTTTATTGATAAGAATATCATGCGAGACCGTATCAAATGCCTTACTAAAGTCTAGGTATACCACATCCACCGCTTCTCCCTTATCCACAAGACTCGTTATCCTATCAAAGAAAGCTATCAGATTGGTTTGACATGATTTGTTCTTTACAAATCCATGCTGGTTATTCCCTATCACCTTACCACCTTCCAAGTGTTTGCAGATGATTTCCTTAATTAGTTGCGCCATTATTTTCCCTGGCACAGAAGTTAAACTAACTGGTCTGTAATTAGTAGACTTGGAATGATTCCTCCATTTTTAAGGTGGGCTGGATTTATGGAATGTACCACTTGGTCATTTTTCAGGTAAAGTCTCATACATTTTCCATTCTTCATTGTGCCAAGGCTTATAGATCAATTACAATGTGATTTTTACAGCTACATGTCTCCAGTGTGGGAAGCAAGGTCATCTTTTTAAATATGAACAGATGTAATAGAATGAGATGCAGAAGAGGAGGGGGAAATAACTGGATAAGTTTCATATGAACGTTGGTCTGCTCAGTGCCTCAGTTTCCCCATCTGTAAAACTGGGTTAATGACACTGACCTTCTTTATAAAGTGCTTTGAGAGCTAGGTGCTATTATTTTTTAAGTACATCATTGCATAAGATAAGTGTTTCCAAAAGGCTCCAATACAGATTGGATTTTTGTTTCTGTAACTGCACTTGTTTTCCTTTATGGCTGGTTTCATCTTCTGTTAACATTCCTCTGAGATGAGATCTTCTGCCTGATACTCTGTGACTGCTTTCCCTGGCACCACATGTCTATTCATTGTGTCTACTGTGAAACCAAGATAATCCAGAAGCTGTGTCATTCTGTTTGTTTCTGCTTCCTCTGTGTACAGAACTGCCTGGGAAGAGATGAAAGGGAATTTCCTTCTTCCTTACAGCTAATATTAATAATCCTATGATCCTAGAGGCATTTGCCTGATAAAATAGTAATGACCGAAGTTGAGAAAATGGGAAAGTAAAAATAAGCCTCCTTTAAGACCTTTTTCAGATGTATCAGACAGAGCTATATTCTGTTTTATCCCTGATTCTCTGAGACTAAGAATAGGGGAGGGTACAGCCCTTTATGGGAATGGGTTGTTTCCCTGCTATCTGAAGTAGATGGCTGGTTTCCTCTATATATCAGTATTTCTGTGGGTTGATGAGTACTGGGAATGGGACAAAACAGTGCCTGTGATTCTTGCACAGCTCCGTTAAATACATCCTGGGAATAATGTCCAGTAAATTCATTTTGATCCAAGCTGTAGGTAATTGGTCTCAGAATGAAAGAGCCTGGCACCAGTCTGAGGGTCCAGCACCAGATAGGGCTGAGTGACAGTCCTGCAAATTGCTGCAAGGCTGCTGAGGGCAGCTCTTAACCTTGCCTCAGCACCAGCTAGCACTCGCGAAGTGGTATTCTCTCCTGTTCTACTTCAGGGACTGCTTCAACTTGCCATCTGATGGTATTCCTTTCTGTGGAGTCAGGCAGGGGCCAGGCAGGGTTAAATCTCTACTTCTCTGATTAGCCTCAACTTTCTGAAATGTTCTCCACTGGAGTACTAAGAGCCAGGAACTGAGTTGCCTGGGCACCTGTTCTCAGGGACCACAGCTCCACATATACCTGCATGAAACAGATTTGTGTACCATCTTTTTCAGAGAGAAGTCCTTTACACAGTGGGATTTTACGATGAGAGAGACCATGCCTGCAAAATCATCCACCCATGAAAGCACTGCTTGTGCAAAGTCTACAGGGGCCTTTAAGGTCTCAGACAACATCTCTTTCCTCGCTGTGCTAAGGTCCACAACTCCACTACAATGAGTACTTCAGCCTGGGGAAATTCCAACCCTTTATTCCGAATGTCAGACTAAAATTCAGCTCAATGACTTGTCTAATTCCCAGCCACGTCCTGGGGCTGCGCTTGCGTTTTGAGGAGATTCTCCCCTCAGCTCCACTTCCTGCTCTGAGGCACTTACAGTAGATGCTGCAGGCTTCAGGGAGTGAGTCAGACTGAGAAAGCCAAAGACAAAAGTAAAGACCTGTGTCGCCTGCTTCCCCCTCCTTGTTGAACGATGTCTCATGGGGGAGCTTGGCCAATGCTGGGGGCAGAATGCAGTTTACCCTTCAGAGGGCAAGACCGCAGGAAAAGAGCCTGGCGGGAATGGAAAGATTTGGCTCCAGGAGCAAGGTTCAGACACTATCTCAGCAGCCTATTGTGGGTAGGGTTGCCCCAGTGCCCTGCCCTCCGGAAGAAAAGGGGGCAGGCAGGATTGGAAAAGACAGCACAAGGAATTAAAAGGTCCAGGCTGCTTCAAACCCTGCAGATTTCAAGAGCGGTGCTGCCAGGCCTCCCCCGGTAGAACCCTCTCTCTCCCCTCCCCAGATCAGGGTTTGGATGAACCAACAAGAGGCAGCAGAGAATCTCAGCAAAAGAAAGATTGCGCCTAGAGCCTGTGCTGGGTGTGCAGCTCAGTCACCTCCTCCATCTCCACTCCCTACTCAGGTTCCAGCTGGAGGGTTTTGGAGAGTGTGCTACAGGTCTGCTGGACTCAGCCCCCTGCTTCCACCTCAGTAACAGGCTCACAGAAATTCACTACTGATATCCTAGGCAGGACTCTCCAGGGGAAATGCAAAACTGTTTTGGTCAAATGGCCCCTACACAGAAGAAATGACAAGCCTTGTCCTCTTTTGACAGCAGGGAGAGTCCTCATCCTCTGCAATATTTTTGGAGCAATCCCTGAGCCAAATTTCACTCCTCCTCTTAAAGCAGAATCATAGGGATAAGTTCCCAAATGGGAAATAGAGCAAATAAAATCTGCACCTGGAACAGCTGCTCACTTTCAGAGAGCAGTATTGTAGATAAACTCGGGAAAGACCAAGCCACAGACCTGTGCTGATTTTTTTTTTTTTTTAAGTGAGCCCTGAATAGAACAGAATCCCTGTGCTTGAAGCCCTAGGTGGTGTTTTCTTCCATGTTTTAAGTAATTATTTTAAAAGACTTAAAGGCACCTTTTTCTAAATACAGTACTAGCATAAAAAGGTCATGCCCAGGGCCTGATTTAAACTCAGAAGCAAAGCAAACTCAGCTAAGAGTATGACCCTATTCTTAGCCCACTCTGTTGAGCCTTACATATTGTATTAGGGCACGTCTTCACTGGCAACGTTATAGCGCTGCCGCGGCAGCACTTTAACGTGGCTGTGTAGTCTCAGCAAATCGCGAGGGGAATAGCTACTCCTGCTGGGAGCGTGGCTCCCAGCACTAGGGCACTGTCTACACTGGCACTTTACAGCGCTGAAACTTGCAGTGCTCAGGGGGGTGTTCTTTCACACCCGAGCGAGAAAGTTGCAGCGCTGTAAAGTGCCAGTGTAGACAAGCCCTGAGATTTAGAATGCTGCGGCCAAATTCTGCCCTAGCCAACAAAGTGGGGGACAAGCAGATCTAATAAGGGTAGCTTCCACAAGGAAAGCTGAGGCTACCACAGGGTGTAGTATGCTCTGCTGCTCCTTTTAAAAAAAGTAGGAACGTCCTGGAACTTAGGCTGTTTAGTGCTACTGAACGCAGCCAGCTGTGGGGCGATGGCTGTACAAACTGCTGGCTGGAAAAACCACATCCTATGGAGCCATGGTGTTTGGGGAAGTTCAGCAGCCTGTCTCCTTTCTTAGCATTTTCTGGAGCCCAAGGGAGAAATTCTGACTCTCTTGGTGCTTTTGGAGGACAGTGGCTGAATGAAAAATACTGTTTTACCTTTAACACACCGGCAGACCAGAGGGGCAGGGTTAGGCCAGGCCTACACTCAAAAGTTAAGTCGACCCAGCTACGTCGCTCAGGGCTGTGAAAAAAACACACACACACCTGAGCAACATAGTTAAGCTGACCTATCCCCCGGTGTAGACATCGGTAGGTTGGCGAAATAGTTCTTCTATCAACATAGCTACTGTCTCTCAGCGAGGTGGATTAACTATTGGGAGAACCTCTCCTGTGGCTGTAGTGACTCTACACTGAAGTGCTACAGCCTCGGCTTTCCTTGTGGAATCTACCCTTATTAGATCTGCTTGCGTAGACCACCTCTGAATCATATACCTGGTGGAATATCTACTGAGGTAATAAGTCTGCCTCTTAGTTCTCCTTTCCCTTGACTTTGTGACCTTCCGTGTAAATTTTAACTATGTAAATACAGGTTAGTAAAGTTTAGTTGTTTTATTACCTGATAAAAGTTAAATTGTCATCAGAGAAATGTGTTAATGCTGTCTGAGATAAAATATTGTTATGCCGAGAAGTAGTGACTGCTTACATCACAAACCTCTTCGAGTGTAACACACTCTTCAATTAACATAACTGCCAGGATAAATTAATCACAAGCCCCCCACCTAAAACAAAAGCGGGGTTGTGAACCAACCTGCCCAGAAATATTTGGACTGAGTAGGCAGAGGGATTTTGCTGAGTATTGTTTTGGATATGTGCATCCATGAGCAGAGACAGCCTAGCCACAAGAAGCAGCTGAAAGCAGGGTCTGACCCTTGAAGAAACCTAGGGAGAGATTTCTTGGGTCAGAGGTTAAAGCTGAAAAGAATGTTCTTGGGGCTCTGAGCAAAAAAATCTGTTTCCTGCTATTTGATACTTTCTGCGTTCAGTCACAAAGTTTTTTTTACATTCTTTGTAAATAAACAAAGCTTTATTAAAGCAATATCTAGCTATCACTGATTTCTGCTCCCAAACAGAACATTTCCAGGGCCCCAAACGTTGATTAGCCACTTGGGCGACAATGTTTCACTGCTTAGTGAGGCTGCTTTACCTTTGCCTCAGATATTGTGAGAAATGTGGATAAGATTGCAAATAGTTGTGCAACACTTCAAGGTTTATTTGGTTTTGCTCCGTGGCAGCTTCTTTCAGTTGCCATGAATGGCTTTTCAAGGAACTACATCGTTGGAAATTAGGCCTGCAGCAGCACAGGAAAGATCTTGTGCAACGACCTATAAACATCTAAGATTAGTGTTACTATATACAAACACAGCCCAACCAAGTGACTGATGCCCTGTTGAATTACATGTGTGGTCCATGGAATATGCCATTCATTTCAGGGGAGGGCAGATGCACTAAATCACCCATATGGCACCCAGGGTACTGCCCCTGCATCTATCTCCCACCTCATCTGCCCCTGAACTCCTGGGGGCTGCTCCTGTCCCCACTCCTGTTCCTTCCCCAGGCTACTGATCCACTGAGTCTGTCATAAATATAAAGGGAAGGGTAACAACCTTTATGTATGCAGTAATATAAAATCCCTCCTGGCCAGAGGTACAGAATCACTTACCTGTAGGGGGTTAATCAGTTCAATTAACCTAGTTGGCACCTGACCAGAAGGACCAATGGGAAAAGAAGATACTTTCAAATCTGGAGGCGAGAGGAAGGTTTTGTTGGTGTTCTTTGTGTGTTCTCTCTGGGACGAGAGACCAGGGCAGGAAAAACACATCTTCTAGAATCATAGAATCTCAGGGTTGGAAGGGACCTCAGGAGGTCATCTAGTCCAACCCCCTGCTCAAAGCAGGACTAACCCCCAACTAAATCATCCCAGCCAGGGCTTTGTCAAGCCTGACCTTAAAAACCTCCAAGGAAGGAGATTCCACCACCTCCCTCGGTAACCCATTCCAGTGCTTCACCACCCTACTAGTGAAAAAGTGTTTCCTAATATTCAAACTAAACCTCCCCCTCTGCAACGTGAGACCATTACTCCTTGTTCTGTCATCTTCTACCACTGAGAACAGTCTAGATCCATCCTCTTTGGAACCCCCTTTCAGGTAGTTGAAAGCAGCTATCAAATCCCCCCTCATTCTTCTCTTCTGCAGGCTAAACAATCCCAGTTCCCTCAGCCTCTCCTCATAAGTCATGTGCTCCAGCCTCCTAATCATTTTTGTTGCCCTCCGCTGGTCTCTTTCCAATTTATCCACATTCTTCTTGTAGTGTGGGGCCCAAAACTGGACACAGTACTCCAAATGAGGCCTCACCAGTGCCGAATAGAGGG
The DNA here is from genome assembly GCA_033296515.1 of Macrochelys suwanniensis. NCBI lineage: Eukaryota > Metazoa > Chordata > Testudines > Chelydridae > Macrochelys > Macrochelys suwanniensis. Next base: position 93,706,370 of record CM065782.1, on the reverse strand, counting down.
GAATAATCACGTCCCTCGATCTGCTGGAAATGCCCCTACTTATATAGCCCAAAATGCCATTAGCCTTCTTGGCAACAAGGGCACACTGTTGACTCATATTTAGCTTTTCATCCACCGTAACCCCTAGGTCCTTTTCTGCAGAACTGCTGCCCAGCCATTCGGACCCTAGTCTGTAGCAGTGCATGGGATTCTTCCTTCCTAAGTGCAGGACTCTGCACTTGTCCTTGTTGAACCTCATCATATTTCTTTTGGCCCAATCCTCTAATTTGTCTAGGTCCCTCTGTATCCTATCCCTACCCTCCAGCGTATCAACCACTCCTCCCAGTTTAGTGTCATCTGCAAAGTTGCTAAGGGTGCAGTCCACACCATCCTCCAGATCGTTGATGAAGATATTGAACAAAACCGGCCCCAGCACCGACCCTTGGGGCACTCCACTTGATACCGGCTGCCAACGAGACATGGAGCTATTGATCACTACCCATTGAGCGCGACCATCCAGCCAGTTTTCTATCCACCTTACCGTCCATTCATCCAGCCCATACTTCTTTAACTTGCTGGCAAGAACACTGTGGGAGACTGTATCAAAAGCTTTGCTAAAGTCAAGATATAGCACATCCACTGCTTTCCCCTCATCCACAGAGCCAGTTATCTCATCATAGAAGGCAATTAGGTTAGTCAGGCATAACTTGCCCTTGGTGAATCCATGCTGACTGTTCCTCATCACTTTCCCCTCCTTTAAGTGGTTCAGAATTGATTCCTTGAGGACCTGTTCCATAGAAACATAACTGAAACGAGCATCTAAGATTACAAAAATTGTAGGTAAAGCAAGGAAAGGCGTTAGATTATCTTTTGTTTTAGCTTGTGAATTTTCCCTATGCTAAGAGGGAGGTTTATTCCTGTTTTTGTAACTTTGAAGTTGAGCCTAGAGGAAAATCCTCTGTGTTTTAAATCTTTTTATTACCCTGTAAAGTTATATTCCATCCTGATTTTGCAGGTGTAATTCTTTTACCGTTTGTTTTTTTTAAATAAAATTCTTCTTTTAACAACCTGATTGATTTTCAGTGTCCTCAAAATCAGGGTTTGATCTGTGTTCACTTTGTAACCAATTGGTTAGTATATTATTCTCAAGCCTCCCCAGGAAAGGGGGTGAAGGGACTTGGGGGGATATTTTGCGGAGGATAGCGCTCCAAGTGCCCCCTCCTTGAATGTTTGTTTAAATCACTTGGTGGTGGGAGCGATACCATCCAAGGACAAGGAAAGGAATTTGTGCCTTGGGGAAGTTTTAACCTAAGCTGGTGGAATATAAGTTTAGGGGGTCTTTTATGTGGATCCACACATCTGCACCCCAGAGTGGGGAGGGAACCCTGACAGAGTGCTATCCCCAATCCTATCTGTCCCTGGGGTTCTACCACCCCGTACCGTAGGCCCCCTTCATCTTGCCCATCCCCTGCCCCATATTCCTAGCCTCCCCACCCATCTGCCCCCATTTTCTAGTTCCCCCCACTCCGTCCTGAACCACATCCCATCCTTGTCATGTCTTCATCTCCCTGTGGGTCCTAGCCTGGACTCCATCAGTGTCCAGGCTTCAGTCTCCCTCTATTATCCCCCCCCATGTTCCACCCATGTATTACATGCCCCCCTCTCGCTCCAGCCTCATATCAGGGACCCCTCTTCTGGCCTGGTGCTGCTCCCTCTGTATCCTAGGGTGCCCTTCAGATTGACACCCAGATGGGTTAACTCAGAGGGGAGTCTCCTTTCAGAGGTCTAGCTCAAAGCACATTAAGGAACTGCTAATGCGGTTTAGCATGGTGCACGTAGATGGCGTATGGCAGGCTGGGAGGTGGTAGATGTATCATGCATGATGTAGGCAAATTCATCTCCTGTTAAAGCTATGCCTATGGCACTTCTAAGGCAGGGAACAGCACATTGTCTTGAGCGGTCTCTGCTCTCCTCAAATTTCCTCCATTATTCTTCCACTTGTTACACTTTCTCTTAAACTAGACTGGAAACGCTTCCGGGGAGACGTTGCCCTAGTGCAGAGCTTTCCAAACTTTTCATGTTGGTGACACACTTTTTAGACACGCATCATTTCGTGACACACCGGACGTGACGTGGAATCAATTCCGCCCGGATTACACATACTGCGCATGCGCAGTACCCAGGGCCGGCCACCCCAAGCAAAAAAAACCAAAAACAAACAAACCCCAAGTGCCGCCCCCGCCAAACGCCAGCCGAAACACACCCCCCCCCCCCAACAACGCCGCCCCGCCAAAACGCCGGGGGGGAGCGCGGAACGCCTGCCGCCCCGCTCCCCCTGCCGGGGGGGGAGCACGGAGCACGCCTGCCGCCCCGCTGCCCCGGCCGGGGAGTGGAGCACGCCTGCCGCCCCACGACACACCTACACACTGCCGCCGACACACTAATGACACACAGTTTGGAAAGCTCTGCCCTAGTGGTTGAACCTGCACAGTGGCCCTAGATTGGGGCCTTCCGTTGCACGAGGGGCAAACGGCCACACCAGGAGGAAGGAGACTCAGGCCCAGGCCTTGCAGCGGGGAGCAGGTGGGGGGAAAGATGGCAGATCTCTTACAAACCAGGCGCTGTCTCCTGCCTCCTAGCCAGGGCCAAGCCCTGGGGCTGCGGGCCCGGCTGCTCCCTTTCAGCCCGGCGAAGACAGGCAGTGTCACCGCCCCCCGGCTGTGGCTGGAGCCCCCGCCTGGCTCCCCAGCGTTTTTCGCGCCTATTTGCTGGCCTGGGGCTCTGGAAGCCGGACGTCTCCACAGCGCGGCGGGTTCGGGGCTGCCCCGGGGAGAGGGCCCGGGATGGGCAGCGCCACGGCTCGGAGGCTTTCGGGGGCGGGACGCCCTAAGCCAGCGCCCGGCTTGCCCAGCCCGGGCAGCAGGGAGAGGGCGGGGGCTGCGCCACCTGTCCCGTGTGGGCCCCGGCGGGCAAGCCCCACCCCCTTCCCCCCGCCGGGCCCGGCCCACCGGCCGGCACTCGGAGCGCTGCGGCGGCCGCTCCCTCTCCGCGCCAGAAGGGGCCGCGTGTAGCCGCCGCCGCCCCTCCTCAGCGCCGGGCCCAAGCGCCGCGCGGCCGGCTGCGCCCCGCCATGCAGGACTACGAGGGGGTCACCGCCTTCCTGGGCGAGTGGGGCCCCTTCCAGCGCCTCGTCTTCTTCCTGCTCAGCGCCAGCATCGTCCCCAATGGCTTCACCGGGCTCTCCATCGTCTTCCTGGCCGGCGCCCCCGAGCACCGCTGCCGGCTGCCCGCCAGCGCCAACCTGAGCCGCGAGTGGCTCAACGCCAGCATCCCCCGCGAGGTGCGGGGCGGCCGGGAGGGGCCCAGCAGGTGCCGCCGCTACCGCCTGGAGTCGCTGGCCAATTTCTCCGCGCTGGGGCTGCAGCCCGGCCGGGATGTGGACCTGAGCCGGCTGGAGCAGGAGAAGTGCCTGGACGGCTGGGAGTACAGCCGGGAGCTCTACCTCTCCACCATCGTCACCGAGGTGCGCCCGGCCGGGCGGGCGGGCGCCGCCGTGGGGGGAGCCCTGGGGGCCAGGGACGAGAGCGGTGGGGAGTGAAGGGGTCTTGGGGTGATGGAGATGCGGGGTGGGGCCAAGGAGTGGGATGCTGCAGGGAGGGGTGTTGGGGGGCACAGGGAGTGGGGTGGGAGGTGCTGGGGATGGGGGTCAGGAAGGGGGCCAGTGTAGGAGTTTGGAGGGCTGGGGGAGTAAGGGGATCTGAGTGTATCGGTAATCACTGGAGGCACTGGGGACTAGCCTGCCATGCCACAGGGGCACAGAAGCAATTGTTGATGATCTGCTGATTTGGGGCATAAATGATCAATAGTACACGGAGCGACACTGATTTACTTCCTCGTCCCCGACACATGACCGGGGACAGAATTCTACTCAGTCCCTCTGTCACAGGATGTGGGAGCTAGTGTCTGCTGACTCCCGTGGCTGCTGTTTCAGTTGAGAGGTGCTGTGGGTGGGGGCCCTGAAGCTTGGTGGAAGGGGGAAAGTGGGCCGATAGTTACCTAGGATGTAACAATAGGCATGCTTGCAGGAGAGGAGGCTGCAGGGCCATGAATACACCTGTCCTCTATGTTGCAGCCCACTACCTATACTCTTTTGGGACTGCATATCCAATACTGGGTGCATTACTCTGGGGACCTGTTCATCTTGAGTTGCTCACTGTAGCTACATCAACCCTACACTTTCCCCTCTTGACATGAAACAGACTTTTCTCTGACTGTTCAGGTCACTGAATATATTGCCAAACTTTTATTTATTTATTTCTCGATTTAGAAAGTTTTAACAGGTTAACTAATCAGTGCTATGTAAATATCAGAGACAAAACTAAAATCATTACAACAGTGAGCTTTTGTTTAGAGAAACATTATACAGGGATATAATCATCTCTATTTAACAGGGTGCTATCAAATTACAGAGACTGTTTACAAAACCCAGGGCATATTGTTTTTGGTGATCTTATTAAATCAAGTGAAACTTCTGATTACACATTTATTGAATCAGACATGTCTATCAAATGTTAATATTAAAACAAATTGGACTTTCACTAGTGAAGCAAGCCACTTTGTACAGAAAGGTTTGTGCTGGGCTTTGCTCATGTGTCTCTTTCTTAATTGAAGATCTAGGAGTTTGCAAAGGAACCTACGCTTGGCCCCTGCAGCCTGCCTGTCTTTATATTGTGTCATAAATGTACATGCTATTCTTAAAATCATTTGGAATGCCAAAGTGTGTGAGTTGGAGAGCGTACAGTTTAACTTAGACTATTAAAATATACAGGACAAGAGTTCAGATGCATGAAGAAGAGGAAGATTAGCCAGACAGGAGATTAGTGTAGGAAGCTATTGCTGAAGGAGAGACTTGGGGGGGAAAAAAGTTATGTCATCTCTATTGAAGCTGCTGGAAATGTGTGTATAAGGCAGAAACAGTGATAGTGTGAAAATGTCTGTCTTCTTTCCTGCACATCATATGTAAATTTGTCTGTCAAGCTCTTGTGATATTTTTCCCCCACTGAAAGCTTCTACAAGAAACAGAAAGAGACCTTTTAAAAATAAACAACAGGAACAACATGCACCATTGTGCTTCTCTGCAGCAGTGCCTAGGAAATTGCTGTAACAAAGGTAGTGTGAGCCTCTTTTGATGTAACCTGCATACTTCAGTGGCTTAGAATTTTGCTGTCCTCGTATTAAATTTGGCACATCAGATTTTTTTTTAAAATGGAAGGCCCACGATAATTTTTCACACCACTGTACCAGCTATTGTAGACAGGGCAAAACTTTAATTGGTTGTTGACAACTGTTATTGAGCTTAGGTAGTGACTGAGGCTTGAATGATTTTCACAGCTGACTTTAATGAAGTTTTGCCGTCTCCACACCAGCTTTCATCTTTCAGCACTGATGCATCACCTAAATTGCTTTTTAAGATCTGCTTTAGACACTTAACTGTTCTGAACTTCTTTCAAGAGAACTGTATCTGGACACGGCCCAAAAGCACTATTGCAAAGGCCTAAACTATTATTGCAGAGAACATACAAAAAATGGAGCCTTAAAATTAGTTCAGTAAGTTCACATGACATTGTGTTGTTTTTGTTTTGAATGCTTCAAAGCTCAATGGCTTGGCGGTTTAGACATGGTTTCATCCTATAATTTGTCTCCTCGCTGACAAAACCGTGTACTGAGTTTCAGCCCATTGCAAATTAAACTGGCTGAATTTTAAACTTCAGAAAGATGGAGAGTCTGGTAACAAACTGTAAGAATAGAGGAAGCTGATACAGTGCGTGATACTAGAATTTCAAGAAAACACACTGTCTGTACAGTTTGGCTGATATTTTGTTTGAAACTATATTTTGTTTACCTGATCCCTGTGCCTGCGGGAGTTAACTGTACTCGGCCGTCCCAGACTTCATGCGTCATGACTTCTTTTACCAATGTTTATGCTTCTGGGTCAGTTTTGCAAGAGCTGTGGCCTTTCACCTACTTACAGGTTTTCAATGTTAAACTTGTTTAACTCTCTAATCTGTTGACTCATTCCTGCACTTTTATGATTCATTAATCTCATGTTTAGCTGCATATCTCTCTCTGACGTGTCAAGATGGCCATGAGGACCTTTGTCCCAGATCTGGCTTTAACTGAAATCTAGAAAAAAAAATGTTGCCTGAAGCATCTTCTGTCTCATATCACATGACCACTTATATGACAGTCTTTAAGGAGCAGAAGCGGCTTAAAATGCCTTTCCCTTCTTCCTTATCTAAAAGCAAACTCCTCTTTCTCATGTCCATCTTCCCAGTGTAAATTTAATAACAGAAGGTTGCAGTTAAAGATGCTGGTATATTTGATCATTTTATACATACTGTAACTGCTTTTTGTATTTGTGACTCATTTCAAACACTATAAGTGGAGAGGTCAATAAAACTTCACTCCCTCAAGAAAACAACCATGTATGTAATTCTTATTCCTTTTGTTGTATGTAAGTCAGTGGCAGAATGAAATAGTAATAAAAAGTGATATATGGCACTTAAAACACTCAGAGGTGTGATAATTAAATGAAGGGCTAAATTCCTCTTTCAGTTACATCTGTTAAACCCTGCTGTCTTCAGTGGCATTGAGCAGGTGTAACTGGGAGCAGAATTTGGCACTGAAATTATCGAGTGAAATAGAATGAGACAAAGGGACTGTAGAGGAGGAACAAAGAAGAAGTAGCCTTGTCTTGGATAATGCAATGGTGTTACATATTTTGGCCAATTTTGAATGTGCTCAACTTCTGGTCTGCTATTCTGAAAACCTCTGTTCAGCCACTTTCTAAGTGTTAAGATGGTAGGAGTAATTGCCACATGCCAGGTGGTATGACATAAAATTATTATACTTGTGTGTTCATCCTTAAATTTTGCAGTTTTTTTAAGAATATCTCGTTACAAAATTTACACTAGTGGGAATTTGAAATGATGTGGTTAAGGGCAAGTTTGTACATTTTTGTTTGTTTGTTTAACAAAATGCAAGCATTATTTGACTTAAAAAAAACCAACTTAATTGTAAACCTACCTCTCTCTCTTCTTCTTCTTGTTATTGGAATTACAGTAGTGCCCCAAGGCCTTACTTAGTATTGGTACCCTATTGTGCTGGGCACTGTACAAACCTATAGTAAGAGACAGTCCTTGCCCCCGAAAATTCACAATGTAGGACCCTGATCATGTAATTAGCTCTATGCAGGCAGAGTCCTGCACCTTTGTAGAGCTCATATGACGCGAATTAACAGAAGGGTTGTGGGAAAGTGGAGACGATGGTACCAACAGTTGGAATTGCCCACGGAAGCATAGACCAGCAATGTACATGATTTCCAGGTATTCAAGTTTACTTTTTTTAAAGAGTAAACAGGAGAGATTAATGAAACTGCACGGGCCTTGTTTGTATAACAATGGAACCAATGACTGAAGTTCAAATCAAAGCTTTCTCTACCAAATTAAACATTTACTGACCTCTTCATGCATATTATAGTGGTGGCTTAGCATAGCAAAAGTCATGTCAGGACTCTCATTAGATTTCCTCCTCTTCACATGTTACCAGCTTTCTTTATACATCTGCTGTCTGTGTGTATTAATTTGTAATTAAGCTAAACAGAATTAAGGGTAGAATGAGGGTGTCCACATGAGTTTAATGCCATTTAACTAATCCACCTTTCGTTAATTTGGATTAACTTTCCTGAGTGTCCCTGTGTAGACAAGACTTTAGTTAAGCTTTCTTTCATAGCTAGGCTACTTCTGCAGGGCAATCAGAAGTGAAAAGCAATCCTCACTTATGTCAGAAAAATGAGCAGATATGATACTGACTATACACAGAGAACAGATGTATTGATTGGGAAAGTTACTAACATATGAAGATGAGGAAGTCTAATGAAAATCCTGATTTCAGAATCTTTGTTACTGGTCATCTCAGAGCAAGAAAAACATTTACCTTGGCTTTCAAATCACAGGCTGAATATGCCCACAATTTGAAAAGACATCCGGTTTACTTATATACTAGAAACTGATTTGATCTTAAAGTCCTTAAGAAGCCCACAATATCATTGTTAAATAAGCACTTTTAAAAAAAAGAATTGCACTTGGAGAGCTCTTTAATTCTACAATATCAGATCATAGAAATGTAGGGCTAGAAGGGATCGCAAGAGGTCATCTTGCCCAGCTTTCTTTCCTGAGGCAGGACCATGTAAACTTCGACCATTCCTGCCAGATGTTTGTCCACCCTGTTTGTTGTTTTTAAGAACAGGTTAGACTTCCAGTGATGGGGATTCCACAACCTCCCTTAGAAGCCTATTCCAGTGCTTAACTGTTCTTATAGTTAGGAAGATTTCTGAATATCTAACCTAAATCTCCCTTGCTGGTCTTGCTCTACACACAGTGAACACGATGAACGCATTATCACTGTCTTCTTTATAACAGCCCGTAACATATCTAAAAGCTTATCAGTTCACCCCTCAGTTGTCTTTTCTCAAGACTAAACATGCCCAGGTTTTTTTAATGGTTCCTCAGAGCTCAGGTTTTTTAAACCTTATCATTTTTGTTGCTGTCCTCTGGACTTCTTCCAATTTGTCCACATTTTTCTTAAGTGCGGCATTCAGAACTGGATCCAGTTCTCCAGCTGAGGTCTCACCAGTGCCAATTAGAGCAGGATAGTTGCTTCCTTTGTCTTACATATGACACTTTTGTTAATTCACCCCAGAATATTAGCCTTTTTCACAACTTTATCATATTGTTGACTCATTCAATTTGTGATCCATTCTAATCTCCGGATCCTTTTCAGCAGTATTACTGCCTAGCCAGTTATTCCCCATTTTTGTTGTTGTTCATTTAATTTTTTCCTTCCTAAATGAAGTTCTTTGTACTTGTCTTTATTGCATTTCATCTTGTTGATTTCATACCAGTTCTCCAATTTGTCAAGATTATTTTGAATACTAATCCTGGCCTCCAAAGTGCAACTTTGTGTTATCTGCCAATTTTATAGGCATAATTTCCACTCCATTATCCAAGCCATTAATGAAAAGATTGAATACTACTGAACCCAGGGCTGACCCTCTGTGGGACCTCACTAGATGCATCCGCTCATTTTGACAGCCAACCATTGATGACTACTCTGACTATGGTCTTTCAACCACTTATGCATCCAATTTATAGCAATTTAATTTATACTTAATTTCCCTAGTTTGCTTATGAGAATGTCATGTGGGATTGCGTCAAAAACCTTACTAAAATCAAGATATATCACATCTGCTTCTCCCCTACCCACTGGGCCAGTAACCCTGACAAAGAAGGAAATTAGGTGGGTTTGTTCTTGACAAATACGTGCTGGCTATTCTTTATAATCCTATTATCCTCTAGATCAGGGATCGGCAACCTTTGGCCTGTGGCCCGCCAGGGTAAGCTCCCTGGCGGGCCGGGCTGGTTTGTTTACGTGCTGTGTCTGCAGGTTCGGCCGATCGCAGCTCCCACTGGCTGCTCCAGGCCAATGGGGGCTGCAAGAAGCAGCGGCCAGCACATCCCTCGGTTCGCGCTGCTTCCCGCAGCCCCCATTGGCCTGGAGTGGCAAACCGCGGCAAGTGGCAGCCGCGATCGGCCGATCCTGCGGATGTGACAGGTAAACAAACCAGCCCAGCCCGCCAGGGGGCTTACCCTGGCGTGCCGCGTGCCAGAGGTTGCTGATCCCTGCTCTAGATGCTTACAAATTGAATGTTTGATCATTTGTTCTGGTATTTTTCCAGGTATTGAAGTTAGGCTAACTAGTATATAATTCTCTAGATCCTCTTTGTTCCCCTTTTTAAAGATAGGTACTATGTTTGCCCTTCTCCAGTCCTTTGGGACCTCACCTGTCCTCCATGATTTCTCAAAGATAATTGCTAATGGTTCCAAGATTGCTTTAGCTAGTTTTTTAAGTAGTCTAGGATGAATTTCATTAGGCCCTGCTGACTTGACTGCATCTAATTTTAGATAAATATTCTTTAACCTCTTCTTTCCCTATTCTGGCTTGTGTTCCTTTCCCCTTATTGTTAATATTAGTTGTGTTAAGTATCTGGTTAGAATTTACCCTCTTATTGAAGACTGAAGCCAAATAGGCATTAAACACCACAGCTTTCTTGATGTCACCTGTTCTTCGCTCTCCTTCCCGGCTAAGTAGTGGACCTACACTTTCCTTCATCTTTCTCTTGCTCCAAATGTATTTATAAAACCTCCTATTACCTTTTATGTTCCTTGCTAGGTGTAACTCATTTTGTGCCTTTGCCTTTCTGATTTTATTTCTACATGCATGTGCTATTCTTTTGTACTCATCCATAGCAATTTGTTCGTGTTTTTGCTTTTTGTAGGATTGCTTTTTCATTTTTCAGGTCATTAAAGAGCTCCTGATGGAGCCTTTTACAATTCTTCTGATCTTTCCTTTGCATCAGGATAGTTTTCTGTTGTACTTTTAATATTGTCTCTTTGAGAAACTGCCAGTTCTCCTGGCAAGTTCCCAGCACAGAAAAGTGCTCCTTTTTTGCCTCTCAAAGTTAATCAATAGCAATAAGACAGAAGTGCCCCAGAGATACTTACCTGAAGTAGCTCATATTTGTATAGCACAGTAGGCTAGTATTTCAGTGTTATTGCAGTGAAAATTAAGACACCACCACCTTAGACATAACACAGTGTATTTATAGAGCTAATGTTTCCATGACTCTTTAAAACTAATTTTAGCATTTAAAAAAAAAAAGTTGCTGGCTAGTTTACCGTTATATCATGGTCCATGCTCCTTTCTCCACCACTCCTCCCAAATTCACCACCAGCACCATTGTTTTGGGTTTATTTTATTGTATTATATTGATTTATAAAGTAATGAAAAAGCTTGAAATTTCCCCTTTCTGTACGGATGAGACTCTTAACACAACTTCAGGAGAAGCAGTTCAAGAAATACACTGTATTCTTTTGTAGATGTGGATCTGGTTTGCATTTTTGGATAGTTTATATAGTGTAATACCGCACCGTGGGCGTTGGGCACTTGATAAATGTAAATAAATAACACAGAAACGTATGTGATAATTCTCAGAGGGACAGGTTCTTCCTTCACTTATGCCCATGTTACCCCATTAAGTGTAGTAGTTTGCATGGGTATAGCTAAAGGCAGAATTTGGTTCAAAGTTCATAAGTAGTGAATGGTGAGAATGACAGGTCACTTGAAGGGCCTGCCTTCATTTACAGGGTAGCATGTGGGAGGGAAGAGCAGGATCAACCAAAACAAAACCGTTACTATCAGCTCAATTTTAAAAAGGAAATTTTAGCATGTAGAATACTTCCAATTTCTTGTTGTTTTTTATCTTTTATGTTTGCCCGTGCTGGGATCAGAAAACAATAAACAGCGTAGACTGCAACTGCAAGATTCAGAATAGTATTCCTTATATAACGGGTGAAATTGAGCAAGCCTGTAGAGGAAGTATTTGATATTTGTAATGGTCTAGCTATGTTTGGTGCCTGTAGTAACACTCCTAAGGAAATGGAACCTTCATTAATATCAGAGTAGTGCTTCTATAGTGGAACAGTTCTTTGTAATCTCATAGGCGTTAAGGCCAGAAGGGACCATTATGATCATCTAGTCCAGGGGTCATCAACCTTTCAGAAGTGGTGTGCTGAGTCTTCATTTATTCACTCTAATTTAAGGTTTTGCGTGCCAGTAATACATTTAAACGTTTTTAGAAGGTCTCTTTCTATAAGTCTATAATATATAACTAAACTATTGTTGTATGTAAAGTAAATAGGTTTTTAAAATGTTTAAGAAGCTTCATTTTAAATTAAATTAAAATGCAGAGCCCCCCAGACCGGTGGCCAGGACCCGGGCAGTCTGAGTGCCACTGAAAATCAGCTCACGTGCCGCCTTTGGCACGCATGCCATAGGTTGCCTACCCCTGATCTAATCTGACCTCCTGGACATTGCAGGCCACAGAACCTCACTCACCCTCTCCTGTAATAGACCATAATCTCCAGCTGAGTTATTGAAGTTCTCAAATCATGATTTAAAGACTTCAAATTACAGAGAATTCACCATTTATACTTATTTAAACCTGCAAGTGACCCATGCAGAGGAAGGCGAAAAACTCCCAGGGTCTCTGCCAGTCTGAACTGGGAGGGAAATTACTTCCTGACTCCAAATATGGTAATCAGTTAGCCCCTGAGCATGTTGGCAAGACCCAGCAACCAGACACCTGGGAAAGAATTCTCTGTAGTAACTCGGAGCCTTTCCCATCTAGTGTCCTGTCACAGGCTGTTGGAGATATTTTCTGCTAGCAGTCTCAGATCAGTTACGTGCCATTGTCGGCAGTTCCATCATATCATCCCCTCCATAAACTTATCAAGCTCAGTCTTGAAGCCAGTTAGGTTTTTTCCCCTACCGCTCCCCTTGGAAGACTGTTCCAGATTAATCTGAGAAACATGCCTACTTCCTGGGGAGTAATAAATTACAAACCACTGGCATGGCAGTTACTTCTGTAACTTTCCAGGCATATACAACAGTGGTGAAGCTCACTGTATGCATAATGGCACTATATAGTAAGATGTTCTCAACCTCCATGGAAAAACTCCCCTATAATAGAATTGCAATTTACATGTTGTCATGCACTGAAAAATTTGTAGTGAAATCAAATTGGAAGTTTGTTATAAGAAGGTTCTCCTATCACTGCAGATTGATGTGATTTTTTTAAAAAATTGTATGCTGTCATATTATCTTGTGAGGTATGGAACAGCTGCCGTATGAGGAGAGCTTAATAAAACTGTGACTTTTCAGCTAGGAAAAGAGATGACTAAGGGGGGATATGATTGAGGTCTATAAAATCATGACTGGTGCGGAGAAAGTAAATAAGGAAGTGTTATTTACTCCTCATAACACAAGAACTAGGGGTCACCAAATGAAATTATTGGGCAGCAGGTTTAAAACAAACAAAAGGAAGTATTTCTTCACACAATGCACAGTCAACCTGTGGAACTATTTGTCAGAGGATGTTGTGAAGGCCAAGACCATAACAGGGTTCAAAAGAGAACTAGATAAATTCATGGAGGATACGTCCATCAATGGCTATTAGCCAGGATGGGCAGGGATGGTGTCCCTAGCCTCTGTTTGCCACAGGATGGTGATGGATGGCAGGAGAGAGTTCACTTGATCATTACCTGTTAGGTTCACTCCCTCTGGGGCACCTGGCATACAAAGTATGTTCTCTGACAGCTTTAGAACGCCATATAGCAAGATACTCTGTGCCAGTGGTTTTGAGTGGTAGGATTCGTCGTGTTCCTAAACACTGGTATCTAACATGTTAGAAAGCAGCATGTCTAGCACTTGTTTCACTCACTGCAGCCTCTTAAAATCCTCAGGAAATTTGATTACTCTGTTGCTAGCATTTGCATGGAAACGAATGCTGGATTTGAAGACAAAGACCAGGCAGCTTTTAAGAGTTATACAAAAGGGAAAGGTGGGGGGGGGAGTAAGGGAGGCGTTTTTATGAACTTGTTTTGCTTTTGATGTAACAAGGCCCATTCTCCTCTGCCACATGGAGTGGCTCTGAGCTGAGGAAAAAAATGGGCAGCAGCTGCACAGGATATGCTTGGAACCATTGAGAAGGCCTTTTGGGAGCCTGGGATGACTCTGTCATCCCAAACTGTCATGTCAAGGGGAGAGAGTAGAACCTCTAAAATAGATTTTTGCATGTTATGGGGACAGAGGAACTGAACAGCAAGAGAAGGTGGGAGCATGGAAATAAGAATGCCTGTCCCTCTTCACTCCACTTCTGACATACTTGCTATGCCCAATACATCATTGTAGGCAAATTCCATGAAGTCTAGTAACCTCGTTGAGAAGATATTGGGGAAGGAAAATTCCTCATTTCTCTGGTCTCAGATATTCTATATTCAGTCCTGGACCAATGCCAAACAGCACTTCTAGTGGAAAGTGACAACCCAGGGGACCTTCAAGTATAGTGGTGCAGGCCTTGTGGTAGTTCCAACTCAGAACTCTAGTCCCTGCGAGATTTCTGGACTGGCTACATCCAGCAGGAGCATGATTTTTCCTAAAGACTGGCAATACTTCATCATTGTGACAGCGGTGGCTTTGTAGACCACAGTTTATGAACCATTTCCATATGCCACTAGAAAACTGAATACTCCAGCATTCATTTATTGTGCTCATTCATGACCAAACAAGTCATGAGATATTGGACTTTAAGATTTCAACATTCTGATTGCTATCTGGCCCGTGCTTTTATTGTCCTACTTAAAATGACTTTTTGTTTTTAAACCACTAATATTCCACAAACTGTTGCTCACATTGGTTTCTGCTTCTAGCAGTTCTCAGCAGTACATCTCTTAAACCGTTTTGTTAGGGTGGAAGAAAAGCCAAAATGGTAATTGGAGTGGCATTTTAAGATTGGATATCTCTCCATCTGCTAGTGTAAGTAACCCATTGGCAGAGCAGTATGAAAACTTCAAGTACCCATGAACGTTTCCAAGAAGTGGCCCTGGGCCAGTGATCAGAAGAAAATTTTAGTCCCTGGACACACACACTGTAATTGGACAGCATGTTATGTGTACACAATGGAAGATCCATAAAAGCAGGCAGCTAAACATTACTTCATATAGCTAATTCACAAGTACAATATGACAAGTTGAGAATAATCACTTACGTATGGGCTGCTTTTGCCAGTGCCTCTATAAATGGCTCAGCACAATCTTTGGCCAATTGGATATTTGCCCCATGTTAGTAGTAATGTATTTAAATAGATGCCCATTTCCATTGGCTGCTGTAGGGGGTGGGATGGGTGAAGGGGAGGGTCTGCACTAATGCAGGATTCGGAATTAGCATTTACTATGCAGTGGGTGGTTCTTTATTGGTATATTTAGTAATAGTCAATTATTGTAGGTGATTTGATGGATTCAGTTTGTTTGGCAATGGCCACTTACTGCATATTTTCAAGTTGTTAAATGTGCTTTGCTAAGATTTCCCAGTCAGTTTAGGCTCTCTAGTTTTGTTCAGTGACAGGAACGTAATAGAAATTCTTTTTAAAAAAATTGTTTCCAGTGTATGTGTGATAGACTCTAAACTAGGGAAGAATTCAAAGATTAGCAGTGTGCTGTTTCCTTGTCAAGATAGAATGGCCATTTTTTTCCCGTGACCTCTGCGTTGTATTATGTAGGAGACATCACATGTTAGAACATGGAGTGAAGCCACTCAGTGAATTCTGACTGAGAGAAAACTTTAAAAGAACAATCTGTATTGCAAACTCCAGTTTGTATAAACGGGCCTGTTTCAGGCAAGATGGGTGAAATTTACAGTCGCATTGAGTGTGGAAATAGTCTAATCCACTGTTTAGTTCAAAACGCAGAATTATTAAAGGGAATCTTATCAGCCTGTTCAGGAAAAGGTTTCAGGTCTCATAGTAATAATGGGGAATGTCCAATTTTTAATTCACTATTCCACTGAGCATCTTTTTTGCGTTTATTTTGAGATATTTTTGGAGGATTTACCAAGATTGAAGAGCAGGTTCTTCCAGCATCCGCTGTAACACTTAATCACTATTATTGCCTAAAAACCATTACTTTAACAGTGAAAAAAAGGAATAAATATTCCTGTTCTATATCTGGAAAGTGGCTGGACAGTGTATTCATATCTTTCTATTGCTACAGTAACTAGAGTGGACATTTAACTTGAGTAGATGCAGTTTGAAATTTTAAAATCTGTAGGACCAGATAACTTGCACCTAAGAGTTTCAAAAGAATTGCCTGAGAAAATATGAGACATTAATGTTGATTTTTTTAAAACAAATCTTGGAGTACTGGGTAAGTTCCAGAGGACATAAAAAAACGAATGCTGTGCCAGTATTTAAAAAGGGTAAACAAAATAAACCAGTTAGTCTAACATTAATCCAAGGCATAATCATGGGTCAGCGGATATGGGAGGCAAACAGAAAAGAATTGAAGGATAGTTGCAGAATTGGAAAAGTTCAGCAAAAAGCTACAAGAATGATCCATGGTCTGGCAACTTGCCGTATGGTAAGAGACAAGCTGAATCTATTTAGCTTATCAAAAAGAAGGTTAAGTGGTGACATGATCACACTCTGTGGGTACGACCACACAGGGATAAAAAATCTGCAGCTGGCCCAGGTCAGCTGACTTGGGCTTGAATTTTGGGCTGAAAAATTGCTATGTAGATGTTCGGGCTCAGGTGGGAACCTGAGCTCTGGGATCCTGTGTGGATGTAGGGTCCCAGAGGTCAAGTGCCAGCCCAAACTTGAATGTCTACACAGCAGTGTTTAGCTCCACAAACCAGACCCCAGCTGTGACTATGCCGCAGGTCTTTTATCTCTGTGTAGACATACCCTATAGGTACCTACGTAGGGAGAGGATTTCTTTTACTAAAGGGCTCTGTAATATGGTGGACAAAGACCTGGAATGATCTCATGCCTGGAAGCTGAAGCTAGCCAAATTTAGACTGGAAATAAGTTATAGATATTTAACAATGAGGTAATTATTGGAACAGCTCACTTAGGGATATTGTGAATTTTCTGTCACTTAGAGTTTTAAAAACAAATTGGATATTGTTTAAAAACATGCTTTGGCTCAACCAGAAGTTTATAGATTTGTAGATTTTTAAGGCTGGAAGGGACCATTGTGATCATCTAGTCGGACCTGGATCCAGAGGCTCAATGGCATGGGGATCTTGGGGAGCTACAAGGTGCCATAAGGAAGATACTGGACCCCTGAGATTTACACACACCCCAGAAATAACTTCATTTACAGTCTGAGACTTTTCCCCTTTCCACCTTCAGGCTATTTACCTGTCAGGAGGCAGCGCCTCGTCAGCCCTTAAGGAACTACTTTAATAGCAGGTGCAGATGGATCGGGGCTGGATTTTTCCCCGGGGGTTTTGGCCCCACTGGCAGTGCAGTGCTGGGAAGGAGGGACGCTATCTCTCCATTGTGAGCTACAACTCTAGAGTAGAGCAAATGCTGAGGCCCCTAGATTCCTATTACTCCCTGGTTCCCGCTGTCCATCCCTGTTACCTGCAAGGAGCCAGTAGTGGGAGGGTAGGCTGCACAGAGAGTAGAAGTAGGGATGAGATCTAGCATGAAGCTCATAGCAGCTCTGTGCAGGGTTGTGGGACCAGCAGATGAAAAGAGTGGGCCAGGCAGTGTAAGGCTGTTGGCTGGATGGGTGTGGGGATGAGTTTCTGCAGATCTCCACTGAGGACAGTTCTTACTTTTTTCTGGAAAGGGAGTGGGGCAGGAAGGAGGGCTTGTGTGGGATGAGAGGAGGTTATGGAGGCTGAGGTAATGGAGGGTATGGAGGACAGTATTCTCAGTACCTTAGTACAGAGCAGCGAGGAACAACTGCAGTTCTCTAAAAGCTAGAGGTTGTCAGCTGGTTTCCTTGAGGAGGAAGCTTAGGACTCCCCATCTCTGACCTGTGTCTGGGTACTCTGCTCTGGGCCCCTGGTTTTCTCCCTTGTGTTGCGCAGGCCTGCTGGTCTTTAAGAACGCAGGACTCTGCAAAGGGCAGTTATCAGTAAGAAGGGGAACTGCTGGCAGCTCAGGAGACTGCTTCCCTTTCTGCGATGCAAAGCTCTCCCTTGGATTGCTTTGTTCTCTGACTCTCCCTGTGTTGGGCAGCAGGGTCAGGATCCACTCTTTAAACAATCCGTAGCATTTGAATCAGTGGAACTCCGTGGATGAGTGAGACAAGCAGCATTTGTCCCTGCGTCACAGGCAGAGCTAGAATTAGAACTCCTGAATTTCTGGCTTCCAGTCACGTGCTCAGCCTACTATTAGGTGCACTGCTCCTGCTCCTCTTCCCCAAAGTTCGTTGGACCTCAGTTAAATCCCTTTAACAAGCAAACCTCAGCAGGAGGCGAATGCCACAACTATTCCTGTGGAGGTGATATAACAGCTAGCTGTGGGTGACTTGGCTTCCCTGCTGGCTTTGTTTTGTTTGGCTCTAATAAACAATTTTTTAAAAAAAATTCCAGATAATATGAATAAAATTAAGCCTCTTTTATTACTTACTGTTAATATATCACTGTAAGATTTAAAGTGCTTTATGAAGGCTTTATTAATTATTGCAGTAACTTCTGTTCAGCCTCTCCTGAGCTACGTGAACAGTTGTGAACTATTGCATGCCTTTGTTGATTGGATATCTTTTCCCCCCTTTTCTTTCCCCCACAATATTTGTCAGTAGTAAGACTGAAACACTTGACCTTTTTATTGTATGTGTGTGTGTTTGTGTTTGCATTTGCATTTCTTGGAAGGGAAGTTTGACCAAAAATTCCCAAGCAGAATTTCTAGAGCTCTGCATTTTTTGTTTTCCCTCTTTTTGCATATATCCTTTAAGCCTAGCTGGGGGGTTTACAGTAAGAACAGGATCTGGAAATTTTGCTCCTGAATAACTGCATAATTTGTACTCTTGGGTTGCATAATGGAGCAAAGCATATTGCAAACCCAGCTTGCATAACTAGGCACAATGGATAGCTTGTTCTCTGCTCAGTGGAGGCCTGTCTCTACTTTATATTGTTTTGAGGAAGACGATGTTAAGGTAAGAGAAGTTTGCATTGCAGTTCTTTGCATTTTGTCCTAAAACAGAAATCCGAAGAGCTAATGGAAGACTTTTTTTTAAATTATCCTTTTCTTTTCTTTACTTTAATAGGATGTTTCCATTGTCTTTAGCGGGAGTTAGATAAGGCCCATAAAGAAACACTGTCGCACTAGTTGATTTATCTTTGTTTCAAAGAAGAAAAATCCCTTGCATCAACTTTGGGTGTGGGGGAACTACATGTGATGTGAATAATATATTGTTACTGAGGCCCCAAGTTTTCCAAGATGACAAGAGATTCACCCCTGCTCCAGAATTAGGCTGTGGAATCCAATTCTTCCATTTAAATGATCTTTCATTACGTTACATTTTGGGGCCTAAACAGGTTGACAGGTTTGTTTGTTTGTTTGTTTTGGTGGGGCCTTTTTTGCTTTCAGAATGTACATTTTAATCATTTACCATCAAGATACTTGGATTAAACTTGGTTAATTTAGAAGAAAAATCGAAGTGTTATTGGTAAACTTTTAATGTTAAGGCTTGCTCTTTTTCTCTTGCAGTGGAATCTGGTATGTGATGATGACTGGAAAGCTCCCTTAACTGCCTCCTTGTTTTTTGTGGGTGTACTGGTTGGATCCTTTATATCAGGACAGCTCTCAGACAAGTAAAGTATATACACACCAAAACTTCTAGCTCTCTATCTGATTTTCTAAAGCACATTTACAAAATGAAATGAGCCAATGGTGAATGCCTGACCTGTTCAAACTGTAGCAAAGTTGATATACTCTTAGGTTGGGTCTACACTGATGAGAAATGGTCACCAAAAACATTATGGTTGTAGCGCTGATACTAACAACAATGAGAGCTCTAATGTGGATTGACTGCTGGCATTTTTACCCCAGACTATCTAATCTCATTGTAGACAGAGCCTTAGCCTGGCATAAAGTCAGCTACCCTAATCAAAACAAAATACTATTATGGGGCTTATTTTTTTTCCAAAAGCCTTTTTTCTGTATTTCATGTCTATTTTTTTGCAGCCACAAATGAAAACAGGCACAAACAATTGTTGGGTAGGTTACATAGCATTCAGACCTCTCACTGCCTGATGTGTTGGGGGGAAATTACAGGCTGCTACTGAAAAAATCAGGCCCATGTTGTACCATTTGATTTAATGTGGACTATCTCTTGTTATGGGTACTACTTACCGCAAACATGTTTTCCTTTCTCTAACTCAGGTCAATAACTCCCTTTGTACAAGCTTTCATAGATTCTGTTGTACCCTATGTGATCAAATTCAGGGTCTAAGGGCTGGTCCACACTAGGGGGGTGTGTCGATCTAAGATACGCAACTTCAGCTACGTGAATAACGTAGCTGAAGTCGAATATCTTAGATCGATTTTTAAATTACTTACCCCCGGTCCACACAGCAGCAGGCAGGCTCCCGCGTCGACAGCGCTTCCTCCGCTCGCCGAGCTGGAGTTCCGGTGTCGACGGGGAGCGCTTCTGGGATTGATTTATCGCGTCTACACGAGACGCAATAAATCGATCCCAGAACATTGATCACTACCCGCCGAATCAGGCGGGTAGTGTAGACTAGCCCTAAATCCAGTGGTTTGTGTTTGTGGAAGCTAGAAAACATGAATACTGTTCACCAATCTCTAATAAAGTGGCTTATTGATCCAGCTACTAGAACCATGGGCTGTCTTGTTTATCAGCACCAGGGTGAAAACAAAACGGAAGCATTCTTGTATTTCAAAAATCTGGGTTTTTCAGTCTCTTGCGTTTCAAATTATCTGAGGTCTAATGTGCAATACATTATGTGGCATCTACCTGGTTTCCAGTGAAATCACATGACACCCTTCTACTTTTCTGATTTAATAGTAGTACTCATACACGTTTAACATCTGGTCTTTTGGGGCCAAATCCTGAAGTTCTTACTCAGACGAAGCGCCCGCAAAGATTTAATAGTTTTCCTGAGTAAGGTATTTAGAATCCAGCCTTCTCTTCTTACAACAGGGAGGGACTTCTGTTGCAGGGCTGTTTAGGAGTGTTCCATCATGCACTATTAGGTTATGTGTATGCTGCGATAAAACTCCGCCGCACCAAGTCTCAGAGTCTGGGTCAGCTGATGCGGGCTCATGGGGCTTGGAGTACAAGGTTAAAAATAGCAGTGTAGACCTTTGGACTTGGGCTGGAGCCCAGGCTCTGAGACCCTTCCCCCTTGTGGTGTCTTAGGGTATGTCTACACTGCAGTTAGACACCCATGGCTGGCCCAGGCCAACTGACTCAGGCTAAGGGATTGTTTAACTGCAGTGTAGATATTCAGGCTCAGGCTGGAGACCAGGCTGTGGAACCTTCCCACAGGGTTTTTAACTGCAGTGTAGACATGCCCTTAGAGTCCAGGCTCCAGTGCAAGCCTGAACATCTACACTGCAATTTTATAGCCCTGCAGCATGAGTCCTGTGAGCCTGAGTCAGCTGAGCCCTGCTGTGTGTCTTTTATTGCAGTGTAGGTACCTTTCGGTTATGACAATCCTGAAGCTAGATTCAGCTCTCTTGCTACCTTAATGATTCCTGACGAAACATTGCTAAGGAGCCCAGCAACAACCACTGGTATAGGTACAGAGTGTCTCTTCCAAATGCTAATGTGATTATTGTACCAAAGCAGGCATGATGGACAGCCACGCGCTGTCCCAGGGGAGACTGGTTTGGCCTAGTTTTGCTCCCAGGGAATTGCTCCCTTATGATATGCTTTACACTCTAGTGCCATCTAGCAGTGTGCCTCAGAAACAGTATTGCAGACATGTTGGAATCTGCCTTCCTCCTACAGAGCAGCGGGTCGTAATCTGACAGGCAAGAGTAAATGGTGAAATAGCAGCTCAGAATGGATTGATGAGGAAAAGCCTTTTTCTGGTTTGTCTGTGCATCCTTACCCCTCCAATCTATCGAAGTCTTATACCGCACTTACATTGTGGTATCTGGGCACCATTGTTGTCACTCTGTCTTGGCCAAGTTTAATTTTGAAGTAGGGTTACATGAAATCTGTGTTAAGCAGGGTTCCCTGCATCAAAGTGGGAAGCTAAGGCAACTGCTGATATTTAGATAACTAGGCTGGAATGTGCATGTTGTTGAGGTCAAAGGGCATTTAGTGCCTGATTCTGACACCTTTACATTGACTGGTACTCTGCTCCATGAATAGTCCCATTGGAAATCAGTTAGGTTACTCACAGAGCAAGGTACTGCTCAGTGTAACTGAGTAAGGTTTGCAGAATTGGGGCCCTTAATGACTATAGACTGGCACAGGGCCAGAGTTTTTCTCTTCAGAAGACTCCACTTCTTTGCCTTATGTTATTGTCCCACTCTGGGGCATGGAAGAAAGCAGTCCTTTTGAGTCACTGACACATCTTTTGCATTGTAGCAATAATTCACTTTCTAGGTGTTTGCACTTGTCCACGCCCATTCCATCATCCCAGAAGAGAGAACCTCCCACCATGTCCTCAGAGAAATCTCTTAAGGTATGTCTACCCCACAGCTGGTAGCATGCTTCCCAGTGCGGAAAGGCAGACAGACACGTGCTAGATCTGCTCAAGCTAGCATGCTACAAATGGCTGTGTGGCCATGGCAGCACAGGCAGTAGCTTGGGCTAGCTGGCTGAGTACAGTCACATCTGTTGCCGGGGTACTCGCCACAACGACGCAACCACACTGTTATTTTTAGCCGTGAGCAGAGCTAGCAGGTGCCTGTCTACCCATTCTGAGAAGCGTGCTCCTAGCTGCCGTGTAGACATACCCCGAACTGCAGCGCTTAAGATATTCTTCCACTTTTGGAATGGAATGTTTAGCTTGTCTGAAATATTTGTTTACTTGTTCCACTTCCTGAGACATTTCTCTTCATTGTAGAGACCCCCCTATGAGCAAGACTAATTCACTGATCTTGATGTTATTTTCATGACTGTTTCTTCAGTAACCCTCTCGTTTTTGTCTTTGTTCACCAAAGGTTTGGCAGGAAGAAAGTTCTGTTTGCGACCATGGGGGTGCAAACCGGCTTCAGCTTCCTGCAGGTCTTCTCTACCAGCTGGGAGATGTTTTCAGTGCTCTTTGTCATCGTCGGCATGGGACAGATCTCTAACTATGTGGCAGCTTTTGTACTTGGTATGGGAGTTTGTTATGCATAGCACATTTTCTGTGTTATTGTTCCCCCTGCTCTCCTCATTTACTACTGGCTTGTTTTTTATTTTTTCCCAAGCAGCACTGTTAATAAGAATATAACCTTACCAAGCATGGCTAACTCCTAATCCATTTGAAAATTTTCCTTTTAGTAAAATAGCAACACATCAAAATAAAATGCTATGTTTACCAAATACTTAAAGGAGCAAAGGGACTAAATCAGAACAAGTCTTTATCTGAAGCCCGAGCTCTCCAGTGAGAGGATGCAATTAGATGCACACTCATAGTCATATGTTGGTAGCCATGTAGAATGAGTTGTGCCCAGTTGCTCCTGTGAACTGCAGTTTGGATCCAAACACATGCAAATTGTACATATGATACTGCAATTTGTAATTGTGATCAGACATGTAAGCACAACTGCAGACTTCTTAAAACAATCTGTGATAAAAGTTAAACTGTCACATGGATTCTGTCATTGCATCTATTCAATGATAGCTAAGCAAAGGTGTCTGATTGGAGGACAAGTAAGACTATCTATAAATTTGTTTAAGAGAGATCTCTGAATACTTTTGTTTTAAAAAGCGACTTCACTGTCTCGAGCACTGAATTCTTTGTGGCCATAACAAAGCCCAGAGCAGCTCTGAAAACAGTGTTTAGCTAACTGCTGCAGAAGGCAAAAAACATGGTTTGTTGGTGTAGGTTTTACCAGACTCTAGTGCAGGCCTGCACAACTCGTAAAGCGGCGAGGGCCATATTACTCCAAAGAAAACAGCTGAGGGCCGAAATCCCCCGGCCCCGCAGAAACACCCACCCCCCCAGCGCCGCCCACCCTGCGGAAACAACCCCTCCTTCCCCAGTGCTGGGGTGTGGAAGCCTGTAGAGGGGGAAAGAAACAGTGCGCATAGGGTGACCAGATCACAGCAGTAAAATAGGACCCGCCCCCTCCTCGCTCGGCCCCACCATCACCCCCCTCTTCACCCCCCCAGGGGTCACTATATTACTGCACACAACAGTCAATCAGTGCAGTTGTAGATAAATCTCTGCATTATGCATTTTTGTATAACTTTTATATGACTTTGTATTGAACCTTGCTAATATGTTATAGCGGGCCCCTAAGGTAGTATAATTAAGGTAAAAGAAAATGTCTTTTTACTAGAAGTAGAATAAGATCTTCCCTCCACTTTGTATTCAATTGCCCTGTTGAATGAATGAGGTGTGAATGAGGAAGACGTGGAAGGCAGGCACCTCCAGACAGTTGCAACCCTTGGAGAGGGGATGGGAACCAGACCAAGGACAATCAAACTTGTCAAGTGGGCTGACTAGAGAAGAGCAGACATACTGACGGCCTCGGGGGTTAGAAGCAAGCACCTTCCGTTGGGAACACCTTCTTTGCAGCATTGGGACAATCCCCAGCCCAGAGACAAGCAGCAAAAAGGACCCAACGGACACAGTCCCAGATTTTGGGCTGCAAAGTGAACACACACGAACACACACACGAACACACACACGAACACACACACGAACACACACACGAACACACACACGAACACACACACGAACACACACACACACACACACACACGGCCTCCGGGCCGCATGTTGTGCAGGCCTGCTCTAGTGCCTTTTGTTGTGAGTTTTTTGGAATCCAGAAAGCATTTATTCATTGAGTTAGAAAAATTTTAGGGTCTAATCATATAGTTTTTATTCATAAAAGTACTCCCCTTTTGGTGCAGAATCAGGCCCTAAGATAGATCTGGCAGCATCTCTTTAAAACAGAAAAAATCGCAACTAACACAGTGCTAACAATTGTAGCATGTGAGAGGAACAGTTTTGCTAAAAGTAGCATCAGTTCTTGTATAGTGGTGAAATATTTGGCTGCTATTATTTCCGATAAGTTAAAATGCTAATCCACACTCTCTTGTTTTGAACAGGCACAGAAATTCTTGGCAAAAGAGTTCGTATTATATTCTGCACATTAGGCGTTTGCATATTTTATGCAATTGGCTACATGTTGCTGCCACTCTTTGCTTACTTCATCAGAGACTGGCGGATGCTGCTTCTGGCTCTTACTTTACCTGGGCTGCTTTGCATTCCACTGTGGTGGTGAGTGTAACTACATTAAAAGATGTTTGGCTTCAGAAAGTCTCACCTACAGCTGATAGGGTTCAGACTTGAGGTTAACATAACAGAAATGTGGAATCTGATGCAATATTGGCCTTTAGCAAGAGGTTATGACTGAAACGTATGAGTGTGTCTGGTGTCTCCTATGGGGGTGTTTAATAGCGTCATAGACAGTAGAAATCTGTAGGTTTCATTTCTTCTGCCAGATTTTGCCATTGTAATACAGAATCTTAAATTTCCTTTAAAAAAGAATCTTTAAAAAATGTATAAAACTACTTTTAAAGTTAGGGCTGTCTGGCTGTGAAATTAAGGTCAGATTCTTGTCTCAATAGCTCTGGATTTACACTGATGTAACTATGCTGGCTTCAGACCAATAGCTGAGATTGGAATCTGGTCTATAAGTGTCACAGAAACACCCAAGTCCTACCTACACTGCTGCAGAAGGCAAAAAACATGGTTTGTTGGTGTAGGTTTTACCAGACCATCTAAAGCTTCCACCAGTAGCACTGCATCAGTGGAGAATTACTGCTGTGAAGTTGGTTAACATGGACCTGTGGTTTTCAACCTGTAGTCCTTGGATCCCTGGGGGTCTGCAGACTGTGTCTAAGGGATCCGTGAAAGGTGACTATGAAAACAAAGTTTCAGGCCCCCAAAAAGGCATTCTGTTTTTCTTATCAATCAAAAGTATGTGAATACCCCCACCTACAGGTCAAAACCCAGAAATATTATCATTACCATAGAAACGCACAGTTAGCCCTTTCTCACGTGTCAAATGCCGTGCTGAGCAGGTGCAACATTTATAGCTGAATTCTGTTCAGTCAGTTATCAGTCTGACTTCTATGATAGGGGTCCGCAGACAACAGGTTGAATTTCCAAAGGGGTCCACACCTCCACTTGAAATTTTTTAGGGGTCTGCAAATGAAAAAAGGTTGAA
This sequence comes from Macrochelys suwanniensis, assembly GCA_033296515.1. Taxonomy (NCBI): domain Eukaryota; kingdom Metazoa; phylum Chordata; order Testudines; family Chelydridae; genus Macrochelys; species Macrochelys suwanniensis. Next base: position 93,680,551 of record CM065782.1, on the reverse strand, counting down.
AATAACTGATATAGACAGAATGTACATCTAAAGGTCCATCAGTAAAGAACTAACCTTAGCGCCAACACCTCTGGCCTATTACCAAAGCCTTCCTTAAGAGCTTTCCATAATATTAATTAATGAAGGATGGCTTAGTTGTTGGCATTATCATTAAGCTAGAGGAAATTTTGCTGCACTTTTATCTTTTCACAGATAAATTTTTGTTCTCTTTGCACTTGGCTAGTCCTGTATAAATCTTAGCTTTTTCTATAGTATCCATCACTGTAGTGTCTGTGCATTCTGATGCCTTCTCCTACATATGTGATGCCCAGGGCTTTTCTGGTATATCCTTTTCAATTAGCTCATCTAAATATCTAAGAGGTTATGTGCCCAAAAATAACTGCTGGGACATTTTATAGAAGTTGGCTATCTACCTAATTGCACCCACAAATCAGACAATTCAATGCAAAAGAGGCATAAAAAAGGCAGATGCAGGTCCAAGGTATGTAGGTGCAAAATCCAAGGCCAAAATGAGGCTGTTTTACAAAAAGCCTTTATATGTATATTGAATCTCAGGGCCTTTGCCCACATGCTTGGAGAAAGTTCTAAGCTGGTTTCTAGTGCTGTTTGGAATTGCTTTCAGGAATCTGACTCTTACCTTCCTGTCTGTATGGGTTCATGTGTGCTTTTCCCCTTGTGACTCCAGGTTTAACTTGTTTGTCTTTCTTTGCATTTTGTTGTTTGGGATATTTTACAGATACAATGTTTATGTTTATTCATGAATGGAGTATACTACAGTAAATATCGGCTTATTAGTTTTAAATCTCTGTATAGTACCATCAGTCAAATAGCTATGGAAAAGGACGTACAGTCTGGACACAATTTTTATGGGGTCAAGACAAAATAAAAATGCTATCTGTGTGCAGTCTGTGCAGCTGCTGTTTATGAGACACTGTCGGATCAAATTTTACTGAACATTTAGGTTTTATTTTTAAAAAAATTACTAGAAATGCTTCCATCAAATTGAACAAACAGTTCAGTACAAACAAGCTTTACAGAATAAATTGTCATTCTCCTCTGTAGCGTTTGCAGCCTGAACAATTGCAGCACTGTGCTAGTTTGTGAGAACCAAATATCAAAGTTGACCATGCTGGGTGAAATGCTGTTTGTAGCTGAAACAAAATTAGAACTTTAAAATGTTCACTTTTATTAAACGTAGTTAATTTGTACCATAGGAAGAGAAATATTTTTCTCAGGACTATACTGTCATCACCGCTGCTGTCAGGCAAACAAGGAATAAACAGCAAGCCATGTTAGTTTAAGGTCCATTAGAAACAGTCAGATCCTGGCCCCTGGCTTCATCCCCTTTGTAGGGGATGAAGCCAGGGGCCAGGTGGGGCTGATCAGGGGAGGAGAGGAGAAAGGTTGTGTAGAACTACTTCCTACTCAAAACCTCCTCCAGAGTCCTGTGCCTTGCTTTTTGAAAGGCAGGGTCTTGCCTAGCATTTAGGACAGAAGGGAATGATTTGCTCCTATTCCCATTGAAGTCCATGGACTTCATTGAGAGTAGGGTCAGGCTAAGAAAGACAGAACTAGAGACCACTGGTAGCTGGGAGATGAGTTGGGATTGAGGTCTGTGAAACTGTATTCAGAAAAAGCAGCATTCAGGCATCTATATGATTTCAGAATTTTCCTCCACTGCATACTGTTTTTGTGGAACATGATAAGCCTAAATAGTCCACAAGGTGGAGCTACTTCTCTTCCTAGATAGTAGAAAGTACAACCCTACTGTTACTCACACCTTCTTGTCAACTGTTTGAAATGGGCCATCCTGATTATCACCACAAAAGTTTTTTTTCCCTCCTGCTGCTAATAGCTCACCGTAATTGATTGGTCTCTTAGAGTTGGTATGGCAACCCCCATCTTTTCATGTTCTCTGTGTGTATATATCTTCCTACTGTATGTTCCACTCTATGTATCTGATGAAGTAGGTCTTAGCCCAGGAAAGCTTATGCCCAAATATATAATCGAGTCCACTTTCTCTTGTGAAGGCAGCTTGTATATAGGTGTCTCATCCCACAGTGATATCTACAATTGTTAACTTATATGGATCACTATCCAAACGTTACCCACCTACAGCACAATGTGGTGCACACAGTTTCACACTGCCTTAGTTTCTTTTGATAAAACATTTTCTTCCTGTACTTCGCAAGTTTGATTTTTAGCTTAACTTTTTAGTCCCTTTTAAGTCCATGAAGAAATTTCAATCTCTTTTTCACAGTATATGCTAATCTTCTTTGCATAAATGTGTGTTTTGTTTTTGTTTTTAATCACTGCAAGGTACAGCACATTATAAACTATTTATGCCTGTGGCGATATGTATGTGTGTCTTTGCAGCAGTGGTCAGTGTGGAAATGCAGACATTGTTGTTCTGAAACTTGTTGCAGGATCGTTCCAGAATCTCCTCGGTGGCTGATCTCTCAAGGAAGATTACAAGAGGCAGAAATCATCATCCGAAAAGCTGCAAAAACAAATGGTATTACAGCCCCAGATGTAATATTTGACCCTATGGAGGTAAACTTTCATGTGTATTAAAACTGTCTGCCTGATCCTCTGGTTACTATTCAAGAAAATCCATTTCCAGATTTGTTATTTGGATTAAGGTAGTTCCTGTATCGTCCTAGGCACTTTCCAAACAGATAACAGATGTTCACCCCATATCCTTCCTCTTTGTAAATCTTCTGAACCTCCTGTGACTTCCATTCCATGAGCACTCCAGCCAGAAAGAAAGCACGTCTCTGTGTTCTGCATTGTACCCGTTTGTGCCTTTTTGATTGTAGTCTCTTTAGGGCAGGCACTTTAATTTGTTTCATAGTTTACTTGTTGCTCTGTGGCTTGTACATAGTCTACTTAGTACAGGGTATCTGAAATGCTGTCTTATCTCCTATAATGCAGTAAATTTTCTCCCCCTCCTGAGAATAGACTCTGCTTCTTTATATGAGACAGCTGATACATGTCCGCGAATTCTCACTTCTCAGAGTGCTGGAGCCTGGCCATATGGTGGGGAGATTCCCAAGATATCATATAAGATGGACTTTGCTTTCAGATTTCCCCCAGCCATTGATTTTTGGATGTCCCAGACAGATGTAAAGCCCCCCGATGGTGAAACAGAATAAGGGAGCAGATAGCAAAACAAGGATGAATGAAAACCCATGGACCCCCATGTGCCAGTTAGGACCATTCCTAGAGAAGGAGAGCCCCACTCAAATGATTTGAGGACTTCCCCTCAAAACTAAAGGCTAGCTATTTGTTTTACTGTTCTCTAGTATGATAGAGCCCTGACCAGGGAAGATACAGCTCTTATGTGAATAGGACCAAACCCAGTCAGGTTACAGAACTGTGCTACAGCCCGATTGGAGCCTTAAATCTCATGAGCTTTCCAGTGCTCCCTGCCTTTGGCCAGGGCAGAGAGACTGTGGGGACAGTCTTCTTCTGAGTCTTCAAATCCCATCTCTGGCACCAAAGAGCCTCTGAAACACTCTGTTAACTTAAACCAACACAAAACAAAACATTCGCAATCACCTCTGTGTTAACCTTTCTTACTGCACCACAAATGTAGCCTGGCAAAAAGTCTGCCAATGTCACTAGGGGCTGGTGTTGAATGTTAAAGGGAGAGACTGTAACTCCTCAGATTGTAAGCACTTCACTGCAGGGATTGGGTCTACCTCTGTGCTTGGATAGTGTCCAGTCCAACACAGTCCTAATCCTGGTCAGGGCCTCTGGGTACTACTATAATATAAATATATCCAAGCTCAGCATTACTCTCAAAACCCTTTAGGGTGGAGTCATTATTATGCACCTCTTTCCTCTTCTTCCCTCAGCCCCACCAATATTTTCCCCCCTCCTGGAAGTTTTCTTTCTGACTGAGCTGGGCTGAAACAATGTAGGATTTGAGGTGGGAAAAGTGTGTTAATATCCAAACTTGTCTCACTTTTGGAGGTCACACTGAGACCATTTGGGTCCCCCAGTGATCCTGGAGGATGAGGGACTCCTGGACTCTATTCAGTTAAGGAGCAGTAGGGTTTCAGATTATAGAGTTGTATTCAAAGCATCATTTCTGTCTCATACCAAATGACCGGCCCTCTCAGCCACTCCCATACCTTCCTTCTGGGACCTGCCCCATCAAGGATTTCATTGTCTGTGTATCCAGCTACTAATGGGCAGAGCCTCTTCTCACAGATAGCAACTGTTAGTGTAAGTTTCTATGTTCCTGTTTTTTAGTTTCCTGTTTGTTGATTTCTTGGCAGCTAATGGTGACACAACTGTATAGTTCTTAATAAAGATCACATGATTTACGAGAAAGGGTGGAGAGCTGCGCTGCTGCAAGCAGACATATTTGTCTTTAGGGGGCAGCTTGTTTTCAGAAAAACAAAAGCTTTAGCTCTTAATGCTACTAAAAATGTCAGGCTTTTTATAATGGACAATGATTTATAAAAACAACAAAAGGACCCTGCGAGGTGACGAGGCTCCAGAGCTTGGGCTGCAGCCCGAGCCCAAATGTCTACACCACAATTAAACAGCCTCTTAACCTGAACCCCAGGAGCCGGAGTTAGCTGTGATGGGCCAGCTGCAGCTGTCTTATTGCTGTGTAGACGTACCCTCAGAAATAGTTTACATTCACCCACAGTAGCTATATCAGCCTTATTGAAAAGCTGCACTCCCATTAGCTCAGATACAATTTACAGCACATTGGTGAGGGGGTTTTGGTGTTGAGGGGTGAAGTTTAGGGCTGTTATTCGCATGAGTAATTCTTATTCATGCAAGTAGTTCCTTTGATGTCAGTGGGACGCATTCTGTGTATAAGGATTCCTCACATTGGAAGCGGTTCTGCCACCGTTTTTCATGTAGAAAGTACTTTACGCCACTATTATTCCCGTTGAAGTCAATGGTAATATTCTGCGAGTAAGGGTGGCAGATTCAGGCCCAGTAAAATTGCAGGATTAGGCACTATGTAACTTTTGATAGTTCATTAGGGCCAGAAGCTCAAATGCAGTTGGCTTATAGGGACTTGATTTGGTATTAAGTATTTTATACATTCTTACATTGAGAACTAGGGAATGCTGTGTGTGGAGCTACTGTTACAACAGCCTTAAAGATAACACATTCCTTCCATTCTCTGCATGTGCAAACCTCACATTTATTTACATGCATTTCTATGCTTTGGCTGCAATTTAATCTCTGAAAGACCTAGCTGAAAAGGATGTGGACAAACCAGACATTTCCTCCATCTCCAGGAACCAGCTTGTTGTAAAAACAAATGTAGAACTGAGGCTGATCAGGAAATTGAGGTGGTGTATCATAATATAGGGTTGGTCAGATGATAAAACCAGCAGTTGGACTGTCCAGCATTCTTCTTGATTGTTGATTTGTATGGATTAAAGTAGTGAATGTTGTACCCCTAGAGTAACCTAATGCTCTAGGAGAAAATATTTCTAAACAAAAACTTCTGAAACGTACAGTATCAGAGTGTACTGTAACATCATCTGTCTAGTGCAAGATAAAACTAGTGTTTGAAAAGTACTATTGAAGTGCCAAATATTGTGTAGTATTATTACTAACATGTTAGGGGGTTCAAAGAACCAACATAAATTCTGGCACCTTAGAAACTAACAAATTTATTTCAGCATAAGCTTTCGTGGACTGAAATAAATTTGTTAGTCTCTAAGGTGCCACAAGTATTCCTTTTCTTTTTGCTGACAGACTAACACAGCTACTACACTGAAACATAAATTCTGTCTTTAGAATTTGCTGTTCTCAGACATTTTGAATTTAACTTGAGAGGAGAAAGGAACCTTCTACCCAATTGTTTTTGCTTGCCTTCACTCAGTGTTCATCTCCACATATAGCAGTGTATGGAATGAAGCTAACATGCAAAAAGTTCTTCTTAGTGCAGTTGTAGAGATGGAAGTTTTCACCTAAACATAAATGGCCAGGGTGTATACCAATCATGATTAAAAATTAAATCAGATCATTGTTTCCGTGTTGATAGTTCTTTACTTCTCATTTTATAGTCTTGAAATACTAAAGTGGATGCTTGTACGTGTTTCCTTAATTGGTTTCCTAAAAAAAAGAAAAGTCCAGCATCATTGTTACTGTGAGAACCACACAAGCTCAGACATGAAATTGTTAAGTAAATATCTTGTGCTATATTTCCAACCAACACCATCTTCTGATATATCAAGCGCCCGCAAGTCAAGGATGCTGAAATGCTTCAACCAGGCTATTAAGCTCCACCAGGGTTTACAGTTTGAAGTCAGTGGGACTTGTGCTCCTAAGTCACTTACATGCTTTGGAAAATCCTTCCCTTAGATATTTAAATATAGGTTTAGGAGTCTAAAGTTAGTCAGAAAAAGTTAGTTCACAAATAACTTTTCATTGTTAACACGGAAGCAATTTTGTTTTGAAGTGACAAAATTTGTATGCCAATAAAAGAAGTTTTGAGTAAAAATAGAATTTTACCTTCTGATCCTGCAAACACTTATGCAGATCCTTAGTTGTAGTCACATGAGAAATTCCATTGAAATAAAGGGACCATTCATGTAACTAAAGTTACATACCTGCTTAAGTGTTTGCAGGATCAGAGCCTTAACTTTCAATATTTTGTCTCTTCCTGATAGCAGTTTTGTTAAGAGACCCTACTAGTAATGACATTTTAATAAAGCATTTTATAAATTAATTATAAATTTTAATTTAGTGCTGTAATAGCATAAATTTTCAAATTAGTTTTACAAAGCCTGAACCAGATTTAAAGCAGTGATTTAAAAAAAAATCCAGTGATTTAAATCAAGGGATTTAAATCAGTAGTTTGTTCCAATGGTTAATTATCCTCACTGTTAAAAATTTGTGCCTTATTTATAATCACCCTGATCTAAATTTTTCTCCCCGTAAGGTGTCCTAAAGTCTCTCGAGATGTTTACTGCAGTTCATATTGCTCATTCAGAATAAACGTTTTGCAATACAGAATTGGCTGTAATGACAATGTGTCCATGTATTTTTCCCCTAGCTGCAGGAAATGACTTCCCAGAAGCAGCAGTCACACACCATTTTGGACCTAGTGAGGACCCAAAATATCCGCTTTGTCACTATTATGTCAGTGATTCTTTGGTAAGCAAAAATATGCTCCTAGAATGCACGAGTACAAAGGCCGCTGAATGATAAACACCTGCTGTTAGAAACTGCTGTTAAAAAAAAAAAAAAAACCTAAGGAAAAAGGAGGCACAGACAAAGTTATTAGCATAAAGTTCAAAGGCCAGTAAACTTCTGGCTTAACGCTACAAGATTCAGATTAAACAGGTTGGTTTTTCATTTAACGATTACAATAAGTGACTTTTTTCAGTAACTAATAAAAAAAGACTTGTGAGAAGAGTGAATATTGACCTGTGTATTTCTCACTGCTCTTGAACTTCTTGCAGGGATGTCCGCTACCATTGTAAAAAGTGCATGGCCCACTCTGCCCTCCAACTTCACTTCCAGCAGCCGCCATAGAGTATCTCTTAATATCTTGGAAAAGCTGGCTAGAATCTCCTGCCCTACAAATAGTGTGCTCTGTATGTTTCGGGTATTGGTACTGGGAGTAGTATAGTATAGGCTGGCTGCAAGTAAAGGGGTGCATAACCCATCACACATCTTAAACTATATGAGATGAGTCTATTGCCTCTGAACAAGTGGGAGCCCCCTAATCAAATCTCTTTGCCAGACTCTATTAGATGGGGCGGAAGTCGGAGGCCTGATTATCACATAGTGTGTAAATCCCCCTACAAAAATGTTCTTTGAGAAGCCATATCTGAGTATCAAGCTTTTCCAACACGACAGCCTAATGCAAACTGCATTAGCAGGGTGTGGCGGGTTTAGATTTGACAATACCTTGAGCTCAATAATAATTTTTGAAAGCACAGGTTTGAATGTACGGCAGAACAGCTGGGAATACAGTCACAGTATTCAAAGGGATAATTTGTGATAAGAACCATTCTTCTATCTCATTAAATTCTGGCAAACATTATTGTTTGTAAATTATAGCTTAGGTTGCCAGGTCACACACCAGGAAATCTGCAAGACTGTAGTGACTTAAATATTTACTTAGTCATGCGGCTTTTCCTGGTACCTTACAGATGGCACGTTTACATCTCCACAGGCGCAGTGATAGCTTCTTATTTTGTTTTAAGCAATTGAACCATGAGCATTTTTTTTGCTGTGCACGAGCCCAGCAAGAAATGGATTGTCTTTTCGATTGCAAACTCTTCGGTTATTTATTATGTGTGCAGTTAGCATAACAGGGCTTGACCCTCCTTGAGGCTCTAGGCCTTGATAAATAATAATGATAAAGGTGAGAGCTCTGTGCCTACGTGATTCATTCAGAGATTTCCCAGTACAATAGCTGTGACCTCCTCATTTCTTTAATGGTTGCCTCTTGTTGGTGAAGTGTAACCTTCCCTGCTCAATGTCTCTCAAAATATCCTAGTTCTTTACAGGATCTTTTGTTGCAGAGCTGCAGTGAAGTCCCAGTTTTCTTTTCCTGAGTACAGTTCTCTCAGCACTGAGCTCCCTCTCCCCTTCCTGGTCTCTAGCTAATAACATCTAATGTAGGCCTCATTTTAGTTTTGGAAACAGATTGAGTTCACTAGTCTAGATTCTTAACTTTCATACTAAGATTACAAATATTTATTAGTAGCAGTATGATTATTGTAATCACTCTAATATGGGTGCACTGCTGCCCTTTACTTGGTGCAATCAAAAATGTTCAGCTGTATGTTAGAAACCCTCTATGCCAGCAACAATCAGAAGTTCTTCAGACAATGTAGCAGGGACCCAGTCTAAAAGTGACAAATGCATGAATAGTTTTTGCTAGGTCTATATTGGAGAGAAATTGACATGGGTATCTAGTCAATCAAAGGTAGCGGAAGCCATGTGTGGCCACTGTTGTTACAGGGGCACTAGTGAGGATCCAGTAGATTGTGCTTACATGGACTCATGCATCAGCAGGGCTAACAAACGTCTCTGGGATCATCCAGTCAGATTGGATTCATTTTTAAACTCAATGGGACTTTAAAAAAAAAAAAAGTTGCTTTAAATTCAGGGAAAAAATGGAAAGATCAATTCAGTCTCTACAGAGTCTGAGTCTGTTACACCACTGTGTACAGCGATAAAATACCTGATACTAGCTTCAAAGCTGAGAGAGTCTGGTAGGCACTGACATTCCTTACGTAGGCAAATCAATGTTAATATTTTGCACAGTAATTATGTGAGAGGCACTTGGCAGTCTGTGGCCATAGGAGGCTGAGGGAGAGCAGGAACAAGTCTGTCTGCCTGATTCTTTCCTATTTTCTGTGTCTTTCAGGATGATAATCTCTGTAGGCTATTTTGGCCTCTCACTTGACACTCCTAACTTACATGGTGATGCCTACGTAAACTGCTTCCTCTCAGCGGTTATCGAAGTTCCGGCCTATATAATAGCCTGGGTGCTTCTCCGAAATCTCCCCCGACGGTATTCGATGGCTGCTGCGTTATTCTTGGGAGGCTGCGTCCTTCTCTTCATTCAGCTGGTCCCACCATGTATGAACTTTTTAGCTGATATCAACAAGATTTTTTTTAATTTTAATTTTTTTAATGGGTAAATTCCAGTGCTTAGCACTGGGCAACCATGTGAAGTATTGTGGAGGAGAAGAATCTTTCTCCAAACCTGTAGACCAAATGCAGATTCTCCTTACCCATCCTTGCCCTTTCCCTCCACATCTGCTTGCTGCTGCACAGGGAGTTCATGTGACACAAGGGGTATGTCTACACTTGAGCTGCAGGTGTAATTTCCAGCTCGGGTAGACTTACCTGTGCTAGCGCTGATCAAGCTAGCATGCTAAAAATAGAAGTGCAGCTGTGGTAGCACAAGCAACCGGACAGGCTAGCGGGATGGTATGATCACATCTAAAACCCTAGGTACATATTCATGGTAACTAGCCCCTCCTCCCACCCGTGCTGACACGGTTGCACTTCTATTTTTAGCACACTAGCTCAATCAGAGCTAGCACAGGTATGTCTTCCTGGGGTGGAAATTACACCTCCAGCTCTAATGTAGACATACCCAGTGTCAGACACATTCCTAAGCCTTTTCTTTCTCTAAAGTAAAGATAGTTTGTTCTCTTTATGGTATGTTGAGATTCAGACTCTAGTCTGGTTTTGCCCTAATTTACACCCCTGGAGTGTAAATTAAATTCATGGTGTGGGACAAGGTTTAGACCAAATGAAGTAGTCAGTTGGGTGGCATGGATGGTACCAGCAGCTGGCATAATCCTGCAGAACTTGTCTCCAGAAGAACCAGTTGTCAATAATGTTTTTCTTTCTTCGTCTCATTAAGAACTTGAATTTCAGGAGAGCTATTAGGTAGCCTTAGTGATAAATAACAATACTAAAAATAAACAAGTATCAATACTTTTTTTAAAAAGTGAATGTTTGCCAATAAAAAATATTTGAAGGAAGGTATCTCATACTTAGAACCCCACCATTAAGTAGGTACACTAGAGATCGTTACCATACTGATCTGTTGATGGCTTTGGCCATGTGCCTAGGGCCTGGTGTATAAACGTTATTGTAAATCAAAGAATCAATAAATGAAAGGGAGAAATGTCTTGCTTATTCTCCATGAGTGACAGGTGGATTATATTATTTGCTACTCCTGGTCTTTAAACCACCCGTACATGGGTATGTGTTTTATTACAAAGCTCATCTCACTAGCTAGGGTTGAACCAGGATCTTAGAAATACATTGCCAATGTGTTTCTCCTTAAACTGTGTCTCTGTTCTCAAACTTTATAGATGGCAGGACTGGATGGCCTTAGGAGGAAGATGGTTTTATTTTATTAAGAGTTTTTATTTTAAAATGAATCAACCAAGAAACCCAAACACTGGAATTAAGCCGACGAGAAGCAAAAAATAAAAAGGGTTAATAGATGCAGTGACTTGTTTCAGTTTGACTAATGTTCTGATTGGATCTCTCTTTCAGACCTTCACATCGTGTCCATTATCTTGGTGATGCTGGGTAAATTTGGGATCACATCTTCCTTTGCAATGGTTTACGTTTACACTGCTGAGCTGTACCCAACAGTCGTGAGGAATATGGGAGTTGGAGCCAGTTCCATGGCCTCCAGATTGGGCAGCATCCTCTCACCTTATTTTGTTTACCTCGGTAAGATACCAGCTATTGTATCTCCTGCCAAATTGGCTAGTATTGAAAACAAAATCGAACAACTGCAAGGCTAGGCTGATTTCTGTAACAGTGAACCAGTGTTCAGTTAAACCGCAGTATGTCTTTATAGTCATGCTCTCATCTTGCCTTGTAAAGTCCAAGCTATTGTCCTATATGTGTCACAGATTAGTCAACAAATATGCTATAACAGAATCACAGCTGCTTCTACTAACCTCAGCTCACAGAAGGCATTTAGAAATTCTAACATTGCTCAGTACTTTGTGATTTGGAAACACACAACTTGAAGAAATTATGCCCATATAATAGGATCTGTATTTGGCCATTAGTTTCCCAAAGAACATTTGGCCACAAAAAATCACTGAACAATGATCCTGACAGAGTATCTGCGTTTTAGAGTATCTCTTCATTAGGCTTCTGAGGTGACATCCTATCAGGATGAATGGGGCAGTTCACTCTTCTCTCCCAGCTTTTTTTCTCAGGCTGGCTGGAGACTCAGGGAAATGCCACTATGAACAAATTTTTACCATGTGAAAGTTATCTTTGCAACCATGTGGACTATAGACTTAACTTTTTTTAATTACATTTTATATCTTGCAGCACAATGGTACTGCAATTTAGACAGCTGTATGTTTGCATTATACGCAGGATGCAAATAGTAACCACTGGTTCATTGTGGTGGTGATGTAAACCTGATGTCAGCATGTCTTATGTTCTTTTAGGTGCCTATGACAGATTCCTGCCTTACATCCTCATGGGAAGCCTGACTGTGCTGACGGGAATCCTTACTCTGTTTCTCCCAGAAAGTTATGGCATGCCTCTCCCAGACACCATAGAGCAGATGCTGCTGGTTAAAGGGTAAAGCGTTACCTTCTAATCTTCTGTCTTAAGAAAATTCTACCATCTCTGAGAAAAATATCCACATAAAATAGTTCCCTCTTAGCTGTTTGGTCCCCAGCTGTCTTTTGGGGATGATAAACTAAAAAAAATTAAGATCTCAAATCAGCAATAGAATTGACCAAATTGAACTCCACTGAGTTACAGCAGAGATGACTATCGGCAATATGCTGTGCATACCACACATGGTGCTGCTCCAAAGTTGTTCAGAAATTGGAGGGAGCTTTTAGAAGAGGAACAAAGAAGTTTAAGGAGTTGTAAGGATTAGTGTACGAGAAACAACTGGCCAAGCAAATTAAATGGAGCATGGGTAGGCATGTATAGCTGGTCTCCTATGGGTTTGCACAGGTGTTATTAAAGGAAGAATTTGGCCCTACTAATGGAATTTAATTGTGATTCTGTTGATGATTCATGAGCCTGAATAGAATCCAAGTCATTCTTTCAGAGTTCTGTGGCTCTATGCGGCTCTGTGTACATGAGTACACAGTGCCCACAGAAGATAAACGTGAAAAATGAGCTATTTTATGTAGTCTTTTTAAGAGTATAACCACATTTAAGATATTTAACATAAAAATCCTTCACATGTAGCAAACATGGTAAAAATGTTGAAATGTTTCATAGTATGAAAGCTCATCATCCAAATAATTTCTCTTGATACGAGTATAGGTAGAAAGTCCCCTGGGTATCAATCGGAAGTGTTCAGCACTTTCAAATCCCATGGAATCACAAGGTCATTGAGCATTTTCAGCACTTCATTTTCTGATTTGGGAAGATGCTTAAGCATGTGAGTCATCTCACTGAAGTCAGTGGGTTTTTAAAGTAAGGCACATGCTTAGGTACTTTGCTGAATCAGGGCCCATATGGACAAACTTACATTTAGGATTTTGGAGGGTACTGTTTTAATTAGAAATTGCACTATTCATTATTTTTCCTTGTTTACAGACTCAAGAACAGACAAATCTCTAATAGCACAAGGGTTTCAAAGGACGAAGAAGAAAGCCCAGTGATTCTTAAAAGCACGGCTTTTTGATGACACTACACTGTATACTTCATGATGGACTGAAAAGTAAACTGACTTTTCTTTTAATTTTCCTTCCAGAAAGGGCTAGTAGCAACACTTTGTGTCCTGTAATTATAAACTTATTTATTAAATGAAACACTGTTTTCAATACGTTCTTTTTAAATGAACGTAGATACTGTATATCCCTTCATGAGATCTCCATCCGCCATCGTTTAATGTGTCAAAAACACAGAACTATGTTGGATAAACAGTTTATAATTTTAAGAATGACAATGACACTCTTGCTGTCGACCTCAATATCTAAAAGGTGCTTGTCACTGAGTGCTGATGAAGTGACTTCAGTCCTTAATGAGTTTAAGATAACTCATGTTAATGAGTTAAAAATTGCCAGCTCTTTCCAAATTGTAAGAAAAGGCTGCCAGTGACACTGGATTTCTCCACATGCACACACACATCTGCCCCCAGGCAGGGAGCTTGTTATAAAGTAACAAAGGTTGTAAAAATACCTGGCTTGGCAATTTTACATCAGAACATAAATCATACACAGGTGGCTTTGCACATGACTAATTCCTGAACAACTTCAGGGATGAAAAAGAAAAACTTTGACGAATGTGAAAACTTGACTTTATTTTAGCTGGAAATGGATTGAGAAGATTTTCTTGCACAAATCATTTGCAATATTTAAGTTTTGCTAGCAAAGTAATTCTGATTGTTTCAAATATCTTTTTAATATGACCACAGGGTGAAGTTGTTTACATCTGATATTGGGGTGTGTCCTATTCCAGGTGCTTATTTATTTTTAAAACTATATAAATAGGTTTCGTCTGTATTTCTTTTAGCCTTTTAGGATACAGTATGTAAGCTAATCTTTCTAAGTCTTCTGTTCAGTTTGATTGGGGGCAGTATGTCTATTTTCAAAACTTTCTATTTCCTGTTATGTTCTTTTTTTTGTCAGTTTCCCCACAATATAGAGGGCTAAATTCCACTCTCAGGCGTACTCTGTGCACCCACATAGAATTGAATGTGAGGGGATTACATGGGTATAATTAAGATCAATATTTAGCCTTAAGTCCTGGCCATAAGCTCAACTAAGAGCCAAGAATGTCATTTTACATGTTCTGTTTTCTCACAAATATCATGAAATCAGTGAAAATGTTTTTAAAGAGCAAAACGAAGAAATCGTGTTGAAAATCTGCCAAGAGCCAATTCCTTTGATTGCAGAAGTTGCCTTGGTAGCATTTGTGTTTCTTTCAGGAAAACTTCAGTTTCTTTCTCATTTGGACAATGCTGAAAGCACATTTCTTCACCCTGAGACAGGTTTAAGAAATGAATTTCATGAAGCATTCTGTGGTACTTTAATTTTTTTGAAATGGTTTAATAAATAGAGTCTTACCTTTCAGTAATCAAAGCTGCTAGAGGCTTTTCTTTCTGGAAAAGCAGCTATTTACAAACGTTTAACATTTTACTACTGTGTTACATTTAGCAGCAGCTAATTATCTTGATAGCCAGGGTGCCTTATTCTCTCCCTGCAGACCATGCTGTAGCAACAGGTTTGGTACAGTGCCTCCTGCCTTACAGAAGTATGTTGCAGACCCTTCCTCTCTTTCGTGCCCTTACTATATGCATGCACATTGCATGTGCTGTGTGTGCGTAAACTGACCCTGATCTGATTCTGTAGTTCTGCCTGCCCACAGCTAAAGGTGTGAGATTGTATGTACCTTATCTCTATGTATTAAATCTCTTATCAGATGTGCCATTGGTATGTCTTTAATCATCTGATGGAAGCAACAAGAAGTTGTCAAGTGTTACTGTGTTTTGGGGTAGAGAACTGACAAATTATCCTGTGTAAAAGGGAGCTGCAAGTAACATGCAAGGCCCCTATTAACTTTTAAAGGGAGATTTGTTGTTTCATGCTGCGCCCTTCTACATTTCCTTGTCCTGTTAGGCAAGGACAAGGCAAGAACATTGCTCTTCTACATTTCCTTGGCCTGTTTGCAAAATTGACACAGGTCAACACCATACTCTACACTGGTCTCAAATCATACACTGCTGCCTTATAAAATCCACTTGGCAGGGACTTGTCACTCTGTCAAGACAAGAGCGACTCTTTTGAGTCTGCTTTGGGTAACTGATTACAGTGTTTTGGCTGTATTTGCATTTTCCCCTGATAAGAATTGCACTTTGCAACATTCCTACCAGAAGGGCACAAACAGTCTCTTAGAGCTTATGTCTACATTTTGCACTGGGGGGTGTAATGCCTCACTCTAGGAGACATGCCTGCATTAGCTGGCAGTGGGCTAGCATGCTAAAAATAGAATGTAGCTGCAGCAGTGCCTGTGATAGGAGGGGCTAATGGCACCAAACACATGGAATTACCCCTCGAGGTCAAAGTGCAGACATACTGACTTTCTGTGTCCTATGCATGAGATCATTGGAATCTGTTCTAAAATATAACTTGAAGTCTTACAGCATGTGGGCTTAACTGACGCCTAATCTAAAACTGGAATTAACTCCTGGCCAAGGTCTGAAATGCCCTTAACACCTCATTTAGCTGTTATTTTCCTCCATTGATTTATTCCATTATGTCACTTGACAATGAGATTTTCTTTCTTGAATTTTTAAATGTTCCAACGTTTACTGAGCAATTTTAAGGACAATGGTTGAGCCAGTGGAACGGGGAATTTCTCAGTTGTGATGCAAGGCAGATATACCACGGCAATAATGAACAATTCTGATATCACTGCATGTATTTTAATGCACATTAGTCTTCTAAAAATGGAAAATATAACACAAAATATCCTCCATTCTTCTGCAGAGTGTATGGATATTAATATATTAATCTGATTCCCATTTGACAGTTTACCCCGTGCCGTGTTTTCACAACTGGCTTTGTTAATGGGTGGCACTACCCACCTGGGTTATTTTTCTGTATGACTCAGTGGATTCTCTGATCTTGAAAAGAATGCACTAATTTTAGTAAAATAAAAACCAGCTCAGAATCTAGCTGAAATATTCCTCCTATGATCTTTTGGGGATGTATGTTAATAAGATCAGTGTGCAGGTGAAGAGAGTCACAGATAAAATCTAGATTAGAGGAACGCTGAAAGTGATTGCCTGAACCAACAGTGACATCAGTAATGGCAATAGAAGGTAAGGTCTGGCGGTGCTTAGCACAATTGTAGATACTTGTAGAACATTATGGTGGCACCATATTGTATCTAAACTTTGGCAGAGTCATTTTGAGTGCTACGTGTTCAGACCTTTGTAGCTTCAAGACATAATCTCAGTCTTTAAAGATCTGTTGGCCTGTCACTTACTTTTAGTATTTTGTAGGTTGGGGTGGCATTGGGGCCTTCTGAACTGCTCTGATCTAAATATAACATTTTTACAAACTTAGGTTTTTGGAAATGCACCATTCTTTCTAGAAAAGCCAACACGTAAATTTAATAGAAGCCTTCCTCCTTCCATGAATCACTTTCTAAACTAGAAAGACCCCTATGAGAGTAACATTAGAACAGGGTCCTTTAGCACCAGATGGAGTTCCAAGGTGAGGTCTTCAAGGTGTACTGTGTAAATCCATCTGCTATTGTGTAAAGGCTTTTAAAATTGTACCGTTTTTCATTTTTAGAAGTACATTAGTTAACAGCAGATATACAGAACATAAATATATGGCTATAAAGACTTTAACTGTGCTTCAGTTAATAACCGAGGGCACTGCTCTGTCACCCTTTCCTTAGTCTGTGAGTAGGCCTATTGTTTTCCATTGGAAGGGTGGCAGAATCTACCCCTGAATGAGGGGTTGTGCTAAGATGGTAAATTCACTGTAAAATTTACACCAGGGCAGCATGCAAAATGGATTCAGGCTGTCTTAAATCTGCAAAAGCTGGAAAATTCAGAATGGCTCATGCATTCTTTTCCTCATCTGCTAGGAATCACTGCCTGTATGGTACGTAAGAGTCCTTGCTGATAGAGACACACACCCCCGCCCCCCTCACTATGAGAGACATGACATAGTGGTCATGAGCCCAGGGCTAGGATCCACGAACGCCCAAGTTCTAATCCCAGCTCTGAGACTGACTCCCTTCATCATTTTGGACAAGTCACTTTGGCCTTGGTACCTCAGTTTCCCAGTCTCTCCAGTAAAATGGAGATAATACCACCTCTCAGGGGTGTTGGAATTAATGAATGTTTGTGAAGAGTTATGTAAATGCTGAGGATGATTCTCTGCCATTTTTGAGCACTAGTTAGAATTTGTAGCTTTACTTCTGAATCTGCCTGGTTATTGTTCTGTAGCACCTGCTGCCAGCTGATCTCAGAGCGCTTGTGACGTTAGCTTCACCAGTGCTAGTACACCCCCACCCCTTTCGTACGCCTAAATTACAGATTGGGAAAGAGAGGCACAAAGAGGAGGTGGCCAGGGCCCCATAGAAAGTCTGTTACAGAGCCAGGTGTAGAACCTGGGTTTTCTAGTCCCCAGTCCTGTGCTTTCAGTCACAAACTCCTTCTTCGGTGCTCACTGCAAGAGTGCTTGCTTTTGAATGTAGGGCACATTTAAAATTTACGTTATTCTCCCAAGTGCATGGTGAGACGATCACTAGATTTTCGTTTGTTCAGAGGATCCATAATAATACCACTACCATGGTGCAGATGTCTTGGAAACTGCTTGACATTGGTGCGGTACATGCCTGGCCTGACACCACAGCTGTGCCCTTTATGTCCTAGCCCCAAGTGGCTCATCCGTTATTATAAATTGCTCTCTAAGGCCCAAAGCCTGCAAGCACTTAAGCACATGAGTAGCTCCACTCACTGGAGTAGTCCTATTGACCTCAGTGAGACTGCTCCTGTGGATAAAGTTGTCTGTGTTACAATTTGTAGGATTGGGCCCTAAACTTGGACAGCTGGAAATTATTTGAACACAACATGAAATCAGCTTAGATAGCATAGTGCCTTGCTTGCAAATGCATCTTGGGGCACTTTATTATACCACTTATGCCCAGAGCCTTGTATATAGAAAGCCAAATATTTTCAAAATCAGAGAGTGGCTTCTGTGAATGTAAATACTCTTTAAGTATAACAAGGTTGATTTAAAATAGTTGATTCTTAAAGCATTTTCCTGTAAAAATTGTGATATGATTATTTGTAATATTCTGAATAAAATCATTCTAAAGAGAATTCCAAATATGGAGTGTTGTCCTGGTGTTCTTTTATGCCTTCATGATTTTTTTCTTTATTTGTTAAGCAGATGAAATACAGACTGTCCAGTGCCGCCACCTCCCCTTTTCAAACCTTCCAGGCCCTATCATGCTTCATCTCACAGGGTACAATGCCATTTCTCATGGATTTCAAGTCAAGTTTGCTTTAAGCAAATGTCACACTTAATGCTCCCCTTGGTGAAGACCTGTCAGTTTCCACAGCCAAATGAGTGCAGGCTGCAGGCTTGCAAAGAGGTGGCTGGGATGCAAAGGAATTATGTAACCCATGCCTGCTTGGTGTGGTCCTCTGTCCTCCTCTAGGGGCACCTTAGACCATCTAGAGATTGAGTAGTCTGCTACAGCCTTTTCTAAGAGCCATGTGGCTCATGCAATAGAGGCTCATATACTAAGCTTCAGAGGTCCCAAGTTTGATCCCACCCGCCCACCAACAACCAGGGTCTGTCAGTGTTACAATAGCAACTTTGCCAGGTAAATTCCGTACCAGATGCTAATTAACCAAGGGTATGTCTCCGCTTCGAGCCTGGGATGTAATTCCCAAGTCAAGGAGACCTACCCATGCTAGCTGTGATGGAGCTAATATGCCCAAAATAGAGTAGTCGGGGTGGTGCGAGCAATTAGAGGGGCTTGTCACTCCAAGTACATGCCTTGTGTCTCAGAAAGGTATGTCCTCGGAGCAGCTAGCCCCTTCTGCCACCGGGGCTGCACTCTGGAGCATGCTAGCTTGATCCTCTCATGCTGCAAAATTATACCCTGATCTTAAAATGCAGACAACCCCTAAAAGAGGAGGGAAGTTTCTTAAGCTAGACCAGGGGTGGCCAACCTGTGGCTCCGGAGCCACATGCGGCTCTTCAGAAGTTAATATCCGGCTCCTTGTACAGGCACCGACTCCGGGGCTGGAGCTACAGGCGCCAACTTTCCAATGTGCCAGGGGATGCTCACTGCTCAACCCCTGGCTCTGCCACAGGCCCTGCCCCCACTCCGCCCCCTCCCCTGAGCCTGCAGTGCCCTCGCTCCTCTCCACCCCCCCTCCACCAGAGCCCCCTGCATGCCACGAAACAGCTGATCAGGAGGTGCGGGGAGGGACGGGGAAGCGCTGATGGGTGGGTGGGAGGTGCTAGGTGCAGGGGGGTGGGGCAGGGAGCTGATGGAGGGCTGCTGACATATTACTGTGACTCTTTGGCAATGTACATTGGTAAATTCCGGCTCCTTCTCAGGCTCAGGTTGGCCACTCCTGAGCTGGACCATCCGGTCAGGTATGTATGTTCTCCACCAACAGATGGCAGCATTCGCTCAGCTCACCGTGTCTGTAACAGCCGTTGCCGATGTCTAACTCATCCATTCAGACATTCTAGGTATAGCATTCTAGGTAATAAATCTCTAAGAATTGTACTCAAGGTTCACATAGCGAGTGTACACGAGCACATCTGTTGGCGTCATTTCCAGTGGTTCTGAGTAGCCAGAAATCCCATATAAGTCAATGGGAGGGGCAAGTGCTCAGCACCTTTTGAGAATCAGACCATATAGCTCGATAGTAGGACATAAATGACTCTTTAGAATTGATAAATCTGTATCTCGTGTCACCTGTCTCTCTTGCTTTTCTTTGTCTCGTGCACATACCCTTCCCAACCGCCTTTATTTCCCATTCCCACTGCTAGGTTCCTGAATGGATGCTTCCCCATTAGGCATTTGCTTTTGCCATTTGCAGCAAGAGCATCAGTAATTCTAATTTGCTTACAAACTCCACAGATCTCCTGGAAATCTAGCATTGAGATGCACTATACAAAGCCTTTCTGAACTGCAGTAGGCACGCAGAGATCTTCCAGGGGGAATGTCAACTCATCTAAATATTTATTTGCCTAGTTTTACAACAGGCTTCATAAAAGCACTAGCGAAGTCAGTACAAACTAAAATTTCATACAGACAATGACTTGTTTATACTGCTCTACGTACTATTCTGTGAAATGTAAGTACAGTATTTATATTCCAAATGATTTATTTTATAAAGATATGGTAAAAATGAGAAAGTAAGCAATTTTTCAGTAATAGTGTGCTGTGACATGTCTGTATTTCTAGGTCTGATTTTGTAAGCAAGTAGTTTTTAAGTGAGGTGAAACTTGGGTGTACTCAAGACAAATCAGACTCCTGAAAACAGTACAGTAGTCTGGAAAGGTTGAGAGCCACTGGTGTACAGGTCAAAACTAGATGGGTTGTTTCTTGCACAGCCTGAAATAGACGAGTCGTGCAAGTTGGTCCATTGAATGGCCAAGATCCCCATTGTAGTAAGATGAGTCCCTGAAACACACACCCTTGGTATCAGAAGCCCGGTATGAGGCCTGAACTGAAGTAATGGTCAAGACTTTGCTAACATAAAGCAAAGTTGAGCTGTGAGCCAGATGCAGGCCCTGCTCACAGAAGTTGGCAAGAAGAAGGCTGCTAAAAGCATAGATTGAGGGGGGAGGGATAGCTCAGTGGTTTGAGCCTTGGCCTGCTAAACCCAGGGTTGTGAGTTCAATCCTTGAGGGGTCCATTTAGGGATCTGGGGCAAAAATCTGTCAGGGGACAGTACTTGGTCCTGCTAGTGAAGGCAGGGCACTGGACTCCATGACCTTCCAAGCTCCTTCCAGTTCTGCTCTATGAGATAGGCCTATCTCCATTAAAACAAAACATATAAACACTAATAAGATGAACGCGTGCCAGGATGGCACCAAAACATCCCTGTATGAACACATTCCGCAGAGATAACAAGGAACACGCAGACCCGTCCTAAAGACAGGGTAAAAAGGACAATACGATGAATAACCTTGTTTGTTTGAACCAACATGTAAGAGGGGAGAGGCACCACCCTAATGCATAGAGGGGCTGTACCTCACTGCGTCAGGCGTGATGTGTAACCTGTTTGTACCTATATACAAGAATGCATCCTTGAGTGGATGTCTTTGTCCAACCTAGGGGGTGCAATGTCCTGCCACTGACTGAGCTGTGTCCATTGTCAGGGAGCACATATGTACTAGCAGAACCGTAGACATCTGATCTGGGAAGCTAGAGACCCATGTTCCCTCTAATTTTTGACAGGCCGTGTGCGCAAAAAATTTCTTCTGTGCAAATTTTTGTGCACGCGGTGTTTCGCCATGTGCGCAGGGTTTCGGATCTGTGTGCATGCGCACACGCGCACAGCTTAGAGGGAACAGTGCTAGAGACTGTGTTTCGTTTGACAATAAACCTGGCTGGGTGCCTTTGTACCTTATCAGAGTTTGTAGTCATTGGGGGTTCTCTCGGGGTCTGCTGTGTCAGCTATCTGCACAGAGCCAGGGCAGCATACAGAGGGAACACACGCACACAGCCAACTGTTATCATCATCGAACAAGAGCAGAGCACCTCACCGGTAGCACCCCACCATGAGTCTTTCTGATTCATGCTGTATTGTACATTTCTTGAAAAGCAGAAATAACTACTGTGACGGGGCAAGGCCAGAGGGCTATAGGAAAGTGGTAAGGAACCAGTATGTTAGCCCCAGGCTAAACAAATCCCTGATACCTTATGGCAGTTGCTCCAGGTTAATCAAGACACCTGGGGCCAATTAAGAACTTTCCAGAAGGCAGGGAGGTTAATTGAGACACCTGCAGCCAATCAGGGGCTGGCTGAAACTAGTTAAAAGCCTCCCAGTGAGTCAGTGAGGGGCGCATGTCAGGAGCTGTGGAAGGAGGTTGCGTGTGAGGAGCTGGGAGCAAGAGGCACTAGGAGCTGAGAGTAAGGGTACGTCTATACTTACCCGCTGCTTCGGCGGCGAGCAATCGATCTTCTGGGATCGATTTATCGCGTCTTGTCTAGACACGATAAATCGAACCAGGAAGTGCTCGCCGTCGACGCCGGTAATCCTACTCCGCGAATGGAGTAGGCGGAGTCGACAGGGGAGCCTGCGCGCCGCGTGTGGACCCCCGGTAAGTACCTTTTCATTCGAACTAAGATACTTCGACTTCAGCTACGTTATTCACGTAGCTACAGTTGCGTATCTTAGTTCGAATTGGGGGGTTAGTGTAGACCAGCTCTAAGAGGGCGTACTGCTGGAAGATCCTGTGGTGAGGATAAAGAAGGTGTTGGGAGGAGTCCATGGGGAAGTAGCCCAGGGAGCTGTAGCTGTTGTGCAGTTGTTCCAGGAGGCACTCTAAACAGCTGCAATCCACAGGGCCCTGGGCTGGAACCCGGAGTAGAGGGTGGGCCCGGGTTCCCCCCAAAACTCCCAACTCCTGATCAGACACAGGAGTTAACCTGGACTGTGGATTCTACTAGAGGGGGAGATCTCTGAGGCAAGCAAAATCCACCAATAAGCGCAGGACCCACCGAGGTAGAGGAGGAACTTTGTCACACTACCAAAAGCAAGGTTAGCTTTTGTTATTGTCTTTCATATAGTAGAGCAGACTAGGCCAGCTCAGGAAACTGGGAATAGCATCGTAGGTGCTGGAACTAGAGGTGCTGCCACACCCCAGGGTTTGAAGTGGTTTCTATCATATATAGGGTTTACAGTTTGGTTCAATGGCTCTCAGTACCCCCACTATACAAATTATTCCAGCACCCCAAAATAGCATACACTTTCACCTATGTCATCACTTCACATTTGGCCTAGCTTGGTATATGACCAGAAGTTGCAATCTGGTGGCTGCTACCTGGAAAAGAGGTATCTGAGCAGTTCCTAAAAGATAAAGGGCATCTTCACCACTGAGGAAAAGAAAACCACTGTTACAATTGACATCTCTGTTGGTAATCTAGTAGAGAGGCCAAAAATTGAAGAGACATGGAAACTGAACTACCTTTCCCCAGAGAGGAAAAGGACATCAAAATATTAGATTTATTCACCATTGGATTCAGTGTTTTAAAAAGATGTCAGATTTGGATCCTTAAATATTTAAACTAGGGTTGGCTACCTGGTGTGTGCTTAGACGCTATCGTGTTACAACATAATTACTGTAGGTTTAAACTAATCTGAATGAGTTTGTACTAAACACCCATTCATTATTTTGCTACATAGAGTGTGGCGGTTAATGGATTTATCTTTTTGTTTTCTTTAAGTTAAATCCCACAGTCTGAATTCTCTGTTGCTAGAAACCAACTGGTTCATACTACTTTTTTTTCTGGTTTATCACTGTTTGTGTCTTGGGAGTGGACCCTACTTCTTTGATCCTACTACAGCCACCCCACACTTAAGTTTTCTCCTTTCCATACTATGGAGTCAGCAGATAATTTTTAAACACAGTTATCATATTTGCTAAAGAAATGTATTTGTGATACTTAAGTTTGGTAAACTCCTGTTTAGGTTTGAAGTATCATTATTACTTGTGTTACCATTAGGGACTAGAAGCCCTAGTCATGGGCCAGGATCCCAATGAACTAGAGCCACAATCTCCAATGGTTTGTATCCAAATTAAATTCTGGTTAGAATCATAGGTGCTGACTCCGTGGGTGCTCCAGGGCTGGAGCACCCACGGGTAAAAATTGGTGGGTGCAGAGCACCCACCGGCAGCTCCCCACCAACCCCGGGGCCCGCGCCTAGCTCCCCGCCAGCCCCGGGACCCACCGCAAACTCACCTCAGCACCAGGAGACGTTGCGGGGCCCCGCCCCCGACGCTGGGCCCCACCGCGTCGGCGTCGGGGCCCCGCAACGTCGGCGTCGGGGGCCACCGGAAGTCGGCACCTGTGGTTAGAATTCAGTCTGAGGCCAAACCAAGGCCCATCGTGTGTTATCGTGAGATTTCTGCTATCTTTAAGCAAAATCTCTCAAGAATTTAGTTCATGCAAGCAGCTCAAACTATGGGATCTTTTTTCTGAAAAAGTTGAATGTTAATCTAGGCCAGGGGTCGGCAACCTTTGAGAAGTGGTGTGCTGAGTTTTCATTAAGTTAAGGTTTTGCGTGCCTGGGGTCCCAGCCACCGGCCCCGCTCAGCCTACTGCCGGCCTGGGGTTCCGTCCATCCAGGCTGGCAGTGGGCTGAGCGGGGCCGGCGGCAGGCTGAGCCGCTCAACCCGCTGCCGGTCTCAGGTTCCGGCTGCCTGCCCCGCTCATCCCGCTGCCAGCCTGGGTGAATGGAATGCCAGGCCAGCAGGGGGCTGAGCAGGGCTGGCAGCCGGGATCCCGGCCGGCGGAAGCATGCCACCAATAATTGGCTCACGTGCCAGCGGTTGCCAACCCCTGATCTAGGCCTTCTTCCATTTTCAAAAGTGACTTAGACTTTTGGAGCCTCACAGAAGTTTCATTGAGATTTTCAGAAGTCTCATTGAGACTTAGATGTCTAGTGCCTAAGTCGTTTTTGAAAAGTCGTTTTTGACTTAGGCCTTAGGCTCCTAAGTCACTTAAGTGCTTTCGAAAATATTATCCCTTGTCTACTACCTTAACCAAAGACAGTCTTTCCCCCTCACTTAGCCTGCTAATGATTTACAGTCTTTAAATAGCTCTTTGGATTTATTTTTTAAAACATTTTTCCTCTTGGCTTTTATTCTGTGGTTTCAATGTTTATATCCTGACCCTGCTCTGCTCTCTGTATTTGTACTGGATACATCTGTTGGTTGGGCAACTGTATACAGCAAAATAGCAACATTTATTTTAAAAAGGGAGTCTAGGATAGTTACAAACAGCTGCTGTAGGCAAAGTGTGAGAGCTTAGGCCCAGGAGCCGTGCTGTTATAAGAGCTGCCTGAACGGGCCAAAGTTGTGACTTGTATCATTGTGGTCTGGCCCTGAAAAAAAAAAAGAGCCATGTAACATGTTTTGGGAAAGTGATGATGTTGGTCTCAGTACATCAGCTTACCTGCTGGGAGCTGTCTTATTGCTTTGAATTGTGGGTAATTCCTCACTATAAGACCAGTGAGAGGCATTCTGAAAATCCAGGTGAAGATATGACAACCCACGAGAGAAAGAGAGAGAACTGCAGAAAACCCGCTCATCTGAGCTAGGCCAGATCCTAGAGATGAATGTACATGTCTCCAGGGAAACCCCTTTCTTATTCTTGTGACCTCTTCTACTAACAGTACTTAGCCTGGTCACTTATATCTCTTTGCCTGCATATCTAAAAGCTAGACACAGTCTCAGTTTGCTAATATTGTCCTTGTTTCTAATTCCTCAAGTATCTTTACTTAGAGACTAGGTAGATAATATGACTAATTAGCAGGAAGTGCCCAGGGACACTGACTGACTGATTAATCCCTCAGACTAAATAAAATGGTTTTAAAGCACCTAGTCATTAAATGAATCCCTTGGTAATGGCACTGTGCTTCCTGGAGCAGTGCAGGAGAAGTTAAACAAAACACTACTAAGTGTGCGGTTTGCACAGGAGAAGGCTGGGTTATTGCCTAAAGTGCCAGTTTTCTTTTTGCAGACATTCCCAACTTAAGTCAGTGATATCAGCGAGCAAGGGAGACATTCTTTTTCTCTCAATTTGGTCCTGCAGTTTTGAACAGTTTGATTTCTTAAGGGATCTTAATTGCTTCCATCTGGAAGTGCAGAATGGTTCTTGACCCTAGGATGAACTTAATTCATTTCCTTCTGACTTACTCATTAACCGTCTTGAACCATGAACAATCTCAAGGCTCTTAACTTTTTAATTAATTGTCTCTTTTGTTCCTCTTTCCCTGTAAAGCTGAAAGTAATATGGGAGATTTGGCATTTATATGGCTTGGGTAGGAATGAAGTCCTTTTGGTGGCACACCCAGGATTCCAAATATCTTTTACAATGTTACCTAAGGGCTTCTGTATCATATCCAGTTACTATCTGCAGCTGTATGACCTTGTGCAGGTTTCAGCCATGTACAGAGCCTCCTGCTCTTGTCTGAAAGATAGTTATTCTTTGGATGGGACCTTGTGTAGATGTGTTAATCAAGTTTGCAAGTAAAGAAAGCTTGGTTTTAGGAAATATAATTGAACAACATAACTTGTGGGGTGGAACCGGAATATTCAGAGCAATCACCAAGAGGTTGCAGCTCCACAGAGCTCATTTAATCAGTGTTGCCTACTAGCTTTGCTTCTAACCAGGCTTCACCCCTTCGTAGGAGTCATTTTCTTGCACACTCTTTCCCCAGGGTTAGGCCATCACTTTATATAGGTGTAAACTGACCTCTCAGAGAAAGGTCATTGTGTTATAATTTGAAATACATCCGAGGGTCACCCACCAACCAAGATTTAGTAATGGTCTGTCATGGAGGTGATGTAAATTACCTAGCAGGTGAGAGCTGGGGGAAGTGTTACACTGTGATAAAAGGTTATTTAATGGTAGCCAAGTTAATACAATTGGTTGTCAAAAAAATAAGATAAAGAGGACTTTATTTAAACTGGAATAAACAGAATTGGATTCCACCCACCTACAACATTAAATAGAAGAATATATATAAATAAAGTATTATAACAGTTTGAAAAATATATATATATACACATTATAATTTACTACTAAGTATGCTTAACTAAATATAACCCTCTAAAGAATTATGTATATATCTATGCAGGGGCGGCTCTAACAATTTTGCTGCCCCAAGCAATCACCGCCAATTTGCTGCTGCGGCGGGCGAGAATGGGGCGGCAGTCCAAGTCCCGCGACGGCAATTCGGCGGCGGGAAGAGTGGCGGACCTGCCGCTGAATTGCCACCATGGGACTCAGACTGCCCCCCATTCTTGATGCTGCCCCAAGCCGGCCCTGTATCTATGTGTGCATAGGTGGTTGTTGTTTGTTTATATATTTATTTATTATTTTATTTAGTTCAAGGTTTCCCTTTCCCCAGATCTCTCACTGGGTGCTCTCTAATGCCCAGGTCAGTCTTTGAGCCTCAAGCACGTCTCGTGACATCCTGAAGAGATGGACCTGACTCCAGCGGTGCTTGCTTGTAGGGTGCACATTAGACCAGACCCACTGGATGTAAAGGACCTTTGGTTCTCCTGTTCCAGATCTCTGGGACCACATGAATCAAGGATAGATGATCAGTAAGGGGCACGCCATCAAACGTGGACTGACTTGACCAGCCAACTTTAAACTAAAGGGCCTGTCTTCTGCATGTCTGTCTATCCTGCTCAACCTTAGTCTCTCCATTTACTCTTGGTTTCTCTCAAGTCCCAGTTTCCCTCAGACTCTCCTCTCCCCGCCTTCTGTTTCTCTCCGTTTACTCCCATTTTCTCTCTCTCTCTCTCTCTCTCTCTCTCTGGGGCTCCCCACTGCCTGCTTCTGTCCTTCCACCATCCCCCTCTTCTCTGCTAACTGTCACTTCTCCTCCCTCTGATGGGAGGCGCTACCTCCTCTCCATAGAAAAATGACAATGCATTCACCCTTAACACACCCTAAGTCATATTTCCTCATACGGGGTCAAGTCCCTTTACCACATTTACATACAGATAAGGGCAGGGGAGGGTGTTGGTGCTAAGATTATTTTTGTTTTGGTCAACAGTTTTTCTCTAGAGCTGGTTCAGAAATGGGGGGTTTTTCCACAGAAAACATTTTTTTTTCCATCAGAAATTTGAATGCCAAAAAATTTAATTTTTTTATGACTATTGTGATTCAGTGATGTTTGCTGTTTAGCCATATCTCAAGATTTTGATACACTGGCTCCACCATAGTTGTGAAGATGATTCTCAGAGAGATTAGCTGTGACAATCCATGACCACCTTCGGGGATTAAAATGGCTGCAGAGAAGTGTGGGGTCTGCGTTCCTTGACAGTGCCATGCCTTTAGCTCATGAGGAAATGTTAGGGTCCAGACATCATGAATCTGTATTTATAGCACCCGTTTCCCAGTGAGCATCTATCTCAGACCCATCTGGGAGGTCTGTTTTTATTTTTTGGCCCTATCCACTTCAAAACGTACTTCTCGCTTCCTGCTTATCCACTCCCAGCTGCTCCCTATGATCTTCTGTTTTATGCCTTCTCCTTCCTTTCTAACTTTTCCCACGGACCACATTTCTGTATGCAACTTGTTGATCCCTCATTTCCGGGTGCTCCCAGCATTAGATCAGAGTTTAACATGCCCGTCCCTAGAAAAAAAATGTTTGTGCAGTTGCTCTCAGTAATGTTTCTGTGTCATCTGTAAATAAACCGAGCAGTGCGCCAGGAAGATATTATTTAGCGTTATTAAGGACAATAAGAATTTTAATTCTTGGGTGGAGATGCTTGTAAAATCCCTCTGCACTTTCTTAAATAAAAAGGGAGAAGAGTCAGTCTGAGTTTCCCAGGCCGGAAATGAGCGCCAGTCATGAGGACAGGAAACCTAGAGATATCAAAGTTGCATCAAAACCAGGACACTGTGCACGGTGATCAATATGGTCAAAGGTTTCATGCAACCCACCAAGAAAACATTTCTCTGACCTAGTAGAAGGGATTTTCTCCCACTACCAAGCCTGAAACACACTAATTATATCATCTTCTACCCCCCACAGAATTTGAGTTCCTCCTGTCCTGTTCCCCCACATGCTTTTGGGTTCTTTTCTCTCCTTCCTTGTCTCCAAACACTGAAGTATAATAATCCCCTGGGAAAATTCTGTGTACCGGGCTGGATTAGATCCTAGGCCGTTGCTCCACCTCCTTCCTCTGCACTTTCACTTTCCCCAGCCACTGCTCTCTCTTCCCTCCCCCACCTATATGTTTGGAGGATGCTGCCTAAAGGAAAAGTGAAAGTCACCAGCCTTTGTTTTGACTGCGGAGAAAAACAGCCCAGTTGGGGTTCACAGCCAATGGTCCGCACCTCGGGAACACAAGCGACAAGACTCGGCCTCTGAAAGGGAGTGTGCTAAGAAATGGGACCCTAAACACATCTGGACATAGCAGTGAACCTGTGGGTGCAGCCTGGACCAGACTAAGCATCTGCCCCTCTGCCTGCTCTGTCCCACCCCCACCCATTGGCCACAGTGGCTCCCTAAAGCCTATGCTGAAAGGAGGAGATGCATGTGCAGGTAAAGTGTTTCTTTGACTTGATTCCAACTGGGGCAGCCCCGAGGAGATCTCAGGCACCTGAGACTCGGCTCAGAGAGTTTGTATCCTCCATTGATCCCACAGGGGAACTGCGACAAGGAAGAAGAAGGTGGTGAGGGGAGGCCAAGGGGGGCAGAGGGAAAGGATGGGGGCTGGGTGGGAAGGGTCAGAGAGAAAGGACAGAGGAGTTGGAGAGGGGGCAGAGGGAAGGGATGGGGTGGGAAGGGAAGCTGAGGGGGCAAAGGAAAGGGAGGTGTGGGAGGGGGACCAAAGGGGCAGAGGAAAAGGTGGGGGGAGGCTGAGGGAGCAGAGGGAAAGTATGGGTAGGAAGGGAAGTTTAGGGGGCAGAGAAAAGGGAGGGGGTGGGAGATGGACCAAAGAGGGCAGAGGGAATGGGAGGGGGAGGCCAAAGGGGCAGAAGGAAAGGAGAGGGGGATTGGCTGGGAGGCCGAGGGAAAGGAGAGGGGGGAGGGGGATGGGAGGGAGCGAGCAGAGGGACGGGAGGGGGCAGAGGGAAAGGAGGAGGCAGAGGGAAAGGAGCAGTGGGGAGGGTGGGGGACAAGTTTCTATAGGGCAGCAAGTGTAAGGGTGTTTTTTGTTGTTGTTTCTAGCAAACCGTTCCTGTAGCTAATTTCCATTGTCCATTTGAAGGCTGGGGCTGCTCGTTATTAGCCTGATAGCTTCTGTTTCTCTTCCCATGCCGTGGGCTGATGCAGGTGTGGGTGAAACTGATGTCTGGTTGTCATATCAAACTGTATTAGAAATCAGGATTCCCTCCCAGGGACAGGGGTTTTGTGAAGAGAAGTGAATTAGTTTGTGAAGCACTTAGGACTTGTCTAAACGAACATTTAGTTTGCAGCAAGCTAGGGTGTGAATCTACTCTGCACTAGCTTGCCACAGACTTACTGTTCACGTGGACACTATTGACATGCATCAACGGTTCTTTAGTGTGCTTTGATCTAGTCCTCTTTGAAATGGGACTAATTAAAGCACACTAATGAACCGTTGGTGCATATCAGCAGAGTCCATGTGGACAGTTAATCTGTGGCAGGCTAGTGCAGGGTGAATTACGCCAGTGTTCCCCTTTGCTGCTGCTCAGCGATTTCTCAAGAAGCAGCATGAAACTGGCATCTCTCTCCACATCCCTCCCCAGGATTTTGAGTAGCAGCAACGAAATTGATCATTTATATTAGTTACACTCTGCTGTTGCTTGGCAGATCTATGAATAGCAGCAGAGGCATGGGAACCAGCTGTTTGCAGGCTCAAGAAAACACCCATTTACACTCAGTTCACATTAGAATGTCTTGTAACCATAAGGGTCAGTAATGTGCATTTATATATTTTTTTAAAAAAGCCCTTAAATTCTGCGTAAGATTGGGGCTTCTCCCCTCCCTTACATGAGGCAATTTTCACAATTCCTCATCAGGGCCGCCAAGAGCAGGTTCGGGCCCTGGTGAAAAGATTTTTTCGGGCCCCCCAGCAAGGGCAGACCGGCTAAAAATCTTTACACGGGATTTTTATTGATGTGCAAAAAACCAAATATGCCCTGCCTGGTATACAAATGATAATGAAGATGATACTACCGAGAGAGACAAAAACATATGCAACATAGTCGGGCCCCGGACCCCCTTCCGGATCACCGGGCCCTGATAATTTGTACCGGCTTCCCCCCACCTCTCGTCAGCCCTGTTTCTCATTAACAGGTACATCTCTAAAGCCATACTCAGTTAAAGTCTCTGGATATGCTTAGTTGCTTTGGCCTGGCAGATTTGAACAGGCTGGGCAATCGCTCTTTGAACAAAATAGGGGATCTTCAGTAATCTGGGGAAAGTTGTTGGAAGGCAGCTGGAAGCTCTCTTCCTCCAGCACATGCTTCTGGAAATACTTGTGACATGGTGCAATCTGGTGTTTTCTAAAGGGAAGAGAAAACTTCCGTTCATGAGACAGAGATATGTCATGCTTAGTAGGGTAGAGTGAGAACTACACAGAGTTGAGGGAAACCCCAGCAGAGGCAGGGAGATTTCTCCAAAATCTCCTTCAATTCCAAACTTAATAGAATTAGAGAGAGCAGTGTCTGCTGGTGCTTGTAAGGGCCAAGCATTTCAGTTGGGGATGGTGTTGTTTTTTTATTAACTTGCCTCCACAGCGCATGATATTTCTCACCCGGCATTTGTACATGTATAACACTCTGTTTCTGTCGCTTACATCACGTCGGATGTTGTATGGTTTTTATTTGTAATATTTGACATTCACTTTTCTAATAATCTGGCAATGGAATGATATCCCCTCTGCTTCTGCTGTTCCTCCTCCTCCTCTTCCACTGTGCTGCTCGGCTTCTTCTCGAGGAAATCTTTTCAGTCTACCTTTTTTCTTCCCTTTCCCATTCCTCTCCCTACACTGTGTGTGCTCTGTCTCTCTCCCCACTTCTTTGTGTTGTTCTACCCCCCACTTCCAGCCTCTCATCATGTCACCCCAACAATCTTCCCCTCCTTCCCCTGTGCCCTAGTTGCACCTCCCAAATACTTTCGTAAGTAGCCCCTCACTCACTCTATTTCCATTTGTTATCTATATTACATACCTCTGGGGAAATTCTGCACCAAAAAATTTAAATTCTGCACATTTTATTTGCCAAAATAACACAATATAATCACACCAGTTTCACTTATTTTGGTCATTTATTTCAAAATACC
The DNA here is from genome assembly GCA_033296515.1 of Macrochelys suwanniensis. Lineage (NCBI taxonomy): Eukaryota > Metazoa > Chordata > Testudines > Chelydridae > Macrochelys > Macrochelys suwanniensis. Next base: position 93,648,573 of record CM065782.1, on the reverse strand, counting down.
TGTCAGCAAGTATGTCTGTAACAATACAAACTAAAAAGATTTAGGAAATGTTTTTTGACAAATAGATTCCTTACTAGGCATATTAATACAGAACTCCAAGTAACAATTATTTTAAACCACCATACAGAACCATATTTCCCATACCCCTCAGAAGCAGAGCAAAGGCTTGGAGGAGGCAGGGGTAATGGAGGAGCTGAGGGAGAGAGAAGTAATTTCTGGGATGTAGCCTGGGTTTAAACTTGGAGGGTAGTTGGATATGGGTGGGAAAAGTATGGAACAGGTTATTTTTTGCAGGGGGGGTGGGGAGAGTACAGGGGGGGATTGTTAAAGAGCTTCCCCATGCAGACCCTGGTCTCTCCCATTCAGTCAGGCACAACTGCCCCTGTCCCCATGTGTTCCTGCACCCCCATGTGTCCTTGCACCCCCGTCCACGTATCCCTCTGCAGCCACTCCCCCCCATTCCCATGTGTCCCTGTACCCCCTCAACCTAGCCCCCTCCCCCCCATTCCCATGTGTCTCTGTACCCCCTCAACATAGCCCCCTCCCCCCATTCTCATGTGTCTCTGTGCCCCCACTCAACCATCCCCCATCCCCATATGCCCCTGCACCTCCACTCCCATTCAGCCCCTGCCCCAGTATGTCTTCCCCCCACTAGCCCTTATGAGACCCTGTCTGTGACCCTCCACCCCCCGCAGCCCCACGCTGTCTGTCTCCCCATATCCCCTGTCTCCTGACCTGGCCTTACAGGCACTGTGAAGAATGTTATACCACTAAAATAAAAACCAGCAGGATCTTATTAAAGGGGATAAGACAAAATGTCACATTTATTGTGAATACAAAAAGAATCATAGTAAGCAGTCAGTTATAGCTATAACATTTCATTCAGTTTCACATTCATTCATACACACACAGGTTCTGCATAGATGTCATAGTTACCAGCCTAGAAGTTGCTCATGCCAAGTTACTGGCCAGGTAACTTGGGCATGAGGGTGGAGCCGAGTCCTTGTCAGATGCATCAGATAGAGCCGAGTCCTTGTCAGATGCATCAGATAGATGCATCTGACAAGGACTCGGCTCCACCCTCATGCCCAAGTTACCTGGCCAGTAACTTGGCATGAGCAACTTCTAGGCTGGTAACATGACATCTATGCAGAACCTGTGTGTGTGTGTGTGTGTGTGAATGAATATGAAACTGAATGAAATGTTATAGCTATAACTGACTGCTTACTATGATCTTTTTGTATTCACAGTAAATGTGACATTGTCTTATTAAAGGGGATAAGATCCTGCTGGTTTTTATTTTATTGGTATAACATTTTGGTGGAGAATTACGAAAGGGGGAGTATTGGCATGTGTCATGGTTATTGTGAAAACTGGTGTGCACACCACCAGCTCTATTGAGCTTGGCAAGGCACCATGCCCATTGGTGGGCAAAAGGCAGAACTGCAGCAACTTTCCAGCAGAAGCTATTTTCTACACACATAATTCATTTGCTGTGCATATATTTTTATGTGCACGCAGTGGTGCAGAATTTCCCCAGGAGTAATTACAGTGGCCCCTACAGAGCTTGGCCAATGTTGAGCTTAGTGCTGTATCAACCCACAGTAACTAAACAACACTGACGAAGGAAGAATGATTACCCCCACTTTACAGATGGTGACCTGAGCCACAGAGAGGTGACGTGACTTGTCCTAGGTCAGTGGCAGAAACTGAACCCCGTGCTTCTGAATCCTAGTCTAGTGCCTCCATCACAAGACCATCCTTCTCGGATTCTGACATGTCACTCACTCATTTACTCTCTGAAAAGCAAATGAGAGCGAGTGCCTCAGGAACTGCAGAAGGGCTGTTTACCCCGGGCCTGGGTGCATGTGTGCATCAGAGAAAGGGAGGCTAATCACACCACCTGCAGAGCAGAGACAAGACCAGTTGGGATGGGTGAGATCATGCCAGGCGAGATTGTGCCAAAGGAGTTGCGTAGCGAAGTGAGACTCACTAGTGCAGCGCCTCCTTCTGTTTGTCCTGGGAATTAGCTCAATTTTAGCTCGGAGCACCCTCTGCTGGCCAGTGGCTCACTTGCCTCAGACCCCTGTGTCCCTCCCGGTGCCTCTTACCCTGGGGTTCTGCCCCAGCAGTACCCCCACTCTCTGGGTCTCCCCTCCTAGGGGAACCCCCAACCCTCTAAGTCCACCTTGCCTTAGTGGCTACTGCCAGTCGTCATCCAGCCCCCTTTCCCTGGGGCAGACTGCAGTCTGTAATGGCCACTCATCATTGGGTAGGACCTGCTGCCTTTGCCTATTCCCAGGCTGTATCTCTGCAGCCCCAGTACCTCTTCATAGGCCTTCACCAAGGCCTGCAGCCTGGGGATTTACCAGGCTGGAGCTCCCCAGCTCCCCTTGGCCCTTCCCCAGCACTCTCTGCTTCAGGTACTTTGCTCCCAGGTAGCTAGCCCTTCCTGCTCCAGGGCTAGAGTGAGACTCCCCCAGCTCCTGGCCCCCAGCCCTCTTATCAGGGCCAGCTGGGCCCTAATTGAGCTGGCCACACCTGTGGCTGCTTCCCCAATCAGCCTAGCTTGGCTGCTTTTAATCCCTGCCTAGCGGAGTGGGGCAGCCTCCCCATTACAGCAGTCACTGGCTCTGGAGGCTTCCTTCAACAGCAGAGCAGAGAGAGCAGCTCCTGGAGGCTGGGGGAGGCTCCGAACAGGCTAGCTACGTGCAACAGCACCCTGATTGTCCTGATTCAGTGTTAAGTCGGTGCCACCTACTGAGTCACTGCCACTGTTCCCTGCAGCACAACCCAATTTTTCTTGGCAGCTTCCCAGCCTGGTCTTGGCCTGGCAAACCCCACTTAACTGGAGAGCTACAACCACCATAACAGGACTGTCAATGTCGGGGGGTTGCGAGGGAAGAGAAACCAGTTAATTCATCAGTTTCCCCAAAACCTGGGACTAAGGTGGTTAAGGCTGCACTGCCAACACTGGACACCTGTTTGTCACCTTCTGGCACTTCATGGTTAGCTGGCTTCAGGATATGAGAGAAGCAATAGGCCAAACCGAAGCCGGTGGGCTTTCTCCAGGGGATGGGATGAGCTTGGCTCAATATGTCTCTAATTCTGTATCGATCAGTGCAGTGGGTTAATGTGAGGCTCAAAATACAAACCATTAGGAGAAAAACAGTCTTCCTTGCTGCTTCTGACCCCACAGAAGAATTGTAGTAAGCTTTAGGGGAGTGTTGAATGGTTTGGCTGAGCATCCATGAGCTAATACGAATTTGTTGTATTCCTGTTGATACAAGGGCTAGCTTGGGCCTGTGAGCTCAGCTGCCACCCAGAAGAAGGGATGGTCCAGAGCAGCACCATCCCAGAGGGCGTAGCGGGAGGCAGAATGTCTCCTGGAGCATCCCTGTGTGTAGGGGGAGCGTGCCCCTTCTACACCCCGTTATAGCATGCAGCCTCTCCCACCCTCTGTGGTGTTCCTGTTCTGGGGGCCAGGCTGTGACTGCCTCCTCCCCACCCCCTTAGGACATTATGTGAGCCATGAGGAGTACACCAAGCGGCTTCTGCACGTGAGCACAAGAGCTGCAATTATGCATAGTCCCTACAGGGGCTGCATGAGGGAGAAGAGTCTTTGAGCTCTCCCCGTCAGTAGACCCCTGAGTAAGGGACCTGGCTGACATGCTAGAGGGCTTTTGAAATTGATGTATGTGCTTTCCTGATGTATCTGGACGGTCAACAAGCATCCCATCTGGGTTAGGCCGTGTCTCTTCTGGCTAGAGCAAGGGATTGTGAGTCAGAGACCCTGGGTTATCGTGCAACTTAATTTTTCATGCTGGGCTAACTCCAAAAATGGCTGGATGGATTTTCTTCAGATTATCCAGGAATAAGAAATGTTCTGCAGGGCTTAGACTTACCGTGAGGTGAGTCTGCTCAGGAGAGGATTTCTTAAGGAAAGATAGAAGCGACTGAAAATAGGGGTTAGGAGAAGAGACACCATCTTGCATGATATGGTTACAATGAGCTAACGTGCTGCTGTGATGACTCTCCTGGAACTGTAGAGGGCAGTAGCACCTGCAAGAATATCCATATTCAGAGGTAAAACAGGTTATAGGAAAGAAACAAAGGGCAGCCAGGAAATCTGCACACATTCTTAACTGGCACCAGGGTGTGTGGTAGACACATGGGGCTTGCAATGGTCTGAGCTCCAGACGTAATGTTGGATCTCTTTTACTGGCTTTGTTTATTTTCTGGGTGTCCTTAATATTGACATTGAGTGGAAATCATTGAGTGTCCTTGTTTGGGCCCTTTTTCTAATGTTAGTTTATCACTCGGTTTTCATTGGCTTGCTTTATCAGAGGTGACTTGTGAGGGAATTTTTTTCAAAAAACTAGTCATGTTTGTTGTTGCTTGTTTATTCTCGAAGTCTTCCGCAGCATGCTAGGCACCATCCTGATCTAAACCAGACACAATTCCCTACCACAGGGAACCTACTGTCTACGTTAGACAAAACACAGTATTCCAGACTCTATGTTCCATTGTGGATCCATGATGCTGTTTTGGCAGCATAAAAGGGCTAACAGAATCAAGCCCTGCAGGGGAATACCCTGGCTGGTGTAGAGCTCTACACTGCCTCCCTAGCCACCTCTCATACAGGGTATGTTGGGGGAGGGAGGCACAGGGATGGGTGAGAAGGGGTCTGGGTGGAGAGTAGGGCTGTCGATTAATCACCGTTAACTCACACAATTAACTCAAAATTAATTGTGATTAAAAAAAATGACTCGCAATTAATCACAGTTTTAATCGCACTGTTAAACAGTATAATACCAATTGCAATGTATTAAATATTTTTGGATGTTTTTCTACATTTTCAAATATATTGATTTCCATTACAACCCAGAATACAAAGTGTGCCGTGGTTGCTTTATATTATTTTTGATTGCAAATATTTGCACTGTAAACACGATAAACAAAAGAAATAGTATTTTTCAGTTCAACTCATACAAGTACGGTAGTGCAATCTCTGTCATGAAAGTGCAACTTACAAATGTAGATTTTTTTGTTTGTTACATAACTGCACTCAAAAACAAAACAATGTGAAACATTAGAGTCTACAAGTCCACTCAGTCCTACTTCTTATTTACATTTACAGGAGATAATGCTGCCCACTTCTTATTTACAGTGTCATCTGAAAGTGAGAACAGGCATTTGCATGGCACTTTTGTAGCCAGCATTGCAAGGTATTTACATGCCAGATATGCTAAACGAGCGTCATCCCTTGTCCTCTGGGATGGTGGTTGAAGCATGAAGGGACATATGAATCTTTAGCGCATATGGCACACATATATCTTGCAATGCCGGCTACAACAGTGCCATGTGAATGCCTGTTCTCACTTTCAGGTGACATTGTAAACAAAAAGCAGGCAGCATTATCTCCTGCAAATGTAAACAAACTTGTTTGAGCGATTGGCTGAACAAGAAGTAGGACCGAGTGGGCTTGTAGGATCTAAAGTTTTACATTGTTTTATTTTTGAATGCAGTTATTTTTTGTACGTAATTCTACATTTGTAAGTTCAGCTTTCATGATAAAGAGATTGCACTACAGTATTTGTATTAGGTGAATTGAAAAATACTATTTCTTTTGTTTTTTACAGTGCAAATATTTGTAATAAAAAATAAATATAAAGTGAGCACTGTATACTTTGTATTCTGTGTTGTAATTGAAATCAATATATTTGAAAACGTAGAAAACATCCAAAAATATTTAAATCAATGGTATTCTATTGTTTATCAGCATGATTAATTGCTTTTAATCTTTTTAATTGCTTGACAGCCCTTGTGGAGAGTGTAGTTTTGAGCCAGTGTAACACGCACTTAGGGGCTGTTACGAGTCAGCTCCACTTAGAGCAGACACGAGGCTGCTGTAAGTTGTGTTGGAAGTTGCATCGGCCCTGGATAACTCCAGAAGGGAAGGAACAAGGGTGGCTAATGGCCACCATAGCCCCACCGCGCCATTCCCACCTGAAGTAAAGCTCAGGTGGGATGGAGATTCTGGAGCAGCGTGTCTGCCAAACTGTCTAACCAGATCCTGATCACTTACACCAGCGCCAGTGTGGAGTGAATCCATTGAGTTCAGTGGCATTACTCCAGATTTGCCCCCATGTAACTGTAATCAGAATGTGGCCCCAGACGGTGGTGTCCTCTGAATCTCATCTCCCCTTTCTTATTTCTCCTCTCCACTGGGGTGCTGCAGCTGGTGTTCTGCAGCAGGCCCCAGAAGTGCCCCAGAGGGGAGGTTTCCCCGGTCTTTGCCTTGTACTAACAGCTGTTTTACATAACAGAAACCAGCACCGCAGATTCAGTTGGGGTTGGGCTTGTCTCTGCAGCTACTGCTTGAACCACTACCAAGTTTGTCCCCCCAGTAACTCCTTTACTGTGCTGAGTTCTCCCTCCTGCCCTGGGGGCTGAGCATGCTACCTTCCCTGGAGCTCGACACCAGAGAGCCAGCCAAAGCCACTGGACTTGCATCAGAGATGAATTGGGCCCCAGGACTGGAGCCCAACCCCAGTTCTCCAGTATGGTGGCAAAGACCTACCAGCTAGCCACAGGGCTAGCTCCCTCCCCTCTCACCTCCCGCCGCATATTTCATTTCTAGGGTCAAAACTCCGTTGAAATGTGCATGTTGTTTTCTGGAAAATACAATAATTGCGGCATGGTGCGTCAGGCCAGGAGGAAAACAGCAACCTGCATTAGGGCGTATGCCACTGTGAGTTCAGTAACAGCACATTCCAGCGGGTGCTGTGGGGGACTGCGTCTCAGACGCTGCATGGGGAGATCGGGTGCCTTGTCAATCGCTCTGAGAATTCGGGTGTTTGAGTCTCTCACCTCATATAGCTGCAACTTGCTCTCAAGCTGACACCCCACCCAGCCCTTTCCTGTCTCATCACGAGCCTCTGCAGGGGAAAGAAAGCTGTAGCAGCGGTACTTATCACTTCACAGCTGCTGTGGACGCTTGCCAGACACAGGCTCTGGCCCACCGGTCTCTCGTTCATGGCCGTTTTTCACTGAGCAATAATAGCAATTGAGAAAACGTTCAAATGTTTGCTGCTAGGCTGTGAGTAGCAGGGAGAAATCCTCCAGAAAGGGGGCTGTGTGTATGCAGGTCCTGTGCTCCAGTAACACACAGGAGGGCTGCACTCAAAGCAAGGGAAGTTGTCCTAGGACTCCATTTGAGGGCCCATAGGTCTCTTTCTCACCCCTGTGCTCTTTCGACCACGTTTCCCTTGCTGGCTTCACCCCGCGCCTTGTGTGCCAGCTGCCAGGTACTCTTGGGAAGCTTTTGCACAGAGATGAGCTCAAATGCAGTGGCTGCGGTGGTGTAGTATGGTGAAAGGTGCTCAGCATAGCACCAGTGTGACACAGCGTAGCCTGAGAACCACTGCCCATGGAAAAAGGAATTCCCTGTAGGACAGAGGTGGGGTGGGAGGTGAACTTGCAATGCGGGGGAAGGAAATGGGATGTCACTGGGAAGGGGACGTGATCAGCTGTGGGGATGAGCCCTGACAGTGGAAAGGGGGACTTGTTGGGGAGGGGGATGGGAGGAGTCGTTGGCTTTATGGTTGCAAGGGAGGACAAAGACACTAAGTCTAGCTGGAGTCCTTTCCTGTGCCTTATCTCAAGCTCTGTGCATTCTGGCTGGCACCTTGTAGTGCAGGGAAGAGAGGATAGGCGCGGTATGGGATCCGCAGCCTTTCATCTCTAGGTCAGTGGTGGTCACTTCCTAATGGTTGTTCACGGAGCTAATAAAATGAATAGGTTTTGTGGCCAGATCACTATCACAACTTGCACTCTTGCTGGCATCCTCAACATTGAGGCTGTACGGAGGTCAGATGACCAGCATGGAGATCAATCTACCCTAGAGGCACTTCCAACAGAGCTTTGGACTGAGCTGTGTTAGTGGGATTGCCCATCTTGTCACGGCCAGACTCTTTCCTGCCGGGTTTGTGTATCAGCCCGCACTCAGGAAGCTCATTGCAGCAGTGGAGATATGTCGGCAGGTTTTGTGTCTGGAGCTGCTTTGAGCTTGTGGGTCCTGGTCTGTGGGCAGCTTCCTTCTGATTATGAACTTGGCGGGGTTGTTTGAAGTGGAGGACAGTTTTTACTCTCTGATGGTTCTTACATAGCCAGGGAGAAATCAGTGCTCATTTGACCTCTGGGAAAGCAAATGGGAATATTTTTGTAATATTTCCTGCCATAGACTCACCTTTTTTGTCTTGGTTTAGCATTAGACTTTGGATGAGGTGTACTATTTAATCCCTAATGCGGTCCTTACTTTAACTGAGTTCTCCTGGATCATTTACCACTGACTTTGTCTATGGCAGTAATGTTGGTGTCCATCTTCAGCTATGAAATGTATAGATGCAATGGGGGACAGGTGTGTTTGCTATGGTGGTGTTCTTCCCATATTGTTGTTATGGGGCAGATTCTGCCACCCTGACTCATATTAAGAAATTCCTTACCCTGTGAGCTGTCTTCAGTGGGATTAGTTGCTGAGGATAAGGATCTACTCAGCATTAGGAAGGGTGGTGGAAGCCAGCCTTGTATTATTTATAAAGTAGGGTCAGATTTAATGCCTTGCTTTCCAGTTAAACATCATATGGTTGCTGTTTGTCCTGCTGGTTCTGTGTCGTTGTCACACTGTATGTTGTGCACACTAAATACTTGTGATATCTTTATGATAAGGGACAGCCCCAAAATAAGTGAGTTTATTAGTTTAATTACGCTGCCAGCTGTCCTCAAGCCACGTAACTGTAACCTAAAGTGCATGTTGTAAATTTAAAAAAAACTGCCAGCCAAAGCTGCCAGGATGTTCTTTACCTATTCAAGCAGGTTTCCTGGATATATAATAATGGCCGACTTACGCTGGTTAGATTGCACTTCTTAGGAGACTCGAAATCAGATAATAAAACTGGTAGTCAGCCTCTGTCAACTCAGAGAGAAGAGAACAAGAAAAACCTGACAGAACCATATGGTCAGACTCAGGCTTTAAAGATACAATTAAATGTTTATATAGTTCCACAAGGTAGAGAAAGTATAATAGTCTGCCATCTAAATCCATCATGGGGGAGGGGGGGAGGGGATATGGAGAGAGAGATGCCTGAGAATCTATCTATGAAAAACAAAGAAGGGGAACTTGAGCAAAAGAGAAAATCCTGCAATGATATGAAGGCAAGAGCCCCTTCTCCATTTGGGAAGCTGTCAACATCCCATTAAAGTCTTTCAGTTATTTTAATGGGAGTTGGGTCAGGTCCCAAATCTTTGCCACCTTGTACAACCTTTATATTTATTTAGGCGATGCATTACCCACAATTTCCACTTAAATTGCTGTTCTCATTCCCTAGGATTAGAAGCCCAAATAGGGAATCTAATGGGGTCGGCATTCTCAGATGAACACAACCTACTCAAGGGTATTGATCTTAGGGGGCATGTCCCAAATAGGAGCCTCATATAAGATCACAGCAGTTAGAGACAGAAAAGTCACCTTAGGCCATAGAGTTCTTCCTCCTAAGAGAAAAGACTGATTAGCTATTTAAAGTGATACCACACTCCCCTGAGCTAAACGGTCTTGTGGTGGGAGGGGCATGTGTTAAGTGAACTCTGCTTGAGGCGCCTTGCCGTAGTTATACAAGAGTAATTTTCATACAGGAAGAAATCACGATGACACATATTAACCTGAATAAAGGTCTCTCCATAGCACAATAGTGCTATAAACACCAGGTTTACTATCCGCCCTGGGACACCACCAATTAGCACAGGGTAACCTGACCTGACGTGCTGTAAAACCTGTCCTGCCAGCCTGTTACGGGAAAGGTGACGGTCTCTGATAAGTTTCTCATAAGGCTGAATTATCGGAATAGCAACTGGCCACCCTTACCTGGGTTCCATCCAGGTGCTTTGTTTGTTTCATGGTTTTACATGTCAGAGAAGCTTTGCCTTTGCATCATGTCATGACGGTTAATATGTTTAGAACGTGAAAGTATTGGAGCAAAGAACACCTTGAGTCTGTAGTTTCTTTTTTCTGCATTTTTATGACTGTTCAGTAATTTGGGTAATTGTATCCTGTCCTCCTAAAATTTCCTCTGCAGAGGCAACTGAATGTGGTACTCTTCACCTCCTGTCCAAAGCCATTGTGTAGCATTGCGGTCAGCTGTTAAAAGCTGCCATGTGTCTCCCCAGAGGTGGCTGTATTTCAGTGGTGGGTAAAGTGATTCTTGTGTGCATGTAACTTAGATACTCTGAATCAGGCAGATTCTCCCAGGCCAGTGCCCTAACCACCAGGGACTGCATGGATATATGCGTACACGCCGGTTTCGATCCAAAAACAGGCATTTGACACAATTCTGGTTTGGTGAAAACATTCAAAAGGTTAGTTTTTGTTCCAGTGGAAATTTCTGCCAGATGGAATAGTCATTGTCCGGTGTGCTCTAGTTTATAGCCCTTCCAAAACTCTTGGTGATGGTGGTGGATAGGGGAGAGCGTTTGTTTGTTTTGTTTGTTTGCTTTTTCATCCTTGCTAGTGTGACTCTACCCATATTAATGTCCAGTCCTGTCTACCACCAAATTCTGCCCTTGGGTGGACATAGTTCCATTGAACTCAATGGGAGGTCACATATATCTGAGTCCAGTTCACCACAGAACAGCTAATGCAAATCATGCTTTTCTGTGTATAAATGGATATTTAGCCCCTTCCCCCCTCCCCCCGCACGGCATGGACAATGGCAGTAACTGAGTAACCGTGCAACTGCATGGGCTCAAACTTACACAGACCTTAGGCTTCAACCTTCTGAGAAGTGAACTCTAAATATGTTTCAGAGTGGCAGCCGTGTTAGTCTGTATCAGCAAAAATAATGAGGAGTCCTTGTGGCACCTTGGAGACTAACAGATTTATTTGGGCATACGCTTTCCTGGGCTAAAACCCACTTCATCAGATGCATGGAGTGGAAAATACACGTATTTTCCACTCCACGTGTATTTTCCACTCCACGTGTATTTTCCACTCCACGTGTATTTTCCACTCCATGCATCTGATGAAGTGGGTTTTAGCCCAGGAAAGCGTATGCCCAAATAAATGTGTTAGTCTCTAAGGTGCCACAAGGACTCCTCTAAATATATGAATGTGGGGAAAGTGGGTATTGTCTATCTCCATTGACTACATTCCAACCTGCCTGAGGATGAACTTTCAGTTGTAGGGTTAATGATTCCCAGTTGGCGATAAGGATAACAGCTTCCCAGGAGACTGTTCGGTGGAAAGGTTACATTATTGACACTATTATCCCATTGTTTATGGAAGTGCGGTGTGTCTGTCAACTGACTTTCAAAAAATTGCCCTCTGCTCTCTCCATCTTGCATGCTGTTTACAATAGATAGTTGGGGCATATGATGATGCCCTGTTGATTTGAACTTCAACGTGCTGCTTTATGTCCTAGGAGAAATGTTGCTTCGGATCGACATGTCTGCAGCTTGCCTCGCACGAATAGACCCTCCTGGATTTGAATGTACTGGGGTTTAATAGTGAATCTGTTGCTAGAGGTCCGTTAGTATCTGTCTTCAATCAATTTTTGAGGGTCCAACTTGGCCATTTGAATTGGCATTTCCCAATTCCTCTTTATCTCGTAAATTCTTATTACTGATTTAGAGGCATTTTGTGCTTTGATTTAAATCCATTCCCTTGTTGTGGGTTTAGATTTGATTTAGTTGTGCTGCTGCAATTGAAAACAATGGGTAGTTGTTAAAGTTTATGACCATGGAGCAGGCCAGTACCAAGTACTGCCCACAAGGGTTCTGCCCTAATTGACCTTGCAGGAGGAGGTTGGTCATTGAAGCTATAAAACAGAGAAGACCAAATGGGTTATTTCCATGGACTGGACAATTCTGTTCAACCACTTCCTGAGGGGAAGCAGTATTACCCCCACTCCATGGAATAAGAAAATGGCTCAGTCACTGATACACAAGGCCATCCTGCCCCCTCCTGTGTCCCAGGGGAGCAAACTCCTGCATGTTCTCCCCAACTGCTGCTACCCCAAAGCCCCTTGCAGGGGGAGGATGTTTAACTGAGGAGTGGAGGAACCAGCATTTGTTCATGCTGATTGGGTCAGAATTAGCTTATGCCTGAACTCCTGCAGGGAAAGTGCAACTGGGAAGAAATGATGCAGAGGAAAAGGACCATCCTTTGTTCTTCCCAGAGCTCAGTCCCCATGGAAGGGCTTGCACAGGGTTAGGGACCAGGGGAGTATGCGACAGTGATGGTTCTCCCTCCCTCTGCTGCTCCACCCAGATGCTTTTTACACCTGATCAGCTAACAAAAGCCACAGACAAGGGGGTTAGCAAACAGAGCAGCAAACATCAGATTTCTGAGCACCTATTTTTCGGAAGCAGTAAATAGTGTGTACAGTACAGTTCAACCTTCCCATGTAGCTGTTGCATCACCTTCCTCTAAACAAGTATTGCGGTTAATAAAAGTAGCATGTGCACAAGTCTGCAATACGGGCATGAATGTGGGAGGCACACCCTGTCCACTCTGCAGAATGGGCTGGGTTACTTCTTCCCCAAAAGATCTCCCATTACCACTTGAAAAGAATCGTTGCTTACTCCAGAGCTGCAGTGTAGGAATGAATTCTTAGATGCCTGCCCTTTCTCCAGCTTGTGCTGTGTAAAAATGTAACCTATGCAGTCAGTGCCACACACATGGGATGGGTGGTCAGGAATTGATTTCACTAAATAGACATTAAAAGCTGCTTTAGTGGGATGCTCCTGTGTATTTACCTGGATAATAGGGATGGCTGGCAATTGATTTATGGCTGATTTGGAAAGAAAAGCCCAAGGCACTTTTTACACTGCCAGTCTGTGACATTGCTCTTTGAATCCTTTTTTTAATGTTGGGCTGTGTGAATGTTCTATACAGTGCAGCTTTCACTATTTTTAAGTTTTGCCAATGCATGCTAGAAAGCACACCATTATAAACCTGTGCATGATTTCTTGTGGCTGTTTTGGTCTATTTTTACTTCCTGACATATATGCAAAATGAGAAGCCTGTGATTAAGGATTCAGGGTTGATGGAGACATCAGTGTGGGTTTAGGAGCCTATCTCTAGAAACCTATCTTTTGGAAATGTTAGAATCTCTGTAGTAGTCTCAGCCCCCATCTCAGTTTCTGCAAGGTCACTTTTCCTTTGTTGGATGAATATGTTTAGTTCAGTGGCACATCTGAAAACAAAACTGTGCTGGGACCTACCACAGCCTGCATTTTCACCCGCTGAATAACTTAAAATTATAGCCTCCCAATGCATTCTAGAATGTCACTGGAGAAACTGCTGGGGAAAATGTATTCTCAGGCAGTGATTTCCCTACACCCGCCCCTAGGGGGAGTGTACACCCGCCCTGAATTTTCCCAACACCCCCCCCCCGCCCCCCGTTTTGTGAACTAGGTACATGCAGTGTTGCCAATTTAGTGACTGTTTGGGAATTTGAATTTAAATTGAAACATTAATACACACTTTAAAAGCATATAATGTATATGATAAAATGTGTATCTGAAAATGTAGAATAGATTTGAAAAGTATGAACACAGACTAGCTTTCTTATACAGCTTTTGTTTTTTGTGACTGTCAGTGCATTCATTTTGGTGATGTTGGCTAACCTAATAATTTCAAATGATTTGTAAGCAAAGTCTAAAAGAGCTTTCCCTGACAGCTAGTGATGAGCTGGGAACTGGGGGGAAAGGCTTCAGGACCAGATTGTATTTACATTCACACCTAATCTACCTAGGTATGCAGCAAACAGAGCTGTGTTGCTCAAGTGATAGATTTTGGCTGGGTTTGGGTTACAAATCACTTGCATGCAGGGGGGGTAATGAAATGTTGTTGTTCGAGTAAAGGGCAGTAGAACTATCCTTAGCCTGTGCTGATTGAGGGCATCAAGAGAGAGGGTGGGGACAGGTGTTTTGCTTTATGGTCTGCCTGAGTCACAAGTACTCTTTGACCTGCGCCTCTCCACTGTTTAAAGACAGCTGATTAGGCTTCATAGAGAGTCTTTTGGTTTGTTAAGTGACCACTAGAGCGGAAATCTCTGATAATCAGGTCTAAGTGCTTAGACCTGCTGTGGGACAGTGTTTCCATGGAAGAGATGCCCCAGTCTGCACTAGCACCGAGGTTCCCCCCACCTTGAAGATCTGAAATCACTGAGTCTAGTGGAACCACGAGAGACCGACTCACAGAGGTCACAGTGGCAGGTGGCAGCAGAAGGTGACAGTGTAGGGCTATTGGGGCACAGCAATAGAGTGAACGGTGGCATGACAAACAACAGCGGCCAGGAGCATTGGACTTAGGGTGACCAGATGTCCCGATTTTTATAGGGACAGTCCCGATTTTTGGGTCTTTTTCTTATATAGGCTCCTATTACTCCCCACCCCCATCCCGATTTTTCACACTTGCTTTCTGGTCACCCTAATTGGACTATGTTTTAGTGACCTTTCTCCAGAAGCTATATTTGTGACTGGGAAAGTTATAAAAATATATGTTTCCTAGTAGGCCAAGATTTTTAAAATGCATTATTTGCCAAGATCATTATCTCACATCATCGCTATCTCAAGAGGTCATTATCTTGGAGTTTCTGTACTAAACTTTTTTATTATTTTTTATGTAAGAATGGCTGTATTGGGTCAGATCAATGGTCCATCTATCCCAGTATCCTGTCTTCCGACAGTGACTGTTCCAGGTGCATCAGAGGGAATGAACAGAACAGGGAATCATTGATTGATCCATCCCCTGTTGTCCACTCCCAGTTTCTGGTCAACAGAGGCTAGGGACATTCAGATCATGATGTTGCATCCCTGCCCGTCCTGGCTAATAGCTATTGATGGACCAATCCTCCATGAACTTATCTAGTTCTTTTTTGAACCCTGTTATAATTTTGGCCTTCACAACATCTGTGCAAAAAGTTCCACGGGTGACTGTGCGTTGTGTGAAGAAATACTTCCTTTAAAACTTACTTACTGCCTATTAATTTCATTGGGTGACCCCTGGTTCTTTTGTTAAGTGAAGGGATAAATAACACTTCCTTATTCATTTTTCTCCTCACCAATCAAGATTTTATAAGACTCTATCATATCCACTCTTAGTCGCCTCTTTTCGAAGCTGAAAAGGCCCAGTCTTCTCTCCTCATATGGCATCTCCTCCATACCCCTAATCATTTTTGTTACCCTTCTCTGTACCTTTTTCAATTCCAATATATCTTTTTTGAGATGGTGTGACTAGAACTACACGCAGTATTTAAGATGTGGACATGTCATGGATTTATATAGTAAAAGTGGAGGAGCTTGGTTTGCCACACTGATCAGCTAAGCCAATACTGACAACCTATATGAAAAGGCTGCAAAACACCATGCTTCTGGACTGCATCAACATGCAGAAAGCTTTATAAGCCAGTCACTGTCAAAGCCAATTTTAGAAGAACTTAATGAGGCTATTAAGAATGCTGGAGACACGACTCAGTTTATGTGAACCAACACGGCTATTGCATCTTACTTTCTATTTAAGCAAGAGTTACCACACACTACACACTAGAGGCCTATGTTAAGTGCATTGTCACTTGTTAATCCTGAAGTTGGACACTGGTTCTGAACAAGACTGGCAAATGCTCACTATCTTTCTGCAAAAAACTCAGCTGACTCTCTTGAAACGTGGTGCAACAGTGAAAGACTCAGGAGTTGAAAAAGTGAAGAATTCTCTCACTGTATATTCAAAATATGTGCATACATGGCCAACAAATGCACCAATGCAAATAGGCATCAAGTATTAAGTCATTATGTATGTTATCTTGATGTCTGTGGTAGGCCAGTAGATGCATTCTAGATGTTCAGTTATAGAAGACACATCAGCTGCATCTGTGACATCTTAGAGTTAAATGCTTGTAAATTGAACCCCAAACAGATGGCTGCTTGTGCTTTTGATGGAGCTACAAACTTCTGTGGAAGACATAGTGGAGTACAAGCTTTACTCAGAGAAAAGTGTAACCCTAATCTCTCCTATACACACTGTAGAGGCCATCTACTCCTAGCACTTGTACAAGCTGCAGAATCTTCAAAAGACATTAAAAAGCCACATTTAATGGCTTTTTATACCCTTCCCCCCCCCCCCCCCCCCCAGCAAGAGTCCAAAAGGACTGAACATTTTGGAAACAAATAGAAGATACACTGGGATTGAAGTTCGAATGAGTCCAACCTGGGAAAACCTGCAGGCTTTCTCATGAGTGATTTTTGGCAGTTGTCTTAAAATTACTGCAACTGTTATCACTGGCTTTAGAAAGTATCCACCAAGATAGGACAGATCTAAGTAGTGAGGCTGGTGGACTACTTTTGTTACTAAGTTCAGAGAAGACTATGGCAAGTCTCTCTCTTGTAAGTCTACTGTTGAAACCACTTGGGTCATTAAACAATGTAATCTAGGCATCTACTACAACAGTAGTAGATCTTTGATCCAAGGATAGCTTCTATTTCTGGACAATCAGATATCCATTGAAAATGTACTGGAAGAAGCAAAGACTTCCGTCCAGAAGTTGACTAATGAAGGTACTTATATTGACTCCATAAGTGAAGACGACAAGAAGTGTTTGTTAAGCCACCTGAAAAAGTACAAAGACTTGATTCTCACAAATCTACAATAGAGATTTCTGGATTCTATTCAACCTCCATGTAGCTTTTACAGATGCCTGTCTTATAAAACACCTACAGTTGAGTGGAGTGAGGCACTACTAGCAATGGGGCTGCTATGTGATCAGGACAGAATAGAGAATTTTGAACACAGAGTGGAATATTATACGATGAATGAATGAAGATTTAACTTCAACTTCTTTATCATCACTAGTGGTTCGACCCAATCTTTGTGCTATGTTTCCTGCGATGAAAGTAGGAGTTCATCTCTTGCTAATCCCAGTCACAACAGCTACAGCTGACCATAATTTTTCCTCATTGAATAGAATTTTGTGTTCTGAAAGAAGTCGCCTTCTGCCTGATCATGGGCATATCATGAAGGACTGGAAGTAATGGACACACAAGAAGACACCAAGGAGTGCAAAATTACAACAAGAAACCAAGACTGATGTAGATGTAGTGCTTCATAGTAGGCTTGAGTAGCCAACTTTAGTTTTTGTGATGGTTTTAAAACCTGAGTTAAATCTAATAAAATGGTCATGAAACATTTTAAAGTTTTTACTATAGTGCCATACAGCCCACTTTTGCCCTCACGGTCTCAGCCCTCATCGGCCCTGACACCCACCCTGAATATTTCAACACCCCCCTTAATTTCAATTCCTGGGGAAGACACTGTTCCCAGGGCATGAGCGGAGGCAAGTTGTCTCGGGTCAGCAACATGTGCTTCAACATCAGCAGGCTCTACTTCCGTTTTCAATTTCCCCACTGGAGTCTGGAGCAGTAACAGCACTCTTATGCAGCATATCCACAGGACTGGGGCAGGGAGCATTTTAAATCAAGGAGTCCCACCTGTTAACAAGAGGCATTATTGCTACTACTGAGTTTGGTAGCTCAGGAACGTCTCTCTCATGGAAGGGCAGTAGAGCAGCCACGTTCTGTTCCTGGCATCTCTATAGACTCTGGGACATCCCAGTAATAATATTCTGACATTGGTTTGAGGCCCAACGAATCTGGAGTGAAATCTTGGCCTCATTGAAATCTATGGGAGTTTTGCCATCAATGGAGCCAGGATTTCTCCTGCTGACTTTCATCTAAGAGTAGCCTTACAGTTGAACTTCCAGGATTTCTAGAGCTGTTTTTGAGAGCAACAGTATTCTCAAGTGCTGTTTGAAATAATTATGTATTTACAATCCTAACTTCAGTTTAATGGAAGGTTTTTGTTTTTGTTTTATTTGTTTTTGCCTGGGGATAGGATTAATCATTGCTCTTTAGGGAATGCTAGAACCAGTCTCCCTCCTATGCGCCCAGTTTGTGACCGGCACATTAGCTATAATTAGCTCAGCCTTTGCTTGGCATGTTTTGAAAAGAAAGAAGAATGTGACCTAAACAGCTCAGCCACAAGTTTAATCTGGATACTTTTTCAAAGTGTGTGTGTTTCTATTTGCTGAATTCCTTTCCAGCGTCCTGCTGGCTTTGTCATGCTACAATTTGCTATTTATTCCCATGTAGGGACCTTTGTACATATGGAGCTAGGGCAATATAGAGCCTCTGTGAGTCTTCAAAAACACGAATTAATTTTGATCTGTGGTTCTCTTACTAAGCAACTGGATAGATAGGCACCAAGCTCTTCCCAAATCAGCAGTGATTGATGCTGCAGCCCGATAGGGTACAAATAAAATCAACCTGCTCGATGGCGATCCAGATCTTCAGAGAAGCTGCTGGAGTGAGTGGGCCTACAGACACTGGGAAAAAAATATTAAGAATTTCCCTCATACTCAGAGGGGTAGTTTGCATTGGGAAACATGGGTTGGTGGTAACAACTGGGTCAGCTGCTTGGAGCATGTGTCAACTACAGTTACTGAAATGAGGGTGAAGTCAGTTTGTCCCCAGCTGTGTTTACTGAGACTGCAAGCTCTTTAGGACAGGCAGTGTCTTTCTGTTCCATATGTGTGTACAGCGCCTAGCACACCAGGGTCCCGATCCCTGCCTCTTGGTACTGCCGCAATGGAAATAGCGATACAAAACTCTGGCGCATTGGAGAACACATTGTTTGTGCTGCTGCCATGGCTGTCAGGCCATTTTGAGCCTGGGATCGGGCTGAGCGCCAGAGCGCCACTGGGTTACGTCTCTGGCGTAGAGGAGGGATTATGCAGTAGCATAGCCAGGTCCGGAGCACCGTGGGAGTGGCGCTATAAAAAGGCGCCTCCCCGCTCCCCCTGTACTCACCCAGTGGTGCCTCCGGCGGTTTGATACGGCGTACCAGCAAGAGCCAGCGCCGTGCCGGACTGTACCGGCTTCCCCAGAGGTGACTTAAAGGGCCCGGGGCTCCAGCCGCTGCAGGGAGCCCGAGGCCCTTTAAAGCGCCGCCAGGGCTCGGGCGGGGATTTAAAAGGCCCGCAGCTCCCCGCAGTGGCAGAAGCCCCGGGCCTTTTTAAGCACCGCCCGAGCCCCACTGCCGGAGCTGGGCTCGGGCGGGGATTTAAAAGGCCCGCGGCTCCTGCAGCCGTGGGGAGCTGCGGGCCTTTTAAATCCCCGCCCGAGCCCGGCTCCGGCAGCAGGGCTCGGGCGGCGCCGCTTCGCTCACAGGGGGGATGGCCGCTCCCCCTGCTCCCCCCCCCAGCTACACTACTGGGATTATGGCCCCCAGAGAGCACGGCTGATTGCGGCTTCTTCGCACCACTCTAGAGCTGAGTTCTGTTTGGTTTGGCTTTTATGCTGTGAACTCGCTTGGTTTCCTTTACATGTTACCATTTCCCGGAGCAGCTTCCATGACAACAGGGAGATGAAGCCATAATAAGTGAATCAACCTAGGAAAGGTTCTGATGGGTGGCTGCTCTACTGTTTGGTATAATAGTTATTAGAGAAACACTTAGTGATTGACACAAACTGTCCTCTAAATGCAGGCCAAAGTGTGGCTGTTTGGTTGCTGCTGGTGTGGGGACACACATTCCCCTAAGAGGAGCTCCCAGGGCTGCTGCTCCTGACCTGAGCACACTCCCTGAGCTGTGATGACCACAGGCCAAAGTAGCCAGTTAGGCGCTTCAAAATGTGCAGCACCGAGCACATCATAGCCCTACCCATGAGCACGCTCAGTACAAGTGTATATGTGGCTGTGGCCCCGCTCTCCTTTCCTGCCTTGAGGAGACTGACCCTACTCTTGGTGGTTGTCCGTGAGCCGGCAGCCTGCCTTTGCACTACTCAAGCCAATGGGAGGTTTGTTGCTAGCTTCAGTGGGAGGAGGATTGGCCCTGGGCACTGTGAGGACTATAATTGTGACTAGCCCCTGCCAAGGGAGGAAAGCTGCAGAGTACTAGTCAAACCAGTCCTATGGGATTGGGGGGCGGGGCAGGAGGGGAGAGAGCGTGAGTGTGTGTAGACAGACAGATATGCTGTGCCAGACCCTATCTCTTGTAAAGGCAGTAGTGCAGAACAGCTTAACTACCCAGTTGGGGAATTGCCCTGGTGTGGAGGTCTGACATAATGGGATGCAGTCCAGATCAGTGAAGAGCTGTGTCACCCCCTGCCCTGCAATCTTGGGTGTCTCCCAATGCTTCGCTGTTGTAGCTCCCACCTGGGCTGCTCGCAAACAGCCTGCTAGTTGTCCAGTCACACTCTGGCTTCCCAGCCTTGGTGACCACATGCAGGGTGACCCTAATGCACTCTCAGTCCCCAAGTCTCCTGAAAAACATGTTTAGCGCTGTCCAACTCTTAGTCCAGCTATATTAAATCCATTGCCCCTCATGGAGCAGGTCCTCAAGGAATCAATTCTGAAGCACTTTGAGGAGAGGAAAGTAATCAGGAACAGTCAGCATGGATTCACCAAGGGCAAGTCATTCCTGACTAACCTAATTGCCTTCTATGATGAGATAACTGGCTCTGTGCATGAGGGGAAAGCAGTGGACATGATATTCCTTGACTTTAGCAAAGCTTTTGATAAAGTCTCCCACAGTATTCTTGCCAGCAAGTTAAAGAAGTATGGGCTGGATGAATGGACTGTAAGGTGGATAGAAAGCTGGGTAGATCATCGGGCTCAACGGGTAGTGATCAATGGCTCCATGTCTAGTTGGCAACCAGTATCAAGCAGGGTGTCCCCAAGGGTCGGTCCTGGGGCCGGTTTTGTTCAATATCTACGTTAATTATCTGGAGGATGGTGTGGATTGCACCCTCAGCAAGTTTGCAGATGACACTAAACTGGGAGGAGTGGTAGATACGCTGGAGGGTAGGGATAGGATACAGAGGGACCTAGACAAATTAGAGGATTGGGCCAAAAGAAATCTGATGAGGTTCAACAAGGACAAGTGCAGAGTCCAGCACATAGGAAGGAAGAATCCCATGCACTTCTACAGACTAGGGACTGAGTGGCTAGGCAGCAGTTCTGCAGAAAAGGATCTGGGGGTTACAGTGGACGAGAAGCTGGATATGAGTCAACAGTGTGCCCTTGTTGCCAAGAAGGCTAACAGCATTTTGGGCTGTATACGTAGGAGCATTGCCAGCAGATCGAGGGATGTGATCATTCCCCTCTATTTGGCATTGGCGAGGCCACATCTGGAGTATTGTGTCCAGTTTTGGGCCACACACTAGAAGAAGGATGTGGAAAAATTGGAAAGAGTCCAGCGGAGAGCAACAAAAATAATGAATGGGCTGGAGCACATGATTTATGAGGAGAGGCTGAGGGAACTGGGATTATTTAGTCTGTAGAAGAGAAGAATGAGGGGGGATTTGATAGCTGCTTTCAACTACCTGAAAGGGGGTTCCAAAGAGGAAGGATCTAGGCTGTTCTCAGTGGTAGAAGATGACAGAACAAGGAGTAATGGTCTCAAGTTGCAGTGCGGGAGGTTTAGGTTGGATATTAGGAAAAACTTTTTCACTAGGAGGGTGGTGAAGCACTGGAATGGGTTACCTAGGGAGGTGGTGGCATATCCTTCCTTAGAGGTTTTTAAGGTCAGGCTTGACAAAGCCCTGGCTGGGATGATTTAGTTGGGGTTGGTCCTGCTTTGAGCAGGAGGTTGGACTAGATGACCTCCTGAGGTCCCTTCCAACCCTGATATTCTATGATTCTAAGGGAATCAAGGTACTACATTCAAATGAAATTACCCAAACAATTCACAACAGTGGATTAGTTTTGATTAAACAATAGAACAAGTTTTTTTAAATACAAAGAGATTTTAAGTGAATACAAGGCATTAAATGGTCAGAAATGGCTACAAGAAAATGAAAATAAAATACTTCCTAGTACTAAACTTAACAAACTAGACTTGGTTTAAGCTCGTGTTCTTACCACAGGATTTCAAGACAATGCTGACCAAATTCTCAGGCCAGGATCTGCTCAACAGCTATTTTTTTGTTGTTGTCTTAGTAGAAAAGAGAGGGAGAAATAACTTGGGTTTTTTTGCCCTCACTTTTATAGTTCAATCACCCTTTGAAATGTGTTGTCCTGAGAGTGACCTCTAGATAAAGTTCTTTCCAGCTGAGAGCAAGGAGACATGAAGTCTGATGAGGAAGAGGTGTTATGCAGTTTCTTTTCACCTGTGTATGCTGAAATGCAGATTTTCTTTGTCTTCTTTCTTCATGCTCTTGCTGTTTGAGGATTCATTACAGCTTATTTGTAAATTGAGGTAAACACACATCCCTTTGTTTGACAGGTTTACTTAATTGACTAGTTCTGCCTAATTGGGGCTACATGAGTTTGAACATGCCTTTAACATCAGACATGAGGGATTTCATAACTTTACACACCATGTTGCTACGTACATTTCACCATATTGACCAGTGAGTTGTTAGTTTTCAAATGATAGCTCACAAAGCATATTTTGTACAAATATAATTACAATAGTGTGTAGAGTGTGAATACAGGGGTGCATTCAGTTACTGGGGAAATTATAAAATCATGAGTGGTGTGGAGAAAGTGAATGAGGAAAAGTTATTTACTTGTTCCCATACTATAAGAACTAGGGTGCCACCAAATGAAACTAATGGGCAGCAGGTTTAAAACAAATAAAAGGAAGTTCTTCACACAGCGCACAGTCAACCTGTGGAACTCCTTGCCTGAGGCAACAAAAATGATTAGGCGGCTGGAGCACATGACTTATGAGGAGCGGCTGAGGGAACTGGGATTGTTTAGCCTGCAGAAGAGAAGAATGAGGGGGGATTTGATAGCTGCTTTCAACTACCTGAAAGGGGGTTCCAAAGAGGATGGATCTAGACTGTTCTCAGTGGTAGAAGATGACAGAACAAGCAGTAATGGTCTCAAGTTGCAGAGGGGGAGGTTTAGGTTGGATATTAGGAAAAACTTTTTCACTAGTAGGGTGGTGAAGCACTGGAATGGGTTACCTAGGGAGGTGGTGGAATCTCCTTCCTTAGAGGTTTTTAAGGTCAGGCTTGACAAAGCCCTGGCTGGGATGATTTAGTTGGGGTTGGTCCTGCTTTGAGCAGGGGGTTGGACTAGATGACCTCCTGAGGTCCCTTCCAACCCTGAGATTCTATGATTCTATGAGGAGGTTGTGAAGGCTAGAATCATAACAGGGTTTAAAAGAGAACTGGATACATTCGTGCAGGTTAAGTCCATCAATAGCTATTAGCCAGGATGAGTAAGGAATGGTGTCCCTAGCCTCTGTTTGTCAGAGGATGGTGATGGATAGCAGGAGAGAGATCACTTGATCATTACCTGTTAGGTTCACTCCCTCTGGGGCACCTGGCATTGGCCATTGTTGGAAGACAGGATACTGGGCTGGATGGACCTTTGGTCTGACCCAGTATGGCCATTCTTATGTTCTTATGTTATGTTCTTAATGCTTCTGGCCGGGTGTAGAGCCAGCTACATTGGCCAGAGTATTATGTCTTAATTGGTTAATTTAACATTGTTATTAGATCTATGAGAGCTAGTCAAAAATTGGAATTTTTATCCCAGAAGTGGGATGAATAGTAGAAATATCAATCTTTGTTTTCTTGTGGAATGGAAAGTTCAGAAAAACTATAATACAGCAATGTCAAAATGTTTCATTTCAGCTTGGTTCAGTATTAATCTGTCACCTTGAGCTGCTGTAGTGCCTCATGGGAGTTGTAGGTCAGGTGCCACATATCCCCATTCTCCTCCCTGGTCTAGACTGTACGTCTTCCATGATGCACCATGGTCATGAGACTCCCATGAGGTACCACAGCTGTGCCCATGGAAAACGTTGATTTTGTGGAAATTGAATTTCCTGTTGAAAACGCATTTTGATGGAGAATTCCCGACCAGCTGTAATATCTATCTATGCATATAGCCCCATCACCATAGACCAGCAGTTCGCAAACTGTGGGTCATGACCCCATTTTAATGGGGTTTCCAGGGCTGTTAGACTTGCTGAAGCCCCCCGAGCCCTACCACCCAGGATAAAGCCACTAGCACACACTATTCCTGAAATAGCTGATAGTGCTCCGGAGCTTTCTTTAATTATAAGTTTGAAGAAATATAACTGTGACAATGGCCATGTGGAAAAATAAGCATCTTAAAATAATAAGTATGAGTGGATGTGTGGCGCTCTCTCTGTCATACAAAAGCTCTCTCTTCTGAGTTTGGCAGGATCTGGTAGAACCATGCTCCTAGTAGCTCTCTTTTTTTGTAACCATGACTACAAGAACTTAGATAACATGAATAAAACAGTAACTTGACACCCTGACAGCAAATCATGTGATTTCAAAGAACAAGCTCAACTGTGGTCAGGCAGCAGGCAGTGACATGATTGGCTGCCATGAAAAGCCTTCTAGAAGAAAAGTGTTTGCTGTTCCTTTAAATGTGTAAGTTAAACATTAAATTATATAGTATCGTGTTATCTTTGGAAACAGGTAGGCAGGGTCATGTAGCCAGAGATCTCCTGTAGATGTTATTTGCTCCATAAATTTTGTATTATCAGGCTGACAAACATAGTTTATGTTTCCAGGAAATCCCAGGAAAGCAGAAAGTTGGAAGGCAGAGCTAAACTACAGACCAGCTAAGGAGTTTGCCTTGGGTAAACAAGGCAAATAATCTCTGGGTTAATGAAGCTGAGCATAAAAGCCCCATCCCAAACCCAGTAGTGGCGCCAGGGTCTTTCAGCGGCAGCTCCTCTGAAGCTGCGTTCTTGGTGACGTTTCGGCGGCTGCTTTTCTTGCCACCGAATCACCGCCGGGAAATGAGTCGCTGCCGAAATGTTGCCGAGGGCGGCGAGATGCCGGCCCTGCCCAAACCCATAAGAGCACTACAATTATCTGAAGTGACTCCGGATGGTCTCCTGGGCTTGGCTCATCATCCATGAACAGAGACACATTGGTTTCAGGCTACAGCCCTGACTGATTGGACCACTATTACTCATAAAACTTGTTTTCTGGCCTGTATCAGCAGGATTTCCTGAGCGCGCTCTAGCAGCTGAAACACAGATATTCCCAAACCAGAACATAACCAGTCTCCACAGCTGCAGTTTGTTGTGCTCTAGCATGCTTTCTGTGTGATGCAAATGTGGTGGGCATTGAGGAGGAGTTTCAATAGGCTCTCCATTTCTAATGGGGTTGGACTCTGATATTGTAAAATTTCAGAGCAGTGTGGGATTTTAACTATGTGCTTTCCATTGACTGTGGTGGGCTTCATGCGGCCAAAACCTATACAAGCAGCTTATGGCCAAGTAGTCTTCATGCCATTGTTCCAACTGCTTTTTCATCCAAAGGCCAATAGCTCTGCTGACACAAATGGGCGCAACTCCAAATTTGGCCCTAGGATTCTAGCTTTGTCCTGTTTTCTCGCAGCACAGAGCTGGTCAACTTAATTCGAGTTTTATTGTTGAAAAATGGCTTATTAAATAAAAATAAAATTCAGGGTTTCAAATTTTTCTAACAACATTTTTCTCAGAATTTTTTCATTTATCACTCTTCAGTGTTTGGTTTGCCTCCTTTATTTTTCCTTTTTCATCTTTCCCCCATTTTTGAAAATTGAAATTTTGAGAGGAAATTTCCGTTTTCAAAAACTGACTTTAAAAATATTTCACGAGCATTTTTGAAAATATAAAAAACAAGGCAGAATACACACAACTTTAAACTTTTGAAATTGTGAAATTCTTTTTTTATTTTTCAACCAGCCTTATTGCCGGCCTTACAAAAGCTGTGCAAAGGTTTCTACGCCTCCATTATTTTTCTTTCCCGTCCCTTTGGAAAAACTACAGATTCTGATATCATTGCTGCACTTACAGTTCTCAGAGTCATCGCTCTGAGCAGGTCTAGACCACACAATGGAAAAAGCACCTGCACCCAGTCTATACTAACAATGGAGGTGGCTACACCAGTGGTGGGAGAGAATGCACCAAAATTCTCAGTGTAGACACGGTCTAGTTGGGAAGGCTGGCAATGGTTTAACTCTCTCAACGTCAGTGGATTTTGGTCAGTCTGGAATTGTGTTCTATCTTGGATGAATACCGCTAATGGTCCCAAATTTTCTACAACTCCATTCACTGGTCTGCTATTCTGAACTGAAAGGGACTGGTCAAAAAGAGGCACAAATATGGAACAACTGTACAGCCATACAGTAAACGGTCATTTAGCTATGTTGGTCCCCCAGGTCTAGGTGGTGAAGCACAGAGTGCAACTCAAGATGTACGCAGGATTCAGAGTAGCAGCTGTGTTGGTCTGTATCCGTAAAGAGAACAGGAGTAATTGTGGCACCTTAGAGACTAACAAATTTATTTCAGCATAAGCTTTCGTAGGCTATAGCCCACTTCATCGGATGCATAGAATGGAACACACAGAAGTAAGATGTGTGTATATATACACACAGAAAACTTGGAAGCTGCCATACCAATTCTAAGAGGCTATTTAATTTAGATGAGCTATTATCAGCAGGAGGAAAAAAACCTTTTGTAGTGATAATCAGGAAGGCCTATATCAGACAGGTGACAAGGTGTGAGGATATTTAACTTTGGGGGAATAGATTCAATGAGTGTAATGACCCAGCCATTCCCAGTCTCTGTTTAACCCTAGGTTGATGGTATCCAATTTGCAAATTAATTCAAGTTCAGCAGCTTTGCATTGGAGTCTGTTTTTGAAGTTTTTCTGTTTTAAAATTGTCACCTTCAAGTCTGTTATTGAGTTACCAGGGAGGTTGAAGTGTTCTCTTACTGGTTTTTGAATGTTATGATTCCTGATGTCAGATTTGTGTCCATTTATTTTGTGTAGAGACTGTCCAGTTTGTCCAATGTACATGGCAGAGGGGCATTGCTGGCACATGATGGCATATATCACATTGGTAGATGTGCAGACGAATGAGCCCCTGATGGCGTGGCTGATGTGATTAGGTCCTATGATCGTGTCAGTTGAATAAATATGTGGACAGAGTTGGCATCGGGTTTTGTTGCAAGGGTAGGTTCCTGGGTTAGTGTTTTTGTTGTGTGGGGTGTGGTTGCTGATGAGTATTTGCTTCAGGTTGGGGGGCTGTCTGTAAGCGAGGACTGGTCTGTCTCAAGATCTGTGAGAGTGAGGGATCATCTTTCAGGATAGGTTGTAGATCTTTGATGCGCTGGAGAGGTTTTAGTTGGGAGCTGAAGGTAACGGCTAATGGCGTTCTGTTATTTTCTTTGTTGGGCCTGTCCTGTAGTAGGTGACCCCTGGGTACTCTTCTGGCTCTGTCAATCTGTTTCTTCACTTCAGCAGGTGGGTATTGTAGTTTTAAGAATGCTTGATAGAGATCTTGTAGGTGTTTGCTCCAATCCCTCAGATAGAGACAAATGCAGTTGTATCTTAGAGCTTGGCTGTAGACAATGGATCGTGTGATGTGTTCTGGATGGAAGCTGGAGGCATGTAGGTAAGTATAGCGGTCAGTTGGTTTCCGGTATAGGGTGGTGTTTATGTGACCATCATTTATTAGCACAGTAGTGTCTAGGAAATGGATCGCTTGTGTGGATTGGTCTAGGCTGAGGTTGATGGTGGGATGGAAATTGTTGAAATCATAGTGGAATTCCTCAAGAGCTTCTTTTCCATGGGTCCAGATGATGAAGATGTCATCAATGTAGCACGAGTAGAGCAGAGGTGTTAGGGGACGAGAGCTAAGGAAGCGTTGTTCTAAGTCTGCCATAAAAATGTTGGGATACTGTGGGGCCATGCGGGTACCCATTGCAGTTCTGCTGACTTGAGGGTATATATTGTCCCCAAATGTGAAATAGTTGTGGGTGAGGACAAAGTCACAAAGTTCAGCCACCAGGTTTGCCGTGACATTATCAGGGATACTGTTCCTGATAGCTTGTAGTCCATCTTTGTGTGGAATGTATGTAGTTTCCTACCAGTGATGTAGCTAAGAATGGAAATTTAGGTGGGCCCTAACCTATGGTGGATGGGCAATGACCTATGGTCTGACGTCTCAGTAAATCATTTATATTGTAAATGATTAAAAACAATTAAAACTCCAAATACATTGACTATCACCCCTGTACATCCCTTTAACAAGTATTTATTTTTAAAACGGGCTGTTAACAAATGTATGTACTTAAACGGTGGATGTAGTCCAGGCCCCACTGTGGCTACACCCTGCTTCCTATCTGGATGGATATAGGGAATCCTAAATTGTTACTTTCATGCTTAGCTGTAGCTCCTCTCAAAGACTTCATAGGTGATCACCCATTTAAAAATTGCTTTTGCAGACTCGAGGGGAAGATCAAAGACCATATGAAGTTCAAAGGTTATTGCTGCTTATTAGACGATCGCTGAATTCGCAGTCTTGTGACAGTTTGTTTGCTTTCTTTCAATAAGGACTGAAGGTCACATGAAATTAAGTCACTTTTATTCTGTCTAAATGTATCAGAGTTTGACTTGGCAAGCTGAAAGGGGGTAAAGAGGAAAATTCCATATCTCAAATTTTAGGGCCCATTCAGTTTAAACAGCAGCCAGGGCAAAAGGAAGCTGCAGTAGCAGATGGGCAATTACTCATTTTTGTCCCATAGATCTCTCTCCTCAGAATACCTAGTTGGCAGTGACTTGTCTGCCTGTGTTGCATTGCAAATTTATAATCTGGGATTTGTTCCTCTGATTTTTAGTTGAAAAGCCTGTTGTTTGGATTACTTGGATAATATTATTGTTTGAACAGCAGTCTCAGGAATTTAACCTATTAAAATATATAGTGTAGATTACTGTAATAAAATGTTTTATGTCTGAGCTGCTACTAATTCTTGGAAGGAAATTAATTCTCAGGATTTGTCAATGTTCAAACATATTAGTGCAGGTAAACAACCAGTGCAGTTTTGTAAACCACGAATTAACAACACAGGCTTCTTTGGACTGATGCACTGGATTCTATGGGATTAAAAGTGTCCTGTGGTGTAATTTTGGAAACTGCATACATATGCAAAGTACTCACCGGGAATGGCTGGTGTTGAAGATGTGTTGCCAGCTCTGATAATTTTATTGCATGTCCCATGATATTTGGTATTTTCCTTAAAGCTCCCACTCCTGGAGTCATATGAATTCATGAGACTTTCTGCTTTTATTTAAAAGTTTCTAGCCCTCAGGTTTACAGAGAATAGCTTGAAAATGTGACCCCCTAAAAGCTCAAATCCAGAACATGAATAAGAACCCAACATTTATTACTTTTTTTAAATCTCCTGATTTTGGAGGTGTTCAGTCATGGCTTTTTAATGGGTGGGGTTGGTGATACTGCACAGTAGATATCACTTGTTGACAGGTCCCTGGGCATATTACACTCCTTAGTTTTGGAAATGAGCAGCTGGAAAAAAACAATAAGGGAAACTGGCATGACAGAACGGGATATGTCTGCATCAAATTATGAACTCCATTTTGTATTATGTGTTGAAAACCAGCCTGGACATACTCCCAAACAATCTACTCTATAGTATTCAAGGCTGTAGAACACCCTTGCCCCAACCACTGCCCTGCCTCTTCCCTAAGGCCCTGCCCATTGCCCCACCCCTTCCTGAGGCCCCATCCCCACTCACTCCATCCCTCCCTCCATCACTTGCTCTCCCCAACCCTCTCTCACATGCTCATTTTCACTGCAAGGCCCAAACAGGCGTATTTATTGTTTTGACAGATGTATTATGCTAAGTTCGGTTTTATTTGTTATAGGATGCTAGAGTTGGCAGCAAAATAGGGTAATTTTAAAAAAAAAGGTAATTTCACAAAGGTTTTCATGATTCTTTCCCTCCCCTCTTCCCATTTCTTGTGACCAGCTCCATGTTTTTTGCTCCCTAAAGTTATTGTAATTTTATGTGTGGAATTAGGACCACACATTATCACAGCTGCAACGGGTCCATTAAAGGCCCACTCCTGAAGCCTAAATACAAAGCCATAGAGCACAACCACAGAAATGCACACCTGTCCAGATACCTGTATAAATAAATCTGTAGAAACTGACTCCCGCAGATACATGTATTCATGTGTACACATCTAGCATGCACTAACACATATACTTCCACATTATTTAATATTACAATTGTTGTTTAGTGCCTAGAGACCCCAACTACGATCAGGGCTCCTGGGTGGTAGGTGCTGGACATACACTAAAAAGAGAATCTGCAAAAAAGAGTTTTTATAATGTAGCTAGACAAAGGTGGGGAGAAATGTCTGATACATTGGCTCTTCTGCAATTACTAGTCAACAACATTCACTTTTTAAGAAATAATACATTTCTTTTAGAGTTCCCTTCTCTTGTTACAAAATGAATACACACACACATTTTATGTCATCCATTTTTTTGTGCACAAACCAGCAAAAGGAATAAAAGTCAAAGAGTTAGGCTGCAAATTTTATTCACACAGGTATACACACATGCGGCAATACATGCACCTCCCTAGACACAAACACACAGTCTCTTACACACATACAATGCATGCATGCACACACTTGCCTACACAGAGACGCTTTGTCATACACTTTTCCAGGGGCTGCCTAAATCACCCAGCTGGGAAGAGAGGAGGGTGGGCTGGAGGGGAAAAGATGGGGTGGGGGTGGAAGAGAGAGGATGGGAAGAGAAAGAGGCCAAGGACGAGAGCAGGGTGGGGGTGAGACAGGGATACACATACCTCCACTCCTGGGTGCTGGCGATGGGGGCGAGAGACCGCGGTTTGCCGCAGGGCACATGCCACAGCTGGAGCCCAGCCACACGAGGCGGCGGCAAGGAGAAGAGGCCGGGCAGCCGCAGGAGAGGCGCGCGCCACGCGACCCCTCAACAGCCGCCTGCTGAGCGCTCCTGAGTTGTGCTTGCGCTAGTTCTTCCTCTGCCCTGACCCAGCCAATGGGAGCTGTGCCTGCGAGCGGAGGGCAGGGCAGCACGCAGATCCCTCTGGCCGCCCCTAAGGCTAGGAGCTGGACATGCCGGCCGCTTCCTGACCCGGGAGCGGCGCAGCGGCTGTCAGGGAGCCTGCCAGTCCCACTGCGTGGCATGGCAGCGCCGCCAGTCGGACAGTCAACGGCCCGGGATCCCTTTTTGACTGGGTGTTCTGGTCCAAAACCGGACACCTGGTCACCCTAGTGAGAACCTTAACAACTGGGCTAAAAGTTACAAGGGAGGCCCTCCTACTCCTCTATCTCCTTCAGTTGTTTTGTGTAAGTTCCCCTCTTGGGGCTAGATCTAGCAGGTGAGCTCTGAGCATGCCTATGGGATTGGGCCCTGCAGGTGAATAAGGTGGAGGAACTCCCATCTTTCCCCCCATTTGTGCATCACATTGGGGCTTGGGTGTCTGGACGCCTGGTGTGGAGCCGCAGTAAGCATGCTCAAAGGCAGAAACTTGGGACTCAAGCAAACTTTACAGCAAAAATATAGGCACTGACCAAGTTTAGGTGCCTACAGCGTTTGTGGACAGTTGAGCTGCATTTTTGTGAATCCTAGGAGAGTGGGATTCTGGGATTTAGGCACCAAAAGTGACAGGTGCCTAAGTCCTTTTGGGAATCTAGCCTTAAGTGTGGTGGTTTGTTTTTTTTTTAAATCCTAATGTAATGAATGTCTTCGTACAGCACTATTTGTCTACCTTAGTAGCTGTAGAGGGAAATAAAGTCAGGTGAAAGCTACTGCTTTTTCAGATCTGCAACACTTGGCTCTAGATAAGAACTTCCTCCAAGTTTAGTGATACTTGGACGCAGGGTTTTGTCAGGCCTGTTAAAAGAGATTTTACATTTTGTGTTCTCCATTATCTGTGTGAACTCCTCTTTGAAAATTGAAATCATACCTCTCTCTCTTTCTGTGTATGTGCAGAATTTGGCCTGTTTTCATTTGTTTCTGTGGTATCTAATTCCCTGTGTTTCTGAAGAAGTTTAAGCCAATATAGCTTCTTTTGTTGACTTTCTAATTAATGCGCTGGTAGTGACAGGAAGGCTGATTGTTGCAAAACCAGCAATGGGAGCACAAGTAGGGTGATCAGATGTCTGATTTTTATAGGGACAGT
This sequence comes from Macrochelys suwanniensis, assembly GCA_033296515.1. Taxonomy (NCBI): domain Eukaryota; kingdom Metazoa; phylum Chordata; order Testudines; family Chelydridae; genus Macrochelys; species Macrochelys suwanniensis. The sequence goes on along the minus strand of CM065782.1, from coordinate 93,616,495 downwards.
TCCGATTTTGGGGGCTTTTTCTTATATGGGCACCTATTACCCCCCACCCCCTGTCCTGATTTGTTACACTTGCTATCTGGTCACCCTAAGCACAAGACAATATTAAATCACATTAACTATCAATGGGGCTGGCTGCTTAGCTCCTCTGACATGCCTAGCCCTATTGAATGGGTACTACATAAGGAGTAGCTTATTTTTATTAATTTCTTGACAGTGTAGTTGATTTAAACAAACACTGTATGAATATTTAGACTCTAGAGCACATTCCACACTAGTTTATAATAGCCCAGTTCACTCTTACCTATGGTGCAGCTCCCATCACTCCATAAAAATTGTATAGAAAGTAATATCGGGATGTAAATCATTGTCGCATGTTATTTTTGCAACACCCAAAATTGCTGTGAAACCTTTACAGAAACAAATGGAAACACATGGTCCCATTTGCAGCTGAAGGGCCCCAATTTCAAGCAAGGTCCAATCTGAAGCCCACTGAAGTCAATAGGAGTCTTTTTATTTACTTCCTTGGGCTTTGGATCTAGGCCTAGCCACTACAGGGTTGCTCATGTGAGCAGCATGCACTGGTGTTTAGACATGAGACAATGCATAACAAGCCGCAATGAGGGGATAGAATGAGGAAGGTTGAGGTTGACAACAACACAATCAAATGGCCACTCAGTTCTAGGCATTCTATACCTTGCCGGTACAACTACTGTGAGTGTTTGATACATATCTAATATAATGTGATTGTGACTATTGACCTGCTTCATGTGGGGTAGATGCTGTTTACCCTAACTGTTACTGGGATAGTTTCTCTGTCCTTTCAGAGGCCCAGAGCTGAGATATGCCTGTATATGATGGTAGTGCTTGTGTGACTAGGGTGACCAGACTGCAAGTGTGAAAAATCGGGACAGGGTGGGGGGTAATAGGAACCTATAGAAGAAAAAGACCCAAAAATCGGGACTGTCCCTATAAAATCGGGACATCTGGTCACCCTATGTGTGACAGACCTGTCAGCTAGGATGATTCCCTATAATAACCACAGCAAAATGTGTTCTTGTATCCCCCCCGCCCCCCGATGGGTGTAACTGTTGCTAGGTTATCAGTAAAACTGGCTGTGTGTGAAAACATGTGGAACTAGTGTCACGAACTTGCACTTGTTAGTGGGAAGTGCTGATGCAGTGCTTTGCACAGATGTGCCAGGCAGGTGGCCAGATTGCAAGTGGGATTTCCTAGGTGAGAAGTTGGCGGCTGAAGTGGCCTGTGTGCTGTGGCGTGACTCCCTCAGTCTGTTTCTGTATTTGAAGTGATCCTGCCATATTCATGAAATGGACCTTGTCCCAGGAATGTGTTTATCTAAGGATGTTGCCAGCACTGTAAAAACGCCTGAAATCTCAAATGTGTTTTCAACACAATTTGGGGATTTGAAAACCTTCACACTACTTAGTTTGCAATCAGTCCCGCTTTGATCCAACTGCAAGAAACTACAAATATTAGAGCAGGGATGGGCAGCCTTTCAGAAGTGGTGTGCCGAGTCTTCATTTATTCACTCAAATGTAAGGTTTCGTGTGCCAGTAATACATTTTAATGTTTTTAGAAGGTCTCTTTCTATAAGTCTTTAATATATAACTAAACTATTGTTGTATGTAAAGTAAATAAGGTTTTTAAAATGTTTAATCAGCTTCATTTAAAATTAAATTAAAATGCAGAGCCCCCAGGACCGGTGGCCAGGACCTGGGCAGTGTGTGAGTGCCACTGAAAATCAGCTACCATGCTGCCTTTGGCACCCGTGCCGTAGGTTGCATACCCCTGTATTAGAGTCAACAATGTATGCTCTATCATTGCTGACTGACTCATCATTAACTCCACACTAATTTGCAGTCACTATATTCAAGGGAATCTTGCAGGACACAAAAAGAATCTGCATTTTGCTTGTGCCCTTTGCATGTTATAATAGAGGCTCTTCATCTGCTTCCAATACTACGTAGCTTAGGAATTAGCTTAGAGCTGGTTCTCTTCTTACCTGAATCAGGTTAGGGAGTTGCTTTGGGTTGCTTATTCCCCAAGTGTGGGAGATGAGTTTGAAGTGGAAGGTCACAAGGTGACCGCTGCTTATGGCTAAAATAATAATAAAAATACTTTTTCAATTGTATAGTATCTTCCATAGGATGATATCCATCCCCCTTTTTAAAACGACTGATTTTTGTGGGAGTTCTATGGCCCGTGTTCTACAGGAGGTCAGACTAGATGATCACAATGGTCCCTTCTGGCCTTGGCGTCTATGAATGAATTGTGTCTCTCAGCACTCCTGCAAGGTCCAGTGTATCATCATTTCATCTTTCTGAATGAGGGAGCTGAGACTCGGGGGGGTTAGAGTTTCATTAGTAGTTTTTGGTGTCAATGCTTTTAGGTGCCTCACTTTAGATACCCCACTTCCATTCAGAAGTGCTGATCACCCACAGCACCAGTTGAAGGCAGTAAGCTATTTGTGTTCAGGCCTTCTGAAAATAAGGTCTTGGGGCCAATGTTTTTAAATATGGGTGCTTAAACTCAAGCCCCTAAATCCCTATTTAGGCCCCTAAACAAGTGGCCTGATTTCAGAACTGCTGAGCAGCTTCTGTTAACTTCAGCAGGGCTGTGGGTGTTCAGTACCACCAATAATCAGGCCACTTATCTAGATGGCTAAAGATGGGCGTGGGTGACTAACTTTAGGCACCTATGTCTGAATATTTTAGCCTTAGAGTATGTCTACTGTACAGCAGCACAACGGTAGCGCCATAGTGCAGAAACTTCCTACATTGACGGAAGGGATTTTTCTGTTTATGTAGTTAATCCACCTCTGTGAGAGACAGTAGCTAGGTTGATGGAGGAATTCTCCATCTATACGGTGGGTTAGGTCGACCTCGCTGCATCACTCAGGGCTGTGAACATTTCCCCCCAGCCTTGAGTGAGGTAGCTATTGTGATGGGTTGGACCCCCCCCTTCTGGAGTGCCACCTCATGTTCTGGGATTTCACTCGAGCCTTTCCTCCACCAGCCTGGGTTCCCACTCCCTGTTTTGCTGAATTAGGCTGTCCTTGCAGCACATACACACAGATAAGGCCACACCCAGCTGCAGCCACAGACTGAAGTCAGCTCTTTGTGAGAGGACTCCCCCAGCACTCACGTGCACACCCCTTTTGGGAGACAACCCCAAAATAATACTGTCTGGCACTGTATAGAAAAATCAGCACAGCGCAAGCTCATAAAAATCTGCCCTCTTCCTCAATGGGAAGAGATGTGCATGACTCTCCCCCCCCCCCAGTTAGAAATTACATAAACTGGGTTTAATAATGAACAAAATAAGTTTATTAACTACAGAAGGTAGATTTTTAAGTGGTCAAAGGGATAGCAAACAGAACAAAGCAGATTACCTTAGTAAATAAACAAAAGCCGCAAACTGAGGTTGACACACTAGATAGGTAGGATACAAATTAGAAAATTCTCACCCTGAGTGATAAACAGGCTGACAGATTCTTAAGGCACAAGTTGCCTTGGCTTTCCTAGGTTTTCTTACACAGGCTAAAAATCCTTCCAACCTGGGACCATCTCTTTCCACAGTTCAGTCTTTGTTCCTAAGGTGATTTCAGGTCTGTTGTAGGGAGAGTGATGACCCCTCATGTTGTCATTGTCTCTCTTTTATATCTTCCCCCCACTTGCTAGAAAGCTTTTTTGCTGTGACTTGGGTCAAACAGTTCCCATTGTATAGAGCTATCTGACCTGGGTCAAACAGTTCCCATTGTGTAGAGCAGGGGTCTCAAACTCAAATGCCCACGAGGGCCGCATGAGGACTAGGGCATTGGCCCGAGGGCCGCATCACAGACACCCACCCCTTGCCCCGCCCACACTCCACCCCTTCCATGAGGCCCCGCCCCTGCCCCGCCTCTTTCCTGCCCCCATTCCAACCCCTTCCCCGAAGTCCTCACCCCAACTCTGCCACCTCCCTGCCCCCGGGGGTGCAGGAGGAGTGCGGAGTGTGGCAGGGGGTCAGGGTGCAAGGTGTGGCAGGGGGCTCAGGGCAGGGAGTGCAGGAGGTGTGTAGGGGGCTCAGGGCATGGAATTGGGGTGTGGGGTGCAGCTGCTCGCGGCGCCACGAGGTAAGTAGAGGGACGGGGGGGGGCACAAGGAGCTTGGCAGCCCGCGAGTTTGAGACCCCTGGTGTAGAGCTATCTTTGAGAGGTGTCTATTGCACACAGTTCCTGGGGTAATCCCAGGAACTGTGCATTTCTTCAATAAACCACTAATATTGTTTGGCCTCATCTAACGTAGCACATTTGAAATACAGACATGGTCAATATTCCCAGCTTTAGATACAAAAATAATACATGCATACAAATTAGGTAAACACATTCAGTAAATTATAACCTTTCCAATGATACCTTACAAGACCTATCTTGCATAAAGTATATCTTAGTTATACCATATTCATATCATAACCATATTGCCATGAAGAATATGGGGTGTAACATCACAGCTATGTCAATCTAATTTTTAAATTTAGACCAGGCCTACGCATTTAAATATGGGCCCCCAAAATCTAAGGCAATTTTTAAAACTTTGCCCAAGGTCACACAAGATGTCTATGGCAACGCTCGAAATAAAAGTTAAGTCTCCTGACTTCAGTGGGTTATCCTCAAGACCATCAGTCCCCAGCAAGAGCATGTTCTGCTGGCTAAGCCATGGAACAACATTGGTATTCACATTCTAAGGGCTGGGTGTTGTGGTGGGCTGGATGAGAGAGGTTTGGAGAACAATCACACTAAAAGTTAAGGGAAGTGTGAGTTTCTAATGTGCTCTGTGAAATGACAGGCAAGGAGAGGAAAGTGTGCCAGGAACGCTTAGAATTATTGCTTCCACTGGAAATCCTAACAAAGGCAAACATTGCTTGCCGTTAACATTGCATTTGGAGAGCATCTCCTCCAGAACGTGGGTTTGTGGGTTCCTTGCAAAATTTATTATGATTGTTGGTTTTCATGCTTTTCCTGAGCCTGCATCTGGTGATACTTATCTTTGTATTGTAAACTGCTGAATCACTGTAAAAAAGCTACTTTTGAAAACAGGAACCTGAGGTGTTTTTCAAATTAATTGCTAAAAAGCTTATATTCTCCATCTGCTTCCACAGTTCAATTCCCTCCAGCCCCAAAAAACTTGCTAGCTACCTTGAGTTTATAAAATGGACATGTACATGAAGGAAGCAAAGCAATTTTGACAGAACATGGCTCGAGTATTTGGATTATTTAAGGTCCGGGGACTAAGGGTAAAAATTCTAAAAGTGCCTAAGTGACTTAGAAGCCTACATCTCATTTTCAGAAGTGACTTAGACATTTAGGCACCTAAGTGCCATTGACTTTTTATGAGACGTCATTCCTAACGCCCAGTCCTTACAGCAGTTTCGGCTTCTAACTTTTATTGAAATCAATAGAAGTCTATATGTCTTTTGATGATCTGGGCCTTGATTTCAATGGGTGTTAGGTGCCTAGATGCTTTTGAAAATTGCACTAGGTGCCTAAATACCTCTAAAAACCTGGCCCCTAATACCTTCATCACTTTTGAAAATGGAACTATGGCCTGGTCTACACTTAAGTTAGGCAGACATAGCTACAGCCCCTTCACTGGCATAGCTATACTGACCTAACCTGCAGTGTAGACGCAGCTATAGAAGAATGCTTCTGTCAACCTACCTACTGTTGTTCGGGAAGGTGATGGTCCAATGGCTGTGTCTACACTATGGGGTTTTGCTGATGTAGCTATGGTGTTGTACCTATGCAGGCATAGTCTCCGTAGAGGACACATACCCTTAGGCCTGGTCTACATCTAAACATTATATGGACCAAGCTACATTATATGGACCAATCTCAGGGATTTGGAAAATGTTGTGCCCTGTATGTTGTTGTTCGGGCAACTTAATCCCCACTGCAGCTGCAGCTAGGTTGACAGAAGAGGTGAATTAACTACTTTTGACAGGAAAAAACCTTTCCATTGATGTAGGAAGCATCAGTGCTACAATGGCACAGCTACAGCACCATAGCTGTGCCTCTATAACTGCTGTAGCACAGACGTCCCCTTAGGCTTGTAAGGAACTTAAACACTTTTGAGAATCTTATCCTTGAACTCATTAGCACCTTGAAGACCCTGAAGGAATCGGTTGAAAAAACATCCTTCCCCATTGCTTTATGCTGCACTTCAGAATTCTTCCTCTGCACCCAAATACAATTTCCGTCCTGAAAAATCTGTTTGATCTCTCATTACTCACGAGAGCCTGTCAGAATTCTGCACATTTCAATTGTTCTTTTCATTCTCAATTTTGATTTTAGATGGGGGGGGGGAGGAGGGACTCAGAAGGAATTCAATTAAATTTTCCTGAAGATTTCTTTTTAAAAAAGTTTTTGACCAGCTGCAGAGCTGGTTGGAACATTTCAATTTTCAAAACTAATTGATACATTTTTGAAAAACTGCTAATGAATGGCAAACATTTTGCCACGTTTTCAACTATAAAAAATATTATAGGGGCAGCCCACCTTCAAATTCATTTCTAGTGGGCTAGTTAGTTCAGACAATTCCTGACCATAGGATTAGCATTAATTTAATGCCATTAAACTAAACCTTTTTTTAAAATTACAGATCTTCAGTAGGGAAAGTGTCCTTTTTGGTATTAGCACTGAATAATGTCGGTTATATTTGGTATTGAAGGAAGTACTTCTTCACACAACACAATCAATCTGTGGAACTCAGTGTCTTGGGATGTTGTGAAGGCCAAAAGTATAACTGTGTTCATGGAGGATAGGTGCATCAACCAAGATGGTCAGGGATGCCACCCTGTGCTCTGGATGTCTCTAAAACTCCAACTGACAGAAGCTGGGAATGGACAAGAGGAGATGGATCACTTGAAATTGCCCTGTTTTGTTCATTCCCTCTAATGCCTCTGGCATTGGCCACTGTCTGAAGACAGGATACTGGGCTAGATGGACCATTGTTCTTATGTTCTTTTCTTTGACTTATTTATGTAGCCTATCTAAGAAATTGTTCTCTGTCTGCACAATATTTATCTGTGTTTTGATAGCAAAACCCTTGAATTTGCCTTGAAAGGCTCCAGCTGGCTGAAGGCCAGAGGAGAGAAGAGGAAAAGGGAGAGATGCTAAATAATACTTTCCTTGATTTACAAGAGAGGGGGAGTTGATTTTAAAGCAGATTTAACCTTCTGTGTCACTCTGAAAGGGGTCTGTTGTGTTTACTCTGTAGACAATGTATTAAAATCTCACTTTTTTTAAAAAAAAGTGTCAGTACAAAGGAGCTGGAATCTGGCCATAGCTGGGAATTACCCCAGTGCATCCTGGTCCGACCTCAACAACCCTATTCCCACACACACAGTCGCACCCCTTGGAGTAGGGGGCTTGTCAGGAGGTGGAGAGGGGTTCCACCAATTTTCAGCTGGTGTAGTCATCCCTTAGGGGGACCGAACTAAGCTGACATAAGTGACAGCTGCTGGAGCTGCAGCCAGTGGAGGTCAGTCCATAGAAACAGGGAGCTATAACCAATTGTCCAGTGGCCCCTTTCTCCCTTCTACCACATCAAGATCCTGCACTCTTATGCCGTGTGGATCTTGGTGCAGGAAGGATCTGACCCAAAGTTTATTTAGAGAGGCTATGGCTACACTACAGAATTAGGTCGAAATTATAGAAGTCGATATTTTAAAACTCGATTTTATGGAATCGATTGTGTGTCCCCACTAAAGAGCATTAAGACCATGAGGTCGACGGACTGTGTTCACAGTATCAGGGCTAGCGTCGACTTTCGGAGCGTTGCATTGCGGGTAGCTATCCCACAGTTCCCGCAGTCTCCGCCGCCCATTGGAATTCTGGGTTGCGATCCCAAAGCCTGATGGGCAGAAAACATTGTCGCTGGTGGTTCTGGGTACATGTCGTCAAGCCATCCCCCGTCCCTCCCTCCCTCCGTGAAAGCAATCTTTTTTGCGCCTTTTTTCCAGGGTTTACGGATTTGCTACGGCAGCATGGAGCCTGCTCAGCTCACAATTACCGTACATCTCCAGTGTACGCCTGGACATTAGGTCTAGTGGGGATTCAGTCGCATTATAATACGGGCAGAGGGATAGCTCAGCGTTCTGAGCATTGGCCTGCTAAACCCGGGGTTGCGAGTTCAATCCTTGAGGGGGCCATTCAGCCTGAGGCTGGTAGTCGCGGGACTACACAGCATGAGCTCCTTGCCTTCTAGCTGCAGATTGTGCAATAGGCTTGAAATTCATCGTCCCCTGTGTGCTCCTGGCCGGCCTATGGTGTGGCTGGCTGGGGGTGCTTGGACATAAATGGGCGTGACCAGAGTGACTCTGGTCATTCTCTTTTTTACGTTTTAAGGGAGATTCAGTACTGCCTGGAACACGGGCAGAGGGATAGCTCAGCGGTCTGAGCATTGGCCCGCTAAACCCGGGGTTGCGAGTTCAATCCTTGAGGGGGCCCGGAGATGATGATGATGGATATCAAGCCTACTGAACCATCGGCAGCTAGAAGGGAAGGCGCCTAACCCTTGCTCCCCGCATATTGTACCATCTGCAGCTAGAAGGAAAGGAGCCTAACCCTTGCTCCCCACTCCCTCCGTGAAAGCAGCGGAGGGGGGAGCCCAAAATCCTTTCGCGCCTTTTTTCATGCGGGCGCCATATTGCTGACACCATTGTTATCCACCCACCACTTCTGCTCCCACTCTGCTGTCCTGCAGACACCATACCAGGGAAAGCATGGAGCCCGATCAGATCGTTGCAGCTGTTATCGCCGTTATGAACACCACGCGCATTGTCCAGGAGTATATGGAGAATGATAACCAGGAGCTGCTACAGCTACAGCAGGCGAGGAGGCGACGGCAGCGCCCTGAGGACAGTGATGAGGACATGGACACAGACCTCTCTCAAAAAAGGCCCCCCCCCGCAAGGTGGACATCATGGTGGTAATGGGGCTTGTTGATACAGTGGAACGCCGATTCTGGGCCCGGGAAACAAGCACAGACTGGTGGGACCACATAGCGTTGCAGTTGTGGGACGATCAGCAATGGCTGCGAAATTTTCGCATGCGTAAGGGCACTTTCATGGAACTTTGAGTTGCTTTCCCCTGCCCTGAAGCGCCAGAACACCAAGATGAGAGCAGCCCTCACAGTAGAGAAGCGAATGGCGATAGCCCTGTGGAAGCTCACAACACCAGACAGCTACTGGTCAGTCGCGAATCAATTCGGAGTGGGAAAATCTACAGTGGGGGCTGTTGTGATGCAAGTATCCAAGGCGATCACAGAGCTGCTGGTACCAAGGGTTGTGACTCTGGGAAATGTGCAGGTCATAGTGGATGGCTTTGCAGCAATGGGGTTCCCGAACTGTGGTGGGGCGATAGACGGAACCCATATCCCTATCTTGGCACCGGACCACCAAGCCAGCGAGTACATAAACCGAAAGGGTTACTTTTCAATAGTGCTGCAAGCACTGGTGGATCACAAGGGACGTTTCACCAACATCAACGTGGGATGGCCGGGAACGGTACATGACGCTCGCATCTTCAGGAACTCTGGTCTGTTTCGGCTGCTGCAGCAAGGAACTTTCTTCCCAGACCAGAAAATAACCATTGGGGATGTTGAGATGCCTATAGTTATCCTTGGGGACCCAGCCTACCCCTTAATGCCATGGCTCATGAAGCCATACACAGGTAGCCTGGACAGTAGTCAGGACCTTTTCAACTATAGGCTGAGCAAGTGCAGAATGGTGGTGGAATGTGCATTTGGGCGTTTAAAAGCTCGCTGGCGCGGTTTATTGACTAGGTTAGATCTCAGTGAAACCAATATTCCCATTATTATTACTGCTTGCTGTGCGCTCCACAATATCTGTGAGAGTAAGGGGGAGACGTTTATGGCGGGGTGGGAGGTTGAGGCAAATCACCTGGCTGCTGGTTATGCGCAGCCAGACACCAGGGCTATTACAAGAGTACAGTGGGGTGCGTTGCGCATCAGGGAAGCTTTGAAAACCAGTTTCATGAATGGCCAGGATGCTGTGTGAAAGTTCTGTTTTTTTTCCCGTTAATGAAAAGCCCGCCCCTTGATTCACTCTACTTCCCTGTAACCGAACCGCCCTCCCCTCCCGCTCTCGGTCACTGCTTGCAGAGGCAATAAAGTAATTGTTGCTTAAAATTCATGCATTCTTAATTCGTCAAACAAATAGGGGGAAATATAGGGGTAACTACCACGGTCGCCCGGGATGGGTGGAGGAAGGGAAGCACCAGGATGGGTGGTGGAGGAGGGGATGAGGGAAGGACAAGGACACACAGCACTTTAAAACTTATTGAATGCCAGCCTTTTGTTGCTTGGTCAATTCTCTTGGCTTGACTGGTTGGGTGCACGGAGGCCGCCCAAACGTGTTCTTGGGCGTCTCGGTGAGGAGGTTATGGGACTCGGGGAGGAGGGCTGTTGGTTGATTACACAGGGGCTGTAGCGGCGGTCTGGGCTCAGGCGACCTTTCCTGAACCATACGCCTTTCCTCAGCCATAAGCCGGAGGATTTCCGTTTGATCCTCCAGTAGCCTCAGAATTGCATCCTGCCTTCTCTCAGCATGCTGAAGCCACCTACTCTCTTCAGCATGCCACCTGTCCTTGCGATCAAATTGTGCCTTTCTGGACTCCAACAGTGTCTGCCTCCACGCATTCTGCTGTGCCGTTTCAGTGTGGGAGGATTGCATGAGCTCTGAGAACATATCGTCTCGAGTCCTTTTTTTTTTTTTACTTCTAATCTTTGCTAGCCTCTGGGATGGTGATGAAAGGGGTGGCGTTGAAACATTTGCAGCTGCGGGAGGAAAGAAACGGGAGAGGAGTAGTTTAAAAGACACATATTAGAGAACAATGCTCCAAACATTACATAGCACATGTGCATTTGGTCCAAGGTTGCACTTTCCCTGTTATATTGAGGGTCTGCCGGTTTGCTGTGAGAGATCACACAAGCAGGTCCGGCGGGAAACAGAATTCGGCTTGCAGGCAGCCATGGTAAGCCACAGTATAGGCTTCTTTAACCTTCATAACATGTGGGAATGGTTTCAAACAGCAACCCCCTCATTTCCCATAACAAACAGCCTTTGGGCTGGCAATTTAAAAAGGGTTGGCAATTGAAAAGGGAGGGGCAGCGGTTTTCGGGTTAACGTGCAGCGCGAACCTAATGGACACCCCCCCACACACACACACACAGACACACATCCAAGATGTTTGCTGTTCCCCCTCCCCCCACCGCGTGGGTCACAGCGGGGAAGATTTCCGTTCAGCCACAGGCAAACAGCCCAGCAGGGACGGACCCCTCCGAAAGCCCCCTTAATAAAATTCCCCTATTTCAACCAGGTGACCATGAATGATATCACTCTTCTGAGGATAACACAGACAGATAAAGAACGGATGTTGCTTGAATGCCAGCAAACACCGGGACCATATGCCGCCATGGTTTGCAAAGCAATGATTCCAGACTAGGTGCTACTGGCCTGGCGTAGTAGAGTGTGTTACCACGGAGCACAGGATAAGGCTGCCCTCCCCAGAAACCTTTTGCAGAGGCTTTGGGAGTACATCCAGGAGATCTTTCTGGAGATGTCCCTGGAGGATTTCTGCTCCATCCCCAAACATGTTAACAGACTTTTCCAGTAGCTGTAGCTGTACTGGCCGTGAATTAATCATTATTACATGTTTTATAAACAAGCGTGTTTAATTTAACAGAGGTACACTCACCAGAGGTCCCTTCTCCGGCATCAAGCACGCCTAGGATGGGTTCGTAGGGTACTGGCTCCAGGGTGACAGAGTTCCTGGCTGTTGGGGAAAAGGGCTTCTCCGCTTTCTTGCTGTGTCTGTGCGGTATTTTCAGCATCATTATCATCATCTTCCTCTTCCCAAAAATGCTCCTCGGTGGTTTCTGATGATCCACAGATGGAGTCATACCAGATGGGTGGGTCAGTGCTGGCTGCACCCCCTAGAATGGCATACAGCTCATCATAGAAGCGGCATGTCTGGGGCTCTGACCCAGAGCGGCTGTTTGCATCTCTGGTTCTTTGGTAGGCTTGCCTGAGCTCCTTAATTTTAACGCAGCACTGTTGCGCGTCCCTGTTGTAGCCTCTGTCCTGCATGCCCTTGGAGACTTTGGCATATGTATTGGCGTTTCTTCTTTTGGACCGTAGCTCTGCTAGCACGGTTTCGTCTCCCCATACAGCGATCAGATCGCGTACCTCACGCTCGGTCCACACTGGAGCTCGTCTTCGGTTCTGGGACTCCATCATGGTCTGCTGATGAGATCTGCACTCACCTGCAGCTCACCACGCTGGCCAAACAGGAAATGAAATTCAAAAGTTCGCAGGGCTTTTCCTGTCTACCTGGGCAGAGCAGTCGAGATCAGACTGCTGTCCAGAGCGGTCAAATGTTGCACTGTGGGATAGATCCAGGAGGCCAATACTGTCATCCACACTAAGCCTACTTCGAGTCGGCAATATCGCTTTAAGCGCTAATCCCCTCGTTGGGAGTGGAGTGGCAAGATGGATTTTAACAGCCCTAGAAGTTGATGTTAATGGCTTCGTCGTGTGGACGGGTGCACGGATCAATCGATATAATGCTAATTAATTTGACCTAAACTCGTAGTGTAGACCAGGGCTAAGATGAGCACTTGTTGGTGGAACAGCATACACTGCACTACATATTGATCACTATTAAAAGGTAAACAGTTACCAATGGCTGTCGTAGCGTAGACCAGGGCTCAGAGACTGCAGCGTATTCCCTATTCCGTGGGTGGTAATATACGTAGTATCAAGTTGATAACTGGTGGTAAAGGTGTTGATGAGCAATGCTGGGTTCACTACACCCACTACGGAAACGTAGCCACCTCTGGGGTGAAACACAATAGCTATTAACACACAGCAGCTGTTGTCAGGTGCTTAGGCTAGTAAGATCACACACTGAAACTGCAAGGGAATGCAGGCGGCAGGCCAGAATATAATTACTCAAACTGGAATTTAGCCTTGGCACTAAAGCCTTGTCTATGCTAGGGAACGTTATAAAAAATCCCCGTAGCTGCTAACATCAGTTGAATTAAATTGATGTTAGCAATGCTGACAATGAGAGCCCAGTGCAGACAGAGTTGTAACACTGTGTTATCAAGGCTGTGTCAGCTAACACTTTTGGAGGAAATCTAATCAACCTGATGCAGAAAACCTGTCATCAGCTGAAACTCCATTTACACTAGGGAAGGGATCTTAATGTTGCTAATCCTGGAGGTTTGGGCCAAAAGCCTCAATGTAAAACAGAGGCTCAGGCCCCTGCTTTTTTTTGTGGGGGGGAAGGGAGGGCTATATGGCTCTGTAGTGACCAACGGAGATGAAAACCTCAGTTCTGTGCCTCATTCAAAAATCACATTTCCAGCAGCGCTGTGTCATTTAACACCACTTTTATGTGATTCGTTCCGTTTAGCCCCAAAGGTGGTCAGTGTCACACCCTCCTTTTACAGATGGGGAAACTGAGGCACAGAAAGATGAAGTGACTTGCCCAGGGTTACTGAGCAGGCCAGTGGCAGAGCCAGGGGTAGAACCCAGGTCCTTTGGATTCTGGTTCAGGGAATCTGACAAGTAAGGTTACACTTAGGAAGACTCCTGATGTTTTCACTGCTAGAGGGAGTCTTTCTGTATTGACATGTCCTTGCAATCTCAAAGACTCCACTGATTAGGATCATGTTTCTTGTGGCTGAACAGAGGAATTTAGCATGAACAGGAAAAGTCTGGGGCTTCCCTGCCTCAGCCACAGTATAGTGTCTTGGGTTTTCCAGCTCTGCTGCTACACAGTTGCCTGGTAAGTATCACTACAAAGCCACATTAGAAACGGGTGTGTGTGTGACTTGATCCCACCTTCAGCAGGCGAGCGTTCTGTCTAACAGACACTGGATGGGAGGGAGATGTTTGTACAGTGACAGTACAAACACTGAACGGTTGGATGAGTCTTGTATTGTAGCAATACAAATAGCAATAATATGGCTTGAGCATTCTGGTCTCAATGCAGAGATGGCTTAAAGGACAGTGTAAGCAGCTGTTTATGGGTGCAAATGAGTGTAGTGCACATGCTGAAAGGATGGGGGAGTGACGTTGTGGCAGAAGAGACATTTTCCTGTTGGTTGCGAAGATAAAGTATGAGGGTTCTGGTTTATCTCACACCTTACACTCTCATTTGTTGTTTTTCCTGCTATAGTCCCAACCCTTCCTCTCCCGGGGCATATAATTTAAACACATACACACACCGGGTATATAATTTACCTCCACACCCTTAATGTGGGGTATTTTACATCACCTCTGAGTTTGGCTCTGCTGCTAGCTTGACTGTGAGTCGATGCGTTATTGTGGCCTGCCAGCATCCAGGGTTGTTTTATGGTCGACAATGAGCTGTGTTTGGTTGTGTAATAATATAGTAAGGTTATGCACACATTTGCGGCTCCAGTGGTGCAAGTGTGGAGGGAGAGGTGAAAGAGACAGAAAATCAGTGGTGCAAGTAAGGAGTAGGTTAGAATAAATCAGGGAGATGTGGTCAAACAGGGGAGATGCCTCACCGCTGTTTGCTGTTAGAAGGCTACCTTCTGGGATGGGGTTACGCCAACTGGATTGCCTCAGTTAAGAAGAAAGGCAAGGCTCACAAGCAAGATGAGAACAAGACTCCATCTTGGGGGGTGATATTTCAGTGTGTAATGGTTATAGGGTGAGCTGCACTTCAGACTCCTTTTTGTCCTTCATGCACTCCTCAGGAGACAGGCCATGGCTTTAGGGTGACCAGACAGCAAATGTGAAATATCGGGACAGAGGGTGGGGGGTAATAGGCACCTATATAAGACAAAGCCCCAGTAAGGGAGGGGCCAGGGGCTAGCCTCCCCGGCCAGGAGCTCAAGGACCAGGCAGGATGGTCCCACGGGCCGGATGTGGCCTGCAGGTCATAGTTTGCCCACCTCTGGTCTACACTAAAATGTCACTCCCACCGATGTAACTTGCCCATTACACTGACTTAATAACTCCACCTCTGCGAGAGGCGTAGCACTTAGGTTGATGTAGTTAGGTCAAGGCAGTGTCAGTGCAGACACTGTGTTGCTTACCTCGACTGTTGCTACCTTTCAGAAGCCATCCCATAATGCCTCACAATGACAGTTAAATCAGTGCAAGTGCTCCTGGTGAGGACGCGCACGCCGACAGAAGGAACATAGTGTATCTATGCAAAAGCAATTTAATTGCTATGGTGGCTGTACGTTGATATAACTTAGGTCAACTTAATTTTGTAGAGTAGACTTGCCCCAAGTCTTTTCTTGAATTCGGTTGTAAGTTTCCCCTCATCCCTGCTCACCCTCATCTCTGAGTAGACTGTCTTGCTGCAAGCAGGACACTCTGTGTGTGTCTCCTTGCCAGCCTGGATGCTCTTGCTGATGCTCCCTGGGCACCTCCACCCCTCCTTCCTGAGGCCAGCTGCCTGAAGGCTTAGGTTCCCCTTTGATCCAAGGCTTTCAGAGGCTTTAGGGAAGAGTAAACCATGCCAGCCTAGTGAGAGCCAAGTGCAGTCTCTCCCCATTGCTCCTTTAAGAAGCCTTATCTTTGCCATTTTGTCTTTTCCTGTTTGCTTCCTCTTTTAACAGTCTCTTGATTTAACCTGCCTGACTGCCAGGGGACTGTCAGCCAAATGGAACCTGAGGGATATATGGTATTTCTAAAAAAATACTACACTTAACTCCCTTATTCTCCACCCAGGGATCTAGGTTCTGTCAGCCTTAGCCCTCCTGGCAGAAAGGAGGGGAGAGTGAGGGAGAGACGTGGAGAAATTATTTTTGAAAAGAGGTACATTCATGGCAGGCCAGGAATGTACTCCTAGTGTGCTGGTAGTTGTGTAGCATTGCTTGTCAGTTTCTCATACCCACAGCCCGTGTTGGAAGGGATGCCAGAGAGTGCTGCTTGGTATTGTAGCAGATGTAGTTTTATTCTTGGCTCCTCTCGGTTTATTCTGGCTTATTGCTGGTGAGTCCTCTTCACGTCTCCCTTGGTTAGGGTGACCAGATGTCCCTATTTTATAAGGACAGTCCCGATTTTTGGGTCTTTTTCTTATATAGGCTCCTATTACCCCCCCACCCCCTGTCCCGATATTTCACATTTGCTGTCTGGTCACCCTACCCTTGGTTTGAATCCATATTGCTTTGTTTTCCCTTGCACTAGGTACTGATTGTATGACCAGTGGCCATACAGAAGGGTGTCGTCTTCATTCCCTGCAAGCAGCTACTCCTTAAGCTTCTAGTCATAATTTTGCCATGACGGTGCTTAGCATTAGTATGGTCACTACAGAATGTGCAGTAGTGGTCTGGCCCTGAGCAGAGGACTGGGAAACAGGAACCACAGAGTTATAACAGGCCCTAACAATGACTCCTGCCCTTGTACTGGACAAGTCACTTAACAGTCCTGCCCCAGTTTCCCCATCTGTAAAATGGCTATAATAATACTTCCCTACCCCCACGGTGGTGTTAGTTGATTACATATAATAAGGGATAAATAGTAATAGCAGTATCTTGGGTGCCATGAAGATTGTTGGTAGTGTTAAAGCTGGGCAATAAACAAGCACTGGTGGTGTGATATGAGGAAAGAGAATCCAGTCATCTGCACATGTCTCTCCTCCGTGCTGGCTTCCTATTTCTTATTCCCCACCCAGAGTGTCTTACAAATGCACCAAACACTCCAGCGTTTGAAGGCGTAAATCGGTGATAAATAGGGGAGGGAGAAGGGCAAATAAGGGATTTTAAAACCATCTGTATCGGAAGAACCAAAAGGTGAGATTGGGCATGCTGTAAAGGTTTATGAGAACTGTGGCCAAGGGCAAGACTGTGTGAATGAGCCAGTCTCTGCACTGCTGAGCTGGAAAGTGTGTGTGTGTGTTTGGTTTTGTGTGTGTGCTGGGTAGCCCTTTGGGGAATAACTGTTAGATATTTTAGTCAAGTAAGGACACATTGCTTGCAGCTGGCAAACTGATTAATGTGCATGTGAAGCAGGCAGCGCTGTTAACTGAACTGAGAGCTTTGGACACTCTCACCACCCACCTCAAAAACAAGAAGCCACATCCGGCTCTATGAGGCCTGTAGATATTCTGCAATGGGGGAAGAAGCAGAGCAGGCGCAAGGGTTGGGCAGGTTAGTGGATTTCCAAGGCGTACTTTCTTGTGCTTGAATGTAGTTAGTAGCCGATGATAAAGGATACAGCACCTAGAGAGTGTGGGTGAATTTGTATCCAGTACTTATCTTTAAAAAGTGGGTTCTTACCTTCAGGGTCATCAGCCCGGCAGTGGAGGAGTGAGCTGTCCAGCATCTGCCTGTTGAGCAGAGCTTGGGACAGTTTAAAAGCTTATGGATAATTTTGCAATGAGACAGCTCATTGCACTCTCCTGAGCTAGAAACAGGAACGTGTTAAACTAACATTTAAATGTAAAAGAAATGGCAAGAGTCAGGGAATCAACGCAGTGTTCAAAAAAAAGAAGCTGGCAGAGTTTTTTAAAAGTAAAATGTTTAATAGTGTTTGAGCATTCAGTTTATGCCCCTCGTAGTCTGATTTAACTGCATGCTCTCATGATTTTTCCCTCACTCCTCCTGTTGTTTGTTATATTAATTACCACTTACATTAAATTAGACAGCAAGGTGTTCAGGGCAGGGACCCAAAGCTAACAAATAAGCACATCAATTCTACGTTTCCCCTAAACTGATCAGCAGTGAAATAATGTGGCCATTTGAATTGTTCATCTCAGCGCTTCAGAGAAAGACCCCATAGAGATGCACCAGAACATTTGACTGCAAACAGACCTTACTATGTGTCTGGATACATACGGTTCCTATTTTGAAGATTTTCTTCACCATCTTAGGGCTAGAGAATTAAGGGGTCAGATTGTTCTCTGGTGTAAATGATCAGACAGTAGCTGCATTCAAGTGAAGAAAGCCACCTTAATTTGTAGCTGAGGATCTGTGCAAAATTATGTGATAGTTTAAAAATAATCCAACTACATGGCCATTTGTGCAGCTGCATAAGCTCATAATACATAGAGCCCTGAGACAGTTCTCTGCTGGTTGTGGCACTTCAGTAGTGGCAATTTTTCCAGGGAATCCTGAAGTAACCTTATCTAGACTGCAGTAGCTAGTTTTCTAACAGTCTTTAAGCATGATCACTGCAAAGCAAGGCAAACCAGGGAGGCATTGCTCAATGCTGGCTCGTATGTAAGGAGCCTCAACAACCTCTTCATTAGAGTAGGTCTAAAGAATTCAGGGAGAGCTTTAGCCTCCATCCCTCTCATCCCAGCTTCTCCTGATTCAGAGCTGGGTAACTCCAAAGGGAGTGCTGCCCACCAGCCCATTACTTGGGTGTGTGTATGAGAAAATGGAGGAGTGCTGGCATCTTATGGCATGACAGAGGTACTGGTTGGGCAGCTAGTCACTGATCACAGGCATTACTCAGGCATGTCAAATTTCAGGAAGTACTATGTTAAGTGAATGTGCTGCTCTTTAAAAGTGTATTTATACAACCCTAGAAACCCCTTCTGACAGCGCAGGTGGCAGCCAGCTTCCTTCATGCTGCCACCACAAAGCTGTCCTGGAAGCACTATGTCAGGGTAAGAGGCTACTTCAGTCTCCATGGCCCATTTAGTTCTTGGCCTATCCGATGAACTGTTGGAGACAAGTGTATTCTATTTACCTACAATAATTTTTAGGCTTAGGGCATGTCTATACTTACCGGGGATCCACGCTCGGCGATCGATGCACCGAAGGTCACTTTAGCGGGTCTAGTTAAGGCCCACTAAATCGACCACAAATTGATCTGTCAACTTCGGTACTCCACCGAAACGAGATGAGTATGGGAAGTCAACGGGAGAGCATCTCCCGTCGACCCAGCGCGGTGTAGACACTGCAGTAAGTCGACCTAGGCTACGTTGACTCCAGCTACATTATTCATGTAGCTGGAGTTGCGTAACTTAGGTCGATTTATCCCGTAGTGTAGACAAGGCCTTACTCTATAAAGGTATTTATGTGATAGCCTCCATCATCATTGTATCTAAACACCCCACAAGCATTAATGAATTTCTCCTCACAGTACCCCTGTGAGATATGGAATAATTATCTCCATTGTACAGACTGGGAAACCCAGGCACAGAGCAATCAAATGACTTGCCCAAGGTCACATAAGAAGTCCTGTTGCAGAGGTGGGAATTGAACCCAGAGTCCGATATCAGTATCTTAGCAACACAAACTTTCTGTGTTCAAAATTACATTACTTCCTGCATTGTTCTTTAAAGATCTTTTATTATTATTATTATTATTTTATTATGGTACAATGATAAATGAAGAATGGGATTTAATTCCCAGGGTTTACATAAACATTTTTGCCTCTCCAATGATACCCATCATTGGAGAGGCAGAAAAATCCCTGCCCATTTAGCTGCTAAAGGATCTGAATCTGATGTAAAGAGAGAACTGTTGACAGTCTCTAAGCTAGTAATCCAGAAAAAAACCTTTCACTAACACTTTGTGGCATGGTGCCTTTTCTAGAAACCTTCTGCAACTGGGCTGGACAGATAGGCTTGGTGCCAGAAATAAGATGCCTAGTCACTGACCTAGGAACTGCAGAACTGCTGGGCCTGGTGTGGAACAAGAACTATTTGAAAGTGTTAAACCACATAAACATGTCTCAGAACATGACTCGCACACACAGGCGGTGCTGAAAATAGCTGAGAAACTGAGCAGACATTGTCTCCTCTGTAGGAAGCATGTTTTATCAGGGGTCACTGCAACTTTTTCCTCAATGTAGGAGGCAATAAATAAAGAAACTGGCAGGTTTTGCCACACTTCAGTTTTAAAAAAAACGATATGGTTTAATAGCTGAGTTACCTTAGAAGTCTGATTTCAGTACCTTGCAGGTTCAGACTTCAACGTGGCAATCAGCATGCTCACTGCTTCTTGAAGCCAGTGGGAGATAAAGATGCTCAGTACTTTACAATATCTAGCTGCAGCATTTCCAATGCTTAATGTATGGAATAAGCAAAGAATTGGCCCAGGAGGTGAGTATGTTGTTCCAATCTGCCAGCTCTGACAACTGCCCAAAATGATTGTAGCACATTCAGTACTCCACTTTAGAGCTGTATTGATCAGGTTGTTAGCGTATTCAGTTGTTCATCACCATTTTGAAAAAAAACAAAAAGACCCACATAAAAAGTTTTGACAAAATTGTTGTTCTTTTCAGCCTCCTCTACTTGTTAATATTGGGTCCTAGTTATATAACTGTGGGCCCCAACTTTTTTTTTTTTACTTGTCTTATAAACGTTAAATAATACATGGGAACAAAGAAATTCATGTAGATAAAGGGGGACTGGTGAATCTTGCAGAACAGAAAGGGAACATTAACAGCTCAGTTCTCAATAGATCTAGTGGATCAGTCAGAAAATATTGCACATGGCCCTCTCCAGGATACAAAGCAGTCCTAGCTGGCTGTGATCTGTTGTGGAACTCCTTTGGTAGCTTGACACTTTTTGTCCTGTTTAGAGCTCAGCATGAATTGGAATTTCCATCCCATGGGAAATTCCAGTACTTTGACATTTTTCGTCCCAAATCAGGACTAAAAGTAGAGAAAACAAAATGTTTTGTGGAACAAAAAGTTGTAAAAAGAAATTTTTCAGAAACATCAAAATGTTTTGTTTCAACACCCTTTTTATTTATTGAAATGAAAATTTGTTACATTCCCAAATCAAAACATTGCATTTTGTCTCTGTTGGACATTGAACTACATCGTCCTGAGCTGCCGCGTTGCTTCATGGGAGTTGTAGTTCAGGTGCTGCATGCCCATATTCTCCTCTGTGGGTGAGGCTCCTACATGCACCACAGTCATCGGACTCCTGTGCTGGCTCAGCCAGAAGTGAAACAGGAGTGCATTATGAAAGATGTCTTGTCAGGGAACCTGGCCAACAGACGAATAGGATCATAAGGCATTTGAATTATAACTCCCATGAGGCGATATGGTAACTCAGGGGGACCCAGATTAATGTCTAACTGGCCTGACACAAAATATTTAAATACAGTTCAACCAACCAAACTGTTTCAAGTTGGGAAACAAAATATTTCCTTTTGATTTTTCCCAATGGAAAATCAAAAAATTTCAGCAAAATAAAAAATTACACCCAGACAATTTTGATTTTGTGGAAACCACATAAAAAAAGATTGAGAGAGAGTTCCCAATCAGTTCTAAACCAAGCATTTGTTCTAGACATTCAGGGGTACGGGGCTGGTAACGCAAATGATACTTTGAATGTACAGGCATTGGTTTTGGTTTTAACTGTATCAGAATAACCCTGTTGTATTTGCATACATTTGGTGGTGTGAGTTGCCTTAGCTGGAGCATGAAGGCCTGGTTTACTGTCAATCCCTGGAGTTTAGTCCCTCTAAATTCCCCCAGGTGTCCCCTGTGTTCTGTCGGGGTCCGCTGATGGAAAAAATCAGAGCTGTGACAGTTTATATGACTCTCCATTAGCTGCATAAACAAGCAGAAACCCACCAGCCATTAGTACTGCATACAATAACTCAGCCCAAACATAATTTGATACCCAATATAAATACAACTGTCTTCCCCACAGGCTTCATGGTTCAATCCCAGTCAAATACAATTGGTTTGAATTGAGATCAAGCTTCTAAAAGCTCCTGTCCTGCAGTATATAAGTTGGTACTACCTTACGGTGGGGTAACTGTGTCTTTGGTTTCTGGCAAAGGCATTCAACAGTTAACTACCGCTAATGCGAAGAATCAATTTCATCATCATTTAAAGCTCTCTATTAACAACTTCTCTTCCCCTGCACAGATCATCCATTCCCAACACGCAGAGAAGCAACTACTTGAACAAAAATGAGCCAAGAAATAAAATTAATATAAATCTTTGCTTTTATAACTGTTTACCTTGAACTTGAGGGAGATGATTATTTCCAGTAAACTTAATCTAATCTTCTCTTCCGTCTCAAAGTACTAACCCATGAAGTACAGCCAGCATGGGGGTGGAAGGTGGCAGCCTTCACGATAGTAGATGGGAAAAGAAATCTTGGCAAAGGGAGAACACAGGCTTTACGGGATCTTCTGTTCCCCAATGCTTTTTTTGCCTCTGTCTTCACAGACAAGGTCAGCTCCCAGGCGGCTGCACTCCGCAGCACGGAATGGGGAGGAGGTGACCAGCCCTCTGTGGAGAAAGAAGTAGTTCGGGACTATTTAGAAAAGCTGGACGAACACAAGTCCATGGGGCCGGATGCACTGCATCCGAGGGTGCTAAAGGAGTTGGCCGATGTGATTGCAGAGCCATTGGCCATTATCTTTGACAAATCATGGCAATCGGGGGAGGTCCCGGATGACTGGAAAAAAGCTAATGTAGTGCCCATCTTTAAAAAAGGGAAGAAGGAAGATCCGGGGAACTACAGGCCAGTCAGTCTCACCTCAGTCCCTGGAAAAATCATGGAACAGGTCCTCAAGGAATCAATTCTGAACCACTTAAAGGAGGGGAAAGTGATCAGGAACAGTCAGCATGGATTCACCAAGGGCAAGTCATGCCTGACTAACCTAATTGCCTTCTATGATGAGATAACTGGCTCTGTGAATGAGGGGAAAGCAGTGGATGTGCTATTTCTTGACTTTAGCAAAGCTTTTGATACAGTCTCCCACAGTGTTCTTGCCAGCAAGTTAAAGAAGTATGGGCTAGATGAATGGACGGTCAGGTGGATAGAAAACTGGCTGGATGGTCGTGCTCAACGGGTAGTGATCAATGGCTCCATGTGTAGTTGGCAGCCGGTATCAAGTGGAGTGCCCCAAGGGTCGGTGCTGGGGCCGGTTTTGTTCAATATCTTCATCAACGATCTGGAGGATGGTGTGGACTGCACCCTTAGCAACTTTGCAGATGACACTAAACTGGGAGGAGTGGTTGATACGCTGGAGGGTAGGGACAGGATACAGAGGGACCTAGACAAATTAGAGGATTGGGCCAAAAGAAATCTGATGAGGTTCAACAAGGACAAGTGCAGAGTCCTGCACTTAAGACGGAAGAATCCCATGCACTGCTACAGACTAGGGACCGAATGGCTGGGCAGCAGTTCTGCAGAAAAGGACCTAGGGGTTACAGTGGACGAAAAGCTGAATATGAGTCAACAGTGTGCCCTTGTTGCCAAGAAGGCTAACGGCATTTTGGGCTGTATAAGTAGGGGCATTTCCAGCAGATTGAGGGACGTGATTATTCCCCTCTATTCGGCACTGGTGAGGCCTCATTTGGAGTATTGTGTCCAGTTTTGGGCCCCACACTACAAGAAGGATGTGGATAGATTGGAAAGAGTCCAATGGAGGGCAACAAAAATGATTAGGGGGCTGGAGCACATGACTTATGAGGAGAGGCTGAGGGAACTGGGATTGTTTAGCCTGCAGAAGAGAAGAATGAGGGGGGATTTGATAGCTGCTTTCAACTACCTAAAAGGGGGTTCCAAAGAGGATGGATCTAGACTGTTCTCAGTGGTAGAAGATGACAGAACAAGGAGTAATGGTCTCAAGTTGCAGAGGGGGAGGTTTAGGTTGGATATTAGGAAAAACTTTTTCACTAGTAGGGTGGTGAAGCACTGGAATGGGTTACCTAGGGAGGTGGTGGAATCTCCTTCCTTAGAGGTTTTTAAGGTCAGGCTTGACAAAGCCCTGGCTGGGATGATTTAGTTGGGGTTGGTCCTGCTTTGAGCAGGGGGTTGGACTAGATGACCTCCTGAGGTCCCTTCCAACCCTGAGATTCTATGCTTCCTACCCCAGTGGCAGATACGTATGATACTGTAATGAAAGTGCACCCAAAGCTTTGGATTTTAACATTTTGCCCATCGTATGTTCCTGCAAAGAATGAAGGGCTGATTCAGCATTGCTGGTGTTTGAATCTGCTGAATTGGGAGCAGCTAGCTCTACTGGTCTGGGTCCTCAGGAGAAGGCTATCCCCTTGGAAACACCCAGCGAACTACATGGGTCCTTGGACTTGGCTCATGGTTAACTCCTGGCTGTTACTATCTTGGATGTCTTCCCACAGTCCCTTCCAGTCCAGTCCTACATTTCTGTGGTGAAACCAACCATGCTGAGTGTTGGGAAATTCTTTCACAATGTAGAAGACGTAAGATAACAGTGGTGCATCAGTAAGGGGACCGCCCCTTTTCCCAGTTTATCGATGAAAGGTAGAGCTTGTCAGAAAATAGCAATTATTTTTCATAGGATTTTTTTGCCTGGGTGGGGTGGAGAATTATTTTCTTTCCTTTTCCCCAGGAAAATATTTTAGTTTTTTTGAAAACTAAAAATGTTTGGATTTTCAAAAAACTGTTTTTGGAAAATCAACGTTGGGTTTCAGTAACCATTTTCAATTTTTGATCAAAATTTTTTTCTCTTGGGAAAATGTCAAAAAACAATTTTTCTACATTTTTTTGTTTTGTTTTTCATAATAAGCCATTTTTAATCTAAATTAGTTTTTTATTAAAATATTTCCACCAAGATCTAGTTAGAGGAGTCCTGCCCCCAGCATGAGGATAAAGTATTTCTCCCATTAGACTGAATTGGCACAGCACTGAGGTTTTTTTAGCTGATCTCTAATGGCAGACATGGCCAGTGCAAAGTTTCAGCTCCCAATGTGCCACTATCAGCAAAACAGAATGAATGAAATAATTTCCACGCTGTTCTGCCTGAAGTAAACTGGGACCGAGGCCAAGAAACCGAGTCCTGGCTGTGAAATGTGATGCAGAGCAGGGGTTGCCCTTCTGTGCCACGCACCTCTCAGATTGTCCCAACATCGCTGCCTGCGGGTTTTGCAGGAAGTTGTTCTTTCTTTACCTATAAGGTTTTGTATGGTGGTTGTCGTTTTTTAATGTTGTTGAATGAATTTTCCATCAGTTGAAGGGCGTGTTGTGTGTTAGAGTAACTGGTTCAGTGTGACCATTGCCAGGATAGCTTCAGGTTTTGCCTTGTTAACTGAAACAGGGCACATTCATCCAAAGAGTGAGGCTGGGCTGGATAAAACAAAACCCCAAAACTGGTACCAAATCCAAGAGTTGTGGAGGCTCACAGTAGGTTTATTCTCTCCCCAGCAAACCTATTATTTGTCATTGCCACGTCCCTCTCCATATCTTGGTTCCGGCGAGGGTAGGGAGTGGAAATACCAGAATACCCCAAGAGAGGTGATTCTTGTGAGATTTCAGCTCAGTTTTTCAGCCTCAAGTTAAAAATTCAGATAACCCTAGAAATTGGAGATGGTAAAGGTCTTGTGACATCTAGTACATCCAGTGCTGGATTGTTCCTTGCAGTGCATTTTACTGTGCAGTGTCTGGCTCAGTTTTAAATGTAAACTTCAGAGCTTTGCTTACCCAAGCTCAAATTCTGCCCTTTGGCATTTTGCCTGTTCTTATAAAAAAAAAGATGGGGAAGCTCTGTATCCCACTAGTATGTCTCCTGAGCTGGCTCATGCCTTTGACAACCAGCAAGTCATAAGCTAACATTGGTGCAGCTGTAAGGGGACCAAGCCATCTTCCAAGTTGCTGCTGAGAGGTAGAGCTAGGTGTGCTGCTGGATTGCCATAAACATAAAGTCACGCCAGTGCTTTACATGTGCACCTTCTCCGCACAAGATGTTTTAACCTTAGATGTCCATTTGTCAATTCAACTATCATGATAGCTAGAGATGGGCCACAACTGGAACATTTTCTTGAAAAGCCTTCACACTCTGGTGGCTCAGAACCCCAAAAATGCCTGTTGTGGGATTTTTGTTTTGTGAAACCAAACAACCAGTTTGTGAAACCTGACTAGTGAGGTTTTGCAAAACCAAATCACAGCTCGTGAACTGAGTCGAAGAGTGAGCAGTTTGGGCTTTAGTGAAGGGCAAGCAAGGTGCTTCGTCTCATTCAGCTACCTTCATTATGCCCAAAGACCCCCTATTCAGGAGAATGCACAGACATAAGACTTCCACACCAGTAAGTATTTTAAAGCAACTTCTGCACTGACTACAGTATGAAGGGTAGGACACATTTTATTTCTTCCAGGAAGTCCCTGGACATGTGGTTTAGTGGACTGTTGATGATTTCTAGTGCACTTACCACTGAACTGTTTTTAGAACCCTAATTTTAGAGACCCATTTGCCATAGCTTTCGTATTTCTTTGAAATCAGAGGCAGTTCTGTTTTCCCAATGACTCAGTTAATTCTGTCTTAGTAAAAGATTGGTAGCATGGTCAAACTCTCAAGGTTAATTTCCCCACACAAATATGTAAGTGATACAGTCATGTAAGTAGCCCCAGTGTTCAAATTCCATTCTCCTTTTGGGGTCCAATTGTGCGCTCAGTCCCACTCGTGAGATTCACATTGACGGTAATATGAATCTCTTAATGTAATGTCCCATTTCCCACAGCCAGTCTGGTTTTCAGTACTATCCACATGTAGCAGCCCTCCCATTACTTCTGCATATGCTATCTAAGCCTTTCTAATTGTGCAAGATTTGTCCCATCAAACACTCCTCTTTCCACCCCAGCATGTGTCCTAATATTAAAAGCACCAAAAAGACACCTTGCTTTACTGAATCTATAAAAAAGACACATGACTTTCTTTTCCTCAGTTGCTTGATACCAAACCCTCATGAGAACAAGGTTAGCATTAAATCCTATAGGGAAGGCTTTGTTGCAGGAGATTTATGCTGCTTTTACAGATGTCTGTGCAGTTGGCCCAGCCGCTGTTACAAAGCTGTTTAACCATTCTGAGGGGACAGTTAAGACATGTTTCGTCAGCCCTGTCTGTGGGTCTGTACTGTAGCTTCCTGGATTTACGGCAGAGTGCTAGAGCAAATGCTAGGATTTTGGAACAAGCTGAAAGCATCTCTCTGGATATCTCCCAATTTGTTCTCCCACCATGGAACTCTTGTCCTATGCTATCGGGTTCTCATTAATGAAGAAAAAAATGTTTTAGTTTCCTAAAAGCACCAGACATCTCAAACAGAGCACACAGAGTTTAGGCAAGTCAGCTAAGAATAAGGTGAGAGAAGCATCACTGTTGTATACTGTTTTTCCCCTGATTTTTAATTATTTTTTGTTCAGTTACAGCTCTTCATATCTGAGTAGTTCTCTTACTATATTTCACATACCAGTTCTTTGAAGTATGAGACTTTTCTTATGCAACAGAAGAGCTCCATGGCTTGGCTTTCTTCAACAGAGTTTAGAACTTTTGCTCTAAGAAAATGTGCTTCCATTGGTCATCAGTCATCACAGGAGTAGATATGAAATGCTGAGTGACAAGGGAACTCTGACCTGTTCTGATCTCACTTCCACTGTGCTTACGCCAGTGGAACTCTGTCGACATCAGTGGAATTATTCCTGATTTGCACCCGAGTAAATGAGGACAGAAGTAGGCCCATTGCATTTTTCTGCAGACTGAAATTATGCTTTAATTGCTTAGTCTGGTCAATTAGGAATGCCCAGAACAGCATCAATCCACTTTAATATGCTGGTACTGAGATCTGAAAGGATCTGGTTTGCTGGCCTGATTCTTTAACGACAGCACCATGAGATGTGACATAGGAGATCAGAGGCTGAGACTGATAATGGACTATTCATTTCTTGGGCTGGAGTAGCGCAGGTATAGATAGTAGGTGGTGTGTGAATGTGGTTGGTGAATGTGTTTGTGAGACAGCAATGGCAGCTCAACACCTAGAGTTTCCTGTGAACTGGTCTCAGAGTAGCGTCAGAATCGTGGTATCTTTCTGAGAGCAGTCGACTCCCAGCTGCAGCAAAAAAGCACAATGACCTCTGTTGGAAGTGCAGTGCTTGAAAGATGGTGTTAGGCCATACAAATGTTAGGAGTAGTTCACACCTCATTAATATTGTATTACATAGAGCATATGGGCAGTTGTGTGAACCAAGTTGTATTATGTCTTTCCCACAATGCTGTTCACTTCCGCTCAGGCTCAGATAACACCCATAACACTTTGTAAAGCTGAAGTCAGCTTTAGCTCCAGCAGATTCAAAGGCAAGATGCATGAAAGGTGTGTCCTGTTACAGACTGGGATGTACCTCCATGGCCCAACTGGTACTTGGAATGTAGTATCCAAAACAAAAGATAAGCTTGATACCAGAAAAGCAAGACCAAAAGTTGATTGGTCGATTTTAATCTTGGCTGACGTGTAGTATGCTCTCTAACCATACTATAAATAGTTTAAGTGCATATTTTCAGAGCACACCTGTTTAAGGTGAACTGGATGCTGCCAGAATTGCTTCCCAGAAGGACTGATGAAGCATGCACTCTTTACTTTCTGTATTATGCTCCTTTGTCTTTGATAAATAAAAGTTGGCTAAACTTGATTAACTCGTCTCTCAAACATTCTTAATAACATCCCACAACTGTAGTCAAGCAATTGGCTATATCTTTAAGGAATAGGGGTGAAGTAATGTGGAACCCCATAGAGCTCAGTGTGAACTAGGTTGGGTCAGATCAGAGGCAGAGCACCTGTGAAAGAAAACTCACTGTGGGGGTGTGATGGGGTGGACTAGGCCTAAAGGCCCCTTGCTGGAAGCCTCAGGATTCTGCCACACCCATCCCAGGGAAGGAGCAGTGGAGAGGTCCTCCAAGCAGGCTAGAGTGGCTGTAGGGGAAGCAGCCAATCAGGGCCCAGGAGGGCCATTTAAAAGGCGCTACAGAGCAGTAGTCAGTTGCTGCTTGGAGCAGCAGAAGAAAGGACTGTAGGGCTGCCTGCCTGGAAGAGCAGCAGAGCCACAGATGGTTTGCTAGCAGGGACCGGAGGAGCATTGAGGGAGCTCCGGGCTGGTTGCTGGGACTGAACCTGGGGAGGGCTGCAGCCCATATGAGGGCTGGATTACTAAAGACCAAAGCCCAGAGAGGGCTAGAGAGAGACACCACCCGAGGAGTACCGAGATATGCCCTGGTGGACCGTATATCCCGGAACGGGTTTGTGCTGGTTAACATGCAGACAGTGTGACTTGGCCAGAGTACTGTGTCACTGACAAACCTACCTGAGAATTACCAAAAGGGGTCATTAGAACTAAAGAATGCAGGCACGCCCAACCAGAAGGGGGCACTTGTGAAAGGTGGGTGCCAACCCCATTACGGGGGGGAAGGGAGGGGAAACCTAGGGGCCTGCTCTGTAACTGTATGAAGTGATGGCTGTTCCAAAGTGGGTGAGGAGGCCTTTGTCCATTTTCCTCTGGTAGTGCAGTGTTCGCAGCACATCCAGATTAGTCTCAATGTTTTTTCCATGCAGGGGTCAAGATGAAGGAATGGTAACAGTGGCTCTGTGTACCGCATGTCAACAAACCACAGAAACGTACCAGAATTTACATGGCCCATGATTTATGGAATAATGTTTAACATCTTCATCTCTGAGTTGCAAAGGCTTGAGCTCTGCAGTGAACATAAAGGACGAAGTGCAACTTAGTGTTTTACACAAAAAAAGCTTCCGATTGTGTGAGCAGTAGTGAGATCAGGCTAGTGCACAAAATATTTACCCTCAGAGCTAGATGACCAAATCAACTTGGCTTGGGCGCTGTTTGAAATTTGAACCCAGAGTTGGATGTTGAATGTTGCATCTTGACCCCATTTCTGCCCTTAAATGGTCACTTTTGGGGCATAGGCAAACATCGAATGGTTCGGAGGCTTGGAATGGATATAGACATTAAAGATCAGATGTTTATCTGAGCCCTCTCAGCATCTCTGGTCTGTAAAACAAGGCTGGAAGTTTTGGGTATTTACTGTCTATTTACGCTGGAACTGGGACTAATGGTGGGTGGGGATAGTATTGATGACTTTTCTGGTCAGGACCAGGAGAACAGAGGTGTTTCTAATGCACAGTTGCCAACTTTCCCGTGGTAAATAAGCACCCCAACTTTCACAATAAGCCAAA
The DNA here is from genome assembly GCA_033296515.1 of Macrochelys suwanniensis. Classification (NCBI taxonomy): domain Eukaryota; kingdom Metazoa; phylum Chordata; order Testudines; family Chelydridae; genus Macrochelys; species Macrochelys suwanniensis. The sequence continues at coordinate 93,586,507 of CM065782.1, read as the reverse complement.
AATCAAGCTAATCCCATTTCAAAACAAGGCCAAAACAAGCCAGTCCCTAAGAACCCCACACTATGTGACTAGGTCCCCCCGGCGTGCAGTCTAGGACTGTGGTGGGCCCGCTGTGCACCCCTGACTCTCTCCCCCTCTCTTGCTCCTGCTTGCGGGGAGCCAATAAAAAAAGAAGCAACAAGCTGCAACAAACTACAAGCCAAACAAGCAACAAGCTATAAGCCAAAAACTAGCCAACAAAGCCAAAAACAAGCCCAATTTCTGCATTTTTTTTCCCATGGGTTTGGCTGTAATGTCTCTCTTTTTTGTGTCTCCATATAGGTTCAGTGAAAGGTTAGTTGAGGTCTGGGGAAGTTTTATCCAAATCATTTCACCCATCCTTTGTGTAATATTTTGGGAGGCATTGTGTACAGAAGAGCTGATTATTATGGTTAAGATCAAAATTATAGTATCAATTGCGTTTCTGGTACAATCTCTCATGAACTGTATCCTGCTCTTGGTGTGAAAGGATTCAATGATCTAACAGGCCTTTTGCATTTCTAACTGATCCTAATTTTTCTTTGGAAGATTCAGCAACATCAAGAAGAAGTGTGGCTTATGCTGATAGTCTGTATTTTTAAAAAACTTTTTGTTTCAAAATTTACCTTCAGTCGGTAATTCCCAGTTTGAGAGTTGTGGTCTAGTGGTTGGAGCAGGAATGAGGAATGCCTAAATTTTAATCTGTGACACTGTCATCCCAGTTTTAAGATCAGATACTGTAACATAAATGTTTAAACTAATAACATATATGTTGGCCAGTTTATTGCCTTTATTTAACGCAAGGACTCTCAGGGAAAGTACAGACTTGAACTTCAGCTATTGGTATTTCACTCTGGGCTCCACAGTCATTTTAGTGGCCCAAGGATCAGCAATCCTAGTGGTAGTGGGTGTTTCAGAAAGGATGGTTTTAGCTTCTAGCAGGCAGAGATGAGAGGACATCATTAGTTTTCACTGCTCGCTAGAACCACCTATTCTCTCACTGTATCAGAGGGGTAGCCGTGTTAGTCTGGATCTGTAGACGCAACAAAGGGTCCTGTGGCACCTTATAGACTAACAGAGGTATTGGAGCATAAGCTTTCGTGGGTGAATACCCACTTCATCAGATGCAAGCAGTGGAAAATCCACTGCTTGCATCCGATGAAGTGGGTATTCACCCACGAAAGCTTATGCTCCAATACCTCTGTTAGTCTATAAGGTGCCACAGGACCCTTTGTCGCTTCTATTCTCTCACTGTGCCATCTCCGAGTAGGGATGAGTGTGTTGATCGCTGGATTATTTTTAGTCAATTGATAATTAGTTGCACATCAGTCTTTTCTGATTATATTTGGGATGGAGTATGGCTCAGACATCAAACATTGTTGCAGTCTTTGATGTAGGATTTTCCAAATGGGTCATTATCTTGGTTGGTTAATTTTTTTGACCTATTAGCCCTGATAAAGTATCCTGTATCTCCACCTTATTTTTGCATAATTATTGCATATTGTGTGGTTCATTGTGGACTGATCAGAGTTAAAACCATTCAGACTGTAAGCTCCTCAGAGCAGCGACTTGATCTGTTTCCCCCAAAAAGTACTTTGCAATAGGTCTGGCTGGAGAAAAAATTCCAATGGAAAACTGAGTTTTAAACTAAACAATTTTTTTTTTTGGTGTAGAAACTTTTTGCTTTCCACAGTTATTTTTAAAAAATTTTAATTGGATTTTCTCCAATGTTTTTGTTTTCAGCAAAGGAAAACTTTAAAAATATTGTTTTTACAGTTTTTTTATTTTGTCAATTTTCAGTGGAAAATTTTAACAAACGAATTGATTTTGTTGAGGGTTTGTTTTTTTCCTAACCAGCTCTGCCTGGCAGGCTTGCAAGTAACATAAACAGATAAGTAATAACAACAACGTATAACTTTTTGCTTTGGATGGATTCAGAGTTACTACTCTTCAGGGACATACAATTTTTGTCCTTTTTGCTCCTACAACAGATTTGTTAGGGTGCTCTGGGCTCCTGAGGATGCACTTTTTTCTTAATTTGGAATGTTTATTCAAGTTTAGTGTTCTCTTCTGGCTGTATGTACCGTTAGCAGATTGGTAATGACTTGTAGAGACCGGAAATGTGAGCTAATGAGTCAGGTGATCTTGGTTGTGTTCCCAGTTCTACCACAGACTGACATCCTGTGTGACTTCAGCCAAGTTGCTGAACCTCTCTGCACCTCGGTACCCATCCCATCCATAGGCGGCGAGTTATGTGGGCCCGTGGTGCCCATGCTCCACCAATATTCAGGAACGTGGGCCCGGTTCCACCAATGTTTGGGCTTATATTTTCAGAGCCGTCCCATCCATAGGACTGACCAGGGCAACCGCCCTGGGCCCCGTGCTTTGGGGGGCCCCGCGCTTCAGGGGGATGCAGTGTCCAGGGCGGCCTGAGGGCTTAGTGAGGGGCCTAGCGCCGGCAGCAGCGAGCGACCCGGCCCAAGCCCGCCCCACTCCACCCCCACACCACCCCTTCCCCCAGACTCCTACCCCACCTCTTCCCACCCCTGCTTCGCCCCCTCCCTGCCGCCATTCCACCCCTTCCCTCAAACCCCCGCCTCGCCTCTTTCCAGCTTCCACCCCCTTCCACGAGCAATGCTGGGAGCCAGTGGGGTGGAGCGGAGCAGAGTGGGGTGGGCTGGGGCCCCCTGCTAGCACCCCAGGCTGCCCTAGACCCCACATCCTCCTGAAGTGTGGGGGCCCCCAAAGCGTGCCACCTGTGGCGGTTGCCCCAGCCCGTCCTATGGACAAGATGTCTCTGCTTGGATCCGTTCTGGGCATCACCAAAAATGATACAAACCTGGCACCCATGATCCCATCAGTATTATCCGGGATAATAATAGACACCTAATTCATGGTGTGTGTGAAGGGAATGTGATAGTTCTGTGGTGGGTTGAAAGCGGAAGCTGAACTCTGCGCAGGCTGCCAATTGAAGGGCTCCATGAGAGGCCTGTGGGAAAGGTGTGAGAAGCTAGAGAATCGCTCTGGTCGCCGAAGAGCTGCAGCAGCCTCGGTAGAAGGTTAGAGGTGGGAGTTCCTGCGATGTACGACTGCAAGAAACCGCCAGAGCTATTGAGAGGAAGGCTTCAGACAGCCCCGGAGTGTGTTGCTTTCCTGCCAGATGAGGTTTCCTGTGCGGGAGTCAGGACCTAGGATATACCTTCCTCGCATAATGCGACATCCTGTCACGCAGGCGCCCTCTGTTTGAAAGGTGCTTTTGTACTGGTACCGTCTAGTAAAGAATCCGGGCAATTGCATCTGAGCAAGCGCTGACACAGATGCAGTCAGAGGCCTGAATTTATCCCTGCACCAGGGCAGAGCCTGGTTCAGGGTGGCAACGTGCCTCCCCTAGCCTGGAGCTGGGTCAGCCCTTGGCATTGGTTAAAGGAGCTCTGAGAGCTACTCTGACTTGTGCTCCGGCTGCGGCAGCTCATTAGGGCTCAGATATAGGCTCAGTCCCTCTGGCCCCTAGAATGGCTCCCACATCAGCCCCTTACAGGCAGGGAGGGAGGGGTTGAAAAGCTGCCAGAGGCCCTGTATGTCAGGGGGACTGCCCCAGCTGGGGGTGGGGGTGCCCGTGCCGCTGCTGTCTGGCCCAGAGCGTAAGAAAGTGAAGAATTCCCCCTAGTGGGTCCATGTTCCCCTTGGCACAGAAATGCATGGGCTTCATGACCTACATCGCTGTATGGAAGCGGTACTTGTAAAGCCAGGCTCTGGTGCTTCAGACACCTCCCCCGCTCCATTTCTACCACACAACAAACTCTCCATTAATCATCTCATGACACTCCAAGCTGTTAGCCGGGACAAGCGTGGTGGGAAGCGGAGGAGATAGAGTCTGACGCCGCTGGCTGGTTTTTATTTACAAGCTAGACAGGGTTTGAAACACCTCCATTTCTTTTCTGTATTTGAAACCTTATCACGGGGAAAGCAAATCTCCCTTGACAGCAAAACCGCACTGGACTGACGGGGGAGGGTGATGTCCCTAAATCCTGAGGCACATAGGAAATTATTTGCTGGTTAATTAAATAAGTAAGGGTGGGATGGACCGGTTCTCAGAACATGGGGAGCTGTAGAAAGCTCTGGGAGCTGCTATCTGAACACTCGTGATCCCTGCCCTATTGCTGGGGGTCACAGCCAGTTCAGACCATGGGGCTGCTCTCCCACAGACTTCAGCCTGCAGCTGGGGTGGGGAGAGGGAAGAATGAGTTGCTTTAGAAAGCCTGTTCAGTGTAGTGCCATTAGCAAAGTGCTAGTCCCCACCCGAATAGCCTGCCATCCAAGGCGATTCAGAACCAATCTGCAACATGCTCCTTGCTGTATATACTATACCGTGGGATTTCTGATTCTTGGGGACAATAGTACTTGCCTCCCTCAGGGGGATGGTGTCAGAATGAATTTATTAATCTTGGGGAGGCACTCAGCCCAGATCCTCAAAGGTATTTAGGTGCCTAATGTCCACTGATTTCACAGTTGTTATAGGAATTGGAGGGATATAGAAGTACCTAGGCTGAAACATACCAAAGATGATTAATAAACTCTCATCTACCATACAGAAAACAAATGGGGCTGCATCTGTACTGTGCAGGGAGAACAGAAACCAGCATGTGAAGAAATGAATGCATCATAACAGAGAGAGAAATAGCAAGAGTATTGTTTTCACTGGAGGAGCTGGAAACCGTACAATTTCCCGGGTGGCATTAGACACTAACTTTGTCTCATTTTCTTACAGTGCTCAGTACAAAATTCAATTATATCCAGAAGAGTAAACGGCGGGAGATGGAAGCCAGACAGTTTGCCCTCGTGGGACCAGGGATGCAGAGTACATTTGCAATGGAGCTGAATAATTCAGTTTGGGAGCTGTAAGGGAAAATATGACCCCCTTCTGCTTCTGTATTTCTAAACTCCCACATGTCAATCATCTAGAACAACTCATATGCTGGAAACTGGATGAATCAGTTTGGCTCAGGCTATCACTTGGATAACTACAATTAAAAACTAGATACAGAGGGCAAACAAACATTTGTTGAGTGCCTTATCTACAGAGGGCCCTCGACTTTGTCTTGACAATTAGAACTCTGTGGTGAATTATAATCTCCACTAATTCACACAAGTGGTATTTATCTCTTCAGACCTGGTAAAGATCCTGTGTGCTTATTGTTGCCATGACTTTGTGCCTTCTCCAGACAAAGAATAACCAGGCTTCCATACTATGCTTTGAACAAAGGTTTGACTGGAAACTGACAGGATAATGCCAGGCTGTCATGTATTTGTTTAGGTTCTGTGCTGTGATGAATGATTTCTGAACGACCTGATATAGACCCCTGTAAGCAGCTAAATTACAATAAAGATGAAAAAGTGTCTTCACCTTGGACCTTCTGACATCACTGGTTTTAACTCTGCTGGCATGCTTGTTCCTGTGGCTTTATTAACAGCCAAATCCTGATACATCAAAACCAATGTAAGAACTTCTTGTGACTTCAGGGTAATGCTGAATTTGGTTGTCTGGCACTGAGTGCTTAGGCCTGGTCTACACTACAAAGTTAGGTCAATGTAAGTCATCTTGCATCAGCCTCTTTGCGCATGTGTCTACACTCAAATTTGTCTTTGGCTGGTGTGAGTGCCCCACTACAGCGACACAGTAAAAACACCTGCCCGAACTGCGGAGAGCCATGGTTGACCTACTGAGGTCAATGCAGAGTGAGTGTAGCCACTGCATGACCTGTGTCAATTCCAGCAACCTCCACCAGCTGTCCCAATGGACAGTGACCACCCTGGTTATATTTTTAAACTCCACTGCCTCTGGGTCACAGACTGGAAACTACATCCCCCCATTTAACTCCCCCTGTGTGTTTTTGAAATGCCTCTTCCTGATTGCCCAGCTTGGCGAGCGCACACACAGCAGCTCACTTTTGTTACATGCAATTCCCTTGCCTAACTGACCATGCCAGCTCCACGCACACAGAAGTACTAGACACAGTCCCGTCTGGGGTAGACAGAAAGTATTGGATTTCCTGGGCACAGCTACGGACCAGCTGTAGAAACGTGGACATCTACGTGCAGATTGCATAGGGGGTGCAGGGAAAGGGGTATGACAGGGATCAGCAGCAGTGATGTGTGAACATGAAGAACTTTGCCAGGGATATCACAAGGCCAGGGAGGTCTGGTGCTGCACCACAGACCTGCCGCTTCTACAAGGAACTGCAGGCCATCCATGGTAGAGACCTCACCAGCAACCCACAGACCGCTTTGGATACCTCATGGGAGCCCGAGACCCCGGCTGTGACTGGCAAGGAGGATGAGATGAGGGAGACATAGCAGAGGATTCCAGCCATGCTGTGAGCCAGGACCTGTTTGAGGCTCCACCAAAGTCTAGCAAGTCCTACCAGGAGAGCACAGATAAGCCTAATGAAGGGGAAGAGAACTCAAGTAAGTGTATGCATATATTTTTTCCTTACACTCTTTAATTTTAAAGATGGCACCTGGCCTGGCCCCAAGTTAACAAGACAAAGGTATCGACTTTTCATTTATTTTACTCGTATAAGAAGAGGCAGAGGTACAACAGAGGTAGAGCTGGCATCTGCTTTTCATTTCCTTGTTGGGTTAGGTGGAGGGAGGGGACATGCAGAGCACTTTGTCTATGTACATAGGGATGTCCCTTTTATCCTCCTGAGAGATACTCTGCAATCCTCTTCTGTAAGTTTCTAGTGATGGCAGCCTTATTTCTTCTGCCATGGTAAGAGACTCTCCCACACCACGTGTGATGAGTTTAGCTGGCACCATTGCAGTAAACAGACTAGCATCATATGGGCCCAGGCAGCTTTGAATGCCAGCAGCAACTGTGTTCTCTGTGCCTTTGTGACCCTCGGGAGTTGGATATCGGCTAGAATCCCCACAGCCTGTGGGAAACTGCCAATCAATACCCACTGCACTGCTGGGTGCTAAGGGCAGGCCGTGCTCAGGCATAGGAGATGAGTGTCAGTCATGACAGAGAAGCACAGAGGCAAGAGGGTTAGAGGAAAGACAGTTGCCTTTTCCGTAACTGGTGTTCTTCGAGATGTGTTGCTCATGTCCATTCCATGACCCGCCCTCCTTCCCCACTGTCGGAGCTTCTGGCAAGAAGGAACTGAGAGTGGGGAGAACCAGCGATGCCCCCTTATACCGCGCCATGTGGGCACCACTCCAGAGGGCACCAGAACCGGTCCCCTACAGATACTGCTGAGGGAAAAACGTATGGTACCGGTGGTTGTGATGAGCACACACACCTAATATGGAATGGACATGAGCAACACATCTCAAAGAACACCAGTTATGGAAAAGGCAACTGTCTTTTTTTATAGCTTAAGGCCATATAAAATCCTTCCTCTCCTCCACTCCCCGCATCCCTGACCGGCTGTATTTACCACAGCTGGGACTGGAGATCAGTGCTGTGCAGAGGCACTCCAAAGCTGAAGTGTCGATAAGCATGGCTCATTAAAAGTGTGTATGGGAAGAATTTTGAAACTTATCTTTCCCTTTCTCTTGTGACTGTAACTCCAATGGCACATCTGTCTGGTTTTATCAGCAGCTTTTGGCAGGGTGGCCTTGAGGGGTGCCCCCTCCTCGCCAGCAGAGCACCTGACCCTGAAGAGGAGGAGAAAGAAGAGAATGAGGGAGGACATGATTTGCGAGATCCTGCAAGCCAGTGCTGCATCAGACCATGAACAAAGAGCTTGGAGGTTCCACCGTGAGCAACAGTATGGAAAAGGAAAGAGAAAACAAGAAAGAGGCCCCAGGAGTTGCAGCGGGAAATGTAGCAGAATGTAGTAGGTCTTCTCAGGCAGCAAACTCAAGTGCTGCAGGCCCTGATTGACCTACCGGTTCAAAAATCCCAGACCTGCCCACGCTTTGCAGTCCTTAGAGAATTCCATGATTGCTGCTCCCTGCACTTCCTAATATACCACATGGCATCACAGGGCACATCCTTACCCCTTCCATTCCATGCCAGGGACAGCAAGGAAAACCACAGCTTTACATACACTGACCTGTGAGAACCATTGCAGGTGTGTGTGTGTAGCCACACTGGACTATGCTTGTTCCCTCAACGGGACGCATGTTTACTTCCTTTTATAATTTTAAATTTTCACCCCGTTATGTTAAAAACTTGTGTAACAGGGCCTATGTGTTTTTTGGTTTTTGCACATTTATTTTCTGCCGTGTTTCTTTCCCCCCCACTCAACATGGGACTTTTGCAGAATTAAATTAGTCCACAACAAACATTACAGAATGCAGAGTTTGCAAAAAATGCAAAGCAGACAGTATTTGTAAATGCACGCCGAGCATCATAGAATTCATAGCTACAGAAAAGCACCCAGTCATATTCATAAATGTACTGTAAGCACTACAAGCAATACGTAAAGCTCTAGGCCAGGGGCAAGCAAACGTTTTGGCCCGAGGGCCACATCTGGGAATGGAAATAGTATGGCGGGCCATGAATGCTCACAAAATTGGGGTTGGGGTGTGGGGGGAGGGGAGTAAGGGCTCTGGGGTGGGGCCAGAAATGAGGAGTTCAGGGTGCGGGAGTTGGTTCTGGGCTGGGGCAGGAAGGAGGGGGGAGGGGGGCTCCGGCTGCGGGTGCAGGCTCTGGGGTTGGGCTGGGGATGAGGGGTTTGAGGTGCAGGAGGGTGCTCCGGGCTGGGACCGAGGGGTTCAGAGAGCAGGAGGTAGGGCTGGGGATGAGGGATTTGAGGTGCAGGAGGGTGCTCCAGGCTGGGACCGAGGGGTTCAGAGAGCAGGAGGTGGATCAGGGCTGGGACAGGGGGTTGGGGCACCAGGGGTGGCTCAGAGGTGCAGGCTCCGGCTCCGGGCGGCACTTACCTCAAGTGGCTCCTGGAAGCAGCAGCATATCCCTCTCCGGCTCCTACGCGGCGGTGCGGCCAGGCATCTCTGCTGTGTGCTACCCTGTCCGCAGGCACCGCCCTTGCAGCTCCCATTGGCCATGGTTTCTGGCCAATGGGAGCTGCGGGGGTGGAGCTTGGGGCAGCATGCGGAGCGGAGATCTCTGGTTGCCCCTATCTGTAGGAGCCCGAGGCAGGACATGCCGCTGCTTCCGAAAGCCTCAAGGAGCGGCCCCCAATCCTGCTCATGGGCTGGAGCATTGGAGCAGGGCAAGCCCCAGACCCCGCTCTCCAGTGGGAACTTGAGGGCTGGATTAAAACAGTTGGCAGGCCGGATGCAGCCCCCGGGCCATAGTTTTCCCACCCCTGCTCTAGGCCCACAGACCACTACTATGGCTGACAGTTAAAGTGCTGTTTCAAAGCTTCCCTCAACTGCATATTTCCATAGTGGGGTCTTGTAATGAACCAGGAGTCTGGCTGTTCAGAGTCAGTCAACAGCTGCTTCGCGTCTGCCCTCCACCCTGGTGGCAGCTTTTCCCCCTTGGCCTCATGGACATGCAGGACACAAGAGGCAGCTATAGCCATTGGGATATTTTACTCACTGAGCTCCAAACTAGGGAGTAGACACTGCCAGCATCTCTTCAATCTACCCAAAGCACATTCAACTGTCATTCTGCTCCTGCTGAGCTGTTAATTGAATCTTTCCTTGGTCTTTCCAGGTAGCTTCATGAGCCAGGGGTAGGCTGGGTCCTCTAGCATCATTATTGGCATTTCAGTATCACCAGTTGTAAATCACTGGCCAGGAAAGAATGTCCCTACTTGCAGATTTCTGAACAGCCATGTGTCCTTAAAGATATGAGTGTCATGCATCTTCCCTGACCAACCAACACTGATGTCGGTGAAGCATCCCCAGTGATTCACCTACACGTGCATAACCATAGAAAAGTTTCCTTTTCTGTTGTACTCTGTGGCAAGATAGGCTGGTGCCAAAATAGAGAGCTGCATGCTGTCTATTGCCCCATCGCTGTTCAGGAACGCCCATTGCTGCAAATCCACCCACTATGTCCTGCACGTTGCCAAGAGTCACAGGCCTGCATAGCAGGAGATAATTAATGGTTCTACACATTTGCACAACAGTAGTCCCACTGTGTATTTTCCAACTCTAAAATGATGTCTCACTGACCAGTAGCAATCTAGTATTGCAAGTTCCAGAGTGCGATCACCACTCGCTTCTCCATGGTTGATGCAGCTCTCATTCTGCGGTCCATGCACTGAAGGGTTGAGGTGAACTTTGCATAGATCTAGTCATATGGCCTTGCACATCCAAAAGTTCTACAGCCACTGTGCATTGTCCCAAACCTGCATTATGATATGATTCTGCCAGTCAGTGCTTTTTTCCTCAGGTCCAGAAGCAGCACTCCATCATCTGTAGTTGCTCTGTGAATGCCATCGACAACCTTGAATTGTTTTCCACTGTGGAAAACAGTGGAAAACAAATGTCCCGATTTTATAGGGACAGTTCCGATTTTGAGGTCTTTTTCTTCTATAGGCTCCTATTCTCTCTCTCCCCCCCCCCCCCCCCCACACCCCCTGTCCCGATTTTTCACATTTGCTGTCTGGTCACCCTAATGTCCCTCATCAAACCGTCCTCAAAGAAATTCTCATGTTCCTGATTTATTGTATTTCCTGAAGGTCTTCAAATACAGGAGAAGTGTGCATCCTGTATTTGCAACATTCACAAGAACAGTATAGAGCTCTGCAGACTCCATCCTTTAGCCACAGATGGCAAAGACTTAAAAGTGTCATGCAAGTTGCGGGGCAGGGGCGGGGGGGGGGGGGGGGGGGAAGGGAGAGGCGTTTAAAAAGGTTTGAAAATTATGGGCTCTGGATGGTGTGATGGGATGGAGAAAGTTACCTGCTGGAAACTTGACCCCTAGCTCCCAAAGATCCCTGGGTGAGTCATTACTATCCCGCAACATATTGCAAAAATGGCCCATATGGCATTGCGCCAGACAGCAGAGCGTGGCACGTTGGAATACGTTCCCATAGTGCACTGCACTTTGCATCGACACAAGCATGCCTGGTGAGTAGTCGCAGTGCTGACAAGCAGCCAAGTAGCCACGTGACCGAGCAATATACAAACTTTGGCGGCTGTATGCCGACGTAACTTTGTAGTGTGTAGATGTGACCTTAGGAAAGCATTGGCAAAAGCAGTGGCACTTAGCAAGGCCTTTCCCTGCCCAAAACAAAGTAAAGACCTGTGCTAAATTAAATGCTCCCATGTTAGTTCTTCTATGGAATGGCTTTTGCTTTCAGTGATCCACCTTGTTAATGAGACACCTGGCTGTTGAGTGAATGCAAACCATAGAAAGAAGAGCTCTCCATAGTGGCCTTAGGTAATTCTTGTGGATGTAGATATAACTGGCCAGATCCTCATATCATGCAAACCGATGCAGCTCTATTAACAGTAATGGAGCTATGCTGATTTACACCATCTGAGGATCTAGCTCATAATGGTAATGGTAGCCACAGTGGTCCCTGACCTGTTTGGTATGACTGGAAATAAAGCTAATTATCTTACAAGCACTCCTTTGTGAGTGTGTGCTCATCTAATCACTATATTATGAGATTATTACAATCCCAGGGATAGACCACACACGGGTTAAAACACTGGGGGACCATCACTCCCACAAGACCTTAACCACTGAGAGAAATGGTATGGGACACAGAACAACTTGAGAGACTTCCCAACACCTCACTGCTGCCATCAAAGCTAGACGAAGCCTTCATTTTAGCTACATATTGAGGGCCAGGTCTTCAGGTGTTGTCAATCACCTCCAGTTTATACCAGCTAAGGCTACAGCCCTGACTGAGCTTAGCAGGGATATGAAAAAGCCCTAAAACGCTCTGGCAATAATATGTTTGCAAAGCTCCATACAGGCTCCTGCGCCTTTTCTGAGTTTCCTTTCCTAGTGATCACTAGTGTGTTTTTGTGTAACAAGGTGAAAGGCTGGTTGAAAGGAGACCTTTTTATCACACACTTGGGAGACAGCCTATTAAAGTGGGTCCCTAGCTCACCCAGGTTCTGTTCAGTTGTTTCCCTTCCGAGGGTTCTGGAGCAGAACAGATCGCAGCATGAACAATTGAAGTGGATTTGGGAATATGGGGATTTGTAAAACATTGATTCTCAGCTTTTTCTTTTTCACGTGAAATGTGTTTTGGAAAACCATGCAAGCTGTTCTAGATCCTAAATTGTTAATAGAATGAGTATGAAATTCCTTAATAATATTGTCATCCTTTGAATTTATATAATGCCTTCCCACTGGCTCCCAAGGTTATTACAAACGCTGATGATTTACTCCTCACAAACATCTAGTGATTTAAGGAAGTATTATCCCCAATTGACAATGGGGGAAGCTGAGATCACACAGGAACTCTGTGCCAGGACTGGTGGTGAAACCCAAATCTGAAGCTTAGGCTATACCAGAGCACTTACAGCGGTGTACCTGAACCGATGCAGCTGCAGTGCAGTAAATTCTCCAGTGCTCTGAACCGACGGGAGAGAGCTCTCCTGTCAACAATTAATCTACCCACAACGAGCGACGGCAGCTATGTCAGTAGGAGAAGCCTAGGTCGGTGTAACTTATGTCTCTCAGGGTGACTTGTTCACAGCCCTGAGCAACATACGTTGTACCGACATAAGTGGTAGTGTAGACGTATCCCTAACCCTGAGCTTTAACCAATAGACTATGCTTCCTCATAATTAGCGAACGTTCTCAAAGCACTTGGTAGATGAAAACTGCTATATGAGTGTATAAAAATATGACAACTCCATTTTAAAGGTGAAACTAGATGTAGAATTGGACAACAAATTCCACCATTTTTTCCCCCAAGTTTTCATTGACGTTTTGAACTCTTCAAAAATGTTCTGACCATCTGTCATGGTAGAACTGCAGGGATGGATTTATTCGTCCCTTGCACATTGGATTCATTCACATTATCCGAGAGCTCCCCTGGATCTAAATATCACAGGGATGAATGAAAGGCCTAACTAACAAGCTGGGAACCTGGAGGGAGATTATATTTCAAGTGCTCCTTTGAGCCTTTCACTTCTTCTTTTCTGTAATGTGATAAGCTCAAATAAAATGACACAACCGATGATGAGAGAGGCTGTGGCTTTGGAGCTGTATGCCTCATGTTTGTGGTTACTATTTCCCAGGCTGCTCAAAGGTGAACGTAAGTTCAGTGATCTTGTCACTTCTTCGGTAGATCTTGCTAACATGTTTAAATGACCGGTAAATGGGTGTGAGAAAGGGGCCTGCAGTGGTTGGAGGATCTGTGTTATGGAAGACTGTAGGGATGGGAGGGCACAAAGAGTTAGCCAAGCCAGTGTTTTCCAAACAGTGGATTGCAGGAACGTTCTAGAAGGGTCCCAGTGCAGAGGGGAGGCCATGGGATGCTGGATGGAGAGTGAGCCACCCCTTCCTCATGACAGAGAGGCAGCTGGGCTAAATTTGAATGAGTAGCATTGCAATCTGGTGCATGGGGGTCACAGCACCACCCAGGTTTGGCCACTCATTTGGGCACAGGGCCAAACCTGTGAGGCACTGTGATCCTGTGCAGCAGGTCAGAACACCTGAAGCAGGAAACCAGGCCCAGCTCTGCAGGACAGTAACCATTGATGTGAGGTGAGCATGGGGCGGGCTTGCTCTCCAACCCACCCACCCCTGGGACTCCCCTCCACACCAGACTGGGATCAGAGTTGTCATGCCAGGGCAGAGGGTGCTGCTGCTGGGACCAGCGGAGAGGGAGGTGAAGGATGCTGGCCTATGATTTTGCCCCTCCCACAAATTTGAACCTTAGATGGGTTGCAGAAAAAGACAGAATGCAGTTGGTGGGTCGTCTTAGGCCAGTGAGTCTCAGTTTTTTTTACTATCTTAACCTGCATTAGAGCCTGTCTCTGCATTGGTAGTGGATTTAGTTTGAAACGATCGCAGTAGACATCCAAAATCCCTGTACATTCTGGCTATTGCTGCTGCAGTAGACTGAAAATAATTGCTACGGATTAATTGTGCAGCAGTGACATTTCCAGTCACTTAGGTTTTTTCCTTTATACTAGATATTTTTCCAGAGAACTAGTGATCCTGGAACATACCAGGCTATCACACCTGGTCACACTGACATCCTCTAGTCAGCCCCAGGATACTGCTAATGCCGGTTTCTTCACCCCGATGTGCATCTCTCATGGAAACGCGTAGGTAGGTCAGTCTCTGTGCCCATTTGGACCTCTCACCTTTCTTCTGAGGCAAACAGCAAGGGTGCTAACCAAGGCTATTTGTGATGGTAGCTTCTGCGCTGTGGACAGACTGAACTGAGATGAACAAATCATTTCATGCAGTCAGAGCTATTAGACGGTAATTATTTTCTTTCTCTGCCGACTTGAGGTGGAGTTGAATCAGTAAAGTAGAGATCAACAGCTCCGTCTCCAATCCCCGACCCATGCAGACCTCTCTGTTCTTTTAACTATTTATTTTAAAAATACAAAGTGTATTTCCTTCCCCCCTCCCCTCCCATGCCTCTCAGAACTGGCCAAACCATTTTACACACGTTTCACAAACATACACACAAAATCACCATTGGGCTGAGATGCAGCATGTGCTACAGAACCCATTTAAAATTACCGTGAAAGGAATGTTTAGGATGAAAGAGCCTTCTCCACATTAACTAGTACATTTAAGAATATGAATCTCCTTGACCTTGGGCAGGAAGGATAGAAAGAGATGTTTCCCAGAGATCATGATAGGAGCTAACCCAGAGACAAAGCCTTCTCTGAGCATGCTAGCTGGTTGTGTGTTGTTGGTCATTACACTTAGAACATGTATATGGGTTTGATTGGTGAGTAGATACACAGAACCAGAAATATTCATTCTAGTTTGCTGAACTGAGTTCCTCTGAAAACCCCATGCCCCGAAACTGTGACATGGGTAATCCCCACTTTTACAACACTCTTTTAAATCCAAACTGCTTCTGCTGTTTCCTCCAGCTTGATATTAGGCTGCTGTCCTACAAATCCCTGATATTTTACTAGTTTGGGATGTGTCCTGGGGGCCAGGGTTACTGTTCCTCTAGTTTTAGAACACTGTCCCCATGTGAAAGCCAAGGCTTATATGTACAAACACTCCAAAGCAACTCCATCGCTCATTTAGGTCACTATAGTATCTCTAGGTGATTCTTGGGACAAGGAGCCACGCTGTTTGGAATTGACTTCAATGTTAGGGGCTAACCTGCTTAGGTACTTTTGAAAATCCTGGCAGGCACCTATCTGCATCTTTAGGTGCCCAAATACCGTTGTAAGTATGGCCCAGCAACGCTCTTCCAAGTGCGTTGTGCTGCCTTGAAGCACGGGGTTCAGCCACAGCACTACACAAAGCAATGAACATAATCCATGGAACAGTTTCGAGGTAAAGAACTTTTCATGTGTAGCGTTTCCTTCCCAGTGTGAGACATGACAGTTCAGCATACTGTAACCCTGGCTTTGTGACTAAAAGGATTGGTTTCCAACTGCAGCACATTGCCTGAGAAGAGGAATAACGGCTTAAAAATATAACACCACCGCGTCCATCACCACACAGCGCTGTGGGCTCTCCAGTGTCATTGGGCTGCTCCCTGGCCTTGGCAGGACCTGACTCCGATCTTACACCAGTAGGAATCAGGGAATACCTGTGCTGAAATCAGCAGAGCTACGCTGATGTTAAATTGGGCTAAGAAACATCAGAATCAGGCCCAGGGACTTCTCCTTTCCCAACAATGATGGTTGCTTTGGTTCTCTTTTCCTGGCACGGGCTGTTTCAGCTCATCACCTCTCTCTCACTCGCTTGCTTGTCACTTGCTTCCTGATCGCTGGACTGAAGTGCATTTCAGTCTTTTTACTCCAGTCCTTCCATTCTTAGGTAAGCTCCATCACAGCTTCAAGTGGGCAGTTTATTTTTGACAAGCGCTGTATCAGCTGTACAAACGTTAGACCGAGGGAGATAGTGATACCAGGATATTGGCAGTTGTGACTCTCCAGCAAGGCAAATAAAACCCCACCTTGCTCCCTACATGGCCAGGCCCCACTCCCCCACGTTTGTGCTCTGTCTCTGCTGTTAGCACTCTCTCTCTGCAATTTCTGTCCTGCCTCTGAGGCTACTGTGTCTCTCCTCCCACCCTCCATTTAAAGTTAGGCAGTGATGGCTCCTCCCACCCCAAACAGCCAGTACAAACTGTAAGTCCCAACTGTTCAGAGACTGACAATAAAGTTAATTGGGAGCTACACCTTTGATTATACTATTGCAGCATCACTCTCTCTGCCTCTTCTTGCCCAAGCATATGGGTTGTCGGATGGTTTCAGTTATACTGGTCTACAATACACAACTGTCGGCCTGATTTTCCATAAATGAAGGTGTCAAATAATTCAGGAACACAGTGCTGCTGAACACAAGGAAAATGTGTGTCTTGACTTGGACTCATTGCATTTGCTAGATCCGAGTATCCTTTCACTGTGAACACTTCCACTGACTGGTGAGAGACTGGGAGGTTGGACTGAAAGCTGTTTGGGACACAGACCACATCGCACCCTGTGTTTATCCAGCACCTAACACCGTGGGGCCTTGATTGTGGTCAGGGCCTTTGGGCGCTACCTTAATATCAATATTAAAACATAATTAGAAGAAAGAGTTTGCCTGGTTGTTCCCAAGCAGTCCCTTTTTGGGCACTCCTATAGATGAACCCACGTCAACACTCAAGCATGACTGAAGGGCGTGTTTCTTTTATTTCTTAAAGTTGGAAGGAAGTGGAAGCTGTCACTAGAGAGAGAGTGCTATGAGAAAGTCTTACCTGGGGCCAGAGCACTGGGTGTTAAAACATGTTGTTGTTTATGCTAGAGGTTTCCTTCTCTCCATTCCTGCATGAATGATGTAATCAGTGGATGTGTGAATCTCTTTACCTTCAGTGTTAATCCAGCACACCCTCACTATCTACATATTCTGTGTGTGTTTTGTTTAGAGGTTTTTGGTAATTGAGAGTCCCCAGGGACTTCAGTTTGATGCTGCATAGCACTTGGCAGGGATAGGCATGAACCAGCAGTTTGATTTATCCTAATGTAGGGGATTCTGGGATAGCTGAGCCTGCTATATAAGGCCACAGCACTAAAGCTATTCAGTTTGGTGAGAGCTTGTCCTTGCTGTGTATGGCAAAAAACAAGTTTACCCTCTTGGACGTTTGTATTTCCTTTAGTAATCTATGCACTACTCCCTTGAGGGGTCACTGAGAAACACTCTCTTGGGATTTTGATGGCTGCCTTTACAAAGACACACCTGAAAGGCCTGTGTGCTCCACTTCACTGCAAGTACTCTGACATCACTTAAATGTTGAATGTGTTACATAATTACCTGCTCACTGAGGATACAAATTGCCAAGTAGCACTAGAAATGTAACCTTGGTGTACTTGAAGGCACTGTAGAAGTGTTTCCTATGCTTGGGTGGTGGGTGAGGGGCACAGGGGAGGAAAGGAACAGTAAGGGGGTAGGGAAAATTGCAGGATCCCTGGGTCAGAAATGTTTCTTCCTGCAAGTTGCTACTTCAAGATTTGTCTCATGGTTTTCAATTACCGTCCTACAGGCACAAAAACACTAACCAGGTCATGTCTCAGCCCTGGTTTCAGTGACAGTTGAGTCGGTTTTATTTTTTAATTGGCTATGTTGGTGTTTTTATAATGTGGTATCTAGTAAAAGTTCATATTTTTAACTATAGTTAACTATAACTATAGTCTGTAGTTTGCAATGTTATTGCTAATGTAATGTGTGTTTAATTCTGCTTTCCCTAGTAAGAGTTACAGATAACTAGTAAATCCCAGATGTATGGGCTTGGTGGGAAACAGCTAGCTGTCTGGTAGAATAGTGGCTGACCTTAGAGCACCGCCTGATAAGCTGAAGTGCTATGAAATACTGTGCTGTTAACCATTCTGAGAGGAGAGATTTATGGAGTATCTTGAGCAAGAGAGGGGGTAAAAAACGCATAAGGTAGCTGTACCCTGTGGTGTGTCTTTCCCATGCAAAACATTGCATTATAACATAGTAAGGGGGAAAAGCTGCCTTTTCCCTCCTGCCAGTGCTATGTGAGGCCTTGCACAGAGGTGCCAAACACTTGCCAGATCTGGTGTTTGCTCTGCTTGTTTCTCTTCAGGCTACCTTTTCAGGCCTGGGCCTTGGTTTTCCACCCCTCAGGCTGCCCTTGGCTCCTATCCCCCTACAATCCCTCATTTGGCCTATTTCTCTTATGTGTGTTGGGCCCCTTGTTGCCTTGCCCTGAATGGTGGCAGAGCAATGGAGGCTAGTGAAATCTGACAGACAAGGCCAAAAAAAAATCCTATTAATGTCTTAATTTTAAAAAATATATATACAGAAAAAACCAACATAAACTGTATGTAAACTTCTCAAAATACGAAAAACTTTTCCTATGTTAAGCATTTGCTACCTAATCATAGCTATACTTGAAACTTAATGTGAATGGTTAAAATACAAATCATGTATTTATATGAAACAATTTACAGACAAAATTGGGTAAAAAAAATCCAACTGTTTAAAAATATTAAAATAAGATAAAGAATAGAAGCAAAATTCAGAGGAGGGGAATAGAAAAAAAGGAGGGAAGGAATTGTGTAAAGAGGAGGGGAAGGTAAAGGTGGGGCCCATGTATTCAATAAGATAATTCAGATACTTTCAGCAAGGCATCACATATTTTGGAGAGCTTTTCTTGGGCATTTCTGTTACGGTATACAGTTTCTTTCCAGGGTGGCCAAGCTAACAATCTGTGCTCCAGTCTCCAATTTTTGGTTGCTTTTTGGATTTCAATATTTGTAGTACTAGTCTTTTAGCAATTACTAATGCTCTGCCAAGCCATAGAGATTCAGATTTATTCAGCTTTTAATTAACCTCCATTAGGTTTAAAATTTCATGTTTAGCTTGTAACATAATTTGATCTGATAGGAAAAAATGGACTCTGCAATTAAGTTCTGCTGCAGGTAGGCAAAGCCAATGTATGCAAATGGACAAAAGAGTATGCTGGCCCTGAATATCTCCCCTTCTCTCCACTTCCACGTGTTGATTGTCTTCAACTCCCATAGATTTCAATGGGTACTGAAGACACTGAGAACCTTGGAGGATTAGGCCCCTATAGCTGGCTCAAATTTGGCAAGATAGATCTGTAGACAAGACCCATGTTCAGGACTCTCCAGCGGCAGACAGCACATTTTCATCTGAACTTTAATTTTCTGGTATCTCGATCATTTAACTGTTAGGGTTCCTGCTTCAGAAAACCTGTGCTTAGTGAGCAGGTGCCCTGCAAATGCAACCCAAATGCATTAGATGTATTAATAAACAGAGGCTGCAACTTGGCAAAATCTCTAGCTGTGCCTTCCCCAAACACACGCGTGGAGAACAGGGAAATTTCAATTTCAATTGACAGTTGTATCCCTCTACGGTCTCTGAGCAGTGTTGGAGAAGGTTAACCCATAACTGAGACATTGCTTGCAATTTATGGGGAACTACCACCTTGGAATGTCCTAACTGGAGGGAAGCTATGGACTCCTGTTAATGCTGCTGCATCTTTCATTGGCTTTTTGGATGATGGATTTGGGGTTTTCTTTTGCATGATACTTGATAACAACAACACGTGACACATTTAAAATAATGTCTCTGTTTCACAGACGCCTTAGCTAAGCATGAAAGCTTTTGCTAGAAAAGCTGTTTGTCTGAAAACCAGCAATGACTCACATCAGTTATTATAACTTATACAGGTGGTTTCATATGGGCCCCAGAGGCTCCCTCAAAAACCAAACTCACTCCTCAATGTAGTATGTCTTGTTCTATTTCAAAATATGTACTGTTCTGTGCTTTGCAACCACGATGCTTTGCTTCTGGCTTCTGCATCCCACAGAGGACAAATTCCTGTTGATAAATATAGCTCTCGGATATTAAAATGTGAGGAGACAGGAGAGGCCTTGCCCAGCTTTAGCTCAAAATAAAATCAAGGTTTTAGAAGGCTCCCTCTTCTACACCATCTTTGATGTAGAAGCCAACCTCAAAAGATGATAACACTGTAACCAAGAAGAGAAAGCAGGATAGTTTCTCCTGAGCCACATCACTTGTGGTAATTGTCCCACTGTAACTGGAAGAATGCAGTAGAATGTATTCTACAAGTCTTCATGCTGAGTTCTAAAGAGAACAGGACTAATCTCTTCATAACTCAGCATGAAGACTTGTAGAAGAATACATTCTACTGCATTCTTCCAGTTACAGTGGGGAAATTACCACAGTTTCTCCTGAACCACATCACCTATCTTGCTTTCTCTTCTTGGTTACAGTGTTATCATCTTTTGAGGTTGGCTTCTACATCAAAGATGGTGTAGAAGAGGGAGCCTTCTAAAACCTTGATTTTATTTTGAGCAAAAGCTGGGCAAGGCTTCTCCTGTCTCCTCACATTTTAATATCCGAGAGCTATATTTCTGCTGGAAGGTGTTCTGAGCACAGGACGGGGACACAGGAAGTTTTGAATTCTAGGGTAAAATCTTGGACCCATTGAAGTCAATTGCAAAACTCCCATTGACTTCAATGGGGCCAGGATTTCACCCCTAATCCCTATTCTGACACTGACTCCCTCTGAGGTGTTGAGCAGTTGACTCAATTAAGCTTTCTGCCACACTTCTTGTAAAGTACCAATGCCCTACCTCACAAAGCTGTAGTGAGAATTAACCAATGAATAGCTGCGAAGCGTTTTGGAGGATGACAAGGGATCTACAAATATTATTGCTGTGTTGTGGTACTATCAGGAAGTCTGTAGAAAAAACGGTTATTTGTCCCTGGGCATTGCCAGATGATTTTTAAAAAAAAGTTCCTGCTCTTTCATAAAGTCTAAACACATTCTTATCAACTTAACATCTATTTTAACAATGCTAACACACAGGTGAGCCAGACTGGTTTCCAGCTATGCATTTGTCAGTGTTCATTGAGGCCTAGGGCCATAGGCACCGACTCCATGGGTGCTCCAGGGCTGGAGCACCCATGGAAAAAAATTAGTGGGTGCTCAGCACCCACTGGCTCCCTGCTCCTGCCAGCACTTGCTGCCCGCCTGCTGCCCCGCCAATCAGCACCCTCCCCTCCCAGCGCCTACTACCTGCCGCAATCAGCTGTTTCACGGCGTGCAGGAGGCTCTGGGAAGGAGGGGGAGGAGTGGGGATTGGGCACACTGGGGGGAGGGGGTGGGAAGAGGTGGGGTGGGGACTTGGGGGGAAGGGATAGGGTGGGGGCAGGGCCCGGGGCAGAGCAGAGGTGGGGGCTTGGGAGAAGGGGTCGGGGCCTGGGGCGGAGTGGGGGGTTGAGCAGGAAGCCGGCACCTATTCCTAGGGGCCCTGACATGAGCTGGCACCTAAGCACCAGCATCACAACCTCACAAGAGGTAGGGAAGAGGAGGATGCCACTGCAGACAGTTTGTTAGGTGATTCTTAATTCTGTATTCAGGGTCTGATCCAATGCCTATTGGCGTCACGGGAAAGACTCCTGTTGGCTTCAGCAGCCATTAGTTCAGGCCCCTTGAGCCTAGATACCATGGTAATGGACACACTAGAAATGCCTAGGTAGGAAATAAGTTAAAAAAGGATTAGACAAATCCATACCAGAGCAAAACATCCCTCCTTAAGTAGTAACTAGGATAACTCACTGGCAAACTAATACATAGGTGCTCCCTGATTTGTACATTAAAGACCAGGAAATGATCGCTGTTCTGTTCATTACCAGTGACGGTTGCTCTGCTAGGCCTATGTCAAGTATTTTACACTTCACACCTCAGCTCAGGAAACACTGTGGTTTGCTCAGCAGAGGCACAGAAGGCAGCAAGTGTTCTCAAAAGTCACACTGGCCCTTCTCATGACTCCTCCACCATTTGCTACGTCTGTCTCCTCCAAAGCAAAGAGCTGTGCTGGGATCTGCAGGGAGACACTGAGGGGAACGCGATCCTTGTGACTAGGAAACTTCAGGTTCACGAAAGTCTGATATTAGAGGAAATGCTAAGAAATCTGAATGGAATCCCATCTACCACATACTTTACTCAGAGCTGGAAAGGTCAATAAGGAGGTGAACTTGTGGGGGAGGGATAGCTCAGTGGTTTGAGCGTTTGGCCTGCTAAACCCAGGGGTGTGAGTTCAATGCTTGAGGGGGCCATTTGGGGATCTGGGGCAAAAATTGGGGATTGCTCCTGCTTTGAGCAGGAGGTTGGACTAGATGACCTCCTAAGGTCCCTTCCAACCCTGATATATGATTCTAGTTAAAGTTTCTTCTATTTTTATTGTTATGGAGGTGGATAAACTGAGTACTGCAAACAGCCTGGCTTAGGCACTCATTAATTATGGCATATCCTGGTGAAACACCCATCACCCGTGGGTTCTTATTCCTCTGTATGAAACATGAGGTGCCTGTAATGTGAGAGTAGCAAACCACAACTAATTCATTGTGAAACAGTGGTGAAAACCTAACTCCAGCTGACTGACTAGCTGCTGGCTGAAGTAAACTTCCTTTCAGACAGTTACTGGAAAATCAGATGAAGCAGGTGAGTGCAGCGCTATGGGTAGCGGAGAGACCTAGTTAAGACTTGGGCCAACATGTTTCTTGGCCAGGTATTGTGGTTTGCTGGCTGATATAACAGTCTGGTTTCTCGGCTGCTAACATTAAAGTTACATGTTTCTTACCTGGTTACGTCATTGCTGGGAAACCTGAGAAACAGCTTGTCAGAACCTGGCTTTGGGGCAGGGTGGTCTGTCTACCCTGCCGTAAAAGAAGCCTGGCACCAAGTCTCAGAGCCCGGGCCAACTGACTTGGGATTGCAGGGCTAAAAATAGCTGTGCAGACGTTCGGGCTTGGGCTGGAGCCCGGGCTCGGAGACCCTCCACCCTCGTGGGGTTTCAGAGCTCAAGCCTGACCATCTAACCTGCTCTTTTTAGCCCTGCTGCCCAAGCCCCCCACAAGCCCGGGTCAGTTGACTCAGGCTCTGAGACTCACTGCCGCAGGTCTTTTATGGCTGTGTAGACGTGCCCAAAGTCCCGTGCTGCTTCCCCGCTTAACAAAAGAAAAAGGCTCCTTCCCCCTCCACCTGCTTTGTTAGGGGTCCCATGAGACTGAGGACATCTGATCATTCAGCAGATACAGTGCCAGCTTCCCACCCGTGCTGCCCCCCTCTCATCAGTGCACCCCTGCGGTTTAAAAACTACCTCTCGTTCAGGTCAGGCCTTACTCTCGCCACTGAGATGGCCCAACGGGGGCCAATGATTTATGTACTTGCTCGTTTCTATGACTGCGCGTATGGGTTTGGTGAATGTCTTGAGATTTATCTGGTATTTGGTGTGTGAGTGTGTTGCACTGGCCAGTTCCTTTCTTTGAGACCTCAGTCTAGATGGGGGGGGACTTCCTCTGACAATGCCTGTTTCCGTGTGACAATTACCCAGCGTGCAACATCCTGCACTATTTGGGGAGAGCACATCACAACTAGAAACTGTAGTGTAGCCCACAATTTCATCTGGCATAGGCCACAGATGAGCTCTTTCTGGCAGCATGGTCCAGAAGAATGAGCACAGAGAGGAGACTTAGTTCAAGAGTCCTAATCCAGGCCCTGCCGCTGCCTTGCTGGGTGCCCTTGAGTAAGTTACTTCCCCTGTCTGTGCTGTGCTTTTCCTACCTATAGAACATGCCTCCTTCATGGGGAGTCACAAGAGTTAAGTGCCCAGTGTCTCTACCGTGCTCTAAGCACTTTATAAATGGAGATACACATTTACACTCCATGTGTTACAGATGTTTAAGCCTAGTGGTTGCTTTCCCTGAGCTATCACAGCAGATATCACCTGTTATCAGTTGTTACCTCTTCACTAACCATCCAGGATTCCGTTTCCTTTGCCAATAAGGTATTACTTCATGTGCCGCTTGGACCCATGGGAAATCTTGATAGGACAGAGAGGAAGTTAGTTTTTCTCCTGCTGGGAAATTCAGA
The DNA here is from genome assembly GCA_033296515.1 of Macrochelys suwanniensis. NCBI lineage: Eukaryota > Metazoa > Chordata > Testudines > Chelydridae > Macrochelys > Macrochelys suwanniensis. The sequence continues at coordinate 93,562,508 of CM065782.1, read as the reverse complement.
GGCAGTTTCCTCAAAGAATCGTACTCAAAAAGTGGACTGACTCTCGTTAAACGAACTTCCTTCAAGGGCAGCATGCTCTAGAGCAGAAGTTCTCAAACTGTGGCCTGTTGGGAGCTGACTGGCCCCATAACATGAGTTCTCTTCCTGGTTTCCAGCTGCTAAATCACATTAAGAGAAGCTAAAAACACATTACTTTCCTAGCACTATTTTTCCATGTAAACAGTTGGCTCAAGGGTATTATGCCATCGTGAATGGCTGAGGATGTGTCCACAAGACATGATCCAGTTGGTAAAAGAACGAGAGCCTCTGAACTAGGCTCTGAATGAGAGCCTCTGAACCAGAGAAGTGAGGTGGGAACTATAATTTCGCCCTGTCAACTTCACTGTGCCACCTTAAACAAGTCACTTGAAAAGTGACCTCTGGCTTTTTAGTTGCCTCAGTTCTTAGGAACTAAACGTGGGGCCTGATTTTCAGAGGTGCTGATCACTTGCAACTCCCACTGACTTCAGCTGGGGCTATGGATGCACTTCTGAAAACCAGGCCTGAAGTGTCTCTAGGTGGCTATCCAAAGCCTCAGGGCACTTATCCTGCTTCCACTGAAATCAACGGGAATTTTGCCTTTGACTTTACTTGGCTCAGACTCTAAAAACCTATCACGCGAATGCTATTAATAAAGATCAGCATGGCGAGACTACCTGGAAAAGATGATGATTGGGGGTGGAGGGTGGGAATAAAAACCACAAACAATCAAAAAACTGAGTCATTGCTTACTCCAGGGTGAGTTGCATTCAGATTAACTGGCTGCTCCACACCTGGTTTTACTCAGACAGAATGCAGAGGAAATCACTGCAAAACTATGTTCTAGTTTGAACCCCATGTTCACACTTGGCTTCCAGGACCAGCAACTGCACTTCTCCAGCTCCAGTACAGAACTCCATCTGATTGGAATGGTGACCAAGAAGAAATCTTCCCAGCATGCAGCCAGCTGGCCAGAGCTGACAGCAAGGATCTGGTGTATCTCCAATGTGAAGTCTGCAAAGTGTGATGTTTGGACCAACAACAGAATTTAAAGTTACTTCTACAGTGAAGATGCCCCCTAAAGGGAGTGGGAGCAGGTTCTAATCGCCTGATCCAAAGTCTATTAAAGGCCAATTAAAAGATTCCCATTGACTTCAGTGGACTCTAGTTCAGATCACAGGTGAAGATAACACTCAATCAGCTAGGAAAGGATGTTACAAGTCACAGCAGTGGCCTCTAAATAAAAGGACACCATCAATTTGAAATCTTTTCAGTTGCAAGAACTTAGTTAAAAAGTAGTGCTTTAAAATATTTTTTCTTGCCTCTGTTATAGAGTGAAAGATACACACATACAGAGCAGGGGAAACAGACTGGCTATATAAGGGAAAACACTGAAACTGATTATACACAGTGTGCTATTGAATGCCAAAGTAAACAAACCAAATTAAAAAGAATGTGATGTATTGAAAGTGTAGGCTGTCACTTTAAATGCGTAGAGGAGTTTCCTGGTCCTGCTTGCAGACTAGGGAGCTCTGCCGGGAAGCATGCTGTGATCTGACTCTGTCAGCAGTCAGTCTGCACGCAGTCAGTCTAGAGTAAGGTGGTGGAGTGAGATGTGCCTCTCTGTTTTAGGAAGAAGTCTGCTCTCTTTCTTTCTCTCTCTGTTTTGGGGTTCTTGTGTGTTGTTCTTCTGAATTGAAGGAATGAAGTAGAGTTATGTTGCAAGCTTCCAGCAAGAGTATTTTGTTTCATCTAACTTCTCTGTTTGATGCTGTGAAACATAACACAGAGACTCTTCCCCCCCCCCCCCTTCATTTGTTTCATTTATAGTAATTCTTCTGTGTTACATGCAAACAATAGTTCATTTTAAAAAAGCAAGTCAAACAGATTGGGGGCCTTTTCTGCTGACAACATCCCTTTAAGGTTTGTGCCCTGCAAAGATGCCCTGCGATGTGCGCATTGCATGCAACTCCAGTATGCCTCCCTGGGTACCTATTGCGATCAGACAGTGGTGAGCAGCTGGGGAGAGATGCTGAGTGCGTTCAGCTCCCACTGAAGCCATTTGGGCCAGATCCTCACTGCTGTACACTGGCACAGCTCTGCTGAAGCCAATAGAGCTACGCTGGCTGACGGGAAGTAAGGACCCGGTGTAGTTGACGTGAGAAGCAGTAGGGGGCTTTCAGCACGCTGCAGGATCAAGCCTGTAAGAGCCATTGTCACTATGCGGCAGGATGGTTCCTAGGGTCTCTGTCCCTCCAAAGTCTCTTGGAGTATGTCTGCACAGCAAAGACAACCCCGCTCCTGGGGCTCGGGCTGTGGGGCTGTTTCATTGCTGTGTAGACTCCTGGGCTCAGGGACCCTGCGGGGCGGGATGGACTCAGAGCCTGGGCTGCAACATGAGCCCAGAAGTCTACACAGCAATGAAAGCCCTACAGCCGAGCCCTGTGAGCCCAAGTCAGCTGGTACGGGCCAGCCGGCTGTGCAGACATACCCTGGGTCAATGGAGTTGAATAATGGCAAGTACAATATGATACTACACAGTAAGTGTAGTCCAGGGCAGTGACCTTGCTCACTCATCGTTTTAACTCGATGATTTTGAGAACTATCCATATTTCCTGATCTGAACAACTCACGCGTGCACACGTGGAGGGGATCTTACTACACTTGCAAAACACCCGTACAAGCTGTCGTGGTTTGGACCACGGCTGCTGAATAATGTGGGACCATTTTGTAAGGGGTCCTCTATGTTTCTGGCATTAGTGGCCGTCATGAAGCATTAACACTCCCCGTTTTAGAAGTAATATTCTGTAGGCAACGTTTAAGATGCTTTTTCCTTGATCTGAACACGGGTTTGTAGAGCTGTCCAGTCCCATCTGAGCCGTTCCTCTCACTCCCTCTCTTCTACAGGGTTCGCTTTGAGTGGGTTTTGACGGGGACTTCCTCAGGAAAGGCTAAGCACGCTGGAAATAAAAACACTGAGAGGAAATTCCTTTTCCTTCACACACTACACTAGCTGGAACTTGTATTCACCGTAGGATACACAGCAAGTGATTGCACAATGTGAAACCTGCTGCACTGCTGTGTGCTTTGTAATGAGAGATGGGTGAGTCACTGTGTCGTGGCAAACAACTTTGTTTAGGTCATTGTACTGTTTGCCTTGGCAGATAGTAATTACAGTCTGCTATGCTCTAGATGAGCAAAGTACAGTATCCTCCTGGAATGGGAAGGGTTCGTACAGAAGATACTCTACAGATTCATGATGAGTAAAACAAGAATGATAAAACCTGGTGGAGAAAGTGGTTGGGTCCATTACTACATTGGTTCAAATACAACCCTGGTGTAAATCTATCGAAGCAAATGGACTTTCACTAGGGAGGGATGAATGAGACCCAAAACTCTGCTAGTTGTTGAGGGTGTTAACCTAATTGCTCACAACAGAGCAGTCAAGTCAATTTATATTAACGTGCCTATAGTCTACAGAAGGTTAACGTTTGTGCAGAGCTTTGAAGAGGAAAAGAACAGTGTGCAGTGTAAATGCTACATAGTCTAATGGCACTAAAATAATTTAAAAAAAAAAAAAAAAAAGGTCTAAATGAACATTTACATGGGGCTGAGCTGCTTGATTCCAGGTGGACTATGATGTGTAGACTTGCAAATATAGTTTGTTAGCCAGTCTCAATATCTGTGATTTACAAATTGATATTGATATGTAAATCCCTTCCCTCTCCCCCACCCCCCTGGATGATGTATATTTACATAATTTTTATTTGAAAAAATCTATCTTAAAAAAACAGCTGTTCTGAGACTCGCAGCAGCTGTCTGTGAGACTAAGATTGGGAGAGGCCTCTGCATAGCTATTCTGTTGTAGCTCCATTCCTGTCTCTTCCCTAGTGCTGTTTTCGGACAGTTGTCCTGCCCATAGTATAAAAAAACATCTTGGAACACAGATGCCCTTTAGCTGAGCTTGACAATTGAGCTGACGCATAGCCACCTACACATTGTGCTATTAAAAAGATTAAGGACTCTGTGGACAGGACCTTGATAGTCAGAGGTGAAAGTAAGCTGGTATGGGCCGGTACGGTGTACCTGTAAGAAAGTGGCCACTGGTATGGGCCGGTGCACAGCCGACATTAAAGTGCAGCCCTTAAAGGACTGTACTGGCAAGGCTGCTGACATATTGGGGGGAAGGGGTAGCTGCCCTGGGGCTCTGCGATTTAAAAGGGCCTGGGGCTCCCGGCAGCAGTCGCAGCACTGGTCCCTTTAAATTGCTGCCGAAGCCCCGGGCGGCACAGGCCGGGCAATGCAGATGGGCTAGCTGGGGGTGTCTGGCCCCAGCCCTGCCCCTTCTGCCTGAGGCCCTGCCCCTTCCAGGGGCCCAGAGCCACTCCTCCCACCTTGCCCAGGAGCCCGGCCACCCTGCGTACTGTTAAGTCCTTTAAGTTACTTTCACCCCTGTTGATGGTATCCTTTGGTGGTTAACAGAACAAATGGAGTGAAATATACCTTTGTCACTATCTGCACAGTAGAACACTGGAAGTTCAAACGCTCACGTTTCTATAAAACAACGGGACTCCTGCTGAACACACAGGCTTGCAAGTAACTTTGTGAGATGCTGGTTGTTGAACTTTGAATGATGGCCAGACTCATCCTGCTCTTTGCCCAGTCTTGTCTCCCACGCTGTGTCCTTTGGAGAAATATCATTTGATTTTAAATGAGCAACTCCTCTATGTCCTCTCCTGGTGCTCAAATTCAAAGCTACGCAGCCAATTACCACTTTTTTTTTTTTTAGCACGGAAACTCACACTCTGACCACTGACTCACGTGTTCTCTCACGGGATAAACTGCAATAAAGGAAGCAAAGGCTGTTATCATCAGCAGTAGTAGAAGAAGCAGCAGCCTCTGATCAAGCAGTTATATGAAAACATCTGGATTTCCCCTAAAATCCCTAAGGGGAGGTGCATATTTCATGGCTTGCTACCAAGGTTCTGTGCATATGGCAATGTACGGCCTGTCCCTTATGACAGATTAATGATTTCTTGAATGAACAAATACTGAACAAAATGCACTGGAGACAGACTGTAGGGATGTAGGATTTGCCATACCAGAGGAGGTTGTTGGTCCGTATAATCCAATATGCTGCCTGCAGAGGTTAATAACTGATGCTTTATACTGTATCAATATCGGCAGAGATTCTTTGATTGTTTTTTGGTATTTTGGGACGGGGGCAGGGGAGGGAAGCCCTTTTGAAACTAATTCTATCCCACTGGTGAAGAATCCAGAAACGATGGTATTGCTGGTTGAGACACAACTACCTGCACATCCGGTGCATGTGAAAAGTGACCTGCCCATAATTTCTTTGAACAAGTGTTCCTAGAACTAAAAAAGACAGCTAGTGGAGACTCTGGACTTCTGAGGCCAAATTCTTTGCTGGTGTAACTCCATGCTGCGGTGCCCGGCTGTTTAACTCCACTCAGGATCTTCTTGGAGCTTTCCTCAAAGGATGTGCATGCAGGTTAGCTAAGCTGGGATGCGCGGATACTATGCCTGCCCTGACTTTATGCCAGGGTGGTGATTTTATGTGGGTTTCCTTAAGTTTCATAAAGAAGTTTCTCTATTAATCATGAGTGAAATGAATAGCGTGTATCAGCATTTCCCCATTCTTCTGGGAGGAGACTGCCTAGAGCAAGCCTGGCTGTCCGGGTGAAGTAGCATGACCAAATGTCCCGATTTTATAGGGACAATCCCGATATTTGGGGCTCTTTCTTATATAGGCTCCTATTACCCCCCAGCCCCTGTCCCGATTTTTCACACTTGCTGTCTGGTCACCCTAGGGTGAAGATCGGCCCATCATTTTCAGTTACTTTTCTTTGCTCTCAGGTATGTCTACCACTGCCATTAAACAAATGCAGCTGGCCCGTGCCAGCTGAATCAGTCTTGTGGGGCATGGGCTAAGGAGCTGTTTAACTGCGGTGTAGACATTTGTGTAGACTTGGGCTGCAGCCTGAGCTCTGGGACCTTCCCAACTCACAGGGTCCTAGAGCCAGGGCTCCAGCCTGAGCCCAAATGTCTACGCCACAGTTAAACAGCCCGTTAACCTGAGCCCCGCGACCCTGAATCATGGCATGGACCAGCCCTGGGTGTTTAATTGCAGTGTAGACATACCCAGGGTTCCAAAAGGAAAATCTCTACCGAGGCAGTTCACGTTGTTTTCTGTCTTTGCTTTAAGCACATTTCGCCCTAGTTCCTGCGGCATGGGAGGAGGTGAGATGGGCAGCGGGTGCCAGCAGAACGTGTCATTTTTCAAGAGAAACTCCTTTTCGTCGCTCCACTGCAAGTGAGCAGCATAAAAATGGTTTCATCCTGGGTATTTCACTGGCACTTATGCAGCAAAAGGCTGGGTAAGGGATCGTTATCAGCTCACTTTGCAGTCATTGGTCCCTGTGAGTCATACCCCCCAAATCCCAGAGCGGTGGAGGTTTTTAGATGGTTATTGCTGGTGAGTACATTGACAGGATCAGTTGTTTAGTTGTCTGCACTTCCCCAGCTATTCCATGGCACACTGTAACTTTTAGTTGTCATCACTCTTTGTGCACAAAGCTGAGGGTCAGCTTTGTTGCACGCACCAAATGTTAAATCATTTGGAATTGTGTTTTCCCTGTCAGCGTGGATGCCTTTGATAGGGGAGTGAGCACAGCTGATTGCTAGTAGTTGTGCACATTTACGGGTGCCAACCACTATCTGGCATGTATACACACCAATTAGGGAATGGGCATGCCTCCTGCCAACAGTTAGAAATGACTCTGAACCGCTTAGGGCGATGGTTTCCAAACTGCAGGTCGCGACCCAGTACTGGGTCGCAGAATGCAGGGCACTGGGTCACGGCGGCTCTGGTCAGCACTGCCGACTGGGCCGTTAAAAGACCTGTTGGTGGTGCTGCCCGGCTAAAGCAGGCTAGACCCTACCTGTTCTGACACCACGTTGGCCCCCGGAAGCGGCCAGCAGCAGGTCCGGCTCCTAGGCGGGGGGGAGCCATGGGGCTCTGCGTGCTGCCCCAGCACTGTACAGCACTCCCATTGGCCTAGGAGCCGGACCTGCTGCTGGCTGCTTCCGGGGCGCAGCGCGGTCCGTGGTGCCAGGACAGGCAGGAAGCCTGCCTCTGCACCCCTGCTGTGCTGCTGACTGGGAGCTGCCCGAGGTAAGCCCACGCCCCAACCCTGTGCCCCGATCCCCTGCCCCAGCCCTGAGCTCCCCCCAAACCCGGTTCCCCTTCCTGCACCCCAAACCCCTCATCCCTGGCCTCACCCCAGAGCCTGCACCCCCAGCCCAGAGCCCTGACCCCTCCTGTACCCCTGCCCCAGCCCAGAGCCCCCTTGCATGCCCTAAATCCCTTATTCCCAGCCCCACTCCGCAGCCTCACCCCCACATCCCAACCCTCTGCTCCAGCCCTGAGCCCCTCCCACGCCCCAAACCCCTCATCCCCAGCTCTGTTGGTTCGCAGGCAACAATTTTCTTCAACTGGATTGCCAGAAAAAAAGTTTGAAAACCACTGGGTTAGGGCATTCTGGGATTCAGTGACTAGGCAATCATGAGGCTTGGCAGGGGACGAACTCTCTGTTTGCTTGCTGGATGTTTTATGGTTTCAGTCTTCTTGGGTTTATTTTTTGGTCTGTTAGAGCCAAGTTTAATTACAGTGAAGCCAGAGAGCAGATGTTCTGACCTGAAGTTGGAAATGAGAGCCACACTTTTAGGATTCCCCACTCCCATTTTATTGTTTGTATTACGGTAGCCCCGAAGGACCCAACCAAGATCATGACCCCATTGTGCTAGACACTGTACAAACTTAGAGCCCACATGAGCTTGCTAGAAAAATAGAAAAGACAGACAAAGGTTACAAAAGGGATATAATATACAAGCAGAGTGATCAGTGTGATGATCGCAAATGTCATGCTAGCTCCACTATCTTTTGTTGTTGTTGGCTTGTTTCTTTTCTGTTTCTTTGGGTGAAGTCTTGTTGGGAAGGAATTAGCAAAGCCGACAAAGGAAAAGAGCGGGACGTTGAAGGGAAGAAAGTAATGAAAAAGGGAGAAGGAACCGGAGGGTGGAAGGCAGGTGTGAAATGAGGCTGAGGTGAAGGGACTGTGAAGAAGGGAATGGGAGGGAGGTGGAGCCAGACGGCCAATCAGCAGAGAAGGGAGGCATCTATTTTGTGTATATGCCCATATTTTCACAGCCCAATCTCCTGTTTGTGTGCACAGGCTGAGTATGCACATGGATGGGCTTTCTCAGCAAAGAGGCACAGAAAACATCAGCCTTCTAAGTACATAATGGTGAAGTTGGGACTAAATCATTTTGGCGGAAATCACAACTTGCTCAGCTCCGTAACCTGAAAGCTCGTTAAGAGGCGCTTCGCCTCCTCAAACTTGGAATAAAGCACAACGAATCATTTCTAAAATGAAGTTGTTTTCATTCTGTTTTTATCTGAACTCACCTCAAATGGTAGGATTTATAGCTATGGTGTATTCCTCTGGCATGAGTGTACAAACGCCACGAACCTGTCCTGGAATGTAACTAAAAATGAGCCCTAAAGCAGAATCCTTGGAACATAGGAATAGTTTGAATCCAGATCCTGATCCAAACTTTGCAGTTTGGACTGCTCTCTGTCATGTGCTGTGGCACTTGTGTCTTGTATTGTGGGTCTCTTGGAGACAAGATCCCAGATAGACATTAAGGTGCTATGGCAACCTTATTTCTCAGCTTCTTTGCTAGCTTGAATGTAACCTTTATGGTAACATGAATGGTCAGATCCTCAGCTGGTATAAATGGCAAAGCTATACCAATTAAAGCTGGTCAGAAATTTTCCAATGGACTGTTTTCCCTGTCAAAAATGCTAAATCGTCAAAATCGAAATGTTTTGTGGAAACACCAATTTTGATGAAATTCCACAATGGAAAAAAATCAGAACAAAAAGTTCCCATCAAATCAAAACATTCCATTTTGACCTTTTTCCAAATGGAATGTTTCGTTTGTTCCGAAGCAACTTTTTGTTTTATTTTTTTTTTATTTTAATAAAATATTTATACTATATAAGTCAGAATTGGAATGAAATGTTTTGACTTTATCAGAACGAAACTCTTCAATTGTTACATGGGAAATTTCAAAACTTTGGTGTTTTTGTTCAATTTTGGAATGGGGAAAAAACTCAAAATGGTGGTATTTCCCACAAAACAGAAAATCCAGTTCCCACTCAGCTTGAATGCCGACTTACACAAGTTGGGGATCTTGCCTGCAATATGAATGTGATTTATTATAGCTTATCACAGCTGAATAGCTTTTTCAAGGGCTTGCAGATACAATGAATTTGTCCCATACAGTTAATTTCATCAGGGTAGCTATGACATGGTGCTTATGGGAACCTGCACTCTGAAATTATTTGTAATGGAAAAAAACCCCTATTACTTCTATAGCACTTTAGAGACAATAAGTTAGCATTTTATAGCCCACCACAACACCCCTGTGAAGGAAGTTAATATTATCCCCATTTTGCAGGTGGATAAACTGAGGCAGAATGAGTCAGAGGCAGCACTTTGATTGCAATCCAGGAGTTCTGGCACCTCCCTATCCTCACTCTGTTCTGCCCATCACTTTCTTCTGCAAAATTAATGATAAGTATCCAGATAATCGATGCACTTAAAAATCCAATAATTGGGAATCTGATCGAACTGAGATTGTGGTTTCTCTTTGCATTGGTAAGGAGATGTTGAATAAGACTTCTGGATAAAGTGTCTTTATTTAAAATAAATCTCTGTAATCCACTTTGCAGATTTCTATTTTACAGATTATGTATTGATTTTTATTACGATGCCTCTGGCATGGACCGAGACCTGATTGTGCTAGGTGCTGTACAAACACAGAACCAAAAACTGGTTCCTGCCCCAAAGAGCTTACAATCTAAGGGCTTGTCTACACTACCAAGTTTTGTTGACAAAACTTATGTCGACACCCAAATGTCGACAAACCAAAAATCGCCAAAGAGTGTTCACACTTGCTCCCTCTGTCGACAGATCGTGTCCACATCAGGGACACCATCATCAACAGGGTGAGCAATGCACTGTGGGTATGTATCCCACAGTGCAGTGTTGTGGGAAGGAAGAGCTGATCACTGCGCATCTTGGAGTTCTCTCCGAGTTCTCCCACAGCCCCCTCAGCTGCCGAGGGCAGCATCATGAGCAGCTCTGTGAGCTCTCCGTGCTGAGGAATGGCAAAGCAGTGCAGCAGTCTGTCCCCCTCCCCCTGCAGCAACAGTCTGCCTGCCGCTGTGTTCCTAGTGCAGGGCAGAACAGGAGCGTCCCAATGATTTGCTCTTTGTTTGTTCCCCAAACAGAGCAGCACCAGGGCCGGCTCTAATTTTTTTGCCGCCCCAAGCAAAAAAAACCAAAACCGAGTGCCGCCCCGCTGAAACAACCCCCCCGAGCGATGCCGAACCGAAACAAAAAAACCCAAACCCCGAGCACCTCCCCGCCCCATTGAAACAACCCCACCCCCAAGCACCGCCCCACCGAAACAAAACCAGAAAAACAAACTCCCTCCGAGCGCTGCCCCGCCGAAGTAAAAAACAAAACAAAAAAAACCCGAGCGCCGCCCCGCCGCCCCTTAGAAGGTGTCGCCCCAAGCATGTGCTTGGTCGGCTGGTGCCTGGAGCCGGCCCTGGCAGCACACAGATACTTCCTGGAGCTTTGAAATGGGAGGTTCGCGTGCTTGCAGGGCAGCAGAGATCAAAACACTGAGTAGAGCAATCAGGGCAGGCATTGTGGGATACTGACAGAAGCCAGTTCTGTCAACAAAACAATCAGCAGTGTCTACACTGGCTGTTTGTCAACAATAAAGAAAGGAGAAAAGACAAAAGTCTGTCGTAGGGGTGGAAGTTTTTTATCGCCAAAACTGGGCGTTTTTCGTGACAAAAGTCCCATTGTAGTGTGTACGCTCTTGCTGTTCTGTCACCAAAACGCAGTTTTTGGTGACAAAACTTGCCAGTGTAGACAAGCCCTAAGTAACTAAGGCATAAAGGCATTTAAGTTGGTTTCCCTGGTGAAAGCAATAACACCTAGGAACATAGGGTATCATTCTGGAGAAGGAGCAAAAAGTAATGAAAACATTGACTCAATATAGAGCACTACAAAATTATCAGATTACATCAGCTGGTGGGAAGGTCCACCACTGTAAAGAAGATCAATGTTTGCGCTCTGAGTCAACACGTTGCTATTTAAATAGCTTGTCTTGCGGCTCCAAGTTAAAATATGCCCCTATTGTTTTCCCCATTGTACATTTGCACCTTTAGTCTGAAGAATCATAGGCCATTATAGGACCTGATATGGCAAGTCACGTGATTAACTGGAAAAGTATTCAGTCTTCAGGATACTGCAAACAGAGTTATTTATAGGCTCTGAGTCTCCACTGCCCCTATGCAAAGTGGGTGGTAACGCTTTCCACTCCCTTTGCCTGGGTGTAACTGAGTGCCCAAGGGGCCAGGCAGGGGAGGATTAGTCCCATAGGCTGTATAATTCTCACCAAACCCTTTTGCTGAACAAGGCTTTACATAGGGGGAAGGGAGGGAAATGCACATGCCATTTTGAAAATCATGGCAGGTGCAGTTGCGTGAGCAGCTTGGGTTAAAACACAGGGGAAATCGGCCCCTTTTACTGTATTATTTCACAGGTATCTCTAGAAAATGCACTAATATCCAAAGGCAGACCTCTTAAAATCTTTGCATGGCAGTGTATCCTCAGCAATGAAAACCTTTGGATTTAAAGCCCCAGAAATTCTGCCTTTAAAGTCACAAAGTCTCTATAGTCGCTGCAACAAGGTGTGTGTGTTTGTTTTTCAACATTCTGTCATGAGGCGTCATGTTGTGGGACTATCTATGGGAGTCCATCGGAATTTGTTTCTGGTAGATTTTGTCATTCCTTCTCCAGCAAATGTTCCCCTCCTCCCCCAAATCAGTTCTACAGTAAACACCTGAATAAAAACAGCTGCAGATGAAGATGAACGTAACTGGAAAGGGAGGTCCTGATTCTGGTCCCATAGAAGGCAGTGGCAAAACGCCCATTGATTACATTGGGGCAAGCTTTAGACACTGAATTATCCTTTGGGGAAAGGGGAGAGGGGAGGGGTTCCATTTATTTAAAATGGTGACATTATTGGGGAACAAAGAGAGCAAACTCCACTGCTGCGAACTATGCAAAATGAGAGGGAGGTATTCTCATGTCATCCAAAGATGTCCATCTAGCTATTTTGGCTGAGATCAGAGCGGAACTGGATTCAGTGCAATGATGTGCTCCCCTTGTTATGTGGGAATTTCCCCATGCCAAATGGATGCACAGTGCAAACTCCTATGACAACTTCACAGCCTCAGTGGCTCTCATTTAGTTAGGGAAAGTCACATGGAGGCTTATTAAATTGCAGATTCCTTGGGGAAGGGGCCTCTTAGGCTCTACTGCAATACAAATAATATTAAATATTTAATGCACACTTTGTATAGATCTAATGTTCAGGTGGGGCAAGTTCTGCATTCATCTTTCAGGCATGCAGCTTCTGAGCCTTTCCAGCTGCTCCAAGGGTCAAGCGACTTGAATTAATGTCGTTTTGTATTAGTGGCATGAAGTGTGTCCAAAGCTAAGTGCTCAGGATGGTTCTCAAGGCCCAAGCAGCATGGGATCTTTCCTAAAAATGTACTGGGGAGAAACTGGTGACATGAAAGGAAATGTTTTCCGGGAGAGATCTGCTAGAGACACAGGACGGGCAGTGAAGTACTGGAAATGATGGCCTAGCTGAACAAGCAGCATAGCAGTGCGTGGCACCCTTCGGAGTGTTCGGTCCATGCTGCACCGTTCCAGGGTTCTATTTTAATGCTACTCCAGCCTGACATAGCCTCCTCTGAGGTCGGAGCTCAGTTTATTTCCATCCGAGGTTATTGCCTGAAAATATTCCCAGTTTCATAGTCACCACATCCAATTCCAGCTCTTTTACATACAAGCTGATTTGATTGGCAAAACAGAACACAGAAAAGCTGCACTGAACTATATTATACCCTAATTTAGGAAGTCACAAAGGAAGGTGGGGGCTGGTTAGAGACAATCACAGGATATTTTAGAAGGCCTTTTTTGTGACTCACCGCTGCAAGGTCGTGTCCCCCTTTCAGCCTTGCCCACTTTGTCCCCAAATCTATGTATCCAGGCTGTAATCTCCAAAAAAAATTTTTCCAAGCGCCCATCCTCCTATATCACAGTGTCACCTGTAGAAACGTCCTCTCCTTTAATGTGTAGATGAATTTACCCAACTGAATAAACTATGATGGGCTGAAGAAAATCTGCATTAATATAGTTCATTTTCCCTGCTACATAAGAAATGTTAATAAGGCTTTTAGCTTTTTTAAATGAAGTTGATTTCCTTCCACTGCTACATGCTGAAGCCTAATCTCTCTCTAGGTTTATATCGCTGCTGCGCTACACTTAGCAAAAATGTTTCCCCCACTTCCAGTCCTCCTTGTGATCTAAGCCAGAGGGCAGCCAGCATGTTTTCTTAGGTGGCTTCCATGAAGATTCCGTAGTGCGCCTTGCATGGTAACGAAGCACTCCCACAAGTGGGAATAGCCCCTTTTGTGGGGAACGTCGGAGAACACAATATCTTAGTCACCAATATGTATTTAGTAGATACAGTTCACATCAGGCAGGTGAGATGCTACCTGCTATGAGCAGCAACTGCATGCAAGACCATGTAAATGAACCCAGTACTTAAAGAACATGTACTCTCCAGCTGAGTAAAACCCATCACATGGATCAACTGATTCCACCTAACTACTGAACATCCATCTTACCTTTACTACTGGACACAGCAAGCAGAGGCCGATATCGATAATGGGTTCACAGCAATATCCCCTCCTGCAGCTACACCACAAGCAATGCCAGGATGATGGGGAAAGCCTTTTGTGACGTTTTTGATACCTAGCTGGGGAAAGGTGCTTTTCTCCACAGTTGTCTGCCGCTTTGAGTTGCATCAAAGTTAATGTATGGGTTGGTGATAGTGACAGATAATGAAATAATCTTCTTTACCACTTCATTCCCGGTGCTTCCAGATGCCATCAATCTTGCACAAATATGCTAGTTTTCACTAAACCCCTAATTTTTATGGCCTCACTTTTATTTCTCTATTTTCCTCTGTATCTCCATTAGTGGTAAGTTACATGACCCACTTTTGACTACTAGGGTATACTTCCCCATGTTTCTTTACACTCTGTTTCATGCCCAATAAGGGCCTGAGCCAAAACCCACTGAAGTCAACAGGAATCTTTCCATTGACCTCAGTGGGCTTTGGATCAGGCCCTGAGTGTATAGATCTTGGTCTTTCTTGGCCTTAACTTCCTATCCTGCTGTTTCTTTAAGGGCTTGATGCTACAGTTTTTTGTGTTTTTTTCCCAAGCAAAACTTCCCATTTCAGTCCATAAGAATCTTGCCTGAGTAAGCAAGGAATGAAGCATCAAGCCTTAGCAAGTGAATAATTTCTCTAAATGTTCTGATATTTGTTAAGCATTTTCCATGACCTTAGTCACGCTGCACATCAAGGCCAGTTGCCATGGGATAGAAGCATTATTTACTGGATGTGTCTGTGTGTGCACATCCTTGCCAGATGTCTTCTGACTTCTCCAATCTCTTTTCTCACTTCTGGCTAAGGGTGTTATTCCTCAAACATGTCACTGACCCCAGAGGCTGATCTGACCCAGCTTCTTCCTCAGCTGGAGCTTGAATTTGCATTTTCCCAAACTTGGCTGCACACCCGTGCTGTAAGCAATAGTACCACACACCATGTTGTAAGCAGTATAGGATTTCAGTGTCTCTAACTCAGGCCACGTGTGCTGTCCCATCCGCCCCTTCTCTCCACCCGCCCCAGAAGGAGTTTTCTAATGCAGTGTAGTGCTTACTGCAATTCAGCATGTGGAAAAACAAAACCAAGTACAAAGTTAATCTTTTTTGCAACAAAATGTCTATTTGCTTTTCTACTTCGAGTGGTCTAGCCTGTCCGGCTATATCTACTCAGGACACTTCTAAAAACTTCTCATCTTCACTGATACCAGCTTGACTCCACTGGTATTGGGAGCCAGAGCACAGACAGGCCACTGGTGCTTTTTTCTTTTAAGTACCATGTCCTCTAACACTGCTCAGAGCGGGTCTAACTGGCATAGTACTTAAAGCATCAGTGACAGCAAGTGGCCCACCTAAACTAGGGTTTCTCAGTGTTGCTAACGCCGGTAAAGATAAGCCACTGGTTCCAATGGTGGGAATTTTTAAAAATGTCTCCAATGCAGACCAGGCGTATGGCTCTGAGCTGACTCTCGTTGAAAGTGATGGAAGGAATCCCATTTAAGTCAATGAGTGTTCTGTTGGGTACCAAATAGTCAGGATCACAACAGACCCCATATTTAAACGTGGTGACACTAGGAGTATTTCCACCAGCAATTCGACTCTCAGGAAATGCCCAAACAGCCCAGAATACATTTTCTCATTAGCTTTCAAATGAGTTAAATACATTTCATATATAAAACATTTTTATTAAAACAAATGTACAACACTTTTTATATACACAACTATGTACAGAAAATGCTCAGTTACAATTAGTGATTTGATGTATTTCCAGATATTTAAGCATAAATCAAAAAGACTTCCCTCCTTTTTGTACTTTGTACTGCTCTGAATAGGCTTGTATCTTTTGGTTCTCTAAAGATCTTCTCTACACGGTTCATTGGGTATATACTGTACATGGTAGTCTATGTACTCTATTGCAGTGAAGAGCATTCAGTCGGCTGCCATGAAAGGCACTGTATAAATAAAGTGTTATGCCCATCAGTGCAAAAAGTATGGGTCCCAAAGTGTGGCAGCTCTTGCATAATTATTAAATGAAAAATTGGTATACGTCATGCATAATGACAACAGAATAGAATGTCCTATGAGCAGATCTTCTCTTCTGAATAACTGTAATACATAGAAGCAAAGCATGTCGCTGATTTTCACATTTTCTTGGACTAAACATATTTACAAAAGTGAGGAATTTGATTTGTCGATCAAATGTGTCCTGGAGTGATCAAAGGAAAGAGGGTCAATTAGTGCAATTTTTGTTGAATCCAAAAATCTGTAATGATTGTCATCAAGCTCAGAAGTACTTCAGCTGGTATGTCGCAACCAGAGCTAACATGAATAGGCCCATTTGCCCTGTGCCCCCTAAGCACTGGATTGGTAAAGGAGAGTAAATGAAACTGTAGATGATCTCCTCCAAAAGCAGTGCTTTTAAGTTATAATATGAACCACATGAGAGAGAAATGGGGATCTTAGCCCAGCTTCTACTGGCCTACAGCACCTTTCACTTGTATCCCAACAGAAAGGTCAGAACCCCATTTCACATGACTGTAGGAACAGCTTCACATCAGAAGCAATTTTAAGTTTTATAGAACAATGGCTTAGTCAACCAACGTCAATGCACACAGTTCTGCTAAGAAGGTTTTTTAATAATGGAGTTTCAATGGCTCAATCTCCTCAGTCCCAGAAGCTAAACGGAAAGTAGAGGTTCTTTCTTCTCACACAGTCAGTAACAAACAATGCCTTCCACTCTGTTCACTTTCGTGAGGAACAGGAGAAGTAAAGCAGTTCACAGTCTGAGGAAGCAAGGCAGGTTTACAAGCTACATGGAATGGCTTGTATACCAGTAGATCGAACTGTGTCCAGCCAAGAGAATTCTAGAGGGCTTTTCAGATCAGTACAAAATCTGAATTCTATTTCCCCTAAAAAAAAAAAAAAGAAAGAAATGAGAAGAAATTTACCATGTGCGGCAGCAGCAGCAAAATATTTAATGTATACTAATAATACTATAGTGAAATGTAAACATTGTTCAAATGATCTCTGACTAAAATTGAATATATCAGCAAGATTTTTATCTTAAAAATGCTTTAATTTGCTGAAATCCTTATTACAACTTTCATTTTTAAAAAAATTCTCACTGGCGATATGGCGAGGTAACTTTAACTCTGGAAACTGACAGAGTAAAAGTAATCTGTAAAACTAAAAAGGAAATTGAGCTAAGCACATATTTCTGTGCTGAATTCCCACTAATCAGGCCAAATCTGCATATAAATATAACTTTTAAACACAAATCTGTGGTACATTTTCTAGTACAAATTGTCTTTTAAAAAATCCCCAGAAAACCCCTTCAATTTGAAATTAACGTGCTGGTTAGAAATCTCAAATAAAACACAGTAATGTATGAACTGCTCTATTCTTTTTGGTTTTTCACCTGACTATAGAGTGACCAGATGTCCCAATTTTATAGGGACAGTCCCGATATTTGGAGCTTTTTCTTATATAGGCTCCTATTACCCCCCACCCTCTGTCCAGATTTTTCACACTTGCTGTCTGGTCACCCTACCTGACTTCATTTTGCCTAAAGAGCTTAATCTGCTTCTCCCTCTGCCTCTGGTTGTATTCTAAGTAACTTTGCTTCAGAAATTAAGGGATTTGTACCTGAGGTTGTATCTATTTCAGAATCTTGCTCCTTGTAGCTGAAGTTGCTGCAGATGTTTTGTGTGCCGGGCTCATTGGTAAGATATCCTTTCCCACCGACACTGGTTGCATGCCAGTCTTGTTGTTCAAACAGCTGTAAGAGACGAAGGAGAAGGTTTGAAATGTGCGGGCCTTACAATGTTCAAGAGAACAAATCAAACCTCATTGGACAAACAGATCAGCAGCAATATTTCCTACATAGGGCTGATGATGCCAGCTGGCATTGCGGTTAAATTTAAGGGCAGATTTCATCATGATATAGATAACTAACTATGCATACACATCATAAAACCACCTCACAATTTGCTGGGATTGTCCATTTTCACACAAGAGATCTAACACTGGACTAGCATAAGTATTGCAGATCAGTACTGAGGACCCCTGTAGGAAGCTCACACAAAGCCTACTCACGCTATGTTTACTGCTATTAGCCCCTCACTTTCACAAATGCTAAACTCACTTCCCTCCTTGCTCATATATGTAAAATTCCTATTAATTGAAGTAGGGATCAAGCTAATGCAGAACACATGCCAAGAGAACACCCCAAGAAGGAAGGTGCTTATAAATAATAGTGATTAATGTGTTACATGCCTAGATGTATAGCTAAATCGATTTAAATGCACCACATTAGTAGTGAGGTATAGAAAAGATTCCTTCTAGAATGTAAATGTCTTCTCAGTCTCTGATCCATCGCTCAGCTTTTCAATGTTTGTCTCTAAAATGGTACATGTGCTCTCAAAGTGACAGCAGAATATTAAGTATTTCCACCTGTGTGTGTTCTCCATATCCTGGCTGCACATAGGATTTTTAAGTACAAGTTCCTAACTCTGTTTATATGTTTTGTTTTCTCCTCCTCCCTTGATACAAACAGCAACTTATTCAATATTATTCTGAAAAGAAGAGATCATCTTTTTACCTTGTATAGTTGCTCTTTCATTTCTTCTGTATCCTCATCTGTTACTGTTAGGTTTTATGAAGACATGGGGAAAAAGAAAAACACGTTTCCGTTAACTCGGTGTCCTCACTGGCAAAAATCACAGATCAGCTTCCCTGCTTTTCCATTCAGTTATCACCAGAGACTACTCCACGTTTTCTAGTGACATAATAGCACTAAAACATCTTATAAGCCAGCAGATTCAGGGCCACTTCTGCCACCTGTATGGGTAACAGGAAGCCCTAGGAATTTCTGCAGGCTACAGAGGTCACCACTCTAAGAAACTCTGAGCCCCATGTGTATCCCTCCTCCTGCAGTGATGTGACATGGTTTTGGGGATAGATCACATCAGAGGAGTGGACAGTTGATCCACAACTGGATGCTTCCATCACTCTCAAGCTTCCCCTGTCCTCTTATAAACCCAGTTACTGTTAGAGGTCATGAACTTCAGTGATAGCTGTAGGCTGGCTGTGCATATGCTCTACACCCTCCCAGCAGGTTGGGGGAAGATTTGAGCTCTCCAGTACAAAGCACTGTGCAACCGTGCATCATGATCAGAGATCTCTTCCTTACCCCTGATGGTGACACTTTAATACCTGGAAGTGAGGAGTCTGAGATATGTTTTATCCCAGCACAGTTCAGGCAGCTAATGAAAATATTTTTCATCCAAACCTTCAGTCCTCATGCATGCAAAACTGCCAATGACTACAGCAGGAGTTTTGCACATATAAGAGATGCAACATAAGGCCCCTCAACTTTAACAAACTAAAGCTTTTTGTTTTTGTAATAAATTTGACTACAGATGAGTAGATCCCATTAACCCTGGAACGCATGCTAGATCTTGCCACTTGTACGAAGAGCCTATTGTTTTTTCTGGCACCCCATGCAGCTTCATGTCCTGCTTCTGCCCCTGAAACCATCAGTGGTAGGATTATTTCCATCTGGTTGGCCTGAGGTTTCAACCAATAAAATACCAACCTTCAGAAGATGAAGCCAAAGGTGACACTTGAAGCTGGTAAAGGTCATTTGTGCTGTCAGCCATTGCTATTTCCATTGGACTTCTCCAATCTGTCAGTGCGTTCATATCACACGGTGAGAGATCTGTGGAATGCACAGAAAGGAAGAGTTAGAAATTTTAGGAAATGCAAAGGCTTTCTGATTCAGAATAGCCTCCAGTCCCTCATGGCCCATGATACAGCACATTGCATATATCCCATTATATAGCTGCCCAGGAAAAACCACTGTTACCTCTGCTTATGATGCTGAGATCTCATATACTGGGGGTTTGGTAAGTGCTGCACATTCTGCTAAGTTTGAAGAACTAAAATTGAACCTCACCTAGGGTGATGGAGGCGTTCTCAATCTCCACTTCCTGTTCTGCATAGCTGTGAACTGTATAACCACTGTGGTCATCTGGTAGACTGCTGCTGTTCAGTGCTTCTACTGCCTCATCCATCCTCGGGTCTTCATATGACTATAAAGACACGTGCATTGAATGAAAGATCTATTAGACCAAGATGTTATCTATTTGTTCCCATACGTCAAAACTTCAAAGCAAACCTCTGACTTCAACTGCCAGAATCAATACACACCTTTCTCTTACTCCTGTTTTTTGACTCTCTAGATGACTTTGACTTCCTTTCTGTGAAAGCAAAAACAAGGTGACAGTGAGAAAAAGCTGCAGCCACTTCTGATGGCTACAATCTTACACGACCGCAATTGCTCTGTGTAGCGACGCTTTGCACTGCAAGGGCATGATCATGCTCTGGGAGTTTTGCCATTGATGTCAGTGACTGCTGTATTCTCCCCACCCCTGAGGGGAGCGCACCTCTGTGTCTGATGAAGCGATCCCATTACGGGTATTGTGAGAATGAACTGATTTTCAAAAAATTTGCTCTGAGATCTTGGGATGAAAGGAGCTATACATCCAAAGTAATATTTAGCAATAGTAATAATACTGCCTATTCACAGCAATACTTTACTTCTATTCAGGAATTTATACTGTACCTGTTCACAAGCAGAACAGGAAATGTAAACAGACTATTAACGGCAGTAATGGTCCCTTTAAGGCAAATTATGTTGAGGGTAGGCTGTAATGCATATACCTTTTTTCTGAAGCTTTGTTAAGGGTGGTAGCATCCTGTAAACCCGGACTGCACTGCAGCCTTTGTTGACGCTTTTGTCCTTCACTTCCTCAATATCAGGCAGTGAATTCATGGCACAGCGGAAATTTGCCTTCCAAGTTTTGGGGTCCGGCTCTTTCTCGCCTATCTTGTATCTCCCTATAAATAAGAGGTGGTGTGTAAGTATTCAGAATTTCAGACTACTCTGCGGTGATCATTCCCAAGAGAACTAGTTTGTGTTCCATTCTTCAGTCATATGAGGCAGTCAATATAGTTACATGGGATGTAGATTAGGGCAGAATTAGGCTCTACCTGTTTATGTGACAGACAGAATTTTAAAAACAGCACGTACCAGTATGAATGGCCCAGCTTCGGAAAAGGCAGGCATCTTTATCTATATCCCAGCCATGTTTAGCTGCGTGTTTCCATGGGATCTGGAACATCATCTTATCCTGTAGTTAAACAATGCACTTTTGAATACAGGGAATATAACATACACCCACTCGTGACTAAATATGAACTTAATCCAAGATAACTCAGCCACACCCAGGGAACTCTGCATTAAGGCTGCCACCAGATTCCTAATGTAGCATTCACTTAGTATCATGTATGTACTACATCCCATATAACGTTCCCCAAGGGTTCTGAGTTTCAGAGAGCTGTATAACAAGATATAATAGATATGAGGGACACTATCAGCCACAGCTCAGAACTACCTTGGTCTGTTGGTTTGTCTCTGATCCTTAGGTTTATCATAAAATTCTTAGGTGTCTTTCTCTGTCTGCACAGAATCTTTTTAAAAATTAACAATAAGGACCTATGTACACCATAAGAAAAATATTCCTTACAGTGCAATACTAATTTAGCTCAGATAGCTCCTTTCATATGTGCTTCAAAACACGTTACAGTTTAAAATATTCAATGAGCAAAAAGTCCTGAATCAATGAGGATAAACCTAAACAATCTTATTGTGGGTGAGTTTCATGTGTCTGTAATTCTCAGTGACGTGATGGGCATACACTATTGAAGACAATGGTTCAGATGCTCAGTATCTCTCAAGATTTGGCCTGAAGTCCCATTCAGTGGTTGAGACTGTAACACTGATTCCTTAACTGAGATAAATGACTTGACCCAAGTTAGAGGCAGATCTCAGATGTTCTTCGCTCCCAATGTTATGGTCTGACTGCTCTCTCTCTTTTTTTTTTTCTTTCCCTTCCTAGTACTTCGCCTATAAAAGTCAGGTCTATTCCAGTCATCATTGATCAATTATAGCTACTGTAAATGAAAATGTTGTTTTATGTAGTGTGTGTAAACTCTTTCCATTTTCTTTTAATCTAGTTATGTGACCTTGGTTTTTATATAACATCAGCTAAGAATACCAGGATGAGGATGATTAAAGATACAAAAGTAATGACAAAGAAACCCACCTTGTTGATCCACACCAATCCTGGTATTTGATTGGAATTAATCTGCAACTCCAGCCAGGGCCTCATGCGCATTCTTGTTACTGGCATGTTGTCTGTGAAAGGAAAATAATAAATACAGGTAAGCAAAAGAGTAAATATTCTGGTATGCTGGTCATTTTGTAACGGCATCCCTCACTGCTTACTCTTACCACTTCTACTAATGGGCAGTATGCGTTCAATAAAACAAAAACTTGGCCCAGAATCAATAAACAATTTATATTCCAATATCTTGGCAGTTTCTGAATGGCAATTTTTGTTCTAATCTGGCTACGTGATCCCGGAAGTAGATAAGTACAATTATTGAATTTGGGAAACTGGATGGTACTGGGATGCAGGGCACTTCCCATCTAGGATACCATTCAGAACTCAGCCCTGTCCTGAGAGAGAAGTAGTACTGTCAGGTGCTGTTTGGTGGCTTACGTGAAAAGAGTTTGGTCTCAAACCTTTACCCAGTGAGCAAACTGCCACATCTCACAAGCCACCGACACCCCTGGTACTCTGCCTCCCAGGCTCGGTGGAGAAGGCAAGGGAGTCAGAGGTTCATGGACTCTGAACTCTCGCTTCGCACCCACAGCGTTAGTCATTCCAGGTTGTGCCAAGGCACGCTGACAGGGCAGTGTGAATTGCTGAGTCCTGTGCAGCACTTGTCCTGTGCCATACCAAAGGATGGATGTCAGTCTCCAGGGCTATCACGCCCACTACATTAAAAAAAATTATTAAAATCTTGGTACCTGGGCGAGGGGCGTGTGTGTGTGAAGCGTGAGTGTTAGGCTCCAGAGGAAGTACACTCTAGCAAAAAAATTCTTTCTAAGGGAGTGTCTTTGTTATTTGCCTTTTCGTTGTCACTTATTTCAGTGCCAAGTTTCCCCTACCATTAATGTTTACCTTTAAAAAAAAAAACCTGCAGTAGATTAGTCTATAAACATTGCCCCCTGCTACAAATTTCTCCTTACACTAAAACCTACTGGCATAAATATATTTCTTGTCTTGTTTTTTATATGGAAATATCAGCATTTCCAAAACAAAAGAATTCAACATTTTACAAACAGGCTTTCCTCAACAGCTTCAGTGGGCTGGCAGTGGGTTAGGCTTACATAACCCAACCCCCCTTTATAATGGGAGAGGAGATCAATTAAATACTTCTTCCAAGTTAACATGCAGCTTTTCCACTGGGCTCCTTTTCTTTTCCTATAACACATTCCTGCCTGTATGGCCTCCATGTGGACATTAGCATTTAGTTTTGGTGCCTAGGATAGGCTTAAAGAAGGGCTGCAAAACTGAACTCAAGGAATGATACTTGGAGTCCTATTGTAAAATACAGTTACTTAGACAATTTCAAGCTACTAGCGATTCTTGACTTTGTCTAAAAAACCCTCAATTGACATTTTCAGCTTTATGTAGCTCCTTCATACTTCATGACAAGTATATAAACTGAAACAAGAATGCAATGTTTGTGACTGAAAATAGCATTACTAAGCCTTGGCAAGCAAATTATATTTATGATGTTATGTGCCTGATAATAGCACCCACAGACCCCAATCGCAATCAGGCCCTCTGTACATATATACAGAAAGGCATGGGCCCTGTCACTGTTCCTCATGGATACATTGACACAATAGATTATGCTAACATGAAGAAATGTTATGCAACAATTTTGATTCCTAAGCAGCCAATACACTAGGTTTCTGACTTCCACTCCCACTACCTCACCCTATTGGGCAAATTATAATACAGAATGTTATACTTTTCTCCATAACCTTTGTGTTACTCAGATTCAGATGGGTGAATTAAGCATGTATGCATTCAGCATTTCCTTGCACTGGGAGGTGTAAAGTTAGAGCTTTGCCATTAATTTTGCACAGTTTGTGTGTGTTCATTTTACTTACTATTGCTTTTGTGAGACTAAAACGATGCCATCAACTGTGCTAGCTCCAAAATTTGTGTTGTGATTGTTTTGTTTAAAGTTGTATTTATATGTATATTTCTACAATATATCTTTCCAAAGTACAAAATACTTTTCAAATTACATCCCATGATCTTATATTTGTCTAGATATTTATAGACCTGAATTTCACATACTTAAATGTTAATTTGCAACATGGCTCATCTGAACAAACAATCCTCAAATTCACTAAATCATAAAATACAGCAGTCACCTCTTTTGTGGCCAGTTCTGCAAATGCCTGAAGATTTGACTCTCTTTTTTGTTGGTCCCACAGATCTTTCCCCATAAACCTTGACTATTTTTAGCTTTTCCCAACCTCATCTGCATTAAAATGCTTTAATTCTCTCTGTTGCCTATGAACGCTGCTCTCCGGTGTTGAAGCCAAAAGCATGACTTTATTTTCAGCCTTTACTTCCTGTGCATCAGAGAGCAGCAACAGCGCCCTTTGTTGTCACACAAGTTGCTAGTATTTGTCTCAATCTCTTCCCCCACCACCACCTCAGAAAGCAATCCGATGCCCACGCGCAGAATTAGAGGTGCTTCTTACTTTGTCTTTGCATTACAGATAATTGCACATACAAGTTAAAACAACAACAAGCTCTTTCCTCCCAAACAGGATCAATTCTGTCACTAGGAAGTGACTGAACCTCTTACGTGCACAGCAGCTACAGTGTCTGCAACTTCACTAAGCTCCTCGTTTACCAGTTCAGAAGTTGATTTGCAGGGCTCAGGCCATTTATTGCATCTCACTTGCCTTGCAAACTTCCTGCGCCTGGTCTTTGCTATCTGTCCCCTGGCTCACACCACTAAATACTCATTGCATCCCTTGTCTGGGCAAGCCTCCGTACACAAGTTGCTCTCCTGCTATTTCCTTGTCCCAGGACCTAATGCTGCCAAGAGTCCTGCAAAGTCCTGCAACTCCAGTTCCGAAGTTGTGCTGCACCGAGTGCTCTCGGCAGGAAGGGAAAGCAGACCTCTGACTCGGCGGCTGTTAGCTGCACCAGGCGGGACCCACCTTGTTTTCCGGTCGCCAGTGCACAGCCTTGCAAAGGTGCCCAGTGAGCCGGCAGAGCTGCCTCCCCTGAACGAGCCGCGACTTCTGCAGGCTGCGAAGCGGGGTGGTCTCGGTATATCCTTACACTAGTCGGGATTCCCCACCAGTTTAACCAGGACGGCTCCTGCCGACCAATCAGCGCTGGCTAGGCTCCGCCCGCCGCTCATTGGCTGGCTGGCGAGCATCATTTCGGGGAAATCAGGCTGTTGTAGCACTAGCGGCAGAAGGGGAAGTACGGCTCCCCCTCCCCCGCCCGTCTCCCTGCTGCTCCCTGGGTGTGGGAGCGGAGGGATGGGGGTGAGAAGTGCGAGGCGCCTTGGGAGCCCTCTGAAACGGCCTCCCCCACCCACCGTGCACCCATCAGTGTCACAGGAGTAGGTGACCCCTGGCTCCTGTCCTATTGCAGCTGGGTCCCAACCCAACCCCGGCCCCTATCCCTGGGGAGACAGGGCTCTGGGTCCCACTGTCCCAGTTTCTCTAGCTGGTCAAACCCATCCCTGGACTTAGGGGCTTGAATCCAAATATGGCTCTGGGTGCTGTGTCCTGCTTTCAGCTCTGGGCCCCTTTGACATGGTCTTTGGAGCAGGGGTCTTGTCTCTTGCGCACCTTGATGCAGTGCAAGGTATGTTGGCATTACTAGCAATACTCTGTGCTCTGGATGCCTTCCGTCTGAGGATCTCCAAGCACTACACGGACACTAATGAACTAAGCCTCGTAACCTCCATGTGTGGCAGGTGTTATGTCCATTTTACAGAGAGAGAAATCAAGGCATAAAAGGTTAGATGACTTGTGCAAGCTCAGAGAGGCACAGCTGGAAATCAAGAGAACTTGACTCCTAGTCCCATGCTCAGACCACTAGACTAGCTCCCTCTGCATAAAATCTTGCATGCTAATGCTACCTTTCATTCTAAAGGCTCCTAAAGCACTTAACAGACCGACCAGGCTGCTACACACAAAGATTGTTGAATCCACCCCTGAAATATGGCAGTGGGGGTGGCGGGGGAGAGCAACAGCTTGTCTAAAAGCACATAACAACACTAACAATTTAGAACAGGAAATGAATGAAAATACTGCATACAGCTGAAATTGCAAAAAACCCTATTTGGCCAGGACTTCAGGGTTAACATTCCAAACTCTTGCAAAAAGGGTTGTGGGACCATAACCAACCAGCAAGGATTGCTGCTGTTTTAACGTCTCATTGAAGAGATTGCCCCTTAACACCGTTCCAGGGCATCAGTTTAGTACAAACTAGAAAGAAAGACTCACCGATAACAGTTCATGAGTCCTAAGGTGGACCTTGCAACCATGTATATAAATAATCAGTATTAGAATAAGTCAATATTAGTCAATAAGAAAGTATGTAGTGGCACCTGGAATAAAAAGCAGTTATGATGACCAGTGGAAACCAAGCAAGAGGAAAATAGCAGGAAAAATGAATGTGTGGGGAATGTTCCTGATTTCCTTTTTTCTTTTTAAACTTTTGTAGCATGTAGTGGCAGCTAACAGACTGTTTGCTCAGTTTCTTGAGTCAAGGTAATGTGAAGTTACTGGTGTGTCTTTAAAATGACATAAGCAGATACATCAATCCATCTTAGTAAGGATCTGATCCTGCATTAACTGAGAACTCAAAACCTAGCAGTGTTGAATGTTCAGGGAATACACATTTGGGTCTAAAAGAAGCAGGTAGGGGCCTCTGTGAATGCAGGCACCAAACAAGTCTCTGTGTACACTATAAGAATAATTAAGTCGGGGAGCTGCTTATAATATAGTCCCCATCTGGTGTTACTGTGGCGAAAAGTGGTAGTGTAGACAAAACTTGACCATGCCCTGTGACTAAGTTTAAAAACCTGGACAATCTAAATTGGGTCCTTTAATTTGGTTATAGTTGAAGCATAGATGGGGTCTGTCTTTGTTGTCTCTGTTCATAAAAATCTTAGCTGAGATCTGGTCTCAGTCTCTCACTCCCATAGGGTTATATATAGAACATTGCTTAGTTCTCCAGGGAGTCCCAAGACACTCTTTACTTCCACAGCACCCATCTGCCAGATGATGCATACAGTTGCTTGTAGCAGCAATTTTAAAGTTCATCCTATGTATCTGCCCTCCAAAGCTATCACTATGGAGGAGGAGGGACTGGGAAACAAGGACACTTGGCAAACACTGGGAAAGAAAGCATCCCCCGGTCTCTTCAGCTTCAGCAGTGTGTCAGGGATGTGTTGCTTCGAAATAACTATCCTAAGGAAAGAAAGGCGACCATTTTTTGTCCTCTTGTATGCCTCTGGGCAGGCACAGGGGTAGGTGAGGACTTGATCCACACCACTGAAGTCAACGGAAAGACTCCCATTTATTTTGAGAGAGCTGGATTGGGCCCTGAGAGCAGAACTGGGTACGCTGCTTTTACAGGTGACTTGATTCTAGCAAAGAGTGAGGTAATTTTGAAATGTCATTAGTCATTTCATGCTAGCATTTTAATGGTCCCCAAGTAAGGTATGAAGTTCACATCTAAAAAGAAGGTAGGTTTGGGGTTTTTTTTGCAAATCTAGGTTAACAGCATCTGCCTGCTATTTTAATGATGAAAAACACAAGCATACTCTAAAAAAGTAAAGTTTAGATTCTAAAGAAAGAAGCAAAAATCAGAAATCTCTTAATTTTTAGCCTATAATTTTGTTATTATATATTGTTTAACATTTATGCTATGGTAGGACCTTCATGCAGCCAGGTCAAAGCCTATTGTGCACGGTGCTGTACAAACACACACAAAATAACAGTCCCTGCTCCAATGAGCTTACAGTCTAAAAGACCAGGCCTACCAGGTAGATGAGACAAATAAGCAGGTCAGTATGGAGACAGGGAGACAAGGCCACAAAAAAGAGAGGGTGTGTGCAATTCTTCCTCAATCGGGGGCAACAAATACATTTTCCACTTCCAGACAATGAGCTGAAACGCTGTAACATTCAATTCTAAAGGTGACCTGCAAAGGAGGAGAAAGTGGAAAAAATGTAAATAAATTGACTTGTGTAAAGCTGGCCTGAAAGATTGTTTGTTTTATTTTAAAGCCCTGTTTTCTGCTTGCTTATAAACTTTAGAAGGATCGGAATATGGAGTATGACCTTCTCTGGCTTTGCTGGAGGTGTTGGAGGTCTTGAGCGCGCGCGCGAGAGAGAGAGATCATGAGTTTTAGGTATATAGGAACTGACCTTCTGGATTAGGACAGTATCCTATCACCACCGATAGTGGGTAGTACCCTCTGCTTCAGAGGAGGTTACAAGAAACCTATAGGCGGCAGTTATGTAATAATCTGCCCACGGGAAAATGTCTTCCTAAAGGTTCCATTAGAGCAGTGGTTCTCAACCTTTTTCTCATTTGCAGACCCCTAAAAAATTTTGAATGGAAGTGTGGAGCCCTTTGGAAAATGTAGACTAAATTTAGTCTGCAGACTCCCAGTGGTCCACAAACCACAGGTCAAGAACCACTGCATTAGAGGTTTGTTTTTTGCCTTGAAGCATGAATGCTTATATTGCTTCCAAAAACTATTTTTAAAATTCTTACTGTTGTATCATTTTTCTCATCTCTGAACAGAGGGGCTGGAGATGTTGAACTTTGAACAAAAACATCTTTTCTCCTGGTTGTTTCTCAGGCATTTGAAATTAACAGATGCTAACAAAAGTAGGCATGCAAAACAAGAGCTGTAAACAGGGTAAATATAAATCACTTCTTATCTGAACTAACTAGGGTTCTTTTCATAGTGGGTTTTATGTCATCCTATGTATGTCCAGTCATCCAATAGTCTTTCGGGGGGGAGGAGCTATGGCCTGATGATTTAATGCAAAAATTGTATAGGAAAACATTACAAGCTTCTTTATACATAATAAAGATTGGGAGGGAAAGGGCACAAATCATCCCCCCCCCCCCTTTTTAGGTCAATTTAAGAATGGCAATTCTGGGCCTTTCAGGTCTGGTGGGCCAGTATTCTTCAGTACTACATGTTACTGTATTTTGAGCAGCTGCGCTGTTTGGTATGTGGGGTGTACAATGTAATCTTCTTTGCTATGTATTTTAAATCTATAAAATCATCTAGAGCTATGCGTAGGCACTTACAATGAGAATCAAAATAAATGCAGAGTAGGAATGCACAAAGGGAGAGTAACACCTTGATCCCAACTCTGCTCTTGCTTATAAAGAGTTAAATCAGCAGTAATTCCACTCAGTGCAATGCAATTTAAGTGAGAGTAGAATTTGGCCCATAGATCCACATTCTGCTGCAGGATCCCACTTAGAGTGATCTGTAAAGGATTTTACCCAAATCAGGGTGGTGTTTGTTTTGTTTCATTTGTTTGTTTCTTTCCGGTGCCTGGGACCAAGAAATAAAAAATCAGATAAAAAACTTTTGTATGTTACGCTCTAATTAGACTCAGAGGGAGAACTAAAATCCTATTTCCTGTTCCCATTTATATACTAAAACACTAACAACCCTACTCAGTACAAAAACCAAACAAAACTGCTTAGGGTAATTACTGAACAATATAGTTAACACAGTAAAAATTACAAACGTGGGGACCCTGTGTATATTTACACAAACCAGCAAACACTGTGTGATCAACACACTTCGAGAAACAGATGGATCATTCATAAAAAAGTATTCTGCTCCACATAGTGGAGTAGCACATGTTGTGTATAGTGAGAAGATCTATGAATTCACACATTCCTTAAAGTACCCAGGAGCTACATTCCTTTGACCTACTTTATTTGATATTGAATTAGCTTAGGTACCTGTATGGCCCCATTACTGTAGTATCTGAGCACCGCATAATCTTTAATGTATTTATCCACACGCACCACTGTGAGGTAGCGTAGACCTAATATCCTACTTTACAGATGCAGAATTGAGGCCTAGCGAGACTAAAGGCCAATTTTTTAAAAGCAGGTGCAAAATACCTTTAAAAGTCTAGCCCTAAATGACTCACCCAAGGTCACACAAGCAGTCTGTAGCAGAGAAAGGGATTGACCTCAGCTCTTCTAAGTTGCAGGCTATTGCCTTAACCACTGGGCCATCCTCTTGAGTAAATAATCAACAGCATACTTCAGTCCTCGTCCTCAAAGGATGCCTGCACACCACCTTCAAAAGATGAGCCTGGGAACTTAAATTCCTAACTCTACTAGACACTAGACTTAACAGAGACACTGGTTTTATGGCTCACTACAACAACTTGTAACACACCCTACTGGCTGCTAATCCTTAACTGCCCGCTTCATTGTAAGTGGTCTTCTACAGCACACGTGAACCTCTTGTTCTTAACAATCTGGCCCATCTTGTATTTCCTTCAGACACTCTGGTTACCTTCCCCAGGCCTGAGAAAAAGCTCTGCGAAGCTGGAGAGCTTGTCCCGGCCACCAACAGACGTTGGTCCAATAAAAGATATTGCCTCATACATTCTATGTGTATCTACAGAGGGAACAAATATTTAATAATGCGCGCCTCAGTCTAGCAGTGACAGGTATAACACGGTCCAAGGCTGGAAGTTGAAGCTAGACAAATTCAGACTGGAAATAAGGTGTACATTTTTGATAGTGAGGGGAATTAACCATTGGAACAATTTACCAAAGGTTGTGATGGAGTCTCCATCGCTTCTCATTTTAAAATCAAGATTGGGTGTTTTTCTAAAAATATACTCTAGGAATTATTTTGGGGAAGTTCTATGGCCTGTGTTATACAGGAGGTCAGACCAGATGATCACACTGGTCCCTTCTGACCTTGGAATCTATGAATCTACCTTGTCTCTAACATATCTCAATGACAGAACAAAACAAGGAAGTAATGCTAAGGCTGAAGGGGCAGCATACGTCAGGTGATATGATCATGCGTAATGGAGGAATACATGATTCTGGCAAGCTAACAGGATCCCTTATCAGTGCACGTCCTGGTGTTCTAATATTTTTAATGAAGGTGTTGATTTTTTTTATAAGGAAAGGATTCTTTTGGCAGGCAGAGTGTCAGCTGCCATAGCTGAAACACATTGTTAATGTCAACCCTATATGATGAAGTTTTGTGCTTGTACTTCCCTCTTTCTTTAATGGCACCAACAGTTTGAATCTTGTTGGTGTAACCCCTTTGGGGTTTAGAGACCATGGCCCCTTTAAATCTTTTTCCTAACAGGGGAGGGGGAGCAGTGAGAAAAAGGAGGGAAACTCCAGGGGGTGGGTCTGCAGCTGGAGAGAGAGGAGGGCTGCAGTCTGCAGGCCTCTGGAGGAGAAGAGAGAGAACCTGCCTGAAGCTGGAGAAGGACAGGGCGGCTGATCGGGGACACCCCAGGACAGGAGCTAGGAGGAGCACTGTGCCAGGGAGGAATCACCCAAGAAGGACAGGCTGGAGCTGGACCCAGGATCTGTATCACTGCTGCCCAGAGCTGCATGGGGCTGTGAGTACTGGGGTTTGTGACTCTGCACTGGGAATAAGGTGGGAGGCTGTTAGCTAGTTAAGTGGGGAGTTTGTCACTCTGTGTGGCTTTGCAGAGAGCAGCAGAAGAGGGCACTGGAGGGGTTTGTTGGGGAAAGGTCACTGGCGCCGAAGACAACCAGGAGCACCCAAGACTCCCACTGGACTGGAACTTAGCTCAGGACTCCTGAACTCTGTGCGCAGACACATTGCTCGGTGTCTGCCCTTTCAGCCTGTGCTACCACTGGGCCTGTGGGGCCTTGGTTTGGATGCAACCGTTTTACCGCTCCCCCTATATTTCCCCTTGTTGTTTTTTCTTCTCTCATCGCTCTGTAAATAAATATTTCCCTTGCTTATATCCATTGTACTTTTCCTGGGGGTGGGTGTGTTCACTCTGGGGGGTTTGGAACAGGGGCCCCTCGGGTGGAAGGGACTTTTCCTGCTGCATTCCTGTGCGCGCTTTCTCTTGGCCGGAACTGCCTGCAGAGCAGACTCCATCTTGGCCATGAGGACGTTAAAGTTACATTGGCATAGAAGGTTTGCAGAGGGGACACCTGCTCTGACCAGTTGAATGAAGCCTGCCAGTTCAGGGCTTCCCTTCTGCAAACGTGAGCAAGTCCATACAAGGGGCCTGCGTTCGTGTGATTTTGCTGGGGATAATAAGTTACAGTGGGGTGGGACATGGGGGTTAGAGGATAGTGTTAGGGACAGAGGCTTTATCCACATGGAAAACTTCCATGCCACTCACCAGTCTGCTGTGAGGGGACCTAGCTGCTGTATCCTTAATGTTTTAAGCCTCCAGAATCTGAACAGGCACTGTCCCTGTCTTTGCACAGGAATCTACAGCATTATTGTTCTTTACTTAATCCCATGAGAAATACATAGATCTATACACAAATAATAAACCCTACACAGCTCTGCCTGCCTCAGCTTCCTCACCACTCTGAAGCACTCGTTGGGCTGGGGTCAGAGTCCATTGGGGCCATCCGGAGTCCTCTCCGCCAGTGCATAGTTTGTGTTCTGAAACATCGCGCCTTTTCCTCCCAGCTCTTCTCCTCTGGCTTGGCCTGTCTGTCCCATGCCCTCTCCTGCATGTCTCCCTGAGCCTTCCCCCACAGAGAGTTGTTTTATAACCTCCTGCTTTGGTCACCTATCTCTGTCCTGCTTGGAGAATTTCCACTCTCCAAAGCCCCAGCACTGCAGATCACTTGGCCAAACTTGTTTCCCTACTCAGGGACTTATATTAGTAACTATTGTATGGTGAGAACACAGTCAGAAGGTTGACCACTCTTCATTGTCCGTGGTCTGGAGAAGACATGACGCAGCCTTTTCAGCAATGGGGGAACCCACAGATACAGAGGGGCATTCATGATGACAAAACAGTTTTCACGGTAACAACTTCCTAATATCAACCAGAATTCATAAAGTATACATAGCTTCCCCAAATCATCACGCATGCTGTCTCCTTCCCACTCCCCCCACATCACCTGACCCTGTCTATGCCCAGCACACTCCTTCTAAGCACCTGTCTGTCTTCCCCAGTTCACCCACCTGTCATCCCTCTCCATGCTCCTCTCAGGTCCCCTGCAGTTCCCAAGTCCCTTTAACATATATTTTTTTTTCCCTGCACCTTTTTAATGCCCTACTTCTGCCTGCCCCCACACCACTGGTGTGCCTTGAAGCACCTTTAACTCTCTCCATGCTCAACAAGTCTCCTACACCCGCTCCGTGCACCCGTCCTCTTGCTTCCCCAAGAACCCTCCATCCTGAGTCCAGGGAACATAGTGCCCACCCCTGTTACCCAAAATTGGGCCAGCTTGTAAGCTTAGGGAGGACTAATGACCCACCAGAGTTTGGCAGAAAGCAGCACGTTTATTATACTGATAGCTAAACTCAAAAGAAAGGGTGGGGAGGTCTCACTCACTCTCGCATACTCACGCTCCCAGGACAGGCACGGCACTGGAGATGTCGGATCCTTCAAGGTAAGTGTCCCACAGTGCAGCGCTGGACGGTGCAATGACAGTAAGTCTTCCCGGGGCACGATGGAATGCAATGCGGCGAACCACTGGCCAGGCGGTCCGGGCGAAGGGCCTTCACGGGAGGTACAATCTTGTGAGTGCACTCCCGAGCACATGGCCCCTTCCCCTTTTAAGGACCTGCTCCTCATGGCCTAGAGATGACTTGGCCACATCTGGTTGGTCACACTCCACCCCGGGCAGTGTCCATGCATTGGATGTGTGATCGCTGCCTAATCAGTGCCAGACACCTTGTCTACCTGGGAGCTCTTCTGATCTTCCAGCTGCTCAAGCAGCCCATTCATCCCACAAGCATTCCCAGAGGGAGGGGAAAAGCCACTTCACAGGTATTCAAAGAGGGAGAGGAGACAAAAGCGAGGGGGGGGGGGGGGGAGGTGTAACAGACCTTTTGAGCATACAGGTTATACATAGCATACAGATCACTGCTGCTCCTACAACAACCCCCAGTTCCTACCCCACTTGGGGGTTATTTGTCCCCCTCTTCTATTATCCCTTTATCCTCCAACCTCCTGCTCTCCTCCTTCTCTCCCTCCCTTCACCCTCACCCCAATTTAGGGGCACTTGTTACTTTTTAGAGGAGTTAGGCTGGGAATATAAAAATGGGAAGCTACCTTCAATCTCAGCTATGGAACAGCTCCAATCACTCCCTAATACTGAGCATCCAATAATTGTTCCCAGATTTAGGACCCAGTGTCACCCACAGCGATGTACGTGTCCCACCCATGGTGCTAACACAGCTGTGTGGGGTTAAATCAGTGCAAAATTTGTCATTCAGACTTCTATGTGAGCCAAAGAACAAAGGGTTATCATTTCCCTCCAGCTGGCCAGATGGTGAATTGCAGCAAGGTAGCTTTAAACTGTTTCCATTTCTTATAAATGCTTCTTGTACAAGGAAGAAGCTTGGTTGCAGCACATGTAGGAAAATAACTCCAAGAATGTTGAAGTGCTGCCCAGTTGGCATTAGGTAATATCCCTGATGGCTGAGAGATTCAGACTATAGTAAATATGTCCTGAGAGGGTGGTGACAATTTCCCAGAATCCAAATGACTTATTTTAGGGCCTGATCCATAGTCTATTAAAATCTACCAGAGTCTCTCCACTGACATCCATAGATTTTGGATCAGGCTCCTACTTTAATAATAAATAATAATTATTGTTATTAATTTAAAAATTAGCTGTTTTGCCTGTTTGGGGAAAAATTAGAGAATTTTACCAGTTCCATCAAAATGCCACCACTATTGAATTGTAATGCTGTTCCATGGGAAGGGCTGGGTCCCTTATCAAATGTGTGCAGCAGGAAGGGAAATTTGCCAAGGGGTCTGATCTGGGAGGTGCTGAGCACCCTGTTCTGGCATTTTCCTCATGTGGTTCGAGGGCTCTCGGCAATCTGCGTGCTCGGGGTCCGGGTCTGAATCTGAATCCTAATCCACTCTGCTTGAGCTCACTTAGGGCATGAACAAGGCACTGCCGTCCCTCTCTGTCATGCTGGTTTCAAAAAAGCTGCCTTGTTACATCTCTAACATGTTTTACAAGGCTAGGTTATGACCTGTTGCTTATATCTGCACCACCCTAAAAGCCACATCCGTTCTCATCAGCTGATTGGGGACAATGGGCGGCGGGGGGGGGGGGGGGGGAAAGACTGTGGTTATCTCTGCATCAGAGCAGAAGGGGTAGTGAGGGAGACCGTGCACCAAAGGTCACCTCTCCCCAGAGTTTCTGCACAAGTTTCAGTTCTAATTTCTTTGTGGGGGACACAGTCCCTTCTCACTGGTTCTTGGAGCTACGCTGGGTGAACGAGGAGTGTCACTGGTCCTGTGCTCCTGGAGTCTTTGCACCTGATTTAGGCATAGTGGGCTCTCCTCTTTCACGCCTTCTGCAAGAGTGTAAACCTCTTGACTTCGGAGAGGTTACTCCTGATGTACATTGCTCTAAGCAAGAGGAAAATCAGGCCCACGCAATGTGTCCAGGACCTTCTGCTAGGTCAGTGCTCCTCCCATACCACCACCAGCAGCGATTCATATATCATGATCTCTCATGACCCTCAATCTCTGAATATCTCAAGATATAACAACCCACCCGACTGACGTAAGTTTCACCGACAAAAGTGCCAGGGTGGACAGCGCTATGTCGGGGGGAGACACTCTCCTGCTGACAGAGCTACTGCCGCTCATTGGGGATGGTTTAATTATGCCAGCAGGAGAGCTCTCCCATCAGCATAGCGTGGCTCCACAGGAGACCTTACGGTGGCGCAGCTGCAGCGGGACAGTCTGTAGCGTAGACATAGCCCAAGTCTAAGAGCGCTCACTTTTGCTAGCTGTAAAAACAGCTGGCCAAAATGAAAAAGCAGGTGATAGGATGCTAGGGTAGAGCATAGAAAGGGTTCAGCAACTTGGAGCTCATGGTTTTGTGGGTCCAAAAGGCAGATGTGCTCAAATCAAGAGATTACTGTATTGCATCCTCTTGACTGTCTGCACCCTCTTTTTCTTACTTGACAGAAGCACAGTATAGCCTTGAGAATCAAGCTTTGGAGAGCTGGGGTGGGCTGGAAATTATAATGAGTATAATTTAATCACAACCAGTGCAGTGAACAGTCTCTTAGAAGGGCTCTGTCTGGAGTGCACTCGTTGTAGTCACATATAAATGAGCTTTATGTTCAAGGATCTCAAAACGCTTTGTGCAGTACTGGCCCATAGGGGATTTTGCTATTAACCTTCCTGGGAGATGAATCTGTATGTTACTGTTTCTGTTACATAATGGAGTTTACCGCTGTGTAAGGTAAACAGTCTGACCGATATATTTACCGCCTTGCAAAATTCTACTCACCCACTCGCTGCACATAGAGTGAATCTTTTTGATGGGTAGGTACAATATCATTAATATTGTCAAGGGCAGATGAGTAGCTTTGGTATCTAGGCTGTTACATTTTCTCAACGGTTTTGTTAGCCTGCATTAGGGGAATGTGTGGTGTCAAGGGCATGACAGGACTGGCAGCTAGTGCAAATTTGCATCCAGAGTTTTAAGGTAATTTCATAATGCACCTGGGTGCCAAGGAACAAGAAGGTTTATGTCTGCGACTCTAATAACTTGGGTGCAGTAAAGAGATTGGCCTCCAAATGACAGCCCTAGACTACATATTACAAAAACTGGAGTGTGTTCCAGCTCTCCCACTAACTTGCTGTTTGATTCTGACCCCAAACAGCTGTGCTCAGAACACATGCTTCAACATGACTGGCTTCGTGGGGACTGTGTTAATTCAATGTTTTAAAATCTGTTGACTAGTTTCAGCACTAGGATGGATGTAGTTTGGTCTCTGTGCACAAAGACAGTCCACAATATGTTACGAACCCAGTTCTGCCGCATTATCTGCAGATGTGGCTGCAAAACAAACACCATTCTTCAGTCAGTACAGTGAGGGGACTGCGGTCCAGAGTGGAGACACCTCTTGGGAGGGATAACCTAAGCAACTGAACACCAGAGAGTTTGCGAACAACTGTTTGAACGATTGCTTGCTGCTAAAGCAAAACATGGGGCTGATGCCAGTTGGTATAGCTGGTGCCGACAGCCATTCATTGGCATTGTATTCCCAGTCAGCTTACATTGGAAAAAGAGATGCAACCCAACAGGACTTACCTCTGGTATAAAATTGCCTGTGGCAAACTTACCAGTGTTGATTTAAAGGCCTGTGCACAAGGCTAACAATCCTGCCAGTTTCTTGTGCAGTGCCTAGCACACTTTGGGCATTCGGACCAGAAATTTGAGACGGGCTCAGCACCCTCAGCCAGGGCCAGATTTTCAAATGAGCTCCGCTCCCATTTAGGCACCACAGTAAAAGGCCAGATTTTCAACAGCTCACTGTGTTGGATGCACATTGGGTGTTTAGCTCTTTTGAAAAATCTGGCCCTGGGAACTGCTGGGCGTTGAATACTTATGAAAATCTGCCCTTTATTCAGGTGTTTAAATGGCAGCTGAGCTCTTATGAAAATCTGGCCCTTGTTGTAGCTGCCGAGCACTGGGAAATCTGGGCCTGAGATCTTTTGAAAATCTGACCCTAAGGGTTTGATCCAAGGCCCGTTGTAGTTAATGCAAAGACTCCTATGCTCTTCAGTGGGCATTGGCTCAGGCCGTATACAATGAATGCTTTTCTATGGGGTTGTGAGAGTTAATTATGTTTGTGCTGGGCCTTGAAGAGGTGAAATGCTGTTTAGTGCTAAAAGCCTGTACCAAAGCTCTCTGAGGCCAATGAGAGTCTTTTCACTGACTTTGGATTCGTCTCTATATATCCTGTATCTATTCAGCCTCCTTTAGGGCCAGACCCTAACTTACTTTGTGGAATCTCACCTACTCCAGTGGGATGTGTCTAGGATGACCAGATAGCAAGTGTGAAAAATCGGGACAGGAGGTTGGGGGGTAATAGGTGCCTATGGAAGAAAAAGCTCCAAAAATCAGGACTGTCCCTATAAAATTGGGACATCTGATCACCTTAGATGTGTCACATGAGAAAGGCAAAGGAGAAATCCACCTCCTGCCTCTCTGACTCAGTCCCTGTGCATTTCATAAATAAAATGTTGTGGCAAAATAAATAAAAATCCCTTGAATATCCCCTTCCAGTAAGGAAAGGGATTCCGATGATGATTCACTTCCATTCTGCTGAAGCTGGCAGGGGTCCAAGTTCTTTTGAACTCAGACATGCAGCGTGTGCAGATACTGAAACAATTGCCACATTCTTTGGTATCAGTGCATCAAATAAGTGACAGAAGGGAAACCTAAACGCATTGCCCCTCCAAGGGAATGTGCAGAACTATCTCCTCACGTCAGACTAAACCAAAACCTACCCAAAAGGGGGATGTCTCTCAAAAGACAACACATTTGCCATCCAGTGAGTGGCTGCTAAGACTAATATGAGTGCAATATGTACCAAGGAACCAGTACTCTAGTGAATTCCTCTAATTAAATATTTTTCCATACACAAAGATACTTTTGATTTGAGAGGTACGGGGTGGGGGGGGGGGGGGAGCGGGGGAGGGGAAAGGAAGCAGTAAATTCTCGAGGAGCGATCACATGACATTGTACCCTTGGTAACAACCTGCCATGAAATGAATGCAAAATGGTACCCTGCTCCTGCAGATGATAGTCCTTGAAGATTCAAAGGAGGCAGAGAGAGAAAAGGCACCTCTCTAAGGCTCTCTGCTGTCTCCGGGGGCTGGGCAGTTGTCATAAACAAATAGACAAACTTATTAGGTCTAAAAGCCCTCCTAACCCACCAAAATAAACCTCTCTCCTTCCCTTTGCTTCAATCACATTTGGTCCCCTAGCTGGAAAAGGATGGGAAAACAAAGGAGGCTTGCGGAACACTCTGAAGATCATCACATTTCTGGATTGTGTCATACCCAGAGAGGGAGGTGAATTCTAGTGTAGGGGCTCCAGCATGAAAAATGTCCTAAAGGATGGTGACTCCACCATACTTTCATTTACTACCCCTAAACAATCCCATCCCAAAAGGTCTCCTCTGGCCATAACCTGGTCTAAGCTTTATACTCAAACAAATATCGTAAGCATTTTTTTTTAAAAGTCCTCTGGTGCACATTCTGAGAGCAGTTGTTGGCTTCCCCCTGCCCTGCACTACAATCTCAGGCAAGTGCTTCTGTGCCATGGCAGAGAGGCAGCTTCACTTCTCCTGAGTCCTTTGGCTAAGCTCAAGCCTGGCTGACACCTTGAGAGAAGGGGGATACTCAACTGCCGTTCACATGCTAATCATCAGAGCACTGGGCGCCTGGGATCCCAAGAACGAGACTGTTCCGGGACTGTATTGTGCCCAGATACTACACCAAGCTGATGAGGCAGTTGATGGTTTCCGATACCATCCATTGATCGAGGGACATCTATATTGAACATGTGACTGGGCACCACCAATATGAGGATAACATGATCCAGGCCACTAACTGAGAAGCGACAAGACTGAAGGATCTTTGAACTGATTTTACTAACTAGGGTACTTTTTTTTTTTTTCTGTTATATGCTTAACCACTAACCCTTTTGTCTGTATTTTCTAATATGGGCAATTGTCAGCTCATACAACTTTTTTCTCTCTCTCTTCATTTGCAATTCATGGTTATAACCTTGTTTTTGACAAACATAAACTGATATAATTGGCATATTTATAATGTGTATTCAATAACTTGTGCTCTATAATATTCTCTGAGAAAAGTTTTATCAGTTTAATATTGGAGGCATGTGCTGTCTGAGTGACTATAACTACGTTCTGAATTTGTCATGGGGTGGTCTTGATTACCCAACTTTTTTCTATCTCAAAATTGCTGACTTATTTGCATTGAATGGAGAAGTAGCAGGGGACGGTTGATGGATGATATGGCACTTAGCTGAAGGAACCTGATTGGTCACTACTGCTCACTGTTGAGTAAGCAATTTCTGGTCTCTGTCATTCATCTTCCCTGTGGATGGAAACTTCCTTTGAATGGCATGGGGTTGCCAATGCCACATCATGTAATGGGACTCAAACTACTCACCAAAACCATTTAAAACATGGTTTTAAAGACGTTCAAGCTAAAATGGTTTAAATGTGGTTTAGCTGACAAATTTAGCCCTGTTCACACTGGGCAGTCTCACTAGAGTTCAGCCAAGTTAGTGTAAACCAGCTCTATGAATGTGGCTACCAGCACAATTTAGAAGGGGCCTCAGATAGTAAATTCTTCAGGGAAGCAATACTGGGCCAAATTCCCCAGGAGTGAATCTGCCCACTGTCTTTTACTCCAGGAGGTGATGTTTGGATTTGGATCCAGATTAATGTTAAGCTGGAGCTTGGGATCTGGATTCAAGGCCGAACCATGACTAGGGTATGGGTTCAGATTCATGGGTATCAAAATTTAGCAAGCCGCTTTCCTGAAATTTCCACCCCAAATGGTGGAAAACTTGTGAGATCAGCTGGTCTTGCAGGAAGTTGGCTGTGTCAAACCAGAAAATAGGCACCTACTGCTTTTTGGTATCACTGTAAACCAAAACCCTCTTGGCTGGTTCAGATTGGTGGAGTAGATTGTGACTCCCTTAGCCCCCAGCTTGAACCCCACAAAGGGGGGTGGATTTGAGGTTCCAGCTTTGGCCCAGCTCTCTTTGTGTGCTCTGCAAAGCATAGCGAGCATGAGTGCTGCTGTATTAGTAGAAGATTATAAAAGCGCTCATGTCCCTTTTGGTCACTCTGTGATGTTGCACTCCATATGTTTTATGGAAATATGCTAATGAGTGTGAATATAATGTAACTGGAATATGCTTCATGCAAAAGGTCTCTTGTAAGGTATCATTACAAAGCTTATAAACTACTGAGTGTGTTCATCTTGTTTGTATGTATGTATTATTCTTGTATCTAAAACTAGAAATATGAAGTATAACTCTGAAGTCCTGTTGTAATTACACAAAGTATGGGCCATTAATGGTGGTTTAGAATCTTGATGGCTCCCATTGACTAGGACAGTTGGTTGTAAATGACTCTGTTTACTTGCAAGCCTTCCTGTGTTCGTGTGAGTCAGTCCGGGAAGAATGGAGGCTTGGGGTCTCACAGAACATGTGACCATGTCACCTGGTACTGTCATCCATCTTAAACCTGGTGCTTTTTCATTTAGAAGGAGGTGGGGGGACCCAGAGAGACAAAGGATTCCTGCCTTGTGCCAAACTATAAAAGGGGGTGGAACAGAACAAAGGGGGCTGCTAGTTATGAGAAATCCCCTAGTTACCACCTGAGCTGGAACTAACAAGGACTGTACCAGGGAAAAGGATTGGACCCAGACTAGGAAGGAGTCTAGCCTGTGAAAGAAGCTTATTGGAACATCTGTGCAGGTGAGATTTACCTGTATTCAGTTTCTTAATGTATTAGGCTTACACTTCCATGTTTTGTTTTATTTTGCTTGGTAACTTACTTTGTTCTGTCTGTTATTACTTGAAACCACTTAAATCCTACTTTTTATACTTAATACAATCACTTTTGTTTATTAATTAACCCAGAGTAAGTGATTAATACCTGGGGGAGCAAACAGCTGTGCATATCTCTCTATCCATGTTATAGAGGGCGGAAAAATTATGAGTTTACCCTGTATAAGCTTTATACAGCTTAACACGGATTTATTTGGGGTTTGGATCCCATTGGGAGGTGGGTGTCTGGGTGCTGGAGACAGGAGTACTTGCTGAGCTGTTTTCAGTTAAGTCTGCAGCTTTGGGGGCGTGGTTCAGACCCTGGGTCTGTGTTGCAGAAGGCTAGCATGTCTGGCTTAACAAGACAGGGTTCTGGAGTCCCAAGTTGGCAAAGAAAACCGGCTCAGAGGTAGTTTCTGCACATCAGGTGACAGTCCCAAGGGGGTCTCTGTGACCGAACCTGTCACACACTTCTAGTGGTCATTGGGCTTTATCCACATGCCTTGCTGCCCCAGCTATCCCTTGGGGATGGGTAATGTTTTGCCCTTTGCCATTTTACCCAGTTTCCCAGCTCAGATACTGTATCTCTCCCCCATCCTACCCCACCCCCCGCACACCTG
The DNA here is from genome assembly GCA_033296515.1 of Macrochelys suwanniensis. NCBI lineage: Eukaryota > Metazoa > Chordata > Testudines > Chelydridae > Macrochelys > Macrochelys suwanniensis. The sequence continues at coordinate 93,520,365 of CM065782.1, read as the reverse complement.
CAAAGTCAGAACTGTTTTCTTTTCTCCAAGAATAGACATCCACATGAAATCACCCATATAGCTTAAAGAAAACCAAGTTTAGTAGAGAAGGTGGGAGACAATCATATCCTATCCAAAGCAAATGGGGTGAAACCGATCTACTTTAATGCTGGCTAGCAATTTAGGGATTGTCAACACAGAAAAGTGTTACCAGTTATACCAGTAAAATGCTACAGGTATAGTTAAAGTGCTATAGTTATACTAGTATAACTCCCCAACTAGGGCTTATCTACACTTAAAACACTGCAACAGCACAGCTGAGCTGCTGTAGCACTGCAGTCAAGACGCTACCTATGCTGATAGAATGGGCTCTCCTGTCGGTGTAGGTGATCCACCTCCCTGAGAGGCAGCAGCTAGGTCAATGGGAGACTTCTCCCGTCAACCTAGCACTGTCTACATGGGTGGGGGGGGGGTGTTAGGTTGATTTAACTGTCGCTCAGGGATGTGGATTTTTCACACCCTTGAGCGACGTTGTTATACTGACCTAACATCCTAGAGAAGACCAGGCCTTAGGGCATGTCTATACTTGAAACGCCATAGCAGCACGGTTGTGTCACTGTAGCTTATAAGTGTAGATGCTCCCTATGCCAACGGGAGGGGTTCTCCGGTTGGTGTGAGTAATCCACACCCCTCCCAAAGATGGTAGCTAAGTCAACGGAAGAATTTTTAGGACTGTTTACAGCGGGACGTGGGTCCATTTCATTATGCTGCTCAGGGGTGTGAATTTTTCACACCCTCAAGCAACGTAGTTAAGCCAACCTAATTTTCTAGTGTAGACCAGGCCTCATTCTGAAATAAGAGTGGCTTTTTCCAGGTTTAGTGTAAACCGCTTCCAAAGCGACATAAGCTAAGGAGTGGTCTGCGCTAGAAAATCCACACCCCTGAGCAGTGTAGTTAAACTGGACCTAAATCCTCTTGAGGAGATGGATTACTTAGGCTGCCGGGAGAACCCTCCCCATTGGCATAGGAGATGTGTACACTGAGGCCTGGTCTACACTACAGGGTTAGGTTGGTGTAAGCTGCCTTGCATCGACCTAGCTGTGGAAGAGACTTCACTTAAACTTGGCTCCCACTGACCTAAGTGCTTCTCTACGCCAATTTGGTGACACAACCTCCCCGAGCGACGTAGTGTCACGATTGATGTAATTCGACGATGCAGTGTCAGTGAAGACACTACGTTGCTTACGTCAACTGTTAGTGGCTTTCAGGAGCTGTCCCACAATGCCCCACACTGACAATGCAATGGATACAAGCACTCCTGGTGAGTACGCGTACCGCCGATACAAGCAGTGAAGCGTACATACTCATGGGTGACTTAATAACTGTGGTGGCCGACTGCTGATGTAAATTAGCTCGACATAATTTTGTAATGTAGATGTGGCCTGAAGTGCTACAGCATGTGGACCAAGGGGATCCAGTGGATATAGTGTACTTAGATTTCCAGAAAGCCTTAGACAAGGTCCCTCACCAAAGGCTCTTATGCAAAGTAAGCTGCCACAGGATAAGAAGGAAGGTTCTCTCATGGATTGGTAACTGGTTAAAAGATAGGAAACAAAGGTAGGTATAAATGGTCAGTTTTCAGAATGGAGAGAGGCAAATAGTGGTGTCCCCCAGAGATCTGTTCTGGGACCAGTCCTGTTCAACATATTCATAAATGATCTGGAAAAAGGGGTAAACAGTGAGGTGGCAAAATTTGCAGATGGTACAAAATTATTAAAGATAGTTAAGACCCAGGCACACTGCGAAGAGCTACAAAAGGATCTCTCAAAACCGGGTGACAGGGCAACAAAATGGCAGATTAGCCTTAGATGGAGTTTACCACCAGCTTTGGGCTGCATTCCCAAGCAATACACTCTGCAGAAACACCCTCGTTAGCTGGAGCCGGGCCTTTAGGCCGCTGCAGCTCAAACTCCTTCCCTTTTATGTGTCACTGAGCAATGAATTGGAATCTGGATTGTTGTGCTGTGATCTTTGTTGAGCTAAGCCTGGAACACAGGCCTGAAAACCACGGGGCATCAGGCCCTTCCATAGTGGGACCGTAACGTGGTGAACCAGATGAAATAAGACAACCTGCCCACTTCTGGGCTGGGGAAGGAAGAGGTGATTTTGATTTCAACATGAGCTCGCCGTTAAAGCTGATGGAAAAATGGCAGATGAAATTTAATGTTGATAAATGCAAAGTAATGCACATTGGAAAGCACAATCCCAACTATACATATAAAATGATGTGGTCTAAATTAGCTCTTACCACTCAAGAAAGAGATCTTGGAGTCATTGTGGATAGTTCTCTGAAAACATCCACTCAATGTGCAGCGGCAGTCAAAAAAGCGAACAGAATGCTGGGAATAATTAAGAAAGTGGTAGATAGTAGGACAGAAAATATCATGTTGCCTCTATATAAATCCATGTTACGCCCACATCTTGAATACTGTGTGCAGATGTGGTCACCCCATCGCAAAAAAGATATATTGGAATTGGAAAAGGTTCAGAAAAGGGCAACAAAATGATTAGGGGTATGAAACAGCTTCCGTATGAGGAGAGATTAATAAGACTGAGACTTTTCAGCTTGGAAAAGAGACAGCTAAGGGGAGATATGATTGAGGTCTATAAAATCATGACTGGTATAGAGAAAGTAGATAAGGAAGTGTTGTTTACTACTTCTCATAACACAAGAACTAGAGGTCACCAAAAGAAATGAAGAGGCAGCAGGTTTAAAAACAAATAAAATGAAGTATTGCTTCACACAACACACAGTCAACCTGTGGAACTCCTTGCCAAAGGATGTTGTGAAGGCCAAAACCATAACTGGGTTCAGATAAGAATTAGATAAGTTCATGGAGGATAGATCCATTAATGACTATTAGCTAGGAGGGGCAGGAATGGCGTCCCTAGCCTGTTTGCCAGAAGGTGGGAATGGGCGACAGGATGGATCACTTGATGATTACCTGTTTTGTTCATTCCCTCTGAAGCACCTGGCATTGGCCACTGTTGGAAGTCAGGACACTGGGCTGGATGGACCTTTGGTCTGACCCAGTAGGGCCATTCTTATGTTATGGTCTTCCCTACAGTGTGCTGCTACCCTGCTGTAGTGTTTTAAGTGTACCCAAGCCCATGCTGCTATAAATACAGTGCTTTAAATTCAGACTCTACCTAGCCCTCCCGTATCTGTCCTCTGTCGATTAGCCTACAGCGAGCCTCTTTCGCCAAGCTGCTTTGCCGCCTGCCAGCCCTGGGACCTGCTACTACGGGTCCTGACTTTGGCCGCCCTGCAAGGGGGCAGTAACAGTTATTCGTTCCCCTTTGCTGGTTTCTTAAAAGCTCCGGCGAGTTATTCAAACTTGCAGCGGTCACGAGCTGCGGGTTCAGTGTTCGGTTACAGGCGGGGCAAGACACACCCGGCCCCCGCCAAGGAAACGTCTTTGCTCCCTCGCTTCTTCCTTGGCAGGGCTCCCGCTCCCCGGGCAGGCGGGGGGTTTCGGTTTCTTGCAAAAGGAGGCTTGTGAATGAAATCGAGAATCTTCCGGGAATCGGCAATAGCCGCGGGGGGCCAGCAGGGGGAGGCGGAGCTGAGGCGCGCCCCGCCCGCAGCAGCAGCCCCCGGCGCAAACACCTGCGAGCAAGGCGAGGTCAGGCAGGGAGGGGGGTTTTTTTTCCCCCCGCGGCGGCTTGCTTGGGCCGGGGCGTAGGCCGCGGGGGAAGCACCGCAGGCCCCCTCCCTCCCGCCCCACGCAGTGTGGCCGGCGGGTCCCCGGGCAAGCCGCGGGGTGTGGAGAAGCTGGTCGGGGGGTGCGGGATGCATCTGTCTGCGTGGGCCCCATTTTCCGACCCGCTCCAGTCTCTGGGGACGGGCCCCTGGGGGGGTCGTCTCCGTGCAGCCGATTACCCCTGGCCTGCTGCGGGAGCGGGGTTGTGGCTGCTGCCGAGGGTGGCGGGGCTCGGTGAAAAGCCCCCCCCACCCCCAGCAAACCCCGGTCCTGCCCTGCCCTAAAGCCGCCCCTGGCAGGCAGCCGCCCCCGGCGCCCGCAGCTGGTGCCTCGGCCAGGCGCTTTATAGCAGATCGAGCCCGGGGCCTGGCTGGGGAATCCCTGGGCGAGCCGTGAGTCAGGGGTGGGCAGGAATCCAGCGCTGGAGCCAGGGCAGCGCCGGGACTTCCAGCGTCCGGGCTGGGAAAATCCGCGCCGTGGGGGAAAGCCCGGCGTGAATGTACCCGACTTTCCGCGCTCCCCCCGCCTTTCCAGGGGGCTGTTTACTCTCGTCCTCACTGCCGAGATGGGGGGGGGGGGGGGCGCAGTCCAACAGCCCCAGCTGTGTCCGCCCAGGGGCGCTGACTGCCCAAGGGAGACAGTGCAGGGTCTTTGGTATGGCTGCAGCCCGGCTGTCCCAACACCCTGCTCTGCCTGTACCAATAATGCTGCTTAGGCTGAAAGGGGTTGAGCCAGCCGCCTTACTGTGAAATAGCCCCTCTGCTCGGCTGTCTATGGGGCTGATGCATCTGCACCTGTAACAGGTGATCTCATTGCAGGATCTCAAAGAGCTTCACCAACAATAATTGAGCCTCACAACCTCCCCCACGAGGTGGCTGCGGAGAGGGGCAGTGAGGCACGGAGGATCTGCTCTGTTTATATTCTGATACTAGGCAGCCATCAGTAAAGGTTTTGTGAGTCATGATGCAGATCGCTCCCAACCTCCTGCTCTAACCACCAGCTCTCTTGCAATCTGGATGAGCAGGGGGCGTGAAATGAGTCAGGGTGAAATGCAGGCTCAACCTATGACAATAACTCGTTTAGTGGTGGAATTCATTCGCAGAACAGGGGTGGTTTTATTTACACTGATGTAAAGGGTTCCCCCCTCAAAAACTATTTACAGCATGTAACAATATTATTAATAAACACGTGTTCCCTTTAAATGACACTGCTTTGCAAACATAAATAAGAGAGGGTCCTTGCAGTGGAGGAGTTACAAGCTTAAATAGCACACAAATACCTGGGTACCCATTTTGCATGCGCAAAGGTGAGGTGTGCAGCCACATTGTCTCTGTGTGCATATGTTAATTACAAAATTAGACAATTAAAAAAAATTAACCCCCCTGTGAGTTACCTACCTGCTGTTCTCCAGCCCTATACACCCATCCTTAGATTCTCTAGTCACTGGGATGCTTTTATCTCTTGAGCATTCCCCGGGATGGACCTGTTCACTCAGAGACACCTCCTGGTCAGATGTCCTAATTGGCCACCTTAAAATGACATCCCTCTACCGCAGGACCATTCACCTAACCACAATATCTACAGTAGATGTCCCAGAGCTATGATCTCTATCAAACTGTTCCACAGTATCTGTGACCAACATAGAATCATAGAATATCAGGGTTGGAAGGGACCTTAGTAGGTCATCTAGTCCACACCCCTGCTCAAAGCAGGACCAATCCCCAATTTTTGCCCCAGATCCCTAAATGGCCCCCTCAAGGATTGAACTCATAACCCTGGGTTTAGCAGGCTAATGCTCAAACCACTGAGCTATCAATTGAGCTTGTTTCTGCTAAATATTAGCTGGCCTCTGGATGCCTGTCCCATTGCAGCTGAACTGTATTTGAGGTTATTTCTAAGCCTCTTAATTAATCCTGCATTGGCAGGGAGATGACCTAATACGTCTTTCCCATCTCTGATTTCTATAATGTAATAACGCTCTGCAGCTATTCTGCCTTGGGCTGTGGATTTACTAAATCTCATTAGCCATGCATCTTCAGGCTGAGTCAGTGCTTAGCTAGAGGACCTTGCGGGAAAAGCCCAGGTGTTCAAGAAGAGGAGTTGGAGCTTCAGTAGTTAATACTGTTCTCTCTGAATGCTATACTCCCTGAACCAGTGCCCCAGCTGGGTTCCCAAGCTCCCAGTGAACATTTTTGAAGTTGATTTAAAACAGGCCGTACTCATTTGGGATTGCGAAAGATGGGGACTTTCGGCTCAAGTCAGAGTATTGTTGGTGCCAGTGCCCTGGCCGGATTCCAGCGTTGGGCCTATGTTGCGTGTCAGTAGCCCAAGGTGTTTTTCAGTCCCTGTGGTAGTGTATGCTCCATGAGAATGGACGCTGCATCCCACGTTAGAAGTGGCTGTTGCCATAGGCGCCGACTTTAGTTGGCGCCGGTGGGTGCTCGTGCCCCTGGCCCCGCCCCAACTCCACCCCCGGCTCCACCCCCATTCCACCCGTTTCCCAAATCCCCGCCCCCGCCTCCTCCCCTGGGTGCGCTGCATTTCCCCTCCACCGCCCCCCACCCCCAGAGTTGCAAGCCTGGAAGGGAGGGCGGGAGAAGCAGAGCACCCACCGGCAGCTCCCTGCTGGCCCCCCTGCCCAGCTCACCTCCGCTCTGCCTCCCGAGGCGCCGCTGCTCCGCTTTTCCTTCCTCCCAGGCTTGCTGCGCGCCAAACAGCTCCAGCCCCAGAGCACCCACAGAGTCGGCGCCTATGGCTGTTGCATGGTGATGGGTGAAGTGAAGCAAGACTTGCCTGCATTCAGTTCATAAAGCACCTTGGGGCTTGTGCCGGGCACTATATAAGCCAGCAAATCGTGAGACTGATCCCTTGCTTTCCAAAACTGATGCCGAGTAAGCCTTCTGTGCCGCAGTCACAACCAACCAGCTTTCTCCAACCTCTTAGGGCTCTCTCTGGGGCTCACGATTATCTTCCCTCTTTGTAGCGATCGTCACTGAATCCAGCCTCTCTGTGCTGCTGCTGCTGAGGATTTTCCCACCAGCCATGTCTGTGTTTTAAACCCTTTCTGCTGTTACTCCTGGGAACTCGTGGAGCTCCCAGAGTCTCAGGGTGCTTTACAAACACTGCAGGAATCACTGAGTGGATTCCTATGGTCTGTACTAGGCAGGGTGGTCAGACTAGATCAGTGGTCTCCAACCTTTTTACGCCCAAGATCACTTTTTGAATCTAAGGGTAACTCATGATCTACCCCACCTCTTCCCCGAGGCCCTGCCCTTTCCCCAAAGCCCCGCCCCGCTCACTCCATCTCCCCCCCCCGTCGCTCACGCTCCCCCACCCTCACTCACTTTCACTGGGCTGGGGCAGGGGGTTGGGGTTGGTGTTCAGGATGGGGTGCGGGCAGCACTTACCTCCGGTGGCTCCCGGTCGGTGGCAGGTGCATCAAGGCCAAGGCAGGCTTCCTGCCTACCTGGCCCCACACTGCTCCCAGAAGGGGCCAACACCCCCCTGTGGCCCCTGGGGTGGGGAGTGGCTCCGTGCGCTGCCCTTCTCTGCAAGCACCACCCCTGCAGCTCTCCTGGCCAATGGGAGCTGCGGGGGCGGTGCTTGCAGGCAGGAGCAGCGCGTGGAGGGAGACCCCTGCCCCCGGGGCTGCAGTGGATGCTTCTGGGAGTGGTGTGGGGTCGGGGTAGGCAGGGAGTCTGCCTTAGCGGCAGCCACGCCACACTGCCGCTGGAGATCGTGATCAACTGGGAGATCCTCTAGGATCGACCCATCGATGGCGATCGATGGGTTGGTGACCACTGGACTAGATGATCACAGTGGACTCTCCTGGTCTGAAAATCCATGGGCCTGATTCTCAATAATGCTGGGGCTCCCTGAACCACTCTGGTAGTGTAAAAACAAGGCACCTTGTCTCAGCAGCGTCAAGAACCCTCGGCATGGGCCCAATAGCCTATGAATTAAAGCTGAGAATTTGGTCCTATTTGTGACCTGAGATGCTATAGCTGGGCCTTTTATTTTCCTTTCACAACTCTTCCCTTGCCAGCAACTACCCACTGCAAAGCCTCAAGATCCTGTGAGGCCCATTGGGTAGCTTTGGCCACACATCTCCCAGGGATGTACAGAGGAGGAAGGAGGTTCAGGGCATGGATTGTGGTTGCGGCTGGGGTGAGACAAGGTGGTGACCTCAGGTATTATTATGATAGGGAAGATGAACTTAACTAGCTGTGATAAGACAGGTGAAGGTTTGTTCCCCTGAATGGCCTAAGCATGGTCTTGAAGAGCTCAGGAACTAATAGGAAAGAATGGTGACAGGCTCTCCCCAAGCCCATGCTATGTCACAGGCTCCCAAACTTGGACTACATCAGAACCAGCTGAGTAGACTCTGCAGTGTTGTCTGTCTAAACAGCTTTGTAACTGTTGACCATGCAGTTGCTAGCAAGCTCCCCCTGCGTGGTTTGGGTTTTTCCCCCCTATTTGTAGCTTTTACATAGTTTGAAAACTCTCAGGACAGTGTTGCAGAGGAGATCAGCCTGGGAGGCAGGGCTATGCTTATTTGTCCTTACTTTGTCGGGGAGGGGGGGTGCATGTTGTTTTTCACCTCCTCATTTCCTTGTGTATGGCTCTGCAGTATTTAAGCAGTGGAGAACCTAGTTACCTGTACCTACGTCTGTGCTGTTACATAATTCTGAGTTGCTTAGGGGGGCGGGTACCTCAGTACTACAGCAACAGGTTCTGTTTCCTGCCTAGGAGACTACAAAACAAAGCTGACCGGTGGCTTCCAAACAAACAGCGAATGGGAGAACCTCAGGGCACCACCTCCATCTATCATAATGCATAAAACTGATGACTAAAATGACAGTAACAAAATATATGCTCTTATTACAGCCAAGAAATTGTATAACCAACATCCCACCCCTTCCAGTGGGACGGTCTAAGACCAGTTAGCCCCATGACATGATACACCATCTGTATATAACCTTAGATATTGAGGTGACTCCTGAAATCCAAATGGCTCCTGAGTGCTTTGTCATTGGTATCAGGGCAAGCTGAAAGACTTTGTCAGAACTGGAATAATCTCACCCAAAGGTATTTTGTCAACCTCCTGGAAGAGAAAGTATGTTTGCACTTAGCAGTGGAGCTGACCAACATTTTTTGGTCAAAATAATTTTTCGTTGGAAAATCCTGTTTCAGTTCAACTGAATATTTTGGAAAAATTGTATCCAGTTGACAAAAATTCCCACGAAAACAAAATGTCCCCAGATTAAAAATGAAGGGCAGTTGCTACTTAGTACATACGGAAACATTTTAGCTTACTCTCTCTAGATCAAAGTGTGTCCTGTTTGTGTTATTATATGAGACAGTTTGACGGTGTCCAGAAAAATCTGCCGTTGATTTCCTATGTGATTTTGGGCAAGTCATTTTCCCTCTCTGTGCTATGGTTTCTCCATCTGTAACATGGGAATGCTAGTGCTGGCCAACCTGACAGGAGCGTTGTGAAGCTTACTTAATTGTTTGGAAGGTCTCTAAGAGCCTCGTATGAGAGGGTTATTTTAGAAATACCAAGTTTTATTATAATAATTGAAGTTTGTCTTGGATGGTCGTGTACTCCTCAAATGAAGACCCTGAGACTCGAAGAGCAACTACGTCTAATTATGAGCAGCGCCCTGTGTGTAATGGCACAAATTGCTGCATAACTCTGGATATTTCAAGATTGCCTAATATGTTCTGGAATCTAAGCCTTAAATTTAAGCCTCTTGCCCTTATGATTGCAAAGATCAACTTTGAAATGTGACCTGAAGGTATGTCTACACATAAACTGCTACAGCGGCACAATTGCACCCTGTGCCACTGGAGCACTTCAGTGAAGACCCCACCTATGCTGGTGGAGAGCGTTCTCCCATTGGCATAGGTAATCCATCTCTCCAAAAGGCGGTAGCTTAGGTTGATGGAACTGACAGGACTCTGGGTATGGATTTCTCTGCCGGAGGCAAGAAGCCCTCAGCGGCTGCCCCTCTGCTCCCAGCTGGGAGAGGGAAGGTGAGAAGCCCTTGGGGGAAGCTGGACTTCCCTGGCTCTCAGTCCCTCACACTGCCCCTCTTGAGTCGGTGGAAGTGCTCCTGGTGAGGATGCGCACCACCAACAAAAGGAGACTAGTGTGGACACCAGCCACCACAGTAATTAATGGCGTGGCTGTAAGTCGACCTAACATAGGTCGAGTTATCAGTGTAGTATAGACATAGCCTAAGCTTTTGAGCATACACAGAGCTCTTCTTCGGGTCTGGGAAAGGTATTCAGAGTGTCACAGCTAAATACAAGGTGGAACAGCTTATTTAACCTAAGTAGTTAATACATATTGCGAAGGGCCAATCAAGGTGAAGAGGCCAGTTAACACCTCGTCAGTCATAGGACAAAAAAGAGGGGTTAGTGCAGTGGTGGGCAACCTGTGGCCCGTGGGCCACATGTGGCCCGTCAGGGTAATCTGCTGGCAGGCCGCGAGACAGTTTGTTTACATTGACCATCCGCAGGCAAGGCCGCCCGCAGCTCCCAGTGGCTGCGGTTCGCCATTCCCGGCCAATGGGAGCTGCGGGAAGCAGCGGCCAGCACAGATATGGAATTTTCCTGCAGTATCCTTGAAAGACTTTATCAGATTAAGTTTATGTATTCTTGTGGGCCAGGAGCTCTAAGGGGAGAGATGTGACAGATCTTGCAACCCCAGGCAGTGTCTTAGGGGTTTATGGTTTATGTATGATTGGGACTGGAGGGGGAGGGGCTACCACAGGTCCTGCAGGAGCTAAAAGCAGTTGGGGGTGATAAAGGCAGATCAGCGAGTTTGTAAGCCCTGCAGAGAGAGGTACTCCCTTCTGGGGAGGCTGGCATATACTAGTTCAAACTGGATGCTGCAGAGACCAACAGACAAAGAAAAAATGTTTGGATAAATAGCCTGATTTTAAACTGAGTCAGGGCCTTCTTTTTGATCCAGCAAACCAACAGGACCTTCTATACAAGGGGGCCCCCAATCCTTGCAGAAGGGTTGGAAGGACTTGACCTACTAGGGCACCATCAGACTAATGGATGACATCCAGTAAGCTTTTAGCATGTGTTTAGGAACTTTTATTCTTTTTACATGTTTTCTCTGTAATGCTTTTACCTTAAAAAATAAATGTGCTTGCTTAGGAGGAGCTGTGTGGTAACTGTTAACTGCAGGCAATACACTGCTCAGAGCCCTTGGAGAGAAAGCAAAGCACAGGCACTGGCCTAGTTAGGCAGTATGGCTTGCTGGGGATATCCCACTGTAGATCAGGTAGCTGTGCTACCTTAAAACCCTGCTCAGGAGGGAGTGAGACACAAGTCTCCACCCAGAAGAGGTGGGAGCTGGAAGCCTAGAGTTTGTTCCTGCAAAGGAACCAGGTACAGTTGGCCTGAAGCTATGTCATTTGTCTTTAATTTAAAGGGTATCTCAATTCTTCTGGGACTTACCAGAGGTCAGCAGAGACAATTAGGAGCTTTCCCTATTGAGAAAGAGTTATTCTGTATAATATAGCAGTGAACATTTACACTGAGCACTGTTGATTATGGTGTGAGGTGAGAGTCTGGGGGGAAAATTGGCCAGAATTCTGCTCTCTGTTAAATGCAGACCAATCTGAGAGCTCTTTAAGGCTGTATGAAGTTTTGCTTTTCAAAGATAAATGGTCTGCCTTGTTTGATTTATGTGAATGGATTTCAATTAGAATCTATGAATGCATAATACTAATTTCACCACAGCTCTTTTCCACTCAGGTATTTCATTCCGCATTCATTTATTGTTGCTCACTCCTGGTTTTTGTTAGTTTTGTAAGATGGGAATGTTGTTGTTCAAGGCTTTTTCTTTACATGCCTGCTATCACTGGAACGGGAGCACGCTGAACCTGTTGATGCCTGAAGTGTTGCCTTTTACCTTAAGTACTTTTGTATATGTAGCTTATATGTTTTATGAGATGACTGGTATTTGCATTTGTCTGACGTGTTAGTGCACACCTGTTTTCCCGTCAGTTGCCTGCCATTTTCAGCTGACCCATGCAGCCCACTGTAAGTAAATATGTGGTTCACACCAAATAATCTAACCTCGTTCAAATATTAACGAGAATTGCGCTCTCTGCACACACTCAAAAGTTTCAATTTGAAACACTGATCTTGATAAAGGCGTCTATCTCTGAAACTGAAACATTGATACCTGTGCAGGGAGATAGCACGCAGGTATTAATACAGCAATGTGGTGGTTTTAGACAGTCCCAAGAGCGCAGGATGGGATTGCACTCGATGGAACTTTCTCTTCTACAGTACACCAGAGAATTACTAGGAGGTCACCCACTTCATCACTTCTGTTGGCCAAGCTCATTGCACCCACCAGGGGCTCCTGGTGTCCCTCCGTTCCACCTCACCAGCCCTCACTGTGCCATCCTCCCAAACTCTGTCTATTTCAGGGACTCCCTCCAACTCCCCCAGCCTCCCTTTGCCAGGGGTGTGCCCTCCCATTCCAAGGTCCCCCATTCTCCCCTTCATGGCAGGAGTTCTGTGTGTGCCCCTGTTCCCACCACTCTTCACCACTTGCGTTCCTTCTTCCCCATGTCAGGTTTCCTCCTTCCTTCCCCCAAGCCAGGGGCTCTGTCTATCCCCCCATACCCGTCTTCCCCATGGTGGAGGCTCTGTGTGCACCCCCATTCCTCTCTTTCCTCTGTGCCTCCATTCTTTCCTTCCCACCATACCAAGTTCCCTCAATTTATCCCCCTGCCAAGGGTTCTGTGTGGCCCCCCATTCTGCCTTGCCAGGGACTGAGTTCATGCCCCATACTTGAGCATCTCTTAGCCTAAATGTGCTTTAGTGGGTTTCTTAGCCTGCATGATGTGGTCTTAAAGCCAATGTGTAAGAAAAGATCTTTGCCCTTCAGAACAAGTACGATCAGGTGATTAGAACAGGGCAGAAGATGTCAGGAGATCTGAATTCTATTCCCAATTCTGCTCTAAGCTCCCTGTGTAACATTCAGCTTTAATACCTCCATGTGTAGATGGGAGTCTTGCCAGCAGAGATGTTTGATATTTTGTAATGTTCTGTGAGATCTCAAGAAGGGAGATGAAAATAGCATTATTATTACATGTAAAAAAATTCCTTAAAATAGAGTTAACCCGCAGAGCTGCCTCCATTGCACCTCAAGAAATTTACCTACACATTCTGAGCCTCGTTTTTTAAATCTGTAGCGTCTTTATGAAATAATAATATTAACCAGCCCGGATGTAACTGTGGGTAACATAAATCCTGCATATAGCAAATTTTACCTGTGGAAAATAAAAGCACCTTTTTTTTTTTTAACCGACTGTGAGATTGAGACTCAGAGGTTCAATTACTTGCTTTTTTGGAGCACAATGGTACAGTTGTTTAGACCAAGACTGTAATCTTTCCTTGACACTGATTTGCTGTATGATCCTGGGCAAGTGACATAACCTCGGTTCACTTCTGATCCTCAGTTTTGCCAGCTATGAAATGGGGACAATAATAATTAACTAAACTTTGTAAAGTATTAAGGCCACTCAGTGGGACTAGAACATGGGGCCTCCTGGGTTTCTGCCCTGTCTTTAACTCAGTAGTTCACATGGCTTTTGTGGGAAGGGAGAGGAGAGACCATTCCTCCTCACTGAAATTTTTGCAGGCCTCAACTTCAAAAATTCCCGCTATGCTTCCTGGTGAAACTGCCATGATTTCATAAGCACTTGGCATTTGTGTCATAACTCAACCCCCAACATTTTCAGGCTCCTGAAATTTCACTAATTCTGCATTTCAGAGGACACAAAATCATACAGAAAAATCTTGGGAAAAGTCTTGTTGCAAGTCTTTTGTCACCAGTTTTATCCATTCCTTAGTGAGACCCGAAGCAAAGAGTCCGTGTAATTAACAAGACGTTTTGCCAGCAGAATCCAGTGGTATTCCATTTTGACACCCTTTCTGAGGTAGCACTTGGGAATACCTTCTGCTTTTCATAGTTGCAACCGCATTGTTACCTTCCCACCCATTGGTTTGTTGCTCTTTGGTTCAGTTTGGCTCCTCAGAAATGGCTTTGTGGTATTAAAATGAGGCTCTGCCTCACTTCAGTGTTTCTGTTTCAGCTTTCAGTGCTCCCCTGTTGTTTGTGCTGGCTTGTGTGTGCAACCAGAAATCTTTAATTTCCCATTTCAGAGCCTATTGCCATTCTCACAGCTGGTATATATGGTACCTGAGGTACGCTAGCGTGGCCTTGCCTGTGAAACTGACAAAGTGGGAGGGAGTGTCTGGCTGATAAATAATGCCATTAAATGCCGATGAGCACAGAGCCTGAGAGAGAATGCTCCCTGATCGCAGAATGTCCCCTGTACTGAAAGATCATGCAGCTCTGTTTAAGGTCATACCCTCCATATCGCTGAGATTTTGGGCCCTGCTGGAGTGGCCCTTCTCAGTTATATGCAGAGCAGTTGTAGCTGTGTCCGTCCCACTCTCCCTTGAATGGTCTCTTAGAATATGTGCTAATTATGCTAAACCATCTGTTCCACCTTGTGTTTAGCAGTGACGCTCGGAGTACCTTTCCCAGACCTGAAGAAGAGCTCTGTGTAAGCTCTAGAGCTGGTCTCTCTCACCAACAAAAGTTGGTGCAATAAAAGATATTATCTCACCCACCTTGTCTCCCTTCTGAACAGGGCTTTGGAGCTGTGCTCCGGCTCTGCTCCAGCTCCAGGCAAAAACCTGCAGCTCCACTGCTCCGGAGCTGCTCCGCGGGCTCTGCTCCAAAGCCCTGCTTCTGAATTATGGCAGCGTCGAATGGCTACCTATGGGCTTCCCTGATGGCCTCTACCTAAGGGAGTTCTGGCTACACCCATTCCCTTACTGACACACCTTCAACATGCACATGACAAGTGCTTTATTTAACAGTGGCTGACTGGCCCTTCTCTATTTTTGTGGTAGCCAAAGTAATAAAATTCAACCACATTTTGAAATGATAACGACACTGTGTAAACACTAGATTTTATGACCAGCTACACCAGTTAAGGCACGTAGTTAGTATTGCTTATACACCCCTTACTCATGTGAGGTGCTGAGCACTCACTCTTGTTGACTTCAGTGGGACTGAGAGCACTTAGCTGGTTGCAGGATGGGGCCCTTTCTGGGAACTCCTATTCTTTTAGGCTGTGTGAGGCACTGGCGAAGGTTCAGGCAAGTTAATGGTATGTTGGCTATCATACAATGAGATAATGACGTGGAACGAGGGCCCAGGTCAGAGTTGCCAGCCACATACATTCAGGAACAGCCATATGTCCTGTGTTTAGAAACATGTAGAAGCATAGGCGCCGACTCCGTGGATGCTCTGGGGCTGGAGCACCCACGGGGAAAAATTGGTGGGTGCTCAGCACCCACCGGCAGTTCCCCGCCAGCCCCCCCGCCGCGCACCCAACTCACCTCTCTGCCTCCCGAGGCTCCACCGGATGCGAAGCGGCAGCCGCCAGCCGCTTTTCTTGGATCCCTCCAGCTGGTCGGTGGCGCCTCAGGGGAGGGGTATGGGGAGGAGGCGGAGCCAGTCCCTCCACCTCCTCCCCATACCCCTCCCCCGAGAGGTGTCGCCGACCAGCTGGAGGGAGCCAGGAAAAGCGGCTGACGCTTCGTGTCCGGCGGAGCCTCGGAGAGGTGAGCTGGGCGCGGGGGGGCTGGCGGGGAGCTGCCGGGCCCGGTGGGTGCTCTGCTGCTTCTTCCCCCCCGCCCTGGCTTGCAAGCCGGGGGTGGGGGGAAGATGCAGTGCGCCCGGGGGAGGAGGCGGGGGCGGGGATTTGGAGAAGGGGCGGGGCCAGGGGTGAAGTTGGGGCGAGGCCGGGGGTGCAAGCACCCACTGGTGCCGACGAATGTCGGCGCCTATGTGTAGAAGTCCAAGATTCTGGCTCTTAACACACTTTTAAAAAGAGAAGTAAAAGAAATGGGTTAAATGTGACACGACGGCTGTGAATGCACTAGCATTGTTCTTCACGTTTCCCGCCATTGTGCCGACAGGTGGAGCCCACCAGGGACAGCGGTGGGCAATGAGCTAGTGCAGGCTGGCCACTTGCATTTGAGCCACAACGTCACCTACACCTGCTCAGCATCCCGGCTGATCTACACTGAAAAGTTACATCGGCATCGCTACATCTCACAGGGGTGTGAAAAATCCACACCCCCGAGAGATTAGTTAAATCGATCTACCCCCCAGGTTGGACAGCGCTAGATCAGTGGAAAAATTCTTCCATCAACCTAGCTACTGCCTCTCAGAGAAGTGGATGATCTATGCTGCAGCTGTGCCGCTGTAGCAGTTTAAGTGTAGACATAGCCCATCAGCAGCCTGTCTGCATTCGCACTCCTGCTGTTGCTAGCTTGGTTGGAAATGCATCTGTAATAGTGTGATTGTGCGAAATCTGAAGAAAAATTCTAGACCACTGGGTTAAATTCATGCCTGGTGCAGCTCCACTGAAGCCAATCACGTATACCTGGGGTGAAGTTTAACCGTGGTATCTGGTTTAACTTTTAAGGTGGATTATAGGCACGCTGTGTGTGCCACACCCCTGGTGGCTGTCTGAGATACTCACACCTGTCAGTGCACACAGTGCTGTGTTGTATATTTACAAAATGGGCACTGACTTTTTTTAAACTGAAAATCCAATAAAACTAACTAAATTTAGGATAACTGGATGTCATGGATTTTCCACAAACATAAAAAAAGTTTCTCCATGCAGGGGGATCGTATAACTTTTGTTTTTAACCCAAGAAAACACATTGTGCAGTTGTTCTGATGCCAGAAATCTTCTTAATTTTTATGCAGTGTTGCTGTAGGGGTGTTTGTCCCAGGATATTACAGAGACAAGGTGCGTGAGGTAATATCTTTTATTGGCCCAACTTCTGTTGGTGAGAGAGACACGCTTTCGAGCTTTCGGGTCTATATAAGCTCAAAAGCTTGTATCTCTCTCACCAACAGAAGTTGGTCTAATAAAAGATATTACCTCAGCCACCTTGTCCGTCTCAATTTCTAGTCAAACGATGCCATCTGCTGTCTGAAAGCTGTATCTCATTGGGCTTGAATGATTACCCTCTGCTGTAGTTATGTGTTACTCCATAGGTACCCTTAGGAACATTAGAGGGTGTTCCAGAACTCAGCAATTCAAAGACTGAATTTAGGTGCACAAAGTGATAGGTTATACATAGCAAACAAGTCATAATGAATAATTTTTCTGATTAATTTTGCCTCTTTCTCTCACACATATTGTCCTCAAACAGATAAGTGAAATGTTGAGAGGAAGGATGATTTAATGGTTAGTCTGGGACTTGGGAGAACTGGGTTCAATCCCCTGCTCTACTGACTATCTGTGTGACCTTGAATAACTAACTTAGTCTCTCTGTTGCCCATCTGTAAAAAGGAGGATACTAGCATTTCCCTACTTTATAGGGATGTTATGAAGATAAATACATTAAAGATTGTGAGGTGCCAAGATACTGTGACAGGTATGAGAGAGAGATTTTGCTTTTACTGTATAAAGAGACTTAACAGGTTTGTTTGTTTAATTTTTTTTACAGTTTAACTGTCTTACCTAAAAATTAAGAATGTCAAGACCAGTCTTCCTAGGTTTTGCAGGAAGACTTCTTGACATTGGGGAAAACTCAAGAGCACGTGTAATTGTGAGCCCAGCATCTTTACTGAAGGGATGAGGTTGCTGAATCTTTAACAAAGACAACATTTGTCCAAACTGTGTATTTTTCATTGTAGTTAAATAAGTGCTAACAAGAACACCCAGATAGGAATAGTTTTAAACAATCTAACTAAAAATCTCTTCCTCTTTCAATTGCACAACTTCAGTCTCTTGTGATCTTATAATTTCAGTAGTTTTCCAGTCAGCTTAGAGTCTTCTAGGGTCTGAAATCCATTTTTCTCTTAAAAACAAGAGGAACCCACTACTAGCCTCACCACCTTTCTTTTTTTAATAAGCAACCTTCCAGGCTGCTTGTATACATTGTAGAGACAAAAGGAGAGCAAAACCCATTTTTCCCTCTTCACTGCTCACATTTTAATTCACTTTTCATGAGCATTTGTGCCAGCAAGTCATATTTGTAGAAGAGAGAACACAAACAGGGCATGAAGACAGTGAAGGCAAATTCCTTAACAACACCAAATGAATATTTCTGGGGAACTCTTTTTTTCACTCACCAGCTGACGTCAGAGCTGCAGTAATGTAATGGAAGAGGGGCAGGTTCCAGGAGGTGCCCCTCTCTGTTGTGAGGTGTATTTGAGACTGTAGTACAGGTTATGAGCACAGTTTTTGTACACATAAAATACATAGGTATACAGACTGTGGTTATAAATCTATCTCACAATGACCGTCAAGTTCAGAATGTTACAAGCTTTTATAAAAGACCATACTCAGCATATTTTTATACCCAATAACCTTATCTATAGACCGTTGATTCAATTGTTTACTCTTCGGGGTTCAGACCCCCTGTTCTCCCACTGGGGTGTCTGGACCCTGATTGTCACACCTCAGTTGGTTCAAAACCTGGAGCTCAGGAGTGCAAGCTAGTGGTGAGGTTGCTACTGGATAAATGTAGGCTGCTCCGCATGTAAGACTGGCCTCTGTGCAAACTCAGTGAAGATCTCTTTCCTACAACTCTGCCTGCTGCATTGCCAATAAAATAAGCTCTATTAAATGACAGGTAGTTTTTACAACAAAGCTTTAATTGCCATCATATCGGATTTCCCTGTGACCCCATAGCAGCAGCTCTCTGCCTTTCTCCATATGTTTATACCAGACTTATTGCTGTTGTATTTGAGTGCCTGACCTGTTTTCAAGTTAAAATCTACCTCTGTTTTTCTCCTTTTCTCCCGTTGATTGCATGTTGGGTGTGGCAATTGTAGTATTGTTGCTTTTAATAGTAGACTATCCTGGCCTACGCAGATGATCTGGTCCTGATCGCAGGCAACCCTGAGAGTCTCCAACAAATGCTTGACATCACCAGCCAGGCTGCCAACTGGATGGGACTCCACTTCAATGCCAGGAAATGTGCAGCCCTGCATATCAATGGCGGTGGAAGGGACTCAGTCCAGGCGATGCCGTTTCAGATCCAGGGTGAACCCATGATCTTCCTCGAGATGTACCAACATCTTGGCATGCCCATGGGTTTCTGCATCCAGCAGACACCTGAGGATACCATCACAGAAATCCTACGAGATTGTGGCCAGGATTGACAGCTCCCTACTAGCACCATGGCAGAAGATCAACACCTTGAACACCTTCCTGATCCCCCGAATTTTATTCGTCGTGAGGGGGTCTGCCATGGCAAAAGTACCTCTTAACAAGGCAGACCACACCATCAGGCAGCTGGTGAAGAAGTGGATGTTTCTTCCCCAGAGGGCCAGTAGTGAACTGGTGTACATCTCGCACAGGCAGGGTGGCGCCAGTGTCCCTCAAATGGGTGATCTGTGCGACGTTGCGGTGATCACTCACGGCTTCTGACGTGCCCGGACGCCCTGGTGAGGAACATCGCGGAAAGTGCTATGCAGGATGTCATCAAGAAACAAATCGCAAGGACCCCGCCAACCAAGATGTCGCCATCTACCTGAGCGGCTCCCTGGAAGGAGAATTTGGAAGAGGAGGGGAGATTTTGCTTCGTTCTGGACTCATGCCTGGAACGCTACGCGACGACTGGAGAAGCGTATCCGCTGCTGTTGGACGTGGTGCGAGGAACACCAGGAGATGGGAGTCCTGGCGCCACAGGTGAAGAATACGGATCACACCATCATCACTCTGAGAGCTAGAACCATGCTGGAGAGGACCCTGAAGGATGCCATCCACTTCCAATACGTGGAAAACCTGAAACAGAAGCCGGACCAGGGCAAGCTGTTCAAGGTGACGTGCAAGTGGGACACCAGCAACTACTTCCTCCCCGGGAACAGCTTCACTCAAATTGATGTCTGGAGGTTCATCCACAGGGCCAGGCTCAACTGCGTTCTGCTGAACGGAGCCATCCGCCACGGGAATTGGGACAAGCGATGCAGGAAGTGCGGCTATGCCAATGAGACACTACCCCACATCCTGTGTAGCTGCAAGCCCCATTCCAGAGCCCGACAGCTGCGACACAACGCCATCCAAGATCACTTGGCCGGAGCCATCCCACCACTCGTGGGGAAGGTTGCCATGAACTCTGCCATTCCCGGAACTGACAGCCCGACCGGACATCGTCATCACCAATGAGGACCGGAAGAAGATCATCATGGTGGATGTCACAGTTCCCTTTGAAAACAGGACCCCGGCCTTCCACGATGCCCGATCTCGAAAGCTGGAGAAATATGCCCCCTGGCCAACACCTTGAGAGCTAAGGGTTCTTCTTCGAGTGATTGCTCATATGTATTCCAATTAGGTGTGCCCGCGTGGCGTGCACGATCGTCGGAAGACTTTTACCCTAGCAACACTCGGTGGGCCGGCTGGCGCCCCCTGGAGTGGCGCCGTTGCGGTGCCTGATATATACCCCAGCCGGCCCAGCGCCCTCTCAGTTCCTTCTTACCACTCGTGACGGTCGTTGGAACTGTGGAGCGCAGCTTAGCTGATCTCCACCTCCCTAGCGTATTTAGCCCTCGTTATCTTGTTGATAGTTTAAGTACTGTTAAGTAGTTGTGAATAGTTTATTGATTGGTTTTGTTTGTATAGTTAGTGTAAATAGTAGTGGGAGATAAGGGGCTTCTCCCCCGTCTCCCTCCCGGTACCGGGCCAATGCCTGGCTCTCCGGGTTTCAAGCCCTGCTTGACCTGTCAGAAGCCGATGCCCATGGGAGACCCCCACGACTCCTGTCTGAAGTGACTCGGGGAATCCCATCTTCCAGACAAGTGCCGACTCTGTAAGTCTTTCAAGCCGCGGACCAAGAAGGAGCGGGACTTTCGATTGAAACAGCCTCTCTCAGCCCGATGTCGGCCCCGCACCGGAACCCGGTGCCGACCCCGGCGGCAAGTACATCGTCAGCGGCACTGGAGCGCCCAAGCTCCGGTAAAGAACCCCGGCACCGAACACCTCAAGCCAGGACCCCTCAGAGGCGCCGTTCGCTGTCTCCAAGAGGGAAGAAGTCGGGTCCGGCGCCGTCCACGACCCCAGCACCGCTGCACCCGCAGCCTGTTCAAGACCACGCCAAGTCCGGCCCAGCGCCAGCACCTTTAACTCCGGTACCGCAAGGACCATCGAGCTCGGTGCCTGTGGCCCAGATGTCCATGCCACTTACTCCGGCTCCACAAGGGCCGTCGAGTTCGGCGCCGCCGATAATGCCGGCACCAACCCTGTCGACTCCGGTACCGCAGAGACCGTTGAGCGCAGGACAGCCTGTTAAGGCTCCGGTACCGATGACTCCGGTCCCGCAAGGTCCGTTGAGCTCGGTAACCGCCAGCTCCCCGGTGCAAGCCGTGGTAGAGTTTACGCTGCCGTCCACTCCGGACACCTTCTCGGCGGCACGGGACCTGATCGCCATGACGAATCCGGCACCGACTCCATCCTCGGTGCCACTGTTGTGGATCGTTACGTCCCGCAGCAAACCAGCCATACTACGCCCGGTGCCGCATACGGAGACCAGCCAACATCAACCTGGTTCTCCTCGACGCCACTCGCAGTCCTGGCACCGATCACCTTCTCGGCGCCGGTCGTACTCGCGGTACTGCTCAAGATCAACCTCCAGGCGACGATACGGCGATTCCCAGTACTGCTCCCGGTCTCGCGGCCGGTCACAGCATCGATCCCCGGACGATCGACCTCGCTACCATTCGCCCAGACATACGCGATCCAGGTCAGGTTCCCGGTACTGAGACAACCGCCGGTACCGATCCAGGTCCCGGTACCGATCCAGATCTCGGTACCGATCCCCGGCACCGTGGCACACCATGGCCACGCAGACCGCCCCTCAAGGCCATTCTGCACCGCCTTGGCCCTCCCGCTCGGCCTCCCGCTCATCTAGGGCCAGTAGTGACTTCTGTGCGGAGGACCACGTGGTTGTAGACCAGAGTCGCTGGCCAGACGACGGGCAGGAGCCGTCCCAAGCCCCGACACAGTGGCCCTTCTGGACTCCGATGGCATACCATCAGTCCCAAGGGGTCCCCTCCAGAGCCTCCCAATAGGCTCATTCGGAGCCCCGGGCACCAGAGGCAACGGTGTCCCGCCCTCCTCCGGAAATCTCAGATCCTCCAGCCCAGTCATCGGCCGCGATCCCAGACCTGGAGACCTTGGGCTTGGAGACTGCAGGGGTTCCACACCAGGACCTATCCCAGGACCCCCTAGTCCAGGGTTTATCGTCCTCCTCCTCTCCGGACGAGGCAGTGGCGGAAGCATCATCTTCCGGCCCGCCCCCTATCGATCTCCAAGACCACCAAGACCTGCTACGCAGATTAGCTCTTAACATGAATCTGCAGGTCGAAGAGGTGGCAGAACTTGAGGACCCGGTGGTGGACATCCTGACAGCTGACACCCCCACCAGGGTAGCGCTTCCGTTTGTCCGCACTATACTGGCCAACGCCACTTCGATCTGGCAGTCCCCAGCCTCGATATCCCCCACTGCCAGGGGTGTGGAGAGGAAATATATGGCACCTCCAAAAGACTTTGAGTACCTCTACACTCACCCTCCACCGTGTTCCTTGGTCGTGCAGTCGGTGAACGAGAGGGAAAGAAATGGCCAACAGGCACCCACCCCTAAGTCCAAGGACGCCAAACGCCTGGACTTATTTGGTAGAAAGATCTATTCGGGGGGGGGCCTGCAGCTCAGAGTGGCTAACCAGCAGGCACTCCTCAGCCGATACGACTATAACACCTGGATCTCCATGCAGAAATTCAAAGAGCTTATACCCCAGGAGTCCAGACAGGAGTACGCAGCGTTGTTGGAGGAGGGTAAGAAGGTGGCCAGAACGTCGTTGCGGGCCTCCTTGGATATCGCCGACTCAGCCGCCAGGACGATAGCCTCAGGAGTCGCCATGCGGCATATATCCTGGCTTCAGTCTTCCACCCTCCCTACGGAGGTCCAACACACCATCCAGGACCTGCCATTCGAAGGTCGGGGTCTGTTTTCAGACAAGACTGACCCGAGGTTACAGACCCTAAAAGATGGTCGCACCATCATCCATACTCTGGGGATGCATACCCCAGCTACACAGCATAGAACCTTCCGACCTTTCGGCCAACGTCCTTACACTGTGCCCGCACCCCGGCAGGACTTCTCGAGGAGACCGAGGGGCCGAGGCGGCAGGAGACAACAATCCGGTCGACAGACTGGTCAGAGACAGGGCCCCCACAAACCATCGTCGGGGCCCAAACAAAATTTTTGAAGGGACGCCCGAGGATGGAGTATCAGTCTCAGTTCCCGATCCTTTCCCCTCATTCCGAGACCGCCTTTCCCATTTCTTCCGTGCGTGGTCGAATATCACCACGGACCGCTGGGTCCTACGCACGGTGGAAAGCGGATACCACCTTCAGTTTGTCTCCCTCCCGCCCTCCCTCCCTGTCCCTCTTCAGGGACCCTTCTCACGAGCAATTCCTAATTCAGGAGGTGCAAACGCTCCTCTCCATAGGAGCAATAGAGGAGGTTCCAAGGGAGTTCAGGGGCAGGGGTTTTTACTCCCGCTATTTCCTAATCCCCAAATCGAAAGGGGGGCTACGTCCTATCTTGGACCTGCGGGGACTCAACAAATTTATGGTAAAGTTGAAGTTCCGTATGCTTTCCCTGAGTACCATTATCCCTTCTATGGATCCTGGAGACTGGTACGCCGCCCTCGACATGAAGGACGCGTATTTTCATATTGCAATTTACCCACCACACAGACGCTTCCTCCGCTTTGTGGTGGACCAGAGACATTTTCAGTTTGCGGTTCTGCCCTTCGGCCTCTCTACGGCGCCACGGGTATTCATGAAGTGCATGGCCATGGTGGCAGCCGCCCTTCGTCGGCAGCGAGTTCAGGTGTTCCCCTACCTCGACGACTGGCTTATCCGCGGCAAATCCAGCAGCCAAGTCCAGTCGCACATTCGGACAGCCTTGAGCATGTTCAAGCAGCTCGGCCTCCTCCTGAACGTAGAAAAGTCCACTTTGGAGCCAACCCAAAGGTTAGACTTTATAGGGGCAGTGCTGGACTCGACTCTCTCCTGAGTGTTTCTGCCACAGGCACGCTTTCAGGTTCTCGTAACCATCATACGCGGCCTTCAGAACTTCCCTATGTCAACGGCTCACTGCTGCCTCAGCCTGCTCGGTCACATGGTGTCCTGCACATTCGTGACTGCTCACGCCAGATTACGCCTCCGTCCGCTCCAGGCATGGCTCTCCTCAGTATACCATCCACGCAGAGACAGCTTGGACTTGATTCTGACGGTACCATCGCAGGTCCTAGCCTCCCTGAATTGGTGGTTAGACCCCAAGAAGGTGCTGGAAGGGGTGCCATTCCATCCGGCACAGCCATCCCTAGCCTTAACCACAGACGCGTCATCGCTCGGCTGGGGAGCCCATCTAAAGGGCCTCCAAACGCAGGGCCTGTGGTCGGCGCAGGAATTAGCCCTGCACATCAACGTCAGGGAACTGCGGGCAGTACGCCTTGCCTGCCAAGCCTTCGCCCAGCACCTACAAGGTCGTTGTGTCGCCATCCTCACAGACAACACGACGGCCATGTATTACATCAACAGACAAGGAGGGGCACGCTCCTCCCCGCTCTGCCAAGAAGCAATACAACTGTGGGACTTTTACATAGCCCACTCCATTCACCTGGTAGCCTCCTTTCTCCCAGGGGTCCAGAACACCTTGGCGGACCGCCTCAGCAGATCCTTTCAGGTGCACGAGTGGTCCATTCGGCCAGATGTTATCCACTCTGTCTTCCGGAGGTGGGGATTTCCCTACATAGACCTCTTTGCCACTCGCGAGAACCGGAAGTGCCATACGTTCTGCTCGCTCCAGGGACACTCCCCAGGCTCCCTGACGGACGCTTTTCTCCTGCCTTGGACAGACCACCTGTCTTATGCCTTCCCACCAGTGCCGCTGGTCCACAGAGTCCTGCTAAAATTGCGCAGGGACAGGGCCCGCCTAATCCTGATCGCCCCGGCGTGGCCCAGGCAGCACTGGTACACCACTCTCCTAGAGCTCTCGATGTCCGCCCCGATCACTCTACCATTGTGGCCGGACCTGATTACGCAACAGCACGGCAGGCTACATCATCCCGACCTGCACTCTCTCCATCTCACAGCGTGGCTGCTGCGTGGCTGAACCCGTCCGAGCTCTGTTGTTCCAGCCCGGTCCAACAAGTTCTATTGAGCAGCAGGAAGCCCTCTACCAGGTCCACCTACTCGGCCAAGTGGAAACAGTTTTCCTGTTGGTGCGGCCCTCGGGGTCTTAACCCTTCGCAGGTGCCGGTGCATACCATTCTGGACTACCTCCTGTCCCTAAAGGAGCAAGGTCTGGCCTTTTCTTCGTTAAAAGTCCACCTGGCGGCAATCTCGGCCTTTCACCCTGGCGAGAATGGGCGCTCGATCTTTTCCAACCCTATGGTTAGCAGGTTCCTCAAGGGGTTAGAACGGCTACACCCATTGGCTCACCGCCCGGTCCCCACTTGGGACCTCAACCTCGTCATCACTAGGCTCATGGGGGCCCCATTCGAACCTATGGCCACCTGCTCGCTCCTGTACCTCTCCTGGAAGATGGCCTTCCTCGTAGCCATCATCTCGGCAAGGCGTGTCTCTGAACTCAAAGCGCTTACTTCGGAACCCCCTTACACGGTGTTCCACAAGGATAAGGTACAGTTGCGACCACACCTGGCCTTCCTTCCCAAGGTAGTGTCGGCCTTTCATGTCAACCAGGACATTTTTCTACCGGTCTTCTACCCGAAACCGCATGCCTCTCCAAGGGAGCAGCAACTCTATTCCTTGGATGTCCGTAGGGCCCTCGCCTTCTACATCGAGCGGACGAAGCCCTTTCGGAAAACGACTCAGCTGTTCGTCGCCTTGGCGGACCGGATGAAGGGCCTCCCGGTCTCTTCCCAACGCATTTCATCCTGGATCTCATCATGCATATGGACATGCTATGACTTGGCAGGTGTTCCCACCATGCACCCTACTGCCCACTCCACCCGAGCTCAAGCCTCGTCCTCCGCCTTCCTGGCGCACATACCTATACAGGAGATATGTAGGGCAGCAACCTGGTCATCGGTGCACACCTTTACTAATCACTATGCCATAGTCCAGCATTCCAGGGAGGATGCTGCATTTGGTTCAGCGGTCCTACGCTCTGCAGTAGCACAATCCGACCCCACCTCCTAGGAAAGGCTTGGGAGTCACCTAATTGGAATACATATGAGCAATCACTCGAAGAAGAAAAGACGGTTACTCACCGTAGTAACTGTTGTTCTTCGAGATGTGTTGCTCATATCTATTCCAAACCCGCCCTCCATCCCCACTGTCAGAATAGCCGGCAAGAAGGAACTGAGAGGGCGCTGGGCCGGCTGGGGTATATATCAGGCACCGCAACGGCGCCACTCCAGGGGGCGCCAGCCGGCCCACCGAGTGTTGCTAGGGTAAAAGTCTTCCGACGATCGTGCACGCCGTGCGCGCACACCTAATTGGAATAGATATGAGCAACACATCTCGAAGAACAACAGTTACTACGGTGAGTAATCGTCTTTTACCAGGTCCAGACAAACGCACTGACCATCGGAGCCCTGGGCGCATGGGACCCTAGTAACGAGCGAGTGTTGAGAGAATGTGGAATCGGTCAATGCTACGCTCAACTGATGCGGCAACTCATGGTGTCAGATGCCATCAGGTGGTCGAGGGACATCTACAAAGAACCCGTCACTGGACATTGGCAATAACAGGAGGGATGAGCTGGAGTGCCGATGAGAAGTGCGGTCGGGAAAGTAACTGAAATACTTTCTTCATGGACTGCATTTTCTAAATGGACAACTGTGACATTCCCCTCTGGTGCTATCCGGACTTGTGATCTGCTAGGCCTCTCCAATCCTTGACTCTGGGAGCCAGCCTTACCCTGCTCTGCTGTGAGAACCCCCACTCCTGGGCTGTTCACACACAGCCTCTGGCATGTAAGCTGCTCCCAGCTACTTGCGAGTGAATGACACTAGCCAATATCTCCGGTCCCAGACACAACCCTAGGAACCTCCATCTTGCAGTGTCCAGTTATGCCCACTGGATGCTGCAAGCTTATATGAGTTCGTCAATTTAACAAAGAAATTGATATGTACCAGGCTTGTTATCCCAAGGGGAACCTCTGACACACTTCAAACCAAACACACTGCTTCAGGTAGAATAAACAAATTTAACTATAAAAGTGGATTTTAAATGATTATAAGTCAAATCATAACAAGTCAGATTTGGTCAAATAAATAAAAGCAAAATGCATTCTAAGCTGATCTTAACACTTTCAATGTTCTTAATAACTTAGATGCTTCTCACTACAGGTTGGCTGGTTACTTTTCAGTCAGGCTCTCCCCTTTGATCAGCGTTTCAGTCGCTTGGGTGGTGGTGGTGTCTGTAAATGTAGGTGGAAGAGAGCGAGCATGGCAAAATGTCTCTCCCTTTTATCATGTTCTTTCTTTCCTCTTGGCTTTGCCCCCGCCCTTCAGAGTCAGGTGAGCATTACCTCATCACAGTCCTAAACTGACGAAAGGAAGGAGGTGACTCCCTCGAGGATCTAACAGATTCTTTTGTTGCTACCTAAGCTAGTGTCCATTGTTCCTGTGAGGCTGGGCTGGGTTTGTCCCATCCATGCCCTGATGAGGTGTGAACTGCCTCTCTGTTCTTGGAGAGTTTTTGCCTGGGCTTGCTTTAAGCCATGAGGATACATTTTCAGCCTCATAACTGTATACATGAAATTATAACCTATAACATTACTGTAACAATTACTATTACATCACTATAACAACCCTGCTCAGTGCATTATGAGCCTTCCGAAGACACCCAACATGACAAACTTTGCATTGGATACCACACAATCATTGTATAAAGATGAACATGGAGGTGTAGGGTGTTCCTCTGAGGTACACAGCGTCACAACAACCTACCCTAAATTCTCAATTACTGAGGGACAATCTTCACTCATTGCTATATTTGCTTTCCACATCCAACTCTCTGTATAACTTTTCGTGGGTGAAGTACCCGAATACTTGGATGCTAATATCTAAACAGTATTCTTAAATTTATTCACCTAAATTTGTGTTATTGCTGATTATGCACTATATGTATCTTATGACTTTAAAAATAAACTTTGTATTTGCGAATAATCCAAGCACTATACCCAGATGTACAGACACTGTTTTCTTAACCTGTGTACTATACAATTTTTTTAACATTAGCTTTAATACATTTTTTAAATTGGTTAACTATTGTGGAAAGTAAAATCAAAGAGGCGAGCTTTGCCCTTTATTGGGATGGTGCTGAGGTTTGCTGTCATTCTAATCTTGTAGGGAAATTAAGCTTGAGATCAGCCATTATGAGAGCTGTCTTTCTCCTGTGCTCATGAGACTCTCATGCCTCTCATTTACACAACTGTCTCTCCTGAGGAGTGTAGCTGTCACAGGGTGTCATGGCTTTAGCGAGGTGATCTCTCACACGTAGCTTGGAGCAGTCCCATGAAAGGCTTTGAATTCAAGTCCAAAACTTTGGATGTGACTTGGCATTCAAGAGGGCCCAGATGCAGAGAACTGAACACTATGGTGATGTGCTTTTAGGCCTTGTTTATGTTGACGGCAGCGTATCGGGTACGTGTAGGTACATGCTGCAGTGAAAAGCAGGTTGCATCCACACTAGTGAGTAGCTACACACGGCAATGAAAGGCTTTCCTGCAGCAGGGAAAGCTCCGGCAGCGGGGAGGCAGTGGGACGCTACACTGCTAAAACCAGCAGCAGAGCGACATGGCTTGGGCATGTGGAGAGCCGTGTATGGTACAGACCCTAAGTTTCTGGCGTCTGTTCTGTACTCATCTAAACAGGGCCTCACCATCTACACCACTATTTATCAGTGCTAGCGGGGCATGCAGTCTATGTACTCTACCTACTGCCCTAAGTGCAGGCATAGACCGAGTCCTGTGGGACGATGCTCCCTGTACCAATGGGAGTGTAGCGGGGCAGTTACCCCACTCTGGTGGAAAAAGGCTGGGCTGATTGGGGAAGCAGCCACAGCTGGGGCCACGCCCCAATCAGGCCACACCTGGTCCTGTTATAAGGGCTCAGGGAGAAGCTGTGCCAGTCTCTGTCTAGATGTGGTGAGAGAAGGACCTAGCCGCCTGGGAATAGGGTACCTGGAGCAGAGCAGTGCTGGGGAGTGCCAACCTGGCAACTCCCCAGGCTGAGGCCTTGATAAAGGCCTATGTGGGTACTGGGGCTGGGAGGTGCAGCCCGGGGTTAGGCAGAGGCAGCTGGTTCAGCCTCCTTGCCAATGATGAGTGGCCATGATAGACTGCAGTTTGCCCCAGTGAGCGGGCAGTAGCCCCAGTGACGACTGGCAGTAGCCACTGAGGCAAGGTGGGTATAGAGGGTTGGGGGTTCCCCTGGGAGGAGAAACCCAGAGTGTGGGGATACTGCTGGGGCAGAACCTGGAGGTAAAGGGGCACCAGGGTCTTTGAGGGACTGAGGCAGGCGAGACACCGGCCAGCAGAGGGTGCACAGAGGCTGGAAAAGAGCTAATTCCCAGATGACCAGCAGGAGGCGCCGTGCTGGTAAGTCTTCAACCTCACTACAGGGAGCTTTTTCAGAGAGAGCAACTTCATTCCTAGGTATAATGTTCTTGAGTAATCAAAGCTGGGAGTCTCAAATGCATGGATTGTTATAGCCAAGCCTGAGTCTGATGGGACAGTCTTCTGGCCATCTGTTGATGGAACAGGGCATTTTACACAGTTAGGTTGTGGTTACTTGAACATCCTATTGAGTGAGGAGTCCAGGCAGACCCAGGTGCTGCGTCCTGATTTAATAATTAGAGAGCAGATGACCTTCATGAAGGGGGATAGTAGGGAATGCTCTTCAGAATATTTTCTTCTTCCCACCAGAGTTGTCTGGATTCAGTTTCAGCCAGCTGTTCTTTGTCCAGGGCTTCATCTCTCCCAAGCAATGAGCTTGAAGATAATGCTGTTTCCATGAAGAGGTAGGGTTAGGTATTGTCTTTGTGTTATTGGCATTTGAGTATGTGTTGACACATGGTCTCCCCCAAGGACTTCATGGAAACATTCAGTAAGGTAATAATCCTTCTGAAACTGGTCTGAAGGGGAAGAATAGTTGCTCATAATGACTCTCTCAGAGGAAGATTAGGAGCTATTTCAGCTTGATCCTTTTCACTACTCTGTCTCTACAGTGGGACAGCCATAGTTCATGTACAGTAGCATCAAATGCCATTGAGGTATGCAGAGAATGAGTAAGGATCTATGCCCCTGGGTCATGGAGAAGAGGAGGTCATTCTGGATCAGCATAACCTATGCAGTCTCTTTCCCCTCTTCTTTCTGGTAGCTGATGGGTATGGTTGGAGATAGTTCTTTCCTGGCTTGATCAGCTTGCTCAGAAATGGGAGGTTAGATTCTGAAGTTCATTTTGGGAGGTTGGTTGGCAGATTCGGGCGGGATAACACTAAAATGTTAACACTCTGTTGGTAGGGATAGGCTGACGTCAGGTTTACTGTCCTCCCTTCATTGGCTTGGGCTTATTTGGAAATGGGTGTTAGTCCTGTGCACCAGAAGATGGCAGACTTATGTAATCTTAGGTTTGATTTACACAATTCTTTACCTTGCTTCCCTGGGTTGGTCCACGAGGTAAGTGACAGATTTACCCTTTATGATTTTTAAGAATGTTGACTCATAGATTTGGTTTCGTATTGGAACAGGATGTACAATAACGTTCCTCACTGGGAGTTGGAAAGGGTGAGCGTGACTTAATAGTGTCAGTGGCCGCTGGCTGACCTTTTCTGACTAGATTGTTCTCTTCCTTCAAGAGCCTAATCCAAAACCCAGTAAAGTCACTGGAAGTGTTTCCACTGACCTCAGTGGTGCTTGGACCCTAAGCTGCTATCACCCTCTCACATTCTTTCATAAGGTTCAGTACAAATTTGGTACAGGTTAAATCACCAGGCACTGTTTTTATTAGAAATGTCTGCAAATGAGAACACTGGTCATAATCCTCCTGAATTTTGGCGAGATTTAGCTCTAGATCTGAATTTCAAAGTTTCAGTCCTATTTGTATACAAAATCAGAATACCAATTATGTATTTAAAATTGGTTTAGATAGAAACTCTGTGTCTTCTCCTCATTTCTAGTCCTTATGTCTAGTGTTTGTGCATTTTCCTGTCCTTGGCCTCAGAAGGGGGACTGCATAGCTTGTGAACTCTTAGGCGTAGGGGACCAGTCTTATGTATAAGAAAACTGAAAAATCAGAGGAGATAGGGAAAGAATATAAGCAAGTTATACCTGTTACTTCAGCTTTTCTTTAAAAGTCTTTTTCATGTTTTGGTGTCTGTACAACTACCACAAGACAAAATAGACTAACAAGTCTAATGTAAACATTGCAAATGTTTGTTTCACTTGTTTGTCAATATTTCAGAGCAAATTGTTAAATGCATTTCACAGTAGATGTAATGTCCTCTTCCTATAACACTTTTTTTTAAACATCAGGTTCCATTCATAGACTCATAGACTCATAGACTTTAAGGTCAGAAGGGACCATTATGATCATCTAGTCTGACCTCCTGCACAATGCAGGCCACAGAATCTCACCCACCCACTCCTGGAATAATCCTCTCACCTATGTCTCAGCTATTGAAGTCCTCAAATCATGGTTTAAAGACTTCAAGATGCAGAGAATCCTCCGGTAAGTGACCTGTGCCCCATGCTGCAGAGGAAGGCAAAAAACCTCCAGGGCCTCTGCCAATCTACCCTGGAGGAAAATTCCTTCCCGACCCCAAATATGGCGATCAGCTGAACCCCGAGCATGTGGGCAAGACTCACCAGCCAGACACCCAGGAAAAAGTTCTCTGTAGTAACTTCTAACATCCCATCATTGACCATTGGTCCTATTTACCACTGATGGCAATTAATTGACCCTTGACTAAGATCATGTTATCCCATCAAACCATCCCCTCCATAAACGTATCTAGCTTAATCTTGAAGCCAGTTAGGTCTTTTGCCCCCACTGCTTCCCTTGGAAGGCTGTTCCAGAACTTCACTCCTCTGATGGTTAGAAACCTTCGTCTAATTTCAAGTCTAAACTTCCTGATGGCCAGTTTATATCCATTTGTTCTTGTGTCCACATTGGTACTGAGCTGAAATAATTCCTCTCCCTCCCTGGTATTTATCCCTCTGATATATTTAAAGAGAGCAATCATATCTCCCCTCAGCCTTCTTTTGGTTAGGGTAAACAAACCAAGCTCCTTGAGTCTCCTTTCATACGACAGGTTTTCCATTCCTCGGATCATCCTAGTGGCCCTTCTTTGTACCTGTTCCAGTTTGAATTCATCCTTCTTAAACATGGGAGACCAAAACTGCACACAGTATTCCAAATGAGGTCTTACCAATGCCTTGTATAACGGTACTAACACCTCCTTATCTCTACTAGAAATACCTCGCCTAATGCATCCCAAGACCGCATTAGCTTTTTTCACGGCCACATCACATTGGCGACTCATAGTCATCCTGTGATCAACCAGGACTCCGAGGTCCTTCTCCTCTTCCGTTACTTCCAACTGATGCGTCCCCAGCTTATAACTAAAATTCTTGTTATTAATCCCTAAATGCATAACCTTACACTTCACTATTAAATTTCATCCTATTACTATTACTCCAGTTTATAAGGTCATCCAGATCTTCCTGTAGGATATCCCGATCCTTTTCTGAATTGGCAATACCTCCCAACTTTGTGTCATCTGCAAACTTTATTAGCACACTCCCACTTTTGGTGCCGAGGTCAGTAATAAAAAGATTAAATAAAATTGGTCCCAAAACTGAGCCTTGAGGAACTCCACTAGTAACCTCCCTCCAACCTGACAGTTCACCTTTCAGTATGACCCGCTGTAGTCTCCCCTTTAACCAGTTCCTTATCCACCTCTCAATTTTCATATTGATCGCCATCTTTTCCAATTTAACCGATAATTCCTCATGTGGTACTGTATCAAATGCCTTACTGAAATCGAGGTAGATTAGATCCACTGCGTTTCCTTTATCTAAAAAATCTGTTACTTTCTCAAAGAAGGAGATCAAGTTGGTTTGGCACGATCTACCTTTTGTAAAACCATGTTGTAATTTGTCCCAATTGCCATTGACCTCAAGGTCCTTAACTACTTTCTCCTTCAAAATTTTTTCCAAGACCTTGCATACTACAGATGTCAAACTAACAGGCCTGTAGTTACCCGGGTCACTTTTTTTCCCTTTCTTAAAAATAGGAACTATATTAGCTATTCTCCAGTCAAACGGTACAACCCTGAGTTTAGAGATTCATTAAAAATTTTTGCTAATGGGCTTGCAATTTCATGTGCCAGTTCCTTTAATATTCTTGGATGAAGATTATCTGGGCCGCCTGATTTACTCTCATTAAGCTGTTCAAGTTTGGCTTCTACCTCGGATATGGTAATATCTACCCCCACATCCTTATTCCCATTTGTAGAATATGAAACAATTCATAGCTGTATACATATTAAAAATTGGTACATGTTACTCCATACTATTTAGTTGTGCATCAGAGGCCAAGATAGACATTGCTTTCTTGTCATTAGCCATTAGCTCAGGATTAATGAGACACATAGTTTTTATATTAGTCAATCATAAGTATCAATGAAAGGGGACTGCTTTGTTTCAGGTACTTCTCCAATGATCCAATAGGGTATGTCTTCAATGCAAAGTTAACTCAGGTGACTGGCAGCTGGATCTGAGACCCTCGGTTAGCCTAACCCAGGTGTGAGCAGCCACATAGCAATGCCTGACTATATCCTCACTGGTGATGCACTTTCCCATGTACATTGCTAGAACTTCTGGGGGCTTCCATGAACTTCCATGGTTCTTTGTTTTGCAGTACGCTGAGCCGCTCTGATTCTCCCCCATTGAATTGTAGGAGATCTTGTCTGTCCTTGTGGGGGCATGGGGAATTGTGGGAAGGCTTTGGAAGACTATAAATACTCAGGATTTTGCCTACATCCTCACTGCAAAAGAAGCGTGTTACTAGCCTAAGTGAAAGCAAAACACAGGTTTTAACCCATAACCCAAGCAGGGCCAGCTAGCCTGAGCTGAAAGCATTACTCGTTTCAGGTAAGTGGGTTTTGTGTGTGGGCTGGAGGGGGATTAGAGGCAACTCCGAGTCAGAGCCCGAGTTAACTCCTGCAGTAAAGTAATTTGAAAGAAATCCTTTGTAAGCATTTTTCTTGATTGCTGTTTAAATTGTTTGATGGAAAAAATGACCTAACCTGAACATATGTGGGTTTTGTTAGTGAAATCCCCAGGACCACATATACCGTCTCTGTGGCCTCCGAGAATAGTTTTCCTGTCTCACACCTCTGCCCTATGTGAATGAAAGCCCCTGCTTCTCGCCTCTCAGCAGGATTTGGTCTGTAACCCAACTGATGCCATTTCAGTAGGGGCTCCAGGAAGCCCTATTGTATGTATTGATTTAAATGTAGCCTCTTACCTTCTGTGAATCACTTGACATTTGGAAAATACTTTAATCCTCTTGTGTCTGTCAAGAATCAACAGTCCACCGGTTCTGAAGTGATATCAGTCGGAGGCTGTTAGATTTTTGAATCTGTGTATTCATGTTGGACTGCTGAGTAGTGAGCATCCACATTCAGTCAAAAAAATTACACATAGAATCACAGAACTAGAAGGGACCTCGAGAGGTCATCTAGTCCAGTCCCCTGCGCTCATGGCAGAACTAAGTATTATCTAGAGCATTCCTGACAGGTGTTTTTCTAACCTGCTTTTAAAAATCTCCAATGATGGAGATTCCACAACCATCATGGATAAAGGCTGCAATCAGCATTGAGCAGCAAAGGGGAAGTACAAACCCCATGTTAAAAATCTGTACATTTCTGATGTGGTAGAGTTACAGACTATTCTCTAAAAAGAACAGGAGTGCTTGTGGTACCTTAGAGACTAACAAATTTATCTCAGCATAAGCTTTCATAGGCTATAGCCCACTTCATCGGATGCACAGAATGGAACACACAGAAGTAAGATGTGTGTATATATATACACACAGAAAACTTGGAAGCTGCCATACCAATTCTAAGAGGCTATTTAATTTAGATGAGCTATTATCAGCAGGAGGGGGAAAAAACCTTTTGTAGTGATGATCAAGAAGACCTATATGAAAAAAACTCATATAGACTATTCTCTCTATTCAGGTTCTAGATCCCACTCTCCATCATGGCATCAAAGTGGCCCTGCAGACATTATGCAACAACAGTGACTAATGTCTCTCAAGCAAAGTTCTCCATTCCTTCTTGACATGGAGAGCCCAGTCACTTGAGACTCCCCTTTAACCAGCCAAGAAGGATACAGATCTGCGTCACAGCTAGTGCGTCACATCTTTTTAGAGTATCTGCTTTTTGTGACTCCCAGGGAGCACCTCATTTCTATACTGTCCAAAGACACGGCATAGTTGATATAACTGCTGCAAAGCAGCTGCAAAACCTGCTTGGATCAGAAACTGTTCTGAGGAACTGTAATGTGTGGCAGGGATTCTTAGAAACTCCGTTAAAATTCTGCCAACAAAATGAAGGGAAGTTTGGGCTGAAATCCCTAAGCTGGATGGAGAGAGGACCTAACCCATCAGAATAGCTGTCTACCTGACTGCATCATGGCCACTGCACATCTATTACCTCGTATTATCATCAGCAATCCGTATGAGCTGCTGTGTGACTGGTTGGGTCAGTGTAGGGAAGATGAAAAGCCTTCGGGGAGACCAGGGAGACAGATCCTATTTCAGGAAAGGGTTTTGAAAATACCTGCAGTTTGATGCAATCAGGTAGCCTCTTACAGTTGGTATGGGTACTTCCACCTTTTCATGTTTCTCTGTATGTATAAATATCTTCTTACTGTATGTTCCATTTTATGCATCCGTTGAAGTGGGCTGTAGCCCACGAAAGCTTATGCTCAAATAAATTTGTTAGTCTAATTCATGTAATTTTAAGGACCTAGGAAAACTCAAAGTTTGAGAAGGGTCATGTTAGTTTGTGTCAGCAAAAAGAACAGGAGCCACTTGTGGCACCTTAGAGACTAACAAATTTATTTGAGCATAAACTTTCGTGGGCTATAGCCCACTTCATCAGATGCATAGAATGGAACATACAGTAAGAAGATATTTATACATACAGAGAAACATGAAAAGGTGGAAGTACCCATACCAACTGTAGAGGCTAATTAATTAAGAGGAACTATTATCTGCAGGGGAAAAATACTTCTGAAGTGATAATCAAGATGGCCCATTTCGGACAGTTGACACAAAGGTGTGAGGATACTTAACTAGGGGAAATAGATTCAATTAGTGTAATTCAATTAGTGTAATGACCGAGCCACTCCCAGTCTCTGTTCAAACCTAAGTTAATGGTATCTAGTTTGCATATTAATTCAAGTTCAGCAGCTTCTCGTTGGAGACTGTTTTTGAAGCTTTTCTGTTGCAAAATTGCCACCTTTACATCTGTCACTGAGTGATTAGAGAGGTTGAAGTGTTCTCCTACTGGTTTTTGAATGTTATGATTCCTGATGTCAGATTTGTGTCTGTTTATTATTTTGTGTAGAGACTGTCTGGTTTGGGCAATGTTGATTACCCAGGACTGCATGGTAATGTGGATGCTAGAACACTGTATAAAAAGACCCTTGGGTCCTGATTCTGTCATCTAAGAATATGCTTGAGGCTTCATACAGGGGAAGCGTAAGCCATAAGGGCAGGCCGTCCCTAGCTATTCTGGGGCCTTAGGCAGCCCCCCCACAGCAGGGGGTGGTGGTGCCCCAGGCCTCTGCAGGGGTGGAAGCGGGGGGGCTAGCCCCAAGCCTCCACAGGGGGGAAGCGGGGCGGGGCTGGCCCCAGGCTTCCGCAGGAAGGGTATGGGGGGGGGGGCTGGCCCCTGCCTCTGCAGAATGGGGGGCAGGGCTGGCTTGGGGGACAGGGGGAACCACCCCTCAGCACTCACCGGTGGCACAGCTGGGGCCGGGTCGCTGCACTTCCCGCTGCCGGTGAGTGCAGACCTGGCCCTGCTGCAGAGCTCAGGGGATTGGGGGCAGGGCTGGGGCAGGGCTGGGGGCGGGGAAGAGGTGGGGCCAGGGTGGAGCAGGGGCGGGGCCCCTGGGGAAGAGCCGGAGCAGCACGCAGCTGCGCAGAGCACCAGGAAGTCTGGTGCCCCAAATCTTCTGGTGTCCTAGGCAGCTGCCTGCTTTGCCTATGGGTAAGGACGGCCCTGCATAAGGGCTAAGATCCCAGTCCTAAGATGGAACACCCTGCAATGGTATTGGACATTGGACTATAACCAATGAACTATTTCTGAAAGAACTCTTTGCAACTATAAAGCTCACCATCTCTGCTGTGAATCTAAACATCAAGAACTGAACTCATGTCTGTATGTATATAGATCTTTTAGCCTATTCTCTCTCTCTCTTTTGTTTTTTAATAAATTTTAGTTTAGTTAATAAGAATTGGCTGTATGCATGTATTTGGGTAAGATCTGGAATATTCAATAACCTGGGAGGTAATGTGTCCGATCCTTTGGGATGGTAGAACTTTTTATTTTATATGATGAAATAAGATTTTCAGAAATCTTCATCATATTTGACTTGGGTACCTGGATGGAGGCCTGAGGCTGGGTTGCTTTAAGGGAACTGTGGTGTTGGTTTTTGGGCAACCAGTGAGGTCATAAAGAAGCTGTTTTATGCTAGCTTGGTTAATCTAAGTATTGGAATATCCACCAGCTTTGGGGTTTGTCTGCCCCATTCTTCGCAGTTCACCCTAATTGAGTGACTTCAGCTGGCCCCCATTGGGACCCCGGTGACAGAAGCATAAGAAATTAGTTCAAAAGAAAATGATAGTTAAGGGGGGAAATTTTCAGACCCTTCCCCATTGCACCTCAACATGGCAAAAAGACATTTCTAACTAGGAAACAACCTGATTGTCCTTTCCTTACAGAATATCACAAGGAACAACACAAATGTGAGCTCAACTGATACACAAAAAAGGGGGCCGTTTAGGCTAAATTAGCAGCATCGTACTGCTTTGCTGCTCTGGGTTGGTGCATTGCAATAAAGAGAGCACCCTGCAGCAGCACTCCACAAAAGTAGGGGTTGCCAAAAGCAGAAAGGCATGGCTAGGAGAAAAAGCCCAGTCCGGTGTGCTCCTCTCCTCAGATTATATATCTTTATATGTATGTGCACATATATATGCATGCACAAACCCCAACAGATACTTTCCAAGGGGAAATCCATGGGAAACATTTTTCTTTTGGCAGTAACTGACTTGGGAGTGATTCACTCCTACAGGAATGAAAGTGCAAAATTACGGTGATAAGGTAAAATGTATTGTAACAGTTTATTATTTCATGCAGTTTACATTATGGCTGCATTTTATCTGCTGGTTCATAGGAAGCTGACTTTTCCTTTGGTAGGAATACACCTAAGGGGATTCTCGCTATATTACTTTCCCCTGTGACAGGTTGCAAATGTCCACAGTCAGCAGTTTTGTTCTTGGAATAGGTTTGCATTTCAGTGGGTTCCAGAGTATGCATTGTACAGTAATAAATAAATACTAACCCAGCTATACCAATTAGAAATCAGTTAAGGCATATTACATTTTCTAATACATTGTGGAAGTATGGGCTGATATTACACACAAAAACGGTTCAGATAATGTTATTGAGGTTGCAAAGTCAAGCACTCAGAAGTTAAGAAATGCCAGATTTATGGTGAAGAAAACCAAACATTATTATGTACAACTCCCTCTCCCTCCATCATCCGCAAGCTTTGAAACCCGAACCTTCAGCACTGACGCACAGACTGCTGTACTCCAGCTAAAAAGGAGTAAAATAGCAGCAAGAGAAGGTTGTTTTTCCAGAAAGGATGGGGATTAGAGTTGCCAACTTTCTAAATTGCACGAAACCGAACACCCTTGACTCACCCCTGCCCCGCCCCCTCCATGAGACCCCACCTCTGCCCCTCCCCTTCTCCGAGGCTCCACCCTGCTCACTCCATCCCCTCCCTCCATCGCTTGCTCTCACTCGCTCATTTTCACCGGGCTGGGGCAGTGGTTGGGGTGCCGGAGGAAGTGAGGGCTCTGGCTGTGAGTGAAGATGAGCTATTATCAGCAGGAGGAAAGAAAAACCTTTTGCAGTGATAATCAAGAAGGCAGAATTTTAACAGAGTTTCTAAGAATCCCTGCCACACATTACAGCTCCTCAGAACAGTTTCTGATCCAAGCAGGTTTTGCAGCTGCTTTGCAGCAGTTATATCAACTATGCCGTGTCTTTGGACAGTATAGAAATGAGGTGCTCCCTGGGAGTCACAAAAAGCAGATACTCTAAAAAGATGTGACGCACTAGCTGTGACGCAGATCTCTATCCTTGGCTGGTTAAAGGGGAGTCTCAAGTGACTGGGCTCTCCATGTCAAGAAGGAATGGAGAACTTTGCCTGAGAGACGTTAGTCACTATTGTTGCATAATGTCTGCAGGGCCACTTTGATGCCAGGATGGTGAGTGGGATCTAGAACCTGAATAGACAGAATAGAGAATACGAGTTTTTTCATATAGGCCTTCTTGATTATCACTACAAAAGGGGTTTTTTTTTCTCCTGCTGATAATAGCTCATCTAAATTAAATAGCCTCTTAGAATTTGTATGGCAGCTTTTATGGCAGTTTTAATGATTGTGTCCCTTTTACGGGAGGCTCTGGCCTGGGGAAAACAAATCTGCTTAATTGGCTGGAACCAGTTAGGTGGGCATTTCCCATTAATAGTCCTCCATTGTTCTCCTAAGGACCTTTGGTATTCTCTGTGGAGGAATCTGATCTCTGTCATTGTTTTGTTTCATGTATGTTTTTTCCCTAAGTCTCCTTTGATTTAACTCCATGCATTCATACAGTATGATATCAAGCAGGTAAAGTGATGTGCATATAATAATCATAAAAATATTAGAGATCTCCCTCATTCTCCCCTGTTGGCCTTCTACATATTACAGACAAATGCTAATTCTGGTAATGTTAAATGGCTGCTGTCTGATAATCACATTTCCTTGAAAATTCTAGTGACACATAAGATAACTGAAAGATGGTAATGAAAATGCCTTTTTTCCCCAGTGTTCTGTGTGGTGTTTTATTTTTTAAACTCTGTGCCGTTTCTGGGTAGTCAGTGTCACTGGGTTCCCCTATATAGTCTCTCTCTTGCTGAGAAGACCCTTCTAAATATCACCAGAGCCAGAATAATCTGTATAAAAGCTGTTTTTAAATAATTTTAAAATTTACATATACTGAAAACAGACTGATCCAGATTCAGCAACGTACCGAATGAGGTGCCTAACTTAAATGACTGTAGTGGGACCACTTACATACTTTATGTTAGGTTAGGTATAAGCTTAAGGAACTTGTTGAATCAGGGTCATCATCTGAACAGGGCTCAAACAAGAACTGCGATGTTTTAAATTAATCCATTTAAAAAAAGTCAAGTTGACACTGCCCTTTTGATTTTGCCCCATAATAGTTTTGTTCCAACTCTCCAAATCCATTTGATAATTTAAGTGATAAAGGCTCAACTTCAACTTACTAGCCCTGTATCCACCTGATAAAGATTGACAGAGATGGTTAAATGCCCCAGAAGTAATGGTGGCAGTGTTTTTCTATAGGTTTTTGCAAATGTGTTTTCAGCTGACTTAGGTACTTCAGACTGAAAGATGAGCACTTGAAATGTTTACTTAAGCATGCTTTGAAGTATCCTACTGACATACGGTTACTTCCGATCAG
This sequence comes from Macrochelys suwanniensis, assembly GCA_033296515.1. Taxonomy (NCBI): domain Eukaryota; kingdom Metazoa; phylum Chordata; order Testudines; family Chelydridae; genus Macrochelys; species Macrochelys suwanniensis. Next base: position 93,479,657 of record CM065782.1, on the reverse strand, counting down.
TTTATCTGATCTCTAGAGATGATTGTGAAATTTTTAGTGGATTTAAACAGCTCTGCTATGATTTTGGATCTACTGACAAGTTTAACAAATATCACCCCTTTGACCTGCTCTTTCCATAGGGTTTAGATACCAGGGCATCCAAGATAGATTTACCTATGCGTTTTAGCACAAGAGTCTCTTGCAGTTGTATTCCTGCCACCACGAATCACTGACTAGGGGTAAAAATTTTAAAAGCGGCTAAGTGACCTAGGTTCCTAAATGCTTCAGTAACTTGTCAAAATGGAATGTAGGCTACTAAGGGCCAGATTTTCAAAGGTATTTAGATGCCTAAAGATGCAGATGGAGGCCCAGTGGGATACATAAACATCAAAAACACATAAGGAGGTTAGGTGACTAAGTCCCATTTGAACCTTTCCAAAGTTTAGGGGTATTTGGTTCAGTGCAGTGTTTGGGATTTTTCTTTGTATATTGTGCGTAGAGCTGGGGGGGAAGTATTCCCACTGAGTCATTACTGATGGAATTTAATTAGAAAGTTATCTGATTCTGGGCTTTCCCCTGACAATGGCACCTTCTGCCTTGCGTATACTATACTTCATAATAGCAACACCTCAGAATGGTAGGAGACTCACACAACTAATTCACATAGCAAGAGTAATTCAGCTCTCTTTAAGGAACAAGATAGATCATCACATAACCAGAACATGAAAAGAAGTGGACCAATGCTAACCCAGAAGACAGATGATAAACAAGGATTTGCTGTGTCCAGCTTCAAGGAGAGTATTGGGAATCTATTACCTCTTGGGTGAAACAAATAAAGGATCTAATCAAATCGTTTCTACAGAAGAGCATGGATGTTGTATTCTGAACCATTTTGGTAGTCATGTTTATGAGGGTGGCCATTTGTGCACACAAAAATCTGGCTTGTATTCCCAGGCATAGTAAGTACATACAGAAAATTAAACATGTTTTTGCAATTCCACATGAACATGATATTTAAAAATCAAGCCCTGCTCGTCCTAAACCGTGCTCTAATGACCTTTGCTGTGGTCTTTTAGAGATGTCAGAGCTGTACACCAACTCCCAGCCAATTTCAAACAATGAAAGGAGATACGTAACAAACTCATAATCAATATGTCTTAGTTTAACTTCCAACAGCAGAACACTGCCCTGCTGTTTTCCAATCTCCTTTCATAGGGCTATTTTGTGCTACAAAGCAGTAATGTGATAGAGTGGCTCATAGGAGCATTGCATAAGCTTCTACCACTCAGTCCTTGTTTGGTGGACATCGACCCCTCTCTGGATGCTGCTTAGTTATCTATGCCAGAGACAACTCACCCCTGGGTCTCCTAAAAATCCTGCAAAAAAATTGCCTTTGGAACTGATGATTGCACAAAGTGGCAGGGATTTTTCCAAACTTTTCTCAGAGGAGTGAATCATCTGAATTCCCCACATGTCCTTCATCCCCGTCCCATACTTCCAGCTAAATAAGTTGGATGCTGTCAGTCTGTGCTAAATTTACCAACAAACTCAGTACAGCTCTCAGGGACCCACTGAAGCTATTTCCAGGAGTTTGTTGCCCAATGGTGCAGCCTCTTGCCTTACTGTGGGTGCAAGAAAGCATTTTTCTTTAAATAAATGAATGGACTCTCTAGTCTTCGCTCCTTTCTGCAGCATCTGCCAACCTGCTACATAGCATATGCTGAAGGCTACATTCAAGGATTTGTTTGGGACACTAGCAGGATGCCATCCCCGAGCATGGCCCCTTGTGGCACAACATGGCCCTACAGCCATCCCACCCTCAGCTCCCTCGTGGTTGTTACAATAATTTGCTCACAAGCCAGAATACTTAAAGTAAGATCCTCCTTTATGAGGTCTTATTTGTTAAGTCTTTTCAGAATACGGACTCTTTGGCCCCTCAGTCCCAAAGTACCTTCTCCATGCTTCTGAGGCCCCATAGCCCTCCTTCTTGAGGTCGGTGCTGTGATTCTGCAAGGTTTTGCTCCTTGGTTCTGGGGCCCGACAGCCTTCCTTCTTGCAGTCTCCCGTCTTTGTCTTTCAGGAGGCTTCTCATTTGTCTCCAGGGTGGACTGATTTAACCACACGACCTTCCTGTCAGGTGACTACACTAATTTTCCATCTGGGGAGGAGAGATGAATGAGTCATGTGCAGGGATGGACCCATTACCTCTTAAAGGAGCCAATCACTCTGTGACAGAGACCTTCGTTAAAATATTGGCAGTTCTTGAGTTTGAGGGTGGGCATCTAACAGCAGGGCTGTTGGCTTTTACCTGTTCCAAAGGGCCTGAAACTTTATCCCTGGATGGGGGCACATCTTGTAGCAGGATTGTCATGTCCTCTCCCACTTTAAGAGCTGGAAAGGGGGAGGAAGAGGAGCCAGCAACATGTGACTAGCCAGGTCTCCATGGCTCATCAACACATGTCCATGTTTTGTAGGCCACCAGTGGAGAACCTCTGATCTCTTGGATGGCTCTGCTAAGTGCAGTTATGGGCTATTGCTGCTGGTAGCTGCAGGCAGTTTGTCTCCTGCCTCACAATGCACTCAAGGCAGGCACCATAGTGTACATACTGTTGTTGCCTATTGCTTAATTTGTGCCTCCTTAAAAACGAACTCTAGCAACAACTTGACTCTTGCGTCTCAAAAACCAAGAGTGTAATTCACATAAGTGATTTGGCAATTGCTAGACATGAACATGTACAGAAGCAAATTTGTTGAGAGGCAGAATGATTTTATTCACTATTTTAAAAATAACAAAATATAGAATAAATATTTATCCACAAAATACATATACCGGTAAAAATGTAATATAATTAAGTTAACGTCACAAAATAAGTTTCTCTTCTCTGAGTGAGCTAAGTACTCATATTATTTCATATTATGCTAGGGAAATACATATATTTTCAAAGTGATTTAGTGCTTATGAAAGTTGTTGAGCTGATGGCTTAGGAGACTGAAGTCCTCCATTTCCACATAGAATCGGTAGAGTGCAAGCTTTCCCCCGTCCGACTTCGGTTTTCCATCTCTTTCCTGGAAGACCTCCTCTGGTGGGGAGGAGGGAGTTCAGTCCTGATGGCTCATTCAGTCCCTGGCTTCTCTGCAGAGACTGCTGCAGTTGGTCCAGAGGTGGTACGTTTTATAAGGTGGCAGGTGTACTTTAACACACAGTCTGTACCTAATCTTCGTCAATGGATGCTGCTGCACCACCGTCAACATCCAATGCTGTCAAATCTTCTTGACAAGATGCTGCAACAGGCTGAGCACTGTCTACACCAACGCCTAAATCATTGTTAACAACTGTGCTCTTTTACTCTTGGCTGATGATTGTACAAAATAAGCTCCACAGCCAAGGCTAGAGAGACCACCAAACAAATAGCAGGTGAAAATGAATTTTGCTAGTTGTCCTCAGTTCATTTCAAACCAGTGACTAAGGCCAAATCTACAGTAGAAAAGTTTTGCCAGTATAGCCACACCAACTAACCCTCCTAACGTAGACACAGCTTGTATTGGCAAAAGAGTGCTTTAACCAGTAGAGCTTATGCCAGTTCCCTGAGCAAAATAAGTTAGACCAGAAAAAGCACTTTTATGCTGGTATAACTTCATCCACATTTGGGGTTTTGTTGGTATAAAAATATTGCAAAAAATCACACCCCTAACTGACATGGCTATACAGCGATGGTGGGCAACCTCCAGCCAGTAGCGTAGCCGATGGGGGAGCAAGGGGAGCGGCCGCCCCCTCTTGAGCAGAAGCGGCGCCTTTTTTTAGCAGCACTAAAAAAAGGCACCGCTTCTTTTTAAGGGCCGCTTCTTACACTCACCCGGCAGCGCTCCGGGGCGGGGCCCCGCAACGTCACCCGGCGGCGCTGGCACCTGTGCAGGGGGAGGCGCTTTTTTAATAGGGCCGCTCCCCCTGCGCTCCGAACCTGGCTGCGCTACTGCCTGCAGCCCACGGACTGCACGCAGCCCGTCAGAGTAATCCGCTGGCGGGCTGCAAAACAGTTTGTTTACATTGACCGTCCGCAGGCCCAGTCGCCCGCAGCTCCCAGTGGCCACGGTTCGCCGTTCCCAGCCAATGGGAGCGGCGAGAAGCAAAACGGGCCACAGGGACGTGCTGGCTGCTGCTTCCCACAAGTTGCCCACCATTACTATACAGGCACATGTTTCTAATGTAGACTTGGCCTTAAACTTGAAAGGCTCTGAATCCTGTCACACTACTCCCTGCATTTGGTCCCTTTATGAAACATATCTCCATAAATAGATAATCCTTGCAAGATTAAAATGCAAAGGAAGTATATTTATACCACATCTTATTCTCATAATCATTGTATATGACTCAAACTTTATACCTCAGTTTACATAACACAAGAGTTCAAGCAATAGTTCTCATAGTAAGTTGTATAAATATAATTAATTTGTGTGTGTATGTGTATATAATATTCAAATGGACTTTATACTGCATGTGTGGACGTCTCTAAGCCACTTTTACACAAGTTACATTATTATTTCTATCATGACGAATGCTCTTCAAAATACAAGGAAAGCAAAAACATTTTAGACACAGTTGTCCAAATTCATCCTCTGTGTATCTGTGCTGAAATCATATTTATACCAAGGTGAGTTTGACCCATTAGATGAGATAAAACAGGTAGTCTGAGCAGGGACATGGTAATATACCACACTGGCATTTCTCTGTTTCTGCAGCATTAAAATTTCATTTAAAAACAAAAATTACATTCTTGGTCCTGATGGTTGCAAAAGTAATATTCCAAACACAAATCAGTAGAGTGCCTGAGGAGGAGATAATATGCATGTCTCCTACATCCTCAGACAGAGAGAGAATAGCTCTAAAAGAAATATGAATGTCCCCTGTTCATTTAAATTTGTGTTGACTCTACAATCTAATAACGTCACTCTCAATGTCTTGCTGTTAGGTATTGTGTTTTGATGAAATGTTCCAGTTTGGTTATGAATTTACTCACAGTCATATTTTCTGTATCACAATTTTCCTGCAAAATGAACAAAACATTGGAAATTACCTAATAAATACTTAACACTTATAGTTCTTTATATCTTGAAAACATTGGACAAACATTCATGAGTCCTTGCAAACCCTGCAGTCATGTATGTACACGCATAAATACAGCAGAGCCCCGTTTATTTGATCTAATTGGGACTGGGGCCAGATTAGATCATCAAAAATTTGGATAACCTGGAGAATGGGCAAAAAGCTTTCTAGCTGTTATTTTAAGATGCAGAGTTGCTTTTAAACTAGTTGACCCATTCCAGAAAAACATTAAAACATAACGCCTTTCTTTATTTACAATATGCATGAATCAGTACTCCTAGTAAAGAGTACAGTAGCAGTTTTTAAAAATGCAAAAATGATCATTTTAACTTGCAACAATAGCAATCCTGTACTATTTTTGAGTTGCTTAAGTTTATCGTGTCTGCATTTTTAAAAACTGGTACTGTAGATGTAATAGTTCGTGTACACTGTAAGTGAAGATGGGGGGCTAGGTTTTAATGCTTTGTAACGATCCTGTGTATGCACTTTGTTAATACAGGGAGCCGGATAATGGATAGTCGGATAAACGGGGCTCTACTGTACTGTACTATGACCCCTTTCTGCAGAGGGGTCAAACTGAGATGTAGAAAAAGGGGGACAGAAACACAGTCAGACACAGTAGAAAGAGAGAACTGGAATTCATGAACTGCTTTAAATTTTCAGTAGAAAGAGATAAAGAACAGATGAAAGAGAAAAGACAACTAAATATTCTGTCTGACTACAACAAACTACACTGAGATCAACTGAAGCTGGAGGCATGAGATGTTTAGTGACTTGTCCATGCTATAGCAATCACAATGCAGAGTCAAAATTTGCCATCTCATTTTAAGCAGAAGTCCCCATTCAACACAACTTAGTGCTCAGTCTAAAAATCTATGGTATGGTATGACCCCTAGAAGTTCCTGATCAATCCATTCAATTATGCTGCCTATGAAGAATGTGTGATCTTTGGAAGAATAAACATAGCAAGGAAATAAAAAGCTACCTGTGTTTTCATGTTCTTTTGAAGTGATGTTTTTAGCATTTTGAGGTTGGGGAAAAAAAATGAGAATTTTTGCATTTCAGGATGTTTTTCCAGGCAGTCTATCCCTTCAAAGATTGTGCTGGCACAATCTGCAATCTATGAAAAAAGTTAAAGAAAAAGGATATTTATTCAAAATGAGATTCAAGAATTGTCAGCTGTTAAATTGAAATGTGTGATTAAAAAAATATGGACTTAGGTTTCACACAGCAGGGTGACAAATGGATTGTGAAACTGTCTCTGATATTTAAGGGCCAGATTTTCAAGTAATTTAGGCAACCAATTGTATACCAACTTGTATGCATATTTACCAAGACTGCAGGCACAAATTAAGTACAATGTGCAAATGGCTGATCTGGCAGGTATGATTTTTTGTAATTTCTTAAGCAAATTAGATACACAATTGCTTGAAAACGTGGTCCTCACTGCCTTAAGGTCAGATGAAGTAAAGCAGCTACATCAGTTTATACCACAGGAGGGTATGGCCTTGTGGCTGCAGTTTCAATTTAAGGCTCGTCACATATTTGAAATTGAAACTGGCTGATAAAATATTACATTGAGTGAGAGAGGAATTAAATTCTCTTGAAATTAATCAGTACTATGGAAGTAACAACATTACATACAGAAAACTTCTTAGGAATGTTTTACAAATGTGTTTTAAACCACATGTCTACTACTTGGGAGAAAATGTTAATATCTAATAAGCATACACCTTGATATCTCATTTTTTTAACAATTACTTTATTAAACACTCTCTTGGATGTCAGTATAACGCTAGCTAAACAGTATTAAAACTACATTAAACATTTTGAGGCGCTGTAGTTTTGTAATTATACCGAGAATGTATTTGTGTGTGCAGAACTTATACGCATATGTAGAAAATGTGCTGACATTTTTATCCTTATTTCCCTTTTTGTTTGCCTTTTACTGTGATAAGTATTTTATAATGTGGTTGTCTTCTTGGACCTGGATCAAAGTATCTACTCATTTAAATATGTCACTTCAGAAAATCTCTTCTATGCAAAATGAGTGTATGTATATGTAAAATATAAAAACAAGCTGTTCACTGTCCTTGCTTTCCTTTCATATCACAAAATATTTTTTTCTTTGAATTAATGTTTATTCAAGGTTTATTTGGAGCAAGTGCTTTTTAATTTCATAGTAACTAATATAACTGCCTTAAAAAGGTAAATATTCATTTGAAAATTAAATTGAAAGAACAACCCATTTTTCTAAACTATTGGCTACACAATTTTAGGACTTTACAACTTAGTAATGTGTACTCTTCTAGTATCATGAAGCTCATTTTAATCAAAATTTTTACTTACATTTTGATGAACTGGGGTTGGTATCCTGACACTCTGAAAGAGAAAAGAGCAATTAAACTCTTCAAATACTGTTTTCATTAACACTGATAAAAGATGTGGTATAGTATTAATAAGTTGGTTAACATCCTCACATCTCAGTAAAAAGTAAACACAACACGGATAAAAATGACTGCATGTATTAATTCTTAGAAAGGTTTAGGTTGACAGTTACCTGATCATTTTTCATTAAACTTTTAATCTTTTTTGTTGAGTTCAGAATTTCTCGAACTGTAGTAATCAAGTCAGGAGCAGCATAGACACTCAAAGCTAGCAAAAGAAAATATACGTTCAATGCCATTGTTCTGAAATGCTCAAAGAGGTTCTGAAAACGCATGCTCCTGGACTGATCCCCTACCATTTTATGGTTTCTCTTTAAGGAAATGAATAATTTCTCTTGATTTTTGAGGTTGATAAAACAATCAGTGTGTGGGACTTTCTGGAACAAAATATTTCCAGTACATTTTTTTTCCACCTTCATGTTCACTCCTTACTCACTTCATTGGAAGTTTTACTTGAGTAACAAAAATGTCAGGAGCTGGACCTTTGTTCTACGTATTATCAGTTAAATAAATAATGACCTGACCTGTTGTTAAACTGCTGCTGCTCTGATTAATTTCCCAAAATGCAAAGCCAGCTCATTCAGTAATAAGCAGAAAAACACAATAGTTTTGATGTGTAAAGAGGCTGTGCTAAAAAGGAGTTTTATGCAAAACGTGCAATGTTGCCCAGAAAAAAAAAGTAAGGTAGCAAAAGTCATTTGTGAGAGTTTTGCAAAATTCTATTAGAGTATCCAAAAATCCACAAAATCACGCATTATTTTACAAAAATTAACTTACAGCCCAGAAGTTGGAAGATGTGGGGAAATACGAAAACTCAACGAGGCTGCATTAGTACTGTGTGGTGAAGAAGCAAAATGAAATTCAGATATATAGTGCCTTCCATCTCAGGACTGATCTGTCTCCTTCATAAATCTCCAGCTACTGTACTACTTAGGCCAATTGGGGATTGCCCTACACTGGGAGAATGTCCAAGGTGGTATTAATCCAACAGATGCAGCTTTGTGCTGTGCCCATTCTCTTTGTTCTATTTTAGGTACTTATATGGCCACTACCACAATATCTGTAATGTCGTTACCCTCACAACACCACTGTGAGGTAAGGCAGTGTTGTTATTCCCACTATACAGATGGGAAACTAAGGCACAGAGAGGATGTGATTTTCCCAAGGTCACACAAGAAGCCTGTGGAGAGGCATGGATTTGAACCCTGATCTCCCTAAGCCTGTGCCCTAACCACTGGACTGTCCTTCTCTAGGGGATATGTAGAAGGCACTCCTTCAGCCACATCTTTTTTCACAGCTACACTCCTGCCAAGTACCCTGCTCCTCTATTGTAAGGGGTGTCGCTCAAGGAGTATTGGGTTCTGGCAATCCTGAGTTTGTGGAACCACCCCTTTGGGGTCATTACCAAGTAGTCCAACTTGTAGCAGACCTCAGGTAACTACAGGGATATGTCTACACTGCAGTCATTGGGTGTGATCACAGCTCATGCAAATATACCTGAGCTAGCTTTAATCTAGCTACCTAGATTAATCACCCAGGGTCCCAAGTAGGTTTGTAGAGCCAATGTTGCCACGGCTTCGCTGCTATCAGCTGCAATCAAGGCGTACAATTGCAGTTCCTGCAGACATATCCAAGCTGTGCTAAGGGGCAAAGCAACTGTTAACTGACCCCAGGATCCAGAGTACATAAAAATGATTTACAGCCACCTTTGCCCCCATTTCCTCAGCTCTGCCAAGCACAGCTTGGATGCAGTTGAGGCTTCATCTCAAGACATTAAGCTTCAGCATTGTCTTGGTTGGACAGTGGTCTCGGCACCACCATTGCTTGGTGGGGTGGTTGGAATGGAAAACCTGCAGTGGTCCTCTAGAGAGAGACATGAATTTATCCTCATAAGACCCCAGCGAGGAGAGGCATTATTTTAATTGGGATCCCCATCTATTTGAGCCTGAGGGCTGTAGCAGTGGCTGGTTTGGTGATCCCTTGTTCTGGAGGAGGAGCAGTGTATTTTATTTATTCATGCTTTGAACTGTGGCCCTTCTTTTTCATCAGAAGTGGCTTTGAAGGGAGCAGAATGTAAAGAAGCAAGGCCACTGGTTTGTAACTGTAACGTCACCTAAAGGAGAACGAGCTCTTATGCAGGAGAGCAGAGTGCAGCATTTGAAAGGTAAATAGATGGTCAATGGAGAATGGACTCCACTCTCACTGCTAGAAGTGCTGCTTTCAAGGCATATTGACAGGGGCGGTATATAATGGGTATATACTAATTTAAGTCCAGCACACATTGTGGATTGAAAGTATGACTCGAAAATCTTCTGTTGGTGTCCTAAGGAATCCCCTGCTCCTTAGGCAGCCAACCGCCTGACTCACTGACTTCTTATTGTGATATGTTGACTTGCAAATCACTGTTCTCATGTCAAAACATTGTCCAGAAGGCAAGAGTGCAACGCTTAGGCATAGACATAGACAAAAACAAACTTACGCATGTAAGTGAATTTAAGCATGGAGATAGTCCCATTGAACTCAGTGGTGTGTAAAGCTACGCAGATGTGTATGTGTCAGCAGGATCAGGGTCTTAAGCCCCAGCACCACTAGAAGTAGGAAGCAAAAAGAAATGTTTCCAAGTTGAAAGGCAGAAAAGAAGGATACATTCTGGATACCAGTGGAGGCTGGCCTTTTGTCCCCTGGTGACCCAAAGAAAATTTTGAATGAACAGTGATATTATATAAACTAGTGAATGAATCAGTGACTGGTATCAAATGAAAAAGGGAACTGGTATCAAATCATAACTGGTAAAACATCAACTCTGGGGCTGGTGAGTGATTTCCACATCTGATAAAACTCTCTGACATAAAGGAAAAAATTAGATAATGATCTGAATAAGAAAATGAAACCAGGCTGAAAGTATTCAAAATGCCAGCTAAATGCACATGATGCCAGCTGTATGGGCACCTGTGGCAAACTGCTGTCTGAGATCAGAATCTTGGATACAGCACTGAATCAAACAATAGATATTCAGCGGAAGTACATCAAAGAAGTTCGATGTACTTTGTACAATTGAAATAAGAAAATACTTAGTCAATTAATTAAAATCTGACACTGCGTTTTATTTCCTAAGTCTCCCTATCTATAAAGACAAGACAACTAAGGGCCCAATCTTGCTAGGTAGGGTCATTTGGCTTAAATAGAAGTATGATTGGTTCCTAACACGTTGGTCTGACCCTTTGAGTCTCTGTTGCCTAGGGCAACATGGTGTGCGAGCTTCTTGAAACTCTAACGCCAGTGTGCGTGGAAGCTACAAGTGTCATATTTTCAAAAAAATAGGACAGTTTTGTGATCACATTTTTTGGAGTCATGAAATACTCAAGTGCTCCTCATTCTGGATCCTTACTTTGAACAGCTCCACCCAAGTCATCAATTCATTGGAACTCTATTGCAATGTTGCCACCTGGCACATTATGACAAGCTTTGGCTTTGAGCAATGGATGACATGAAACGGGCTTGCTACATGACAAGAATGGAACAGGGGTATATGAAACATAAGCAGTATGTCTCCAACCCATCTTTTGTACAGTAGAACCTCAGAGTTATGAACAACAGAGTTATGAACTGATGGGTCAACCACACACCTCATTTGGAACTGGAAGTTCACAATCAGGCAGCAGAGACTAAAAATGCAAGTACTGTACAGTACAGTGCTGTGGTAAACATAAACTACTAAAAAAATAATGGGAAAGTTTAAAAAAAAAGATTTGACAAGGTATGGAAACAGCTTCTGCGCTTGTTTCATTTAAATTAAGATGGTTAAAAGCAGTATTTTTCTTCTGCACAGTAAAGTTTCAAATCTGTATTAAGTCAATGTTTCAGCTGTAAACTTTTGAAAGAACGATCATAAAGTTTTGATCAGAGTTATGAACAACCTCCATTCCCGAGGTGTTCGTAACTCTCAGGTTCTACTGTACTCATAAAAAACCTCAAACCCTGAACACTTTGATTGATGAACTGAAAAACCAGGACATTGCAGGCATTCAGAAGGAAAGTCTTGGGACCTTGGGGCATCATGTGGAAAACAGGACTGGTCTGATAAAATCATGACACACAGTTTCTTTATCCATGCGGATACAAGTAAGGCTAAGTGTTAGGTGTAGTCAGTAGGCTGTGGAAAGTCTCTGCTCACTGTGGCCTTGCTACTTTACTCTCCAATGACCAGGCTTAAGTTTGAAGCGCATCATGCTAATAAAGTGCTTAGCTATGTGTTCACCTCTTAAGCTTCACTATTGCTACTGGGCAGCCACCAGCAGCATCCTCATTGATGCAGGGCATGGGTCCTTTCTGTTTTATACCTTGCTGATCACTTTTGATCCTTTGTGCCATGCAGAATCAAGCCCTTTAATTGTTAAAAGCGCAGTAAAGGATGTTAAAGAATGACCCGACATTTACTAATTTTGGACTATACAAAGGGGACAGAAGTAAAATTATTTACGGGAACTGCTGTCAGACTACCATGCACTATGTAAACACTAAAACCTGTAACTGGAATCATTATGTGGAAATTACAACTGTCTGCAGTGGCAGTTTTTGCACATTTCATCTAGATAAGCTTACAGTTATGTAGATCAGATAAAGTGTATTCACTGACAAAAAAACCCACTTAGTTAAAAGAGAGTTAAGATTGCCCAGGGATATCTTGTGCCTTACAGAATATTGATTTCAGCACAACTCAAGCTTCTGAAAACCAGGAAATAAGGTTGCAGTACATGCCAATGCAAACTTATTTCTGACCCCCACAAAGCTGCTATTCCAGTGGCAATTATCTGCATGCACTCCAGCAACATCAGTGTGTTAGGTATCAGGGGGTAGTGTCCCTTCTCTTCATGTGTCAGTGTAATAATGCCTGCATCTGTAATTTTCACTCCATGCATCTGAAGAAGTGGGTTTTTTACCCACGAAAGCTTATGCCCAAATAAATGTGTTAGTCTTTAAGGTGCCACTGGACTCCTTGTTGTATCAGTGTGTTAGGTGTAACTGTATTGAATGGTGGAGGGATTAATTGGAGAAGCTTGGCAGAGCTGTGACTGTGATATGAGCTGACATTGGGGGGGCCCTGCCTCTCAGGGGGGGCAGATCTGAGTGCCTCTGTCTGCCCTTCACCCCATGTGTGTAATGAAAGGAAACAGGTGCACATGTACTCCGAGGGATGCAGTTTGCCTCATTTCAATGCTGAGTTGTGTAGTGTGTGTCAGTAGTGGTACCCAAGAATCTCCTTCCTGTGGGGATTGTCAGCAGTGAGATGGGATATGAGAGTGGTGTGGGGACATTATAATGGGTGAGGAAAAGTGCTGTGTTAGATGTAAGGCTGTGCGTAAGGGTGACGTTAGCACGGGCTAAGGGATTGTAAAACATAGTAGGTATGGGGTTTTGTGGAATAGCTTCAGTGTCTACGTGAACGGCAGCTGTGGGTAACTCCGGCTCAGAACACCGTGACACAAGTTTTGCTTTCGCAAAACGAAGGCGTTAGACTGTTCTGCAGTCGTCATGAGCCCCATTCCCAGGCAAAGGCAGAATGCAAGGATGTTTTATTATGGATGTATTGGGTGGAGTTACGGTTGCGTGGGCATGCACCTGACTTCTTTATTTTCTACTTTTCAGAGGTTTGGTTTTGCTGAACTTGATGTTCCAGTAGAGCACACGATTCTCAGGGCAACCGTAACTCTGTGTCAACAACATTTAATGTCAGCGAATTTACAAATTTTGTTTTTGTTTCTTTTTTTACCAGAAGAAAAATGTGTTTTGTAGAAGTTGGTAGTCATTTAAGAAGTTGTAGTTGTCACATAGGTTTCAGCAGAAGTTGGTGTAGCTAGCTAAAGATAAAGGACACTGTGTGACTTCTCCCCCATCCTACACGTTCTGTTATAGTGGAATGGTGATAAGGGTCATGCTTTGAAATGTTTGGAGTGGGGATTGGCCAGGAAGTCCAGTGAGAGAAACCACAACATGGTCCGTCTGCTGGTTGCAATAATATTTAAGCACGTGAGTGAAGACTGGGATGTCTATCTCCTCCACTCCGCTCTCCTACCATACCCCACAATATAGTTTCCCCTCCTTGCCAACATTTTCAGCTAACTCTCCCATTCCTGTCCTAGTGTTGCCAACTTGGGATTTTTTTCACGAGTTATGGAATTTCAGCTGGGGCTGGAGCTGGTCTTGATGTGACACAAGATGCTCCAACCCCACTCAGCAATTTTGGGCCTGCCTTGGGGGGAAATCCTTCTGATTGGCTGTCTTCCCCACTTGCCCGCCCCTGGGCAGTACTTTCTCCCTCTCCCTTCAGGAGCTGACACTATTCTTACAAGAGATGGGGAAGGAGGGAGCAGAAAGCCCAGGAGTTCAGAGCAACTCTGCACCCAGCAAGGCTCCTCTCTGCTTCACCCTCTCCCACTTTTTCTTCCTGCAAAACTCATCCCAGGAAGAGGGAGAAGAGAACCCTGCTGCATCTACCCCCACCCAATGGAGATTAATTGATCACTGTCCTCTGTGTACCAACCCATAATACATCTGAAGATGGTTATCAGGTCCCCCCTCAGTTTTCTTTTCTCAAGACTAACCATTCCCATTTTTTTAAACCTTTCCTCCCAGGTCAGGTTTCCTAAACCTTTAATCATTTTTGTTACTCTTCTCTGGACTCTCTCCAATTTTTCCATATCTTTCTTAAAGTGTAGCACCCAGAACTGGATACAGTACTCCAGCTGAGGCCTCACCAGTGCCGAGTAGAGTAGGACAATTACCCCACTCCCATGTCTGACATACAACACTCGTGTTAATATCCCCCAGAATGATATTGGCCTTTTTTGCAACGACAATACATTGTTGACTCATATTCAGTTAGTGATCCACCATAATCCTCAGATCCTTTTCAGCAGTACTATCATCTAGCCAGTTATTCCTCATTTTTTATGTATGCATTTCATTTGTCCTTCCTACGTGTAGTACTCTGCACTTGTCTTTATTGAATTTTATCTCACTGATTGCAGACCAATTCCTTAATTTATCAAGGTCATTGTGAATTCTAATGTTCTCCACAGTGCTACCAGCTTCGTGTCATCTGCACATTTTATAAATATACTCGCTACTCCGTTATCCAACCTATTAATGAAATTATTGAATAGTACCCGACCCAGGACAGACCCCTGCGGGACATCACTAGATATGCTTTCCCAGTTTGATAGCAAACCACTGATAACTATTCTTTGAGTGTGAACTTTTAATCAGCCATACCCATTTTACAGTAATTTCATCTAAACCACATTTCCTGAGTTTGCTTATGAAAATGTCATGTGTTAAAAGCTGTGTTTAAAAGCCTTACTAAAACTGATATATCGCATCTATCTTTATTTTAGTAAGGTGTTTGACATAGTCTCCATGACCCTGGCCCACCCAATTTGCACCCCTTCTCCAAACAGGCCCCATCACCGCCCACTCCAGCCAGCCCTCCTCCCGCCATGACTTGTGGGGTTGACATGTACTTTGACTTTGTATTTCCTGATTTTCAGAGGCTTAAATTTGTGCAGCCTTAATGCTACATTTTCTGGTTTTTGTCGGTCTAAATTTAGCCTCTCTCCACATTATGTAAGGACACTAGAGACCACTAGATAACTTTAACTCTGTGTTAACTACATTTTTAGGCATTTAATTTCCATGGTTTTTAAAAAGTACCCTCATTTACCACAACCTAGCTGTCCCCCTCCAGAGCCTTTGGCTCTTTGGCAATGATTACCCTGGACACAGAATGCACTGGCTGCGTGATAGTCCCTTCATGTGTCTGCATCATCTCCCGTCTCTCTTGATGTCCAGTAGTCTGGTTCTCCTTTCCCAGCCATCTTCTCCACAGAGTGGCAGGTGTCAGTGTGGGAACCACAGGCTGAGGAACTGTTGAGAGGATGCAGGGACTAGAGTGGAGTCAGAGGAGACATGGGAAGAATAGACCAGTGGTTAGGATCAGGGACCTGGGAGATCTGGGTTCAAATTCCTGCTCTGTGACAAACTTCCTGTGTGACCCTAGGCTAGTCATGAAGTCTCTCTGTGCCTGTGAGCCCCATCTTTAAAATGGGGATAATAGCACTGCCTTACCTCTTAGGGTGTTATGAGGATAAATACATTACAGATTGGGAGGTCCTCAGATACTACAGTGATAGGGGGTCATAGGAACCTATAATTGATTGATGAATATGGGGTTTTGGAAATGACAGAGCTGAAGCCCCCAACATCCACCACTGGACAGCCCTGACTCCCTACTTTCCACCCCACTCTTTTCTGCACTGTCCCAACACTTCCCTCATTGCTCCAACCCCGATATCACCCCAACTGTTCTATGCAATGTCCCCATTCCACAATCAGTGTTTTAACCTTCTAATTTCCTGAGAAGTGGCCCATGAGCAATTTATTAGTAAACTTCCCTCTTCTTTTTGCTTTTCTGTTTGACAGGTCTTTTCTGAATCTTCCCCCCGCCCCCCCCGGCGCATATGGGGAATGCAGCTTCTGAAATCTACCTCCAAAATTCTTCCCACCTAAGTCCTCCTGCACCATATCTAGGGGTGCTACAAGTTGCTCGGATTTTAATTCATGTCCTTGTGTTTACGGTTGAGGATTTTCACCACATTCACTATGGAGCGCTTCTGTGATGTCTTTTACTCCCAATCTTAGTGGGAGCCTGCAGCCTTTCACTGGGTCCCAGGCAGGCTCTTTAAGAATATCCTTAGACTAGAGAGTGACTTCTGGCTTTTCCTTCATCCCCTGGTTATAGTCCGCACCCTGCCATCATGGACTTGCTGAGAACTTCCATTCAATATTTTCAGCAGGCTGTTTGCCATTACAAGTAGCTACCTACCTCTTGTGTTGTGTGTCTTGGGCCAGGTCTACTCTAGGAACTTTTGACAGTATGGCACCTTCATTTAGGAGTGTGCCTTTTTTTTCTGGCAACATTTTATACCCGCAAAAGCGCTAGCATAGGCACAGTTATACCAACATACTTTTGCCAGTATAGCTTATTTTGCTTGCCAAACCAGTATAAACTAAACTTGCAAAAACACTTTATTGCCAGTATAAGCAGCGTTTACACTAGGAGGGTTTGCTGTTATAGCTGTACTGGTATAGTAAACCAGAAAACCGTTTCTTAGTGTAAACGTCATCTTGAATCAGTTCAGTGTCAAGAGGTCTTTCTTGGCATTTTGGAAGAATTGAAATGGAATGCTGAATGAATAATGAAATGAATAAGGAAACATTTCGGTTTGAATTAGTTCAACATTTAACTGCATCTACTACAGTGCCTCATGGAAGCTGTCATTCAAGTGTCTCATGCCCCTTTTCTCCTCTATCGGGCAGACTATGTGTCTGGACTGTCTCTCCCATGATGCACTGCAGTCTCCTCTGGCTGAGCCATCACAGTGCACCATGGCACCACAGCATCTAAGGAAGATGCAGTTTAATGATGAACAAACTCAAAAATGAAACATTTGGACGAGGGCTGTCAAATGATTAAAAAAGTGTATCACGCTTAATCGTGAGATTTAAAAAAATCATGATTGATCACCGTTTTAATCACGCTGTTAAACAGTAAAAGAAGACCATTTATTAAATTTTTTTAATGTTTTCTACATTTTCAAATATATTAATTTCAATTACAACACAGAACACAACGTGTGCAGTGTTCACTTGATATTATTAGTTTTGATTAAAAATATTTGCACTGTAAAAAAGATAAACAAAAGGAATAGTATTTTTCAGTTCACCTCGTAAAAGTACTGTAGTGAGTACTCTTTATCTTGAAAGTGCAATTTACAAATGTAGAATTTTTTTACATAACTGAACTAAAAAATAAAACTATATAAAACTTTAGCACCTACAAGTCCACTTAGACCTACTTCTTGTTCAGTCAACCACTAAGACAAACAAGTTTGTTTACATTTATGGGAGCTAATGCTGCCCTCTTCTTATTTACACTGTCACTTGAAAGTGAGAATAGGTGTTTGCATGACACTGTTGTAGCCAGTATTGCAAGGTATTTATGTGCCAGATATGCTAGACATTTGTATGCCCCTTTATGCTTCGTCAGCATTGAAACATGTCCTCTGGAATGGTGGCATATGAATATTTAGCATAATTGAAATCAATATATTTGAAAATTTAGAAAAACATCCAAAAATATTTAATAAATTTAAATGGGTATTCTATTATTGTTTAACAGTGCAATTAAAACTGTGATTAATCATGATTAATTGTTTTAATCAAGTTAATTTGTTTTGAGTGAATTGCTTGAGTTAACTGTGATCAATTGAAAGCCCTAATTTTGACACTTCTAAGTTGAATTTTTTGGGCACTTTTTGTTCTATGAAAAGTTTCAGTATTTTGACAAGTTTCAGTGTCTTGATTCTCAGCAAGTACTACAGCCAAATCTTCCTGAAAGATGAATAGCAAATCATGTTAAACTGATAATTAGGGAGTAATGAATAAGAACTCTGCAGATAATATGGTGGATCGTAGTAACCAAGAGACAAAGAATAATATGTGGGATATTTTGATGGTTGCAATATAAACCAATAGTATGCATTCACCTGGCAGAATCAGAAAGGGAAACAAAAACAGGATGGAGTGGTGTGAGGGTTTTTCATAACAAGGAGAAATCTTACAAGAGTAACATTTACTTTAGACAGGCTTGAATGAAAAATAAATAATACATATGGTGAAGGCCAGCTGAATGCCCTTGCTCTTTCCCCTAGATGCTAGATTATAGTGGGGTGGTCACCCACTTCTACCTGGAAGGGCTTAAAACAGCCCTGGGAGAGGGCTGGGGCAGGGGAAAAGCTGGGTTGATTGGGAGACAGCCTCAGCTGTAGCCATGCCCCAAACAGACCCAGCTGGCCCTATAAAACCCAGTGAAGCCAGGAGCAGAAAAAGACTCTCTCGCTAGCCTGTTGAGAGGGAGGGACTTAGCTACTGGGAGCATACCAAGGTGCCTGAGGTGGAGCAGGGCTGGGGGAAGGCCAGAGGAGCTGGGGAGCTCCAGCCTAAGAAAACCCTAGGCTGCGGCCTGGGGTTAGGCCCCTGCTGCTGAGTGAGGGGGGGGCCTTGCCGGCCTGCCCCCACCCCCCCCATCCCTGGGAGGTGGAGCCAGGACCCCGCTACCACCACCACCATCACTACCATCTGGGGTCCCTCCTGCCTGGCCGGCTGCCTGCTGCTCTGCTGCACCGGGGCTGCTGCCTTCGTCGAGGAGGAAGAGGAGGTCTGCTGCTGAGGACATTGTGGAGGGGGTTTGTCGATAGACTGAGTGACCTTTGCCATCTCTACTCTGGGGTGCTGGTGACTGTTTTGCTGCTGAGGGGAGCGAGGGGGAGAGGCGCGGAGCCCTCCCCCTTGCCCGTCTGCTCCCCTCCCACCCCCACCGTTGCTGTCGCCCCCTCCACCACCGCCCAGTTTACCACCTGGACCCGTTCCTCGCCCCTCGACGTGGCTGCCTGCCCCCCGCCCCTTTGTCATCTGGGGCCAGTGGAAGCGGCGACCAGCCAAAGCCTGACTTTTGCACGAGTGCTCGTGGGCATCTGTGTCTCCCTGCCTTGGACTTTTTCCGCCCCCCCAGCAGCATTTGCCTGGTGGGGGCCCTCCCTGCTGTGTTTTCCCCCCCCCCCCCCCCCCCCCCCCTTTAGCAGCCTGCCCCGCCCACCGCTTGCCTTGACCCGTTTGGGTTCCCCCTCCTGTTGGTTTCCACGCCCCGCCCCGGTCCTGCTGAGTTTGTTGCCTGCCCCACCCCAAACTTTGTGTCCTTGCTAGTTATCTGCCCCGCCCCAGACCTGTTGTTCCCACTTGTGATTGCCTCGCCTCCCTTGCCCCCCCCCCCCCGCCCCGAGCCCAGTCCCCTACCTGGGCACCCATGCCCGTTGCTTGAGCGCTTGTGCCCCCCCCTTTCTGTTGCCCCTGTCACTGTTCACTGACCCCCCCCAATTGCTGTTGTAGCCCCCCCTCCCCCAGTGCAGCCGGAGGAGCCGTAGCCCTACCTAGCCCCTGTGTGCCCCGCCCCTTTTTGCCCCTACGTCCCCCGTTGCTTGCTGCCCTCCTCCCCTGCCTACGGCCTAGCGGGGAGGAGTGGTCGCCTTCCCCCCGCACCTCCCTCCTCCCAGGGGCGCCCTCCTTCCCTGCCTGCCACTTACCAGGGGGGAGTGGTTAGCCCCTTCCCCCACCCCACCCCTGCCCTTCCCATTGGACCCTCCTCCCCTGCGCATCATTTAGCGGGGAGGAGCGGCTCCCCACTGTAACCCCCCCTCCCCCCCGGCTTGGGGCCTCCTCCAGTCTCTTGCCACCATGGAGGGGGGCCCTGTTCCTGCCCCCATCCCTGCCTATGCTGTTCCCGTGACCCCTCCCTTGCCACTGCCCGCCCCAGCGGCTGTCCTCTCGGCCACCACCGGCCCAGGTTCCGCCGCTGCCATGGCTGCCCCCTCCACGGGCAAAAAGGGCCAGGGGAACAAGAAGGGCAAAGGCCCTGCCCGGAAGCCGCAACCTCCCACCGGCGGGGCTACCCTTCCAGCCGCGGCTTCAACGTCTGCCGCGGCCCCTTCTTCCCCAGCTGTTCCCTCCACCAGCTCAGGGGGCGTTCCACCCATGGCCCCCAGAGCGTACGCCCAGGTGGCTGCCGCCCCCCCACGAGCCGCCGTTCCATCTGCCCGGCCTGCCGCCTCCGCTACCATCCCTGGAGGCCGGGGTCCCTTCCCCTCGCTGACCAGGAGGCATGGTATCCGCTGTCTCCTGGTGCCCGCCTCGCCCCACATTGAGACCTATGTGCGGGCGTTGGTGAGGGTGGTGGGGCCCACGGCCATTGTGGCGGCCTCCAAGATGTACGGCAGGGCGGTATTCTTCCTTGCCTCGGAGGCCGCCGCTCAGGAGGCGGTGGAGAAGGGCCTAGTGGTGGGGGGCGTGTATGTCCCCCTCGAACCTTTAGAGGATCTGGGCGTACGGGTGGTGTTGACCTCCGTCCCGCCCTTCCTGCCCAATGCTGCCCTTTTGCCTGCCCTCTCCGCCCTGGGGAAACCGATCTCCGTCCTCAGCCCTCTCTCGCTGGGCTGCAAGAACCCCGCCCTCCGCCACATTCTGTCTTTCCGCCGGCAGGTACAGCTCCAAGTGCCGCCGGCGGGGCGTGGCGGAGTGGCGCTCGAGGGGTCCTTCCTGGTGCCCTACCAGGGGGCCCAGTACCGGGTCCATTATTCCACGGGGGAGGCCCGGTGCTTCCTCTGCCGGGCGACGGGCCATGTCCGGAGGGACTGTCCCCTGGCCCGGCTCGAAGGGGAGCCCGGGACCCCCGGGACCCGAGCGGGCGCCGGCCCTGTCACCGCCGGCGACCCTAGCAGCCCTGCCACCGCTGCCGCTGCCCCCCCGTCTACAGGAGGGAGAGCGATGTTACCTTTGCCAGCTGCGAGAGAGGGCCGGCCCCAGGGGGGAGTTCCCCCTCCTCCCACTGTCCCGCCCCTGCCACCTCGTGCTCCGGGCCCCTTGCCCCCTGGCCCTGCCCCTGTTGACCGGCCCTCCACCTCCACCTCGGAGGGCTGGGCGCTCGTCCGGGGGAAGCGCGGCGCTCGCAAGTCGCGGACCCGATCCCTCCCCTCTGATGAGGAGGGAGAGGAGGCCCCCCGGAAGGTCCTGCGGGGGGCTAGAGCCGTTTCACCCTCTGCCGCGCCCCCGGACGGAGCCCCGCCGGGGACATTAGCCATTGCAGCCATGGCAGCGGACGGTGATGCCCCCGTCCCCTCAGTTGATTCCCTGTTTGAGGAGGTGTCTGCATCGGTTCCCGCGGCCCCTATGCCACCTGCGCCCCCCGCCGTCGCTGCTGTGGGTGCGCTTCTGGCCCCCACGACCGGCGGGGAGGCCGCCGAGGCCGTGGGGACTGGCGTCACCTCCATTTTTGATGAGATCGAGGCCCTGGGTCTGACCCCGGTCACTCAGGGGGAGGACGACCCTCCGTCAGCGGGCCTCGATCTGTCCCCCTCTACCTGCCCCTCGCCCCCACCCGTTACCCCCGCTCTGGTCCTTGGGGCGCCCTTAGACCTACCTGTTTGCCCGGCCGAGGATGGCGCTTTGCCCGAGGCCGCCGGGCCCCTAGGGGCGGCGGCCGGTGCCGACCGGTCGGGCTCCGACCCTTTGGGCGCACCCTTCACCGCCTGGCTAGAGCGGGCGGTTTCTCCTTCGGAGGGGGGCTCTGAAGAAATGTCCATCGCGCCTGGCGCCGTGGCTACGGGGGATCTGCTTGCTGTCACTCCCGTACCCGGCGTCAGTGCAGGCCCCCCTCCGGTCCCTACCCCCTTGGCCCCACCCCCTGGTCGAGAGGAGCCGCACCCCGGCGGCCTAGCTGCTGGGGTTATCAATCCCGCCTCGGTCCCTGCCCCTGCCCCTTCCCCTGCTCCTGACCTCTCTCCTGACCCTGTTCCCTGTACAGCCCCCATTCCTGCTCCCGCCCCGTCCCTTGCCTCGATCCCTGTCTTGGCCCCTGCCTCCCATGCTACTGCCGCCCCCGGGGTCGTCTCGTTCCCGCTACCTGCGGACGACCCCCAGGGGGTGGTTTTCGTGTCCCCTTTCCCGACAGTGTTAGGGGCTGCTTTGTTCCCCCCGCCGCCCCCACCTGTGCCGGGGCTGGGGACGGGTTGCCCGGCGCAACCGCGCCGGGGCTCCGCCCCTTGCTTGCCCGTCCCCGCAGGCCGCGAGGACCTTCTAGGGGACCCGCCGGAGGACGGCAGCACAATGGCTGCCGCGTCCCCCTCTGCGCTGAAGGAAGAGCTGCGCTGCTTCCTACGTGACACCAGGGGCTCCAAGAGCAAGGTGCAGCTCGCCCTCCAGCGCTGGGGGGATTTCCACCTCGTCCTCCGGGCCGTGAGGGCCCTTTTGGGGGAGGGGAGGGGGACCGGGAGGCAGGGCCTCGCGGCCTACCGGCGAGTCCGCAACTTCCGCGACGCCCTGACCGCCCTTGGGGTGGAACGTGGGCTGTTGCGGGGCCCGCTGGGAGCCGTCGATCCCCCTGCCCGTGAGGATTCACCCCAGCCCTCCCAATGCTAGGCACCAACTTTGCATCGCTCAACACCAGGGGCTGTAGCGTGGGTCTCCGCAGGAACCAGGTGCTCTCCTTCCTTCGGGAGGGGGGGTACTCTGTCATTTTCCTGCAGGAGACCCACACGGTTCCAGCCGTCGAGGCTCGCTGGCGGCTGGAGTGGGGGGACAAGGTCTATTTCAGCCACCTCAGCGCCCGTTCGGCCGGGGTGGCTACCCTGTTCTCCCCCGAGCTACGGCCCGAGGTGCTGGGGGTAGCCGAGGTTGTGCCAGGCCGCCTGCTGCACGTCCGGGCCCGCGTAGAGGGGCTTACCCTCAATTTGATCAATGTTTATGCCCCAAATGCGGGCCCGGACCGAGTGTGCTTCTATCGGCAGGCGGCGGCCTTCCTCGGCACCCTGGATCCTCACGAGTGCCTGGTCCTGGGCGGGGATTTCAACACCACCCTCGAGGACTGGGACCGCGCAGGACTCGAGACGTCCCAGGCAGCCGCAGGCGTCCTCAGGGAGATCGTAGACCATCACTCCCTGGTGGACGTCTGGCGCGACCACCACCCGGACGATGCCGTCACCTTCACCTATGTCCGGGTGGGGGAGGATGGGTCGTGCCGCTCCCGGTTGGACCGGATCTATTTTTCTCGCTTCCATCTGGCACGAGCCCACGCCTCCGGCATCCGGCCGGCCCCGTTCTCGGATCACCACTTGGTGTCCGTGACGGCCTCCCTCTGTTTGGAGAGGCCGGGGCCGGCCTATTGGCACTTCAACAACAGTTTGCTGGAGGACGTGGGCTTCGTTGTGTCCTTCCGGGAGTTCTGGCTGGCCTGGCGGGAGCAGCGGCGCGCCTTTCCCTCGGCGCGGCGATGGTGGGATGTGGGGAAGGTGCGCGCACGGCTCTTCTGCCGCGACTACACCCGGGGCGCCAGCCGGCGGAGGGATGCGGCGAGAGGGCAGCTGGAGCGGGAGGTCTTGGAGCTAGAGAGGCGTCTGGCCTCCGGCCCCGAGGATCCACCCCTCCGCGTAGCGTACTGGGGGAAGCGGGAGGAGCTCCGGACCCTGGAGGACCACCGGGCCCGGGGCACTTTTGTTCGATCCCGCGTCCGTCTCCTTCGGGAGATGGATCGCGGCTCCCGCTTCTTCTATGCCCTGGAGAAACGGAGGGGGGTTAAACAGCACGTCACCTGCCTCTTGGCGGAGGACGGCACCCCCCTCACGGATCCGGAGGAGATGCGGGGAAGGGCCAGGGCCTTCTACGCTAATCTTTTCTCCCCGGATCCGACCGACGCCGAAGCCTGCCGGGTGCTCTGGACCGAGCTCCCGACGGTCAGCACGGGTGACCGGGACCGGCTGGAGCTGCCTCTCTCTAGCCGAGTTCTCGGAAGCCCTCCGCCGCATGCCCACCAACAAGTCTCCGGGCATGGACGGGCTGACCGTGGAGTTCTACCGCGCGTTCTGGGACGTCCTCGGCCCGGACCTTGTTGCTGTCTGGGCCGAGTCCTTGCAAAGCGGGGTCCTCCCTTTTTCGTGCAGGCGAGCCGTGCTCGCCTTATTGCCGAAAAGGGGGGACCTCCGACTTACGGAATTGGCGTCCCGTCTCGCTCCTCAGCACGGACTATAAGGTCGTAGCGAAGGCCATCTCGCTGCGGCTGGGGTCCGTGCTGGCGGACGTGGTCCACCCCGGCCAGACCTACACCGTCCTGGGCCGGACCATCTTCGACAACCTGTATCTGGTCCGGGACCTTTTAGAGCTGGGGCGTAGGGATGGTCTGTCGTTCGCCCTCCTGTCCCTGGACCAGGAGAAGGCGTTCGACAGGGTGGACCACGGGTATCTCCTGGGCACCCTGCGGGCGTTTGGCTTCGGGCCCCAGTTTGTGGGCTTTCTCCAGGTGCTGTACGCTGCCGCGGAGTGTCTGGTCAGGCTCAACTGGACCCTGACCGAGCCGGTCAGCTTCGGGTGGGGAGTGCGGCAGGGGTGTCCCCTCTCGGGTCAGCTGTATGCTCTGGCGATCGAGCCCTTCCTCTGTCTCCTCCGCCAGAGGCTGACGGGGTTGGTGCTTCGTGAACCGGGGCTGCGGCTGGTCCTGTCGGCGTACGCCGACGATGTGCTCCTCGTGGTCCAGGACCCGGGCGACTTGGTGCGGGTGGAGGCTTGCCAGACGGTGTATTCGGCGGCCTCCTCCGCCCGGGTCAACTGGGTCAAGAGCTCTGGCCTGGTGGTCGGGGACGGGTGGCGGGCGAGCTCCCTCCCACCCGCGCTTCAGGCCATCAGGTGGAGCGCGGGTCCGCTGCTCTATCTGGGCGTTTACCTTTCCGCCACGTATCCGTCTCCGCCGGAGAACTGGCACGGTTTACAGGGCAGGGTGTCGGAGCGGCTCCGGAAATGGACAGGACTACTCCAGTGCCTCTCCCTCCGAGGGAGGGCACTGGTGCTCAATCAACTAGTCCTGTCCATGCTCTGGTACCGACTCAACACCCTGAGCCCGGCCCCGGGGTTCCTGGCCAGTCTCCAGAGGCTTGCCCTGGAGTTTTTCTGGCCGGGGCTGCACTGGGTCTCTGCAGGGGTCCTGAGTCTTCCCCTGGAGGAGTGGGGACAGGGCCTGGTCTGCCTGCGCAGCCAGGTCCATGTCTTCCGCCTCCAGGCCCTGCAGAGGCTCCTTTATGGTGCAGGTAGTCCGGCGTGGAGCACGTTGGCGCACGCCTTCCTCCGCCGCCTCCGAGGGCTCCGATACGACCGGCAGCTCCTCTTTCTCCACCCGAGCAGTCTTCCGCGAGACCTCTCCGAGCTGCCGGTCTTCTACCAGGACCTCCTCCGCACCTGGAAGCTCTTTTCAGCAACCAGGTCCTTTGTGGCCACCAAGGGGGCGGATCTCCTCACGGAGCCCCTGCTACACAATCCCAACCTATGTGTGCAGGTGGCGGAGTCTCCCTCGGTGCGCCGGAGGTTGGTCCTGGCAGACGCCACCAGGGTCGGAGACCTCCTGGACTACGGCACGGGGGACTGGGTGGCTCCCCGGGCGCTCGCACGGCGCATGGGGCTCGCCACCCCTCGGACCCCCCGGCGCGTACTCCGGGAGGTGAAGGCCGCCCTGTTACCCAGGTCTCTCGATTTCCTGCGGCGAGCCCTGCAAGAGGGCGCCCCCTGCCCGCCCCTCACCCCGGGCCCTCCGGATATTTTTTTAGGGCCCCGTTTCCGCGAGCCCCCCCGGCACCCCCGCACCCATGCGCCGAGCCGGCTGCACGCTCTGCAGCCGGTCCGGTTCCGAACCGCGCCCAGGGCCCATCTGTGCACGCTCGTGCTTCACACGTTGCATTTCCTCACCCTCGCGTCCCGCCTCGATACCAAATGGCGGGACTATCTGCCACCTAAGGAGGGTGAGGAGCCCCGGTGGGCCAGCCTGTATTCCACCCTGGTTCCACGGCCCACCGGGGATATTGGCTGGAGGCTCCTTCACGGAGCCGTGAGCACGGGCGTACACCTGGCACGGTTCACCCCAATCCCCGAAGCCTGCCCTTTCTGCGGCGTGAGGGAAGACCTGGCGCACGCCTACCTCGAGTGCGCCAGGTTGCAGCCCCTATTCCGGCTCCTCCAGAACCTCTTGCTGAGGTTCTGGCTGCACTTTTCCCCGCACTTGTTCCTGTTCGCACACCCTGTCCGTGGCCCCACAAAGTCGCGAGACCTCCTCGTCAACCTCCTCCTGGCTCTAGCTAAAGTGTCCATCTACAAGACCAGGAGGAGGATGCTAGACGAGGGGGAGCTCTGTGACTGTGGGGCCTATTTCCGATCCTCCCTTGTGTCACGGATCCGGGCAGAGTTCCACTGGGCAGCGTCCGCTGGCTCCCTCGACAGCTTTGAGGAGCAGTGGGCGCTGTCCGGGGTTCTCTGCTCGGTCTCCCCATCCGGTCTCCTTGTTTTGAACCTTTGACCCTCACTTGATCCCTGTTTTTTCCTTAGTTGTCCCCCGGATTTACTTGGCCCCTGGGTCTAGTGGTCCCTCCCGCTAGGCTGGGGGAGGGGCTTTTAGCAGTGGGCGGGCTTGCGCCCGCCCACCTCCTGGGGATATCAATAGGAGCTGGGGAGCTCCAGCCTGGAAACCCCACAGACTGCAGGCCTAGTGGAAGGCCAAAAGGAGTACTGGGATTGCAAGGGGCAGGCAGTGGCAGCAGGTCTAAACCCCCTTTACCAGTGATGAGTGGCCTTTACACTGAAGTCTTCCACAGGGAATGGGGGCTAGGTGATGACTGGCAGTGGCCATAGACTGAGGTGAGGTGGGGGTAGAGGGTTGGGGGTTCCCTGTGGGAGGAGGGGGAGACCCAGATCTGTGTAGGGTACTGCAGGCGGCAGTGCCTGGATGAAAGGGGGCATCGGGGTCCAGGAGGGACTCGGGGCCCAGGGTAAGTGGGACACCAGCCTGCAGAGGGCGCTCCAGAGGCTGGAACACTAATTCCCTGGGTGACCAGCAGGAGGCACATGACTCCGTGAGTCCCGCCCAGCTACATAGATGAAATGAAAAGGCAACGATTTTAAAAGATAAAAGGAAATAGGGTTTTTTGTGCAATGTTTAATTAACACATGAAACTCATTACCACATATTTATTTTATATATCTATTTGTCCGGGTTACTTACACTATACTTAACACTGAAGTATCAGAACATTTTTATGTTCAGTTTAAAACTAGAGGATACTAGAGTATGAGTTACCCAGACAGGATGTTTGGTACAAAATCTGTCTGTCTTATTTTTCAGCGATAAGCAAGTAAAAATAAGACCAGGGGTATTTGTAATCCAACACATCATACTTTCAAGTGCACACAATAGTCTTACCAAACTGCAGGTGACATAACACTTCTCAACAAACTTGCCCTCCACTGCAACATGCACGACACTATTCAGTGCACCTAACACCCTCAACCCCTACTGCTCTGTGTCTATAGTGTGTTTTCCTAGCAAAATACTGGAGCAGGCCTCTTCAGCCACCTCCTTGTCCACAGAATCCTTGATCCATTCCATTTTGGTTTCCATTTCTTCCACGGCACTGAACCACCTTCCTCTACTCTGCTGCTTCTGGATCTTTCATATTACTTATCCTCCAGGTGTTCACTGAAGCATCTGGACCACACCTTAAATGCCTTGCGATTTCCTGAATGCTTTAAACACTACTCTGGTCTTGATGGCTCTCTTCTCATTTGGGTTTGTTCCCTTCTCTCCACCACTACCTTTGTGACCTCACCATGAACACTAAACTACTCCTTAGTGGGACTGTCCCAAGTTTTTGCATTCCCCCTTCACATTTCTTCCCATGTGGCCCTAACATTTTACAATTCAACTCCAACTGCCACTTTTATTCTAATGGCACAACTATCTTTCCCTTCAATTCTCCACTGACTTCCCTCAAATCTCCCTCCACCAAAACACCTGTCTCCAGCTTAGCCTTCTTCAGTTGAAAGTCCCAAGATGGACATCCTCAGCTCTGATCTTCCTTTTGCCTATCTGTAATCTTAGTCATTTTCAAATCTGAGCTTTCCTTTTCTCCTCACATTGCTGCACTCTGCATGTCTTTGCAACATAGCCTGATTCAGCCAACACCTTGATCCTTACTCTACCAAGTCACTTATTTATACGTTTGTTACTTTTTGCCTTTGTTACAGTCTCTCTTCTATGGCTTCCCAAAATCACACCTATCCCAAGTCCATCCGTCTTAGAACTCTGCAGCATGCCCTTTCATCTATTCATACCAATGTCACATCATGCCCAACCTGAAAGACTTCTGCTAGCTCCCCAATCACTACAAAAAATAATTTAATTGTACCAAGACTCTGCGTTGCAATACTCCATTTACCTCTGTGAATCCAATTGCTTTCTTTGCTCTACTAGTTGTGATGACCTGTCAGACCTCCGCTCCCGCTTTTGGCAGAGGTTGCTCCTTTTCTGTTGCTTCACAGGTTATTTGGAACTCAAAGTCCACTTCCTTTCCTACCCCAGTTCTAGTCTCCACCTTTTCTCAAAATGCAACTCAGAGCCTCCTGTTCTGTATTACCAACATCTGAGTAGCTATTGGTCAGTTCCATCATGCCAATACTTAGTATTACTCATGACTGGCATAAGAAAATCTGAAGCAGTCTGCAAATCTTTTTGATTTAACCCTCCAGTTGCAACATTCTTTTGCTAGCTCTTTCTCTCCATTTCAGCCCCAATTCCTGAGCCAGTTGGAGGGAGAAAAGGGATCCCGTGCAGCATGGCATGAGGAACAGATAACACATAGAAACTTGATGTGTGTTTGTAGAGTTTTAGGGGAATCTGACTATTATTTTTACTGCCTATGGTACACTCACCTGCTTCTGGCAGTGTTCTTGGTTAAAAATCTGATCAGCAGAACTGATGGCCTAAAATTATTTTGATTTGTCAAAAATTGGAGGCTACTTACCCAATGTGCCTCATGGAAGAAATTAATATAATGTTTGTAAAACTAGATTGATCAGTTTGATAGGGTGCTATCCCTTTAAGAGGAAGGGGGTGCTTGGAACCCTATCCAACATATAAAATGAGAGAATTAACAGATTGGAGGGAGTCTGGGTCAAGGTCTGGTAAGATATGAAGGCACTGCAGTATGGGATGCAGGCCTCTGTGAAGGGAGCTGGTCTGGAGGCACAGGTTATTTCTAAGTTATTGGGTTTTTTAATTGTTGCAATTAAACTGGGATTTGCTCTTCTATTTCTTGAGTCCTTCCACTTCTTACTCTGAGATGCTTGTGGATCTACATCACAATTATTAATCGGTGACCTGTGTGGCAGAAACTTCAGAGTTCAAATTTCAGATTTTTTTCTGTATTCAACAGCCCTGAATTAACAAGCATACTAAATATCCAGACTCTAGCCAAAGGGTCTTTAATTGATTAAAATCATGTAAGACTGATTACCTTTTGATGAGCCCTGCTGGAAAGGGAGAACTTGAAATTTGAGATCATTTTATTAGTACTCATTGGCTCTGTCACCCTGTCTGGAATGGTTCACAACTATGAGTGACAACCTCAGGGCAGACTGTCAAAAAGCAGGGCAAACACCCCAAACTAGTGGTATGTTCTATAAGTAGATTTGATCAACCCAGCAACAAACATTAACTCATGAAGCACTATAACAGACTTACCATGGAGTCACAGACTCCAGTGTACCTTGCCACCTAGGCAAGCTGGACTTAGTGATAAATGGTCATTACACCAAAGATCACAAAATATTCAGGTTGCTCCCAGTCCCAAGTGACCAGTCTCTTGCCTCAGAGATCTAATTTGTACTTTAGATCTCACCCCAAAGACAACGCTTGTAGCCAATCCTGTAATAAACTAACTCAAGGTTTATTAAGCAGGAAAAAGCAATGAGTTATTGACAGGTTGAAGCGGGCAACATATATATACACATGAGTTACCATCTATGGTTTCAAAAGGTGACAGAGATGTAATCTGTCAGCACTGAATGTCTTTTAGGGCTATTCCAGGTTGACCCCAGGGATCTCTTCTTTTGTTTCCTAGCCTCAGCCCTGTCGGAGTTCATACAGTAAAGAGGTGATGAATTTTCATGTCAGAGGTCTTTATTTCCTTCTCCCACAATTAGGTTAATGGGAGAAGCTTCCTTGCACATAGCACCTTTACGGGTGCAATAGGGCCATTAGCCCCGTCTTTTTATCGTGGTTCTTCACAATGGTCCACTTAGTTTTGATAGCCCTCCTTGAGGGGCGGGAGAACCACTCCTCTTGCCTGAGTTCACAAGTTCAGAGCAGGCATTTTTACAATTATAAAGCAAAATTTACATATTGCATGGGATAGATTTGTGAGTATCATGTGGATTGCCACGGGCACGCAGGGGCGAAAGAAAATGCAGGCCTGTTATTTACTAGGCTGCACGTGGCAATAGACTATATTGGTAAGGGATGCAAGGAGAATATGGGTCACGCTGCAAACTGCAGACACGCACACACACACAACTAAAATTAATCAATTTAAAGTTTTATTGGGGATAATTACAAGGGGTAAGGGAGCAGCATTAGATTATCTAATAGAGTTAAAGAAACTTAAAACACCATAACTAAATATGTACTAACAATATTTATAAACAAAGATGCAGAATTTAGTAATAACTGATACTCACAAATACAAACCAACGCATAACGACCGGCAAATGTAGAAACTCTGTTTGAAACACGTGAGCTGAGAGAGAGGCTTCGAGGTGATCAGGCTCGGTTACGGGTGTACACGGGATACACAGGATTCGTTTTTCTTTCTCCTCTCCCTGCCTGCACATGGCAGGCAGCCCATAAAGTACCAACTATGACATCATAGAAGTGTCATAGGGGACGGGGCCCAAAACCTGCTTGTGTTCGTTTCTGATTGGCAAAAGCAAAGTTAACACCAAGGGTGGAGCAGGTGCCTCAAAGTCTGGCTTCGCCCCCAAAAGGTGAGGAAATGCATATTGCTTTAGAATGCGTGCCACACTGAATGACAAAAGAAGAGGCCAGGGCAATACCGGTATGGGCAAGTTTTACAGGAAGCAGACAGGAACTCATCTCAACAGATACATTACAAGTAAGATTAATGTATGCAGCAACTTACAAGCATTTTGTAGAGTCTAAACACATCCTTACAAGTCTAACTATCTTGAACAATACTAACATACAGGGGAGCTGGTCTGATTTCCAGCTATGAATATGTCAGTGCTCAGCTGATGCCTACAGCATTGGCAAGAGCTTGCATCTGGTCTACCAGCATGACAGCCTCATAATGAATAAGGGTGCAAATACAAGCCTATAGTTCAGTGGGAACATGGAAATTAAGACATCTATCCTGCAGACACTTATACATGTGCTAACTTTAGCACAGTAATAAAGTTAAGCACATGTCTAAGTGTTTGTAGGATCAGGGCCTAACTGTGCCAGTCAACCACCCTATTACGTGTCTGTTTTATATTAATGACATTATGATAAAAAATGCAGCGATTAGTGTTTAATGTACCATATTCCATGCCAAAAAAGTTCTCTAGATTAATGAGTGTAAAAAATACCTTTGCCTTTGATTTCAGAAATATTCTCTAGTATGTAAAACATGTGGTCAATTTATTTTTATTTTTAGAGTATCGTTTTTAATTATGATTGGAGAAAAAATCCACAAATTATTCATCTCACACTGTAGTTAGTGTATGTAAAGCAATATCTTTATTTGTGAAAATAAATCATGAATACAGAATTCATTTTATAAAAATACTAACTCAAAATTATTCCAAACAAAATTTTAAATAAAACTAGTGCATCCAAATTAAACATTAAATTTATATAATTATTTATTATTCTAATATAATATTTATATTGCAGTAGTGCAAAGACTTTTAGGATCAGAGCCCCATTGTGCGAGTTTCTGTACAAACAGATACGAAGGCATAGTCCCTGCCCAAAGAGCTTACAATATAACATAGTTTGACAATAAATATTACTCTGGAATTATATAAATTATGTACATTCTGTTTCCACAATAAATATGTTGACATAAATATACAATTGTTGACATAAATATACTGTAACAGTAGTTTTCAACCTGGGGTCTAAGATTTCCAAGGGGGTCTACACTTCAATTCGAAATTTTTTAGGGGTCCGCAAATGAAAAAAGGTTGAAAACCACTGTGCTATGACACTGATACAATAAATATACTGAGCCATAATGAGTGCCACAGAAATGCAGTTGGGCCCTGATTCAGGAAAGCACATTGACATCCATGGGAGTGAAAGGTAAGTATTTTTCTGAAGTGCTTTCATGATTTCAGGCTGTAATGATTAGGCCAGTTTTTATTATCTGTTTTCAAAGATGTCGACAGACAGAACTCTGAATTCTACTATCTAATATGCATTTTAAATAATTTTCATTTATAGGATTTAATTTTGACCATTTAAAAATATACTAAATACTATAGTACCTCATGAAAGAATAAGATGGAATTCCTTATTTTAGTTGCCCCTTTCATTCTGTAACATAGTTTGAATGCTATGGCTTTATATAAATATAAAGGCACCCTCTAAAATAAATACATAAATAAATAAATGCACTATAAATTTAAGTTACAAACATTTGGTATGTTTTAGATATTCATGTTAACGTTGTGTGTATCTTTATGTATTTCCATGGTAATTTTGCAATATTTTCTTAATATTTAATAATGTGCTATTGAAAACATACATCCAACTAAAATGGGTTGCTCATCTCAGTTCATTGGGATTTAATGCAATTAAATTCATTCAGTCTTTCAAAGAACTTTTTATAGAAGTGCAACGCCCTCATCGGTCTTACTTCTTTTGTCTCACAGCTTTTAGATGGATTTACCTAGAAAAATTAAAAAGTTAATATTTTTACTTGCTATAAACAATCAACATTTTTTTAAAAGGAAACATTGGTTGAAACAAAAAAGCATCATAAATTAAGAATGATATTTTGTTCAATGTAAATTTTTCAGTAAGGAGAGAGAAATCATCTACATAAGTGAACACAGTAAATAAGACCTTGGAAAAACAGGAAGGTTTCTTTTTGGGTTATTTTGTGTCTGTTTAATGGGTTTTGGTTGATTATCACATGTCTTTTTGGTCTTTTAGCTAATCTCAAATTCACCTTTAGTTTAAAATCTAATACATCTTTTAGGAGACTAAAGGTCTGATCCAAACCCCATTAACATCTATGGGAATATTCACATGCCTAAAGCTAAAAATGTGCAAAAGTGCTTTGCTGGATGGGAGACAGAGCACTCAGTACTCTGCAGGATTGAGCCCCTAAAGAGTTTACAATGATGGTTGAGGACAAGATGGAGCAGGTAGGCGAAACAAACAAACAGGGGAGAGAGAAGAGGATGGTCAAACGATTATATAAATATGATTTGTATAGACTAGATGTCTGCACAATTTGTAGGCACAGAGGATGAAATTCTGTCCCTTTGTAGTCAACAGGAATTTTGCCATTGAGTTCAAAGGGGCCAGGATTTTGTCCAGATTTGTTTTGGTTTTGTTAATGCAGACAAATAAGCAGACCTGTAATAGTAATCTCAGGTTTCCGCCCACGTAACCATTATCAGAAACATACCAATAAACTTACTTTATCTGCTTTCTCTAATCTATCCATCAGAGACTTCATATTCATTTGCATCAGACGAAGACGTTCCTTTGCCTTTGGCTCATCGTTAAATTTTTCTGTTAATTTTTTCAGATATTCCTCAGTATTACTGAGGTAATCATGAGCACATTTGCACTATAATATAAAACAATGACAAAATTATATTCTACTCAAATTAAATATTAATCACTCACACACAACTCAGTAACCAACTATATGCACTGCAGTTCATATGCTAGACAGAATAAAGCCCCAAATCTGCAAAGATTTACCACGTGTGCTTAACTTTATGCACACGAGTGGTTCCATTAAATTCAATGAAACTACTCACATGCAGAAAGTTAGGCCAATGAGTAAGCATTAAAAGGATCAGGACTTTTGAGGTTGTCTTGCTCCTACTGAAATGAATGTCAAAACTCTCATTGATTTCAGTGGTAATAGGATCAGATTTTTCGTGGCATTGTTTAACAATTTACTGTCCTCAATATTATTGGCATTAAATATGACCCTGGAAGTCTATAACCATTCAATTAAAATGTAACAGAATTAATAATATTAATTAATTAAAATTTTTTAATATACTTGTATCTCAGATGATGATTAACCTTTCAAATATACAAACTGCATTTAATCTATAGCAGTCTATGTTAATATAATCTTTCTACTAAACTACATTACATATCTGCTACTGTCACTGAGTTCTCTTCTTTTTAACAGTGTGTTACAGATAAATATAAATAATTTGCATTAGGTAGACTTCCATAATATGAAATAATTATAACAATAAAAAAACTTTAAAAAAAATTCTTACCTCATAATTCTTTAGTACTGGAAGAAAGATCTAAAATTAAAAAAAAAAAGGAATATTGTAAACAGATACTTTTAAATGTTCATTACCATTGTTCATGAGCTCTAGCTTCATATCATCTTCATCTACATTTCTATTTCTGAACTTCCTTTGGGGAAGCAATTGCCGCATTGACTTCAGAAAAGGGTTCAACACACAGTACTTTGAACATTCAATTGTAAGAAACAAGAAACCATGTCTGTAAACCAGAGCTGAAAGCCGCGAACACCAACTTTATGCTACAATGCAAAACAGCGAAAGAAACTGAAGGGAAAAAGGTCATGGCCCACCTGTTTTTCTGTCAAATTCACAAAAGCTTCCAAGTTTTCTTTAAATTCTTCTATCTCTTTGCCCACAGAGAGTGAAAGGCAACTACTCAACAAGAACAAAGAGAGAAACAGCATTTTCACTTCTAGGAAAGCTTGTATTTGATTCATGCATTTTTGACATCAGAACCTCTTTATATATACTCACCTACACCTTGCATATTAAATGAACTGTGTATGATAAAGGGAAAATTTTCTCATATAGGAAAAGGTATAAGTACAGAGTGCTAGTTATTTTACATATTGTGGGAGGCCTCACTGTGGGAGACGGGGGTTTCCTTTCACTCTGACATCAAAAAGGGAAAAATACCTTTGCAGATAAGATTTTGTCATTTTGCTACATGATATCAAAAACTTTTACAAAGGAAATGGGAGTATTCCTCATGCTGTTAAATATAGATGTGTGATTCTGCTCTTGCTTTTATCACAGACGTCACATTGGAAACCTGGACACCTGGGGAACTCTTGTGTTTGGTTTATTTTAGATGAGATCCTCCATTCAATGGGAGATTTGATTGCTGGATCAGTTGTAAAGCTGGTATTCTTCCTTGTAAATAATAAAAGCTCATTTTAAACACCCAAAGCATCTCTGAGCATTTTTTAAACTTTATTAACCTTCATTATCCTTTGTGAAATGTAGTAGATATTATTATACCTTACAGATGGAGAAACCAAAGCACAGAGAGGGTGCTGACCAAAGTCAACTAGCTAATCCATGATAGACATAATAGTAGAAACTAGCAACCAAAGCCCCCACTCTCCCTAAAATGTGTGTGTAGAGAAGTCTTTCAGTTTTGCAAGGGAAGGTGCATGTGCTGAAAAATCAGTGGAGTCTGCATAAAGAACAAAAACTACTTTAATATGTTTGCCAAGTGCTTATTAGAAGACAAAAATTGGTCATAAAAAACTTGCTAAAAAAGATTAAACACACCTCTGAACAACAGGATAGAAGAATCACCCTGTTTCTGTACTACAGAAGGTACTCTGATCTTTTCCCTACTTTATAGAGCCCTTTTAAAGGCAACAGAAGATGTATGTCACATAAACAGGTCAGCCCTCCATATAGCAGTTTAACTTATTTTCTGGATACTGTACTAATTTTATGAATAGATATGCTTTGTCTTGCAGAATATGGTGGCTAAAAATATTTAAACTTAAAAGCTATGGATTTGACTCCCATGATTAATTCTGAAGTTCAGCAAAATAAAGATTCACTGAAGTGCAGAAACTCATTAATTGAATGAAAAGACCTGTTGGAATTCTTAAAGATAGGAGTAATTGCCTACACTATCATCCACAAATAGGATATCCTAGGCTCAGCTAGAGGTAGAGGGACAAAAAGAGGCAGCAGTAGATTTGAGCAACTGGCAAGGAAGACAGAGATCAAAAACATTTTCTCTGGTTAGAAGAGATTTCCTTTTCGCACAGTGTAGAGCTGAAACAGGAACTGATGTTAATTATTTGTTTTACTATTACAAATAAAATAAAATGTTTCTTCTAGACAGATGGGGGACAGGTGCTATGTCACACTTTATCATCATCATCTGGATTACAGTAGCATCTACAATGTGCTAAGCACTTTCCAGACATTTAAGATGCTTGCCCCAATTTGCTTACAATCCAAGAAGACTAGCATTATATGGGGCTTGTGGGAAAGGGATAAAATGTGCAAAATTTTTTGAACATCAGTTGGCAGTTTCTTGTAGGCATCATGATGGGTCTTGAAAAGGAATTTGAAAGAAAAGAGGGTTGTGGCATTATGGGTTCATAATGAGATGGTATGGAAAAATATGCAAAGACAGCTGTGGAACATGAGTTTCCGTGGACCTCTTCTCCCATTATGATGTCTCTAGCCTAATGGGGAAAAAATCCATATCTAAGTCTTTAATTGTCAATATTATTTACTGCAACTGTGTGATTGTTATGGCTTTCAGGCCATACTCATCATGGTGGGCAGTCTGAATTTAGGGGCCACAACTCCACATTAATATCTTGATATGACTACAAATCTGTTCAGCTTTTTAAACTAAAAACATTTCTGGAAATCTGAACTCTGTTCTGAGTGCCAGCCAAAGGAGACTGCTCAAGAATAATGCAATGCACTCCCACTATCTCATCCCTCAATGACTGAGTTAGGTTCTAAGCTGCATGTTAATTGGGAGATAATAAATTGTAATTCAGAACAGAAAATGCTAGAATGGATAAAGTCTCTCCTGAAAGAAACATTGGTAGGAAATTATTAAAGACAGACCCTCACAAAAAGCAATGAGGAAAAACTGTACCCCTGAGAGAAAATAGAGACAACAGCGTTGTCCAGCTATACCGAAAGGAGGACAGGAGACATTTGATATGGGTTTAATCAGGCTGCAACTTTATTATTAGATGTCTGAGACTACCTGGCAGATAAAAATGTACAGTGCAGGTAATTCCACTTAAAGGTGTGGTGCAGTCTATGGCATTGCATTATGTAGCAACCAGACCATGATCAGACAGTAATGACAAATAGGCACAAGGGATCAAGCACCAAACATATCATATAATTCTGTTCTGTGTGTGTTGTACCTGCCCTTGACAGCTAATGGATCTGACTTGTACTTACACTTGGCTTGGCAGAATTCAGTTTTTATGTTTAAGCATTTTTTATATTTTTATCAATGTAAGTGTTCATAGTTGTATGAAAGTATGGGGTGGTCAGGCAGTGAGGGCAGTTGGAAAATAATTATTTAATGATAGATATTGAAATTCAAAAAGTTTAAGCTTTATAATAATTAAAACACAAACTGTCATCACATGTCAAAATATACAAAGTAAACATCCTTAAATCAAACTCTAAGAAGTTCTCAAGCAGTATTTTTCTTACTTTGCCTATCTGTGAATTTTGATTATTATCAATAGAAATATTTTTCATTGTTTTGTGGGTGTATGGTGAAATAGACATTTACTGATAAAAGTCTAATACTTCAAAGCCTATTCAAACTCCATGAATACCTTTTCATTATCACTCACAATGATTTAATCAGTGGAGTTATCACTGGACTAAGCTCATAGTCATTTCCTGAATTATCAGCTACAAAACTAGTCTCAGGTCAGAACTCATGATGAGGTCAAACCAACTTCATCTGTCATTTATCTGTCAATCTCTTAAACCAGAGATGAGTCTGATGGAAAGTACAGATTCTGAAAGTTTGGGGATGTTTAAATATAAAAGGTTGTTCCTCTCATTGTAGAAATAAGGACCAGTTGCAAAACTCAGATCCAGCTTAAGATTTCAAATCTTAAAGGATGTTGAGATCCAGGATTTTAGTTCAGGTCCATCTCTAGAATAGACCCAAAGTATATTAAATGTATGTAATGAACTATATTCATGAAATGTTAAGGTTACAAGTTCAAACACCAAAAAGTCAGCAAATGCAAAAGGTAAAGTTTTCAGAGGTACCCAGAAAAGCACAGGAGAGGTCTAGGGATTTTTAGCTACCCAGGAAGTGGGTGAAGCTCCTTGCAATGGGGGTGGGGGTACATCTCTTCTTTTTCTCCCCATTGTGAGCAGGGTCAGATCTGAAAGTTATGATAGTGACTTGAACTCTTAGTTCTTTATCCCAGCAATCCTTGACAGTAACCAGCTGCCTCACTGCTTCAGTATCTGCCACTGTATCCAAAGATTGACAAACACATTAGCAGGTTGTTACTGTTACGCCTTCTCTAGGTGTAGCTCCTACTTTGTGTTTTATAAATACCTGTTTATTCACTAAAAGTGGAATCCAAATGATTCCATATGTCTTAGTTATGACAGTCCAATACAGACTGCTGCTCATATGAAGAGTTCACTGTTGTTATTTCTTGATTTGTTCTGTTCATGTGAGATAAATAATTCAGACTGAAAGTATCTGTTAACTATTTGTGTACAGGAAAACATCTTATATTCACCTTCAAAATTCTATGGGAGGGATGCATTTTGTGGCAATAGAATTACATGGGGTCTTGACTAATATTTAGCAATTCCCCCATTGGATAGATCAGGAAGCAACTTTTTAATTGTTTCTAATTTTCTTATAATTTAGTTGGGTGTGTGTTTGTTTTCCAAATAAATAAATATACTGTTTTTTTAGTGAGGACTAGACACAGAGAAAATTTGAAATTGTTTTTGTTCAGTGATGAGCAACAGAAATCTTAATTTTTTTTTCAGTGGAAAAAATTGTTGTGTTTTTATTTTATTTCCTTCTCCAATAACCCAAACATAGCTCCACCTTTTTTTAAACAGCACTTTTGGGCTGAGACCATGAAAAAATTCAGCCCACAAGAAGACTTTCAGAAAGTTACGAACTAAAAACAGGGATTTGTAATGGAGATGTTATTGCAACCACAATTACAGTGTTTAGGAACATAAAGATTGCCATACTGGATCAGAGCAATGGACTCTCTAGTCTGGTATCCTATTTCCAACAGTGGCTGATACTAGCATCTTCAGAGGAAGGTGTAAAATCTACATAATAGACAATTATACAATAGTGTGCCTATGGGGAAAATATTTTCCTACTCAAGATGGTTAAGAAAAGGCTATATAGCTAGGTTTTCATACTGCAGTAGTGGTATTTTTAGCACCTAAATAATACAGTGATTAGTGTTAAATAAGGATGTAAGAGACCAATACTTGTACTAAAACATTATTTATCCTATGTAATGTAACTGAAGGTATTCTAAAATCCATCTTGTCTGGGTTCTTATGCCATGCCCACCACGACATTACTCCTCTACATGTTTGATCCTTTTTTGAATCCTATTAAATCCTTAGTTTCAATAACACCTCATGGCACTGAGATTAATAAATTAATTGCACTAAACTAATCTCTAAACACTATTTATTTTTCAGGTAGATTTAAAGGACAGGTGGTTTTTGCCCCCAAAATAAAATTTTAAAATAATAATCCTACAGTACGATACATTGCCATATTGTATTGTAATCCTACAATAAGCACTAATATTTTAAATGGGATTTTTATGTTTTTTGTATGACTTTATAGACTTCTCATTCAAGTTCATAAATCGCCAACTCATACAATACTGTTTAGACTACAACCTGTAACCATTTCCTGGCTCAAGGTTGTCACTGAGGGAGATCAGCTGCATGGCTTACACTGACATCAGCGTCATGGTACAACCACTGCTCTGCCACGGATGTGCAAGCCCAGGCCATGAATGTAGGAAAAAGTCCCCTCAAGCACGCACAATTACCAAGAATATGGTTGGGATTATTTTGCCATGTAAAGTGCATAGCTCAGCTCTGCTGGCACTCTTGCCCACCGACCTGGAACATCATTTATCTTAGGTTTTAACCGGAATAATTATCTTGACAGTACTGAAGTGCTGAACAGAGTAAGTGGATTTAAAAATAAAAACAAAAGCCTGTGTTCTCAGCAAACAACCTCTTAGTTTAGGTAGACTTTCACGAAGAGGAGGGACTGTGCTGGATTCTGAAACTGGACAGACTAGAGCGTATTCTGATCTCTAACAGGGGTGTTCTATAACCTACGGCCAAACGCAGATAACATCTAAACTTCATTTCCTTAGCGTGGGCAAACTGCTCTGGTGTCCCTGATGTGTGAGGTAGTCTTGGGGAGTGGGGGTTGTACATGATAAAATAATCTAGTTTCAGCCTATTAAGGATTTTAAAGATTTAGACCAAAAAACGAGTATCAACCAGCATAGAGTGCAGAGCACTTGTCCAATGTGTTCCTTGTGGCTCACCTGACTCAGAAGGCTAGCTGCTTTGTCTTGGACAACCCAAAGTTTTTGCCTGGCCTTGGTTGCTAAAGCCGAAGTAGTGAGAGTTCAAGCCTAGAGGTGACTTGACATCAGGGAGGCAGCATGTACTGATCTAAAATAATAATTAGTTATTTAGACAGCTTTAATACACCTATTCTCAGATCTTCAGAGTTGGATTAAATAACGTCTTTCAATAAAGAGCAACCGCACCCCGGTCAGCCCCTATCAGTAACCCAAGGATGGCCCACAGTCAGGTGACCAAACTGCTGTGGAAAGCTGGTTAAGAAATTGTAGTTTTTATTGAAAAAAATATTTTTCACAATTTCTCAGGATTTTTTCCTCCCTCCCATTCCCCATATCCAATGTTGCCATGGAAAAAGGAAAAAAGGGGGTAAAGAAGGGAGTGAAGAAAAAAGGGAGATGGGGACTGACTGAACAAATGGACAATTCAGAGAACACAAAAAATTTCCCAACAATTCATTTAGAAAAAAGAGCATGGGGGAGGGAGGGGGCGAAGGGAATGTTTAATGAAAAAGGTTGACATGCTCTATTGCTGTATCTTGTACTATGCCCTGAAGATCATCCCTGGGGGAGGGTGGGAAGAGAATGAGGTAGTTACAAGGGGAACTAGGGGGCGGAGGTAGATAGTAGGGAAACTGATATAGGTATGGGGCAGATGGGGGGCTGAAGAGGGTGTCCTGGGGAGGCTGATATGGGGGGATCTGAGATGGGTATACTGGGGGTTGTT
Source organism: Macrochelys suwanniensis (assembly GCA_033296515.1). Classification (NCBI taxonomy): domain Eukaryota; kingdom Metazoa; phylum Chordata; order Testudines; family Chelydridae; genus Macrochelys; species Macrochelys suwanniensis. The sequence goes on along the minus strand of CM065782.1, from coordinate 93,438,248 downwards.
ATGGGCATGGGTGGTTGATATGGGCACGTGGAGAGGGTCTGAGGTGGGTATAGTGGGGGGTTGAAATGGGCATGGGGATGATGGGAGTCTGAAGTGGGTATGGGTGGTTGATACTGGCATGGTGAGAGGGTCTGAGGTGGGTATAGTGGGGGTTGATATGGGCATGGGGAAGATGCGGGATGTGTGAGGTGGGTATAGTGGGGGCTGATATAAATGTGGGGGTCACTGGGAAAAGGGGGTCTAAGATGGGTATACTGGGGTTTGATATGGGTAGGGGCAGCGAGTTATATACACTCGTGTTGCCTGGGCTCCAGCAATATTCAGGGCCCGGGGCCCCGGCTCCATCAAAGTTTGGGGCCACGCCTCCCCCGGCCTCCCCTTGCTGCTCCCTTGCACCCCAGATCAGAGCACCCCAGGGTGAATGTGCTGCCGGGGAAGAGCTCGCTGCTCCCGGTAGGGAAAGGGCTGGGGGGAGTTGAGTCCTCCTCTCTGGCCCCAGTCCCAGGGCAGCCTGCCTGCACCCCAAACCCATCCCCAGTCCTGCCCCACCCCAGAGCCCACACCCCCAGCCAGAGCCCTCACCCCACACCCCAGCCCTCTGCCAGATAGCCCTGAGCCTCCTCCCACACCTCAATCCCCTCATCCCCAGTCCCAGCCAGAGTCCTCACCCCCGTACCCCAACCCTGAGCCCCCTCCTGCATCGTGAACCCCTCATCCCCACCCCACAGCCTTCACCCCAACCCTCTGCCCCCATAGCTGAGCCCCCTCCCATACCCCAAACCACTCATCCCCAGCCCTGCACCCCCTCCCCCAAACTCGCTCCCAGAGCCTACACTCCATCCCTCCACACCCCCAAACTCCCTCCCAGAGCCTGCACCCCAATCCCCTGCCCCAGCCCAGGGCCTGCACCCCAGACCTCCTCCCCGACCCAAACTCCCTCGCAGAGCCTTGGGCAGGTGGGGGGGGTGGAGTTTGGGCTGGGGCAGGTTTTGGGCACCACCACCATCTCGACAATCCTGCCACCCCCGGATGTGGGCCTGGGGAAGATGCGGGTGGGTATAGTGGGGGCTGCTGTCAGTGTGGGGGCCTGAGATCGGTGTGGGACCCATTGGCGCCCGGCTAGGTTCCGGGCCAGGACCGTTCCCAGCGGGCCCGGGCGGCCGCTCCGTGGGGCGCGTGGCCCGGCCGGACGTGGGGAGAGGCCGCGCGCTCAGACCGGCTCAGGCGGGCGGGCTCCCTCCGTGAAGTGGGCGGGGCCGAGCTCGCGCTGGAGGCCGGGCAACCAGCAGCGTGAGCGGCGTTGCGGCCTGTTGTGAGGTGACCTGGGGCGCGGGGGGCTCTGCCGGGGGCGCCGTGGCCTGCCCGGGCTGGGGCTGTTGCCGGAGGGAATGGGGAGCACGGGGAAAGGCAGGCGCTGGGCGGCCGCTCCCCGCCCCGGCGCTAGCTGGGCGCCGGGCTGGGGTATGATGGGTCTGGAAAGGGGCCCTGGAGCCCCAGCCCCAGGTCACCGCCACACCCGGAAATGCCCCCGCCCCCCCCCCCTCCCGTGCGACCCCCTGGGAATATCCACCCGCCACCCCGAGAAAGGGCCTGTGCCCAGCACCAGAACCTGCCATCCCTGGACATGCTGCATGCCTACCCCCCACCTCCGGAAATGCCCCATGCCCACTCCAACCTGCCACCCCCAGAAATGCCCTGTGCCCACCCCAATCCACCCCCCCCCCGGAAATGCCCTGTGCCCACTCCAACCTGCCACCCCAGAAATGCCCTGTGCCCACCCCAATCCACCCCCCCCGGAAATGCCCTGTGCCCACTCCAACCTGCCACCCCAGAAATGCCCTGTGCCCACCCCAATCCGCCCCCCCCAGAAATGCCCTGTGCCCACCCCAATCCGCCCCCCCCAGAAATGCCCTGTGCCCACCCCAATCCACCACCCCCAGAAATGCCCTGTGCCCACTCCAACCTGCCACCCCAGAAATGCCCTGTGCCCACCCCAATCCGCCCCCCCCAGAAATGCCCTGTGCCCACCCCAATCCGCCCCCCCCAGAAATGCCCTGTGCCCACCCCAATCCACCACCCCCGGAAATGCCCTGTGCCCACCCCAATCCACCCCCCCCCAGAAATACCGTGCCCACCCCAATCCACCACCCCAGAAATGCCCTGTGCCCACCCCAATCCACCACCCCCAGAAATGCCCTGTGCCCACCCCAATCCACCCCCCCCGGAAATGCCCTGTGCCCACCCCAATCCACCCCCCCCGGAAATGCCCTGTGCCCACTCCAACCTGCCACCCCCAGAAATGCCCTGTGCCCACCCCAATCCACCCCCCCCCAGAAATGCCCTGTGCCCACCCCAATCCACCACCCCCGGAAATGCCCTGTGCCCACCCCAATCCACCCCCCCCAGAAATACCGTGCCCACCCCAATCCACCACCCCAGAAATGCCCTGTGCCCACCCCAATCCACCACCCCCAGAAATGCCCTGTGCCCACCCCAATCCACCCCCCCCCAGAAATGCCCTGTGCCCACCCCAATCCGCCACCCCAGAAATGCCCTGTGCCCACCCCAATCCGCCACCCCAGAAATGCCCTGTGCCCACCCCAATCCACCCCCCCCCAGAAATGCCCTGTGCCCACCCCAATCCGCCATCTCCAGAAATGCCCTGTGCCCACCCCAATCCACCCCCCCCAGAAATGCCCTGTGCCCACCCCAATCCACCACCCCCGGAAATGCCCTGTGCCCACCCCAATCCACCCCCCCCAGAAATACCGTGCCCACCCCAATCCACCACCCCAGAAATGCCCTGTGCCCACCCCAATCCACCACCCCCAGAAATGCCCTGTGCCCACCCCAATCCACCCCCCCCCAGAAATGCCCTGTGCCCACCCCAATCCGCCACCCCAGAAATGCCCTGTGCCCACCCCAATCCACCCCCCCCCAGAAATGCCCTGTGCCCACCCCAATCCACCCCCCCCCAGAAATGCCCTGTGCCCACCCCAATCCGCCATCTCCAGAAATGCCCTGTGCCCACCCCAATCCACCACCCCCGGAAATGCCCTGTGCCCACCCCAATCCACCCCCCCCAGAAATGCCCTGTGCCCACCCCAATCCGCCACCCCAGAAATGCCCTGTGCCCACCCCAATCCACCCCCCCAGAAATGCCCTGTGCCCACCCCAATCCACCACCCCCAGAAATGCCCTGTGCCCACCCCAATCCACCACCCCCAGAAATGCCCTGTGCCCACCCCAATCCGCCACCCCAGAAATGACCTGTGCCCACCCTCTAACCCGCCATCTCCAGAGATGCCCCATGCCTATGTCCCCAACCCACCGTCCCTGGAAAATGTCCCGTGCCCACCACTATGCTCCCAACACACTATCCCTAGAAGATGCCCCCGCCCACTCCACCTTGGTAACTTGTCATCCCTGGAAATTACCCCACCCACTAACCTGCCATCCCTGGAAAATTCTCTGTGCCTAACCCTCCCCAAGTCGCCATCAGTAGAAAATACCACATACCAACTCCTATCTTGGTAATCTGCCATGTCTGGAAAATGCATTGTGTTCCCACTTACCCTGATAACCTGCTCTCTCTGGAAAATGCCTAATGCCCCCGCTCACCCTGGTAATCTGCCATTTTGGCAAAATATCCTGCACCCACTGCCAGTGTCCTAATCTGCTATGCCTGGAAAATTTCCACCCCCACCGTGGAAATGTGCCATTTTAGGGAAATTCCCCTAGCCCACTACTATTTTGGTGTCCTGCTATCTCCAGGAAATTCCCCGTGCCCACTCCCACCAGATTAATGTACTAGAATGTTCTAGTGGATAGGGCACTGGACTGGGATTCAGGAATCCTGTGTCCTGTGTGTGACTCAACCATTGTCCTGTACTGTACTGTGATCTTGGGCAAGTCACTTCACTTCTCTGTGCTGCAGTTTCACCTCACATTTGGTCTATCTTGTCTAGATTGAGAACTGTTTGCAGCAAAAACTGTGTCTTGCTATGTGTTTTTTTCAGTGCCTTGCACAATGAAGCCCTGATTTTACTTGGAGTTTCTAGGAGATACTGTAGTATAGATAATAATCTGTGGAATTGAATAATAATAATCTGTGGAATCAGGCGTGATCTGTTATTGCTGAGAATTTTTTTTTTTTTTACTCCCCATCTGTTGCTGCAGTAAATTGCCTGTCATGGGAAATAACCTTTCATTCTCAAAAAATATCATGCTGCAGCGAATGATGCACAGGGCAAACTGCTCGATGCCTCACCTAATGAAATAACAGCCAAACAACTAAAATGCACATCTTGGTTTCATCCAGCAATTCCTTTCTCTGTGTTCATTATCAATAATCCCTTTACTCTCCGTCTCTGGATTGTTGCCTTGGGTCTGCTATTGAGTTTATTTTTCTTAAATTATAAATAAATCATATTGACAAATATTGATAGGTAAAATACCTCCTGCCCCTAAATACTATGCCCCACAATCTTGTAACAGCTCTACATGGGCTGCGACCCTGCTGCCTGTACTGGGTTCCACTGATTTCAGTAAACTCCATGTGGCTGCCAGGGCCTGCCTACATGATTGTAGGTCTAGGCCTGCAAGTCTAGCAAAGACAACAATATCTCATAGCACTAGGACCTTATGTGAATTAAAATGTTAGATTGTGGGGAGGGAGGTTGGGGAGGGAGATTACAGTAGAACAACCTGAAAGCCAGTCCATATGTGCCTGAGTTTTGATACTGTGTTTGTAGTACAACAGCAAATTTTGAAATTTTTCAAGAAAAAGTGTTAATTTCTATAATTTTTTCTTATTGACACCTTTTGAGCAAAAGCTCATAACATTCAGTTATAGTTTTTACTATAGGATATTTCTTTTACTAAACACTCGGGAAATGTTAAACATTTTTAGGCTGACCTTAGTAGTTTAGTTGTAATGGGGAATAAGTAAAAAGTGGTAAGTTTCTTAATTTACCATTCTATATTTTGGTTGGCTTTTCACTGAGAAAATCTCTAAACCAAAAATAAGATTTTCATTACAAAATAATTTAAAGGAGTGTCTGTAATCCACACCTTTAACCATAATCGAAGAATCTTTGCTTTCTTAAATTACACATAACATTTTTTTTTATAGTACAAGATTTTTTGGGAGAAATGGGATAATGTTTGGTACCTAGATCATCACTAAATTTAACTGTTTATTTTGTAGGATTTTGAAATTTAATTTTTGGGATTCAGAAAAGAGGAAAAATATCCTGCAGAAATGTCTAAGATTGATAAGATGAGCATCCTTGGAGTGAGGAGTTTTGGGGTAGAAGACAAAGACAAACAAGTTATCACTTTCTTTAGTCCTTTAACCATTTTGGTGGGGCCAAATGGTGCAGGAAAAACGGTAAGACTTTTGTACAGTGCAAACAGGTTTCATGTCATTATAAGTAATTACAAATTCATACAAACGAGTGATTGTTTACATGAATTTATAATTAATGAAATTATAAAACCTTAAACATTTTGCATTTTGTGACACTTGCATAATTTGGGCTCCACTTTCAGGCTTGAATTCTGCAACGAGCTCTGCGTAGGCACAGGATTCTGCCTGCATAGTGCTCCTTGCAAGGTCAGAGCATTAGTTATTTTACAAATACCTGTTTATGCACTAGGTATTAGAGCCATAGAAGTTAGAGATGGGAAAGATCTGTTTGGTGTTTCTCAATGACCAGTCTGTGGACCAGCACCAGTCCCTGAGATCTCCCTGACACAGTTTAGGAAGGCAGCAAGCCAGTCCCTGGTATTCAAAAGGGTGAGAAACACTGCATTATATCATCTAATCAATCACCTTGCCAATGCAGAATTATGCCATATTGTACATTTACTAGTATTTTGTCCAATCTAATTTTAATCGCTATTGATTGGAATATCTCCACTTGAGGGACTATTCCACAAGCTAATTAAAGCTATTGTCACGAAGTTTTTCCCAATACTCAGAACACTTAACTTAATTTCATCCCACTATGTCTCTCCTTTCCTGGTTCTCAGGTATTTACAGACTGTTACTCTCTTCCCTCTTTAGTCCAGCTTTTTACTTGCTCTAAATTGATATTACTGATATCTATTTATTTCCATTTCTGTAGACTATCATTGAATGCCTTAAATATATTTCCACTGGAGATTTCCCTCCAGGCACCAAAGGACACTCATTTGTTCATGATCCAAAGGTAGGAGTCATGATGGCTATCTTGTATGTCTGTCTAGTAGTAGATACTACAAAATATTTAATGAACACTGGAGTGTGCCACAAATGGGGGAGTCCAATAAGAGTTAATTATTTAAATCACCTATTTAAATGTAATACAAAAGCAAGGATTGAAGTTGGGAGGGAGAAATTACAAGAAATGAGTTGTCAACCTTAAATTTCTTGGTTTCCTTTTTTCTCACAATCTTAACATTACAAACTAGATTGTTTTACAGTTAAATTTTCCTTTTAATTTAACTTTTTGAAAGGTTTCCACACGGGTATGTACAACATCTGACATGTTAAATTGTTTACATCTTTCAAAAAATGCTAAATTCATGTTAGCAACTGTATTTAGTTTGAGTGTGAGAATATCTGTTTCATTATTCTCTGGCTATATATTTTATAAGTTTTAGTTTCCAGAAAATACTTATACAAGAATAAGTAACATGTGACCTCATCACTTTTTATATTGTCTTTTGGTACAAAAACGTCTGTCAAATAGTTGTTTGGTATTTGGTATTTTCTTAGTCAGTATTGGCAAATTGATGGTTTTAACTGAAATGTTTTGAACATGGACTATTCCTTCCCAGTTACTGATACACTAAATAAATAAGATTTTATGGGAATAAAATGTGGACATGTTGCATATGAGCTAACCTACAGGATAGAAATCTGCTCTCTGCATGATTTAGGCCCGGATCCTACAATGACTTGCACACTATGAGTAGTCCTATTGACAGAAATGAATGTTTGGTGTCAGACTTGAAGGAGGTTATTTTTCTGTTGTTTACTTGAGGGAAGGCCCTCTGATGATAACTGTTTATCAGATGGGTGTGGGGGAGTCTTTGCATTTTAGGGTATAAGAATAGCCAAAGTGCGAGGTATGCGTAAGAATCCTGGATAACCTCTAGGCCAAAAAAAGATTTTGGGTGAAATCCTAGCCTCATTGAAGTCAAAGGCAAAACTCCTATTGATTTCAGTGGAGCCAAGATTTCACTTATGGCTTTGGAACATCTGCTTGGATGACCACAAAAGTTTTCTTTGTTAAATAAGTTTTCATATTTTTTTTCCTGCCAAAGGTTGCTAATGAAACAGATGTCAGAGCTCAGATTCGACTGCAGTTTCGTGATGTTAATGGAGAGCTTACAGCTGTCCAGCGATCCATGGTTTGTACTCAGAAAGGCAAGAAAACAGAATTTAAAACTCTCGAAGGTATCATTACCAGAACAAAGTAAGTTGTAGGTTTTTTAAACATTGCCGCTTAGTTTGAGTGTCCATTTGTTTTGTCTGTATCTTTTCATGTAAGAAAAGAGATAAGTGGATAATTTATTCATTCGAACCTCCACCTACTCTTTCAGATTAAATTAAGTCTAACAAAAAGTTACATATAGTCCCACTGCATTGTCTATTTGTTTTATGTGTTACAATAAATCCCTAGATTTAATGGGTAAAACTTTCAAAATGGCCAAAGGTCTCATTGGTTTTCCGTGGACATAGGCTCCTAAGTCACTCTGTGATAGTTTAGTTCTAAAGGTGGTGTTTATGCACTGCATTCCCTTTATGTCCTGTTGGCACTGAAGAAGTAAATTAAAGTAATTTGGTGGGGAAATATTGCAACTCATTCCAAGTATCTATCTGTTTATTTGACTCTCATCTCTGAATTTTTTTTAAAAAGAGCATTTGTTTTTCACTGATCACTATGATTTTTGCTCCCTCTGCTGGCTATGCAGTCATAGTGGGCAAACTGGTGCTATATACATGGCTAACATGACATGAAGTTACAGAAAGATGGCTTGAAATCAAAGGAGTGCTGTATCAAAATCCATTTAGTTGGAAATGAGGTATTCAAAGTTAAAAATGGAAAAAGAGTGAGAGATGAATGAGGGGCAAAAAAACATTTACCATTGTAAAAATAATAATTTGTGACTTAGCATCAAAACAGGTTGGGTTAGAATGTTGAAATTATACAGAATGTTATTTATTTTAGAAAAAAATCATAACTGTACAGCAACCAGCAGTCATCTTATTGTTATGCACCTTCTTAATCTATGTACACAGGCATGGGGAAAAGGTCAGTCTCAGTTCCAAGTGTGCAGAAATTGACCGAGAGATGATCAGCGCACTTGGTGTTTCCAAATCTGTGATTAACAATGTCATTTTCTGTCATCAAGAAGAATCCAACTGGCCCTTAAGTGAGGGAAAAGCCCTGAAACAAAAATTTGATGAGATCTTCTCAGCAACAAGGTTTACTTCTTTCCATAACTAACATAATTACAGTAAAGTACTCCTTCCATTTAATTATAATTGTTTAAATGCTCACTAAAATGCTCATTCATAAAGCTGCATGTGCCAATAGAATTTGAAATTTACACATGGTTTTCTTTTTGAAAGGTATATTAAAGCATTGGAAACTCTTCGTCAGGTACGTCAGAAGCAAAGCTTGCGAGTAAAAGAGTGTCTGACGGAACTGAAATATCTAAAACAGAATAAAGAAAAAGCACGTGAAATTCAAGATCATCTTAGTAATAGGGAAGCTCAACTGGCTGCTTCTAAGGAAAATGTAAAATCTATTGAGAATCGACTTGATCCTCTAAAGGTAATTTTGTTTGTATGATCACGTAATTCAAGATTTTATTGTAATACTGTACATATTCACTAGGAGAGGGAGAGTAAAGGTTGCTTGCTATGGGAATTTCCTGACTTTTGTGTGATTAAAATCTCTCCAGTTTAATGTTGTATTATCAGGGGGATTTTTTTTTCCATTTAACCATAAAATTCAGAGTAGAACTTAAAGGCCATTTTCATCATGACAAATAATGAAATTGTATGAGTAGAATTTATATTCAAAGATGTGGTGGAAATGATCTGTTCATATCTTTACACCATCTTGGACCAGTTTATTTTTTCTCATATTTAAATTAATTTACTTCCAATTGGGGATTTTCAGGCCAAATCTTGAAAGTAACATGTATCTTTCCTCTCTTAAGCTGTCTGGTTTAGCTACAAAACTTTTGGGAAAATGCAATTTTCAACATTTACTCAGCAGCTGATTTTGAAAGATTGATTATACAACCTGCTTAGTTTCACAGGATGGCATATTTTCATATCTATTACCTTCCCCTCAAATAATATATTAACACTTGAATATACTGTCAGCAAAGGGGAGAAAAGCAGCTATACAAAACCCTCTCCCTGCCTCTAAGGGCTTGTCTTCACTACCCGCCGGATCGGCGGGGAGCAATCGATCTATCGGGGATCGATTTATCGCGTCTCGTTTAGACGCGCTTAATCGATCCCCGAACGCGCTCCTCGTCGACTCCAGAAATCCACCTCGGTGAAAGGCGGAAGCGGAGTCGACGGGGGAGCGGCAGCGATCGACTCGCCGCCGTTCTCACGGCCAGGTAAGTCGATTACGATACGCCGACTTCAGCTACGTTATTCACGTAGCTGAAGTTGCGTATCGTAGATCGACCTCCCCCCCCAGTGTAGCCCAGGGCTAAGTAAATAATACCTTGAGCCTGTATTTACCATGATGCCATGACACATTCCATAGCTACAACCAATATAGATAAATGATAGCAATTCTTGTCTCTGTAACTCTTCCATTAGTAGTACTGTGCATGTTTTTCTGGGATACCCTAGTGCAGAAGTTTTTAATACATTGCTTATATATTGTGTTGCATCTACATAGACAGTCAAGTCAAGTGTGTTTGTCTAAGCACCTTAACCATTCAATAGCTGAGGGAAGGTCATTATTTTTTTACGCAACTCCATGAGGGAACAAGGTGTCCCTTGCTGATGGGTGCACCCTGTAAGTATGTGGCCTACATATTCTAACTGGCCACAGCAACAAAGAAGGGAGTTACAGAAGCCCTACTTATCGTCATTAGCAGCACATTTGATCACTCCACATCTAAAGTGATTGAGCTTCATCCAAAGATGGCATAGAAGGTCAAAACCAGAGGGCTGGACTGTTGGATGTGTCATAAGATAGTAATTCGCTATGTTTGAAGCTTGTTCTTACCCCCTAGTATGCCACCTGGAAGTGATATTGAGGATCCTTAGGGGAATTGTCCAAGCAGAGTGCCATGAGCTGAGATGGTGGCTCGGTGGATTAAACAAATCTTTAAATGGGTAGATATGGCATGTCTTGCACCTTAGGGAGCAGATTCTGCAAGACTACTTGTTGCTCGATGTCAGGAGGGACAATGTTTCTCATGGTGCTTGTTATATGCATGGTTTCATTCAGCTGAGTGTCTAGTTATCCTGTGTGAAGTGAGGTGAGACACACCAGGGGGCAGTACTCTGTTGCAGAATAGCACAGGGTAAGCTCAGGGTTTCTTAATGTTTTACTCCTGGGGGAATTCTGCACCAAAAAATCCAAAATTCTGCGCCAAAAAATATAAAATTCTGCATATTTTATTTGTCAAAATAATGCGATATAATCACACCAATTTCACTTATTTTGGTAATTTATTTAAACTACCATACAGAAAAATCACAATAACTGTTCTGTATTTCCTAAACACATGAAAGTTAAATTACAAATACTTGGTAACCAATACCCTGCATTTCAGTTATAATCCTGGATTTTCATTTAAATTACATTACTTTTATTTTGGTGTTTGGTGTTCTGTAAAGTAGAATGTCACTTTAAATTGCTCACTTTCACACATGAAAGTCATACAGTTTTGCTAATCATTGTCCTGCATATTTTTTTTAATGGATAAGTAAGAGAGATCCTGAGCTGTAATCTTACCCCATTCATTGTGCTTCTCTGGCACAGGAAAAGCGAGAGAGCCCATAGACCTTCCTAGCTGAGGATTCTGTTACTGTCATTTGCTATAAGGCTCCTTTACACCACTCTGGCAAGGTAAAGGAGCCTTAATTCACTAAGCCCTGGGCTACACTAGGGGAGGGGGTCGATCTACGATACGCAACTTCAGCTACGTGAATAGCATAGCTGAAGTCGGCGTATCGTAATTGACTTACCTGGCCATGAGGACGGCGGCGAGTCGATCGCTGCCGCTCCCGCGTCGACTCTGCTTCCGCCTTTTGATGAGGTGGATTTCCGGAGCCGACGGGGAGCGCGATCGGGGATCGATTAATCGCGTCTTAACGAGACGCGAAAAATCGATCCCCGATAGATCAATTGCTACCCGCCGATCCGGCGGGTAGTGAAGACCTGCCCTAAGAATGGGAACAATTAACTAACAATGGGACCATTAGCAGCCTGCCTGCTTAGGGCTTGTCTGTACTGACAATTTACAGTGCTGCAACTTTCTTGCTCAGGGGTGTGAAAAAACACCCCCCTGAGTACAAGAAGTTTCAGCGCTGTAAAGCGCCAGTGTAGACAATGCACCAGTGCTGGGAGCCACACCCCTTGTGGAGATGTTTTTTTTAGAACACTAGGAGAGCTCTCTCCCAGTGCTCTGCCATGACCACACAAGCCACGTTAAAGCGCTGCCAGTATAGACTAGCCCTTAGTTGTTACATTTATGCTCTGCCTCAGGGACAGAGCCTGCTTCACACAGCCCTACGCCTCCAAGCCCGGAACGCAGCAACAGTGAGCGAGAAGGACAGAATGAGTCTCTCTTACTCGTTTGCATGCAAGCACGTGCCCAGTCCCGCCCCTATAATGTCTCTCCCGAATGCACGCACGCCCAGCCTCCCTCCTTCCCCTCCACGGTGATCTGCTCTCTTCTGCTGGCTGCTCCCAGCAGACGTACTGGGCTGCCGCAGAAGGCGTGTGTTCCCCCACAGATTTTTTTGCTCCCCCATTTTTCTGTGGGGGAGTCAAGAAATCTGCAGATGGTATGAATTCTGTGCCCCTGCAGGAGTAGTGTTTGTGCATCAGCTTCCCAGTTAGAACCAGCTAATTTGCTGATCAGGCTGTTGTCTTTATTTTCAGCAACGTTTTGGTAAGGTGTTCCTTGAAAATCAATGTACAGCCCTGTGTAACTACTAGATATACAGGCTTTGGGTCATGGTCCAGCCTTTGTCCATTCAGGAGGCTGTTGAGCAGTTTGTTGGCTTTTATGTGGTGTAGGTGGAAGGAGCTGGCAACTCTTTTGGTACTAGGTTTAAGTCTCCATCTTTTACAATAGTAGGCCATCTCTTTCATGTCAACATTCAGCACCAGGTGACTGGAATCCTGGTACTGCACCACCAGCCAGATGTCATGGCATAGATAAAATGCTGGGCAATGGTATTGGGAAGGTCATTTGTGAAGAGATTAAAAGGTGCTGGTGTTAGAATTGAGCCATAAGGTAAACCATTGTTTTGGGACTTCTAGGAGCTGGGTTGTTTTTTTTAGTCCAAGCATAATTTTAAATTAGCAACTTCTCAGCAATAGTTCAACAGCCATGACAAGCTGCTTCAGTGGGACCCGTGACAGTTTGTATAATAGGCCTGTATACCAGATCATGTCATATGCAACAGTAAGGTCTAGGAATACTGCATCTGTCTTCTGCCTGCTCTGAAAGCCATTCTCAGTGTGGGTGGTGAGTGCCAGCACTTGATCACAGGCACTGAGGTTTGGTCTGCACTCAGCATATCATCAGTGGTGGGGGAAATTCTTTGGAGAATAAGCTTTCAAATAATTCAATATTACTTTTCCATTTAAGTAATTACTGTAGTTGCTACAGGGATGCTGTTTAATCAGGAAGGGGAAGTGATCCACAAGATGATGTCTTGATTAAAATGTGGGGCATGGTATGAAAAGATTTGAGAACCCTTGTCTTATGTCTAAAACTCCTTATGAACTTGTAGGTACTGGAAATGACCCATTTTTAAAATGCAATATATTTAAATAGAAAATTTGATTATAAGATCCATAAACTGTGGTGAAGCCTATTTACTTTAGCTTTCTTTCTTTCATTCTTTCTGTCTTTCTTTCATTTTCAGAACCGTCTTGCAGAAATTGAACAGAATCTTGCAAAAGTAGTGAGACTTGACAATGAGATTAAAGCTCTGGACAGCAGGAAAAGGCAGATGGAAAAAGATAACCAGGATTTGCAACAGAAGATGGAGAAGGTTTGCTTTATAAATCCTGTGTGTCACCATCCTTCATCTTAAAAAATCAGAAGCAATCATGTATTACAGAATTAATAATACATTTATTATAGAATGAACCATAAATTTTAAAAACTTGTGTATCCATAGCCAGAACAGTGTATTTTTGTTCTGTTGGTTTTATTTTCCAAGCATTTTTGGCCACAATTGTTGTAAAACTGAATGCAGAAAGGTGTGAATGTTTTTAATGTACTCAATGGAGTATTCTTCAGTAAATACATAATTACAATCATTTTTTTTTAAATCACCCCACTAGTAAAGTCTCAATCCAGGAAAATGCTTAGAAATATGAACAGTCCCATTCAGTTCAGTGGGACTACTCATGTGCTTAAATATTTTTCTGGATCGGGGGCAAAGTTTATAAAAAATCAGTAAAAACAAGTACAAAGAAACTGTGAAAGATGGTGGCTGTGGTTTTAAAATATAGTTTGTTGAAAGTATTAAGCGATTAAGTGTGGCTGACCCTCCTAATCAGTACTGTTTTTCTTATCAGTCACCAGCATTGTTGATGTCTTCAAGCATGCAAGATGCAATAGGTTGTTGTATAATGTAGTTAGGTAGTAATACAGATATCCATAAATATTATTCTGCATGTATGATTTCTGAGCAATTTACAATGACACTACAAAGGGAATTTTCAGTATGCTGTGGCTCTCACAGTGAAGAGCAACCAGACAGCCACAAGTATTAAGGAGTGGCCACCATCAACAAAAATGGCCCCTAAAATAAATGGTTTAAACATAGTAAAGGAGATTAACAGGCTGTTAGAATACAATGTCATGAAGATGTATTTCTTTTTGATTTAGTAGGGAGATGGGGATTAAAACTGTTGTTATTACCTTTGCCTCCAAGATCTACAGAGTAGAACGAACTGCTCAGTGTGGTAAACAGTGGGGTCAGCGATTTTATAGAGTAGTAATGACTTGTCATGACCATATGTAAATAGCATTAACTGGCAGTGGACAGCAGAGCAACCCAAACTTGACCTACAAGTACAAGGACATCTCTTCTCACTAACATCACAAATCTTCCTGTTTTCTCTCCCCTTTAAAATAGCCAGTGAAAAAGTTAGTGGTCTTTGTTGTGCTAAATATATGAAATTATTTTGACAACTAGAAAGAATTTGTCCAGGAGCATGTATCACAAAAAGTATGTATCATATTGTTTTATCAATATGAAAAAGGGGAATCCCTTTATTGGACCCAGATAATTTTACTTAGTTCTTGTGGCTTAACTCCTGCAGTAAGAAGTTTATTAAAGCTAACCCAAAATACCTTTTAGCACTGCAGCTTGAGTGGTCTTATGGTAAAAATTACAAATCGGATGATATTTTATCTTTTTAAATTGTATTCTGTGTTTAACCTTTTGAAAATGCGTTATATAGTTTATAAGTATAGGCAAAGTATTTTGTTATAAATCAGTTTAAAAAGCTAACTTCTTAATACTGCAATATGCTCTGATTGCATAGGTTTTTCAAGGAACAGATGACCAACTAAAGGATATGTACCAGAACCATCAGAGAACAGTCAAAGAGAAGGAAAGGAGATTAACAGGCTGTCAACGTGAGCTGGATAGAGCCAGCAAAGAGTGTCAGAGATTTAACAGAGAGAAATCAGAATTACTTGTTGAACAAGGTATAATATATGATTATGATTTTAAAAAAATGAATGCAGAAATTATCTAATATAATGTAGACACTTGTAAAAGGATGAGTGACAGAATTTCCATGTTTGAGCCGATGACAATCTTGAAATGTGGTATACTTATTCAGTATTGGCTGCTTAGTACAAGGGGTCAAAGTCTCAAATTTGAACTTTGACCTTCACTGTCAGAGATAACCAAAAGGTCATTAGTCTTCTCCATGAGATTTCAATTGTACACTTGCCCTTTTGACCAATAATGTTGACATTGGTGCACTCATTAATTTATGGACTTTTTGCGGAAAAGGAGCCACTTTGGCATTTCTGTTCTAGGTCACCAGGAAGTCATCAGTCTAACAGTTTACAAAGCATATGTTTGGTCTGTGAGCTGGTTGCATTAGCATGAGTCTTCCAGTTATTCCCTAAATACCATGCATCTTGTTCTGTATAGCTTATTAATTATTTCAAGATACGTACATTAATTACAAGTTTTATGAAAATATCTATAAACAGAAAGTGTCATAAGTACAGTTATAATAATATCAATATTTGATAGTATAGGTAATAATCTTTGGAAGGATTATAAAATGGAACAGGATTACTCAGTTAGTAAGAGCATGACCTTTGAACGATGGACATTCCTTCTTGGTGTTGCGGTAATTAACCCCTTAGGTCCTGTGTGCTTGGTTCAGACAATTACCAAAATTCCTTAATAGGACAAATTAACTTAATACACATGGTATGGAGGGAGATTATTGCTTTTCTACTTAAAACAATTAAAAAACCTATATACTGAATGTTATGTGGATTTAGAAAGAGAAGAAAGTAAATGTGAGCTGGCAATTTTAGTGCAATTTTCAGAATTATGTAATTTGAATTGTCTGAATGATTAAGGCCACAAAATAGGCACTTAGAAAAGTAAAAAATAATCTTAAATATTGGTGGCAACTTATCTCCTGCTGATCTGCCACTGCATTCCTTTGCCCCACCTACCAACATTACTGCATTAGAATAAATGGCTTTTTGTTGAATTGGTCAAAGAAAAACATTTTGCTTTTAGGGTTTTTTCAAATCTATACAGAATACAGACTAAAAACTCCAAAGCCTTGTTTCATTGCAAAGCAAGTAAAAGCTGTGATCTGCTGTTACGATTTACTAGTGCAAACTCTTCTGCCTTCATTGAGTCCAAATGTAGGTCTTGTTGAAGTCTACAAATGGGGCCTAAAATAGGGGAATGATAAAATGTTGCAAAATGTGGGAATAATGGCAATGCCAGTAGACCTTAAAAGGGGCATTGTCAGGTAGTTTAGACCAATGGTTCTCAAATTTTTGTATTGGTGACCCCTTTTATGCAGCAAGCCTCTTTTTACATTTAACACTATTACAAATGCTGGCGTCAAAGTGGGGTTTGGCGGTGGATGCTGCCAGCTCACAATCCCCCCATGTAATAACTTCGTGACCCCCTGAGGTGTCATGACCCCCAGTTTGAGAACCCCTGATTTAGACACAAAATTCAATTTTAATGTTTTTTTAAAAAAGGAATTTATAAGACTGTAGTGTTTTAATTTTTTTAAAAGTCAGTTAATATTTTTATTTTAGAAAAATAACATGAAACTTGAAATCTAGTCTTTAAAAAAAACCAAAAAAATGTTAAATGTTGTTTTGAATACTGCACGAGAGAGCCATCCCAGTTTCCTGGGATCACAGCAATCACATTTTCCTATTTTAAAAAATTGGAAGAGGGAGGACATTCTCCCCTGCTGCTGTGTAAAAGGCCCATACAGACTGGGGAAACTGAGTAAAGGTTCAATCCTGCAAACACTCACAAGTAAATGAGGATAGTCCCACTGAGTTCAGTTGACAGGTTCAGCCCTATTGACTACAGGGGCGGGGAAAGTGACAAAGTGCTGTCAGATGTACAAAGTAAAAAACAGAAAAAATTGAGATTTTATTCTCTGTCAGTTCTAGAAATCTTATAAGTTACTTGAAACAATAGTGTGTAAAAACAAATTTTCAACAGAAGTGAGTTGGGTTTCTTGTTTGTTTTTGGATTGTTTTTCAGTTTTCCCCCCAGTAGGACTTGTTTGTGCACTGAAGTTACATCGGTTTAACATAAATTAGTTTAAAAACCAATTTAGGTAAACTGTTGCAACCCACTGTGTGGGCACACCTGTGTTGATTTAAACCTGTCTGTATTCTGTAGCTTGTTTCTACAAATTTACCAATGAAGGCAAAACCGGTAAAAGTCATGTTTAAATTATTTTAGAGTCCATACACAAAGTTGCCCTGATGAAATCAGTTTAACATCACACCTTTAGTGTGAAACTATGTGGGTGCAGCAGACCTGACTAAAAATAAAAGTTACCCTAATTAGTCTATAAAAAGAATGAGGAGTACTTGTGGCACCTTAGATACTAACAAATTTATTTGGGCATAAGCTTTTGTGGGCTAAAGTCCACTTCATCAGATGCATAGAGTGGAACATACAGTAGGAAGATATATGTCTCTGTCTGAGGGATTGGAGCAAATGTGGTTGTATCTTAGAGCTTGGCTGTAGACAATGGATCGTGTGATGTGTCCTAAATGGAAGCTGGAGGCATGAAGGTAAGTATAGCGGTTAGTAGGTTTTTGGTATAGGGTAGTGTTTATGTGACCATCGCTTATTATAAATGGACACAAAGCTGACATCAGGAATCATAACATTCAAAAAACACTAGAACACTTAAATCTTTCTGGTCACTCAGTAATAGACCTAAGAGTGGCAATTCTTCAACAAAAAAACTTCAAAAGCAGACTCCAACGAGAAACTGCTGAACTGGAATTAATTTGCAAACTGGATACCATTAAATTAGGCTTGAATAAAGACTGAGAGTGGCTGGGTCATTACACAGACTGAAATCTGTTTTCCCCTGCTGTTACTCACTTTCTTGTCAACTGTTTGTAAGGGGCCATCCCTTGTCACTACAAAAGTTTTTTTTTCTCCTGCTGATAATAGCCCACCTTAATTGATTAGTCTGGCAATCCCTATCTTTTCATGTTCTCTGTGTGTATATATATAATATATATCTTCCTACTGTATGTTCCACTCTATGCATCTGATGAAGTGGGCTTTAGCCCACAAAAGCTTATGCCCAAATAAATTTGTTAGTCTCTAAGGCCTTGGCTACACTTGCAGATGTACAGCGCTGTGAGTTAAACCCGTCTTCGTACAGCTGAGTAGGGAAAGCGCCACAGCCTGTCCACACTGGCAGCTGGCAGCGCACTAACGTGGCTACATTTGAGGCATTTGCAGCTGTATTGGGAGCGGTGCGTTATGGGCATTCAAGTGGCTGCAACGTGCTTTTCAAATGGGGGGGTGAGGGGGGAGTGTGACAGGAAGCGTGTGGGGAGAGAGAGTGGATTTTGGGGGTATCCACAGAGTGTCAGCTCATTATCTCCTAAGTTTACACACCTCCACATCCCCTGCCTCTCTCTCAGTCACTGAAAGCAAGCAGCAGAGGTTGTTTGTTTGTTTTTAAAGAGCAGATAAAAGAGAACTTGGGGAAATGGAGCCCCCCCTCCCCGCCTCCCCCCCCCCCCCCCCACCGCCGTTCTTTCCGACCCCCGCCTCTCTCCAAGCCAACTTTGCTGCAGCATTCCTAACGGAGCGCCCCCCCCCCCCCCCCCCCAAAACAGTAGCTGTTTGCTTTTTTTTTTGTAAAGCAGCTCCAGACGGAGCTCTGAACTTCAACCCGGAAGTGCCGTTTCAAAACAAAGGGAGCTTCCGGAGGTAAGTTACTACGAATTCCCTGGCTATATTGAAGCACCAGCGTTCCACCCACTGCGCAACAAATGTTATTCCTCTCGGGGAGGTGGAGTCCAAGCAGCGCTGTATCTGAGGAGATACACCGTTGCACGTGCCTTGCAAGTGTAGCCAGTTAGTGAGTTACAGCGCTGCAGGCAGTTTTATTGCGCTGTACCTCGTAAGTGTAGCCAAGGCCTACAAGTATTCCTTGTTCTTTTTGCGGATACAGACTAACACATTCTGAAACCTAATTAGTCTATGTTCATTGTCCAAGCTAAGGGAAATTCAAAAGTAAACAGCTAGCATAAATAGTGATAAGTAAACTAAACTGTGTTAATAAATCTAAAGTGGCATTAGTAACATAAGAAATGAAACTTATTTCTTTAAAAAAAAAGACCTTTTAAGAGTCTCTTCAGCTATTCCTAGAAACTGCTAAAATTCAGATATTGATGCATGCGATTTAAAAAAATTGAGTAGAAACATCCCTTCCAAGTGATTTGCATATTGAACATAATCAGATATAAGCAACATAATATGTTCTTGATTTATACACTTCTAAATGTGTAAACCTTATTTGTGTGTGTGTGCGTGCGTGTATGTGCATATGTGTGTACAAACATGTTTGTGAAGGTCGTCTTCAGCTACAAGCAGATCGTCACCAGCAGGACATCAGAACCAGGGATTCATTAATCCAGACTTTGGCAGCACTGTTGGAATTAGATGGTTTTGAACGAACACCTTTTAATGAAAGGCAAATTAACAGTTTTCACAAGCTTGTGAAAGAGAGACAAGAAAGAGAAGCGGAAACTGCTAGTCAGTTAATGGTAAGATTTCGTCACCTTGCTTAATGCATTCTCATAATTAATTCTCATAATATCTGTTTTCATAATGCATGTGACTTGACAGCAGTAGTCATCAGAAATTATGTTCTTTATTTCCTAGTCCAATGTTCACAAGGGATCTACATTACCATTATGTGCATCCTTATCTCACAATTCTAATATACACACAGTTGTCAACAGTTTTTAGAATATGCTTGGTATTAGAAGATGCTTCTGCCAGGAAGACCATGCAAAGACATCTTATATTGTTCAGGGGTGGTTGTTTTTTTAAATTACACACAGTGTAACTTATCATAAGCTCTTACGTAGTGGAAAAACATTTAATACTTGGATTGTAAGTTCCCTGGGGAAGGCACCATCTTTTTGTTCTGTGTTTGTACTGTGCCTAGCAGAGTGGTGGTGTTACCCATGACTGGGGCTCCTAGGTAGCACAGCCGCCAACTTTTCATTGTGCTGGTGAGTGCTTAACTCCGTCAAAAGATTTGTCAAAATCAACACTTTCCTGCAAAATGATTTGATGTCAGTGACTTGGTATTTTCCAACAAAAAAAAAATTTTGGTGGAAAATTTTCCAAACAGCTCTATTATTGTTCCAAAATGTTTCAGCATGTTGCATTAGACAGGTGCCAATATGGTCATAGTGATCTGCTTATAGAAAAAGTCTTTAGGGGGCTTTGTATAAAATAATTCAGCTATAGATAATTGCTTAATAACTGTTTTGGATGGCTTCTTTGTTCAGAGAGAATTTGCAGAAAAAGAAGCAATGAAACAAAAACAGATAGATGAAATAAGAGATAAGAAAACTGGACTAGAAAAAACCATTGACCTGAAGTCAGACATTCAAAATAAGAAACAGCTTGAACTGAAGAATGTGAAATATGAACTGAATCAGTTGGAGGAGTCTTCAGACAGGATTCTGGAACTGGATCAGGAACTCATCAAGGCTGTAAGATATACTATTTTCTATGTGAATCATTTAAATAAATACACAACAGAAAGTATATTTGGTTGTCTTAATGCTTTTGGTCACATCAAGTATTGCAGATGCGGACAGCAGTGACATAATGAAAAAACCTGATCACCCCTGCCATCCCCAAAAAACCTGAAACTTATATCATATTCTTTGAGAGTAAACTATATTTTACTTGTTGGAATCAGTCATGATTTTTCTTGGTCCCTGAAATGAACATAGTGCCATGATTTTCACAGGTATAAACTTATAACACGCCATCCCTATTCAAAAGCAAGTTGTCTATTTGCTGCCTCCTTACGTGTGCCTTTTTAGCCAAATGTTTGTACTTGTTTGCTTATAGCTGAAGAATTTAATGCATCATGGAATTTCTCCACATAGTCTTTCCCTTAAGGAAAACTCTTAAGTATACTTTATCATTCAATGGATGCCAAAAAGCAAAGAGCAAACAGGATGTGGATGAGGCACATTGAAGCCATGTTCTATCTATCTAGCACCTTAACAGGGGAATGAAAACGCATTTTTCTTCTCTTATATTAGCACCCATCAGGGTAGTAGATGAGCAGTTGGGGAGGCTGTGCAACCTTTTTGGAGTCTTAACATCCATGTCCTCTTTTCTTTGTTTTACATCCCTTGCTTACAGCCCCATTTCACAGCCTTCATCCTTCTGTATGGAGTCCTTTCCGATCATGTAATTGTCATTCTGTTATCCATCAGAGTTATTGCTGTTGAGTAATGAAAAGTGCTCCTTTCCTCTTGTCTCATTATCAGTCTGACTTCATTAGTCTTGTTCCCTAATTGGCATAATTATAAATCACATTTTAAAAATAAATCTTTGGTTGAATTTATTTTTCTGTTTAGGAACGTGAACTAGATGAGTCTGAGAAGAACAGCAATGTGGAAGCTCTTGAATTGGAGGTACAAAAACTTCAGAATGAGAAAGCAAACCTGGACAAGGTTCTTCGGAAATTGGATCAGGAGATGGAACAGCTACACTTGCATACCACGACAATCACCCAAATGGATATGTTGAGGAAAGACAAAGTAGCGTATTTCTTTTTATTTTCCTAGTATCTTCCTTATTAAGAAATTTACATGAAGTTAATATCTTTCATTGAGGCTTTATGAGGAGCAGTTATTTCTCAGAATCTTGCATCATTAATTGCATAAAAAAATTGTTTGTGCCTTTGAAAAAAGATGTAACTTTATAAGTACACTGAATAAAATAACAGTTTGTGAATATAGAAAAGTATATTTTAAGAGTATTTTGTTCCCCAAGGTGGACAAAGAGGAGCAGATCAGAAAAATAAAATCTAGACATATTGATGAATTGACCTCATTGCTGGGATATTTTCCAAACAAAAAACAGCTTGAGGATTGGCTTCATGCTAAAACTAGAGAGATTAATCAGACAAGAGACAAGCTTGCCCAGCTTAAGTAAGTATTCATTTGCTCGATTCTGGCTTCAGAATTAATTTCTGAAGTTAGTTCATTTTGAAGTTGGAGAGTTTAGTCCATTGTTTCTGTTCCCTGACTACAGTTATGTCTTGTTTGATTTATTATTGTTGTTGTTTATTGTTGCATCTTAAAATTAATGCAAATATAAGGTCAGAAGTGACCATTACGCTAATCTAGTCTGACCTGCATACCACAGGCAAAAAAAAACCTCACCCAGAGATCTCTATATCAAGCCCATAATTTCTATTTCTAAAATTATTGAGGCCCCAGTCCTGCAGTGGGATACATATTGGCAGACCCCCTTATAGCTGTGAAGAATCCAGTTGAAGTTCATGAGACTCCATATAGATCTGGTTACAAGATTTGGGACTCCATGATACTGCAAGATTCAGAAACATGAAATATAATGATCAGTCAAAAAATATACTTTTTTGAAGAATAGAATGACAATTTGGTTTGGTTGTAGAATAATGTTTTATTCAATAATATAGGTCTGATTTTTTTATATTGGAAATATCCACGTACCAGGTACATTCTGTAATGGACTTTGCTAGGAACAGTTTGTCAAAGTCCGGGGCCCTTAGCACAGGGTCAGACATGAGTGTCACTTTAAGCTGGTTAAAGGCCTTCTGACACTCATCAGTCCACTGCTTATAACTGTTAGGAAGCAGTCTAATTTTAGAACTCCTAACAAATATATTTTTGCTTATGTAACTTAGCCCTCTTTCACAAGGATACTTAAGCTAAAAGCCAGCTCAAAATATTTTTAGAAAATGGGTTAGTATTAGGGCTGTCAATTAATTGCAGTTAACTCACGTGATGAACTCAAAAAAATTAATCACGATTAAAAAAATTAACTGCGATTAATCGCACTGTTAAACAATAGAATACCAATTGAAATGTATTAAATATTTTTGAATGTTTTCTACATTTTCAAATATACGGATTTCAATTACAATACAGAATACCAAGTGTATAGTGCTCACTTTATTTTTTTTATTACAAATATTTGCTCTGTAAAAAACAAAAGAAATAGTATTTTTCAATTCACCTAATACAAGTACTGTAGTGCAGTATTTTTATTATGAAAGTTGAACTTACAAATGTAAAATTATGTACAAAAATAACTACATTCAAAAATAAATCAATGTAAAACTTTAGAGGCTATAAGTCCACTCAATCCTACTTCAGCCAAATGCTCAGACAAACAAACGTGGTTACAATTTGCAGAAGATAATGCTGCCCGCTTCTTGTTTACAATGTCACCTGAAAGCGAGAACACACGTTTGCATAGCACTTTTGTAGCCAGCGTTGCAAGGTATTTACGTGCCAGATATGCTAAACATTGGTATTCCCCTTCATTCTTCGGCCACCATTCCAAAGGACATGCTTCCATGCTGATGATGCTCATTAAAAAAATAACGCGTTAACTAAATTTGTGACTGAACTCCTGGGGGAAGAATTGTATGTCTCCTGTTCTGTTTTATCCATATTCTGCCATATATTTCATGTTATAGCAGTCTTGGATGATGACCCAGCACATGTTCACTTTAAGAACACTTTCACTGTAGATTTCACAAAAGGCAAAGAAGGTACCAATGTGAGATTTCTAACTGACCCAAGGTTTAAGAATCTGAAGTGCCTTCCAAAATCTGGGAGGGATGAAGTATGGAGAATGCTTTCAGAAGACTTAAAAGAGCAACACTCAGATGCGGAAACTATAGAACCCAAACCACCAAAAAAAGAAAATCAGCCTTCTGCTGGTGGCATCTGACTCAGATGATGAAAATGAACATGCGTCCGTCTGCTCTGCTTTGGATCGTTATTGAGCAGAACCCGTCATCAGCATGGACGCATGTCCTCTGCAATGGTGATTGAAGCATGAAGGGACATATGAAGCTTTAGCGCAGCGGGCACGTAAATATCTTGCGACACCAGCTACAACAGTGCCATGCGAACGCCTGTTCTCACTTATAGTATTCCTTATAGATTAGGTTTTCAGCCAAAACTGGCAGGAATTTGTCCAATATGAATTTGAGATTCAAGCTAACCTAATAGTTTCTGGGCCATAATGGTTTGTAAGCTGGTTTTGGTGCCCTTCCTTAATATAAGAATTCACACATTCCTGTTTCAGCAAAGAACTATCTTCAGCAGAACAAAATAAAAATCATATCAGTATTGAGCTAAGAAAAAAAGAAGAGCAGTTCTCCAATTATGAAGACAAACTTTTTGATGTTTGTGGAAGCCAAGATTTTGATAGTGATCTATACAAACTTCAGGATGAAATTGAAAAGACTTCAAAGCAGCGAGGTAAGTTGATGTATTTCTTCACTTTCTTCTAAGCTCGTTTAAAATTTAAATTCCAAATCTTAAAACAGTAATACTGCTTGTTATATGGAGTAGTGGGTCCTTATCTTTATTTGTGAGATGAGCAATAGTTAATATAAAATGTTATATAAGGCCCAACCTGAAGTGCCATATTTAAGAATAAAACTAAAATTAGTTTTCCTTAGTTTTATTCTTTTACTTCTATATTGCATGTAAACATCCACGAAAATATTTTCGTTCTCTCAAGGAATTCGCTACCTTATTACTTCATTCTTATAAATTTACTAAAAACTACTTTCACATAGTGACTATGTAGGTCCTGATCCTGGATTGTGTCAAAGCTGGGAGAATATTCCGCTACCTGGATCTGCCAGCTACACAAACAGTGCAAACTAGCAGCTGCAGCATGGCCACAGATGTGGCTCGTCGTGCCTAACGCTAGCAAAAGAATCTGGTAGTATTCAAAGAAAATTACAGTTACTTTCACAATTCATTTATTTAAGAGAGAGCAATTTAAGCTAAAATATTCCATTGTTCTGTTAATTTCATGGGTATCAACTTTGTTTCCTTTTATAGTGCTACAAATTATTGTTGCAGATTTGATTATTCACTGCTTTAATTGACAAACTTTAATTTATTCTTTTAAAAACAGCTATGCTTGCTGGGGCCACAGCAGTTTATTCACAGTTTATTACCCAGCTGACAGATGAGAACCAGTCATGTTGTCCAGTTTGTCAGAGGGTCTTTCAAACAGAGTCAGAACTGCAAGATGTAATTAGCGATCTGCAGTCCAAGTTACGTCTTGCTCCAGATAAACTGAAGTCAACAGAGTCTGAGCTTAAAAGAAGAGAAAAGAAGCGTGATGAAATGATGGGGCTTAAACCAATAAGGTAAGGTACTATGCAGAGTATACTACACCTCTTGTTACACAATTTTAAAAGGAATCATATTATTCCAAATGATGATAATTTCTGTGCGTTACAAAGAACAAGGATAAACGTGAGGAAAATATTTTGGAAGTAGATAATTCAACTCTCAAAACATTAACCCTCAAAAGTGTCATTACGTCAATATATAATAACCAAGACTTTGTCCTCTACTCCGTTTAGACTGTACTATATGTTTGACAGTTCCAGTACTTTCACATTTCTGTTGAGAGTTAGGCAGAGGAATTGGTTAAGTGTTGCTTCTTCAGTGGTCATGTCCAGTATAAAAAATCCTTCATTTTTTTCACTTTTTAACATCTATATAATTAAAATGGTGAAATTATTTATGCTGTTACTAAAATGTCTTCATTCTACTTCATGTTAAATATGTTTGCCATAAGTGCTGAAGCAGAGGCTATGTTGTTAAAAACAAACTGTGAATCAAGCACACCACTTTACAAACATTTCATTACAGGAGATGTAAATCAATTATTTTTATTAATCTCTTTCTGTTTCTGAGAAGGTTGTGTGAATTCAGACCTTCTGGAGCAGAAGCTGTAAACTTGGGATCTGCAGGGACATCCTAGTGGGTCCCCAGTACCTCCTCTGTATTGCTGAGGTGTGTGCGTGTTCTGCCTTTTTTGGAATCCATCCTTGTATCTGTATACTGCTAATCCAGGGGTTCTCAGACTTTTGTACTGGTGTGCAACCCCCCTTATACATTAAAAACACTTTTTTATATATTTCACACCATTATAAATGCTGGAGACAAAGTGGGATTTGGGGTGGAGGCTGACAGCTTGTGACCCCCCCATGTAATTACCTCGCAATCCCCTGAGGGGTCCTGACCACCAGTTTGAGAACCCCATCCCTGCATGGATTGAATTTTATCCCTTGACATTAGATATTTCTAAGGGCAGTTAAATTGTTGTTGTCTTTGAAATTTACCAGATGGCACCAGATAGCAGTTAATGTTTAAAAAAAATCACAAGATGGATCCCTGCAGATCTCTCTACAAAGATTAATTCTCCTTGCTTCAAAATTGTCTGCATCTTTTCAGCTGGGAAAAATGTATCACATAGGGCACTTTGAATTACTCTCCTTTTCTTCTCTCCCCACCACTCCCCCAAAACAAAACTGAAAAAAAGTTTAGCATTCATGTCAGTACCAACAAGATTTGGGGTTGAGGTGGAAAATGCATGAATTTTGCAGAGATGAAGGGTCTCCAGGCTCAAGAAGTTTTGGGAGCCTGTTTTCTAGTAGAGTCTGGTTAGCTCAGGGTTGCATGGGACTTAGTGTGTAAGAGAGAGAGAAAAAAAAAGTACACAATATAAAAAGCTGAGATGCTTTTCCTTCACAAGGTGGTAGTATTGTATAGTGGTTTTCTATAAGATCTGAGACTAGCATGAGCATGTTGCTTTGATAAGTTTTCTTGGCTTTGAACTGATTTTAGCTGACTGAAAGGATAGAATCTGTTACCATAGGTTGATGAATGAGATGACCAGATAAGCAGGTATCAGTAAGTGACAATTTCTGTAAAATAGTTCCATCTACTCCAATTTTAGCACAAATTACCCATTATATTGAACTTAAGCTACTATTTTTAAATGGTATTTAAATTTTATTATGGATTTATATTTTATATTAAGGCAGACCATAGCTGAACTTAAAGAAAAGGACATACCAGACTTAAGAAACAAGCTACAGAATGTAAACCGAGATATTCAGCGCCTAAAGAGTGATATAGAAGAACAGGAAACTCTCTTAGGTACAGTTATGCCTGAGGAGGAAAGTGCCAAAGCATGTTTACAAGATATAACACTTATGGAAAGGTATCAGGTAAGTTTACTAGACTTATTAATGAATAAAATAACACTCCCTTCGTGCTACTTGGTATGCAGTCCATCACAGTGCCTTGAAATGTTGAAGAATCTCAAAGCCAGTAGAGGAAAAAGAGCATTTAAAAAAAAAAAAAATCAAACTTATCACAAGTGGTTATGGGTGATGATAATATTATATACCTGTCTAGTGCCGTTAATTTCAGAGGATCCTAAAGTGCTTTACAAACAATTCACAAGCATCACTGGGTTTGTAGAACTCCATGGTGGAAGTAAGAGAGAGATCTTTTTCCTGTGTTCTCCAAGCCTTCAAGTGGGAACACAATCACTTTGGAAGCTACTCCTAATTAGTAACTGAACTATCCTTTACAGCCCTAACCTTCTGCCACTCTATTCCAACTCTTCCTGCATCTGGGCTTCATACTATGTGCCTCTCCAAATATTGCCCATTTGCTATAGCGCCATCCACATACACATGGGGGCAGCATTTGCCTCATAATTAAGTGAAAATATTCATGCAGCACTGAGTAAGAGAAGATAAATTCAAGAATGTTCCTAATTCTGACTGATTTTTTAAAAAAACAATGCAATAGCTGATATAGTTTCAGCTGTGTCAAACCATGGCACAGTGTTTAAAGGTGTCAGATGGGCAGGAAATAAAGTATATACTTCTGCACTCTGTATGATTTGAAGGAAGTCATGTTGATCATACTGATTTAAAATTCCCTTAGTTCTGAATGCATCATTATATATTTATTACTCTGGCTACATTTTTCCTTTCTTTGTTTCAACAGACCTTAAGTGTAAGCTTTTACGATTGTGCCTAATTTAATAAAATGGACTCCAAATTGCATCATTCAATTTTGCACACCTGTATTTTTCAGATAGAAACACTTGTGTGAATGCTGTTTTCCCGTGCACATATGAAGTTCTGAATTTGAGAATGTTTAGGTATTCAAAATAAATTAGGCAATTTTGGAATCTGCGTTAAGAACCCTTTGCAAATGTTGTCTATAGTATAAACTCAATTTCTAATAACCTCATCTATTTGTACATTTGTTTTAAAAATAAATAGTACATTTTAGATTAAAACACACTTTTTAGTATAAGCTGCTCTGAATTTGAAGTAGTGTAAATACAAGATTATTTTCTTAAAGTTATTAAATACAGCAATCTACACTACAAAAATCTTAATGTTTTTTCCTGTTATTTTCAGACTGATCTAAGGGATGTTGAACGAAAAATTGCCCAGCAGGCCAATAAGCTGCAAGGGGTAGACTTAGCTCGAACTGTTATACAAGTCAGCCAGGAAAAACAAGAAAAAAAACACCTGTGGGATACAGGTAAATCATACAAGTAAACTGGTAGTTTCCCAGCCTCCTATACATTTTGAATATTGAAAGTAACTTTTTAAAACTTCTTTTATGAAACTCTATTTTAAAATATATGCTTATTTATATTTGTAATGTTTTAAAGCAATAGTTGATTATTTAATATCTTTTAATGAAATCTTATGTCAGGCATACTGCTTCTCATTTTTCATTGGAATGTTTTGTGTGTTATGATATGTCATCTGATACTAAGAGTAAGATTTCAGTTAGTGCATAGTAAAAGGTTTTGGTTAATGTAAGGTTGATTAAATGTGGGGATTTTTAATTTATTTTTCTGCAGTTACTGGTAAAATTGAGTTAAATCAAAAACTTAAACAGGACCAGCAGACTCAGATCCAGCAGCTAAAGAGTACAGTGAATGAACTTAAAGCAGAGAAGCTACAAATTTCCAGTAATATGCAGCGTCGACAACAACTGGAGGATCAGACTGTGGAATTGTCCACTGGAGTTCAGTCTTTATACAGAGAGATCAAAGTAAGAAAATCCAATAGTAATTTCTTTACTTTTGCGGAAATACTGTTAAATATTGAATTTAACTGGGAGTAGGATTAACTTTGTCCTATTTTAACATTATCAGTTATCATGGAAATTAAGATTATTTTTTTAAATTCCTCCTCTTTATTTTACCACCATATTAATTTGGGGACCTAAAGCACTTGCTTTATCTGCATATTCACAATTTCATTAACACTGAAAAAATAAACATACTTCCTTAAAAAAACATTCCAGGTCACAGAAAATCCAGGTGTGTTCACATGCATGCATGTATTTTTTTTTGCAATTTTACAAGCAATAACAAGAAACAATCTCTAAGGCATTGAGAAGATAAGGATAGATTTCTAATGGAAATTAGGCATCTTGGCTTTTTTTTCCAACAGGAGGCGAAGGATCAGCTATTTCCTTTGGAAGCAACTTTAGAAAAACTTCAGCGGGAAAGAGTAGATCTAATCAACAAAAAGAACACAAGTAACAAAGTAACACAAGAGAAGGTTAGACTACTTATCACGCGTTAGTAAAATATATTTTGCTTAGGTTGGGATAGTAGAAATTCAGTCAATTAAAATGACATACTTTTTTAGACAAAGGTGCAGGGCCTTTGTCATAAGGAAGTTTGCCTTGTTGAGAATTGTGATGGATTTACATAGTAGAAGATTAATGTGAAGCAAACTATTAGATGTATGACATTGTTTAGAATTTATATTGGTATTCATTGCCAAAGCACCTGGCTACTTTACAGTTCTGACAACAATTAATTAAAAATCAATAAAATGTAGTAATATAATAAATAGCCTTGTTAGGGGGAAAAAGCTCTGTGTAACAACAGTCAGTAAAAATAATTATGCATCTATCTGCTAGAAAATATAACATTTTAATGTGTTTTGAAAAATATGGTAATGTGAGATAAACTAGATTATACCTGGCTTTTAAAAACTAAATGGTTTCACAGCTAAGTAAGCTTTAGCTATGATAATTATCTGCACTTTGAAAATGTTGTGTACTTAAAGTTTATGCAGTTTTGTGAAGTATATATATTTCTTAGACATAAACCTATATTTCATTAGATATTTTTCCCCACAGATAAATGAGATCAAAGAGAAAGTTAAAAATATCCATGACTATGTGAAAGAAATTGAGAAATATATTCAGGGAGGAAAAGAAGACTATAAAAAGGTAATTTTATAATAAAGAGAATAAAAATACTCTTAAACTTTGGTTTTGTTAAACTAACAAAATTTCCTTTTTGTATAGCAAAAAGAGTCTGAACTTGATGAAGTAAAAACTCAACTAGCTGATTGTGAGAAACAGAAAGAAAAAATAAGTAAAGAAATGGGAACAATTAGACAAGACATTGATACTCAGAAGGTAGGTTCCTGCTCCTCTTGGTTTATGATAGAGCATATACTGAATGGTTAGGCCTTGATCCTGTAGGTGGGTCCAGGCAGGTGGTCCCTAGCACCCAGGCAGAACTGCGATGACTCAGGAGTGACCCACACTGGCACAAGGGTCTTCCCAAATAGATCAATTTGCCTGATCAGGACCTTAGTGAGAATAATTACCATGTATCAGCCCAAAAAAGTGCAAGATTTACACATTCTTGAAAAGTTGGGTCTGTAATGTTCAGTTTACATGGTAGTCTAAAATGGATAAGTATATAGTTTAATTAACAGCCTACATTTTCAGAAGTGACTAGTAATTTTGCTTGTCAAGCCTTCTGAGTAGGAGGGCCCTTAAAGGATACCCAGAAATCAAGGCATCAGAAGCAACTAGTCACTCTTGAACATGTTTATTAGCTTGTATTTGTGTTTTTTCAATACTTGAAATTCTTTGGTGGTGTATTTAACAAATACTACATATATTCTCAAGCATTAGATTGGATTTATCCCATTTTTTCCACTATACTATATGTTTAATCAGAATAAAGTATTATTGTGACACCTAAATTTTATTTATTTGCAAGCAAAAATCTCACTGGCATGTCTGATATTTTATTATTAATAATATCTGTTGTAATGCCTAAAGGCATTTTGAGGCATACAAGGTTCATGGAAAATTTAATCTCCAATGACTTATCTATCCAGAGCCATTGATTAAAATAATCAAAAGCTTTCATTTAGATGTGGAAAGTTACATATTTTTGTAAAAATGTATGGAATTCGAAAACTGCACTAATTAATGCATTAATTAAACCCCTTGACTTTATTTGACTTTAGATACAGGAAAGATGGCTAGAGGATAACCTTACATTAAGAAAAAGAAATGAAGAGCTAAAAGAAGTTGAAGAAGAACGAAAACAACATTTGAAGGAGATGGGGGAAATGAAAGTTCCACAGCTGAAAAAGTAGGGTTATCTTATCTTTTTTAAAAAAAATAACTTCTTAAATATTAAGCAGGAGATTTCAAGAAGTTGACCTAACAGAGAATTGTTTCAGGGATCACCTTTCCTTTCACTCTCACAGATCACTTCCCCTCCAAGTTCATGCTTGCGTAAAATCCCTGTGTCAACTATAGCATAAGCTAATTGCTTAAATTAAAAAGTGGTGCTAATTAAAAGTACATTAAATATTTTCCTGTCTTTTTGTGTGTCATTTAGTAGTGGGAATTAAGAGGAAGGCCAGCAAATTTTTATTATTTTGATCAGCAAATATTCCAGAAACCATAGTTTTTGAGGACTGCTGTTTTACAAAATCTCCAAAGGTCCAATCCTACAAACACTTCTTACATGAGTGAAGTTACATGCGTGCATAAGTCCATTTAATGTTGGTGGGACTCCTCATGTGAGTAGTCACTCGTGTGTGTGCAGGATCTAACCCCAGTGTAATCATATATACTTTGTAACTACCGTGGCAACCAATCCTGCAAGTAGCATCATTTTGGATAGAATTATACAATAACAATATTACCACTTTTATATACCACATCTAATACAGCTTAATATTTTATGAGCAGTGTATCTTTTCTGATAGTTTTGTAATATGAAATTTAAAATGTCAGGTATGATTGTCTAATTTTAAAAAATGTAGCTGGGAAGAGTCTCTTTGCCCTCTTTCTTGTTGCTGCACATTGAATGGTTTCAATGATTTTTCCATTATAATTCCAAACAATGCATGGGGAATTAATTCCCTTCTCCAGACAAGTATATTTTTTCTTCATGTCTTTTTTTCATGCTCAATCCTGCTTGCATTAAAGCCAATGGCAGATCTTCCATTGATTTTAGCAATTTTGGTATTAATCCCTTGGATTGTAAATTCTTTGGGGCAGTAGCTATTTTTATATTTGTACAGTGCCAAATACAGTATTGGCACCTAACAAATTATCAAAATAATAATCTTGTTACTGAGCAGCAGCATGAATAATTAGGTCCCTAATGTCAGACTAGTTCTTTTATAGATTTCTAGCATTCCAGCCTCCCAACATTGGTAATTTGTTTTCTCTAACTAGATAGTGGCTTTAAATTTATTCTGTAAACAAATTTTATCAAAAATGTTTTCTCACTTTTTGCCAATAGTAGATATACTTCCATAGTACACCTCCAACTTTCAGACCAATAAACATAATTTAGGCCTGGTGGATTAATTTCTAGTACTTAAGTTTTATACAAAGTGTTACTTTCTGGCATAAATAGGGAAGCAGGGCTTTTTTTTAAAGACTTCTTTGTATATGAAGTCTTAAATGCAGAACACTTAATATACCTTGATTCCTCTCTTACTTGACAGTGAACGACAATGTCTGGAGGAGAATATAGAGGATTTGAAAAGAAATCACAGTTTGGCATTAGGTCGGCAGCATGGATTTGAGGAAGAGATCATTCGGTTTAAGAAAGAGCTTCGAGAATCTCAGTTCAAAGATGCTGAGGAAAAGTACAGAGAAATGATGATTGTTATGAGAACAACAGAGCTGGTAAACAGGGACCTAGACATGTACTACAAGGCACTTGATAAGTGAGTATTTTAATATGATGATGCTCCCTAAACGTTTAGAGACTGTTTTACACTTAGTAACATCACACACCTCTCTTATGAGCCTAAAACTAAAATCATTTTTAAAATGCAATATTATCTTTTGCAGTGCAAACTATGCCACTAAAGCTGACTTATCGTGTGTAGCTACTGGGAAAAAAAGTCTGATCAATATTCTTTTCTCCCGAGATGTAATTTTAAAAAGACATTGTCAAGCCCAAGGTTGATTGGGTTAAAATTGGTTAGGTTTTGATCAAAGCAAATTCTTCAATTTAATAAAAAATAAATTATTCATATGGTAGCCCAACACGTAGGAACAACAGTGAATAACAAACCATTGGTGAACACAACAGGAAAGGGAAGAGTTTTTGGTATGGAAACAGCTTTCAATTTCAAGCTTTCTAGGATAAATTCAAAATAGTGGGTAAATTAATTCTTAATAATTCTTGAAAAATACCATGAATCTTTCCCTGATATAAAATCAGTTATTTAAGTTTAAAGTTCCTATAGAAACGTGGGATATTTCTTTTTAAATGGTTCTATAATATTTATCCTGAAAACTTGCAACCAGAACTTCTTTATATCTAGAAGATAGCTGCATTTTCTTAAAACAAATTTTATTAATGAAGAAAATAATTCAGTACATTGCACAAGATTGGAACCATAAAAATGTCCCCAGAAATTAAGATACATCTGTCATCATGTCATCCACTCCATTTTCATGTATGCAATCCAGCTGGACCAGTTAAGTCATAAATCAGTAACAAAGTTGTCTTCCTAACCCTCTCAGACCCATTTCATTCCCAGTTCTTTGGAGATACTCTTTGGGTCTGGATGTACATGTTAGGAGGTATGGGAGAAGATTCATATCATTATACTCAGCAAAACTGTCCAGTGAATGAACCTAAATGATACCACAGGATCATTCTGTTGGCCTTTTGTGTAGAACACTCTCCATGCTATGAACCCCCTTTCATGGGGTTCTTCAGGGCAGCGACAGGCAGAGGAAACCCAGGCAGCACTGTTCCCTAGCAGCAGAGTTGTCTGGGAACTAGAGGAGGATCCAAAGGTGGTGTTGGAAACATAGGGTCTCCATGCAGATTGTCCTGTTCTATAGATCCTTTCCCACATAAAGGAATTTTTAGGAAACTGTATAAGGAGAGTCACACAGAGTTTTCATTTTCTTATCACTCCCTCTGATCATTGGCACGCCTCCCACTGTTTTATTGGGGGGAGTAAACTCTCGACTCAGTAAAGATACACAAGGTATAACTGTGTTATGGATAATCAGGGATTTCTTTCTTTAGTTTTTCTCTCATATAGCCCCAAGAGACAAAAAGTCCAAAGTAACAGTTATGAGCACGGTAGAATCTATTTAAGTATTTGGATATCACACCCATTTTTTCTCTTCTTTTCTATATAAGTTCTTTTACTACCCTCAGTACCATAGTATCTTAGCACCTTCTAGTCATGCACTAAGCAATATGACTAGCATTTGTCACAAGTGGTTTGCTCTTTCTAACTCTCTCTCATATCAAGTGGAGAAGTGTGCGTGCAGTGTAGTGTTTTGACTTGGAGGGGTTTGAGGTTTTTTTAATGTACATGCTGTTAGAGAAGAAAAGATTGAACAAGTGCTCCTTAGAGTAGAATGTGGTGAGGTTTGTGATGGTCCTTACTTCCTGTAGGAGCTCATTCTAGTCTCTGACTGACCTTCTCAAGAAAGACTTTTCTCTTGCACAGAAGATCTTTCTCTTCTGGTAGAAAGCTTCATTGTCCCCAAGAAGCAGAACTGTTGATCACAGTCTTCATTCCAAAGCTTTAGTTGATCTTTTTGATATGCTCAGCTGACCTAGGCTATTGAGCACCTTGCAGATAAGGATTGAGAACTTCATATTGATATCCTATGGGAAACCATCATAGAGAGCGGAGAACAGGTTACATGTGCTTGTGGTAGCTCATACTCCTGAAGAGATGTGATAAAGCATTCTGTACTAGTTGGAGTTTCCTAAGGGCTGATGGCTTCGTGCCCAGGGTCTATGTTCAATGAAAGGTAAAGATAGAGCAAGCTGTTGGGGACTGTTTTTCCTCCATAATTTTTTTTAAAAAACAATAAACTGGTTTTCTTTTCTACTGAGCTTACAATTTTTCATCAGTAAATGTTTATGTTTATTTGACAATGGAATTTAAACTACAACAAATATTCTTTAGTGTCTTTTGATTTTTACAAATATTTAGAGACACAGAGAGCACAGTTTGGGGCTGATGGTATGCTACTTAACAAATTATAGTAAATTATCACAATCATAATAGTATTTTATTGATGCACTACAGACTTATAAATGTTGGTCCTCCATTGATAATGACTTAACCAGAGGTGTTTATAAATGTACTACAGTTGCATTCAGTACATTTTACCTCGTTGTGTTTTTCTGCAGTGTTGAAAGGTTGATTTTCAGTAAAAGTATACTTTCTTTACGTGTAGATTTTTTCAGAATACTAAATTAGTATAATAGAAATAATTTTATTACTAAAAAAATTAATTTCAATTAAAGATTTGTTAATATTCCACTGTAAGCTTCTCCAAAATTCATTAAATAGTGAGTGTTGAAATTTACAGTGTTCAACCGTGCACACTAAATTTTTACCTTGCAACCTAAATGGACGTGCTCTCCAGGAATTCCCCTGCAGTTTTCCCTTTTAGAGTTCAGAACTCACTTGCATAGTATAGATTCTATTGTGTGTGTCTGTTTAAGGCAATACAGGAAATCCAGTCATGTAGTTTCAAGAAAAAACAGATAAGCATCACTTATTGGTAATCTACAATAATCAGTGAGAAGAAATGTTGCCTCTAATGGTCAGAGTTTGAAATCTCTACATGTAGGCTGGGAAGGTTTTGTATGACTTTTGTGCTGTCAAGGTTTTGCTGTAAGATTAATTCTTCTTTATATAGTTTAATTGTTTTGAAATTTGAAGATTGGTAATAAATATTGATGAGTAGCAATTCCTAAGTCCTTGATAATGTTTTGAAGTTTTTTTCCTTCATTTGTGCTTAGCAATCCCTATTAATGGCATTGGGAATTTTGTATATCCCAATAAGAGGTAGAGAATGTTCCTGTTGATGGGCAGGTGGGAAAAATATTTTTTTAAATAGTACATTGTATTGCCCCAGTTTAAAAAAGGAAAAAAAGAAACATTCATGTAAATGACGTGAGCCAGCAATCTACTTCTATTTCCATGTTCTTATCTGATATTATAGAAAAGCACCAGGTTGAGCACTGCTTTCTGTTTAAAGGTCAACTCAAAAATGCATCTTTCCTTCAGTGCTTACTTCTTGCAGGTCTTTGGTTCAATGTCAAAAAAAGAAATGATTCTTTTATTTATTTTTTATCCTTTTTTACTATTAACACAAAAAGCCTTTCCACCATAAGAATGATGCTCACTAATCTGATGTTCCCTTCCACCCAATAAACTCCTACCAACAACAATAATAATAAAAAAGAAACTACTAATATCTAAAAAAAAACAAAGGAAAAAACCCATCTACCTACCCCAAGCAGAGGTTTTGCCTTGAAAAGGGAAACATGTTAGATATTACATTAAATCTACTAGTGACTTTGCTTTTGCCATTGGTTTTACTTTGTAGATACTCCGATACTATGCCGATGGGCAACAGTATAAAACACCAAGATAGATAGATAGATACTTGCAAAATCTCTTAAATTACTTCAGGTTTTAAAATACATTACAAGACAACACAAAGATAAGAAAAAATAAATAGTGTGAATTAAGAAATCCTTGACTCAAAAGACTGTCATTTGGTCAAAAGAGTTGCCACAGGGAAGTATTGCACTACAACTTTTCTCTGTGAGGAAAATTATTAGAATTTATAAGGGACTGTATATTAAAAATACTGTTTAGTTTAGGGGAAGGTTCAGTGCTATGGGAACCAAAGGATCAGGAGTTCAGATCTCACCTCTTCCATTCCCTGCTGTTTAAATATCTGGGCATTTCATAGCCTTACTAATAACATCAGACTAGATTATCATAATGGTCCAACATGGCCTTAAAATTTATGAATGTATGAAACATGTATCTAAATTGAACCTCTCTTTTTTTAGAAAAAAATATGTTCTGCCAAGGTTTGCTTCTCCATCCTTATGAGATAGAAACCAAAACAATCAAGTATCTATCCAGTTTTAAATATTTTTCTAGGCCCCCTAACATTAGTGATTTTC
This sequence comes from Macrochelys suwanniensis, assembly GCA_033296515.1. NCBI lineage: Eukaryota > Metazoa > Chordata > Testudines > Chelydridae > Macrochelys > Macrochelys suwanniensis. Next base: position 93,401,071 of record CM065782.1, on the reverse strand, counting down.
CAGTCTTGTCCAAAAGAATGAGAATTTGTCAAAATAAAAGGAGAAGACAGAGTTAAATTTTTTTTTTGCTTCTATTGCAACCGTGTTTTCAATTTTTTTTTAATTTGCATGTTTTTATAGATTTGAATATACACTTCGGCTGGGCTAAGAGGCAAGGGATGGTGAACCAGCGTGTGCTGGTATAAGGTTGTTTGCTCATTCCACTGTAGTCGGTGCCTACAAGTTTGCCTACTGACTGATTTTAATAATTTTAAACTCTACAGTGCATACTAAATGTAGCCCAAGCTTCAAATGTTCTTTAATTGTGGTATGTTATATGATGTCCGTTGTCTCTTGCCAGATCTTGTTCACTTCTAAAAGGATTTTATTTTATTTGTCTTTTTAAAAATGAAGGAATATTTGTGCTTTTAAATTTGATAAATATGGACATTTTTAGTGAAGGAAAACAAAATTATTATAAGGCTCACTTGCAAGACTGACAAATCCCTAAATGTGACTTAAAATACCATTCTGTTTGCACATGGTATCATTCCCCACTGTGCTAGTCTCCTTTGTTTTTGTATACTGGCAAGCTGCCAAAATATATACTGTTTCTCTGCTTCAAAGGTAGGACTCTGGTAAATTTCAGTACCCAGAATAAATGGATAGAATGGGGCAGGAGGTATGATGATGACATGTATATGCACACTCTGCCACATGCATATGTGTGCCTGCAAAGCAAGACATGGCTGAAAAATTTTTCTGGAAGTTTCTAAGCCCACCATCCTTGATGATATCCGTTTGCCTTCCTTTTGTGCCTAAGTATTGAATTGTTTGCAAATCAGTGCATAAGAATTACTGTGTGCTTCAATATTTAGAAATATTGATTGAGATTTTTGAAGTCCAGGATACTTAGCCACACATCTCTGTTCATTTTAAATGAATAGCTAAATTCCCTGAACTTCATTGAAAATCTGAACCATTATGTAGAATCAGTCATAAAGGTGAAAGGCAGTGCTATTTTTTTTTCTGTACTGTCAACATTCTGTTCCTTTAATTAAAAAAAGTAAATAAAAATTAAATGTTAGCAACATACGAAAAGAACAAAAGAGTTTGTTTAATAAAATTGTAATTAGCACCATCCTTTTAAAAAAATTACCCCTCTAGGAATCTGAGCTGTAGACATGGTATGTCTGCCAGAATGACAGACATCAAGCACTATAACCAAAAGGTAATGCAACTAGAAAGTTAGAATAGAAAGTGTCTTTCAAATCTCTGTTTATGATAGTTGTGATCTCATTTTTCTGAAGGAGAAACCAAGAAAGACCAATTCTGCAAACATGTATACACTTGAGTAACTTCATATATTGAACTCAGTGAGGATATTTACATATGTAAAGATAGTCACCAGCATAAGTGTTTCCAGGATCAGAGGCTAAGTCTACAGTTCATAACTTTCAGAATCTTAAACAGGTGTCATTTTTGTGAAAGTTCGCTCAGATTTTTATTTGTTTTTGCCACTTTAATGCTAAACATAACTTAGTAACCCTAATATAACTTAATCACAATTGCTTCGTATTCACTGCAGGTTTGGGGAAACTAATTTTTTGGGTAAAGATGTGAAATGCAGATTTTACATGTGAATTATGATTACACTACAAGTTAATAACCCTGTTCTTCAGTGAATGATTGCACATCTAAGTGTTTGCCTACATGGGAAGTTACTGCACTTCAAGTGAGGGTGTGAAGCTACAGTATTACTAGTTTGCCATGTGGTACCATCTCATGCGAACACAGCCACAGTGCAGTAAAAATCCCAGAATGTGGTGGCTTAGTGTACTGCTGCATGGCAAGCTGGTGCGCTGTAGATTCACATCCTGGATTGCTGTGCAGTAAATTGCCATGTAGACAAGCCCTAAGAAGAGCAGACAAAGAATTTTGCTTCCATTGCTCCAACATCTCTCAAGATGAAAATATGTTACCATTAAAATATAAAAGGGTGCGTAAGAGAGGGAATATGTACTTGTTTGTAATGTATTTATTGTATAGGTATTTCTACTACATTCCACCAGTATAAATCACTATTTTAAAGAGCATTTGAGTATCAACTGTTTGCTTAAAAGACATAGAAGGAAGAGTGGTGCTTGCTCCAAGGAGCTTGCAGTCAGCTGTAGTACACAGTTACACCCAAGCAAATGGTCTGTTTTTCCCCCTTTCTTAGAGCAATAATGACATTTCACAGCATGAAAATGGAAGAAATCAACAAAATAATTCGTGATCTTTGGCGAAGCACCTACAGAGGGCAAGGTACATACATGATTTTTTGTAGTTTCAGTTTATCAATATCAGTCTCCAGGTGCTGTCTAGTAGGTATAGAATTGTCTATAATAAAAACTATCTAAATATAAAAAGCAAAGATATAAAAATAGAGAAGGTGCCATTCTTCAGAATCTGTATCTGTCCCCCTTTAGAATGTGAGCAGATTGTAGTAGTAATAAAGAATGATGTGGTTAACCATGGTTTGGTTTAATCCAAAGAGAAGTAATTCATTTTCTTCACATATTTTCCAAAGTTCAGACATCCTTCCAAAGAAAAAACTTGTGCCAATTAAGCACACTTCTTTAGTTTTGCCTATTTGGATAAATTAACCTGCTAATGTCAAAGATTCATCTGTTGGCACAAATGTTCTGAATATTGTTTGTATAATTATATTGCCTACAGTAACACTCTCTCTCCTTTCCCAACTATGTTTAACTATTGCACATTTTACCACCTTACTGTCTCAATCCATTGTTTTAAAACATGTTTTTATAATGAAATTGCATTTTCTTCCCATATTAGATATTGAATATATAGAAATTCGTTCTGATGCAGATGAAAATGTTTCAGCATCTGATAAAAGGAGGAGCTACAATTATAGAGTAGTAATGATAAGAGGAGATACTGCTCTGGACATGCGAGGGAGATGCAGTGCTGGGCAAAAGGTATGTTACAGCATTTTATTTAAATGCATATTCGAGGGACGAGAAGTCTGTGGGAGGTTTGGATGTTTGGGAGAATAGGCATATTTTGGATCTTTAGAAGTGAAGATAAGGAATGGAGGGAAAATGGCCCCAAACTTAAAATGAATGATTCAAAATACGTCTAGTTGCTCCATGGCATGATGCATTGAAAGGATATTCTATGAAAAGATGCATACAGTGTTATCACGCTAGTGTGGGAAATGCTCTCAAATTAATCTCTTGCTGAAAGCAATTCTGTCCTTTTTAAAAAAAATAAAATAAAAATTCCACGCATTACTTTTTGAGGAAAATCTAAAACTTTTGCCAGACAGCAGTGTAAAGATAAAACAAAAATACTGTTGCAGTAGCCTAGGATGTTTCATGAGAGCCCTTTGTAAATGAGAGTGGAACATGTTTGTTTCTTCTTCTTCTTAGTCATTTTCTGAGAAATAGTTCATCAGGAAATATACCTGCATCTATGGTCGCTGGAAAGTATCCTTTAGTAGAGTATACCCCTGCTACAGTTCCCCTAATGTGTTTATTATTTTTACTTGGTCATAAGGTCACATGAGAACCTAATCAATCAGGCTTAGTAACATAGTATCAGCCTGAGTAGTGGCAATTCAAGTGTCTCAACTTTAGAAAAATAATCAGTGGTTCAGTAACCCAAAAAGGGGCCGGGTCCACTAAGATATGCACACAAATCTCAACCATCCAGTGTCAAAAGGTGTGAGAATGGATCAAAATAAATGTGATCACCTAATTAAAGACTGTATCATAATGCATTCTTACACAGATGCAGAATTAAGGTTCCTGAGACATACTTAATTCTGTTAGTTCCTAAGTTTTAAGTACTCCACTTTCCAACCTTCACAACATTCTTTTAGCATAGCTTTTTTGATTAATTGTTTAATTTAAATTATATTTTTTTCATTTAGTTCTGTCTGTTAACTGTGAATGAATCTGTTAATGGACATTTACAAACATCTGGCATGTTGTCTTTTAACTCTAAAGCCTGCTGCTGCTATTCTTGGTATTATAAATTGAACAGTTATGTACATCAGTTTTTATTTTCTTTCAGGTGCTTGCTTCCCTCATTATTCGTCTTGCTCTGGCAGAAACATTCTGTCTCAACTGTGGCATTCTTGCACTGGATGAGCCTACCACCAATCTTGATCGAGAGAACATTGAATCTCTTGCACATGCTCTGGTGGAGTAAGTGACTTCAGCTTTCATTGGGAGTCTTTTGGGGTGGATATCTTCTGAGTTTTAATAGACTTGAGCAAGGTGGATTCTTTGTTATAAATAGATTTGGTTGTACACTACTGTGTCTTCATTGACATATACAGTTTTAACTGAGAACAGAATCAGGTCCAGCATTTGCAGTAGTTTTGCCACTGGTTAGAATTTTTTTTTTTTTTTTTTTAAATCTTGCCCAATGGCTTTCTAATTCTGTACACCTCTTACCATATTTTGGGCAGGAAAAGCTTTAGATTCCTGCTTCTTTGTTTGGAAGAGCAGAATTGTATCAGTTTTCTTTCATTTTGCACATAGCCAACAAGTAACATGAACATTAGCTGTTAGATTGACAGTTTATGCTCCTTGTCTTGGTGCACCCACATTAGGGCTACCACAGGAACAGAGAAGAGCTTTTTAGTCATGCAGTTAATATGGGTCACAGCTCTTTATTCTTTTATCTTTGCTAAGAGTTCACTACATCCTTGATACTCAGAGCCTAAGAGTATGAACTGTGAAGCATTTTACTAAAGGACAGATTCATTAGATGACAGGAGAGCCTGCATTTGTTTCCAATACATTCTTGTTTTTGCCCAAGTAGTTAATCACATTTTCTTATACATGAAAAATTAAATTAAAAGTGAAGAGATAATAATTAGGATGATAGATTTTTTATCAAATACAGTATTGATTAGAATATTGCATTAATGTTGTTTTAGAGTTTTTTATTTTGTGTATTTGCAAGTTACGTAAAGTTAGCATGCAACTTCCTTAAAAGTGTCCTAAACTTCAACTCTTTCATAGGATAATAAAAAGCCGCTCACAACAGCGCAACTTTCAGCTTCTTGTCATAACACATGATGAAGATTTTGTGGAGCTTTTGGGCCGTTCTGAATATGTGGAGAAATTCTACAGGATAAAGAAGAACATTGACCAGTGTTCTGAGATTGTGAAGTGCAATATCAGTTCCTTAGGTTCCTATGTTCATTAGAACTTTGAAATAATTTTGTATTGTAGGATGACTCAGTAACACAGCAAAAATTAAGATACTGGATATGAAGAAAGGAACTATATTTTCTGACACTGAAAAAAAGTATAGCTTAATGTTTAAATTCTAGTTAAGTAGTATCAAACTATTGTACTGTTAAACTCTGCATCTTAAAAAAAATCTAAAAGATACACATTTCTGTGCTTGTTTTAAATATAAATACAAAAATATGGTGGATTTTGAATGATTACAAAATGCTTAGATAGCATTATAAATGTACCTGGTGCTTTAAAAAATATAAATAAAGGCATGTTCTTCGAGTATGTGTCAGCATGGATTCCACTGTAGGTGCACATGTCTCATGAATGCAAGGTCAGATTCTTTTGAATAGCAGAGTCTGTTAGGGCTGTGTACATGCCCTGTGCTGCATAAAGGGCAGAGTGTTCCACCATCCCTCAGTTCCTTCTAACTGCCTATGGTGGCAAGATGGAACCCAGCAAGTCTCCAATCTTCTACTTTTCAGAGCTTCAAATGTGTCTTTTTTCAGTTAAATTGCTGAAGAAAATTTATCTTTACCCTTCTTCCATGTTTTCTTTGATTGGCTGTCCCCTATTCCTCCCCAAAAGGAGGGAGGGACAAACGGACGGACACACATCCCCATCCCCACCCACCCACCCACCCTTGAACAGCAGGGCAAGATTCTGTACGCTAACATGGTTGACTCTAAACCATCAGAGTTTAAATCCTGCCCGTCCTGTAATGGACTCATCCCCCTCAGTCATTGATACAACCTGTGACTCTTCTGCCTGGAGAGAGCCACATCCTGGACAGGTGTTTGGTGTGCAGGTTGTTTTTCTCCAGAACCTGCACATCAGGGACATTTAACTCAAGTTACACGTGCTCAAAGAGCCAACGTGGGCATGCTTGAGCAGTTGTCCACTTCAGACCCAAAGGAAATGTCAACCAAGCAGGAGCCAAAAGAGCAAGCATCAGTCAGTACTCCCCCAAGCAGACACCATATCCTGGGATCAGGCAGTGAAAGCAAGGAAACAAAGAGGACATAGTCAAAACCTGCACCATCAGTGTCAACCTCAGCACCAGTGTCCTTAACACTAACGACCTTGACCCAGACAACCTCAATAATGGAGTTGGCACCTATGCCACTGATACGGAAAGGCAGTGCAAGAGACAAACCTGCACAGACCATAAAGGTAGCTCCTTCAAGGACTTCAGCCTCCCAAGTCCTCTAACAAGGACAGTGTGGCACAGGATGAAGGAGGCCTGGCACTGATACTAATGCTGATGACTGAGCCAATTACAGGCCCAATTACCCCCCTCAGAGGCTCCAGCATCCCCCACTCCAGAGTGGCAACCAGCTCCAGAATTGGTGCAGATGCCACATTACTCTATGGCACTGCCATTTGAAGTGATTTACTTGTCCTCACTCTCGCTAGTTTACTCCTTCTGGCATTGAGCAGGGATGCCTTTCCCCTGCCTTCAGAGAGCAACCCCAAGGACATTGCCACAAGTCCCTTGCTAGGATCTCTGTCCCAGGCAGGGCATAAATGACACTGGGCCAACCAGCCTCAAGTAAATCAGTATCCCATGCCACCTTAGCTATAACTGACTTAACTGGGGACTGTCATTGCACGTGGCCTGGAGCAGATCCCCCTTTCACGCATCCAGGAAGAGACGGAGATCCGATTCTCCAGCAGCATCACTGTCCAGGCCTCGTCACCTGATGAGGCAGTGACAACAGCTCCTCCCCTAGGAGCTGATGACTTCAGGGCATTCTCCTGCCTGACTTTGTAGAGACTCTGGACATTGAAATAGTATTAATATGAGAGAAGTCCCACGTGCTTTTGGGGATGGTTTTTAAGTTTGACAACTCCAGCCAGGATTTCTCTCCCCATCAGTGAGGCATACTGAAGCCAGTTAAGGGACTCTATCAGAATCCATCCACTCTCTCCTCTATCTAAACAGGTGGGAAAAAATAACCAGATGTCTCTGAAGGGCTTTGAACGTTTTTACATCCACCAACTCCAGAATCTTCAGTGGTGGTCACATTCCAGTAGAAAATACGTCATCACAGGGTACACCTACGGACAAAGTTGCAAAGAAATTAGACCTGTGTGGGTTCAAAGAGTACACTCCTGCCTGAATCCAGCTCCAGGTATAGAACTATCAAGCCCAGTTAGCAAAATATAACATTTCTCACCTGGGAGAGGGTCACTCCCCTCCTGAGTGGATCTCTGACAGGAGAACAACAGGGAGGAGTTGCAAGAAATCGTAAGAGTCCCAAATGGTTGCTAGAATGTCACCGCGGGTGGCCATGGACATATCCAGCACAGTCACAGAGTTGATGAGATGGACCTCTTAGTTGTTAGCATCTGGGTTACCCAAAAAGGTACAATTCGCCTCCCCTTTGAGAGGTTGTAGCTCTTTAGCCAAAGAACCGATGGTGCCCTCCATTCTCTGAAGGTCTCGAGGAGTATGTTATTGCTGTTAGGGATTTACATATCATCTCTCTACCAGAAACCATAAAGCTATCGACCTTGGTAGAGCATGCCATTTTACTCGCAAGGCTGACAATTTTCTGCCTCAGCAGGTATCTCAGTTTTCCAGGAGACATCTGTCCTCCTCCATCGTTCACCTGATGCCATCACAAAGGCAGCAAGTGTGGCGGGAGGGTTGAGAGCCACACTGGAGCCAACCAAAGCCTGCCACTACCTTTTGGAGCTGCCTTTCCCATTTCAACCAACCTTTTGATCCATTGTCCTATTGGATAAATGGGTGTTAGCATGGCCCCCCTGTTCATTTCCACCAATCGAGCTGCAGAGAAAAGAAAAAGTACCTTTCTCCCCAAACCTTTTCCCCATTTCCAGTGGTAACAAGGTCTCTAATATTCACTCAGGTTCTCAAGTAAGCATTAACCTCTGTGAAGGAAGCATGCATTCCCTGCCCACCTTGCTCTACAACCTCTTGTAATGGTTTGACCTAAGTACTATTCAAGAGTTCCTTGCATCTCTTCTCCAAGTCCATTGTGGACAGTGAAGAAGAACCCACTCTTTCTTAAAATGAGTGGGGGAATGCCTTTGAATCTCTAAAGAGAGCTTCTCATCATGAAAAAGCGGTAGTGTCACCCACAAATCTAAAGGTGTTTGGGGGAAAAACAACAGAAAACCCAACAAAAACAACTCCCCAAACATACAAATACAAGGAAAATGTCCTTGGCAGGGTGGGACAGAGGGCAGAGAGTCTGGGCCATAGGCACCGACTGACTCTGTGGGTGCTCTGGGGGTTCAGCACCCACCAGCCACAGCTGTTTGGCCGTGCCACAGGGAAAACTAAAAGTCAGCGCCTGTTGTCAGGGCCCCGGTATAACTTAGAATATGTAGAGATCACCAGCAGCAGTGCATCGTGCTCAAGCTCTGCTACCTCCCCACTCTCCACCTCACAATACGAATGCCCTATGTCTCCAGAAACGGCGAAGGGGCGCTATTAAAACTAGAACAACTAGCCATCCCCAGGATACTTTTATGTTGGAGCTACCTGTCAGATTTCCCCTACGATTTCACATCTTGACGCAGGGAGCTTATCCAGTAAGAACAGTGTTTGTCTCCGGCCACTAGGTGCAGTTCATTTCTACAACCCAACATCTCCCACAATTCTGTGATGTATGTACTGTTCACCTTCTCTCTGCATTTCTGGAGATGGTTCAGTGTTGCAGCATAGCCTGTGCTGGGCACATCCTTCTCTCCAGAACTTCTGCCTCAAGGGCAGCAGTTGGTGGCAGTTTGCTTTGCTCCCAACCATTTCCGTTGCCATATAATTTATAATTTTTTTCTTCCTTTTCTCCTGGATTCGGCAATTGGCAGGGTGGTGGCCTCATCTACCTGCCACTCTTCTGACTCCCACTCCCCTCAGGCAGTAGCAGAGCCAGGGCATCCAATTCACCAAACAGATGCCACATTTGGTTCTGGCCTTGGACTGCAGCGGTCCACTCCAAACAGTTCTGCCATACAGCTTCTCTCCTCATTCATCACTAGTGGCAGTGCCCTCCACCTGTGGAATTCGGAGCCAGTCCAGTGTCGTCGTTTGAGACTGCGGATACTAAGCCTTACTTTTCAGCTCAGGCTAACAAAAGAGTTCTTCCAAAACTATCAGAACAATCCAGCACCTCATTAACCACTCATTTTAATTCTTTGATTAATTCCCCTTTATCAGTCAGAATAAGGTCTAGTGTAGAATTCCCCCATATTGGAGGCAGTGCTCTTTCATTGAGGAAATTGTCATCTATAATTTTTAGAAATTCCAAGGATGTTTTAATACCAGCAGCATGAGACCGTCAGTATATGTCAGATTGAAGTCCCCTAAGATAAGGCAGCTTTTTTCCCTACATATTATAGATAGGTGCCTAAGAAGCTGGTGATCTTGTCCTCTCATGATTTGGTGGTCTGTAGCAGTCACCAACTAGTCCCTCATCTTGTGCTTTATCTGTTAAAATTTTGTCGAAATTTCCCTTTAGATAAAATTGTCAATTTGTTACAGATTGTATTCTGGTTGTGTCACAGCTACTGCATGAACGTGCCTTTGACCGCTTTAGTCCCCCTGAGTGCACCCTTTAGGAGACAGGCCTGGCTTCCTGCACCTCACTGTGGGTGAACCTTCATAGTCAAAAATACACTTAGACTGGATTTCTGGGCTACAGCCCAGCACACCTGGTTCCCAACTGTGTTAACTAGACAGGCCCAGCTTAGTTGTGGCACTGATAAGAATTTCCCTTTGGGAGCCTGTGACCATCTACATTTGCAGTGACACAAACAGCATCTTCAAAACAAAGCACTATTTATTTATCCCTCAAATGCACAAAGCAGAGCAAAAGGTAAAAAACAAGAAAAGGCCTACATGCACAGGTGTCACTGACATCTTGAACTTTCCTTGCTAGCTATTAAGTTCCTCTCAGCCTTGTTAAATCCATCACTGGCAGGGAGAAGCAGCCTGTCCTGCTCACAGTATCTGTGGCTCTTTCTCTGTATCTCGTTGCCAATCTGTCCATTTTCACTGACACACTAAGCAGTCTCTGGCCCCTACCTCCTTTACTAGCATTTAAGGTTTAGGATTTCCTTTGATACTATCCCTGGGAAAAGTAAACCATTCTAGCTTGGATGGAGCCAGATTGGTAGCTTCACGATGGCCAAGCAAAGAATGATTTTTAGACCTGGCAGACTTGGTGTTGAAATCCCCACTGCATCAACAGTGCCCCTTGACATCTTTCACTGAGATCATAAGGATCCTGGAATTCCAGCTGTTCTCATTTATCTTTAGGATGGTGCGGGCAAGGGACTTCAGCCCAATTCCATAGTGCATCAGATATTGGCCACAAGATAGTCCCTGCCTATCTTACAAATAGGGTCCTTCGGAGTTTTAGCCAGTATCCTTATGTCTCAAGATTTCTCAGCTTGCTGAGACTGGCTAGACTTGTAGTCAGACCAATCTTTCCAAAGTGGGATCTACCACTGGTACTAGCAGCCCTGACCACCCACCCCTTTGAATCATTAACAATGGTCACACTATTCTATCTATCTATCAACACCTGCTAATTGATCACAATCACATCTGCTAGAGAAGTCTTTTAATTAGCAGTTCTATCCATGCAAGAACCCTATTGTGGGTTCCATGAAGATAAGATGGTTCTTAAGGACTCCAGAATTTTTCTTACCAAAAATAACAGTGGTCCTCCCATTGTTCTGTCCAAATCCACAGCATCCTATTGAAAAGATATCACATGATCTGGATGTATGTAGAGTATTAAGGATCTACCTCAAGCACACTGAATCGACTAGAAGATCTGGCTCCTTGTTTGTGTCTTTTCACCCAAAGTGCCCAGGTTTTCAGGCATCCAACTATCCTGGCCAGATGGATTAAGTTGTGCATTGTGGAGGCACATAAAGCACCAAGTGAACCTATTCCTGAAGGTATTGAGGTGCACTCTACATGATCTCTGGTGACTTGGGCAGAAGGACCTTGTGCTTCAACTGAGGAAATCTGTTTGGTCTTCTGTCAGCAGCTTGGTCTTCTATCAACACCTTTTATTAAACATTACGTCCTTTGGAAGGAAGGTGGTGCCTCCACAGATCCAAAAATAACTGCCAATCAGGCATTTACTTTCAAGGAAAGTCTTCTCTATTTGTCTGTTTCATTCTCCGTCCCTATTTAATGTTCAGGGCTTTTGCTACTTCACATATGTCACAGAATTGTGGCATCTGGGCTGCAGAGTGAGAAATTTCTTATTCGATAATTTCCTTTCTGCTAGCAGCGTCTTCCACAATTCTTCCCTCCCTGATGTGGCTTTGTTAGCCAAGGGACATTTAATTTTTTATGTCTACAGTATGTGGGCCAGTTAGCCTGCTGCATAATTTCACTGATTAGCATTAAGGTTATTGATTCCAATCATATTCTAGGAGCTCTGGAATAATGCTTCTGACGGGAAGGTAGAGCAGGAGACATGGGAAGCATGGTTCTCCACTACAACACAACCACCTCCAGAACTGCAGAGAAGAGTGAAAACAGCTTTTATGTCACAGAATTGTGGGAGATGCTACTAGCAAAAAGGTAAATATTAGGTAAGAAATTTCCCATTTCCTTGGCTCAAGGAGCTCAGGGCTTTCTTTTAGCAGTGTGGCTAGCTCTCCTGATGTTATCATGAGTCTTGTGGTATTTGGTATTTTACTTAAAGCCACAGCTGCTGGAAGCAAGAGATTGCATGAGAATCTCAGGGTTTGCTTGTGTTTTTGTCTTTTTTAAAGTAAGTTTCTAGCCCGTATATTGGCAGAGAAAAGCTGGAAACCAGAAGGAAAATTTAAAAAATCAAAATATATTATTTTTTTAAAATATCCCAGGATTTTTAAGCCAATGTCATGATTTTGGGGGTCCTGACACATAATTTTTGAACACTTGACGTTAGCAATACTGTTAATTACATAGACTCATACTTCCAGGCCAGAAAGGACCATCATGATCATCTAGTCTGACTCCTGCACGTTATGGAAGTCCTTAAATCATGTTTTAAAGACCTCATGTTACAGAGTGTCCACCATTTACTCTACTTTAAACCTGCAAGTGACCTGTGTCCCATGCTACAGAGAAAAGCAAAAAAACTCCCAGGGTCCCTGCCAATCTGACCTAGGAGAAAATTCCTTCCCGACCCCAAATATGTTCAGCAAGACTCACCAGCCAGACATATTGGGAAAGAATTCTCTGTAGTAACTCAGAGCCTTCCCTATCTAGTGACCCATCACCAGCCATTGGGGATATGTGCTACTAGCAGTCACAAATCTACTACGTTGCATTGTAGGTAGTCTCATCATACCATCCTCTCCATAAATTTATCAAGCTCAATCATGAAGCTAGTTAGGTTTTTTGCCCCTACTACTCCCCTTGGAAGGCTGTTCCAGAACTTCACTCCTCTGATCGTTAGAAACCTTCATCTAATTTCAAGCCTCAACTTGACCAGTTTTATATCCATTTGTTCTTGTGTCAACATTGGGGCTTAACTTAGGGTATGTCTACACTACGAGAGTAGTTTGATTTTTCTTAAACCGAACTTGTGAAACCGATATTACAAAGTCAAGCGTGCGAATCCACACCAAGGACATTAATTCGAGTTTGTGAGTCCACAGTAATGAGGCAAGCGTCAACATTGCAAGCGGTGCACTGTGGGTAGCTATCCCACAGTTCCCGCAGTCCCCGCTGTCCATTGGAATTCTGGGTGTAGCCCGCAGTACCTTCTGGGGCCAACAATGTGTCGAGGGTGGTTTTGGGTAAATGTCATCATTCGACCCACACTCCCGCCCTCCCTCCATGAAAGCACCGGCGGGCAATTAATTCGCGCCCTTTTCTGGTGATTGACAGCGCGGACGCCACAGGACAGCGACCATGGAGCCCTCCACGATTATTGCTGCTATTCTGTCCGTTGTCAACACCTCGCGCCTTATCGTCCACCTTTTCCAGAGGCAGATGCTGAGAAATAGGGCGAGGAGGCAACGGAAGCTCCAAGAGGACATGAGCTCTGAGAGGGGCACAGACCTCTCGCAAAGCACGGGACCCCGGACCCTAGACATTATGGTGGCAATGGGTCACGTTGATCCTGTGGAACGGCGATTCTGGGAAAGGGAAACAAGCACTGACTGGTGGGACCGCATAGTGCTGCAGGTCTGGGATGAATCCCAGTGGCTGAGAAACTTTTGGATGCGTAAGTGCACTTTCCTGGAACTTTGTGAGTTGCTGTCCCCTGCCCTGAAGCGCCAGGACACCCAAATGAGAGCTGCCCTGACTATCCAGAAGCAAGTGGCCATAGCCCTGTGGAAGCTTGCAACGCCTGACAGCTACCGGTCAGTCGCGAATCAATTTGGAGTGGGCAAGTCTTCCGTGGGGGTTGCTGTGATGCAAGTTGCCCATGCAATCATTGACCTGCTGCTCTCAGAGGTAGTGACCCTTGGAGACGTGCAGGTGATCATAGATGGCTTTTCTGCTATGGGATTCCGAAACTGCGCGGGGCTATTGATGGGACACACATCCCTATCCTGGGACCGGACCACCAGGGCAGCCAGTACATTAACCGTAAGGGCTATTTTTCTATGGTGCTGCAAGCACTAGTGGACCATAAAGGACGTTTTACCAACATCAACGTCGGATGGCCGGGCAAGGTTCATGACACTCGTGTTTTCAAAAACTCTGGTCTGTTTAGACGGCTGCAGGAGGGTATTTACTTCCTGGACTGCAAAATAAGTGTTGGGGATGTGGAGATGCCTATAGTGATCCTCGGGGACCCAGCCTACCCGCTAATGCCCTGGCTCATGAAGCCATACACAGGAGCCCTGGACACTGAAAAGGAGCTCTTCAACTACTGGCTGAGCAAGTGCAGAATGGTGGTGGAGTGTGCTTTTGGGCGTCTCAAAGGAGATGGGGAAGCTTACTTACTCGCTCCGATCTCAGCCAAACAAATATCCCCATTGTGATTGCAGCGTGCTGTGTGCTCCACAATCTCTGTGAGAGCAAGGGGGAGATGTTTATGGCGGGGTGGGAGGTTGAGGCAAATCGCCTGGCTGCTGATTACGCACAGCCGGACACCCGGGCGATTAGAAGATCCCAGCGGGACGCGCTGCGCATCCGGGAAGCTTTGAAAGCTAGCTTCCAGACTGACCAGGGTAACCAGTGACTGTTACGCTTGTTTAAACAGAAGCTGAACCTGCCCCCGTTTCTTTACCCAGTTACTGTTGCCTATCCTCTCCAGTTACCAACCCCCTTCCCCCCCTTCATTCAACGCTTTAAAAGTATAATACAGGAAACATTGTTCATTAAAACCGTCTTCTTTATTAATGATTTCTCGGTTAAGGGTTTAACCTGGGACGCATACTGCGGTTGGGGAGCGGGTGCAGTGATGGAAAGGACGCTTCCAAACTCGGGGAATGACAGGCTCCTGCTCCCAGAGCAGTCCGCAGTGGTGGACTGCTTGTTTCAATGGAGCCTGCAACCGCTCCTGTTCGCAACTTTGTGTGAGGGAGGGCCTGTGTGACTTTTTGGCCGTGGATTGCGGCCACAGATCCCCTGCTGCATGGATCTGTCATGCAGGCTATTGCCGGCTGCAAAAGATCTGCAGCCACCCTCCCCCACCAGAAAGTCACAGAGCCCCCCCCCCATAGAGAACATGAAAACCCCCTCCCAGAATGACAAGTGTGCCTAGTGAATGCAATGTGAGTGTGACTTTCTGTTGAACCTTTCCCCCTGTCTGTACCCTGGTACAGGCGCCTGTCGTCTCAAATTACAAACCCCCTTACCCCCTCCCCCCAAATCAAACCGTCCTGTGAAAGAAAGTAAAGGAAACAGCACTGTACAGAACAAACATTTGTATTAAGGGGAGTATAGTTTTGAGATGAAACTTGGACGGGGACTGGGGTGGGGTGCGGTTGGAGGGAAGGAAAGGACCCATCTAAATTTTTGGGAATGAGAGCCTTCTGCTACTGGAGCAGTCCGCAGGGGTGGAGTGATTATTTCCATGGCCCCTGACTCCCTTCGTTCTAGTGACTTTGGGTGAGGGGGGGATTGGACTTTGTGGCGGGGGAGGGCGGTTGGAAATAACATACAGAGGGGCTCTTTCCTCCTGTCTCCTGTCCTGGAGAATGTCTACCAGGCGCCGGAGCGTGTCCATTTGCTCCCTCATTAGTCCCAGCAGCGTTTGAGTTGCCTGCTGGTCTTCCTGCCGCCACCTGTCCTCGCGAGCTTCAGCCCTCTGCTCTCGTTCGCTGACTGCTCGCTTGGACCTTGAGACGTCCTCTCTCCGCTGTGCCGCCTCATTTCAGGAACAGACCATCAGTTCGGAAAACATGTCGTCCCGTGTTCTTTTTTTGCGCCGCCTGATCAGCGCAAGCCTCTGGGAGGGTGATCCACGGGTAGGGCGGGAGACACTCGCAGCTGTGGGGTGGGAGAAAGGGAGTGAATTCCTCAGAAAGATACATTTTCCCGAACAATGCCTATACTCTTTCCCTGTGAATAAGACCATGCACACTACCTATCACATGTGCACTCAGTACAAGGTCGAATATTATGTGTTTATACTGAGTGCCTGGGGTCCTGGTGTACAGATCACACAAGCGGGGCTGGACACTGGAAATCGGCTCTCTGGAGACCATGGTAAGCCGTTGCCTTTGGACTGCTGAGAGCTTACTTCACAGCAGTGCGGTACTCCCATGTTTCAAGCACAGTTCCTAGCGGTGGCCAGTTCCTGCTGCTGCCAAAACCGCTCATCTACAACGGCTCGCCTACCCTTTCCCCCCCTCCGCATGGCCGGTCCCGGGAAATGTACGTGCCCGCGAACCGCTCTGTTTGAACGGCTCACCTACCCTTTCCCCCCCTCCGCGTGGCCGGTCCCGGGAACTCTCCCTGCCTGCGCACCGCTAAGTTTCAATGGTTAGCCTCCCAGCTCCCCCCCCCCCCCCCCCCCGCGTGGCTGGAAACCGCCGGGTGTCGTTCTTTAAAGGAAAAATCAAGAAGTCACTATACTAAAAAAACCACTCATTCAAACTAGGGCACCATGACTGATATCACTCTGATGAGGATTACGGAGACAGACAAAGACCGCATGCTGCGTGAATGCCAGCAAACCCCGGGGCCGTATGCCGCCATGCTCTGCAAGGCAATGATACCAGAGTACCTGCAGCTTGCATGGCGCGGAAAAGTATCCTACCATGGAGGAGACAATAAGGCCGCTCTCCCTGGGAACCTGATGCAAAAGCTTTCACTGTACCTCCAGGAGAGCTTTGCGGAGATCTCCGATGGGGATTTCTCCTCTATCCCCATACATATTGACAGACTTTTCGAGTAGTTGCACTGGAAACGACTCAAAACTAAAGCGCCTATGGCAAATTAAGCAATAAAAACACATTGCTAACACACCATGCCTATTCTATTCCAAATAAATGTTTAAAACACTGACCTGCTGTTCTTTCGCCTGGTTCCTGGTCTGGGATGCTGCCTTGGGACGGTTCGTAGGGGATCTCAGTGAGGGTGATGAACAGATCCTGGCTGTCGGGGAAATCAGCGGTGAAAGCGCTGTCGACTGCCTCGTCCTCCTCCTCTCCTTCCTCTTCTTCACCGTCCGCAAAAACTTCAGACGACTTGGCCGTAGATAAGACCCAGTTGTCGGAGTCCACGGACACTGGTGGTGTAGTGGTGGCAGCACCACCGAGCATAGCATGCAGTGCCTCGTAAAAACGGCATGTGTGGGGCTGGGATCCGGAGCGTCCGTTGGACTCTTTGGTCTTCTGGTACGCCTGTCGCAGCTCCTTGATTTTCACGCGGCACTGCGTTGCATCCCAGCTGTATCCTCTCTCCGTCATGGCTTTTGAGATCTTCGCATTCCGTCTTTTCGATCGCAGCTCCGAAAGCACGGACTCATCGCCCCACACAGCAATCAGATCCAAGACTTCCCGATCAGTCCATGCTGGGGCCCTCTTTCTATTCTGCGATTGCATGGTCACCTCTGCTGGAGAGCTTTGCATCATTACCCGTGCTGCTGAGCTCGCCACGATGTCCAAACAGGAAATGAGATTCAAACTGGCCAGACAGGAAAAGGAATTCAAATTTTCCCGGGGCTTTTCCTGAGTGGCAGGTCAGAGCATCCGAGCACGGATTGCTGTCCAGAGCGTCCACTGAGTGGTGCACTGTGGGATAGCTCCCGGAGCTATTAGCGTCGAGTTCCGTCCACAGTAACACGAATTCGACATGGCCATGTCGAATTTAGCGCTACTCCCCTCGTCGGGGAGGAGTACAGAAATCGAATTAAAGAGCCATTTATGTCGAAATAAATAGCTTCTTAATGTGGACGGGTGCAGGGTAAAATCGAGTTAACACTGCTAAATTCGACATAAAGTCCTAGTGTAGACCAGGCCGTAGAGAACTCTTCTACCTCATTCATTCATTAGGCGCTTCTGTGTTTCTCTCAGTTACACTGTGGAGTTAATTGGCTCTCTTCCCCCATTCTTTGGTGGCAGGTTTCCCTCCAATTTTCTTTTGGCCTTTTCTCTGTTGAACAGGCTGTCACAACAGAAGACTCTCTCCAGAGAGGTCCCTATGGCCTGCAATCTCCTATAGGGCCTACTTTGTCTTTTGGGCTCTTATTGCAGCACCGTGAATATCTCTCAGGCCATCTTGGTTCCCTTTCTGGTTCTGTTTCAATGCCTGCGAACTGCCAGCTGTCCAGTCAGACTTGTGTTCTGTCTCCTTCCTGAAGAGGGAATACTTCTTGTGAGAACAAGGGAAATATATACATCAGGTAACATGGTCTACAACTGGCTTGTTTCCATTATATCCATCATTTATGTTTTCTAAAATATTGATGATTTGTGGCTGCTACTTGTGCTATGCCCCATGTCTACATGAATTCTCCACACGTAAGAAGCAAGGTGCTACTCTGATACTACAATAACGAATGCTATAGAAATGCCAACAAAGAAATTAAATGCGTTTATGTTCACACTAAATAGTAAAATAAGTAATGCTATTCCCCTACTAATGCAAAAGCAGATTAGAAAAAAACAATACACAAGTCATGACTAATTTTATTATTTATTATGTAGCAAAAATAGTGTGCTAAACACTTTCAGTCAGATATGAAGACAAGGTCCTCGCTCAGAAGAGATTTCAATCTTTATTTTAGAGTTCTTCAGTTAGGGAAATTGGAAATTCTCCCTTTGCTCCCAAAACTGTGTTCCCTGACTCTTGAAATAAAATAATGACTTAAGGAAAAGAAAAGAAAAGAAACCAATGATTCTTCTAGGAACAAATACTCAGCATAGTCTCTAACTTGGAAGATCAGGTTTTTTCATGCATAATTATAGCCACTAAAGTTTTTGCATGCCCTAAAACTACGAATTTCATATTCAAATAAGATAATTAGATGGCTAAAGTACTCCATTTGTGTGTGAGCAAAAGCAACTTTGCAAAAACTGTCACAACCCAAAACTTGGATACATAAATATAGATGATGCTTTTAAATGTTTGACCTTTTAATATCTCCTTGTAACTGTGTAAGAATTTATTATTTAAACAACATTTAAATATCTGTCCTAATCTATTTCAGTATGACAATTCTGTGCTAACTACTTGGTCAAGATGTAGCCAATATTTTATCATCTATTTGTACATGATAACTGAAAGGTTTCAACTTTGGCTAACTTGATACAATTTACAATTCTACTTAGACTCGCATTCCATCAATATTGACCTATCTAAAATAATAATTACCTATTTGGATTTTTCCGTATCAATCATTTACATTTGCTTATGTAGTCAAATGATTTGCTTACTAAAAATGTGACTCTGGTATATTTCCAATATACTTATCAAAATGGCATATAAAATCAACCACTGATTAAGAGATACTACACATGCTGACATGAGATATATTGTGACTCATGTCTGGTGCTATTCAGGTTATAAAAAAATTCATTTAACTCCTGCATCATCTAAAAGTAAAGATCAGTGCAACAATCAAGAACTCTAGAAAAATCCTTCCTTCTGTGAGGATCTATACTCTCTGAGGGCTTGTCAACACAGGAAAGCTGTATTTTTATTGCATACTCAGAAAAGTGTTAAAATAACATTATTAAAGTTACAAAGTCAAGCACCCAAAAGTTATGGAATGACATATGCATTCATTGATTCCAAGGCCAAAAGGGACAATTGTGATCATCTAGCCGATCTTCTGTATTACACAGGCCATAACACTTCCCAAAAATAATTCCTTTTGAACTAGAGCAGCTCTTTTAGAAAAAATTCCAGTCTTGATTTAACAATTGCCAGTGATAAGAATCCTCCACAACCCTTGGTAAATTGTTCCAATGGTTCACGACCCTCACTGTTAAAAATTTACACTTTATTTTGTGTCTGAATTGTCTAGCTTCATCTTCCAGCCATTGGACTGTGTTATATCTTTGTCTGCTAGATTGAAGAGCACGTTACTAAATATTGTTCCCCATGTAAGGACGTGCAGACGGTAACCAAGTCACCCCTTAACCTTCTCTTTGTTAAGCTGCATAGATTGAGGTCCTGGAGCAGTGGTCACACCAGTGCCAAATATAGAGGTAAATAACCCCTCTACTCCTACTCAAGATTCCCCTGTTTATGCATCCAAGGATTTCATTAGCCCTTTTGGCTACAGCATCACACTGGGAGCTCATGATCATTATGATACAGTCTTTAACTACATGATCCCATGCTGTTTCTTCCAAAAGACCTCATTCAGTGCACAGAATAGACAGTACTCAGTAAGTCAATATTTTGTTTTATCTTCATTGTTCATTGCTTTATCTTCCGGTTCCAGTGTTACCAGACTCCTTGTCCTAGTCTATTCCTTTCCCTACCCACTGATCCAGATTTTGTCCTCTGCATTCAAATCAAACAGCTTCCTCTTCCCTGTGGACACGTGACTTATTTGCTATAACCTAGTCAAAACCTGCAATGAAGATAGAATTATTAATTTTCTCATGGGCTTCACCAACAGTAATTAATATTTCTTCACATAACCCCTGTGAGGTGAAAAACATTTCACGTGAAAATTTCACCCTGCTTAAGTTCTGGGTGCTCTGAACTTCTGTAAGTCGTGACCCAGGTTCTCAGGTGAGGGCACCCAGAATATAAGGAACATACAGTTAGCGACCACCCAAAAGGGCTTGCTCAGCATCTCGTAGTAACACTGTGGGAGAACATAAGAACGGCCGTACTGGGTCACACCAAAGGTCCATCCAACCCAGTATCCTGTCCACCAACACTGGCCAATGCCAGGTGCCCCGGAGTGAATGGACCTAACAGGTAATAATCAAGTGATCTCTCTCCTGGCATCCATCACCCCCCTCTGACAAATAGAGGCTAAGGACACCATTCCTTACCCATCCTGGTTAACAGCCGTTAATGGACTTCATCTCCATGAATTTATCCAGTTCTCTTTTAAACCCTGTTATAGTCCTAGCCTTCACAGCCTCCTCAGGCAAGGAGTTCCACAGGTTGACTGTGCGCTGTGTGAAGAAGAACTTCCTTTTATTTGTTTTAAACCTGCTGCCCACTAATTTCATTGGGTGGCCCCTAGTTCCTCTATTATGGGAACAAGTAAATAGCTTTTCCTTATTCACTTCCTCCACACCACTCATAATTTTATATACCTCTATCATATCCCCCTTTAGCCTCCTCTTTTCCAAGCTAAGAAGTCCTAGCCTCTTTAATCTCTCCTCATATGGGACCCATTCCAGACCCCTAATCATTTTAGTTGCCCTTCTCTGAACCTTTTCTAATGCCAGCATATCTTTTTTGAGATGAGGAGATCCACATTTGTATGCAGTATTCAAGATGTGGGTGCACTATGGATTTGTATAAGGGCAATAAGACAGTCTCTGTCTTATTCTTTATCCCTTTTTAAATGATTCCGAACAGAGACAGGGATAGAATCCAGTTCTCCAGGGAAGCACTGATCTGCCTTTATCATGGAACTCCTTTATCTCTTCCTGCAGTCCCCTGCCTCATTCAATACACACATTCCAACTTCTGCTGGGGTCATACAGACGACAGCCTTCTTTACTACCTTACTCTGATTCATCACCAGAGCAGGTCCAGCCTGTGAACGGCATGTGATCATGTAATTACAGACTTATAATTCTCCCAAGCCCCCAAAGCTCCCAGTCCTCCCCACCACATCCCTCAGCCCCATTCGAGCTGGCTTCCAGTCCTGCCATCATTTCCATCGCCATCTTCCAGTCTCAGTTTCCCAGGCTCCCACTTCTAGCCTCTCTGCCCAACTGGTGCCACGCTCCCCCTCCCAGTACCAATTTCTTCCCCTCCACACTCCGGTTCCAGTGTCACCAGACTCCTTGTCCTAGTCTATTCCTTTCCCTACCCACTGATCCAGATGTTGTCCTCTGCATGCAAACCAAACAGCTTCCTCTTCCCTGTGGACACATGGCCCGGTGGGGGGCACCTAAAGGAGAGACAATCTGGCCCAGAGCAGCAATTGCAGAGAAAGTCCTGAGTCCCTGTAGCCCTGGGCTTGGAGCACGTTTGGTTGCTCTGTGGGGATCGCTCATGTGCAGGCTGGCCACACGTAGGAGCTGTGAGAGGATCGACCATGTTCAGTCAGTCTGGGCCAGTGGGTGCAGTATCCAGCTACACACAGGCACTCTGAAGAGATGGATCATGCACAGTCCAATCAGTGCTAGGAGTGTGAGAACCTAGCAGGCTCAGGGAGGACAAATTTTTGGAGATTTTAGTTGTTAAGCTCTAGCAAGCCTCCATTGAGCAAATGCAAACAGTGAGTTTTTAAAAGGCTTGTAATATGGCCAGATTTGGTGATGGCAAAAGGAACATCCCTGAAACACAGGTCAACCCCTTGCCAAATTTCAGGTCCCTCTTCCAAGGCATGGGAGCACTAGAGCATTTCAAAGAAAATGTCTCAAGAATTTTTTAATATGAACCCAAGAACATACATTTCCTTGGCTTCCTTCTCCAAAATGTCTGAATTGTTCTGGCTGAAATTTTTAGAAATAATTTTAGTCTGAGGCAGATATCCAGCATGGAAAACTTCTGCCCAAATGTTTGAAGTTTGGCAAAATTTTATACAGGGTCTTATATTGGGAAGTGGTGAGCCACCTTAATAACAGGCAGTAAGTAATCCCAGCCCTGCCTATAATAAGGTAGTATGTAAAGTTACGTTGATATAACTCCCCATGTGGGAATTATTCTAATTCCAGTAGGAGTCTTTTTTCCAGGCTTAGTTTATAAGTATCCACATTAGGAGTTATACTTGTATATCTATAGTATTTTAACTACACCTGTGTCATTATATTGGTATAACTTGAAAATGTTCCTATGTAGACAAACCCCTGGTATCAAAAAAGAGTCAAGGAAAGAAGTTCATGGAAAAAGCAAGTCTTCATCAATCACTGGGGAAGAGGAGGGTTACTAGTGAGGTACAGCACTGTAAAACTTTGACTATCATGCAAAAGGAAAACCAAAGCTTACTATCAGTGTAATTGCTTAACACATCCAGCTCCCGTGTGCCAGCTTTCTATACACTGTATCATAACTTAAGCAATAAGATATGGCTGTGGGTTATTTAAACAGTAAAGGCTCATTTCAGCTAGTTTCATTGCTGTAAGGTTGTCTTGTGTGCTTAGAGGGAAGTGAGAAGTTGTCTATCTTCAGTTGAAATGGAGACCTCATTAGGCATTCAAAGCTATCCCTTTATTTTCAACGGTGTCACCATCCAGAAGCACAAATGTTGAAACACTGAGCCTTAATTGGGAGCCCCCAAAGGCCCGGTGTGCAAATTTATAGGGTGCAGAGTGGCTTCAGCTTCAACTTTAGTGCTACACACCTTTCAAAAGGCCTTCGCTGTAGGTACAGTTTAATCTTCCAGGAGCTTTCAATGGGGCTTCATACCCTCGCAAGCAGCTGCCTCTCTTGGGCAGAGAAAAACAGGCAAAGTTGGTCAATGTTATTATTTAAGCTCTGACACTGTGCTTGGCACTATGCACGACACAAACCAAGACAGTGTGTCCCAGAAGAGCAGACAATCTAAAACAACAAATTATCTGATATTTGTTACTGGGCAGAGAGAACACAGCAGTTTTGCACCACTGTATAACAGGGGTTTTGGCTTATTTCAGGCAATACTGCTTTCAGGGTGAATCCTTAGTCCCTCTGACATATCACAGCTGGTTACTGTGAATTGAGGGACAATGATGCCTTGTGGTTGGGGAAAAAACAGGAGCACGTGTCCACTTCAGAAGCAAAGATCCTGTTTTCACATAAATGTGTTTAGAAGTAAAGAGGCAATGAAATATACGTCACATTGGTAGATATGGTTCTGAACAGTGCGCTAAATTGAATGCTTTTTTGCGCTTCCCAGGGCCACTTTTAATGGACTTGAGCTCCGAAGTTTGGATCCAGATCAGAACCTCTTCAGAGTGCAGGCGTGTTTGGATTTTCTCTCAACCCATTGTAGAGATTCAGTATGGACCAGTCCTGAAGTTTAATCAGGCTTCACATTTTCCCCAGATTTGGGAGTTATATTGGTTTGGACCTTATCTCTGCTTTTAAAAAAAGAAGCTAATTTTTGCACTGCTTTAAATTAAATTGATCATGCTCTCACCCACCTACTTCCAGCAGCAACAGAAAGCAAATGTTTTTTTCCTGACCCTTCCTCCCTGATAGTGAACATGGCCTAAGTTTTGGTTTTTTTCATGTAAGCCAAATCTATGTGCAATTTGCTTAGTTTCATTTCAAAAGTTTTTCACCCACTCTGCTAATGAGCAAAAACCCAGATCGACCATCCAAAGCCATATTTCAACAGGAAAGAGCCCATCTGCGTGCACAAAAATGCACACACATTCGTGCACTTATGTTTGCTTGCACAAATTGCTGTTTAACGTTTCAATATCTCAATTTGCATGAAAAGCCTGGGAAATAAAGCTTTGAATGAAGACGGACCTCAGTTCACCTTCACTGGAAGTGACTCTCTGTGACATTCCCAAGATAGCATAACATTAAGCTTTATAGAGTCAAAGGTAGAAGCAAAAGGAACAGACACTTCTCACTCCATCAAACAAAAATAGAATTGTAAATTGTTGCACAAATTCAAGATGGGTAGGGAGAGATTATGCTTTATCATTTTCTGTGGGGATATGGCTATACTTCAGTCAGTATTGGAGCAGTGAAGCTATACAGGGTGGTCTTCAGTTCAGGCTAGCAACCCAAGTAATTACCCCGGGTTAGAGGCAGCTTTGTACAGGCCATGCCGAGGCCTATGCTGCCATGGCTTCACTGCTCGAGCAACTGAAGTAGCTAGATTAAATTACACCCCATGATTGCAGTGTAGACATTCCCTTAGTTGCTGAATTTGCTTTAGTACTTTCAGTAATCAGAGACTGATCTGTAGAACAAAGTTTTGTCTTCCTTTTCCCCCCATCACACCACCATACTGGGTCAACTGATAAGCCCGCTTTTCTTCCACCTTGAGTATTTTGGTAACTAAACCTATAGATTAGTGCTGTTTCTTAGAATCTCTCTCCGCAGGCTCCCCTGTTGCATTCCACCCACACTGGCTGAACTGACATAAGTATGGTAGGCTTTCCCCAGCTCTTTAACTGTTACAGTATCTAGAATCAGATTCTGTCATCTGTCTGGTAAAAGATTTTATCTCCCTCCTGGGCGATAGACCCATATTTGCCACAGTTAGTTGTTGCGCTTTTAGTACTCCAAACTCTTTGGAGACGTTCTCCTAACAACCCCAAATCACTCACTTGCCAGTCACAGTTGACAAATATGACAGGCACCTTTTCAGGGTTGGCACCAACAAACTCCCTGAGATCATGGAATTTCTGCATTCTTACATCAGGCTTGGGCAGATTTTTAGATTGTAAACTCCTTGCATCAGGAACTGTCTACGTCTCTTCTGTGAAGTTGCAATCACCGTGCAGGGATTTCACTAATAGGAATAAATTTGGAACAAGACTCCTTTGGATTTCTTGAACAGCATGGGGGAACAGAGACTGACTTTGACCACTTAACTGGAGAAATCTCCAGAATGGGGAGTCTCCGGTAGTCATACACCTAACCTAGTCAATTCCTAAATCTCTAGCCCTGTGACCTCTGGCTGAGAAGGTGGGGTGGGCAGGTAGAGGAGTGACCCAATCCCTGGCTGGGTCTGAGCTGGAGCTGGGTGGAAAGTGGATTTTCCATTTTGCGGGCAATTCCACCATTTTTTTAAAAAAAATTCCATTCCAAAATGGAATGAAAACAGAAATTTCTCAATTTCCCACAAAACATCATTCCAGTAATAATTTAGTTTTAGGTCAATCAAAACATTAGACAAAAATCAAAATGTTCCATTCCAATTTTGACTTTCTTATTTTATAAAATGCAATTAATATACAGACATTGACTAACAGTTGTTTCAAAATGGCCAATCAAACCATTGCATTCCTAAAAGGTCAAAACAGAACATTTCAATGTTAATAAAATGCCTTTTTTCCCAGTTATTTTCCAAAAGAACATTTCCTCAAAACCGACCTGTTTCCACAAAGGATTTAATTTTCACTAACAGGGCGTTTTCTGACAGCAGAACATTTTCTCAGATAATTTCCAACCAACACTATGATCCCTAGGCCAGCTTCCACAGTCTAGCCTGGGCTTCGGGCTAGGGTTGGGCAAAGAGCTAGGTAGTATCCTCAGCTCCCGATCCCGCGATCCTCCTTTTTTCATATGCCTAGCATTAAGCCAGATGTGGCAGAGGATATGCCATAATTAAGGCTACGGCTATGTCATGGAACCCGTGACTGCTAGAGACCTCTGTAATATTTTCTGCCGAGGGGCTGGAGCTGTCAGCTAGGGTGACCAAGTGTCCCGATTTTATAGGGACAGTCCTGATTTTTGAGTCTTTTTCTTATATAGGCTCCTATTACCCCCCACCCGCTGTCCCAATTTTTCACATTTACTATCTGGTCACCCTACTGTCAGCTGACAGGCTGCGTAGCTCTCAGCCGCTACTGGTGGCAGGCCCCCAGCAGCTCCTAGCCCCTGGGCAGCAGGGGAACCCCGCAGCTCTCAGCTGCCGTAGCTGGCAAGGGGACCCCCCCATCTTCCCCATTTTGTCAGGAATATTTTTAGTAAAAATCATAGACAGCACAGGCTGCCATGAATTTTTGTTCATTGCCCTTGACCTGTCCGTGATATTTACCAAATCTGAGCCTTAGCCATAATGGTTCGTGTGTAGAAATGAAACAAGAGTTCTTATTAAGTAACAAAGCACATGTGCCTTTTGTAGATTTGTTTTTCTAAAACGGTATTAAAAAGCATGTAATGACTTACGTCTGTTCCTGATAAGTGTCATGCTATGGAGTACCTTGACTTCTAGAATAATGTCTCCACCAAATACTAGTCTGTAATATTCAAAGTTCAGGCTGAAAGGGAAATACTATGCTCCAACTTTAAGCTATTACATATTAGCCACCACAGAACTCATGTCGCTGAAAAGAGCTGTGGATGCCCCTGGTTTAGCTGTCGAAGATACTGTGATAGACTTGTATTATGTGCCCAGGTCACAGAATGCAGAACAATTTAAAAAAAAGAGAGAGCACTTCATATGTTAGACCAATTTCTAGGTCATTGCAGATGTTTAACATCTTGATAAGTGTTGAGGGTTTCTTTCAAATCCAATTTAGGCTTTAAAAGTAAAAAGCATAGCTTGTAGCCACCGGATTAAAACAATACAACTGTTTAAATATGTTTCATATACTAGATGGATAAAACTGCACTTTTTAAACGTTAGAAATGCTTGGGAAGGAATTTAAAATTAATTGGAACTGTTCGTTAAGTTTTCAGAAGTGACTATGTAACCCCCTAGTGAGGTGTGTGTGTTATAGGTCCCCAGTGTGCCCAGTCCACAGAAGTTATGTCTGTTACAGTCCCAGATAGAAAGCTAAATTCAGGCTATAGTAGTGCATGTTTTTAGGTCATAAGGTCCCCATAAGGTTTTTAGGTCATAAGGTTTAATCCACGGGGTGTTGGCCAAGACAACACCTGTCACACATTGAGGAAATATAAATGAAATAAAATTTGATTAAAGTCATTGTAACAATCTCACAGGAACCATTTCAATGTATTCTCTCAATAGCTGCATTTTCAAAGCCAGTCTCCCTCACTGGTCTCACTTTTGGGGATGTGCACGATGACGTTATTGTCTTACTAGGCTGAAGCCATCCAGAGGGAATTAACGCAGCATTATCAGCAGCAGGTAGAGCCCCATGTGAAATACAAAATAAAATGGAAAAACAATGTATATTATGACCTTGCAGCAGTAGCTCCTGCAGCTCTTGTCTGGCAAGGCTGGGCCAGTTCCTGTTCTCGCTGTTGCACCTTCACGCATGAGGTCGTAAGGCTGCTCAGGTTTGGCCTGGCTGCCCATTGCACATGATGGTGGAAAGGCGACAGGCCAAACCTGAATACCCTTGTGACCTGGTGCACCAGGTTGCAACACTACTTACTGAGATTTGGCCCAGCCGCCCCTCCATCATCATGAGGATAAAGGTTTTAGTAATGTCTGTACAAGCCTTAACATTTTTGTTACAAAGTAATAAAATTCTAACATGAAACAATCACCTAAGTGGCACTACACTAAAATGCCTAGCTGCCGTTTTACTCTTCAAAGTGACTTGGGAGGGTTCTATTAGCGAGACAAGGTGAGTGACGTAATATCTTTTATTGGACCAATTTCTGTTGGTGAGAGAGACAAGCTTTCAAACTTACACAGGGCTCTTCTTCGTGTCTATTTGGGGTTCTGTGTTTATTGTCATTGCTTTACTTAGCTTACAAATGAAAAGTTTGTTGTACCTGGCAGCATTGCAAACTCAACCTAGGAGCTGACCGCTGTGCCAATAACAGATTTTTTGGTGTGCTGGCAATATCAAGAATACCCTAATAATAGACTATACCCTAGTCTACCTAGAATACCCTAATAATAGACTCTATTAGGCTATATATTAGACTGTATAGTAATGCATTTGGTTTTTAAGCTAACATATAAAAGTAAGGTACATATTATATGTATATTAATAATGGGTGTGATCCACAGCTTTTTAGTCACTGGCAATTTATTGTGTGTAGGCAATTTAAGAGGTTGGGTTTTTATTAAATATTATTTGTTTTTATTTAATGGGGGATGATACATAACATTATTTTAAACAATAAAAAAATCAAGGATTTGTGTATTGTTAAGACTATATTATTACATACATTAATGGACATGGTTTGTCGTACAATGTTTGCTATATGTAGGCTGTATTTTATATGCATGTTGCTATGCATATTAATAGATATGTATATTATATCACAGATGCTAAGTTTACAGCCAGAAATAATTATTCACTAGATCTGATAAAAGCAAAAATGATTTTGTGGTTCGGAAGTGGACACAGAGCAAATATGCCAAATCATGAGTTCCCCATCAAGGTCTACCTGGTAGATGATTGGAAAAAATGATTAAGAGGAAAACACTTTTTTTACATGTAAATACGTGTAACAAATAGCAAACTATTGTTTTCACTTAGTATGCAGTGATGTTGTAACTGTTGTGATGTTTAACTCCTTATCAGATAAAGTGACGTGGGTTTGTTTAAAAATAAATCTCTTTGCGTGTCATCAAAATCCATACAGCAGAATAGTTAGTTTACGTCATCATCGTTTCCTCTTATACACTATAAAATAATTAGCTTGCAAGGTGCATAAACATTGAGAGCACCTCAAACAGTTCTAACCAGGCAATACAAAGAGTTGTGACCAGGCAATCCAGGATGTTCATTTTGTTAAAGGCAACTTTTGCTCTTTTCTGTCTGATAGATCATATTTCTTCCCGACCAATGATTAGTACCATTATCAAGCCTACTCGCCAGGAATCCAACATGAAAGAGATGGTCAAGAGAATCACCAACATAAGTTCAGGAGCTCAGGTAAATATGTCTAAATTATGTTTTTCGTTAATGATATTTAAGGAAATGTATCAGCATTTTGTAATTATTGGTATCCAGTGCATAATATATATTTAATAATTATAGGCCAGATTCTGCCACATATTTTCTTCCTTGGAGCTGTTAATAGAAGGCCTCATTCTTGCAAACATCTACGCTTTTCTGCAAGCACATAAATAGAGCCATTGATTTCAGTTGGATGACTTGTGTCCTTACAGTTAAGTACGTGCCTAAATATTTGGGCCTACGGCATTATTCATTGTGAATACAGGCAGCAGAATTTGTTTATCTCACCTTTGTAATTACACAGCTGATACTTTGTGTACTATGTAGATACATTTTTCTCTTTCACTCTAGCAAACAGTAGTAACAACTGTTACAATATTAACCTATGCATATGTAGTGTCTATATTTTGAAAATGGGCAGGACTGAAGGAGTAATCTGATTGGCTAATCAAGGTTGTGATGCTATCCTGAAATACAGTTTCGATCTTTTGCCTGCAAGCTCCTTTTTGTTTGGTTGCTTGATCACTCACAGTCAAATTCGAGATGAAGTCATACACTCCAATAAGGAGAGAGATGTTTAAATTTACCACACTTGGGTCACTCTTCTGCTTTGTCAGACACCCGAGGCGTGTTCTTATCCCACAACTACTTCACCCCATGTTTTGTGCTACTGGAACTTTTGAAAATTCCATCCTTAATGCTTAATATATAGGAGTTAATTTTAGATCCACTCAAGTCCATAGGAGCTACGCCCGTATGACTGAGGACAGGACTTGCCCCATAGCAATAATATCAAGCCACTTTGAGGCTAGAACAAGTAACTGGTGGGGGGTTCTGGTGTAAGAAATAACACACAACAGGGTATGGTTATGGCAGAGACCCAGCACACCTGGCAGCCAAGAAGTCTGTTGGACTCGAAACAACAGCACTGCCCAGACCACTAACTGAGTCAAAATGGAGATGTGCCTAATTAGACAATAGAAGAGAACTTTGTCAAAAGAACTTTGTGGTGTTTATGTAACGCTGAAAAACATTCAGTTTATTTTGAGACTCTAGTTTTAACTTATTTCTTTGATATGGTTTTTTCCTCCTAAAGGAAATGATAAAGAAATACTTTACACATAGATTGTTCACAACGCTTTGCTTGATTGCACTGGGAGTGGGATTGCACTAAAACCACAAGGCTGCTGAAACCTGCCAGATACACACTCAGTTTTGCTTTGAATCACTCTAAGTTCTCATTCTGATGGCTATCCTTTGTGTTGCTTTTCCAGATACCCTGCAATAATACCAGAGTGATGAGGGTCAAATTCACTGATCCAAAGGTAAGAGATGATATATATGTATACAGAAAAAATATTTAAGACATAGACAGAAATAACTAAAGGTTTAATTGTATATATAAACAGTATTTGTATTAGCAAACAGAAATTAAACAAGTACCACTAGCTTTTCTTCACACAAACTTGCACTGGTTTACTAATTTCGTTTAAAAATACAACTTTCGTGAAATGTCTACACACAAATCTGCAGCAAAGACTTGTTTTACGTGAGCCAATATGGAGACCTCAGTTATTAACACGGCTAAAAGATATACTAGTTGGTAGATGGTATGCAATTTCTGCTAAGTTTTCATATAGCACAGGGATGATTTAAACACAGGCCATGTTTACAATAATACCCAGGCCTGACAATTCATAAATGCTCATCAAAAGCATCTTGTTATCATGTGATAACTGGCTAGTGTAGCCACTTCATGTCAATGGAACTTCTCTGTGGCTACATAAGGTCCTATAAAGACTACACAGAATATATGTGCATAACCAAGGTCATTTATCATATAGGAAGGGTATAGATGAGATTAAAAAGACCCTGTGAAGGGTAACTAAAAAGATTCTGGTTTAGGGAGGCAATGGCTAATTTCCCATTGATTTCAATGGGAGGAGATACCCAGAAACCATTAGCTGGGTGTGACAATTTATAGCAATTGCAAAGGTTTTGATCTTTTTTTCCTGCTGTCTTGTGTTTAATAGGTGCCTGAGTCTGAAAAGTTGTGCCAAGCCTCGGAGGTTCTGAAGAGCGTCACTAAATGTAAAGATTATTACGAACCAATCCTAAGCAATTTGCTCAGTCTGCATGGAAGAACTGTAAGTATCTGTTGAAAGCCCATAGTATGGTTCGGCATGTGTTTGCCAGGCATTTCTGATTATATTCTCATTTCTGATTATAGTCTATTTGTTATACAGCAAATTTGTATTTTAAATCTGTGCTTTTTGCAATTTAATTGCGCTCGGAGTTGGAGAGTGAACCTCAAACATTCTCACAACAAGCTTGTCCAGATCTTAAGAATCAGTCTCAAGCACATACAAGATTTTATGAGGATAGTAATTAATCATGAATGTATAGCAAATCCGGTGCTGTTAGTGTCGTGGAAATAAATGTTGCTCAGAGCATTTAAAGAAGGGTTTCTACCTATCTTAGAATGGCTCAGATTTGTGGTTGCTGTGAGCCATTCAGTAATGGATTAGAAACGCGTCCTCTTAATGAAAGTAAAGCAATGAAATAATATTCTGCTTCCTTCCCCAAAATACAAATAAAAACAACCTTTGAATCTTTATCAGAATGCAGAAAAACATATTCAATAGCCTATAAAGGGCAGGCCCTTTACTATCGGTAAAGCACCTGGCACATTGGGGATGTTATATAAATACTAATAATAACCCTAATATAATAAATAGGATAGGGGCTCCATTGTTTCTGAACTTGAAGGTCTTCTCTCATCATCCTTTCCTAGAAAGGCAAAATTCCTGAACTCCAGGTTCATATAGTAAACACCTCTTTTAATTGAACAGAACATACTAGTATTATTTATTATCTGTAAAGCTCTGTAGATCTACTGGTATCTTATTGACATAAAGAGAAAATCCATGACCTGGAGAGCTTAACATTTACATTCCAAGTTCCAGTCATTGTCTCCACAGTCAGTAGGGGCAAGCGGTTATTTCATAGAACTGATTTTGCTTACGTCTTAGGCTCATAAAACAAACGGCCATTTGTTTTTTAAGTGATTGAAAATTGCTGCTAGCTTTATTTAACCATTTCTGACCTATTTTCTTTAGCAGAACTGCTCCTTGGAAAATGGAGATGAGATTTATCTGAGAAACTTCTTGCCTGAGCTGGGAAACTACACCCAAGGACTCATCAGAAACTTAAGAGTTTCAACTAAATGAAACCAACGTTTGATCGGGCTGCAGGCTGCAGATGATGTTTTAAAACCAGCTGCCCATTAATTTCTGTTCTAATTGCTCTTAAAATAGGTTGTAACATTGATAAATGCAACATGCACTTCCTCAGCTTTGGACAGGTTAATGTCCATTCATTGGTATGCTAACCCACCCAATGCCAATGCTCAATTTAATTGTAAAGGGGTCAGCACTAAAGTTAATTTGCGCTGTCAAACATGAAGCTGCCTCTTCCGCACATATGCCTCAGTTCAACAAGGTACTTTGCAGATCATGCCTAACTGTAAGCATGTGATTTGTTCCATTGACTTTAGTGGAACTGCTCACGTGCTCAGGGTCAGGCATGTGCTTAAGTACCTTGTTGAATGGGGATCATACAAGTGGAATAATTGTGGACCTACTCCTCATGGTACACTGGAATGGTTAGTTTTGTCACTCTGTGCCCGGAGACATTCTGCTGAGGCAGGAGGGAGCATCAGTCCCTCCTTGCCCTTGGGATTTCTATACCACTGGAAACAATAGCCTCCTCCTGACCTCAGCAGCTCTTGTCCCGTCACCCTACAACGGGCTGGCTTGAGCCCTTGCATGGCCACTCCATTGTCAAGGCCCCACAGGGGAGCTCTCAGGGGCTTTCTGTGTGACCTCTGCACTTGGGTACATGTCATCTCTATTTCATAAAAATGCATTTATTGCCATACTGAACTGGTTGGCGGTATTCTCCTGGAGGCAAAGGTGAGCCGTGATATGGGAGAGCAGACTACAGAGCATAGGACCTGATTCAAGAAACTGTCCTTCAGAAAAGCATTTATTCACATATTTAAATTTAAGGGCATGCTTAAGTGCTTTCCTGAAACAGAGCCATAACGGGTAGGGATGTCATTTATTTGTCTGATTTTTGGAGGCAGAGGGTGGTTGTAGCTGCTTGTTTGATAAAGTCAGCGCATGTCATCATCTTCACAAAGGGACCAAAACTAGGTTACAAAAAAATCTGAAAGTCCAATAGAAATATTTTCAAGACATGTTTTTAAAAAACAACCCATGAAAACATTTCACTGGGGTTTAAATGTTCCTCTACAGTGCCCTGTTGAGCTCAAGTCTGTGCCATGCATGCGACTGTCTTAGATTCCAAGGCGACAGATGTATTAGAAATACCTCAGTTATGCTGATTGGAAAGGTAAAACTAGAAAGTGAAATTGATTATAATCAGACCATTTTAGTTTCATTCTCTAAGCTGAGAAAAGTGGAAGTGTTGAACAAGATATCAAACAGTTGAGGGGTGGAAATTCTTTCAGATGTAATAATCCAAGTATTGTTAGTACAAAAGGTAAATAATTTTTAATATATGACTTTGATATTGACAGTGTCCTTTTAAATCATTAATAGTAAAAATCCAGGATTGTGTACAATATTGACAGCTTATTGGACTGCTTTGATGCTTTTAGCAGTTCAGTGGTACAATATAGTTTGATTTTATTTATTATTGTATTTTATTTAAAGGTAACTTATTTTATAGTGTATGTTCTAAAAATGATTTGATGAAGAGTAAAGTCCTGATTTAGGAACACATAGGCTTAAATGTAACAGTGATCTGCAATAAGAGGCCAGTGCTTAGAATTTACATTTTACATTTTAACTTATATATTTGTAATTCTGTGTATTTAAAATCCTGCTACCTCATTCTCAGGGCATTATTTACCAGTTGCCTTCTCAAGACAGCAAGTGAGCCTGTGCTGAGCCGTAATTTATTTCTCTTCCCTATATTTAAACTATCTGTATTACAAAAGAGTTGTTAATATATTCAAACTGTCATATATTTGTATTTTATTTTTTTATGACAAGTTGCTACTGACAATATAAAATATCTCTGTTTCCAAACAAGCAATAAAATATTGAACAAGACATTCTGCAAATGACTGACTGTATTTTATATTATTCTTCATGTTTTTTTTATTAAGTAGCTAGGTTAAAACATGGCAAAAAAGCAGCAGCTGCCACATTTGTGTGAATGTAAACCTCAGACAGAGGAATGGAAGGGGCCAATCCTGCAGTTCCCATATACTGGTTCCAGTTAAGTCATGTGAATAAGGCTTGACCTTATTATAATGAATGTTTGAGCAAACTGAAGAAAATATACTGTGTAACAAGGCGAAACAAAGTGCAGAACAATGAAGTCTCTGGGCTCCAACATCTTACTTGTACGGCTTAGTACATGAGAAAGCTACCTTTGTGCACCAAACCCTTAAGCAGGGCTTAATTTGTAATGAAAGAGCGGCTGAGCTCAAGCCATTAGGTGCTGGGGCTTAAGCAATATTTTTGCTTTCATAACTGATGCGGCAAACCCAGAGGTGCCGGGGCACAGCCCTTATAAGCCCCGGCACAAATTAAGCACTGCCCTTAGCATGCAAGCAGTTCTGTTGATATCACTATTGACTTCAAAGGACCACTGAGGGGATACAGGAGAGTGTCAGGCAGGACTGTAGGGTTGTGTAATGGAGACAACCAGGCAGAGAAAGCATGTAAGGGTTATACTGAGATTGTAAACTCTCTGGGGCAGGGACCATCTTTTTGTGACACAGATAATAATAATAATACACATAAAATAAAGGAGGCAGGTTTTAGCAATTTTAAAGATGTCTTGAGTGGCAGAGATCTCGACTGCAGCCCACACAGTTACTCTCAACCACACATGGTAATTGTACAAATTAGCACAGTATGAAAACGGATGAGAATTTTTCTATGCAAGCTCCCATGAACATGTTTACCATAGCTCGTGTTTCCACAACACAACAAAATAAAGTCTGCTTTTTGCAAGCCATTTCAATCTGTCTTTGGTGCAGCACAGCTTATTTTCATTGGACAAAGAGCCCATTTAAATAACAGTTTAAAGAGAGTCCATTTTCAAGTTCAGAATGAAATGTAAAACAGCCCTCAAAGGCCATGTCATTGTTGTTTTTTGTCTCTCATTGACATATTTCATGTTCTACTTTGTGGAATCATCATTTTTACCCCACACTGTAACTCGGAAGTTACAAACCGGCAGTTAAAATTACTAAGATGCTATCAAAGAAAGCGCCAAACAAGCAAAGAAAATATACAGCGAGCCACTCTTGAATGGAGAAACGCTTCCACAGAAGGACTTAATAACAGCCCGGCACAATGCTTGATTTCACGATGCATATATTCCTGGGTGCCAACAGCCCCAGCATTACCACAACCTGTGTTAGAGGAAGAAGTAACAGAAAAAAAGGAAGAAAGACACACAAAAGCCTATTATGAATGACAAACTAAAGACTTCCAAGGACTGCAACCCAGAGACCCTATCAAATTATTCCCTCGGGACAAATCACATACTTGGAAATAAACTACATGTGTTGCACAGATAAATCCTCATCCCTAATCCC
The DNA here is from genome assembly GCA_033296515.1 of Macrochelys suwanniensis. Classification (NCBI taxonomy): domain Eukaryota; kingdom Metazoa; phylum Chordata; order Testudines; family Chelydridae; genus Macrochelys; species Macrochelys suwanniensis. The sequence continues at coordinate 93,365,149 of CM065782.1, read as the reverse complement.
TAAAATCTAGCAGTGGATGGGCATATGTCACTGAAATTGCCAGTACAATAACCCACATAAACATGGGTTTGGAGGACGGTAGTTCACCAGAACAATGACTAAATACCTTTAAAAATCTGGGCCTTTGTTCCTAGATGTATGGCTTTCACTTGGCCCTATTGTTTACTTGCACCCAGTTTACCAAGTGATTCAGCTTGTTCTGTATCAGTGATGTATCCTCTTCATTATTTACCACGCCCCCCTTCCCCCCAATCTTTGTGTCACTGGCAAACTTTTTCAGTGACGATTTTATGTTTTGTTCCAGGTTATTGATTAAAAATGTTTAGATAGCCTGGGGCCAAGATCAAGGACCCCGCTAGAAGTACACCTGCTCAGTGATGTTTTTTCCCCACTTATCATTACATTTTGAGACCTATTAGCTAACTAGTTTTTAAATCCATTTAATGTGTCCCATGTTGATTTTGTAACATTTTATTTTCTTAATCAAAATGTTGTGTGGCACCAAGCCAAATGCCTTATAGAAGTCTATTTCCTCAACACTATTATCTTTTATCAACCAAACTTATAATCTCATCAACAAAAAAAGCTCGTTAGTTTGACAAGATCTATTTTCCATAAACCCGAGTTGATTGGCATTAATTATATTACCCTCCTTTAATTCTTTATTAACTGATTCCCATATCAGCTATTCCATTGTTTTGCCCAGGATCAGTGAGGCTGATTGGCCTATTTCACAGGTCATCACATTTCTCTTTTAAAATATTGATACAACATTAACTTTCATCCAGTCCTCTGGAACTTTCCCAGTGTTCCAAGACTTACTGAAAATCAATATTAGTGGGACAAGTGCTCCTTGACTAAAGTTCTTGGGCGGGAGTTTATCCAGACCTGCTGATTAAATATTATGAAACGACCATTAGCACGAGTGCTAGACATGATGTGCAAGCTATGCATATACAACTCTGCTAGTTCAATTTAATCACTTCAATCCACTCCTTCCAACATACTTCTGGGTCTACCTAGGCAGCAACTTCCAATCAAGCTGAACTGAAGTTTTCTGGCATGTACAGATAGCAATGAGCCTACCAAACCTCTTTGTCATTGGTCAATTACAGAAATCTAAGACGTTTTGCACTCAGAAGTGAAAAACTAATGTAGTAACTGACTGTCACAAAGACCAGGCTATCCATGTTTGGATTCCTGTTCTGTTTAAATAAAAAAGGCTTTAGGAATCAGTTTACCTGCTGCCATTGTCCCTTAACTTTCCATTGAAAGCAATGGAATCTTTGGATGTAGCTGATACATTCAACAGCAAATAAGTATTTAACTGGTAACCCTTTCAGCACAACAAAATACCAAACTGGATGTATTTTAATCTGCCATAGGGCTAGAATCCTGGGAGGCCTTGTTCTGCATTCTACTGGCAACAGTATACAGAACTTACTCTGGACTTTACACTAGCAACAGTGAGAGCAGCACTTGCCTTATATCATTATTTAGAAACAATTCCATTAGAATTGCTACTTATATTTTCCATACGATAGCAATAGCTTTCTCCCCCACCCCCAGAATCCTTTTCTCAGCATCATCGTGTATAACTTCTCGCACAGTTTACAGGTACTGACTTATCACACACTGGAAAGATGTACCTAATAATTATGTCATACAATCTTTGTCACGGGACACGATGAGAAATGAAATCCCACGTTCCAACTGGGGCTGCATTGATTTTATTTTTAAACATCTCAGAACTGACCCAAGAATTTATTAATAGAGATTCAGACTGTATCCATACTATGTAACTATATAATGTAAATGCCTAAGTATAATTAATATTATACATTGCATCCTACGCCAAGGAAAGCATGTGGTAATATTTTATTTTTTTTTATTTTTTTGTATTCTAGCCCAGTGATTTTACTACTGCATAAATGATGCAGGTTTCCATAGTGCGTCAATCTGAGGTGTTAAAAGGTTAATTTTTTTTCCTGTCGGTTTAGCGAAGCAGATGATTGATTCCTGGTTTCGTAGCTTTCCATTATGATTGGTGAGACTCTGTGCTCGGTGATAGTGATCAACTGACGTCTTAAAACAAAATATTTTTGTATGTAGCAGTTGGAACGAAGCATGAGAGAAAAGGGGATTTTAACTTAACGAAAAGCCTGCATGCATATTTAGGCTCATCTAGTCTCAGGCTTCATACAAGCTAAGTTAGACAGGCTTTCCTATTCAGTTTACCAGAATAGAATCATGCTGCAGTCTCCTACCAGCTCACAGCCTTCTCTGAGTCTGTGGGATTCTTGGTGGGTTTTTCCCCCTTACCTGCCCTGTTAAAACTGTCTTTTGATGCTCCCCTTCCACCCCACCACAGGCTAGACTAGAGCATGAAGGCTGGCTACTGGATCTGGCATTGTCTCTTTAGTGTAAGCTATTGCTAGGAAACTACTAGAAAGTGCCTCCGCCCTCTTTCCTTATGTTGGTAGAGTCTGCTACCCAGACAGACTCCTGGGGTGGAAGATCCATCCCTATTTATGGTACAGACACAGCATGGTAGTAACAGATATTATTAATCATTATTAAAGTGCACCCCCACACACATTTGTCACTGTGACCATAGGGGTCTCCCGCTAGACTTCTTTAATGTCTCATTTTATCTACCTTCGATTAAGGACTAAACACACAAGACCCCCCCTCATAACCATTCAGATTTCAGAACCCCTTTGGACGAGCTTTTGTAGTCAGTGACACTCCTTTCATCTGAGGCATTTCATGACTAGAACAAGCACAATGACTCTCAGTTCGTCTGCCCCTCAATTAATAAAGCACACGGTAGCTCTTATCTAGCATCTCATTGAAAGTTGCTATTTGAGTTTGAAAAATACCAGTTAGTTATTGCAAAACTCCAAACTTTCCCAGCTCGGCTCTCTGCTCAGCATTATTTCCGGATGCAACACCGGTGTATGATGCTGAGGAAGGCTATTGTCTGAATCCCCCATAGTCATTGTCACAGTACTATTTTCACAGCCTGATTGTTCCATAACACTTTGCTAGCGTCTCTCTGTAGCTGATAACAATAATTGCTAGCAGTAAATGTGCTGGTCTGAAGGAGAATATGTGAAGCAAGCCAAAATATTTGCTTTGATTTGCGATTGTGTGTGCATATGGGAGGAAAACTCGGAGTCCCATCTGGCTAGGTGCTAAGGGCTCAACTCCCACTGACTTCAATGGGCGTTTGTAGTAACTTGACCATCTTAGTGGCATCTCACCAGGGTCTATCCTAGGTCTGGTACTATTCACTATTTTCATTAATAAGTTGGCCACTGGAGTGGAGAGTAGGCTTAGAACATTTGTGGATGACACCAAGGTGGGAGGGGTTGCTAGCACTTTGGAGGGAAGGATTAGAAGTCAAAACGACCTTGACAAATTGGAGAATTGGTCTGAAATCAACAAGGTGAAATTCAATAAAGACAAGTACAACGAACTAGACAGGAAGGAAAATCAAATGCACAACTCCAATATGGGGAATAACTGGCTCAGCATTCGTACTGACGAAAAGGATCTTGGGGGTTACAGTGGCTTACAACTTGAACTTGTCAACAATGTCATGCAGTTGCAAAAAAAAGGCAACGCCCATTATGGGGGGGTGTATTAACTGGAGTGTTGTAGGTAAGACGTGGGCGGTAACTAGCCTGCTTTCCTTGGCAGTGGTGAGGCCTCAGCTGGAGCACCACATCCAAGTCTGGGTGCCACACTTTAGGAAAGACGTGGACAAATTGGAGAGAGTCCAGAGGACAGACATGAAAATGATAAAAGGTTTCGAACACCTGACCTGTGAGGCAATGTTAAAATCGCTGGGCATGTTCAGTCTCAAGTCTGCTAACAGGATTCAAATATGTTCCTGGCACCAAGGAGTGGTGTTACAAACCAAGGAGTTATAAACAGGAGTGTGAGCAATTGTTCTTCATATTCACAGCAGGTAGGACAAGAAGTAATGGATTTACTCTATAGTAGTGGAGATTTAGGTTAGATATTGGGAAACACTTTCTATCAGGATAGTTAAGCACCAGAATAGTCTTCCAAGGGAGGGTGTGGACGCCCCATCATTGGAACTTTTTAAAGCACAGATTAGCCAAACACCTGTCAGGGATGGGCTAACTAAGGCTGTGGCTACACTACACAGTTTTGCCAATGCACATTACGCTGACAATAAAAAACCAGTATGACGACATTGCTTGTGCCTGTTCACACAGCACTCCTGTCGGAGGCACGCAGCCACCGTTGGGCAGCAGCGACAATGAGAGCAATGCATTCTGGGTGGCTCTCCCACTGTGCTACTCGCCAGCTTCTGCAGCTAGGAGTTGTGGGAAGGTGGTGTGGACAGCAGTGCATCATGGGTGTGGGCTCAACATCCCATGATGTCATTTTTTTCCCCTGTCCCAGCATTCCATGGACATCTGACTGCGCTGTGTGGCATTTTTCAATGGTCCCTGTTTACTGTGCACCCATCATCTCTGTCTGAAAGGATGGATCCCGCACTGCTCGCATGGTCGCTGTTAGGAACACATTACAGCTGGTGATGCAATATCATGAGCTCCAAAGGTGAACCTGCTGTGTTCCATGGAAAGAAACAACACCAGATTACTTTTGGCATTCATGGAGCAGCTGAACATGGTGGACCATCACTTTTGGGCTGGGGAAACAAGCACTGAGTGGTGGGAATCACATCCTTATCTACGTCTGGGATGCTGAGCAGTGGCTGCAGAACTTTTAAATGTGGCATGCCAGCTGCCTGGACCTGGGTGTGGAGCTCATGCCAGCACTGCGGGGCAAGGACACCAAAATGAGAGCTGCCCTCTTGGTAGAGAAGCGCATGACAATTGGGGCGTGGAAGCAGGCGACTCCAGACTGCTAGTGGTTGGTTGCGAATCAGTTTGAAGTTGGGAAGTCAACTACTGGGGCTCCAGTAATGCAAGTGTGCAGGACCATTAATCACCTTCTGCTACAAAAGACTGTGCCTCTTGGCAAAGTGCATGAAATAGTGACAGGCTTTGCGGCAATGGGATTCCCTAACTGCGACACGGTGATAGAGGGCATAAATATCCCAAATTCGGCCCCGGACCATCTTGTGATAGAGTACCTCAATAGAAAGGGATACGTTTTTATGGTATTGCAGGCACTTGTGGCTCACCATGGGCGTTTCACTGCCATCAATGTGGGGTGGTCTGAGAAGGTGCATGCTGCACGCGTCTTCAGGAACACTGTCCTGTACAGAAAGCTCCAAGGAGGGACATCCTTTCCAGACAAAAAGAAGATTCCAGTGAGGGCTGTTGAAATGCCCAGAGTGATCCTGGGAGACTCCGCGTACCTTTACGCCCATGGCTCATGAAGCCTTAGATGGGAAACCTGGACAGCAGCAAGGCGCGCTTCAGCAGTAGGCTGAGCAGGTGCAGAATGACCATAGAATGTGCCCTTAGCAGATTAAAAGTGCGCTGGTGCTGCCTTTATGGCAGGTTAGACCTAAATGAGGAAAATATTCCCATTGTCATAGCAGCCTGTTGTACGTTCCATAATATTTGTGAGGCTAAGGGTTAAAAGTTTCCCCTGGGGTGGAGCACCTGGTTGCTGAATTTGAGCAGCCAGATACCAGGGTTATTAAAGAGGCACAACAGGGCAGGGGCAGGGTAGTTGAATCAGGGAGGCTTTAGGCAACATTTTTGACAATGAGCACCAGTAATGTGTCTTTCTATATAGTACTCTGCCATGCTTTGTTAACTTACTACTATGCATGAAAATTGTGATGATTCCTGACTGGGCTTTGTAGTCAGCAAATGATCGAATTGCTACTATGTATTACTACCAGCAGCAACTCCCATGTGTAGGAAACAAATAAAGATTGGTTATCTTTCAGAGAATTTGTTTTTATTAAATACCAATTAACAACACACACAAAAGGCTTGGTGGGAGGGCGATAAGCGTGCAGGGCAGGGTAGCTCTCATAGCTGTGTGTAAGTCCAGCTATCATTTTGAAAGCTGTCTGCAGGGGTGGAGTGAACGGGGTACCAAGATGTTCTGGGAAGTTGCAAGGAATGTTTGGGAGGCGTTTGGGGAGGGCATGGAAAGCAGTTCTGTATTGGCTCTGGGGGTAGCGGGGGGTGGGGGGGAGGGAGGGAACGAACATACATGTATTCTGCCTGGACCATGATTAGGGACTTCAACATCTTTGTTTGCTCCTCCATCACTTTTATCATCCACTCCTGGCCCTTTACAATGCACTCCTCATTCTCCTTTCTGTCCTGCCTTTCAATTTTAAATTTTTCCTTCAGGGGCTCTCTCCACTCCCTGCTTTCTCTTATTTCTGCCTCTGAGGCTTGGCGCATCACTCAGAACATGTCCTCCTTGCTCCACCTTGGTGGCTTCCTTAGCTAGCAGGGGTGCTCTGCTGGTGTGTAAGGGGTTCCCCTGAAGGCCACATCTGCATAAGCACAAGAAATGATACACAGAAGCATGATTGTTAGTTCACACACAACATTCAATCATTATAGTAACCTACACCTTTATTTACATACATATGAATCACTTTCTCACTATCTTTGGCACGCATACATCTCGGTGAACACCCTAAACATGGTGAGTTAATCCCAGAGCAGGGGGTTGGGTGTTCAAGATGGGGCAAAGGATCCAGGTGTTTTTTTAAGCGGATCACTGCAGGCCACTAGAGACAATATTGTAAATTCTGCCACCATTTTCCACAGATGAGAGTCATTTAAGCCGATATCTCACTCCTGAGGGTAAGCAAGGATGCAAGAGTACATCTCCTGCACACCTGCAGCTTCAGATCCGGTCCCTATGCTGCTTGCTTGTGTGCCACTTTAGTCTCTGAACAAGTGACTGCTGAGTGGCGCGGGAACGTTTCCTACAGTGGGGGAAGGGACAAAGCAGCTCTGCCAAGGAACCTTCAGCAGCGGATTGGCGAGTACCTCCAGGAAATATTCCTAGCAATCTCTCTGGAGGATTCCTGTGAAATCTCGGTGTGCATTAACACACAGTTCCACAGCACTTTTTAGGTGCACAAGGGAATGCGGACCACACACAACCACAGCTAGTCTTGTACATTTCTATCCCTTCACCCACTGCTAGAATATATAGAGCAAAGGACAGCTCCGCTGCTTATAATTGAGCAGCATCAACGCAAAAAGATCACTTACCAGGGCTCTCCTCGCCTGTATTATGCGTGCCAGAGACAGACTGCTGGAACTGGTTAGACCCCTTCGCAGTGGAAAAGAGGTACTGACTCGCCACGCCACTGGACAACCCTGCCATGTGTTCCATATCATTCTCCTACTCGACCTCCTCGTCCATGACTTCATCCTCAGGACTTAGGCCACTGTCCGCCATCGTCAGCCCCACCGCAGTTAGGATTGCCAACTTTCTAATTGCACAAAACTGAACACCCTTGCCACACCCCTGCTCTGCTCCTTCCACGAGATCCTGCTCCTGCCCCTCCCTTTCTCTGAGGCCCCGCCCCCCCACTCATTCCAGCCCCACTCCCTCCCTCCCTCGATCTCCTCCTCCCTCACTCAATTTCACTGGGCTGGGGCTGGGGCAGGGGGTTGGGGTGTGGGAGGGAGCGAGGGCTCAAGCTGGGGGTGTGGGCTCTGAGTGGGGGGCCAGAAATGAGGGGTTCAGGGTGAGGGAGGAGGCTCCAGGATGGGGGTTAGGGTGTGGGAGGCAGTCAGGGCTTTGGCTGGGGGTGCAGGCTCTGGGGTGGGGCTGGGGATGTGGGGTTTGGGATGTAGGAGGGGGCTCTGTCCTGGGACCAAGTGGTTTGGAGTGCATGAGCGGGCTCAGGGCTGGGGCAGGGGGTTGGGGTGTGGGAGGGAGCGAGGGCTCAAGCTGGGGGTGTGGGCTCTGAGTGGGGGGCCAGAAATGAGGGGTTCAGGGTGAGGGAGGAGGCTCCAGGATGGGGGTTAGGGTGTGGGAGGCAGTCAGGGCTTTGGCTGGGGGTGCAGGCTCTGGGGTGGGGCTGGGGATGTGGGGTTTGGGATGTAGGAGGGGGCTCTGTCCTGGGACCAAGTGGTTTGGAGTGCATGAGCGGGCTCAGGGCTGGGGTAGGGAGTTGGGGTGCGGGGGGGGGGGTGCAGGCTCCGGCTGGAGGTGCGGGCTCTGGGGTGGGGCTGGGGATGAGGAGGTTGGGATGCAGGAGGCAGCTCTGGGCTGAGGCCAAGGGGTTCGGTGTGCTGGAGCATGCTCAGGGGGTGGGGCACGGGGTTGGAGTGCAGGAGAGGGTTCAGGTCTGGGAGAGCATTTGGGTGCAGGACTGGGTTCCAACCTGGGGCTGGTGGTTGGCGTGCGGGTGGGATCATAGGCTCTGGGGGTGGGGGGGGAGATAGACTGTGGGAGGGCATTCCAAACTGGGGCAGGGGGTTTGGGGTGTGGCCTCCGGACGGGCAGCACTTACCTCAGGTGGGTCGGGGTTCCAGTCAGCAGCACAGCGGGGCTAAGGCAGGCTCCCTGCCTGCCCTGGCTCCGCGCTGCTACTGGAAGTGGCTGGCATGTGCGGCCGCTAGGTGGAGGTTCAGCCAGGAAGTCACAGTTCCTGGCCAATGGGAGCTGCAGAGCCAGTGCTGGGGCGGGGGCAGCACGCGGAGCTGCCCTGATCACCCCTACACCTAGGGGCCACAGGGACATGCCGGCTGCTTCCGGGGAGCTGTGCAGAGCCTTGGCAGTCAGGGAGCCTGCCTTAGCTCCACTGAGCTGCTGATCGGACTTTTAACGGCCCAGTCAGTGGTGCTGACCAGAGCCGCCAACATCCCTTTTCAACTGGGTGTTCCCGTCGAAAACCGGACTCCTGGCAACCCTAGTCAAAGTATCCGCGGGGCTCTTGGCAGTGGAGGTGGGGGGGGCGGGTCACCGCCAAGGATGGCGTCCAGCTACTTATAGAAATGGCAGGTCTTCAGGGCAGTACCACGGCAACGGTTTGCCTCCCTTGCCGTCTAGTATGCCTGCCTCAGCTCCTTTAACTTCGCACAGCACTGAGTTGTAGCCCTTATACAACAAGCCATGAGAAAGCTGCCTGTAGGTATCCACATGCCTATGGCTGGAGCAGAACTGGGATTGCCCAGCCTCCTCTTCCCACAGACTCAGCTGCTCCAACAACTCAGGAGAGCATTTGCTGCTGCGTGGAGCCGCCGCGGTCAGCTGGGAAGATGTGATGTGAGCTCTCCACACCGAGCAAACAGGAAGTGGACTTTCAAAAATTCCTGGGCCTTCAAAGTGAGAGGGGCAGGGCAGCGGAGTTCGAACTGCTGCCCAGAATGGTCAGGGTGGGCATTGTGGGCCACCGCTTGGAGGCCGTTTACAGCGACATAACCAAGCACGGTATCAACACTGACACTTTGTGGCGATAACGTTGCTGCGAAAAGCTCTCTGCCTCTCATCAGTGGCAACTCATGGTGGGGAAGGGGCCTGCCACGGATCAGTGTCTGCTGGGGGGGGGGGGTCACATCAGAATACATCCAACAGCAGCCTTTCAGCACCGCGCAGGAGCTGCTTCCAGCCGCAGAGGGGATGGGGGCAAGGGATGACCTGGCAGAGCTCAGTCCCCCCTTCCCCCTGCAGCTGGCAGCAGCTCCCGCCCCTACTTGCCCGCGTAGTGCCGAAAGGCAGCTAACAGCTCCAGGCAGCTGCGGTCCACCAACATCATCCAGTCACTGGCTGCAGCGCAGGCAGGAAGGGGTTAAGCCCTAAGGAGGCAGTGTGCACTGGGGCCCCAGGGAGCCTGACTGCAGGGGGATCAGCGGCTAGGAGCGCAGCCAGAGGTGGCTCAGCAGGGGAGGGCGCCTAGGGGTCAGAGCAGCCCAGCTCCCTGGGGCCAGGACCAAGGATTGGGGATGGGGGTGAAAGAGGGGCAAGAGGACGCCAAGCCCCTGCCTGGTGGGAGCTGCTGTGGAGCCTGCTGGTTGGGCTGGAAATTGCTTCCCCTCTCTACTCCAGCACACATCTGAGGGGTGGAGAGGCTCCCCCATGGTGCTGTGCAGAGCTCTGGGCGGCTCTGGCACATGCAGGGCCCAGCCAGAGGCAGTGGGGGAGGAAGGCGCCTGCCGGCCAGGCTGTAGGTGAGCTGAGAGCTCCCACCAGGGGCTGGTTCTCCGCACAGCGCTGGGAGTGGGATACGCCCCGCCAGGGGGTTATGGAGGAGCAGTGGGGATGGGGGGGGGGGCGAAGAGGCAAAGCGGGAGAGGACAGGGTGGAGGGGAGCATGTAAAGCGCCGCTGGGTGGGCAGCAGAGGCGACACACGGGACGGTCACGTGACCTCTGAATCTTTAAATTGGGCCTCTCGGCCTCCACCCCCCCCCCCCCCCCCCCCCGTCAACAGTTATGAGTCTCTAGCTCTCATCCAGGTGGTTTTTGTCTGCAACCTGACTTTTGTCACCAAAACTATGTAGTGTAGACAAGGCCTAAGTCAGGCTTACTTGGCCCTGCCTCAGCTCAGGGGCTGGACTTGATAACTTCTTGCAATCCTTCCCAGACCTACATGATTCTATGATCACAGAGTGGCTAGAGTGTTTAGCTAACATAATTTGCAATGATCAAGTTGACATTGTTGATATTTAAACTACCATCAGTAGACTTGGCAATTAACACCACACTGAGATGCACAGAGCAGCTAGCGCTTCTCTTCAACCTATCCTTCAGAGTTGTAGCACTGATTCATAGTCAGAAGGTTTTCTTTGCAGTTATAGACCTACCTGTAACAGCTGGGTGACTACGCAACCAAGATTTTTGTAGTCTGATATTGCTTTTTTTTTTTTTTTTGAGCTGGTTACTGAATATTTAAGGTTTCAGAGTGGTAGCTGTGTGAGTCTGTATCAGCAAAAACAATGAGGAGTCCTTGTGGCACTTTAGAGACTAACAATTTTTTGGGGGCATAAGCAGCCCACAAAAGCTTATGCCCAAATAAAATTGTTAGTCTCTAAAGTGCCACAAGGACTCCTCATTGTTTTTGCTGAATATTTAAGCTATCTGTAGGGGCCTGATTTAGAGCCCTCCACGTCTTTCCCTGAATTATGGTGGGTTTTGCTCTACCCATTGACATACTCCCTAAAGGTGATTATTTTAATATATCACACTCACTTTTTTGTTCTGATCATTTACCCCATGGAGGTAAGCAATAAAAGCATTATAGATGTGGCAGCAATTTTCATGGTACCTAGGTCGCTTCTTTAATTTACCATATCAAGATAAAATGTAATAGTAAATGTCCTTCCTTTTATATGTTGCCTTTTTCTATAGTGACCATTAAAGGGTCTTTTTTTGCACCAGTTTAAGACACTGTAGATAGATACTGTTATGCACTGACCATTTTAAAACAAAAATTTGCTTTGTATCAGTATTTGTAAATATTAACATTAAAGAGAGGGAGCAAGAGTAATGAAAGAGTAGACCAGGTAATTAGCGGTCACTGAAAACCACAAAATTGGGACAAAGCCCCAGTGTTTAGCGATGGTCAGATATGGGCTGTTGGTTTGGGTTTATCTAGGCTCTAACTTTGCTTAACCACAAATTATACAGCGCCTGGTGTAATGAAATTAGAAAAACTGTAATTTAGAGTTATTTGTATGCAATTTCAGCATACAAATACCATGAAGTGACTCCTATCAGTTGTTATCGGCAGGACGGAAATTTCCTATGATCAATTCAATTGCAAGATTAGAAACAAAAGTCTAATTTTTCCCTTTTATCTATATCCTGGAAGCAGATATAAGCTCATGAACAGTAATGACTTAGCCAATTGTGCACACAATCTATTTATATTTTCAGTGTTTTTCCGGCAGCTTCAGCAACTTCACGCCTATAAGTAGTGACACTTTTTCCAGCATCACACAGCAAGGTATTGTAAATAAATCCTCTTGATTCACAATTGCGAGATATTTGAATAATATATAATCAGCCATGGGTGTAAGGGTTTCAATTATTCTAACGTGCTTCTGCTTGTTAGCCTGCAACAATCATATGGTCCTGGGAAGGCACAGAATCTGCTGGGTCACCTATTTAAAAGAGATCATCAAGATATTGGACAACATTACAAAGCATAAGGTATGTGAATTCTCAAGCGTGGTCCTTTCACTATTTGATGGGAGGGACAAAAGACTTTATTCAGGTTCTGTAACTGCTGAAGTAAAGATAAGAGGTGAGCTGACAGTGGCAGGCAAAAAAAAAATTGTTAAGCAAACTAGACTGAAATCATCTGCCAGTGGCTCTTTGAGGAGAGCAGATAACCCCAGGATAAGCCAAGGCAGCTTGTGGGTTATCAGCTTGTCTAGCCTGATGTCGCCTCTCTCTCTTTTTGCCTTGATCAAGGTTTCCTGTGGTGAGATGAACGTGACGAATATTTTTGCAAACACAGAGGTAAGAAAAATAAATCATCCTAAATCAGGCATAGCATATGGTTGTTATGGGCTGCACCAAGAAACCCTGTTCAAAGAATGGTAGGCAACTTGTGTAGCAGTAACAGTGCAGGTGGAACTGAGAAGTTTCCTCTTTTAGCTGGGGAACTGGACAAAAATACATCCCACCATACTGACGATGAACAATTCTGTTTCTCATTCTGCTAGAGATAAAACTGATGAGAACTCCTGAGTTAGAGTCGAGGCGACTATTCAGATAATAAAGGGCAGAAGCCTGCAGGCCTTCTTCAGGCAAAACCCTTCCGCCTGGACTAGGTTTTCAGAATTTAGCATGAACTATTTCTGATAAGAAAGTTTGTAAGCGTTCTGTTCAACTACCTTCAGCGAAGCGCAATCCCACAGAGCAGTGGTGCTGACAGGATTGCCGGGACTACAATAACTGAAAGGATTTACAGGCTCTTTACCTTGGCCGGCACAAGAGAACACACTGCAAAACAAAAAAGAATTGAAACGTCCTTTTTCTTGGAGCTGTGTGTGTCTCTCATACACACATGCCATATCATTCTATATTGCTATTTCTGGTTAGGCAGAATATCCCTCTAGTCCCACTTATCTGGCGGAAGCTTGTTTAGTTAGCACATAGCGATTTAATAGCAGATAATAAAGTCTCAGATGCCTTTTTTTCCCCTCTGAAAACTGCTGCCTAAGTCAAGTATCTCTAGCTCTGCAGTTCCTGCATTCATAGAAAGGCGATGTTCTATACTGCTGCAGCAAGGCGGCTCATGATCCTACGTGATCTCATCTGCTCCCTTACGGGTGATGCCCGCCACGGTGCTGAACCCCTCTTGTGCTTCTGGGAGAGGGGGTGACAAGCCAGGCACTGCACAGCTTGTGCCCCACTGAGCTTGGCTCTGAACTGCCTCCAGCTGGACTGGCACATAAGGGAATGAGTGGCGGGGAGAGTCGCCAGATGCTGGGCACACCAGAATAGGGGTGTGGAGAGGCGGCAGGAGGATCTGCTGCAGAGAGGATCTGCTGCTGTCTCCTTGCAGGTTGCAATTTGTATTGGGGAGGGGGAGGTAATGTAGATGCCAGCCTCGCAGCCTGTTTGTAAAAAGGCAGGAATGGTATGGAGAGGCAGAAATTTCACCCAGCGCCTGTCCCCTCCCTGTCCCACCCCATCCCCGAGGCTTCACTTTTGACACAGACCATTTTATAACTGATCTTGTAAAGTTTTCATTATCATTTGGTGGCATTGAACATCGGCCCCTTCATGGGGGATGATCACTGAAAAACTACTGGCATGGTGAAATTAGTGTTCAGCGGGAAACCACCGTTCACTCAATTGCCATGGAGTGTATTGATGTTGTCAATGTGTTTTTCTCATATTTATTCAGGATGATCTAACAAACCAACATTCCTTTCTTTCTAATCCAGTTTATGGCGCCTACAAGTTTGGTGAACATACCCCAAGTTCCAACCTGTCCACCCCTCGTCCTGGTAAGTCACATCCAAAGAGCACATTAACATGGAAGCTTTGGCATCAAAAACTAAGTTTGCTCTGGGCTATGGAAAGCAGAGTCCAACAGGCCATCCTTACACACCAGGGTAGCAAGTGAGATCTTCAAGCGCATCAGGCTCTGGCTAGAGATGTTGCATCGACACACCTGTAATGTAAATCATCTCTTTTAAGGTGTTTCTAGCTTGTCTGAATCTGAATGCGAAGCTGCTAGTGTATACTGGTTTTCAGCGCTGGAAGAGGATGGCTTCTAAAATTGTTTAGAAAAGTCAAAAGGACTCGAATAGCTGCTGACACTTTGATTACTTCTAAACTGCCTCCTCCCCTCCCCCCCTGCTCCCGCCCCCAAGAAAAATCTTATAGTTAACACTTAGGTGGCACTTTTCCTATTCAAAGCTTTTGAGGAATTTTAACTAACTATCCACAACCCTCCATCTGAGTTGGGCAGTATTATGCCCATTTAATAGATAGGAAAATGGAGGGAGTGAGGTTAAAAAGCATATGCTGTCCACATGCCTGCCTATTTTCGCCAGGGAGTCCTCAATTCTCAATCTCATAATCAGATCTATGCAGCAGTTGCCATTGGGAAGTGCTCCTTGCTTATTCCTCCCTTGCAGTTGGTGCAAGACAGGAGCCCCTGAATCAGGGCTTTCACTTCAACACTTAATTAGAGAACGGCAAATCTCTAACGATGTAGAGACTGATCTGAGGCATTTTATTTAATCTGGAGTGTTAAGAACTGCCTTTTTTCCCTGAAAAGTTGGCACTTCCTTCTCTGCTGCTCGCTGAAACCAGAAGCTGTAGGTACACATATACAAACACAGTGTGAGCAGGAACAAGAGCAGGAAGTAACCGTAACTTTTGGAGATCTCATGGTTTTAGTTCAGGGTGCAGTTTTCTTTCCCCTGTCCCTTAGAATCAGAAGTGGATTGCATTGTCCCAGTGTTCATCAGCTATTAATAAAGTCTCTACTATCTCTGTGCCATTATGTTTGTCATCCAGTGAGAGTTTCTAGAAACGGAATCCACTTTTTTCTTTCTTTTAGAAAAAGGAGAAATTTGATATTTTATGCAAAGCTGCAACGGTTATTGAAAATGGCCATTTCTGCCATCCCTACAAGTTTCCCTTGGAAGGCATTTATGTTAATTTAAAACAGCTAATTCAGAAGGTGAGTAATGTCCTTGCATCAGAACCAGACTTTTTGGCCGAGGTATGTGCACAGGGGCAGATTAACCACTGGGCCAAGAGGGCCCATGCCCAGGGGCCTCAGCCAATTGGGGGGGGCCCCAGAAAAATGGGTGCTCCCATGCTCCGACCCACTCCGCCCAGTGCTCCTGCCAGGGAGCAGAGTTGGGGTACAGGGGCTCACCCCGTTCTGCCTGCCTGCCCGGCAGTCCTGCCAGGGAGCGGGGCAAGGCCCCGTGCCCCAACTCCACTCCCTAGCAGGAGCACCTGGGTGGAGCAGGACAAGCCCCCACACCCTGACTCCACTTGCCGGGGAGAAGGGGGATGCAGGTAGAAGGGGTGGGGAGGGGCACCCACTTACTCTGGCCCAGGGCCCCACAAAAGCCTAATTGCTTCTGTACGTACAGTACCTAGCACAATGGGATTCTGGTCATGACTGGGACTCCGAGGCACTACCCTACTAGAAATAATATGGTCCTGTGTTTTGAAATAGGATACATTTTAAAAGTACATTCATCATTTTTCACCTTTGAGGGAACCTCACACAGAGCCCAACCATGTGTTTTTCTACTGACTGGCTGCTTGCATGACGTTTTTCACCAAGTCATGGATGATACAAGCAAATCCTGCTGAGTAATTCATACATTCACATACATTTCATAATTTTGCATCATTCAAGCCACATTTGGCTACAAACTATGTGAGAAAAGCCTTCTCAAAGCAGGTCTAACCACAAGAAAGGTGCTCGTTCTTGCCACCAGTTAGCAGCTAAAACCACCCCCATAAACTAAGTACCTCAGCAATTGCACTAACGTCTCTGATGTGACATTTCTTTCATAGGTATCCTGTCCGGTGAAGGCAGACAACAATATTAAGTTGAAACATTTTCTAGAGCACCTGAAAGATTTCTCCAAAGGGATAATGAAAGAAAAGTATAGTAGAATTAGAGGATAACATTTCCCATTCGCAAATGTACAGTGGCATTGTATTATTATTAATTATTATTATTATTAAAGATTATTTATAATTAACCTTAAAACAAAGTGGTTTTGGATCAATGTTGCTGACATGTTACAGGAGACATTTGTTAGTAACCATTTGTAGAGCATCAGCAATGTACTTGGTTTATTCAGAAGATACAGATATAAAGACATTCTCTGCCTCATGCATCGTACAATGTAAAGCACGAATGTGAGAGAGCCAAAATGCGCTGGGAGAAAGATGAAACATCTTTAAAAAAAATTCTGTCCTCTTCTCTGCTCACCAACCACACACAACATTGGAGCACAAAAGACACAGGCACATGTGTGTGTGTAGGGCTTTATTAGGGATCTGAGGGAGGAGTATGTTTCTTTCACACTGGAAGCGGGAGGTTATTACATGCACAATGAAGGAACGGAAGGTACAACTTTGAAGAGGGAGAAGGAAAGTAGGACGAGGTGAGGATCAGATGTTTAATTTGGATATGGTGGACAAGGGCAAGTCCGCGCAGGATTTGAAGGAGGGTGCGGTATGGGAGGAGCAGTGGGTAAAGATAATTTAGCGGCTGTGTTTTGTTAGGAAGGAAGGGAGTGCTGAATACCACAACGAAGGTGGTTTCAGTAATCAAGGAGGGAGGAGACCGAGGCGCAGTGACTGACAAGTTTTACTGTTACACTGCAAAAGGAGGATCAGATTGTGTCGACTGTGCGGTGTGAGCAGTGAGAATTGGCGCTAGCCCAGATGCTTCAGAAGGAGCTATAACTCCAACGACAAGATGCCGGTGTTAGTGACAGCAAAGGAGAAAGGAGGAATTGAGCTTGGGAGGAAAGATAAGGAGCCATGTTTAGTTTCAGCTGGCAAAGAGCAAGGAAGAATCCAAAGCGTGCGAGAGTCAAATGGATGGTGGGAAGCAGTCGTTACAGCCAGGAATAGAATATTCATAGAGTCTATTTTGCAAATCCAGTGTTCGGAAACGTGATCTTAGCCAAGCAAGCTACAGGGATGGCATCAACCTAAGGCCAGCAATAGCAAGTCAGTGGCTCAGAAGTACATAGAAGTTGTCTGCGTGCTTCAAAGGGCAATATCAATTCTAGAGCCATGAGGTGGCCATAGGTGAGTTTGCAGTGGCCTTCATACAGCAGACCTCATATTTCCTCTTTTGAGTGCTCAGCTCAGTGCAGCACGCGCCATCACCACCCCACTTTACTACTATCAAAGAGGAGTTTGTGACATCAGCAGCAAAGGGCAAGAAAGGAGAAAGACCAGAGGGCCAGAAGGGGCAAGAAGAAGAAGTGTGAGCAGAACACCCCCAGACTCTTGTGGCATTCAGAGCAGGGGTTTAGTTTAAAGTCTTTCTAACAACAAAATGCCTGACACAGCAGGTTGCACTTAACTTCGGCAAAAGTGTGGGAGATTTCTGATGAAACACAGCACGCAGTAACTTTGGAAAGTCCCTGTACTCCAGTAGGGTTCAACTGGTACATCTGCTGAGTCAGAGTATTCTCAATGGAACTGCTCAGTTATCTATCGAAACCCTTTATCTATTGCCTGCACATAGCCCAAGAAAGAGTTTCTTCTGTGAAAGGAAAGCACTCTAATACACAGTATTGTGTGTGTGTGTCAATAAGTCATTCCTTACAGCAGAGGAAATGGAACTTAACTTCTAAAAACCTCAGCTAATTTTGCAGCAGCCTCGCAACACTGTTTAGAGTATGTAAGTATGGTTAGTAACACCAAGAGCACATTTTTAAAAACATGCAATCAAGAGCAGTTTCAAAATGCTCCCCAATCTGTCATCTCATCTTCTACATGCAGGGACTATTTTTTTGTTGTGTGTACACAATGCATAGGCCAATGGGCCCCTAAATCCAACAACACAAATAACTACTACAAATGGAGACAACGCTACCTACCATCAACTTTAGCCTCTCTCCCTCACCCCACCCCACCCCAACCCCACCCCATTCCAGGAGAGCATATAGGCTTTACAGCATAGGAGGTGAGCAAATACAAGGGATAGCAGGATGGGTTGAAGGGAGAAAGGAATAATTTTCCAGAGGATGGCTGCTGGCAGTGAGGCTACTAGCAAGGGTGGATTACCATGCCAATCAATCAGAGAGTGGTCTCCAAGGAAGACAGCTGAATACATGTAGAGCTTTAGGGATAGATTTTCAGTAGTGCTCAGAACCCAGCTGCTCCCCCAATGGATTGGTTGGATAAGGATCAATTTTGAAAAACTGGTCCGTATACGGAAAGTGTTGCCTTTAATCTATAAATCAAGAAATGAATGGGCAGCCAATGCAGCTGACAGAGCAGAGGTAACAAGAATCACCACTTAAAAGGTGGGGCAACTCTATTCTGCATAAGCTAAAATTTCTAAATGGTCAAATTACTCTCTTTCTGCAGTCCACACAGGTGGCAGATTGCATCTGAAAACACTAGGTATTGCATTTGTAGTATGGTCAGATCTCAGAGCAAAGCAGCATGAAGCCAGCCTAGTGGTGGAATAGAAGAATTCCCAAGAACACCAAGATGGTGCATGAAATTGTGGCGGGAATTCAGTAGGTAGCACTTGGCTCTGAGTCACCCCAGAGTGTAAGTAGGGGCCCTACACTGCTGCAGGAGCCATCTTTTGGGCTCAAGCCGGCCACATGTTGTTATTGAAGATTCCATGACACTTTCGCTAAAAGTAGATTTTCAGTGGCACTCACACTGCCCCGGTCCTGGCCACCGGTCTGGGGGGCTCTGAATTTTAATTTAATTTTAAATGAAGCTTAAACATTTAAAAAACCTTATTTACTTTATATACAACAATAGTTTAGTTATATCTCATAGACTTATAGAAAGAGACCTTCTAAAAATGTTAAAATGTATTACTGGCATGCAAAACCTTAAATTAGAGTGAATAAATGAAGATTCGGCACACCACTTCTGAAAGGTTGCCGATCCCTGTGATAAATGTTAATTTCTGGACAAATTCTAGGGCAGGTAATTCTATTCTTCCTAGTTAAAAGTCCCCTGAATTTGAATTGGACACAATCTTCACTTCTGCTCAACTGCATACAACATTGCACAATTTAAGAGCAGCTAGTTCCTCTCGAGAGCATGCCACATTTCAGTAGTGGGTGAGATGTCTTTAAAAAAAGAAAAAAGAAAAAAGAGAAAAAAGAAGCAGCTCTAGCCCAACCAGGAGTTTTAGACTTGAGGCAAGAATCACTGGGTGAAATTTTATGTTGATCAGAACAGTGCTCACGATGATCCCTTCTGACCTTAAAAACCTATTCACCCATGAAAGCTTATGCTCCAAAACCTCTGTTAGTCTATAAGGTGCCACAGGACCCTTTGTCGCTTCTACAGATCCAGACTAACACGGCTACCCCTCTGATACTTATGATCCTTAGTGCTCACTTCCCTCGCAGGGATGACTGGCTTAGTTAACACTGGTAAAACATTTGAGATTCTTGGAGGAAAGATGCTCCAGAAGTGTGATTAAATGTAATCATATTTCAAAGCTCTATTGGTCACCTTAGTTACTGTCCTTCAAATGACCATTGGGTGGATCAGTCAACGCAGAAGTAGTAAGAAGTTGTGTACACGGAAGAACAGCCATACTGAGTCAGACCAACAGTCCATCTAGCGCAGCATTTTGTCTTCTGACAGTGGTCAGCATCAGATGCTTTAGAGCAGGGGTAGTCAATTATTTTTTGTCAAGGTCCACATTTCCTGTGAACATTTAAAAAAATAATAATAATGATAAGTAAAAAGATTTCAGGGTCCATTCAAAAGCATCTGGTAGTCAGGATTTGGCCTGCGGTCCACCTATTGACTACCCCTGCTTTAGAGGAAATGAATGGAACAGGGCAATTTCCAGAGATCCATCCCGTCGTCCAGTTCCAGCTTCTACCAATTGGAGGTTTAGGGACACTTGGCGCATAGGGTTGCATCTCTGAACATTCTGACCAACAGCCATTGTTGGGCCTGTCCTGCATGACCTTATCTAAATTCTTTTTTGAACCCAGTTATACTTTTGGCCTTCACAACATCCCATGGCAACCAGTTTTACAGGCTGACTGAGTGTGGTGTGAAGTAGTACTTCCTTATGTTTGGTTGAAACCTGATTCCTATTAATTTAATCAGGTGACTCTTGGTTCTTGTGTTATGTGAAAAAAGCCACACAGTGATAAAGAGATGAAACAATAGGAGTTCAAATTTTATTCCTTGGCAAGAACATGCACCATGTAGACACAATACTGGTATGTACAATGTAACAATTACATTTATACATAAAATACAATGAATAATCAGAAACAACACTTCCAGCAAAGTTAGCAAAACAATAAATAGGGAGTAATTGTACAACTAGAATTTCTTGCCTGTATACAAATTGGTGAAACAGAACTAAAAAGAAATAGCTATAATTTAAAGTGTGCAGACTACAGTATAAGTTAGTGAAAGGCACTAAGAAAGATCTCCCCCCCGCCCCCACCTTCTTGCAATTCCAGGACCAGGAAAAGATTAAATGCAAAATATGCTCTATTAAAATCAGTGTTAAGAATGTAACAAACTGACAAAAGACCCAGGAAATATCAGTGTTAAGGCCAACACTCCTGAATAGATGGGAGGAAAACAGACAGACACAGCCACACAAAACAGCATGAGTTAAGGAAAGACTGAACTGGGACCAGAATAGCTGTATTGGCTAAAGCATAAATTTAAAAAAGAGATTTTAAAAATGAGTTATGAACAGAATAAGCCTGCAGATAATCCAAGAGCTGCAGGGTAAATCTGTAGTCCAGATGCATATTTAGCAACTTTAAAAATTATGCCCATACTCAAACATTCAAACCTTTCACAGATCAGTCAAGCCTCATAAATATAAACTGAACCTACTTAAAAATATTTCATTTCAAAGTTTGTCCTTTTTAATAGTAAGGGATTTTGTTCTCCAAAGCCAAAGCTGTGACAGCAAATCACAGCCAGCAAGTCTATCATGGAGCATGTTGGTTTTATGTGCAAACTGGTATAAAAAATAAAAAAGGAAGCTTCTTGTGTCATTTCTAAACAAACAGACAGACAGAAAAGCTGTCCTCTTAACTACTGTTAATCAGGGACTTGTCTTTTACAGATCTGATCCACTGTAGCAAATGCACTTTTAGAGTTAATCATTTAATGTTTTGGTATGGGTAGAATGGCTTACAATGGCACCTTCAAGGTGTCATGAATGGTCTGTCAGACAGACAATTTGTTAAGATCATTTTTAAATAGCATGATAAAGGAGGAATTGTTTATTTGCCTAGTTGCTGGATCCTACGGCAGCAAGGTCATAATGGTATTAATTTTTATCATAAAAACCAAGGAACCCCAGATCTTGTATTACTGACACTGGCCTCGATTCTACCCTGAGCACACGGCTCCAGAAGCCCACATGAAGCTTGGGCTTCCTGCGGCTGCAGAGGTCCTCTTGCATGGACCTGGTGCAGGCCTGGGGCTATAGCAATGACTTCTGAGTCTTTACAGTCTCTCGTCAGTCTTTTTAGCATGTATGACAAGTATACAAGTTAGGTAAATTAGGACGTTTAATCAAGTTTACTGCACATTCACAGTAAGATAAGTTTAAGTACCAATACTTAAATTTTTCTTCAAGATGAGAAGTAAGCACACCTCATTTTGGGGGAAGAGCTTGATGAATTCCCTCTTATTTAAATGCTGTGCTATAAAAACAGAAATCTGCTAGAAGTTTTACTTAAATCTTGTATAAACTTAAAAACAATAGTTCCAATTGTTTTTTTTAAAAACCATGCAGCACAGTATGTTTTGCTCCTGGGTGAAGGCACTGAGTACCCCTACCTTGCAATTAAACACCCACAGCTAGCCCATGTCAGCTGACTTGGGCGCACAGGATTTGGGCTGCAGTGCTGTACAATTGTGGTGCAGATTTTCAGGCTAGGGCTGGAGCATTCCCCCTCGCAGGGTCCCAGAACCCGGGCTCCAACCCAAGCCCAAACATCAACACTGCAATTTTACAGTCCCCAAGCCCGTTAGCTGACACAGGCCAATCACGTGTGTTTAATCGCAATGTAGACATACACATTGAAAGAAATGGATTTTTAAAAAAGAAAGGACAACAGAGCTTAGCCAGAATGCTACTGAAATTCTCACAGTGAAATATGTCCTTGTGAGACCAAATTTTAACTGCTAAACTGTGCATCTTACACTTGCATATAGATCCACAAGACACAGCTATTGGTCACATTACTAAGAAGGGGACATAAACACATGGTATTTTGATGCATTTTTAAATATTTTGCAGACTACAGAAAGAATATTCCAACTCACTGTAAGTCTTGCTACCAGAACGAATGCATTACACCTGCAGTGGAACAGTGCTATGCTTTTGTTTAGGGACTCCACCGTTTCACATCAGCAGTCACAGCTTTTTACACTCCATGCAACATTGTAAGATTATGCTAAAGTTATAGACATTAACAATGAACGGGTTTATGAAGATTGAATTCATCTGTAACTGATGTGTTCCAGCACTAGTTACATAACATACACAAGACAAAGGAATAATAATTTCTCCTATATCACAAAAGCAATATATTAAAATGTTAAATGTTTAGTAGCAGCACAGTTTTCAGGGGGTCAACTGAACTAGTAAATCAGCAGCCACTCAATGCAAAGGATAATGGTTTTAGAAGAAATTAAGCTACTGTCTCCAAGTGTAATGGAAAACAAAAGACTACTTGGGTGTAGACAGGACCAACTTTTGTGTGGATGTTACTATTACCTGGGGATGGGAAGTAAAGGAAGCACCTCTCTATTTTAAAATATAAAGGGTCTGAATTCATCACTGGTCAATAGAGCATTGCTCCCAAAATATTAGGGGCCAAGGGTAAGAAATCTAGCCACAAGCTCTGAAACACCTAGCCTGAGCTATATTATTGGTTTGTGGCACTCGCTTTAACATACTAGGATTTTATCTTCTCCATCCATATTGAGAGTAGAGCAATTCACAAAAAATGCAAGGCTCAGTTACAATCAGAGAGATCAGTTACACATCCTCCACCCAGTGCGAGCGCAGTCAAGGCAATGGTGCAAAGCAGCCTTTTAAAACGTACAATATATTCTCTTGCATTTTCTTCAGCGATGGCCACCCTCACAAAAGTAATCAAAGAGTTGTTGCCTCGTGATTGTGTGCATTTAAACAGTAAATAAAAGGACAACAGCACTTCAAATAAAATGAAACTTAACAGTTTTGTTTTCATTTGCACTGAAACTAAACAAAACATTGTCCCTTGCCCAATGTTCTTGAATTTGTACAGTTTAGGTTTTCAAAACAGTCACTCTTTATGCAACAATATACAGTAAGTCTACATATGTCAGTTACTAAAGGAACAGAAAGACAATTAGTCATTTAATGTATGAAATTCAAGTAACAGCTACAATTAGGGAGTATTTAAATAGCCAAGGAAGGGGGCTCAGTATTCAGATTAAGTTATATCATGGATTTATACCCACCACATGAAACATATAACAGTGCAACACAAGACAACAGTGTAAGCCGCTAGTTTATGTACAAAGCAGGACATAAAACAGAGTTATCAGGATTTAAAGTTCAGGATCTATCTACCACACCGGGCTAATATTTTAAAAATTTAAACACACCTAAAGTTCTTGCTTTCTATACATTTCATTTCAACAAGGGTTACTGCCAATGGTTTCCCTGCACAACACAAAGAGTGGTGTAATACATTGACAATTTCGCAACAACACATATATTGGTTTAACATATGTTAATATAACATACAGTATAAGGGTAATTAGAGAAACAAGTTCATTTTTGTTTACTCCTGAGGCATCGTTTTGTAGCCCCTCTTGTCAAATTGCGCCAGTTCCTCAATATTTTCTAACGAACTATGAATTTTAGCAAAGCATTACAACACACATTAATCTTTACTCTGACGCTGAATGTGTAACACCTACTGAAGCAGAGAGTCAATTACGGCTCCTGGCTTTGCGGAACGTTTTCTGTTTGGAGAGAAGGGATGGAAAAAGACAAAAACATATTACTAGTCTACCCAAGAAAAGGAAGGGGTGACATTTTCCAAATATAAAGTATATAGTATTAACATTTACACAAGTTTGGTTTCTAGCCTCTAAAAATAATATGCTAAAATCTCAACAACTGCATATTTAATATTTTAGAAGGCCAACTCAAAGTACAATCTATCTAGGTTTACATTTGGTCATCCATCAGTCCCACTCTCATTTGGACAGGTAACTTATGTGTACTCTCACATGTCACTTGTGAATTTGCCCCCCCCCCCCCCAAGTCTATGCTAGAATAAAACACATCAAGTAACCAGAGGAGAGGAATGTAGCAAGAACTACACACACAAATGTTTAAGAAGGTGTTAAAGTAGGCCACTTCTTAAGCCACTTAGACTTGATTATGCGTCATTGAGAGTTAAATTTACCCCGCTTTATGTCTCTTAACTTGGCCCTAAACGTTAATGTTTCTTGCCAAAGCCAACTCTCCCATGATAAAACACTACATAGTGTGTGCAGTATGTTTTCTCTGTTGACTATAAATCTTCATGCAGTACAGTCAGTTAAAAAGTACACCTTAAAATCTGGAGTATGGGTAACATGACTGAGTAACCATAATGTATAACATTTGCTGACTTGGTGTTACTTTCCCAATCTTAATGGGCTTTTTGTACAATTAATCCAAACTGGAACCAGAATTAAATTTAGCAACTCCCAAACCTTGACTCAGACTGAGTCTCTACCTCATATCACCTAAGGAATGTTATATTCCTCTGTGTAGGCTTCAGTGATTTTAGCATTGTTGAGGCATGTATTCATCTGTGTCTTCCATTTAATTCCATTCTCCATTTTATTTAAATACCACCTCAGTACCCCCACTATTTATAGCTCTCTGCAGATATAGGACTATTTAGTTTGAAAAGTTAGCTTTTTTAAATTTCAAAATTATTAAAAAGGGGGAAAAAAGAAACTGTCAATTTTTGAAAAAAACGGAGGAGAAATCACAACCAGCTCTAATAATTTGATATCTTGGCAACAGAAGATTGCCCTTAAATCAACAGAGCATGCTTTCCAAGTATTATGGCTTTTGAACAGCAATCACTATAGTTCAATGACTTTCTATGTGGAATGTGTTACAGCACTGCTCAAAGGGCCTGGGGTCCTGCTGTTCATTCCCTAACTCCTATTCAAATTAAAGGGATGCCCAAATGCAGCCTACAGGACTGATTCCCAAAATAAACCTTTAGTTAGGACTTAAAACACTTCACATGGAAGTTCCCAATCACATACAAAACCATTTCACAAGAACTCTCACCTTCTACTAGTTTTAGGCCTTGATCTTCCTTTTGAAGTCCTCGGTCTCTCTAACTTCATCAAAGACTGCCTCAGGCTTTCTTCTGTGTAAGCTAGATAAACATGGGAAAGGTCCACCTCAAAGGGCTAGGGAAAGAATACACAGAATCCATTTTACGTACTGTGAGTATATGTTCTTCTATAACACTTAGCAAGAAGTGTGCTTCGTCAAAACACCAAAGACTATAAAAATCAGAGTTAGAAAGTTTTACAGCAGGAGATGCAGCACGTATGGGTAGGGCCCTACCAAATTCATGGTCCATTTTGGTCAATTTCACGGTCAGAGGATTTTTAAAATTGTAAGTGTCATGATTTCAGTTATTTAAATCTGAAATTTTACAGTGTTGTAATTGTAGGGGTCCTGACTGAAAAAAAGAGTTGTGCGGTGGTCGCAAGGTTATTGGGGATGGGGGTGGGTGGGGGGTATTGCCACCCTTACTTCTGCGCTGCTACCTGCAGAGCTGGGCCCTCAGTCAGCAACGCATTTTTCATGGCCGTGAATTTGGTAGGGCCCTACATATGGGTACATATGTACACTATAGATCTATACAGATTGCTCCATATTTAAGAAGAGACACTTACATCTTTTTCCTTTTTATCTGGTACTGGGGTCTGTTTTCTCATGTTGTTCCCTGTATACGCAACACATTTCTTAAAGAAAGAGAAAGATCTGTTAGCAAAGTCAACTATATTATAAAACTGATTGCAAAATTGGGTAGGTGTGTATTTGCTTCCAGCCTCAATTCAATTAATCTGGAAGTTTGCAAGATGAAAGACCCTCTCTGCACTTTTTACCCATCACGACAGTTAAGATTAGCTTGGATTAGAGCTGAGTGAATAATTTTTTTAAAATCCATTCATTTCAAACCATTTTTTTTCTTTTTCTCACCAAAACAAAAAATGTGGATTCAAAACATTGTCAATAACAGTTCATTTTGACATTTCTAACATTTTTGTTTTCCAGTTTTGTCAAATTCAATCCCAAATTCACAAATAATTTTAGCGCCCTGAAAAATGCATTTTTCTATCTTTACTTTTTTTTTTCCCCCTGCTCAACTGCAGCTGGGACGTTCTTTATAGAAGTGCCTGAAGCAGAACCTCCTAGGACTAGTGGCTAAAATGAGCATCTAGAGCTTTGGAACTTTTACTCCCCTTGGCAGTTTGCCAGCCAAATGAACTTCAGGACATGATGCAAGATAAATATATATATACAAATATATATTTCTATAAGCTTTCAGATGATCCTTTCTGTTCCAACAACATGGCTGGTAATATTGTTGGTGACAGCCGCAATGGCTTGATTAGCTCATGTCAATGAAACACCAAAATCCTCAAAAAAAAACAACCAAACAAAAAAAACCAACCTAAACAAAAACCTGCCATAACATCTGGGATAAGTAACAAACCCATCACAGAGATCTTGCAGTTCCCGGAGTCTTACTACAATTCCCTGTAAGTTCTAAATTTCCATTGTTTAAAAGACCCTCTGTTGTGATGATACACTATATCAACTGAAGTCTCTCTGCCCTGTTAGAACAGGTTTCAAGCAGTCTGCAGCCAAACAATAGTCGCAACAAAGGGATTAGCTCATCCCTTCACCTACTCCGTTTATTCTGATGAGGGGTGAACTTCAACTTGGACTATGCATTTTAACAGTATTAAACACAAAGAGGTTTTCATCCTGGTTTGCTTTAGGAAAGCCAGAGAATTAACTGCAAGAAACATGAATGCTACATGTTTTAAAGTGCAGAAGTCAGGAAGTGAAGACATGAAGGTTATCGGAGTAACATGGACTCTCCATTATGGCACAATCTAACTAGTCAATGAAAACTGTATACCTAACGTTGGTGAATTAGCATGAGAACCCTCCCTTTAATACCTTTTGAGAACTTTTGCTTTGCACTAATGTAGCTACCTGCATTTTCTATCAGCTAAGCTTACCAACTGCCATTCTCCAATGTCTTCATTCCAGTGAACATAGTTTTCAATCATTTCCTTAGAAGAAATAAGAAAAATAATTGTTCTAGGTTTGTGAACTTTAACTCGTCATACACTCTAAATACATCTTCCATAAGACACACCCAAGAGATCCTGGGCAAAGTGAATTTAACAACAGCATTAAAGCTCTGTTAAACATGGCTCCTCCTCAAGTCAATTTAATCAAGGCTTGTTCACTGATGTGGATGACCATACCATGTTAAAAAGCCACACCCACACACACTGAAGGCCATGGCCTATGAGGAGGATAGGTCTACACTGCCATAAAAACATCCGTGGCAGCAAGTCTCAGAGCCTAGGTCAACTGACGGGCTATGGGGCTAAAAATTGCTGTGTAGATGTTTGGGTTCAGGCTGGAGCTGTAGGGTTTCAGAACCTGGGCTCCAGCTGAAGCTGGAACACCTACACTGCAACTTTTAACCCCGCAGTCCAAGCCTGAGTTAGCTGAGCTGGGCCAGTTAGGGCCGTGCCTTGGATCTTTTATTGCAGTGTAGACATGCCCTTAGTCTGAATCACCTGTTCCAGGGCATGTTGGAGTACTCTGAACATGTAGAGTTATGGTGACATCATTAAGATAGTTGTCCAGGTGTGATATTCATAAAAGCAAAGGAAAAATGCTTAGTGTGTTTTGTACTGGGTGGTGTGAGAGAGCACTACAAAGAAAGTGAAAGGTGAAAGTTCTAAGTATTGTCATGTTGTGTGTCTTTTAACATCAAATATTGCTGCTAACTTCATCTTCATCCAGCTGTCCCTAGACCAAAATGGGTCCTGAAACATCCCATTAGTCATTCTGGCGAATGGATCAATTTTCATTAATATTCTTGTAGTGAACTGATAACCCTGTTTTGGGGGATCTACGCTAGTTTTAACACTTTGCCTTTGGGTAGGCTACATAATCCGGCTTTGTGCCTTGTAACTCCTACTCCCTTTTGATGGGAACTGTTTATCCTGAAACAATAATGCTCTTTATAGTAGGAGGTCCAATAGGAGACCTTCATTTCTGTGAAGAACAGAGTGAAAGATGAATATTTAGGATGTTTTGGCAGAGTTTGGGCCTGTAATTCCCTGTTGGTGCAGTCCATCAGCTATTTGTAACCACTGTTGTCCAAAATCTGCTCAGTCCCAGGGTGAAGCTGCCACACTGGACAATTACAGGTATACATTTTCCTATTGTAGAGATGGCCTTGAATTTTAGAAAATACTCCAGATCTTTTAGACAGAGAGTGGGGAGGAAGTGGATCCTCCTCAGATAATCAAATAATTGCTTCACTTTATCAATTTACTCAACCAGGCTTTTCAAAGCATTATATAAAGACTACAGGAACAAAGGTGATCGGTGAAGTCATTCTGCTTAGTGAACAATTGTAATGCTCACCAGAAACCTCCGTCTTGATATTTTCAAAAGATTGAGTCAGTCACATCTGTGGTCTCGGATTCTCATGTTTTTGACAGTGATTTAAAACTAATATGGAAATGTGACAGAGTTGCACCTGGTAGCACGTTCATATAACTCTGTTGGTCTGAAACAAACCTAATCACCTTGATTTTCCTTCTAATTAAATTCGATTAGAGGTTTGCTGTGTTTTATAAATACTCCTTTACAAATATATACATAAGTTAGAATCTTATGTGCCTCACTGTTTTTTGTGCGATGCTATTTAACACCTACTAGCTCTAACAAACTGGATACAGAGATGAGGCGTGCTGAGTCACTCCCACTACTGATGGGGACAGAAGGGATGCTGGAGGAATCAGTGGGTGTCTCTAACATTACTAAAAACCCCAAATCCAAGACTAGGCTTCCTTTCCTTTACCTGGTAGTCCTGAGGAATGAAGTTATCTATGATGAGCATTTGAAGACGAAGCTCCCTGCTGAGCTGCCGAATATTCTCCAGCAATCCTTCAATCTCTCTCTGATGTTCCTGTTGCAGATCTGCCATCTATGGACAATAAACCAAGCCATCAGAAAGTTAGAAGTAGTACAAACATGAAAGCCTTTTAAAAAGTTGTTGCTCTTCATGGAGTGATGAAAAGCCAGCTCCATTTAAATTCATAGGCAAAATGAATTCTATTATAAACTATCCCCCAAAATTGATACATTAAAATACCAGCTCAGACTGGCACTTTTTGGTTACAATACTTCTGCAAATCCCCGCTCTGCACTTGTTGGAAGAAACCAGGAGCAGAGCAGTCTAGGTATATCCTGTTCAAGGAAGGGGCCTGCACACTCTAAAGAAAATCCCATTATCCAAAAGACTACTATGCAGCACAGGCAGCTGCAGGAAGCAGCTCTCAGCCTGAAGACCTCTTGCAGCATGGGCTCCAGGCACCAGCCAATAGACATTCTGAGCTCCCACAAGTTGGAGGGAGAGGGAAAGAATGTGGTAACCAGGTGGCAGGTGATTAGGGGATCCTGGCCAGAGGGATAGGATAGGGGGGGAAAAGCTACAGAAAGGAGAAAAGTATGCTGTGGAGATGAAAGGTGACAGGCGAGAAAGAGGAAAACCAACAAGAGTAAAATTCCAAGGAGATACAACTAAGATAAATTATTAATCCCATATTCTGTCAAGTTATTACATTACTCTGACAGAAAAGATAAAGACTATTCAAGTCAAGCAGGAGCAGGGGGTTGTGCAGAGTAAGTGTGTTGGCAACTGATCATTTTATAACATGTTTAGCGATAACTGGTGATTTTATTACAGCTCCAGCTCCCAGAGTCATATGAATGAGACCCTTCGCTTTCATTTCAAAGAAAAAAATTCTCGCCCTCATTAGGGTGACCAGGTGTCCTGATTTCATAGGGACAGTCCTGATATTTGGGGCTTTGTCTTATATAGGCGCCTACTACCAGCCACCCCCGTCCTGATTTTTCACACTTGCTGTCTGGTCACCCTAGCCCTCATGGATTCAGAGAAAAGCTTGAAGATGTAACCCCTAGAGCAGTGGTTCCCAAACTGGGGTTCATGAACCCCTGGGGGTTCGCAAAATGTTACAGGGGGTTCTCAGAAGAAAAGTCCCTAATGGCGGACACAGCTGTCTCCAGGGACCACGGGCAGCACGGGGCCAGCAGCACAGAGCCCCTGGACTTCCAAGAGCCAAACAGATCAAAGCAAGCATATCGATCACACTGAGGAGATTTAAACTTCAAGACTCTCTCTAAGAAATGGAAAGGGAGGTGGGGTTTGTTTTTTTTTGCTGTTTTTAAAATTAAATAGGCAGCTAGTATTGTTTTTAAAATTATTATGAAGAACAAGTTTAAGCTTTGTTGTAACGTATGTTGTTTGCCTGGACTGCTCAAGACCTGAATGCTTGTGTAGGAGAAACTCTGAGTTGGCTTCTTAAATACCTTCATGCTGTTTCACATCTGATACTCCTTGTTGAAACATAGGAGCCTTGTCTTATAACAGGCTTATTCAATGTGATACAAGCTACAAAAGTGAGATCTTGGAAGAGTGTTGCCGTTTTCATAATGTAATAAAAATACTGTAATGATAAATAATAATAAGTAGTGTGTAATAAGCATGTAATAAAAACAAATGTTATATTTCCAAGATCACTGCTTTTATAATTTATACTCGGGTAAAGGAGAAAATCCCTGGAAATATTAATTTTTAGGAGGGGGTTCGCGAGACTTGACATTTTAGTGAAAGGGGTTCACAGGTTGTTAAAAGTTTGGGAACCACTGCCTTAGAGGCTCAAATTACCAGTGTTCAGTTAGTTCTCTGAAAACATACAAACCAAGAGGTGCTTTATAAAGACACTGGTAAAGCATTTTTCCAGGGTTACACAGTGTAGGGCACAGTATTTCCAGAACAGATTTAGTTTATATATATAACTAAACAATTCTTTTGGACACTGACCTCTGATTTTGCAGCCATTAGCATTGTCCAAACTTTCTTCAGCTTCTTAGTCTTGCCCTGTGCCTCCTCCTGCAGGCTGGTGTACTTCTCCTCAATGTCCAGGCGCTCTTGCTGTTTGCAACATTTAAAAACGAACACACAATTTACTACTGTCAGAGAAGCATTTGGCTGTGGTATAACGAGAAGAGAAACTACTTAGACTAAGTGAAGTGCCGGCTATGCCTACACTGATCTGTGTCACACACGCCCCACTGTTTTTACTCGCTGCTCTAAAGCTAGTCCTTGCACACACTTCTGTACCAGAGCACTGCCTACCCATTCCAGGTGTCAGTCTCTAGGAATGTTGGCATCAGCTCCTGCCATACCTTCCATATCAAGTGTGCGCACAAGGCTGAGAGGCAATGGAAGGTGAGCACAATCAGTCCTGTCAGTTAAGACCATCAGCACGACAATAAGGAAGCGGATCAAACCTCTTTTTCCTCAAGCTCTTTGCGAAGCTGCTCGGCTCTTTTCCTTCGCTCTTCAAGCTCCATGTTAGATTCCTCGAGAAGTTTCTCCTGCTCCTCAGCTTTTGCCAGCAAGTCCACACCTCCCACAATCACCTTCTTCTCCAGAGCTGATAACTTCTCCAGCAGCGACTGGTGTTCCTGTCTGATGAGAGAGAGACAGGGAGTGGAACACCATGTATTCCAGGCTCTCTCTAGTGGTGGGGCCTGGCCTGAACAATGGGCCTGGACTGTGGGTGGGAAGGGGCCTGAACATTCATCTTACTTTTGAGACTGTAAGAATAAGAAAATACAAGTCACTGGAGAGAGTTGCAGCTAAAGTCAAACAGGGCCGCTGGCACTGAACAGTCTCTCCTGCTGCAAATCCTCCCTTCCACTGGGGACTGCCGGGGCACCAAGATCAGGGAGACTGTCTCCTCCTCCACTTTCAATGCTCCCTCTGCTGGGGCCCAGGCAGCATGGAGACCCAGGAGGAGAGAGAATAAGAGGTGGCAGCAGCAGCTGATTACCTCAGGGCCTTGGTGGCAAGGACAGGAGACAATAATCACACATGGGGGCCGGGGACCACGTGAGTCCATTACCTCTCCAGCCCTTGTCCCACCAGCCATGTACCTCGTGCCCCTTGCCTTATGCTCTGGCCTGAGGCCCTGTGAGATCTCACAGGTCACATTCCAGCTCCAGCCTGAATCAGTCTTTCCACATCAAAGATAAGTTCTGTGCCCAGAATCAAGCACCTCCATATGGCAGTAAAGGCTGTTATGATGGTTCTTAGTATTTGACTACTTCATTAGCAGTCAATATATACAGGAGTTTGTCCAGCTTTTTCAAATTTGGATTCTTTTATTTTTTTTTTTAAGTTCTCTCTATAGCTGGCTGAAATTTTGAAAAAACAATTTAAAAAACGCAGGTGTTTTTTTTTTGTTTTTAATTGGATTTTCTGACCAGCTGTAATCTACACAGGACGCTCATTTGCTTTAATAGCAGGACATGAGAGCATTTTGTGCATCACTGCTTTAATCAATCAATTCATTTTAATTTCTACCAGTCACACATCCCTAATTAGATCTGACTACAGAACTGTAAAAAAAAAAAAAAAAAAAAAGTTCTTATGATGCAATACTAACTGGGCTTTGAGCAGATCTTTCTCTCTCTTCTCCAGTTCAGCCCTGGCTTTGTTTCTCTCTTCCTCTTCCATGTCGAGTTTGGTTTCAAGTGCTTTTCTCTCTTCCTCAATCTTGGCTTGCATCTCTACCATTTTATCTGGGGAAACTTTCTTCTTGCCTTTGGAAAGATTCAGGTTAAGTATGAATTGTTTGATGGCAAAAATAAAACACTGTCTTATTATATATCAGACGGATAGCTGTGTCAACTCTGTCGCTCTTGTCTTATTATCGTGAAGATTTCTATCTTGTCATCAGATTTCAAATTAAATGTGATTTTCAACAAAAAGTTAATAAAAAGATGTCAATGGCAATATATAGTTATACTGTATCCCTGCAGCTACTGGAGTTTATAACAGTACTATTCAGTGCTAATGGATATTTAATAGATGCTGGTGATGCTTCCCAATTCTGTCAGGAAACCAGCTTGTATCATATCACTGTCCAACAAAGACAACTTTCATACCAAACGTTTTAGTGTAGCTTTGTTATTAAGACTATGGCTTCAACAAAGCCATCCAGTGGCACTTTGGAAATTGGACAAGAAGAAAAATAGTAATTGGCTTATATGAAGAGTTATGTGCCCACCAGACTAGTTCCATCTTGGAGATCTAGTGACATTTACAAGTCACTCAAGCTCTGCTTTTGCTATTTATTGCCCCTGGACACACAGAAATATTATGCTAATATTCGTGTATTGTACTAAAATCAAATGTAAAAAAAGAATAAGACCCTTGTGAAAGACTGCCCTCTTAAAAAAAGCCAGACGTTTGAGACCTACATTTCTTTAAAGGGGCAATGAAAAGTTAGTCTGCACAGTTCAATCCAGAGTTTATTTTTTAAGCAAACTTTAGCATCTAATTATAAAGAGAAGTGATTACACTTTAATATTTCTTTTCGTAGCCTGTTAGGAGAGTTGAGTTCTAAAGCCAAGTTCAGAATTCCACTTTCCAAAAATTCACTCTGGAAGAAATTGTCTCCAAGATACCCTTCGGTATTGCATTCCCTATGGAGTGTCATTGCGAAAATTAGCAGTACGATCTTGTAAGACTGTATTGTCCACAATGAAGAACTACAACGTGCAGAGAAATGCAGAAAAGCCCTATTAGGTATCAGCAGATAAGGGATGGACAACAGTTTATGGACTCAGATTGCCTTTGTAGCAGTGTCTATTCAGAGATTCCGGGGTGGTGGGATTTGTGATGGTCCATAAGGTAGCACTTTCAAGATTTGACCACTGGTAAAAAGTAAAAAACAAAACCAATTTTTTACACCTACACTTCTGTGATTACAATGGAGGTAATTTGAGCAGCTAACTGGTATTCAGACCGAGTTCAGTAACCCTAAAGAGTCATCTCCAAATAATTCATAATTCTAGAACAAGAAGAATGCTTCCTATAAATCATCCTCCAAATCTCAGAGATCAACGTTAGTTGAAAAATATCTTTGGATTGGAAAGATCTTAATTCCAATACTGCACAATATATCAATGCATGTGAATATAAACAGGTTTCGGATTAATTGCACGAGGGGTGGCAGAGAGGATAGCAAGATACCAAGCTAATTTAGATTTCTATAACTTTTACGGTGTGGAAAATACTCTTTATGTACCCTGTTTTGATCTTTCCCAGATATATTCTAACAAAATCTAGACAAAAGAAAACTAACTTAAATGTGTGAAGATCCAAAAGCAACAATTTACCACCACTGCAGGGGAGAAAAAACAGAGAAAAAACCCCGTAGAATACCCGGCGAAACATTATTGTTCAGTAAAAGGCTCTCCCCTGTGCGCGCGCACACACACACAACTTTTGTAAAGACACTGAAACATCACCTTATTTATTTTTAAATTAGGGCTGTCAAGAGATTAATTGTGCAATTAATTTTTTTAATCACACTGTTAAATAATAATAGAATACCATTTATTTAAATATTTTTGGATGTTTTCTACATTTTCAAATATATTGATTTCAATTACACAGAATAAAAAGTGTACAGTGTGCACTTTATATTTATTTTTGATTACAAGTATTTGCACTTTAAAAAAACAAAAGAAACAGTATTTTGCAATTCACCTAAGTACTGTAGTTCAATCTCTTTATTATGAAAGTTGAACTTACAAATGTAGAACTATGTACAAAAAAACTGCATTCAAAAATAAAACAATGTAAAATTTTAGAGCCTGCAAGTCCACTCAGTCCTACTTCTTGTTCAGCCAATTGCTAAGACAAACAAGTTTGTTTACATTTGCAGGAGATAATGCTGCCTGTTTCTTGTTTACGTCACGTGAAAGAGAGAACAGGCGTTCGCATGGCACTGTTGTAGCCGGCGCCGCAAGGTATTTACATGCTAGATGCGTTGAACATTCATATGTCCCTTCATGCTTCAAACACCATTCCAGAGGACATGCGTCCATGCTGTGGACGGGTTCTGCTCAATATCAGTCCAAAGCAGTGCAGACCAATGCATGTTCATTTTCATCATCTGAGTCAGATCTCACCAGCAGGTGGTTGATTTTCTTTTTTGGTGCTTTGGGTTCTGTAGTATCCGGAACGGAGTGTTGCTCTTTTAAGACTTCCGAAAGCATGCTCCACACCTCGTCCTTCTCAGATTTTGGAAGGCACTTCAGATTCTTAAACCTTGGGTCGGTTAGAAATCTTACATTGGTACCTTCTTTGCGTTTTGTGAAATCTACAATGAGAGTGTTCTTAAATGAACATGTGCTGGGTCATCATCTGAGACTGCTATAACATGAAATATATGGCAGAATGCAGGTAAAACAGAGCAGGGGACATACAATTCTCCCCTAAGGAGTTCAGTCACAAATTTGATTAACGCTTTTTTTTTTTTAACGTGTGTCATCAGCATGGCGCATGTCTTCTGGAATGGTGGCTGAAGCATGAAGGGCCATATGATTGTTCAGCTTATCTGGCATGTAAATACCTTTTCATGCCAGCTACAAAAGTGCCATGCAAGTGCCTGTTCTTGCTTTCTGGTGACATTGTAAATAAGAAGGCGGCTGCATTATCGCCTGTAAATGTAAACAAACGTGTTTGTCTTAGCGATTGGCTGAACAAGAAGTAGGACTGAGTGGACTTGTAGGCTCTGAAGTTTTACATTGTTTTGTTTTTGAGTGCAATTATGTAACAACAAAATCTACATTTGTAAGTTGCACTTTCACGACAAAGATTGCACTACAGTACTTGTATGAGGTGAACTGAAAAATATTATTTCTTTTATCATTTTTACAGTGCAAATATTTGTAATC
This sequence comes from Macrochelys suwanniensis, assembly GCA_033296515.1. Classification (NCBI taxonomy): domain Eukaryota; kingdom Metazoa; phylum Chordata; order Testudines; family Chelydridae; genus Macrochelys; species Macrochelys suwanniensis. The sequence continues at coordinate 93,328,859 of CM065782.1, read as the reverse complement.
CAAAAATAATATACACTTTGTATTCTGTGTTGTAATTGAAATCAATGTATTTGAAAATGTAGAAAAACATCCAAAATATTTAATAAATTTTAATTGGTATTGTATTGTTTAACAGTGCAATTAAAACTGTGATTAATCCCGATTAATTTTTAAAATCACGATTAATTTTTTTTAGTTAATCGCGTGAGTTACCTGCGATTAATCAACAGCCCTATTTTAAATACACACACACACACCACAAATGGGGGGGGGAAATTATGTAGGTATCTGGGTGTAGTATATAATTTCATGGCAGGATATGTGACAGTAATTCAGGAATAGGACAATTAAAGTAATTTGGTTTAGATTCCATTTGCTTCTCCTGTTGGACAGATGGTAAGAAGCAGCAATATGTAGGTTCACAGCTCCAGTATTTTGGTTGACCAAGCTTTGGGCAATATGCTTTAGAAGTTTGAGCTTTTTATTAAATTCTATATAGAGAAATCCTTAAGCAAAAAGGTCAGGGACAGGTGAATGAAGGATCCTTACCGGTCAAAACACATTCTTAGGTCTTCTCAATTTTAAAGAGTGAAAGTTAGATTGAGCAGCAAGACCCTTTACAAGCTCTGTATCTGTACTACATCAATCACAAATCAATCACACCAACCTGCTTGATCTTGCATTAAGAGGAAGTAGTAAGCAAATCGCAGATAGGCAGCATATGCATAAAAAAGGGAGGAAAAAGAAAAACATTACTGCTTGATTGTTTTGTGATAAAGATCATCAGTATCAGTAAAAGAATTAATCTAAATCTGCATCTACAGACAGAAAAAAATCAGCAGAATAATCATTGAGAAATAAAACGCCATTAAAGCAAATATTTGTGTTACGATTTTATGATTGGCCAGAGTAAATTTTCTGAACCAAAGGATACTTTTTTTTGCATATTCAGATTAATCTTCAACCCATTCTTGCATTCTCCTATTCAGTTCAATATAATGCAGATTCTATGCATGACATTACGAGCCTGCCGCAAAGATCATGCCCTAAGAAACATCCAAGAGGGCATCTACCACCCTAAAGTAAGACAGAGTTATGTTTTCAAGGTAGCCAATTTTTTTTACATTACCTGCAAAACCTTAGCACACAGAAAGAAAGCTTGCTTTGCATTTTAGCGAGATTTCCAAGTCAATTCTTTGTTTTATATGACCAACTGCACATACAGGATTTCAGCACAAGATTTCTATGTTCAATTAAACAGGATATTAGTAGGTTAATTTGCAGTAACTGATGCTTCCATAGAGGTATATGGCTAATTTTGGTTATTCAAGCAGGTGTGATCAGAATGAAACCGGGGTAAAAAAAAGTAAAAAAAGACAATGCAGAAGGAAGACAACATGCAAAAGATCCACACAACATATGAGGACAATTACTATTTTGACTAGAACAAGTAGTGTTCATTCTACCACTGACGGCCTGAGCCAACTTCCACCAGAGTAAATCAGAGTCTCTTCACTGACTGATGGGAGGTGGACTGGTTCCCAAGTAAGTATTTCAGTGGACAACTTGTCATTAAGTGAATTGCCCACATCCAAATATTCTGGTTAAAAGCAAGTTTGGAACAGCAAATGCATTTCAATGCCTCCAATAATGTAAACCACTAGAGGGTTTTTACATTTTAAGCCTTCTTGACTGTGATAAGTAAATGGGATTTTGTATTTTACTATTGGTGGGAAAATGTTAATACCACCAATAAATGAACAGTTTAGAAACTAAGGAGCTCTCCCTTTTAGATATAACTAGATATCAACATCTTGCCAGGGGCAACTAAGCCAACAGTTTCTTCATCCAGATCATTTGCCCCTTCTCTGAACAAAGAATGACAATGATGCCCACGCAAATAATGATTTATAGTGACATGGATATCTTTCCACAATAGACAAGTCACTTTTCGTTGCCACCCTTAAAGATCTGAATACTGACCTCTTCAGATCAAAGGACTGTGAATTAATCAAATGCTATCTAGTCCCCTTTCCAGATTATAAATCTAAAGTAGGATTTTGATTGTTCCACTGATTTGTTCTCTGCCAATGTCTTAATAAAGAAGGAAGCCAATGAAACAAAACTGGAATTGGATTTTCCAACCTATTTTCCCCTCTCTTTACAGTTAGCTCGAACAAAGCACTAACTTGCCTTACAATCTTCTCAAACATTAAGCTAAATTGCACGTTGAACAATTGTTTAAAGCTTGGAAGCAGCAAAAGAAAAGCATGCTTTAGCCAATTTATAAACCCACATTTTTTTCTTAAATAAAAATGTGGCAGGGAGCAGTGTGACATTTACAAAATGGAGTGCACAGGTTATGGAAAGGCCAAAGCTTTGTTAAATGACTTAAGAGCTCCCACTCACTAGTGAAGGACTTATCCAGAGGTTTCTCTATGACAGAGCATGTGGAGTCTGAACTACTGCTGCTGCTACTGCCTGGAAAACAAAGAAGTAAGACCCACAGAAAACCCAGGAAAGAAGAAACAAGAATATGAAGAAACACGCAGCTAAAAATTAGTTCCAAAGGAAAGAAATCCAAAGAAACCCAGAAGAACCAGCAAACTGGTTTGAAAAGGCAAAGTAATACTTATGTTTGGAAACATTTGCTTGGATCCCTCTTAGATTCAGTCCTGTAGAGCAACCATTTCATACTCTAAAATGTATGCTATAGAACAACCGTATTTCAGCAAAAATCCATCCTGACCATATCTAGTATGAAACCCAATATGCCTAGTTATTTTATTTGTTGTAATTGCTCAAAATGGAAAGTGACCCACATGCCTATATTCATTTTAATTCTACAGACTATGAAAAATATTATGCACCATTCATTATGTTATCAGGCACGTGAATCCAAGCAGGATTTGTCCTATAAAGGGTCATAATACCTGCCTGCAAAGGGGCGTTACTAAAAAGAAGCCTGTTGATCAGTTCACTAAGGTAACTAAATCACAAGAGAACACTTGACCCACCGTGCTATTTATAATCTACTAGTTTAAAGCAGCAACATAAGTAGTGGTGGTCAGCTTTTTTGCTACAAGAAATGACCCTAGCACAAGAGAAAAGTGCTAGGCTCCAGATCTATTCAAAAATGATATATGCAATGAATTTCTAGAATCAATTAATCTTAATTGACAGGAGATTCTCAGCACCATGCAATCCTCTGAACTGGCATATGCTGAAGATTTATAATACTTAGCAATGAAGGGCATATTACTTCACTTTGAGCTAAATTCTGCACTCAGATAACCTTCTGGATTTGTACTAGTTAACCTGAAAGCAGAACTTCACCCCCAGACATATTTCTGTAATTGTACTGAAGACCAATTACAACAATTCTACTTTTTCCCCTTATGGGCTAACAACCCACTATGAACATCAAGTAGAGTACATGTAAATATAATATCCTCTAACCAATTGAAAACGTGAACAAAACAGAAAGGCCACTTGTGGATTTTTAAAGACACGCCAGGTAACCATGCCCACAGCACTAGCAGCAATTTGATTGAACATGACAAACAGCTGTAACATAAACATTACCCATCAAAAACAATCCCACATAAGCTTGAAATGACTTGTTTAAACCATACATCATACTGTAGATTTAATACAATTATGTTGCAATACTGATGATGTTTAATGAGGCCTCAGTCACATTACTGATTAACAATGAAACAGATTGTAGAGAAAGCTGCAGAATCTAGGCTCAGGACAGAGTTCTGGGAGTTCACCATGGCAAGATGCACTTTTTACATCTGTGTAAACCTTTAACATAAAAAGGTTAGTTAAAACTGGCATTTGAGCTTGGGGCCCCTCTGAAGAAAACAGACAATTTGTGACACCAATGAAAGACAAGTTAAATGTAACAGATTCCTTCTAGCGTTAAGTCTGAAATTCTGTTTAAACACATTCTACACTTCGGACAGGAAAGAAGTCTGAGCACTAAAAATAGTTTAACAAACAGAATGAATTTAGTTTGTAATATTAGAGCCCAATCCTACAGTCTCTACTCCCAGTAAAGAGAAGTCAATGGGAGTTCCTTCATTTCTTCCATATACACAGCAGGCTCTTATTAGGCAAGGCCACTGGTTTTTTGGGTTTTTTTTTTTTTTTTTTTAGAAACTGATATCTCTGTGGCAGATTGTTGGACTCTCCCTCCTATGGTTGCCGAGTCTCCAGGATGCAAAGATTAATCTTTAATTAAAGATTATGTCATCTGACGAAACCTTTAGGATACATCCAAGCAAAACTGGCAACCCTACTCCCTCCCCACAACTCCATATCCCAGAGGCAGTTCTGTTGTGTGTGTTTGCTATCAATCTCATAGACATGCGCACAGTAACAAACCATATGTGGCCACCCTGCTGGAATCAGGGAACAATCACGTAAGAGAAAGTTACTACAAGCAAAACTACCCAGGTGGAAGCAGATGCTACATAACGGTATAGCAGTCTAGCTAGATTGACTGCTTCAAATGGCTTAGTTTCTACAAGAGGCATGATAATTGCAGCGGGCACTAGAAGTTTACTACAGTGTCAGTTAAGTTCATACTTATACAAAGTTGCATGCTGATTCCTTTATGCAAAGAAATTTCTGGAGTCAACTTCTCGATGTCTAAGGAAGAGAGAATTGAAGCATGCTGACACCTTACCCCTTCGTTTTTTACGCTTTTCCCCATCCTCTCCAACCTCCCCATCATCTTCTTCATCTTCATCTTCAGATCCACTGATATCAGAGCCAGATATCTCTTCCCCTAAAACAGAAATATATGTTTCCAAGGCATTCTCTTTCACAGCATATCACACAATTAATTGTAACAGCAGCATTTTATATACCTTCAATTTTATTTGTACAGTGTCTTGGCAGTAGGTACTAAATGACTGTACAGGTAATGCAGATTTGGGAGAGATCTGGGTTTTTCCATTTCTTTTGCTCATGTAATAGGTACATATTTCTTTTTCAGTGTATAAAAACAGATAAATATTAAACCAGCAATCTCAGTAAGGCTGAGAGTCCAGTTCCAAAATATGCTGACATACATAATTATAGGTAGAATTTTGGTATTTCAGAAAGTTTGCAATTGGAGTCTAATATTGCAGTGTTTGTAAAGCATGAGTGCTAAGCATTATTATACTATGATTCTTCAGCAAGATATTATTTTACCTCTAAACACTTTAGATGAAGTTTGAAATACAGAGAAAAATGGCTACTGTGTTCATCAGGAATAAATATTTACACTTTAAGCATTATGCCGTATAGATGTTTTTTTAAACTGTCCAAAGTCTCTCAATTGTTTTCTGAAAAGATGGCTCTGTGCTGTAACCACACAGTATGCGTTGGTGTTTTTAATGATTCAACTTCAATTTGAAGCCAAAGTCTGTCAGAACTCTTGCACTTAATTACATTTTAAAGTTCAGAAGAGTAACACAGCTGCATTCTTACATCCATGAGTTTCAGTGTCAGTTTCTCAGCTGTACATTTTATCCGACTTCCATTTGCAAGGCATTTATTCTGCAGTGCGGGGCCCAAAGTTAGCAAAGGGACTCAACAGGGGTTGAAATAATGGTTTAAGAACGGGGTGGGAACATTGCTGTACTTTCCATGTCTCTCTCGGATTGAAAAGATTTCCAAATTGAAAATCTCCTTCTCGGTGCCTTCTCCCTTATCCACAGTTGGTAGGATACTGATGTGGCTGTATAAACCAATGGAATCATAGCTCTGCTCCCTCAGGCTATATGCTGCCAAGGACCCCACCTAGGAAGAGGCTGGTTCTCGTTTGTGGGATGTGCAGGGTTCAGTTGCTCACAGATCCTGTGCAACCATATGGTTTTGTCGCTTTACGCCCTTATTCTTTATAAAGAGACTTAAAAGCCACCTCCACAAGTTCAGTTTGAGAGTCAGAGGCACTTGTTTCCTTCGCACGCGCTTTTTTCTGCTAGAAGAACATTTAACCCTTTGTCATTATGCTTTTTAAAACCCCAATTTGCACTTGTCCCCAGCCTGACATCTATTTGTCATTAACATAACATGAATGAGACTTTTAAAACTAGTACATTTAAATTATATATAGGTCACATTCAAACCTAAATCAAGGAGAAAAGAAAAGATGAAATCTGTTATCTTATGCTAGCTCTAAATACCATCTAGTGGACAAATCCAATACTTAACTGAAGAAAAGCTCTAGCTTGCATTCAGCATAGAACTACATGCATGCCATCTATTTCTATTTATGGGTGATCTTTGGGTTTCTTCTCTTTACTTAAGACTAATGTAACTAAAGCTCATATGTAAAAGCACGGGGCCTTCAGATATTATTACAAAACTCCTAAAAAGCATACCACGGTAAGTCTTTAAAAATGAGACGTGTCACACAGGAACAGAATAACCCAAAGGTAGAGAGAACATTATTAGGAATAAGGGAAGTTACCTTCCTCCAGCTTTTTCTTAAGCTCTTCAATTTCTTTTTGAAACTGACGGAGCAAGGCATCCTTGGGATCTTCATTAATTCTGGCCTTATTCTTGATATTTTTGGCACGGTTGGCATATCTTAGCGTGCTGATAGTCTCATCATAATTATAGTCTGCCGGACCAATATTTGCACACTGTTACATACAAAAAAAGGAGTTCCTGGTGTATATGGGATTTAGCAGCATGTAAAAGCTTGAATGACACAAATACAAATAATTGCAAGACCAGGAAATGTAAACGCAGACCCACGCCCCGTTCTGCAAATCCCTTACTGTAGTTTTCTGCCTGCAAACTGTACTTTTCTGCTGCCTCCAGAGCATGAACTAAGTCCTGCCCTGGGATGCACAAGGACAGCTTCCATTTGACCCTATGTGTCTGGGTACTCTTGTGCTGGTCTATAGCCTCCCATGTCCATGAAGTGATAATTTTATATTCAGATAGATGTAAGGCTAAATGCTGTACAGGATGAGAGTATGTTAGCAGGACTGTTGTATACGAGAGACACAGGAGGTAACTGTACTGCTTTATGAGGCACTGGTGAGGCCTCAGCTGGAATACTGGATCCAGTTTGGGTGCCACATTTTAAGAAACGTGCCAAATTAGAGATAGTCCAGAGAAGAGGTACAGAAAATGACAAAAGATTTAGAAAACCTGACCTATGAGTAGGGCCCTACCAAATTCACAGCCATGAAAAACACGTCATGGACCGTGAAATCTGGTGCCCCCTCCATGAAAACTGGTCTTTTGTGTGCTTTTACCCTATACTATACAGATTTCATGGGGGAGCCAGCAGCGTTCCCTCTAATTTTTCCCACGCATATGAGGAATTAATTTTGTTATGTGCACCAATATGGAGGTAATGTGTGACACATCACCTCAATATTGGTGCACGTAACAAAATTCATGTGGCAGGTGTGGGGCCGAGGGGTTTGGAGTGTGGGAGGAGGCTCGGGGTGCGGGCTCTGAGGTGGGGCCAGGGATGATGAGCTCAGGGCTGGGGCAGAGCGTTGAGGTACGGGGGGGAGGTGAGGGCTCTGGCTGGGGGTGCGGGCTCTGGGGTGGGCCCAGTGATGAGGGATTTGGGGTGCAGGCTTCCCTGGGGCTATGGGGGGGAGAGGACCCCCCACACCTCCCTCTTGCCGCAACAGCACCTGGGCTGTGGGGCAGAGGTGCCTCTCCCCATGGCAGCTCCAGAGCTAGGGCCGCGGGATAGGCGCCTCTCCCCTGGCTGCAGCAGGCCCAGGGCTGGGCTGGGTCCGGGGCATCACTCCCCGCCGCAGCCCTGAGCGCCTGCGCAGCGCTTAACAGGCTGCTGCGTTGCTTAGAGGGAACTTAGGAGACCAGCGTTTCTCAAATTGGAGGTCCTAACCCAAAAGGGAGTTACAGGAAGGTCACAAGGTTATTTTAGGGGGAGGTCACAGTATTGCCACCCTTACTTCTGCGCTGCTTTCAGAGCTGGGCAGCTGGAGGGCAGCTGCTGTTGGCCGGGCACCCAGTTCTGAAGACAGCTCCTGCCAGCAGCAGCGCACAAGTAAGGGTGGCAATGCCATACCATGCCATCCTTACTTCTGCGCTGCTGCTGGCAGTGGCTCTGCTTTCAGAACTGGGCTCCCGGCCAGCAACTGCCACTCTCCAGCTGCCCAGCTCTGAAAGCAGCACATCTGCCAGCATCTACGCAGAAGCTGGGGTTGTGGTACTGCTACCCTCCTATAGTAACCTTGAAAATCCCCCCCCCCCCCCCCACCAACTCCTTTTTGGGTCAGGACACCTACCGTTACAACACCCTGAAATTTCATATTTAAATAGCTGAAATCAGGATATTTATAATTTTTAAAATCCTCTGACCATGAAATTGACCAAAATGGACCATAAACTTGGTAGGGCCCTAACTATGAAGAAAAGTTAAAACTGAGCATGTTTAGTCTTGAGAAAAGAAAACTGGGGGTGGGGGTGGGGCTGAAAGAAATCTCAAATACGTGAAGGGCTGTTATAAAGAGGATGGTGAGCAATTGTTCTCCGCGTCCACTAAAAGCAGAACAAGAGGTAATGGGCTAAACCTGCAACAAGGGAGATTTAGGTTAGATATTAGGGAAAACCTTCTAACTATAAGAATAATAAGCACCAGAGCAGGCTTCCAAAGGAGCATGTGGAAGCACCATCATTGGAGGATTTTAAGAACAGGCTGCACAAACACGTATCAGGGATGCTCTAGGTTCTGCCTCAGTATAGGGGTTGGATTAAATGACCTCTCAAGGTCCCTTCCTGTCCTACATTTCTATGCATTGATGAAAGAGCACAATCCTGAAATAAAGGAGGTAAATACCAAAGTCAGACTATTCCCACGAAAAGTTTGCTTCAATTCCACCTTAAAGATATAAACCAGGTTACTGGGACATTGAACTTTGGTGTATCCCATTCTTACCATCATGGTTTTTGAGTTGCCCCCCAGGGAATCCTGAAGAAGTCGAGTCAATTTAGAGTTACGATAGGGCACGTGAGTACTCTTGCCATCCACCAGTGCAGAAATAACATTCCCAAGCGTGGAAAGCGAAAGGTTAATTTTTGTGGCTTCCTTTAGTCGTTGCCCAGTAGCTCCAGTTTTTGTCTGCCTTTCTGACCCCTGGCAAAAGGAATACACAGGCATTCAGAGGGTGAAAGGACCGGGTCAAGCAGATCTTAACGGAATCTTTAGACTCATGGTAGCACTGAACAGTGCACAGCAAAGCGACATAGCTGGAAAAATGGAATGTACCATTCTCATATACAAATATTTATTTTACAAAAAACAACTGTAGCTAATATACAACACTACATAACACCCCAATGGTAAGTTTTTAAATATGATCTTCTGCTTTCCCCAATCAATGGATATGAGGGAAAAGAAACATCTAAAAACCGATAAACAATCACATTTTTACAAGAAAAAAATGTAACAACACACTTGAGTAACCTCAAAAATCTGATTATTGTACCCCTTGTCCTCCCTCAGCCATCCCCTCCACTGGGAAAGTTATGTATGTCTAAGGAAGGCCCCAATCCTGGAATTTATTTCACAAAGGCAGACCTTTGCACTCAGGCAGAATCACATTGATTTAAGTGGGGTTCCACAGCAGTCTGTCCCCACAGAAACTCTTACCGGATCTGCGCCTTACATCGTAAGCTCTTTGAGGGAGGGGCAGTGCCTTTTGCCTGTCTTGTTAAGGGTCCAGCATAACAATCAGTAACCATCCCACAACTAGCATTTTGTTAGATCTGCACGTTACTACTTACAGCTAGATCTACAAGGTGCAGCTTGCCCATACGAACATGCATGTTTCCATCAACACCCTTCTCGCTGCATTCAATGGTAATAGTGAAGATGGCATGGGAACGGGAGCTGTGCTCATTCATATTAGTAGCACCAACAGAACCTTTAGTTAAGAAACCCAAAAACATTACAATTAACAATGAACTGTATGGTAAAACTGTCCCTAATCTGAAAACAAAGATGCCACAAAACAGTTATAATTTACAGAGATTATAATTTTACTTAAAACAGTTGACTTCTGTTGTTTAACTTCTGAAAATGATAATACTTAATAATTAGTGTGGAATAATTATCTCAGTTATAACACACAACATTTTGAAGGGTTTCTGATGCTGCTAATAAATGTGATTCATCTCCCCTCAGACCCTGTGGTGAAGGATTTTTTTCTGGGCTTGAAATTGCAGCATTCATCTTTAGTCCAGACATGCAATCATTTGAAAGACAAGCAGAGGTTTTGCTTCTAGTTGTATCCCTGCATATGCCTTTCAAGGCCCAATCCCAAAAGGCACTAGGCAGCCTCACACTCATTAATCTACTTTGGAAAATAAAACTGACTCAGCAAAGACTGCACATCTAAGATAGATGATGCTCAGTACCCAGTGGGGTCAGACCATTAATCCTTGCTGACTGAGTTGTATTTTAAGAGTAGTAAAATATTGCTGTTTTCAATATAGTGGCAGTGACAGTCATTAACCCTTGCTTGATTTGTACATTAACCTATAGAAAGTGTCTTGGATGTTAAAATGAGCTGTTTAGTGGCTCCGAGAAAACATGCAATTGCATCACCAGTTTACAACACTACAGAGCACAACACTAGTCTAATGCTTGTTCACCTGGGCAAAGGTGAGAGGAAAAAAGGAGAATGAATGGGCAAGTTCAAGACCCACAAGGAGCCCCAGTGGTCCCCCTCTTGCTTTGCTGTATTCTCACAACCTCAGCTACAGCCCCACTCTCACACCCTCAACTATAGTACCATCAAGATTCCACATTGGAACAAGCCTTCCAGTCAAGAAAAGCTGCTGTGTAGGGTCTGTCCTGTCTTCATTGGCTGCTCCTGAATCACAGGACTTAGCAAGGAGACATCCCTCTCACTGCTCATCTGAGACTGCTGTTCCCGAAGAGATGCGAAGATTGTACTCAGGTCCCAAAGTCAGCTGTCTACATGGCAATGAATAGTGCTACACTAAACTGTGCTCTGGACAAGAGTTAAAAACCCTAATAATGAGTGCTACTTACGGTTTTTGTGGCCTAGCGTCATGATTCTGTCCATATCATCTGCATTGTTTACAACATAAGCTGAAAGATCTTTGATATAAACTCCCACATCAGGTCTCTCTTTAACCTAAACAAGAAACAGATTTGCTTGGCACTTCCAGGAGGCGCACAGAGATTATTTTTGGAAGTTGTTCTCTGTAGTATTTGCATACACCAGTTGTCATAACATAATGCACTAGTGTACTTCTGTTTCTAGAAGCATAGTTTCTGTTCTATATAAGCATAACTTATCAGAACCATATAAGCCTATGGATCAAGAGTGTTGTTGCCTTCTACTGCCCCTTCAAGGCAAATCAAATAGAAAGAACACCAATCAGGAGGATGCCTCAAATCTCCAGAGAGATCATAAAGAGGGGTTCAGAGAGGGGAGTAGGCATAACACATTCAGAGGCAGAGAAAGCACTTGGTCTAATCAACTGTTTCCTGGCCCCAGGGACCATTGAGAATTTCTGAAGTATTTAACAAATAAAAAGCTGGCTTATCCATCTCTCATTTCTTCTCTCAAGAGAAGTACTTCAAACAAAGGTTTCAAGGCATTGCTACAATAGCTGAAGTGTGCACCCCACATGACACTCTCTTATTCTGTACAGATGCCCACATCTTTTTCCCCTAGCCATAGGAAGAATTGTTATGAAGTCAGCTAAAGAGCCATCGTTTAGAGCCTGGGGGTCTGCAGACTATATCTAAAGGGTCCGTGAAAGGTTGTCGTTACCATGGTGTTCAACCCATGGTTGCTGGACCCCTTGGGATCCAAAGACCATGTCTAAGATTTCCAAAGGTGTCCACACCACCATTCAAAATTTTTTAGGGGCTGCAAATGAAAAAAGGTTGAAAACCACTGGTCTAGAACCAGAGAGTAAATATACCACCCTGCAAACTGCTGCTCTTATAACAGGTTCATAACTCTCTGAGCGTTCCACAGACAGACTGTCAGGGAGCTCCCAAAAGTCTTTGGGACGATCATAAGATTGTGAGAAAGCTTGCCATAAAAGTGGGAGAAGTTCCCTGGAGGAATCCTAGGAAAAGCAACAGTGTAAAGGACAAAGGCACTTAGGCCACTGAGTTCATTTGATAGCAATACAGGTGCTGAACAGAATGTTTTTGTATCCTATTTTGATATTTTCAGCTATTCTTTCCCAGATTCCCCTAAGGGAAATTAGTCTAAGGTGTGAGGGAAATAATGTTACACTACTAGACTAAAGGTTAAGTGAGAAGGAGAAATGAGAAAAAGCAAAATACGGATAGTGGCAAAAGGTCACCTTTGGTGCTAAGGAAAACTTTTCTTCCCCTCCAAGGTCTGTCTGTTCTTTTAATACTCAGTTCTTCTTGAAGAGACAAATTTGTTCCTTTAAAATGCAAAATGTCAGTGATTCAAAACACTCCATCCTCACCTCTAGCCTCTGTGTCTGGTCTTTTCCAAGCAGGTCGCGCACTTCTTCATTGTAAATTTCCAAATAAGACACTCGAACCAAAAATCTAAGATTAAAAAGGTCATTTGTAAACTGAAATATTTGTTAAATGTAACTGTTTTGATCTCAGTGTACAAAGAAAATATGCAGAGTACTAATACAAACTGACAGCTTACTGATTCATAAACAAAGATATGCTTAAGCACAAAAGGTGAAAGGCCCACAATGCAGTCAATGGCAAAACTCACATTGACTTTAACAGGGTCAGGATTTTACTCAAGATGTTTGAAAGCTTGTGCATCAATCTATTGCTTGTCTCGGGGATGGAAGTGAGGCAAAGGAAGAAAATTAGTTCACCTTGTGTCCCCCTCTGCCTTTGCAATGTGACCAAATATATGGGCAAATGAATTAGGGATGATTCCTCTAAGTTCAGGAACAGCTCGTACACCTTCCATGGTAAAAGTTTTGCCTGTGCCAGTCTGTCCATATGCAAAGATGGTGCCTGCAGAACAAGAAAAATATTGATAATGAATTGTAATACCAAAGGTGGCAGTTTTAATCATTAAGTTGGCACTACCAAAACCACCAGCAACAATGAGTTAGAACTTATCAGCTTTTCCAATACACGCTATACAGGCCTAGAGGAAATGTAAGTGTTGCACAGTCTTTGCAAACAGGACTGAATTACCACAAATGGCTAATGCGTTATTTCAATCAAGCACAGCTGCTCTAGGAATATTGTCTTACACAAACCATCAGAGCTAGGCCAATCAATAATATATTCTATTAACCGGGAGAACAAATATGCAAATGTAGAATGAATGACTCTTCGTTCAAGCACATTTACTCATTTCCTTTAAATTTAAAAAGTAGATTATTTCAATCTTTGTCTTGTACAAAGGCAAAGAAGAGTAATTAACTAGACAAGGGTAGCTCATGTTCCAGAATATGCACAAACCTGTTAAGACAAGCATAAGGCAGAAACATAAGTTTCTTTTTAAAAGGGTAACTGGCTATAGAGTGGTGTCAGCCTGCCTCAAGGCCACTCCCCATGGGTGGCATCAGTATTCCCTCAACCACAGTTGTGGCAGCCTCAAATTGATTCAGCATAGGTCACATATGGGCATAGTACAAACCAGGATACAGATTTTCAGAATCAGTTACAATTTGGATTACATCACCAATCTGTGAGGCATGGAACTTCCTTCTTCACTTGTATCAGAAAGACTTACCAGAATCATGGACCCAAGTACTGCAAAAATAAGTTTGGCTCCTAAGTCAGGTTTATGCTTTGTTGCAGCTACAAAAAAACCCTGGCCAAAAACAGATACTTAATTCTGCTCTAATATCTGGATACACTTTACACACAGCCTTAACAAAGCTTTTGCCTTAGCATTTAAACTTCAGGGAACTTCCTATATTTTACACCCCAATACAAATGAAGTATTCCAACTAGATCTTTAAAATCTTTGCAACTATTATTTATAACTCCATTTGGAAACAATCTAGCTCCTTACCAACATTTTTCTTCTGATAATTATCTGTTACCAATTATAAAAGCACAATCACTGGCAATAGGGAACTCAGAATTGTGAATACCCTTATTGGACATTCTATTTTAAGTAAAAAGAGGTTACAGTTAACTATATGAATGATACGGCGCTAGTACCTGATGTCTTTCTTCAGATCAACTCCTACTAAAATCAGATGGAATTTTGACAGCATAAGGGATACTTAATTTTTAGGACAATGAGGGACTTACCATTGTATCCTTCCAGAACAGAGTCAATAATTGGTCTCGCAGTTAAGTTATAGACATCAAGCTGTTTACTCTCTGGTCCAAAAACTGTATCAAATGTAAATGTCTTTGGAGGTTCATTGGAAGAGTCTGTTTTATGAACAGTAATGGTTCCCCTCATTTCATCAACATTAACTGCCATCTTGTAGCACATTACTTTCTCTCTTTCATTGAAAGGTCGGCATCGGACGACAACTTTGACATTATCACAGCTCTCAGGCTTGTCCGGCTTCTCAGATTTGTTGATCTACATACATGAAAAACCAAATAAACATCTTTATTTGTTACAGTAAGACTTACAGATGTACTTAAATGTACACACTGAATAATTCCATTGCATATATTTAAGTGAGTGCAAGTCTTTGCAGGAACAGGGGCCTAAGTGTTCAAAACACGACTGATTTACAACTGGAGCCAAGAGAATAATTTAATCAAATTAGTCCTTTTTTGCACTTTAATCTTTTTCTGTTCACAAACTGTACATGGGTTGTGCAATTCAAATGTATTAGTCATTCAAGATTTGTGAATTTCAACAAGTGATTCTTTGTTTGCATACTTTGTTGAAAATATTTGTTCATTTGAAAACATGTGCACTGTACGGCTTAGTTACATTGATATTGTTTTTATTCCATGATTGGAAGATGTAAGTAAGTAATGAACACAAACTGCAGATTTTACAATCAAATATACTGTTAAACATTTGATTTTAAACAGTCAAGCTAAAATTCACATTTTGCAACTATCTACACTAATAACACATGTAAGCTTGAACATTCCTAGAATTCAAATACAGAAGGGTCATGAACACAATCGAGCAGAATTTTTTTTTTAAACTGAATATTTGCAAAAAGTCCATATACACACTTCATTCAGCTCTACTTCAAGTGTAACTTGGGGGACCATATTTGGCGTACTGTGTCTTTTATATTACTCCTAAAATACATGAAAGTTTTCTATTCAGCCATCAAGAATTTCAAAATATAAATTGTAAGCCAACAGTTACACACTTTGAAGTTGAACATTGCTGATGGAAGACATCTATCACTCACAATTGCCCAGTCAGTACTAAAAACACCATCACTTGATGCTACAGAGGTTGCTAACTACCAGCCAGCATCTAACTTTTGCTAAGCAAGCTAATCAGGATGTCAGCATTTGGAGAGTGGGGTTGGTTTTTTTTTTGCTACTAGTCATCAGCCAATATTCTGGATTGCTGTCAAGCTTTAGGCCAAAGCACTACTGAGGCAGCATTTGTTCTGCGGGTAGATGAGCTCCTTCAGCCCACAGACAAAAGAAGTACATATACTCATCCTGTTGAATGGGTGATCAATTATTGTTCCGTCATAGGACTGCACCCCAAACCTAGGGGCCCCAGAAGTAAGAGACACTCCCTGATATGGCCTACAAACAAGTGGGTCATAATGGGCAACAGTTCCTCCATCTCTAAAGACTTCACCTGCATCACTCCACAAGACTCAATCCCTTCTCCCATTACTCTTTATGAAGCCATTGGGAGAACTAGTTAAATAACACTGGCTAACGTGCCAGCAGCACCCAGCTAACACCCAGCTCTGTTGCCTTCTTTACATCAATGTCCAATTGCGATCAGCACCCAGATGAAGAACTGGATAAAGGTGAACCCAGTAAGACTGAGGAAAAGGAAATCGCTTTAAAAGAACTTTCTTCCTGTAGGACATTCCCCACCCAGCCAAGGGCATCTGTCCTCAGATTGTTAAATTGGTTACTGTTATATTCCACTGGAACCATGAAACCACTAACCAATAAGGGAAGGGTGAGAGAGACAGCTTTCCCAGCAGTTGAACCTAGCCTATGGAGGTCACTTCCACAAGAGATAAGAATGACCTATCTACCTTCTGAATTAAGCATACTCACACTAAAACGCAACGTGTAGCCAGAGCATTAAAAAAAATCCCTATATATTAATCATGCTATTTCTCCTATAAGTTGGGAAGAGAAAGATTGCTATTTCTACTCTGAAATACTTATAAAGAGCTCACATGCCAAGGTAATAGGGGCCTTATAATTAAATTAGACAGATCAAAAATCTTATCACCACCAAAGACTAAACCTAGTAAGAGCCACAGGATGGGAAAATTGTAACAGTTACTTTATATTATATATGGCAGTTCAGAGTCAGCAGAGGAATCTAAAAGTAAAGGCTTTAAGCATAGATAGAATGAACAGGGCTAAAAAGTTGCAGGTCCTCTGTCTGCAATCCAATCACAAGAAGAAACCTCATTATTTAACTGAACCATTACTATTAGACAATGGTAAGGACTGCAGATCAGCTGCACTGAATACCATGTACTTAGAAATTCCTTGAACTCTCTAGCTCCTTAACATTAAAAACAAAGAAATCCCCTAACTAGTTGAGATTTCACCATATGAAGAAAAATAAGTTGTGGAGCATACATAAGACAGTACATGGGGCATCAATCATTCTGGCTGCATAGATTACCAAAAGCACCTGTCAAAGGGTATTGGAAAGGCAGGTATTTTGGGCCTACGAAGCATATTACCTTAACAAAAAAAACAAAAAACACTCAGTCAAAAATAGCCTTATCACCATTACAAGCTCAGGTTGATCGTAATAAATGTGCACAACACTCAGGATGACTTCGTGAATAATAAATAAAGACCATAGGATGCACAACAGCATGTTACTATGTATAATAAATTGAAATATGCATGTTCTGCAATCCAGTAATAGGAATATAGTATTTGCCATACTAGATACAAACCACACACTCAAGAAGCCTAGTATCTAGCTCTACCCAAAGCTTCAGAAGAAGGTGTGAAAAATCTCTACACTTTTACTGTACAATAATCTATTTGAGGTGCGGAAGAAATTCCCTTTCTGAACCCTGCAATGATCAGTTTATGCACTGAACTGTGCGATTTGTTTGCATACAGAACTATTGGTAAAAACCATATAATATACTAAACACAGCAGTTGGCATGGAAGAACTTAGGCCTCGTCTACACTACACAATTATTTCGGCATTAGCTGCGTTATACCGAATTAAAACTGAATCCGTCCACACACCAACCCTGTTATGTCGAGATTAATGGCTCTTAAATCCGGTTTCTGTACTCCACCTCGGCAAGGGGAGTAGCGTTAAATTCGGCATCGCTGTTCCGGATTTGAGGTACTGTGGATGCAATTCAATGCTACTGGCCTCTGGGAGCTATCCCAGAATGCTCCATTGTGACCACTCTGGACAGCACTTTCAACTCAGATGCACTAGCTAGGAAAAGCCCTGGGAACTTTTGAATTTGGCCAGCATGGCAAGCTCATCAGCACAGGAGATCATGCAGAGCTCACCAGCACAGGTGACTGTGCAGTCCCAGAATTGCAAAAGAGCTCCAGCATAGACCAAACAGGAGGTACTGTATCTGATTGCAGTATGGGAAGAAGAATCTGAGAAGGCAGAACTCCGTTAAAAAAAAACAGAATGCCATTCAAAAAAACCCTGGAATTCTTAACCCAGAATTTCAATGGGCAGTGGAGACTGCAGGAACTGTGGGATAGCTACCCACAGTGCACCACTCCCAAAGTCGATGCTAGCCATGGTATTGTGGACGCACCGCCCCGAATTCATGCGCTTAGTGGGGACACACAAGATCGAATGTATAAAATCGCTTCTGAAAAATCGAATAGAATAATTTCTATATAATTTCATACTGTAGACATACCCTTAGTTACAAAATAGGATATTATTCTAAGCAATAGTAGGATATTGCCCAGGTCTTCCACTATCCACCAGGCCTATCCATTATAAAAGCATCTTGCTTGTTTATAAATGCACATGATTTAAGCTTCCCTAGGTCAAACTGCAACCAGCACCTTTGTCTAGCACTTCTCTGCCCTTCCCTTCTCTCGGATCCCAGTACTCAGCAACACCCCAGGCCAGCACCATCGCTGCTACACCTGATCAGCACCTGCCTATACCGTGAACCCTAGGCCTAGTACCCCAAACCTAAGGGCTCCAGAGCCTTCCTGCACTGTGAGCCTAGGGCATCCTACAAAAGCTACCCAGAGACAAGCACTTTACCAGGGCCCACCTGCATTCTTCACCTCTGAGTGGGCACCACTCCCAGCCCAGGCCCTCCCGTACCCTGCACTCCATCTCCTAATGACAGGCCCCGACTTCAGACCCGCTCCCCAGACCCGACCCAGGCCCTCCTGTACCCTGCACTCCATCCCCCAATGTCAGGCCCCTCACCTCAGTCACCCCTCCCCGGCCCAAGGCCACCAGTACCCTGCGCTCCATTCCCCAATACCAGCCTCAGCCTCAGATCCACTTCCCAGATCCGGCCCAGGGCTCCCCTGTACCCCACACTCCATGCCCCAATGCCAAGCCCCTCACCTGAGACCCCCCCCCCGGCCGAAGGTCCCCCCTGTACCCTACACGCCCCCCTATGCCAGGCCCCTCACCTCAGACCCCCTCTGTATCCCCCATGCCAGGCCCCTCACCTCAGACCCCCTCTGTACCCCCCATGCCAGGCCCCTCACCTCAGACCCCCCTGTGCCCCCCATGCCAGGCCCCTCACCTCAGACCCCCCCCGTGCTCCCCATGCCAGGCCCCTCACCTCAGACCCCCCCCGTGCTCCCCATGCCAGGCCCCTCACCTCAGACCCCCCCCGTGCTCCCCATGACAGGCCCCTCACCTCAGACCCCCCTGTGCCCCTCATGCCAGGCCCCTCACCTCAGATCCCCCTGTGCCCCCCATGCCAGGCCCCTCACCTCAGACCCCCCCCCTGTGCTCCCCATGCCAGGCCCCTCACCTCAGACCCCCCCCGTGCCCCCCATGCCAGGCCCCTCACCTCAGATCCCCCTGTGCCCCCCATGCCAGGCCCCTCACCTCAGACCCCCCCCCCCTGTGCTCCCCATGACAGGCCCCTCACCTCAGACCCCCCCGTGCTCCCCATGCCAGGCCCCTCACCTCAGACCCCCCCCGTGCTCCCCATGCCAGGCCCCTCACCTCAGACCCCCTCTGTACCCCCCATGCCAGGCCCCTCACCTCAGACCCCCCTGTGCCCCTCATGCCAGGCCCCTCACCTCAGACCCCCCCCGTGCTCCCCATGCCAGGCCCCTCACCTCAGACCCCCCCCGTGCCCCCCATGCCAGGCCCCTCACCTCAGACCCCCCCGTGCTCCCCATGCCAGGCCCCTCACCTCAGACCCCCCCCGTGCTCCCCATGACAGGCCCCTCACCTCAGACCCCCCCCGTGCCCCCCATGCCAGGCCCCTCACCTCAGACCCCCCCCCGTGCCCCTCATGCCAGGCCCCTCACCTCAGATCCCCCTGTGCCCCCCATGCCAGGCCCCTCACCTCAGACCCCCCCCCTGTGCTCCCCATGACAGGCCCCTCACCTCAGACCCCCCCCCGTGCCCCTCATGCCAGGCCCCTCACCTCAGACCCCCCTGTGCCCCCCATGCCAGGCCCCTCACCTCAGACCCCCCCCGTGCTCCCCATGCCAGGCCCCTCACCTCAGACCCCCCCCCGTGCTCCCCATGCCAGGCCCCTCACCTCAGACCCCCCTCCCCGTCCCAAGGCCCCCCTGTACCCCGCACTCCACCCCCCATAGCCGGCCCAGGCTCCCCGCTGCTCCCAGGCCCCGCGCCACCCTAGCAACGGCACAACAGCCCGTAGCGATGGGGAAGGCGGGACCGCGAGCCGGCTCTGGATCCTCACCGGCATCCTGAGCGAGTCCCTGCGGGGCGGCTCCGGTCCGCACCCAGCTTCTCCGCCCGAGGGGGAAGGGCAGGCTCCGTGTAACCCCGAACCCGCTACAGTGTAACAATAACAGGGGCGCGAGAGCCGCGGCGCCTGCTCCTCCTGGCCCCACCTCCACGCGCGAGTGACTGGGCGCTCAGCTAACCCCTGCGCCATGCAGAGGCCGCTCAACCAATGGGCTTGGGGATGGGGCGGGGCGCATCTACCCCCCGCGCGGCCATTGGTGCAGGGCTCCAGCCAATGAGGGGTGAGGCAGGGGCTGGGCGGAGCGGCTTCACTGCAGCAGCCGCGCCCGATGCTCCGCGGGGTTTGGCCCTGTTGAGCGCTGGGCGCGAGGCCACACAGCCCAGAGTGGAAGCTGCGCCCAAAAGCAGCCTCCTGGAGCAGCGCCTGTTGTCACCATAGTGCATCATGAATAATAATTAATGCTAATTAACTAATCATTCATAAGCACTGATCTAGGGCTTCTCATCCAGAGAGCTCAACGTGCTCTGGCCAGTTCAGGAGCTGATCCTGCCGTCTGATCTGCTCAGGTGTACGCCACACAGACTCCAGCAAAGGGGCCGGAATCTGGCACTATCTGGCCAGCTGAGGATTCACTGGTCTATACAGCTAGCTTCTACCTCAGCCTCCTGACCCAGAGACAGGCCTGGTTGGAGCACTGCTAGATTCTGGCGATTCTGACCTGACAGGTGGCCTCTTTGCAGGACTTTTGCCAGCTAGCCAAGGTCAGAGCAAGTTCCCAAGTTGCTCTAACCAGGGTGGTGGGTAGCAGAGCATGAGGGGCAGAGCATCAGGGAGCTATAATAACCAATTCTCTGATGGCCTCCTCTCCTACTCTCTGCTGCAAGGAGCTGATCTCTGCTACAACAGAGTACCTGATCCGGTGACTGTAGATGTTAGTGTTCACCATAGTCGGGCTATTAGCTTATTTGGTAGAAGGCTCTGTTGTAATTATGGCTACACTGACATGTATGGATGGGAAGCAGTAATTACACAACACAGTGAAAGGGTCTGGTCCTGCAAGGTGCTGAGTGCCTTCATGTTTGCTCAGCACAAAATCAAGCCTGGTCTCCTTCCTGACAGAAATACTCTCATTGACTTTAGTGGGGCTTACTCACGTAAGTAAAGCGAGCAAACATCGAGACCAATTTTCTCTTAAGGGAGCCATTGTGAAAAATGAGAACACAATTTTTATACTGAGGATCAAATCCTGGTTTTAGCATACATCCTGAGTACTGGGGGCTGGGAAGAAATAATTCCCTCATAGGCTGCATAGTAACTCTAAAACAGCAAAACCCTGCTATGGTTTTATCCCACAGCTCCTAATTCCACATTTAAAAAAATGGATCTGATTCTTCTCCAGTTTCCTCCCATCCTCCCCCCAAAATCCATAGGGAGTTTTCCCCACATTCCCTGCAATGCAAATCTCCTGTGTAAGGTCTTGGAATCCTGTACCATCTGCAGAGTAGATCTGCACCAGGTATAACTAGAGGGACCACCATTTACAGTTACAATGGGCAGCCACGGAGAGGGGAAGAAGTATAGATGGGGAGACTCAGCCTGTGATTGCATACATCTACAAAAAACATCAATATCAGACGAAAGAAGTTGAGGTCTGTAACATTTAGCAACTGTGCACATTTGCCCTCAGGTTATATGAGAAAGTGGAAATATGGCAGGGGTCAAGACTAAGTTTTTGTAAGAGGATGGGTTAGACACCTAATATAGTATTATACAACTAGCAATTATCATGTGGCATATGCATGGGAACTTACACATAATTACAGGAGTGTGTAGCATTTCCTCAGACCTAGAGGCGGTGTCAAAAGTGAGTCAAAAAAGGTGAGAACAAGTAAGTAAAACATAATCCCTTCACAGCTATTTTTCATTATGTACATAGTGCCACAATGGTATATAGCACTTTACAGTGTGCAAAGAATCCTAATGGAGACATTTAGCCCTCCCCTCCAAGAGTTTATAACTTAAAAAGCAAGAAGAGGTTCAAATACAGTAAACAGACAGAATGGTGTGTGGATGTCTCCACAGAGCAGCTGGGGCTTTGAATGGACATGGCATATATTAGCTGGGGGTCTACTCCATATGAAAGTGCTGCATGAAAGAATCCAAAATTAGGCATGGAGGAAAAAGACAAGGGAAGCAGTCAGGGGAGAAGCTTGGGTGGAACAAAAGGAGCAGGAGGGAGTGTAGGAGGAGAGAAAGTCAATAGCTGTTATATAGAGCTACAAGAGTGAAGAAGAGATGCTTGGATTGTTTTATGAGAAGACAGGGCAAAGATCCAATTCCTACAATCCTTGAGTAGCAGGTAGGGAAACTGCCCCAAGCAGCTGCATTTGGCTGGAGCTATAGGAGAAATTGCACAGGGGTACACCAGAGAAGGACTCTGAAGGAAGTTGTTGTGGGCTAGGGAATAGTCAATGCAAGGAAAGGAAAGAGGAAGGGACGGGTTCTGGAGATACTCTAAAGGAAGAAAAGGTAGGAATTTTAGCCCAGTCTTGTATTTTTTACTCTGCCAAAACTTCAATTGACTTCAATGAAAGCAAGATCTGGCCCTATGGTAGCTAATGGACAGATTCAGCCACCCTTACTCATACTGAGTGGAACTTTGAAATCAGCTGGCCTACTTGTGGAATGAGGTACTACCCAATTCAAGTAAAAATGACACAATTTGGCCCTGAACGTGTGGGAATTAATTTAAAATACTTATTATGATATAGGTCTTAGCTTTTCTTTCTTTTTTGCTGAACATATTTTCCATTCGTATAACACAACATTTTAGTCACTACCACAATAGTTTTCAATCTATGGTCCACGGGCCCATGGGGGTCTGAAGACTATGTCTAAGGGGGTCTGTGAAAGGTTGTCATTACCATAGAACAGTGATTCTCAACCTGTGGTCCGCGAACCCCTTGGGGTCTGCAGACTAAGATTTCCAAAGGGGTCCACACCTCCATTAGAAAATTTTTAGGGATCCACAAATGAAAAAAGGTTGAAAACCATTGGTCTACACCATGAGTTTACTGGAATTTATTTTGGGGTGTGATTTTTAATATATGGCCATCCAAGGCTTGGGCTGCATGTACATTGCGAATAACTCATAGACTTTAAGGTCAGAAGGGACCATCATGCCATCTAGATTGACCTCCTGCACATTGCAGGCCACAGAACTTCACCCACCCACTCTTAAATAGACCCCTAACCTCTGGCTGAGTTACTGAAGTCCTCAAATCATGATTTAAAGACAAGTTACAGAGAATTCACCATTTACACTAGTTTAAACCTGCCAAGGACCTGTGCCCCAGGCTGCAGAGGAAGGCAAAAAATCCCATGGTCTTTGCCAATCTGACCTGGGGGAAAATTCCTTCCTGACCCCAAATATGGCTATCTGTTAGACCCTGAGCATGTGAGCAGACCCTCCAGGCAGATACCTGGGGAAATAATTCTCTGTAGTAACTCAGAGCCCTCCCCATCTAATGTTCCATCTCCAGCTCTTGGAGATTTTTGCTACTGGCAGTCGCCGATGAGTCACATGCCATTGTTGGCAGTTCCATCATACCATCCCCCCCATAAACTTATCAAGCCTAGTCTTGGAAGCCAGTTAGATTTTTTGCCCCCACTGCTCCCCTTGGAAGGCTGTTGGTTAGAAACATTTGCCTAATTTAAAATCTAACAAAAAAATAATAGCTAGCTCTTCACCTCCCTTGAACCCATCTGCACCCCCATAATCCTTCCCCCTTCTTAAAAGCCTGGGAAAACAGCCAGCCTTGCAGTGCATTCAGAAGGGCATTTAAATTGATACTATTGTATTTTCATAATAAAATGTCATTGACAAATCTTGTTTATTGAAGTTCTTTGTACAACATCTCAGCTGAATTTAGTGTGGGCCAATTTTTGCCCAATTCTTATTAAATCCGAGTTGTTTGGTCCCACCAGTCAAATCGTGGCCTTTTGAAGTTAATATCAAGACTTCCATTGGCTTCAATGGAAGCAGGTTTTGGCGCTGATTTTGTTAATTCTGTGCGTGTTTGAGAATCAATCTCAAGGTAGTGCAGTGGCGGATTAATGATTTTGCCGCCCCTAGGCCCTGAAATAATTGCCACCCCCATATGAACTTGTTTTTAGTTTTTTTATAAACTCGCGCCATCATGTGTGGTTTCAATACGCGCTATGATTGGTACAATTGCGGTGTCCATAGACACCGTGGAGCACCCACGGAGAAAAGCCTCCTCCCCTGAGTGCGCTGCCGGGTCCTGCTTCTCCCCGCTCTGTGCTTGAGGAGGCAGGGCTGGGATTTGGGGAAGGGGACCAATAGGGGCAGGGAGGGGGCGGGGACTTTGGGGAAGGGGTTGGAATGGGGGCGGGGAAGGGGTGGAGTTGGGGTGGGGGGGGGCGCAAGCACCCACCAGTGCCAGGGGGAAGTTGGTGCCTCTGGCTGCTATTATAAATTTGCCGCCCCTGCAAATTTGCCACCCTAGGCCTAGTCGGCCTAGGCGATAATATACCTCAGGTCCTGGCCACTGTTCCAGGGGGCTCTGCATTTTAATTTAATTTTAAATGGAGTTTCTTAAACATCTTAAAAACCTTATTTACTTTATATACAACAATAGTTTAGTTATATTATAGACTTATAGAGAGACCTTCTAAAAATGTTAAAATGTATTACTGGCCCGCGAAACCTGAAATTAGAGTGAATAAATGAAGACTCGGCACACCACTTCTGAAAGGTTGCCGGCCCCTGGGCTAGAGTCTGCTATGTTAGTGAATGAAATTGAGACCCAGAAACTATTAATAAAAGTGGAATTGAGGAGTCTGTTTTTATTTTCCAGACTGAGTAAAACACAAAACACAAAGACCATAAACAGTGAGACTAAAACGCCATGTTTAAAATGTGTTACCAGTTTAATATAGCAGAAGGTATGATCAGTAACAGAATAACAGTTATTAAACTTGTAACACATAACATTAAATACAGACACTCACTTAGGTCCCCAATCCGGCAAACACTTCCACATGTGCTTCATTTTTATGACCCTGAGTATCAGGGGCAGTGTCTGGGATCACTCTCCAGTCTCCAGACCGCACATTTGTTCCTGCAAAAGCGTTTACTTTTTGCTAGTCTTGCCCGCTATTTGTTCAGAAACGTGGACACGGCGCCTCTCGAGAGCCCAAACAAAGGCTGGCGAGTGGCAGACGGACACGCTGGCCTGGATACAGCGGGTGCAGAAAGCCCCCAGGGAGGCTGGGACAGGCTGACACCGGGGCTTGTTCTCAGGGCTGCAGGGCGGGCGGAGCTGCGGGCTGGGAGCTCGGCCCAGCGGCTGGGGCCTGCTGCCTGCTCCATGCTGATGCTCACGTAGCCCCCGGGAGGGGGAGCTGTCCTCCTGCAGCGGGGCTGGGCTGGGCACCCCCGCGACCCGGCAGCCGTGCAAGCCCACCTCCCGGCAGGGGAGAGGCGGAGCTTGGCGCGATCAGAGCCAGCCCCGAAGGGACGGTCCCGGGCGCTGCGCAGGCTCCCAGAGCCTGTCAACAGAGCGATTCTCCCCCCTAGGTATCCCTGCCAGCGGCTCGTCCTGCGGGGCAGGGCAGGGCGGTCTTCCCCGCGGGCTGTGCCCCCTCGAGCATGATCCGGGGAGCCCCCCTCTGCCTGCACGGGCTGAGCCATTTCCTGGAGCTGAGGCTGCCGCGGCCGGAGCGGGGACTGGACACAATGGGAGGGGAAGCGACGGAGTGAAGGGCTGAACCCCGCCGTGCCAGCGGCTCCCCTAATGCCCTGCCAGCGCCATCCAGGAGACCCGCAGCGGCCGATCCAGGGAGGTGAGAACCGGGGAAGGGACGGGCATGGGTGTAGCTCTCAGCGGGACTTGCACCCCCTCCCTCACTGGTACCCAGTGCTGGTTCCCTGACGCTGATCCCAGCCCCCACCTCTTCCCCCCAGATTTCTGACTGGGGGCAGCCGCTCCCCGGTCCCAGAGCCGGTGATTTGGTTACTTGTGTAGTTAGGTGCCAGCCCATCACATGATCGCCCTCCCTTTTGTTTCCGAAATGAAAACGAAAGAGGGATGGTGGAGTCGCTGCCTGCCTTGCTCCTGCCCTCTGCCCCTCAGCCTGGTTATTCTGAATCCAGCATCCAGACAGAAGTTACCCAGCGGGGGCTCAGATTGTTCTCCCAACAGAAGGGCCTGGGAACAGAGGGGGAGAGAGGGAGAGGCCCAGCTGTGTTCACACCAATGGTTTCCCCAGGAATTGAAATGGTGGGGGGGGGGGGGTCGCTAAATTGGCATGTAACTAGTTCACAACACTGGGGGGGGTGTTGGGGAAATTCAGGGGGGGTTTAGGGAAATCACTGGTTCACACTGGGATCCAACAGTCAAACTCCCCTCTTCCCCTTCCTTCTGGTGCCTTTACAGCACCGTCTCCCAAACTTTTTTAGCCACGGAACACTTTTTAGCCTATTACGGAACACTTTTAATATTATTTTGTAGTCGTTTGGTTTTCAAATAAAAAATTGCGTTATTTATGCTCAAATATATTTTATTTTATAAAACAAAGCACAAATACAAATTTAAAATAACTTGAACTAACAATTTCTAACTGGAAAGCGCGTATAAAGTAGTACAAAAATCAAATTTAAAGACCCTTTTTAAAAAATTACTATTCTTTCATGGAACACCTATTCACATCGTGCGGAACACCAGTGTTCTGCGGAACACAGTTTGGGAAATGCTGCTTTACAGCATTAAAAAAACGAGAGCGAGAGAAACAGACAAGTCTGGGGAACCAGGATTTTTTGCCCCCATCGGCTCTGCAACCGAGTTAAAGCACAATAAGAGGTCAAGTGTAGAAGGGGCCTAAGGGCATCTCTGGCACCAGGGCAAAATCATGGACCGTCCACGGGTTTTGCCCAGTTACAGGGAGACCCCCCCCCTCCACCCTACATCTAACCACCATGGGACAACCAGCCCCCCTGAGTGGGTTGTCATATCAATGGGGCTTCCGGCCGATATGTGATGAAGGGGGAAAATGAGCAAACAGACACGCTTTGTGGTGTGTACTCCCACCCTTCCCACGGACTGATATCCAAGTTAAAATGGGGTGGAGGGGGCGTTGTTAATGCTGCTCTAAAGCTATCCCAGCTCTGAGGTTTTCGGAGGGAAGGAGTGGCACAGTACAGGCAGTGGCTGCTAGCCATGGCAACACAGTGTGAGACCCACAGCTGGAGACTGATAGGATTATGGAGGTATCTCGCTCCATACCCTGGCTAGGCTCACAAGTGTTTAGAGAGGTGAGAATTTCCTAGGGGTGCTAATTTCTTCAATCCTCACCCCTGTCACCCACCCTTCCCCCTACCATGTCAATCTGCTGCTGCTTCCAGATCCAAGGTTTAGCCCACTCAGGGAATGGGGTACCATGTGCGACAGCATGTCCCTGTGATTGGCTCTGCCTCATCAGGGTGACTGGCGATCCAGGGGTGACTGGCGATCCTACCCTGGCCCATCCCCATCATACTGCTGTCAGCCCTGTGCAGAGGATGGTGTGTCTGAAATGTAGCTCCCTTATTCTCATGCACCATTTGGGTAAATGTTGCCAGCTGCACCTCTTTGTGGGAACAAAGGAGGCAGAGACAAGAGAAGGAAATGAACTGTTGAATCATTTGGTCCATTCCCCTGCTGTGGCAGGATTACTCTGTAATATGTAATTTGAAAGAATGTGGTGCTTCAAGAAAGGCAGAAGATTGCAAATGGATTTCAATAAGAATCATTTGTAAATGTAATACGTGAGAGATCCTTTCTGTTAATCACTTGGAGTGCCAAGTTTGCACATACAATATTTTGGGAAGTATAGTTACTTATATTGCCAATATTCATTTTTCTGTATTAAGAATTGCTTCTATTTAATTTTAAATTGTTTTTATTTTATTTTTTTTAAACCAAGAACAGGGATATGTCAGCGTGTATCAGAAAGTGGCCTGACAGTTCTTGTTTCAAACTCTCCTTTTGGTTAAATTGGCTTCAGTTCTTGTTTCAAACTCTCCCTTCGGTTAAATGTTAGGGCTTTCAGTTCTGATGCTCTTTTACACCCCGTGCCAATTAAAGCCAAAGTCATGTGCATTATTTTTGCCTTTAGCGGGGGAGGGGAAAAACATTTCATGACGTTTCAGCTTTGGAAATGTAGAGTAGTTTCCAGAAGATTCATGGAGGCTTTGAATACTTAACTGAGCTGCTGAAAATAGTAATAAGAGCTTCTGAGAAGCAAAGATGAGGAAGCCAGGGTCCACAGGTCTTTATAAAGAAAAGAAGTAGAGAACTTAAAATTAGTAAAAATCAACCTTGGTTCCTGTTTCACAGGTGAAACACTATGTGCAGTGCTCATGCTCTTTTCTTTATGCTACTCAAGTGGCACTGAAATGTAAGCATTAAAATCTTTAATTTCAGCTTGACAGTGAAGTTCACATTTCTTGATACCCAAGTGGAACTGTTTTGACTGGTTAGAGGTGTTGATTTTTCTAAAGCAATACTGTTAGTTTAAAATTTTATTTTTAAAAATCAAGTGTCCTTACCCGTGTTACCAATAACATCCAAGATTAAAACAACAAACAGAATTTGTAAAATCTAGTTTACTTTTCATTAGCTTGGCTGTTTGTTTGCATCTTTGCATTGCTTTCTGTTTGACTAATGGAAACAGACTCACCAGATTCATTTCAGGTTCTCAGTCACTAGCACTAGACTGTAAAGTTTAGGTTCCAAATACTGCAATCAAAGTTTTATCTTGTTTTAACCAAAACCCTTTCCCCTGGAATTATATAACCCTGTTGAAAACAATTTTGTTCATCTTAGGTTTTGTGTGAAAACAAAGCAAAAAAGGATGTTGAACCCGTTTACCTTAAACTTAGAACTCTAGGCCTGTTTTCCAAAACCTTTAATGTAGCAGTTAATAGATTTCTTTTTAAAGCTAGTTAGGAACCTAGTTTTATTTATAGAGTGTGAGCTCAGAAGTAGGTAGTCCTCCATTAGATGGCTGCTGGAAGCATTTATGCAGCCTGTGAAGAAAAAGCTCTTGGCTGCATAGTTGTTCAGTTGTTTGAGGTTATTTCATCATGGATCTGCTTCTGCTTCCAAGGAAGTTAATGGCAAAATTGTCATGAACTGGCATGAAAGCAAGACTGGGTCCTCCTACCTCTTAACATCTTTGGCCAATAGACAAGTAGCAGGGACATTCTTTAGCTAGTTCTCAACATTTTAAAGTTGAAGAAGCCACTATGAAAAAAATCCTCATATAGTTTTAAGGAGTTGTGATAATGTTTTATAATGCTTCAGTTTTCCTTGGTTTAGATAGCCGTGCCTGCCTGGGAAACTGGCCCATCCACTCGTTGCTATGAAGTGTACCGGATCTTCTGAGAGTCAGAGACTTCCCTTCCTACTAGAGAATGCCTTAACACGAGAGGCCAGGAATTGGAAGGCGCCAGTTTTTTGGAATTTCACCCTGAAGGTATTCTTTCCTCTTCTCTTTGGAAATGCATTAGGATTCCAGAAGGTTTTCTGCAAAACACAGCCCCAGTTCTGCTATCCAATCCACATGTCCACATTGCATATGGACTAGATACCAGGATTGGGATCTGTGTCTGTCCAGGTTTCAGTTTAGTATAACAAGATGCACGTCTAAAACACAGTTGATCCAAAATAAAATCCAGAGACTATCCTTGCATAAATGAGAACCTGGGAGTGTCAGTTGGATGACAGGGGAGTGTGTTTATCTGGTGTAATCCTAAAATTTACAGTGCTTGGTCACTTTTTATTCCCCACCCCGCAATTTCACTCAGATGAGAGTAAGAGGGAATGCTCTCCGATCTAATGATTAGGAGTCAGGAAACTAAATTCTGTTCCTGGCTCTGCCATTGGCTCACTCTGTTACCTTGGGAAGCCACTTAACCTTGCTCAGTTTTTCTGTCTGTCATATGGGGATAATAACGTTTACCACATTTGTAAAGTGCTTTGAGATCAAAGTGAAAAATTGCCCTTGAAAAGCATTTCAGGCTATGTCCCTTCTCTTCACAATCTAATGGAAGTGCTAGGTGAGTGCAAGGTATTATTATTTATTTTATTAATGAACCGGCCACTATCATCTGAATGGATAATTTGAGATCAATATAATACAAGTTAATGGTGGACATTATTATCTGAATCATCCCCTAATTTATACTGTGTGCCTATCACACAGCTCTAGTTGCTTTTACATTAACATTTAAATGCATACCATACATCACTTACAATAATACAATGTCAACAAGACTTATTTTAGTCTGTCCTTTTCTTGGAACACGTCCTCACAAGAAAAGCCTGAGTAGGTAGATAGGTTTTGCAGCATATCCTGTATGGTAGAAAACTTGGCTTCTATCCAGTCCAGGGGTGGAGCAAATTTGAGAGACAAGGAGCTGCACAAAGAACCCGTAGATGTACAAATCATCTCAAACCCTCAAGATGATCTCTACTGTTGGACTAAGAGTATAACTGAGCTGTTGATTAGAGCATTTAAACAGATGGATTTTTACATTCTATTCCTCCAAAGTAAGTGTCTTGTTTAACAAACCACCAATTGTGTTTTAACTTTCTTTCTCCATCTCAGGGCACAGATATCTCTCCATCACATTATGAAAAAGCGGTTCTCTGGATTGCAGAATTAAGTTCCCAGTTCCAATTTTACTCTGAAACGTTTGCCTTGGCTATCAACATTCTTAACCGGTTATTGGCATCAGTAAAGGTAGAGATTCTCTTTGGAAGCTTTCTTTTATGATTTTATTATTAACTAGGGGTGCCGCGAATATCTAATTAGGATTCAGTTTGAATATAAATCTAGCTGGACTGGAGGTATTTGGAATCACTCCGATAGTGAACCTCTAGAAAGCACAGAACTCAGATAGCAATCAAGGCCCTGGCACCTGCTAAACTTTGTCAAGTCAGTAGGACATAAGCACATACTTGAGTGCTGTCCTAAATAGGGATTTACCCTGAATTATAGTCCCATTGTAGTTATAAACATGAAGCCTTTGTGTTCATGCAACTACGTTTCACCTCTGTTTTACCCAAACTACGGGCCCGATTGCTCTGCCCTTGAAATCAATGGCAAAATTTCCCATTGGCTTCGGTGTGAGCAGGACAGGACCCTATCTTTTATGTATTATTACTCAGATTCATAAACATTATTTTTCATTAGCTTGGCTGTTTGCATCTTTGCATTGCTTTCTGTTTGACTAATGGAAACAGACTCACCAGTTTCATTTCAGGTTCTCAGTCACCAAAACCTTGAATGTAGCAGTTAATAGATTTTTTTTTTTAAAGCTAGTTATGAACCTAATTTTATTTATACAGTGTATGAGCTCAGTAGTAGGTAGTCCTCCATTAGAAGGCTACTGCAAGCATTTATGCAGCCCATGAAGAAAAGCTCTTGGCTGCATAGTTGTTCAGTTGTCTGAGGTTCTTTCATCATGGATCGGCATCAGGCAAAAGTTCAAGCCTAGTATTCAGTACCCACCAATTTACAATAAATAAATGGAATCATCACATTCTGACTGGTAGCACTGTGGCTTGGGGCTGACTGTATTGCATGATCTAAGTACTGAATGCTGGGATACCTGAGCTCCAGAGGGGATTCCTTCCATTGTAATTTTTCGTGTCTTTGCTTTGTTTGGGCATCAAATTATCCTTTACTAATAGAAACTACAATTTAGGTCAAAGCAGGTTTAATGCAAACTAAAGGTGAAGATTTGGGCGTCTCTATCTGAATGACCATTGTTTATTTTCATCTAGAACATTGTCTTCTATGCTCAGTGTTTTGCTCTTTCTCCTTCAGGCACAAGTAAAATACCTTCGGTGCATAGCAATTACCTGTCTCGTCCTTGCAGCAAAAACCAACGAAGAAGATGAGGTCTGTATGTTTTATTTAAATGCAGTAAATCAACTTCTGGTCATTCCTGGAAGTCATTCATGTTTCCAGGCTTTTACCAATTTATCCTCTCTGTCCTTTGGTTAGCTAACCTGTAAAGTGGGAACAACAACACTTGTCTTGATATTGCTTACCCATCATTTGGAAAGTGTCATGAGTCCCTTGAATGAAAGAGGTATATTATTAAAGCTCTGTCCTTCGCTTGTGCTGTTGTGATGGGAAATTAAGGAAGCCAAGACAGGGTAATAGTTCTTCAAAGGAAGGTTAAAAGGTATGTATTTTCCTGAGGGTAGAAGATGTGGCTCAACTTCTATCCAATTAAGTCACTGTGGTTTGGGGCAGATAATTCAAACATGAGTTGGTTCCCAGTCCGTTCATTAAACACTTAAATCAGCAACTGCTCACCTGGATATGAGATAATCTCTGTGAGATAATTACACAGTTATAATCGTGGCTAAAACCTCTTGCAGCATTTTGAAAGCACACCTCAAAAATCATGTAAACCATTTTGGACTAGTTGCATTTCAAATTTAGAGTTAAAAAAAATCGAAGGCTTGTAATAATAGCTCAAAATTGCCTTTGAAGAGCATAGACTGCATCCTCTCCTCTTCGTTATCTAAATGTGGCCAAAGCTTTTCTTTTTCAAACTGTAATGAAAGGAGAAGAGCTCTGGGCTCAAGGCCTTTCTAAAGGTCATGAAATAGAAGAACTCGGTATTGTAAATGCTGGAGTCAGAAGTGTGTTTCTCTTTGAACATGTCAACATCCTTGAAATGCTCTGCAGAGATGCACATAAGCCTTCACACAATACATACCGTAAGGTTGTGCTTTGCAATATTTTCCCAGTATACAGGAGAAGTTGAGTCATTGGCCACAGGAAATAAGAGAACCACAAATAAAGAAAAACCACTGAGAAACAGGCTAGCAGGAGGCTTCAGAGAGACCATCACAACAGCAAAATAATAAGGCTGGGGACGCAGTGCTCTTGAATCTCTAATTTCATATTAAACAGGGTCACATTCCCTCTTGGTGTTGTCAGGAGGTATTTAGAAATCGGGTAACCTGAATTTAAACCATTCTTGGTGCCTCAAGGCACCCGTGTGTTAATCAGATCCCTTTGCACGCACAGACAAAAAAGGTCACACACAACGTTGTGTAGGAAGGTGGCTTCTTTATTATTATTATTATTTTCAATTTTCACAGGTAATACCATCAGTGAAGAAGCTTGCAGTGCAAAGTGGTTGTAAATGCTCTCCTGCTGAGATTTTGAGAATGGAAAGAATTATACTAGATAAGCTTCACTGGGATCTTTACACAGCGACACCTACGGATTTCTTAAACATAGTAAGCACTAAGAATTTTGCAAAAGTCTAAACTAGTTTTGTTTCTTGTTTAAGGAAACAGCTTTTACCAAATAAGACTAGAAAACACAGATGCACGTGCGCTCACACACACCCCTCCAGTGACTTTTAAGCCACACATTCTTAGCTATCTGCAAGTTTTTTGAAGAAAGTTAGAGTGAAAATGTCGATTTCTTTTAAACATACTGCTATTCAAAACCTTTAATTTTTGTTTAAAAATTATTCAACCAGACCCCCATTTTTAAAGGACAACTAAAATGGACTTTAAAAAGATTCCTGTACTGCACAACTATACTCCATTTTTATTTTTTTAAATACACACTGCAAAAATATTTCTAACTATTTCCATTCTATTAATACTGTACATAGAAAGCTGTCGGAATTTTTGCTACATCTCACACACAGGTCCTCTCAAACCATCTCTTGCCCCCACTGAAACTTGACCCCAGTTTTGGGCAATTAGACCATACTGATCTGGCACTTAGTCACATTATTTGCTAAACACTTCATAGAAACAATTACACTTTTCTTAAATAAATGATCGTGTGTTTATAAGGCAAAAATCACATGATATGAACATACCCTGGGCTCTCTTTTTATGGTAATGCATGAATATTTAAACCATATTAAGCTGCTGATTGTTTGAAAACCACCTATCATAGCCAGGTGCTTGTACTATGAATTTACTGAGGAAACAGAAGCATTACAACGGAATTTACTCCTATCTGCAGGCCTGAATACCACTTGTCTTTTGTTGGCAATCAGGATAATGCAGTGACTTCAGAATTTGTTAGAAAACACAGACCTTTTACATTCATTATAAGCTTTAAAACAGTTTGATGGTTGGCAAGTACAACACAAACCAAGTAACACATGGTAACAGGGAAAATATCTCTACACTTCCTGATGTGGATTGAAATTAGTTTGCACTTCTGGTCAATAACATATGAAACGTACAAAGTTCACTGTTGACCTCTGCCATTTTTATATATATATATGTATGTATATATTTATCTTCTCTCCAGTTCCATGCCATGGTGATGTCCAACTGGCCCCATCTACTAAATGGGCTGCCTCAGATGAATCCTTCCCGCCATGTTGCGTTCTTGACCAAACAGCTACAGCACTGTATGGCATGCCACCAACTATTGCAGTTTAAGGGCTCCACATTGGCTTTGGTGATCATCACCTTAGAGTTGGAGAGGCTGACTCCTGACTGGTTTCCTGTTATTACTGATCTGCTAAAAAAAGCACAGGTAGGAGTCAAAATGGCCTCAAACCACAAATTTGAGGCCAGCGCACAGATAAATGAATAAAGCTTGCGGCGTATTTACAACCAACATTGCACGTTTTTAATGTACTTCTCAGGAGTGCATGTATATGTCAGGATCTGTTCTCCCTTTGATACCAACCCCCTTAGTGTTAATGGGAGTTAGGTACTCCTGGATGAGAGAGTGCACTGCATTTCGTTATGGGGGGTCTTTTATTGTGAAAGGTGGGTTGATCACATTAGACCCAATTTTCAAGACATCTCAGTGCTCATTGGCTCTCAAAGAGGAGGAGGTTCTCCATTGTTCTCAATTGGAACTGCTGGGTATTGAGCAGGATTGAAAATCTGCCGTTTATATGATTTAGGAATGCCAGGATCTTTCAGTGCATTTACTTCAGCTAAAAACAGTCTTTTGAAGATATGGACAGACGAAGGCTACACCCTACCTCCTGAGCATTTCTGTTTGTCTTGCAATGGAGACATTTTCTCCGATTTACAGAACCCACGTGCTCATTAAGAACGTGCAGTGAGTATGGAGGTAGTCTGGGAGTCAAAAAACCTAGAATCTGTTCTTAATTTTGCCATTTGCTCATCATGTGACCTAGGGCTCGTCAGTGACTGAACCCCCTACATCCTAGTGTCCTTGTCAGTAACATTGAGATAATAATTTTAATTCACCTTTTGTAAAATGCTTTGAGATCTACTGTTGAGAAGCTCTATCAATGCTAAGCTATTATTATAAGCCTTATATACTGGAAAATTTGATATGGGTTTTTTCCTTTCACTGAGCTTACTTAGAATTGCACATCTGTTAAAGCTTTGACCAGAGGACAGAATAATTTAACAAACTGGAGAAAAATGGTTCTGTATCTTTCATTACAGGTTAATAGCATCAAATTCATCCACTGTAAAGAGCTTGTGGATCAGCAGCTAATGCATTTACAACCATCCAATGCTGTTTATATCTTTAATCCTGCCAACCAAGCCATCCGAGCCCATTCCAAGGAAAAGTTACCCTACTATTATTCTGAATGGAAGAATTCACGTCAAATTAGTTCAAGGGTTATTGTGAGTCAGCCAGTTCCAGCAACTTTCATACCTACTTCCATCAATATTCATGAAGACAGCATGGAGACAGATGAATTCTATGATGGATTCAGGCACCTATACAACGAGGATGGTGTCCCAGAAGGTGGAAGGGTCAGCATCACTGGCTCATGCAATAATCTGAGGCAAGGAAAAAGTAGTTCCCCTTGTCCTCCATTACAGCCACCTGAAATTAACTAGAGGAGGCCATAATTGTGTAGGAACTAGCAAATGCAGTTGCCAGTAGGTCAGATGAATGGAATGCTAGATGCTGTCAAATGAAAGCATTCCTTGTGTTGGATAGAGAAATGCCAAAACATTAATTGCCGCCTTTTAAGTGTGTCCTAAAACAATGTTTGCTACTTCCCCACCATTTTTGTATGATCTGAGCATAAAGCTGGGTAAAAACCTCAACAGCTATGGATAGCTGAAGTCATACAACTCAGGGATCTAAATTCAGCAGATGGGGCTTCACACTGCACTTGGAGGAACTGATGGAACCACATTCCTTGGGCAGCTATTATTTAGGCTCTCTCTCCCAGCATGCATTGTGACTTCAGCCCTTCCGGACAATAACATTGTTCTCCTCTATGAGCAGTTTCCATAATATGAACAGCTGTAGGTGAGTTGCCTTGTGGGGAAGGGAGCTCCCATTGCATGGACCATTAGGTCTATTGAAATATTCCTAGGTGGGACCAAACTTCTGATTTACCATTGAACAAAAATATGTCATGAGAACAGCTGAAGCCTCGGTGTAGGAAATTCCAGTTTTACTTAAGGGCTGATCTTGAACTCAAAAGATGCTCTGAGTGCTCTGGCACCTTTCAGAATCAAGCTTTTAGGGACGGATCCATTGCAACCAATGGAAAGACTCCAGTGGGCTTTGCATCAGACCCTCACAGATTATGTGGTGCAGTTGAGTTTTGTTCATATTGTAGCATGCAAACTGTCTCTTTAAAAAAACAAAAACAAAAAACACCTTTTCTTTTACAATTGATATATTTTTAAAAACATTTGGTTCTTTGCCTTAACTACTAATTTCCACAGTGAGGCAGTTAAACTGACTTCTGTTGTTTGTAACAGTTTTAAAGCAGCCTGGCAAATGTTTTAAAGGACAAGTCCTGAAAGGGGGATTGTTCCTTTCTTACTTAAAATGGGGGCCAGCACTTTTAAGTGAATTTTTTTTGTATACTAGTTTGCAAGTGTAATCAGAACAATACTGTGGGGAAAACAGATTAGGCCTTGATCCTGCAAGTTGTGGCCCAGTCTGAAAGCTAGTTGCGTGCCTTTGTATGAATGCAGGTAAGGCGAAGCATCAGGCATAACTCAACAGAGTGAGGACCCCAGCCCATTCACTCTCAGTTGCACGAGGGTAAAAATGGGGTGGGGCTAAGCAGAGACATGGATGTAAGTGCCATTCTCATACTACTAGAGGGTTTACCCAGGCCTCAATCTAGCTATGCAGCAGCATTCTCCTTAATGAAGGATGGGGTTTCCTGGCAATCTTGTCCTGCTCATCTCTTTTTACCTTGTGCTTATGTGAAGCATCTCCCGCAAAGCTCTTAGTGGCTGAATTAACAGATATAGTTTTAGGAATGTTCTGTTAAAATGTTGACAGCGTAAGCACCCTGGTAAGGTCAGCTTTGTGTGTGTGTGTGTGTATGCGTGCGCATGCGCGGGTGTGTAAGCCAAATTTCTTTTAAACTGCAAAAATATGGTGCTAAATGTACCAAAAAATTGTTATAGCAAGGTGATGAATTAATGCAAGTGCGAGATGTGAGTATGAGTGCATTTGGACAACCATGGGAACACATGATGGAGTTGTACGGCAAGGCAAGGGCTACCACAAACTGTGAATGCTGCGCTTTATACTAGTTTAAACCACAGCTCTCCTTACAGATTGAATAGGGTGGTTTGCCAGTCTCTCTGTTTGCAAGGACGTAGTAAATAAGTTTTGAAATTGGAGTTATAAAACGATGCACTGTACCAGAAGAGAAAATTGTTTACAAGCCTTTCCACGCATCTCGAGGGCTAGTTTATGGAGGGACTTGGAATGTTATTTATTAATCCTGCCTAAGTAGCATAAGGAAGGTTTTCATTTTGTGGTAGGACAAACAAAAAAAAAAAAAAAAAAAAAGCAGCACCTTCCTTTTCTATCACAAACTGTGACTTGACTGCCTGACTTTTAAAGAGGCAAGTTATCTTTTGTAGTTTTCATTAAATAAACTGTAATCTAAATTCTGGTTTTCTGAGTGTGTTCCTTAAGGTTAAGAATGTAATAAAATTGGAATAGGGCCAGAATCTGCCCTGATGCCACTCATGCAATGCCCTTGAAGGCAACAGGGTTGAGGGGGTGTTTGTCAAGGACAATTCGGTCTCAGGTCCATTTCATTTTCTATGCTGTTTCTTATGCAACCTCAGTAACAGTGGCATAGCTGTAACTGGGCCTAAAACACTCACACACATTGCACATCTTCCTTCCTGTCTAGATTTGAGCTTGTGGGTAGTTTCCTGCCCCTCAGCTGGACAATTCATCCTACACTACTGAACAAAGCCAAATTTTAACCTCTCTGTATTCTGGTCCACGGCACTTATCCCACTTTGTATACGGTTTCTTCATTCTAAAAGGCAAACCTCACACTGTAAAGCCTATTCAGAGAGGTCACCGTTTCTCAAATCAGGAACGTGACTTGACACTAAAAGTGAACAGCAAAATCTACAGAGTGCCCATTGCAACAAAGGTATTCTGGCAGCTCTGTACCGTTGGGAGCATGTGTCACCTCCCAAACACTTATTCTAATGTTACAGCTGTATTATAAATGTACTTGTTAGACTTCTGCACAGCCTCAACAGACAAACAAAATGTCACTTGTCAGCTAGCCATGGTTATGTTATCTACGTAAAGATCATTCATTAGAACTTGTAACACTCCATGATATATCGCTCAGACATACTTGCTGTTCTTTTAAGGACAGAAGAGCTGCTGCAATGGTCTGACCCAAGCTATAAGAAAGACAGTATTATCTTTGGTGTTATGCGGTGCATGTAACTTTCCACACCTGTAAGAGAATACAGTCTGGGCTTGTTAGCACCTCTTCCCTTATTGACTGAGCAACTAATCAGCATGGGAAGGCTGTGTATACTGTTTAGTCAAGCATCCTATGGATCAGTAATACCAGCATTTAGAATCGTGTTGCCCAGTTCAATTTCATGGATAAGTATTTTCCTTTTGCTGGCCCCCCCCCCCCCCCCCATTTTTTTTTTGGTACAAGTCCACATCAATCACAGATTACACTCATTCCAAGCAAGATTTGCACTGGTCTCTCTTCACAGTGTTATGAAGGACAGACGCGTATTCCGTTAATTAGCCAAATCATTGTGCCAATAGCAGCTACAGCTAAACTGTTGTGTATCATTATCAGATTAAATAAGCACTTTATTATAGAGGTTATACCTGCCATTGCACCTTAGCAGAATTGTACCGATTCAACCATCTTTGCACTGGCTTGTGAAGGTCTGGTGTGTTTAGAGCTGATTTTGGCAGGACCACTATTTTGCCAGAGGCTTGGCGTGTACATATTTATACCTGTGTACAGCCAGGCATAGGTCTCTCATAACTTTGGGGGGAAATGTATATTCAGTGGTGCTTACTCAAGACTATCAAAGCTTCTGCTAACCAGAAACAGCCAGTAACATATGTGTCTAGCAGAGAAGCAGCTTGGGCTATAAGACTGAGCATGGGACAGAGAATCAGGAATGCCTCATGTCTAATCCCTGGCTCTGCTACTGACTGACGGTGTGATCTTGGGAAAGTTACTGAACTTTTGTGTCTGTTTCCTTATTTGGGAGATGGGGATAAAATACTGATTTCTCTATCTCACGGAGTGCTTGAGGATCATAATGACACTCATTTCTGGAGGGAGTGGTTCTTTAGTGGAATGTTCTCCTATGCCAACGTGTCACACCAGGAGAGGTCTGAATGCAAAATATTATTGCAACATACCATACGAGAGAAGGGCCTAGTTTTCTTCTTTCCTACACCACTGCAGCTCTATTGACTTCAGCAGAGTTACTCCTGATTTACACTGGTATAATTGAGAGCAGAACCTGGCTTCAGGGGTATTATCTCTATATTTTAATACAGGGTGAAGTTTTGGTGGTGGAAAAAACTCTTCCTGAGCCCTTAGGCATGTTATTACCACCTAATTCTGTAATTAGGGAAACGGAGAATTTTTTTGGGGGGGCGATTGATTCTGGATCCCTTTGCTGATGGTCTGTATGGATGGCCTAGCCTGGGTTTCCACATCGACAGTCCTTGTAAAGAAATGCCAGGGGCTAATTATAGAATATTCCCACAGAGCAACGTAGCTCAGCAAGACAGAGCACCTTGTCCAGTAAGGGGAAAAGGCTTGGGTCCGCTCTCACCCTTCAAGTCTGAGCAAAACACAAATTGTTTCGGATTTAACCTCCTTCAAACCAGTGTTAAATGCTCTCTGTTGGTATTTTGTCGGCACCCCTGCCGACAAAGTATTTTGTTGGTGCTCCTGCCACTTGCACGGACAAAACTTTTGTCTTTCAGCAGGGGAGGGGAAGGCTTTTTAAAGTACCCATGAAAGACAAAAGTTTTGTTGACAACGTCGCAGTGTAGACAAGCCCTACGAACTAAACCATGGCCGTTCTCCAGCAGATTGAGAGAGCAGAAAGCATAACAAGGATAGCATTCAACTGGAGGGGTGAGGTTTGTTTTTGTTGTAAGCCTTCAATGCACAACTAATGACACGTCCCAATTTCTGTACACCGCAAAATAGGTCAATGTCTGAAGGTGTGATAAATGCCTATCGCAAACCTTTCTAAGCTGACTTTTGCATTAGGTATCTCATTTAATTCTGAAATTTCTTGTATTAGGAAAAGGTTTTTTTTAGTGCTAATATATTCAAATATGCACACCTCCACACCAGTCAAACACAAATCACTGCCCAAAGTGCATCTGGACAGTTCTAAGTGAGCTCCACAGTGATGGATATGGGCAGTACCTATGCCAAGGCAGCCTGGTGGTTAATTAAAATCCTGGCTAATAAACATCAACTATCAAGGATGGGATCTTCTTTGCCTCTTGCCTTATCCTGGTCAGACCTCCCGCACATCGAAACACACAGTAACACGTACCTTTTACACAGACGTGCCATAAGATAGGAAATCATCTACTATAAGTAATTTGTGGGACTGGTTAGCCTGTAAGCAGTTTCCTGATAAATTCTTCAGATACTGTTGCCTTCTTAGCAGTTTGAGATTCTGAATCAGAATCAAAACATAAATGTGAACTGAACGTAGAAGCACATGCATACAGAGTGAAATAATTTCCCATCAATGTGGTCACATCTCTCCTTCATTAAATGTGTGCCACAGAGATTGGCTATATACCACAGTTAATAAAGCATATTACAAACAATCAGATCTAAATGTAAAGATGCATTGCTATGGATCTGTATCCACTAGCATCAGGGCATTTCATATAATATTCCAACCTTTGATCACTGCTTGCTGCACACATTGTGCAGTTAATCTAAAAGAGAAGGTAATTTACAGTTACACATATTAGGAAACTCCTGTGGTCAGACAAAGAAGAGATCCAGAAGCAGAGCAATAAAGAAGAAGGATGTGAGATTCAAAATTATTTTGCCCTTACACAGGTTTCTGAAGGAACAGAGGTGCTGAAACTTGAAGCAAAAGTACATAGGTACAATGAGCTAATACTTTCCCCCTTTAATAACAGGAACATAAGAACAGTCATAACATTTAGTCCCATATCCCGCCTACAACTGTGACCAATACCAATGCTTCAAAAGAAGGTGAAAAACCTCAAAATAGAAAATTATGCAGCAACTCTCTTCTCCCAAACACCAGAGAGTTAGTGGTTGGCTTATGTTTTGAAGCATGGGGGAGTTGATAATCCTTATAAATGTTACCCTACTTAGTGTAATTGACAGTATCATATCAACGCCTAATCCTTGAATCCCACTATGCTCTTTTGTCTTAATAGCATAAAACAGCACATTCCACATATTAATTATACTTTATATAAAATGTTCCCTTCTACATCAGTTTTAGATTCATTTTGTTGGCTTGTCTAGCAATTCTTTTTAACCTGTCTTCACTGCTTTTTAGTTCAATAACGTAACAGTGCACATGGTTCCTTTTTCTGTATTCTAATAATACAGAAGAGGACCCTTAATTGTCTGCTTTTGGTACTGCAGCACCCTCTAGGAGCTTTCAGAAGGTCTCCCATAGTCTTTTTCTCTGCTAGGCTTGTAGTTATTATAACTGCATTCTTCTCGAACGATGTAGTCATGGCCTCCAACAAGAATTATGCAGACTTTTCAATAGTATTCACTTTCAATCCATCTGTCAAGCTACGAGACTATCAGGATTAACTTACCTTGGCAAGAGCTCTATCTTTATTTCAAGACTTGTCTCCAGAGTTAGTCTGTCTTAAAAAAACAACAACCCATCCACTTATATTTAAAATACAGTAAAAGGCCAGGTAAAACTTGCTCCGTTGCATGGCAGGGACACGGACTGTCACCCCCAGGGTAGGACCCAAGTGAGACAGTGAGAGGGGCAATCTTAGGCAGGCTGCCAGCTCTGAATTCACCATCACTGAAAAAATAAATGCTCAGAACCTGGCCTCTTCTTGGCCCCAATCCCACTCCCATTGGCATGCATGGGCATTTTGCTATTGACTGTTATGGGAGCAGGAGCAGACAACGGTGGGCAATGCAAGGGGCATGCACTTGCCTAGGGTTTTTTTCTTTACTGACTGTAGGAGTTGAGATTCACCTTACGGTAAGTCTCC
This sequence comes from Macrochelys suwanniensis, assembly GCA_033296515.1. Taxonomy (NCBI): domain Eukaryota; kingdom Metazoa; phylum Chordata; order Testudines; family Chelydridae; genus Macrochelys; species Macrochelys suwanniensis. The sequence goes on along the minus strand of CM065782.1, from coordinate 93,286,291 downwards.
CAGCAGGTACTGCCCAGGATCTGGTACCTTGGGGAGTTTGCTTTGGTCATTGCTGGAGAGTCGCAGGGTATGTGCCGGTGACTTTCAGTAAATGTCTCTCTGTGATCGAGTGTCTGGAAAAGGCACCCCAATGCTCTGGTGATGGGAGCATTCAGTGCATGTAGTGATGAGAACTCTGAGCCCTCTCTGGAGCAGGCAGCACACCCGCACTATCCCTGTCTCAAGATGCACACAATAGTTTGCTCATTAATCCAAATTCCGGGCCTATTCTGTTCAATGGGCGCTTCGCTACAGACTCCAAGATTTGGCACGTTGTGGAGATCACAGAAAGCTCCGTTTCTTTCCATTCTGTGGGCCAGGTCACTGGCTCCACTTGGCTCTTTGCACCGTTCAAGCGCTACAAAGGGAGTGGAAACCTCCCTGGAGACACCTGCCAGGGACTGCCCTCAGATGAAGGGCGCCCCCAGCAGGCACAGGGCCAACATAGCTAGCTCCTGCCTCTGCCCACTCACAGCCTTACTGCAGGGCATGTGTTGGGGCAGGGAAAGTTGCCAGAACAGGATGTGCTCTAGTTATCTCCATCTAGTGTATAGCTAGGAAAGCTTAGAGCAGCACCAATGTTGCTGAAAACCTTCACCCCAGAGAGAGAATCAGGGAGCTGTAACCAGCTCCCTAGTAGCCCCCCACTCTGATTCTATCAGGTTTTTATTCTTATCTATTTTAAAGGAGACAAACAGGGTAAAGGGAACTAGATTTATGGCTAAGGTTATGAATCGGAACACATGGCTTCATTTTTTCACTGAACATATTTAGGTTTACTATAAAGTATATATTCATTTCACAATTCAGCTTTTTATTAAACCTACCTTTGGTGCAATGAAGATTATTCCTGTAACTTGTTTATGCACGTTTTTAACCAAAAATAAAAAATGGGCTTCTGCGTATTTCTATACATTAGTTTTGGTGCAGCGAAAGTGTAGTCTTTTAACAGTATTTGCTTTTAGGGGAAGTGGCCCTCTGGCATAAACATATAACCTACAACCATGAACTCTACATTTTTCAGATTTCTAGCTTTAGGCCCTACTGCATAAAACTTATCCCCATCATTAACTAATTACATTTAGTTGTCCTTTAAAATGGTTCCATTATCACGCAACACATCAACAGATTATTTGCAGATAGAGAAGGATTCTGGAATTGCAATCCAATATTACCTGGAACTGAAGAATCAGGTGCAAGCACAGAAACTGGGGACAGAGGAAGTTTTAGGAGAAGATTTTTAAACATGAGGCACATGTGTTATCATTGGGAAAATTGAACAAATAAAGGGATTCTTTTGGCTATAAAAGTTTTCACTGATAATCTACATTAAAAAAAAACTATACAAAGTAGTTATTGCTAAGAAATATTAGAATCCAGCTGATATGTTAAGGACATTAGAAACTTCTCTAGTTACAATCCAAAAATCAAATGAAAGAGGAACAAATCAAAATCCCATTACTGTACAATGGCAGCTTAAGCAGCAAGCTGAAAATCTGATTCATGCTAACACACCAAGTTGGTTCCTCTGCTACTTGGAAACTTTAACAGTGTAAATGCTTATGACTACTTTGTATGGGTTCTTAACCCCAGAGATTATTAGTATTTTGGTTTTAGTGCATGTCATGCATTAGCCATAATTAGCAATTTATCTTTTAGTGAGTATCTTAGATTTCATTTATCAAGAAACCTGTTCAAGAGAACTTGTCCAAATCAAAAGATACAGTATGTCTTAGTTCTTGCTATATACTCTCTTCTGTGCAATATATTGCAAGCATAAAGGTGAAAGCACCAATTAATTTCTTCTGCATGAGATGTTTTGGCCTTAATAAATCTTCTAATTAACATGTCTTCCTGATGTTATGGAGCAGGCACTGGGAAGACTAAAAAAGCTACAGAAAGAACAAGAGAGAGTCAATATTTAAGTTGCAGGTAAATTGCATCAAGTGTAGAGAGCACAAAAGGTCAAAATAGCACAAAACCTAAAGTTGCACAGAGGCTGGTAATGTGCAGCGCTAGACATGCACAAGGCACCCCTGACTTGAACGGGGACATATTTGCGGAAGATTTCATGTTGGAAGTGGGATTTTTAAATCAACTGGTAATGCTGGAGAAATGTGACCATCATCACACTGAAAAAATCATCCAAAATAAAGATATTCCACAGAAACAGAAGGAAAGTGGAGCCCGTCTCCCTTGTACTCAAGTTTAACCATAACGGAGGACCTCTGGAGATTAGCTACTTCAATGAAAAAAACAATTTTCTAAGATTAAGACCCAAGAGGCCAAACCTGTCTGTGCCTTAGAGACTTTATACACTTAACCACTACACAATCCTCCCTCTTAAATACCACAGAACTGGGAGGCAAGAAATCTGGGTTTTGCTGCAGAGCCAGACATAGATTTGCTGTGTGACCTAGGGACCAGTTGTTTGATCTCGTTTTCTATCTTCCCCAATTTATAAACTGCAGATAATACCTACCTCATCTGGGCGTAGTGAGGCTTAACATTCACTAATGTTTATAAAAAAGCTTTGAGATCCTTGGAAGGTGGTACAGAAATGCAAAATATTATTATAAAGGTTACTTCTGTGGGCGAGAGAAGCCACCTTGACAAATATTTTACCAGGTCACAAAGTGTTCACTGTTAATTATTACCAATGCAGCTACTAGAGAACTATGTACCCTCTTCCGTCACCGCCTATACACATGGACCTTATAGGCCAAAGTTTCTTAACCACATCCTAAACTGGAAATTAAGTCACATTTGCTGCCACTTCCATCTACTTGGGATTCTGTGGGAAGTGTGCTCATCTAATTCTAATAACTCCAACACTTAACAATTTCTAACTCTGTGATCCAGGCTGGGCTCCCCAGTCGGGTGGCAATAGTCAATAGTCATCAGCACACAGCACATGCCTTCCTTCTTTCACCCATATCCATTCAAATCCCCAAAGCACCAACTATTATGGAACACTTTTTATTTTTAAAGCTCTGGGTTTCAAGACAGCTTTGGCCAAAAACACAACTGGAGCAAGTATCACATGTTAAGGTAAAATTCTGCCTGAGGCTGGAATTAAGGTTGTTACTTATTAAGTGCAACCGTAATTTCTGAGTCCAGTAGCTTAGGACAAACAGACAGAGACACTAATCCCTCAAGTTATACTTGATTTAAGAGTTAGCAGGGCCCCATGGAAGATACATTCAGAAAAGGACTCCAGTTAGATTTTTATTAGCAATTCTCTCCAAAATAACTTTGTGCATTTGTTTTCTAGGGTTGCTGAGTGAACTAAGGGCACGTTGTGCCCCTGCATAAATGTATGCAACTTCCATTAACATTGAGAGGAAGTGTTCAGTAGAAGACTAGATCCCCCACCTTTTCATGGAGATCCTGTAGTGAGAATTTGGCCAACTTTACATCAGAGAAACATCTGATACATCTATTCTTAGAGAATTACACAGTGGAAGACTACTTATAAGCATCTTGAAAAGCAGTGTTTGCCCAACAGGAGAGAAACTTAAGTGGATACATAAGAATTTCTCCAAAGATAGAAAAGCATCTCTTTTTGTACACCATATGATACGTTTACTAGTTAGCTATTTTTATTTAATCAACAGCCCAATTCAAAGTCATAACAGAAAACAAATACCGTATCTGGGTAAGCTTGAAATCATTACGCTATTATTTCATTAGGATGCTATTAGAGGACGGAAGTTTTAGAAAAGTACTGTCAAATAAACGACACCACAAAACTCAAAATAAATGTGAGATTTAATAAAAGAAATAAGTACAAAGTGAACAGAAAGAATTGAAAGTCAAAAAACAGTACGAATGACAAAGTGAATGAATGCAACACTTTCTGAGAAGCATGTCAACTCTACAAAAGACCAGTTCCACAAAGTTCTCCATATTCTTGCCAAATTAAAAACAAAAAAACCCAGTACCCACTTCTGTGTGGAACCTGCTCCATGCACACATAAAACATTTATAAAATTAAGAGACATCCAAAATACATTTTAACTTAAAAAGCAGAAAAAATACATGGTAATGGGTGTTTAAATGATGGAAAAGTTATCCATTTTCTATTAATGCCAGCATTTACAGATGTATGTTAAAAAAATAACCAGGAAAAATATTCTAATTGGATTGCTCATTTCGGGTATAATTTCTGAAGCAATCTTTATTTTCTTCTAGCATACAACACAAGAGGTAAATCTTCAGCTTGGAGTGAGATTAGTGTCACATTATATTGATAACTTGTTAAATAAAAAGCAATTACCTTAATGCACCAAACATTTAAATTTGGTCTCAGGCAAAGATGAAAAATCAAGTACTAACAAAAGAAGAAGCATATATTGACTTCTATTGGGGGAGAATATTATGGTCTATCAATTCAAGAGGTTAATAATGACCAAGGGAAAGTTGAGGTCAGTATTTAACTAAAAAGACAATGATGTTTACCACAACATGAAGTCAATGTATATATAATAATAATAATTAATAATTAATATATCGCTACATACATTCTGAATGTCTTCAGAAATATCTGGAAATCTCTCTTATGGCCACGGATATTAAGCTTTTATTTTTACCATTATTATTATTATTATTATTATTATTTTTAACTAACTTACTAAGGAAACAATAGTTACAGCTCTAGGAATAAAAGTATTCTGATAGCTGATGAGCCAATCAGGAAGAAAATATTTGCATAGATGATCTTGTTAGCTGCAGAATGAGATCAGGAGAAAACTACTGACTGAAAAGCCAATCATAATGCATTCATTTGTTAACTTTATTCCAACTCTCAGTAACGTTGGCCTTTGAGAAGGTAAAATAATATAAACCGTACACTACTGCTTTACTCATGTGATTAGTCCACTGATCTTTATTGAACTTCTCACATGAGTAAGAATACCATGATTTTCTACTAATTTGCCACATGACTATTTTCAGCCAATCATGTGCTAGGATTGTCGCGTATGTAACAATATGCTATATTCTTTGAGCATCTATTCTAAAAAAACATATTAACCTTCAACATTTGACAGTTATTCTTTACAATATATTTAGTTTAAAGAGGCACAGCCTTAAAATTAAATGGTCAGATCTCAGCAAAGTCCTGAATAAGTGTTAATACTCACGATTAACTCTCTTTCTTTTTAAAATGGCCTGTCTTTAAAAGTACCTGTATAATTTTCATGAGGTTCTTACTTACAAATATCAAGTAATACTGTGACATGATTTTCAATATATTCATATAAAAGACCAACATCTGTAAGAAAATATTTCAACACCTGAGCATGTATTTAAAAAGCTGCTTTATCAGGATATGCAAGTTGAAGAACCTCAGTATACAATACAGCTAAATGCTACCTCTGAACAGACCTGCTAAAGGCTCAGATTACAAGGCTATGCACCATTATTTAAAAGTCAAATAAGGAATTTGCCAGCATGTTTGTTTAAAGACTAAGAGATCTCTAAAAATGATTAGAAGAAATGAATACTAAATAAAATGGACATGCTCACAATCAACACCTAATTAACCAGTGTTTGCTGAAACGGTTAACCAAAACTCTAAAGGCACTAAGTGGGAGCTAGTATAAAACATTTGTTTTCTTTTAGCCCAGTATCTGATGGAATTTTTGAGTCTAACTATTTTTAGCTAAAACAACCGTGTCTAAATGAAAAAGGGACAATCTACCTAACACACCCATATTCACCAATTGCCTTGCCTACATCATGCAAAGGGTGGGCCTTTGGCCACTGTCTGAAATAGTATTGTTCCCTATACAGCCCTGTGGGCTAAACAATGGTTTCCAAATATCAAAATAGTGTTAAAGAGAAACATTTGTGAGAGGAGGGGACTAATGGGACTTGGGGTACGTAGCCCCGCTTAGGATCAGGCTGCTTGTATTCATTACACATTTGTTTACGGGTACATTTTTTACACTGGAAACAATTTAAAAGTTCAAGATGAATGATCAAACATCTTGACAGCAAAATACACTGGTTAAGTTACAAGTGGAGTTACAAAAATCCCATCAGTCCACATAATATAACAAACCCTAAGGAAAGGAAAATTTTCCTATTTAAATGTTCTGTGTTAGCAGTAAAGAAAAATCAAAACGTTGTCGTAAGACTTGTATTGCCACTCTCTTTATATTATGCATGGCACAAAGTGTTTAGAGAAATTAGGTTTTTTTAACAAAATTACCTGAGAGTAGGTTACTCAGCCTAGAGCACTTGGGCCCTGTTAGGAAATTCAAAGTGTTGTTTTCAATTCTAAACTTATTCAAGTTGTGACTTTTGTTAGAAAAATAAAAGTTTGTTCTTCACACTACTCTTAACATATGTAGAAAAACATCAAATCAGGAGCCCCATTAAGCGTTAAAAATTAATGTAATGTGTAAAGTAACTATCAGTTAGTAGCATTAGTTCTGATAAAACAATTATGGTCACTTTACAAGTGGATGTTCGCCCATCAGGTCTGAAACAAAACAAGCCTGCTCATTTTCAGGATTAGTTGACTTTGTGTCAGAAAATGTACACAGTATGACGTTTACTTCCTTAAAAACTATTCATAAGTCCTGTACAGATAACAATAAATTGTTACACTGTAAACACTGAAGAGGCTCATTTTCTCTTTCACTTTGGTCCACTCACACAATGTTATGACAGAAGTAACACAAGGTAGGAAACTCAAGCAACTTAACACATGAAAGTACAAAGTCCACTCTTGGCCTGTGTGCGATTAACTGAAAGAAACAAAAACATAAACAAAAACAGCATGGATTAATGTTATGGAAATTAAACAAAAGCAAACTCTAGTGAAAACATATACAATGAAGAAGAGAGACCACAGATCTGGCATTTTAAGACTTGCTAATTGAGTCCTAAACTAAAGGTGGTGCAAAAGCATAATCTGGTTAACAACTGCATTTGTGAAAGCCAACCTCCCTGTTGAAACATTTTATCTGATTATCTGCAATCCTTAATCCCCGATTCCTGATTTTACTAATCAAAGCTATGAAAAAAATTAACTCTATCGAAATTCAAAATCAAATGTCAGATTTAACGAGCCATCTTACAAGAACTTCAGTGAAACAGAATTAGTAAAGCATTTCCGCCAAGGATTCCTACTCTATCTCCCCATTCCTTTTCCTTGGGCTTACTTATCTCCCGCTCCCAGAGGCCCACAGAATATCTATCTGTTCAAGAACAGGCGGATGGTCCTCTGTTCAGACACCACTCCTACATCCACCAAATGGGTTGAGGAAGCATCCTTCAGGGGCTACCTTTGTGGCATTCTCGGGTCCTGATTTCCCAATGCTGCACCTTGGGTAGTCAGTGAGTGTAAAACACTACCGTTATGAGTTGGTGGCATTTTACTCTCTCTTTTCACTGGTGTAAACGACTGCACAAGCACAGCGTAACAGAACTGGACCGTCAGCCTTTGCCAGTTAAGGGAGCAGGAATCCAGACTCCGCAAATCCAACCCAGGTCTCTTGTGTGATAGTGCTCTGTACTAACTACAGATTCAGCTTTATAGAGTGTCAGCCTGACTGAAGTTTTCCACACACATACCCCTTCCCCAAGGTTAATATGAAGAGCACTGCTCTAAAATCATACTATAACGGGGTTCAAAAGGGAGCTAGATAGATTCATGGAGGATAGGTCCATCAATGGCTATTAGCCAGGATGGGCAGGAATGGTGTCCCTAGCCACTGTTTGCCAGAAGCTGGGATTGGGTGACAGGGCATGGATCACTTGATGATAACCTGTTTGTTCATTCCCTTTGGGGCACCTGCCATTGGCTTCTGTCAGAGGACAGGATACAGGGCTTGATGGACCTTTGGTCTGACCCAGTATGGCCGTTCTTCTGCTCTTATGTAAAAATATGTGACAACCCAACAGCACAATCAGGAAGAGGCTTCAAAGCATGTTTTCAGTAGAATCCACCAGAGGTCGCTGTTTGCACAGGTAAAAGCTATCAAGATTCCGACACTTTGCTAGTTGAGCTTTTGGTGAAACATCCCAAATTAAATACACTGGATAATTAGCAGTTTAAACACACAGCTCCCATTAATTTCAATGGGCCTTGTGTGGCTAAATCTCCTAGTCCTCTTGGGAAAATGTTTACTACTAAGCATATTATAACTTGGGCTGGGCAGGAAACTGTTTTTCCATTCCAGGAGATTTTGAACAATTTTCCCATCCCAAATCATGATGAAAAATCAATCTCAAATGATCATGAACTGACAAATCAAAAAAATGTTTTGTTTGGGTCAATCAAAAACATTTGAGTTAATTAAAACATTTCATTTCAACTTCAACTTTTTCTCTTTAAAAAAAACCCACCGTTTAGCATAAATTAAGTTAAATTTTGAAAAGAAAAGTCATTTTGACCCAAAAAACCCAAAAACTTTTGTTTAAATAATGTCGAAAGGGGATGTTTCAACAATTTCAAAATGTTTTTCCCAACATTTTTTTAAGTCGGGAAACTCATCAAACCGACCCTTTCTTGCCAGCAGCTTCGGTTTTAACAAATCAACATTTTTTGGTGAAAAAATGTTTTGTCAAAAAATTGCTGACCAACTGTAACGATAACATTCCCCATCGGGGCAGAGTTAGGTGGGATGGGTTGAGACATAAGGCTACATTTATGCTCTCCCACACTCTCCCTCCTGTGTCCACATGGATATGCAATAATGGTATTACAAAAAAAAAGGATGGAAATACCATTCCAGACAAAATATTAAAAAAGTAAGAGCGTTGGCAAGCAATGAGGAATGGAACCTTTTACAGCTCGAGATTCTTACGTTCTGTGCCACGCAATCCTGCTTGAGCAGAAAACATTTTGTTATTCTGTACAAACAGCATTCTGGAACTTGCCCCCCATATTTACTGTCTCACAATGACTTCTGTAGCGGGTGTACAAGTAAAAAAAAAGGTGATAGTTCTCAAAATGCCAAACTGAACCCGGAATCTGAGACTCAAGATAGAATCTTTCTGGTTTTTCAGTCACGGTTAATACTAAAGACCCCACAACTGGAACTTATTTAACAAACCTCTCGATGCACAAACCACAAAAGAATCCCCCTCAGTCTCCTGCCAGTGCGTTCAGAAGTACTTATGTCAGCCAGAATAAATAGTCTGTAATGTATTCAGTCAGATTCTTACTCAGTTAATCTGTTGTCATTTTTACACAGTCCCATTTCTGACTGTAACCACCTTGTAATGACAGTGGCAAAACTCAGACTATTCATGGGGTAGCTAATGACGAGGGTGTTTCAAATCACATCTCAGATTGACTGTTAAATAATGAAGCATACGATAACTATTTCTAAATGGAGAGCTAGACAATGCATCATGGATGAGATGCGAACCCGTCTGGCTTCTGCCTGCCCAGAGTATGGCTACCAACACTACTGCCGATAAGAAATGCAATTAGCTCACGTCCCAGATTCAAATAAATTAAATCATAAAGTATATGTAAATTAGCATGTTTGTGGTTTTTTTAATAAGATAATAAACACTGCAAAATTATTAGAGAGAGAAGCTGAGGCAGAAAGTGCCAAGTCACCCAGGATTTAAACGTTTATTTTAAATGCACCCATGAATTTGGGTGCTCATTAAACAATGATAGGTCGTGCAGTAGGCAGGCCTGCAAACTACCCCTCACAGTTTAATGTACCTTCCTCTATCTGCAGCACCCTTTTCTATTGCATTGACTCACCCAATCAGGACAAGATGCAACTCAACCTGTTATTCCTGTATCGATACAGCTCTCGAGGTCAACAAGGCCACATTGTGTACTGCTAATGATGATTAATTATAACTCCCAGGTCCTGAAGGCTATGTCATCAAATCAACACACTAAGCTGTGATGGCCTGAACTACATTTAGTAGCATCCTCCAGTCACAAGATGTAGAGAACATTATGCAACACTCAGAGCTGCAATAAAGGTGGCTATTCAACCATGGACTATACTCACTATACCCAAGGGCAGAGTATCAAGTGATTCTGGTCTTGAAGATTCTTTATACTGTAAGGGCAGGGCCAGATGCTGATCTTTCTTACGTCAGTTTCAGTTTACACAAGCGTAACTGAGGACAGAATTAGGCCCATTGTCTTTTGTCTAAAAAGCCCCATGACACTATTCAATCATTTTCATGCAAAATCATTGCTGACCTTTGAAGGCTTAAAATAAATTTAGCCCAAAGATCTCAGAGATGCACAAGCACGTGGGCCTTAATTTGCGCTACATTTGAATGGCTGATCCTTTCATTATAATAGAATATTTTATAATCAGCGCTTGGATTCTAGCTGCAGGTCGGATGTGCACAAAGCATGCAGGACAGCACCAGAATTGGTTTTTACTGCACCAGGAAAATGTTAATCCAAAGTAAACACATTAAATAACAGAAACAGTCTTCCCTGGGAGGAAACAAACTACCTACTGAAGTGTTAGGGCACACTGTACTGTAGTTAGCATCACAGAGATCATATATTGGCTTGTAGTACAATATTTCATAGGCAATCTCAAACCTGAAAGCCCTGTTGTCAAGAGTAAACTTGAATTATGATTGCTACACCTGATCTTTTTCTTTCCATCGTTAAAATTATGAGTTACTGTTACCACCAGCTTGTTCTGGATCTTATGTAACATAAAGAGAATATTTAAGTTCCTTTGTGCAGGAGAAAACAGTGTAAGATGTTAGAACAGCGGAGAAGTATAGCAGTTTGTAGGGTGACCCCGTTTCCATTTTGTTTCCAATCCTGCACTCATTGACGATGGTCTTCAATGGGAGCAGGAACAGACCATTTGTTTCACTTGTTTTCTCTTTCCCCCTGTCACTCGCATAGGGCTAATATTCTGAAAACCATTATTCCCACTGATGAGCACCCTTACTCCAGAAGCACTACCGCTGAACTCAGTGGGATTGCCTAAGAGGCCAGTCACGGAGGTACCAGAGTCTGGCCCATAGGGTAGAAGAAAAATCTTCCTCATATCTAAAGGTCAGTGATTCCAAATAGGCAGGAACAAGACCCCAGGGGCCATGATGTACTCATACCTTCCCTTCATTTTTAGCTGCCCCCCTTTTTTTTTTTTTAAACTCTTTACTGCCCAGCAAAGCCAACAGCCCTTCAGCATCCTACAGACACAGTCCCAAACCCTGCAGCTCACAATGTTATTGCACTGCCTGAGGCCAGGCCTGAAGGACGCTGCACTGTTTGGTTGTTCTGGAATCCTCCTCTTCCCTCTCCTGGGAAAGAGAGACAACTCATTGCCCTGAGGCTAAACAGGCTAAGCCAGTCCCTTGAACCGGCCATTGAGGAGGTGGGCATAAATGTCACCTGACTTTCTCATTTTTCACAGGCCTGAAAAGGGACAAGTCCGTTTCCTCTCCAGTCACCAAGGCTTCTATAGGGGGAAGTTATAACGGGATCCTTTCAGGAGGATTGGAAGGATGCTGGCTTAAGATTTAAAATCCCCTTTCATTTACTAGCTTTACAGCTTCATTCCTGTGGTGTTTCATTGTGTTTGTTTCGGTCTAAAACGACCAAGCTTTTAAAAGAATAAAATGTTTTGAATGGCTGGAAAAGGTTCAAGTTAAACTGCTTACTTTTTCTTGTCTTTATCCTTCTTCAGTGGCTGCTGTGAAGTAGCTTGCAAGGACTGAGACTGCAGGGTTTCGACTGCTACTTTCCGCCTGTTGAAGGCATTCATCTCCTCCTCCAGCTCCCTCCTCTTCTCCTCCACCTTCTTCTTCTCTTCCTGATGTATCCTCTTTAAATGCTCAAACTTTTCGTGTAGCTGGTAGAAGACAGACTCCATGAGCATTGCCTCCACGACCATCTGCTGGGCTACTGCCCCAGGCCCCACTTCTCACCAAGGAGCAGCAATCACAGACTCTTACTGCTGTGCAGAGTCCCACTGAGGTCACAGAGCCTCAACACAGGACTAAGGGACTGAAATTGCTGCTCTCTCTGCAAGACAAGGGCCTAAACTACCTGCTCTTTGCATATTACTAGCCTTTGTATGTAAAGGGAAAGACGTGACAAACTCAACATTGCCTGTCTCTCTCTCTCGCTCTAGCCGCTCATTATAATGTATAACAGCAAGAGGGGGAGGAGATCTTAGGGCCAGGGCACTGGATTAGGACTCAAAAGATCATGGTTCAGTTCCCAGCTCTACCTCTGTGATTTCAGTCATGATAGTAAGTGCCTGGTTTTCACAGCTCCCGTTGGTGTCAACCAGAGCGGTGGGTGCTCAGCTCCTCTGAGAAGCCGGCCTTCATTTTCAGAAGCATCAAAGTGGCTTAGGAGCCTATGACCTCACTGATCCTCAGTGGGACTTACGCAATTATTCCCATTGTACAGAATGGGGAGGAGGGAGGCACAGAGAATAACATTTCCAGAAGAATCTAAGCCCCCCACTGACATTCAATGGGACTTACGCTTTTAAGTCACTTAGGGTACGTCTACACAGCATTTTGGAGTGAGCCCCCCCAGCCTGGGAAAACAGGCTCCAGCTAGCCAGGCTTGCACTAGTGTTCTACAAATAGCTATATAGACAGCACTTTGCAGCTGCAGCTTGGGCTGGAGCCTGGCTCTGAAGTCCGCCTACTCCAGCAGTTATCAAAGTTTTCTACTGGTGACCCCTTTCACACAGCAAGCCTCTCAGTGCGATCCCCCTTATCAAACAAAACCACATTCAACACTATTATAAATGCTGGAGGCAAAGCGGGGTTTGCGGATAGAGGCTGAAAGCTCAGGACCCTCACATAACCACCTCACGACCCCCCCGAACGGTCACGACCCCCCGTTTGGGAATCTCTGGCCTACTGCCTAGGTTTCAGAGCCTGAGCTCCCACTCATTCCCGCTTGCTCCAAAAGGCTGTGTGGACATGCCCTTAGGTGGTTTTCAAAATGTCATCCTCGGTGCCTCCCTCCCCGATCTGTACAAGGGGAATAATTCCCTACCACGCCGGGCTACTGCGGGGATAAATTCATTAACGTTTGTGAGGTGTCCACACCCCACGGTGATGGGTCCCACGTGAGCGTATATTTGAGACCCATCCTCGGGTGCCGGGACAGGCTACTTGGGGAGGTTGTTACGTTACTCTGATCGCTGTGCTCAGCTCACAGCTTTCAAGTGCTCCCACTTCATCCACATCTGGACCTCAGAGCTGAACATGTGGTTTGGGCTCATCTCGCAGGTCTCTGATACACCCACCTCTCTTTCCTTCTCTTTCAGTTCTGACTCAGTCTCCTTGACTTTGTTAACAAACATTTGCCTCATTTCTTCCTCTTTCTTCTGCAGTTCACCAAGGAACTCTTTTCTTTTGGTCTCATAGGTTTCTTGAAGGCTGTATAAAAAGCAAATGAGACACTACGGTATTATTCAATAGTGACTAGCAAGGCTATGTCCTTCTAAATCACTTGAAGGCAGGGGGGATGGAGAAGAGAAAAATATCTCAATCAGCAGAGAGGTTCAAAATCAATGTTAGCAGGTTTCAGTCTAGTGGCCTGATGTTGCAAGCTCTCTGCCCAAGGGGATTCCAGCTGATGGAAGGTTTGCAGGATCACTACTGGAATGCTACTGGAAATGGATTGGGGAGATGAAGGGTCACTCACCTGAATGGCTGGCTGTCAGGATCTGTGTCCTTGAACCCCATCTCCTCCAGCTTGCACCGTCTGTACAGCTCATAGTGGCGGGTGTGAGTCTGTTCCCGAAGATCTTCCATGTTGACCCGAATCAGCATTTCTCGCAGTTTCACAAAGTCACAGTGACTTTCATTCTCGACTAATTAAACAGAAGGGAAGAAATTCAGCAAACATGGGAGGGGGAATTAAGGGGCGGGGAGAATTGCAAGGATATGGGCAGGACAGACTAACCCCAGCGAGAGCCTCTCTCAGGGAATGTGTACCTCTGGTGCAATGAGCGAAGCTTTCCAACAGGAGAGCATTGCAGAAGCAGGGCCTTTCCGTTTCGGAAGAATCTGCCTAGGCCAGAGTCTGCTCCTCACCAGGGTGCAAGGTTCTAGGGCTAGGACAGCATTTCCGAGAGCTAAGGTCATGAGCACAAAGGAATTAATGGCTGTTCAATGGGAGACCTCTGGGACTTGGGGCCTCGCATACACTGCTGGCCATGGAAATGGGTGTCACAGAAGGATGATGGGGCATGTGCACAAAGGTGGGTGGGAGCGGTTTTGTCACCAGGGCTCTGCCCCACTCAGGGAAAAGAGGAAATAAAATTCAGTAAAAATACATTTCCCTTCAACCACTGTTCCCTTTAAGCTGTGCACATGTGCGCGCGCACACAGATCCTAAACCCCGCGCACACGGCGAAACACCACGCGCACAAAAATTTGCACAGAGGCACAACAGTTTGCACAGAAGAAATTTTTTGTGCACATGGCCTGTCAAAAATTAGAGGGAACATTGCCTTCAACCCAGTTCTATGGGCCGCTCTGTGCTGTTAATCCGACGGCAGGGGGCTCAGGGGAACAATCCCGCCCAGACGGCGCCGCACGCGTTCTGAGAGGGGCTCCGAAAGAAGGAGCAGTGCTTGAGGGAGGGAACGTGCTCTGCGCTAATCATCCCAGCACAGCACTGAGTCAAGGCCTCCGGCAGCTTCCTGAACAAGCTAGGGAGGGTTAGTCCCCCCCACCTAGATATTCAGCACAGAGCCACCATATCTCTTCACCGGAAGAGAGAGAAGCAGGAAGACCCTCAGGAGCAGCCGGAGTTCCCACCCTGCTTGGAGAAGAGCTCCCACACACTGTATAAAGCCAACCTTCCTTCCAAAGGGTTGAGTTTCATTGGTTACAACAGCTCATCATAAACTTCAGTCTAAGCTTTCGCTCTAAAATTGGCTGCTCCTAGGGTTTTCCCGCTGGAACCTCTCTGACCCAGAGCTTAGCTCTCTCTGCTCATGAAAGAGACTCAGAACCCTGCCCCAGCCTGGTTGGAGCAAAGTGACTGTACCTGCCGGTATGACCCAGCCGTAACCACACTGCACCTTCAGGCAGGGTTCAAGCACCTGATAACTTGATTCAACAAAGGAACCCTGAATGGTGATGCAGAGTCCACAGGTCTCTTGCCCTAGCGCCCAACACACTGACATGGTGGTGGGAGGGAGACATGCAGGAGAGAGCGGGAGCATACACACACGCCGAAGGGCTTCACGGCTCTGAAACGTGCCCTGCTGTTGACTTCCTTACCTTGCACCACCCCCCATGGGTACTGACGAGCTCTCACCAGCTTGTTTCCAACTTTCACCTCCTCCGTGCTGCCAACAACAGCAAAGGGCAGATGAGCCTGAAACAGAATCAGCCCAGGGATTCAGTGCACATGCTAGAATCTCTCACAGGCATCAGTCTTACAAAGCTGCCGTGAGCCTCTTCTAGCCCAGGCCCAAAATCTGCTTCAAAATCATTTCTCTCAAGCACAGAATCTGCGTTACTCAGAGTGAAAACAATCTCCACTATGAAACGGCACAGGGCACCCCGCATGCCCCACACCTGCTTACCAGGGAGCTGTGCAGTGCAGCTTGGAGCCAGAGCATGGCACAGCAGGTTCAGGTACCAGCTTTGGCACCGAGTCAGTTAGACAGAGATTTTATTAATGCCCTGGACGGTTACTTCCAAACTACAGCTGTTCCCAACACATAAAGCATCACTGGCTTCCATGGCTAGCAAGTAGAGGCCCCTCCCTGCCAGACTGTTCTTATCGCTGTTGCATCCCCAGTGTGCTAAGCCCTGTCCGCACACAGAGGGTGGGACAATGCCTTCTTTGAAGAACATACAAACAAAGACATTTGTTAGTGGTGATTTGCACAGCAGCTCACATGAAGGCACAGGACGGGGCCTTTGCAGGACACATCACATGCTGGTTTAGTTATTAGAGACACGGTTATTAGAGACATGGTGTCCAAGAGTGGGAGCGGGAGAGGAAATCACAACACGTTTAAGGAACATGGCATCAAGATGACATCATCAGCTTTGTAAGTGCAGTAAAGGAGGCCATTGGCTGAGCACACACAGTGTTCGTTGGACACAGCCCGCAGGGTAGCTTCCATCTTCCTTTCTCCCAGCACAAATGACTGAATGTCTCCTTACATAGAGAGCTACAGGCACTGTCAGTGCCTCTGTCCCATCCCAAGGCAACTATCAATTAGAGAACATGTGTTACATTCTCACTACTGTCCTCACATCACCGCTGCTTTCCTCTGTCATGGCACTGATGTTGGAGGCTGGAAAGTCACGCTGCAATAAGTGTATTGGCAATTACCGGCACAGAATGACCACCCAGCCACACACTGCACCCCCTCCTGCCTACGCACCCGACAGCTGATCTTCCCCGAACACCAGCACACGCAGGGTTTTACTGTGATAGATACAAGACTGGTTCGATTACCAGCTGGTCTGCCGGCAAAGCTCACAGTAGTCAATGGGAGCTTTGCTGGAATAAGGAGCACAGAAAACACTAGGAGCTAGGTGTTATAGTGGTACCAGATGGGGGTAGGGATTATGCTCCCAGTTACAGCCAGTATCCAGAGTTCATCACTGTTAAACGTTCTGCAATCTTGGTCTGCTTCCCAGGGATTTCAATGGGGAGGGGCTACCAGAGGAAGCCCCTTAATTAATAGGAGGAAGTAGACTCAAAGATAGAACTCATGGGAAAATGTTCCCTCTTCCTCTCCCCATGAACAATTTTGGCGAAAGCAAAAGAATGTTCATTTTCATTATAGCATTTTTCAGTTTTATGTCCAAAAAAAAAAAACCAACAACAAAAATCAGCAACCAAAACCCAAAATATTTCAACCAATGGGGCAAACATTTTTTGTTTTACTGCAAAATTTTGCCCAGTTTTTTGTTGCCAGAACCACTCACCCACCCATTTCCATTTTTGGTTTTTTAGTGAGAGACCAAAACATTAATCAAAAATGGAAATTTACTATGGAAAAAGCCAATTTTAGTTTAAAAAACCCAAACCACACTATTTCAGATGAAAAATTTCAACCAACTCTACTCAAAAGCACAATTCAGATTTCAGATAGCCCAGTTCCTGGAAATTAGCAAGACTCTCACTCACTTAAACCAGGGCTAAATTTGGCCTTAAAAAAACCCAACACCACAGCAGAGTACAATCATCCCTATTTTTATTTTAAATTGGGCTCAATCTATTTGGCTTCCTTGGTTTAGGAGACTCTAAACTAAAGTTGGTTGAAATTTTTCATTCAAAGCTTCCCTTCCCCACCATGAAAAATGACCTTTTTTTTAAAAAAGAAAGATGAAGAATTTCGGCACAAAGTTTCCTGTTTCAAAAATCTATTGAGTCTTCAACAAAAAATTAAAACTCAAAAACGTTTCAGTTTTTCTCCTCTCCCTTCAACTCTTCTCCGTTTTCTCCTTTTTTCATTTTGCTACTGAAAAAGGATGAGGAAAAAACCCCAAACTTCAAAAACCGAACACTTTTCTGTTTTCTCATCCCCGAAGTCAAAACATTTCTAATTTTTTCTACGCATTTAAAAAACAAAAAAATTTGCAAAACATATTTCAACTTGCTGCAAATCCAGCCTTGAAATATCAACATGCAATCTATTTTAGAGCAGAACATGGCCTCTCATAAGAGCTGTATGAGATTAAGTAACAGTCACACTTTAATTAAATTCCTGTACAGTGAGGTTTAAAGGCACAAACAAAATAATGTCTCTTCCTCTCCGTAGCAATAGCCTTAGGCCTCTGTCAGATGCACTGCTCATCTTTAAAACAGCTCTAGTATCCACACAATCCCCTTGAAGACCCACTTTAAAACGTGTCGTTGTCCAGTAGTTTCCTTTGTTACAATATTCAGAGGAAAGGCAATAAGCAGCATTACTCACATTCATTACGGAGTTGATCTCTGCGACAGCTTCGTCATCTGTGGGGAACTGATAGATCTGCACTCCGTTACTGACCAGCTCACTCATTATCTTTATCTTAAACTTGTGTAGCTCACTCTTGGAAATGGTGTCTGCTTTGGCGATGATGGGGATAATATTCACCTACAGTGGGAGTAGGGGAGAAACCAGCGGAACTATTACAGGGCAGATCTGGGAGCAGTAGCCAATCATTGTCCTTGGCTGAGCAGCATCTTGATGGGTTTAGAGCCGCTATGGCACTAACCCTCTTAGAATAGCTGTGCCACCTGGACGGCCCCTTTAAATTTCTTAATATGTCAAACATGTTACACTTTGCATGTAATAAGACAGGCAGCAGCACCAGTACAGCTAAGCACTGGCTGGTGTAGGATGCCACCATCTATGTTTTCTGCAACAGTAACTCCTGGAGAAGCTAAAGGACAAATGCCCTGCCATTAACGTGGACAACGAGCAGATCAAACCCTCTGTAACAAGCAAAAAATCAGACAAGACATTATCTTCAGAGACTCTTTTCCTGGTTTTAGCCTTAGCCCAGCGAGCGCTAGGACAGGACTTCGGTAGTTCCCGAAGGTGCAGCCATAATCAATAAAGCTCATACTTTTGCACATCACTATTGCCTTGTTTAGGCCATTTCATCCCTGAAATGTTACAGAGAGCGTGAAATGAGACAGCGTGATTCAATGGGGGAAGAGCAGGGACTTGCTGTCAGAATCTTTGCAGCAATTTATTTTAACACTTGTTAAAACTCTCCTTGAGTGCCACACTATGTGTGTGTCCTGCAGATTAAGTGAGTGACTGGGAAATGACACCCAGCTGTGAAATGCCAGCATTCTTATGCTTGGCGCTACTTAACAGTGTTTTCCCATCAGCAGCTCAGACCCAAAACAAACACTGGACAGTTACTTCACTCCAGATTCTGCAAAGCCATTTCCCACCGCTACGCTAAACTCCACAAGGAGAGAAAGTCATTTACATTCACTGTGTAGCCCAGTCTAGCAAAACCTAGGGCATTTTTACATTTCTCAGGCAGGAAGCCATTTCACTATCATCTAACACTGTGCAGAGCTGGGAAGCCTGGTACACAAGGCAGTGTTGGGGTTAGGGTGGAAAGTCCTCTCTTGTTCTCCCTCTGGAGGGTTGGGGAAGGAGAGAGCACTAAGGAGGAGGAAGGGGAGTATTGGGGAAAGTGAGATAACAGGCTTTGCTTTCTCTCTGGGGGACCTGGCACAAGGAAAGGCAGCAAGTTGTGAGTGATTTGTGATGTCTGGGGCTTTTATAGGCCGCCCTTGGAGGTGCTGTGTGTCTGATGCTAGACCGCATGGAGTCTGAAGGCAGCTGGAGTCGTGGCGGTAGGGAAAATCAGTTTACAGACCTGTCTGTGTCCTCTGGGATACAGGAGGTGGCAGCTGATGGTAGTGAATGGCAAGTGCTTCCTGGGGAATTAGACCCTTTTCAGCAAGTGCTTTTAAATAATTTCCCTCTGCCCAGAAATGCCAAATTCCATTTTACAAACCACCACTGAAAAATTCTGTACTGGTTCCATACTCCAAACAGGGAAACACCAGACTCCAGACAAATTAAGGGAAAGTCTGATCTGTCACCTAATGCTTTTCCACTTCCCGCATTTTTGACCTACAGAGGTTGGAATTCAAAACTGCCACTTGGTCTGTCTTTTGACGCCCATTAAAATAAACGAGGCTGCTCTCCCAGCTCTGAATCTCTTTGTAGCTCGCTAGGTGGCTTTCCACAGCTTTCATGTCATCTCCCGGCTTAGCTCTCTGGTAGAAAAGGAGACCACTTATTGGACCCAATTCGCTAGCTGCCCCATAATGATATTTCCCCATATTAGACTTTTGTGAGTGATGTCTCTACTCATGAAAGTAAACAACAAACAGCTGGACTCTGGCAAATTCTCCTGCCCAGCTCCTACCGCATACCTCAGTCCTGTCCTATGAGATCTTTGCTACTCAGTCCCAAGCTTCTCCTGACTAGAACCAGAGGTTAGGCAGGACAGTCCAGTGGTTAGGCTGATAACCTGGGACTTGGGAGAATCAGGTTCAATTCTCTGCTCTACTACAGACTTCCTGCGTGACCACAAGAAAGTCACGTAGGGCTTGTCTACACTAAGGCCAGGTCTTCACTAAATACTTAGGTTGATCCAGCTACGTCAGGGATATGACGAAGTTAAGCCAAACTAACCCCCAGTATAGACAGCGCTATGTCGGTGGAAGAATTCTCTTGGGGAGATGGATTAACTACAGCAACAGGAGAATCTCTCCCATCGCTGTAGTGAGTGTCCACACTAATGCGCTACAGCAGCGCAGTTGCAGCGCTTCTAGTGAAGACATAGCCGCAGGAAAGTTAATCCAAGTTAACTGCCAAGGTGGTTTAGTTCAAACACATTACACCCTTGTGGGGACACTCTGATTCAGAATTAGAGTGCCTTTAGTTCAACTGAGCTTAATTCACTTCCAAAGGTTTAACTAATCCACTTTAAATTCATACCATTAGTTAATAAAGATTAACTTTCCTGAGGGTCCTTGTATAGACAAGCCCTTATTCTTTTTGCTCCTCAGAGCCCCATCTATAGAATGGGACAATAGCACTTCCCCACCTTGCAGCAGTGTTGAAAGGATAAACGTATTATTCAGACACTATGGCAACAGGGGCCATATAAGTACCTAAGACAGACAGACAGCCTGGAAAGCAGTCTGTTCATCTTGCTCCAGTTGCCAGTGGCCAAATGTCCTTCTTGTGGAAAAAAACCATCACAACGGGCTATCTTGTTAACCATCTGATCAGAGACAGAAAGGATTGAGTAGACCCAGGACTCCCAATGGTGGTCTCTCCAGGTCTGGTATGAGGTCCACTTACCTGTGTGGAAGAAAGAATGACCTTGGGAGGAAAGACCAGGGCAGACTGTATGAGGTTTTGCACCCTCCAGCATTTCTGTCAGTTTGTGCTGACAATTAAGCAGGGCTTGTGCTTTTAGAAACATTGTCTAGTCATTCCATTTTTGGACAGTTTAATCATCCTGTTTCCCAACATACCCTCTTCTCAACAACCCAAATCCTACAGGGAAAGGATCAGAACCTGGGACTCTCTCTGACAATATGTCCCATAGCAGCTAATGAAGGATTAGAACATTGAAACCCAAAACAGGGATCAATTTGGCTCAACTGTCTTTATTAGTATTAAATGGTCTAATCTGACCACGTAGTCAGAGACAACAAGTCCTCCTCTTCTAACAGCATTAGCTAAGCTCAGCCTTGTACCTATAACAATGTAGGAGGCAAAGGGCCCCACACAGTTTGGTTTGCGGAGATTGTGTTAACAGCTGTTTCCCCTGGTATTTTCCTGGGCCCTTGCACTGCTCAGATAAAGTGCAGACCAAGGCGCCAAGGATTTGGTTCTAATCCCTGCTGATCAGATTCTGTTTGCCTTGAAAAGGCAAATCAAGGGGAATCCTCTGCTCCACAATTTAAGATCCAACAGGCTTTTCAAATAGATGATACATCCAACAATCAGCAGCCAATACAAATATGAATGCCAGCAATTAGCTAACAGCAAAAAGATAATGGTGTTTCAGTTGAATTAGTCTTGGATTATTCCAACTTTTCCTGACACCTGGCAAAAATATGTACAGCTGTTTAAAAAAAAAAAAAAAAAAGACTGCATCAGAAAGGTATCAGAAAGCATCCTGTTACAATGATTATGTCACCTCCTTCAAACTGGGTTTCACGTTCCAAGAACTTGTCAACTAACGATCTATATGGGACGCTTGGATGAAAAGCAGGAGGTAACCCCCGCACACATTCTCCCTATTCCCTCTCCTCTTTGTCTACTACTCCCTTCCCCTACTCTTTCCCTCTTGACTTTGATTTCCTTAAATTTTATTATTTTTTTGTTTTGATATGTGTCATAAGAATCCCTGTGCCTGGAATACTGCTGTTAACGCACAGAGGAATCCATGACTGTGTAAAATATCTTGGTCTTTTCTGATGGATAGTCCTTTTGAACTTGCTTTATATGTTGGCTTCTAGAATTTGTTTGGTTTGTTGTAAAAAAAAAAAAAAAAAAAAAGATTGAAAAAGTCAAATAAATCAAAAACAACAACAAAACAAATGGGGTTTCAAGTGCTGTTGAACTTGATCCACCCACCAATGTACATCATTCCTCTTACAATGGCCTTCATGTATCTACTTGCAGCGTGAAGGACACAGCCCCAATCGACTTATATAGAGTTTAGCTCGGAGTCAGAGCCAAAGTCTCATCTCACTCCCAACTAAGTTTATAAAGCCAGTACAAGCCCATCTCAACAAAGCAAACACGGCTGAAACAGAAAGAGGTTTATCCTTCCATTACCTGAGTAGAGCCAGACACCACAACACTAATAATGCTTTGCACATACATAGGGTTTTCATTCAAGGATTCCACAGTGATTTACAAACAATAATTGAGCCTCATAGAGCCCATATGGGGGTAGGAAAGTGTTATCCCCATTTTAAAGACAGAGAAACTGAGGCACAGGAGTTTACCATCTGGTTTTCAGTTCCCAATAAAATTGATGAGTGCTCAGCACCTCGGTAAAATCAGGTTACAAGTGTCTGAAGTCATTGGCAGAGCTGGGAATAGGATCTGTGTTCTCATGCTGCTGCTCTAACCTCTGCACAGTCTGTGAGAAGGAGTGATTATATGTAAGGGCAGCTCTTACTGATTCATTCTGATCAAACCCCGGCTTGCCAGGCCTCAGAAGTAAAGCTTTCCGAGATCTAATGGTAATCCCCTTCATCCCCCTTTCTGTGTATTCAGAATTCCTAAAAAGGATGCAGCCTTCACTCAGATATCATTGGCTCATTCTACAATGTTAAAGCTTTGGAATAAAAGGGCGACAAAGCACTCAATTTAAAAACCTTGCAATAGAGGGCCAGCCCTTGGTCAAATAGGATCCCAGAGCGAAGCAGTAATTGTTGCCTCCCTCCTCACCCCCAACAAAAAAAGGGAAATGAATATTCTTCCCCAGCTCCAATGGCGTCTCACGTTATTCTGTACCCAGGAGGTCACCTGAATGATCCCGCCCACTTTGCCCTTCCACAGCACTGGGTTGCTTCAGTGTAATAAAACCAAGGCCTAGGCCATAAAGTATAGTATTGAATAAGCAGTAGTAAACTATCAGGACACCAAACAGGGCTGGCTAGTGAGGGTTGCTTCAAACACATTCTGCAGAGAGCAAAACTCCTGCACCTTTGAATTTAATTTTCATTAAAGTGCCATTGCACCCTGAAAAGGGACTGTGGAAAACTGCACCTTCTTACTCCTCTGTTCTGTAAATCAATAAAAATTAATAGGTTTTCCTAATTTAGTAGAAGTGAATACATTTTTACTTTTCATACTCCTGTTAGTACCAGTAGCGCAGCCAGGGGGGGTGCAGGGGGAGCGGCCGCTCCCCCACTGAGCAGAAGCAGCGCCTTTTTTGAGCTCTTTTGCTCCTACACTGCAGCCAGAGCAGAGGTTTTTTTTTGGCTCACGGCGCCTTTTGCTCCTATGCTGCAGCCAGAGCGGAGCATTTTTTTTGGCTCCCGGCGCCTTTTTTTTTGCTCCCAATGCTTTTTGCTCCCGGCGCCTTTTTTTAGCTCCGCTCCCCCTGTGCTCTAAACCTGGCTACGCCACTGGTTAGCACCATAGAGTCAACACAGCTGGATTCTATTTTAGCTTGTGCACGCCATCAACCAAACTGTTCCCCAAGCTCCAGTTACACCTGTGGATCCTCACGGACAGCAATGGAGTTGTACAGGTGTCACTGAAAGCAGAGTCTGGGAATGCACAGAAACAACTAAGGGCAGAAATTGGGCTGCAGAACCTCTCTGACTGGTGATGACATGCAAGTAGTAAAGAGTCCATCTGGGATCTTTGAACTCAGGTAGGACAAGCAGTTAGCTTTATCGTGTAAATGGAGCATGCTGATTGAGAGATGATATACATGGAGCCCCAGGATGGCAGTTTTACAGAGTCACTTTCTAGGGCAGAACGGCACTTTAAATGAATAACTCAGCGTGTTTATCTGTGCCACAGGGAGATGAAGTTCTTTTCTTATTTCTCTACTCACACCAAGGGAAAAGCTAGGCACATTTCAATTCAAATATGCCTCTTCTTGTTTAACAGACATCCAGTCATCTATTATTTACCTAAAATCCAGCTTTGAAGATGTTTCTGGTTGCCTGGAAGTAATTGGATACAGCAGACAACAGCTGGCCATGAGCTCAGCTGCAGAACAAATGCGGTATTACGGCATGATGGAAGACTTCATGCAAAAAAGCCTTAGCCCTAGAGGAATCTTGAAAATTCAGTACTTAGAGCAAGACACATTATTAAAATCAACATAGGGAATCAAAACGGTATACCCAAGACCTGACCTCAGCCTGCTGATATGGTACAGCAGAGGTATAACAATCAGATTCCTACCAAAAAAAAACCCCCAAGCCCCTTGTTAAACAAGTCTTAGAACTCAAGCCAACGTAGGATCCCAACCATATGAGAGAGAGGAGGATGGTCTAGTGGGTAAGGGGCAGGACTGGGACTCAGTAGACCTGGGCTTTGATTCCTAGCTCTGCCATAGACTTCTGACCTTGAACTTGATCCTCAGAAGATCTCACTGACGTCAACACCTGTGTGATTAAACCCTTAGGCTTTGTCTACACTAAAACTTCGTCGGCAAAACTTTTGTTGTTCAGGGGTATTTAAAAAAAATACACACACCCCCCCAAATGACAAAAGTTTTATCGACGAAACGCACCGGTCTGAACAGTGCTTTGTCAGCAGGCGCAAACAGCAGCTACACTGTGCGCCTTTTAGCGGCATGGCTGTAGTGGCACAGCCGTGTCGCTCAAAGCCGCATAGTGTAGACATAGCCTTAGTCTTTCTGATTCCTCAACTGCAAAATGGGGAGGACAACATTTACCAGCCTACCAGGAGAGTGTGGAGAGGCTAAATTAATGAAAGCTTGTAAAGCGCTTTGGGATCCTCGGATGGAAGATGGTGGTGAAATGCAAAATATCTAGACAGGCCTGGATTCAACAGAAGAAAGATCACCAGTCTCCCCTTTCCTAGTCATCTAAAGACACTGCATAGGGCTAGGTAATCATTCCATGCAATACAACCAATGCCTGAAGGCTTCAGGAGAGGATGCAATGGAACCATCTCAGTGTGGCTTAGCCAAATGGCTTAGCCAGCTTGACAAAAATACTTCTCATATACGCCCAATTACAAATGATTAATTTTGGTATGATCTAGCGGAAGCAGGGGAATGGTCCCGCTATAATTTTTCCTGGCTTCTATACTACCCTGCTGGAATCCCCAGCCTAATTCCCTTTACCCAGATGCCTGCCTGACCGTGAGGACTCCTCTTTCTCTCTCCCATGCAGCAGAGTCCTTTTAACCCCAAGACGGCTGGGCCTAGTATCCGTGGGGGGCTTAACCCCCAGTTTCATCATGGGTCATTCAGGACAGAGCCTAGGGTAGCTCCACTCAGGGGTATTCTCTCCTCACTGTCTACTTCTCTGCCCACTGATCACTACTATTGAGTTTTAACCACATACAATTTATTAAACAGCAATTGTAAACAAATAAGGACCTGCCCACGTGGCCAGCTGGCTGACTTGGAGGGCTGGCCTCTTCCCATTGACCCTGGGGACCTATCAGTCTCAGGATTCTGACTCCTCTTTGGCCCTTCCCCTTTCTCCTGGTATTTGGAGAGGGCCCACCAAAAAAGCACTAAGTTTCAGTAAGGGGCCACCAGCCCCTTACACAAGGGCCAATTTAAAAAGGCAGCAGGAGACGTTAAGGGAAGGGAATGCACGAGGAAAGGAATATAGACGCTTGGTGGGACCACCACCACCACAAAGAACGCCAGGGAAATCACACATGGGCATTCTTGCAAACATACTTTAGAGAACATGGAATGCTGGCATCACACCAAGAGCCAGAACTTATTACGGGAAAGTTTTCAGCTGCCCGGTGATGTTAATGTAACAGCAACTCAGGGGTGCTGGAACAATTTGTATAGTGGGGGTGCTGAGAGCCATTGAACCGAACTGTAAACCCTGTATATGATGGAAACCACTTCAAGCCAGTGGGTACACCAGCACCCCTAGTACCTCTAATTCCAACACCTATGCAGCAACTACAGTTACAAGCAAGACGATCACAAGGTGGAAGCCTGTAAGCGGTGCCAAATAAAATGGAGCCAGCTCCTGGGGCTAGCATGGGACACAGACAGCGGCAATCTTCTTCTGGTAAATGTCTCCCATCCAGGAAAGTGCATCAGAGCCACCTTTGGACAGAGGTTGGGTTGGAGAGTGGACCTTAACAGTTATTCAGAGGTTCCCTGGTTACTGCAGAGTCCATGCTGTTGTTTATTCCTGAGCAATGCAGAATTTTGCAGACATTAATGTTGTGCGCACAGAATTTCCTTTCCCCCCCACTGAAATGGGCTGCAGAGATACTGGCTGCCACTAGGGGCCACCGGACCCAGCAGAGCCCAGCTCGCAAATAGAAGACAAGGGCGGGGGGTGTTCCCAGCAACTGCAGTTCCCAGCACACCCTAGGAAGGAGGCAGCCCATGCAGGAAACTGTGCAAGCCCGCGACACAGCATCAGGCTGTTTCTCCCTCTGGATCCCTGGGAGGTTCCTGCAGCTGGCCTCTGGGGGGGGTCAGGGGTGTGAGTGTCTGGGGTGTAGGGAGCCATGGCCAGCCTCTGGGAGGGGTGAGTGTCTGGGCTGGCGGGAGGGGGCTGCAGCAGGACTCTAGGAGATAGGGGGTGTGAGTGTCTGGGCTGGGGGGGTCCCATGTTGTGTTTGGCATGTGTAAGACCCATGGATCTGAAAAGGTGTGTTGTGGGGGGGTGTTGATCATTGTAGCAGCAGAGATATGTCAGTATCTGTTGTTCTGTCAGGGTCTGGGGCTGCTTGGAGTTGGTGAGTCTTGGTCTGTGGGTAGCTTGCTTCTGATGAGGAGCTTGGAAAGGTTGGGGGGGGTATTTGAAGACCAGAAGTGGGGGTTCAGGAAATATTTCTTTCAGGACAAGGTCCCCATTAAGTATGGGTTGTAGTTGTTTGATGAGACCCCATGTAGATTCCACTGTGAAGTGACAGGGGTGCGGTGTGCGGTCAGAGGGGGGTTTTATTTCTGTATTGAAGCAGGTTGTCTCAGGGTATTTGGGTGGTCCATTTCAGGATGTGAACTACTTCTCTGGTAAAGTGTCCCTGTTTGGTGAAGGCAGTTTTAAGTGCGTGAAGGCATAGGCGCCGACTCCGTGGGTGCTCTGGGGCTGGAGCACCTACGGGGAAAAATTGGTGGGTGCAGAGCACCTACCGGCAGCTCCCCACCAGCCACCCCGCCCAGCTCACTTCTGCTCCGCCTCCTCCCCCGAGGCACCACTGTTCCCCCGCCCCCCCCCCCCCCCCCCCCCCCCCGGCTTGCCGCAAAACAGCTGATTCCAGCAAGCCTGGAGGGAGGGGAGAAAAGTGGAGCAGCGGTGCCTCGGGGGAGGAGGTGGAGGCGCAGCAGAGGTGAGCTGGGGCAGGGAGCGATTCCTCTGCAACCCCCCCGCCCCCCCCGCCAGCTCACCTCCACTCCACCGCCGCCTCCCCCCCCCCGAGGCGCCGCTGCTCCGCTTTTCCCCCCTCCCTCCAGGCTTGCCGGAATCAGCTGTTTGGCGTGCGGCAAGCCAGGGAGGGAGGGATGGGGGTGGGGGGAGCAGCGGCGCCTCGGGGGAGGAGGCGGAGCAGAGGTGAGCTGGGCGGGGGGGCCAGCGGGGAGTTGCCGGCAGGTGCTCTGCTTCTCCCCGCTCCCTCTCAGGCTTGCAAGCCTGGGGTGGGGGGGTGGAGGGGAAATGCAGCGCGCCAGGGGGAGGAGGTGGGGGCGGGGATTTGGGGATGGGGTGGAATGGGGGCGGGGCAGAGGGTGGAGTTGGGGCGGGGAGCGCGAGCACCCACCGGCGCTGACTAAAGTCGGCGCCTATGCGTGAAAGTGTATATCCCGGACTTTCTCCTTCGATCATATTCTGTGGTATCTGAATGTTTGGCTGTAAATAACAGATTTCTTGGTGTGTTTGGGGTGGTTTCTTGATCTATGAAGATACGTGCGGTGATCTGTGGGTTTCTTGTACATGGTTGTCTGTTGGGTTCCATTATTAAAGTGGATTACGGTGTCCAGGAAGTTGATGATTATGTGGGAGTGTTCCAGAGTGAGTTTAATGGAGGAGGTTGTTGAAGTTCTGGTAGAAATCTATGAGAATGTTTAAGCCGTCTGTCCAGAGGACGAAAATATCATCAATGGATCTCAGATATATCATTGGTTTTGTGGTGTATTTGTCCAGAAATTTTTCTTCAGGGTGGCCCATGAAGAGGTTGGCATATTGGGGAGTCATCCTAGTACCCACGGCTGTTCCCATGGTTCGGATAAAGCGTTTGTTGCTGTTATGGGTGAAGATGAAATGGATGAGTTTGACAATGTATTTGGGGTGGATATCTGAGGGTTGTCTATTGTCTTGTAGATATTTGAGGCAAGCAGCTATGTCGTCATTGTGAGGGATGTTAATGTTTAGGGAAGTGACATCCATGGTGGCGAGGATGGTGTTCCGAGGGAGGTGGTTAATGTTGCGGAGTTTATGGAGGAAGTCAGTTGTGTTCTGAAGGTCCAATAAAAGATATTACCTCACCCACCTTGTCTCTCTAATATCCTGGGTCCGACACTACAACTAAACTGCATACAGGTACCTATAGACATTCAGCTGGTGATGGAGAAAAAGGGCTGGCATCCTTACTGTTAAATATTCTTCAACACAAGGAAATCACTTTTATTAAAAAAGCAAGATGAATAAGACATCAATGACCTTTCGAGCCTGCCTCCAACTCCCTCACAGCATGCTGACCAAGTAGAAAGTGTGTCAAGAAGCCTACTTTAAGCTGCATGCATGTCATGTAACGAATCACATGACCAGTTGCCACCTAAGGGAGTGACTGCTTGAGGACCTATGTAACGAAATATAGATGTAACCACTAGCTAGACTATAAACAGACCTACTTTTTAGGATTCCTATGACCTTGCTAGGTCATTGCCCTTACCATACTTTGAGAAGGCAATATGATACAGGAGTTAGACCACTGAGACATGTAGGTTCTGGTCCTGCCTCTGACTCTGA
This sequence comes from Macrochelys suwanniensis, assembly GCA_033296515.1. Classification (NCBI taxonomy): domain Eukaryota; kingdom Metazoa; phylum Chordata; order Testudines; family Chelydridae; genus Macrochelys; species Macrochelys suwanniensis. The sequence goes on along the minus strand of CM065782.1, from coordinate 93,257,115 downwards.
TTTGTTGCTTGATCTAGGGCAAGTCATTTATCCTCTGACTTACTCTTCCAATGTGAAAATAGGGACAACAATTCTAAAGTGCAGCCATGGTAAGTCAAGTCCATACATAAAATCATTTTTCCTCAACCATTGCTCCATCTGTATATCCAAAGGCAAAATCTGTTACCTTTAGCAAGAAGTCTTCATTTTTACTGCTTTTTGCCCTTTATCACTACTGACAGGACAATACAGGTAGCACTGCAGTTCCTACAACACAGCTGTGGGACAGTGAGCTGGAGCCTATCCTGGCTTGCATGTCAGCAAACCTTCTCTCTCCCTCCTCCCCCAAAAAACAACAGTAGTTAACTAATTCTCAACTGGAGACTCTCTTGTTTTCACGAGAGATGATGAGCCAGAAACAGCCCAGCTTGACTTTCATATCCCAAGCACAGTTATTACTGTGATGGGTACTGCAGAAAAACTTAAAAGAGACTGTTTTCAAACAAATATCTAGTTTTTCTTGCAAAAGGAGCAAATCTTATATGGAAGCCACTGAGAAGAAATGAACACAGAACCCCATGAAACCATCTATATGGAGTCACTGATCAGGCAGAACGATGCTTTAACCAACCTAGCTCACAGAGCTGTTATGAGAATTCATCAGTTGATGTCTTTGAAGTGGTTTGAGTCCCATGTATGGAAGATGCTAGCATTATTATTGCTTTACATTTAACTGAATGCATACATTACTTTTGAAGAGAGGATGCTTGTCTTAAATGCCTTACCTTACTATCCAGTTTCTTCATCGTTACCAGATCTAAGGATTTGAGCGAGTGCCCAGTTGGAGTGATGAAGTAAAGGCAGACGTGGATTCTTGTGTCATGATAATTAAAGAGAGAACGACGGATTTTCAGCTCTTCTTGCAAGTAGTTTTCAAACTGCGTGTCAATGTAATCAACTACTGGCCTGTAACTAAAAACAGATGCCATTAGCAACCAGAATGCTGAAGTTTAAATGAAGTTGACAGTTTAAAGTTATCATGCATTCTCTCAGCCCTATTATTTAAAAACCATTTACAAAGAGGCATAAACAGTTTTAGCCCTCCACTGGCAACGTGCAGAATGTTACATTCACACACGCAACTTCTAATCAAAAGGCATATGGTATTTGCAGAGGCTCTGTTGCTGCACAAAAGGGATTAATGCTGGTGGAACTGAAATATGGAAAGCAGACAACTTCCATAGACCAAGCTTTGACTAGATTTCAGGTGTAAAGTATCTCGATGTAGTAGCATAGCAATCCAAAGAGGAGAACCCAGGAATCCTGAAGAACCTTTACCGCTGAATAGCCATGGCAGATTATAACTACTTTGAAAGGAGGCCAATTGAAATTATTGCAAGATGTCTTACAGGGACTTAGACTCATAGACTTTAAGGCCAGAAGGGACCATCATGATCATCTAGTCCAGGGATCTCAAACTCGAATCACCAGGAGGGCCACATGAGGACTCGCACGTTGGCCTGAGGGCCGCATCACCTGCCCCCTGCTCCACCCGTCCCTGTCCCCCACTTCACTCCCACCCCTGCCCACGGGGTGCAGCAGAGGGCTCAGGGCAGGGGATTAGGGTGCAGGAGGGGTACGGGGTGCGGCAGGGGGCTCAGGGCAGGGAGTTGGGGTGCAGGAGGGAGTGCGGTGTGTGGAGGTAGGCTGGGGACCTGGTGCACTGGGGAGGGGATGGGGGGTGGGCTGCGAGAGCTTGGCGGGCCGCAGGGAAGAACACTGCGGGCCACATGTGGCCCGCGGGCCACGTGTTTGAGACCCCTGATCTAGTCTGACCTCCTACAAAGGTCATTTGATCCCAAACAAGGTGCACGGGCAGTTAAATGGGAGTGGGTGGGAGGAACCTATATCACAAACTGATCATTGTCATCATGGCCAATTCCAACTATTCCACAGTTGGTTTGGTTTTTTTAACTAGATTTGTAAGAGTTTACAGGTTAGCTAACCAAGCCATCTGAAAGGGAAGGGACTATTATTCCCTGCTAAAGACAATGAGATGAAACCTGAGATGTGCTGAGCATCTGCAATTCCCATTGACTTCAAAAGGAGCTGCAGATGGTCAGCATCCCTCAGGATTTGGCTCAGTGAGTTTTTGAGTGAGTTAAATAGATCTTTGATTTAAGACACAGTTCCACATGTTCCCCACTAATCCAGTCTCTTTCTGACTCATGATGTGAGTGAGCTCCCCTGGGTAATACGTTTTGGGTGGATAGAGTGATAACACAACAAACCCCTCACCTTCACTAATAAAGCAACAGATTCTGCACACAACGGGACTTCTCATAGAGTAGGAGACTACTCAGCCTGAGTAAGGGTGGCAGAATCTGGCCCAATGCTACGAAAGAAGAAGAGGTTTACGGCTTCTTCAATAAGCCTCGAGGAAAGAATTGCTCCTCAGCAGGTCTAAGAGAGCCACGTGTGTCTGCTGCTGTGTCTTTCACTGAATTAAGCAAACAAGTCAGCAGGATTACACTGGATTCTTTAAGACAACTCGCAACACGTCACCCTCTCTCCTTAACCAAACTCCCTCTAGCATTCTCCCATACTTATTACAGCGGCTCATCCCTGCCCTCTTCAGTCTAATGCGGCCATAGTCAAGACGACTCATAACCCAAATGGGAAAATTGGGTGCCCAGTAACACCCAAGAGGCTCTGTCTGTAACATTGCAGGGAGAATAACATATAGCTACATGTTAGAGCACTAGAGGCTGGTGCAGAAAAGGCGACTAGATGGCATGTAACCTGCCTTTCATCTTTATTTATCTGGTCTCCAAACCCCACTGCATCCACGATTGTCAGTTTCAGCTGCACGTTGCTCTCCTGCAGGTCATAAGTACGCGGTCGTAAGCGAACTGCATTCTCGTAGTGACTGGCCTCCTCCGTCTCAAAGGTGGTATTGAAAAGTGTGTTCATCAGTGTGGATTTCCCGATTCCTGTTTCACCTAGGAGGGAAGAGTCACCAGTTCATTGCAGAGTGGAATTTGTAAAGGGACTTCAGAGTAAATTAATTACAGAGCAGAACAAAAATTAAACTGCAACTCCCCCAAGTTCAGAAAGGTATAATCATTGTGATGTTCCTACCGCCCTATTCCAGATTCTTAGGCCTCCGATTCTTAATCTTATCTAGCACATTGCTTCTGTATCACTGTTCATCCGAAGATCTCAAAGCACATGCAAACAAAATCAGGCCAAAATGCAACCAGAACCCTCCGCTGCCTTCAACCCAGATTTAGAGCCCAAAATGATGAAAGTTAGGGAGAACACAATAAAACTTACCAGACATTCAGTTCTGATTGATTCTTCAACTCAAATGCTTCTATTAACGTGTTATAGTGTACTTGGCTTAATTTTTGCACACCTTTTACAATGTACTCACAAAGCAATAGCTCCACGTACTTAATACAGTTAATAATGCAAGTCAGTGCAGTGTGATCTACATTCCATGGATCTGTGGCAGAACTACATGAAATGTCTGCTTAAGTCTTCGGATTCTCTTTCTCATAGTGTGGTTTTTCATGTGTGTTTTAGCAGTGCCCAACGTATTTGGCTTTCTGCTTCCTTTGTTTGGCCTTGTCACTTGTCTCTCTTCGGGGATTTGCACAAGCGGGACAGGCGTGTTCTCCCTCTGTGAGACTATTTCCGCTCTAACAGACAAATACCTAATTTTTTTTTAGCAGACAGGGCAAAATCCCTCCCTGGAGTAATAGCACATGAGTCCCCAGTGGTGAATCTGGCCCAGAATGTGGGAGGAAGAGGCCAAGATTGAGAATCTGGGGTGGTCAGAGCAACCTCAGTTGATTTTTATTTAGTTCTGTGCTGCCTGTTTGTCAATGGGCACTTCCTGAGCGTGCCTGTGGGAATGGAGAGTTTGTGAGCGCGCACAGTCAGCTAAACGACTGCCTTGCCAAGTGCACGCCTAGCTCCCCGACCTACATGTGCATGCAGTGAGCGTGTGCACAGAAGGTGCCCTGGAACTCAGGCTTCTCTGGGTCCATCCTCATTCCATGGAGGTGTAATTTCCAACTCAGGTAGACGTACACGTGCTAGCGTTCATCCAGCTAACGTGCTAAAAATAGAAGCGTAGCCGTGGCGGCACAAGTGGCAGGACAGGCCAGCTGCCCTGAGGACAACCCTGCCTGGGACCCTAGGTACTTACTTAGGCCACTAGCCCCCCCTGCCTCAGCAACTACAGCTCTATTTTTAGCACACTAGCTCGATCAAAGCTCGTGTGTGTATGTCTACTAGAGCTGAAATTTACACCTGAAGCTCAAGTGCAGACATACCCTAAGTATGAAAACCAGGCCTGTTAGTACTAGAGATGGTTTCTGGTCATTTTACATTAGCAAATGCTGCTAGCTAAGTATTAAGAAATCTTCCTATACAACCACTCTACAAACCCTTTCTTTAAGGCTCAGATCAAAGCCAGATCAACCTAACAAATGCCCAGGGGCTTTAAAACTGCTTGTTCCTCAACTATACTCTTAATCTTTTCATCCCCAATGTGCCATTAATAAGGGTCAAAGGTTCGTAGGGCTCCCACTGCACAGAAACCCTTAGCCCCCTTCCCTTCACAGAAGTGGACCTGCTAAGTCAGCTTAACCTGCCAGCCAGCACATCTGTTCCTCTGTTGTGCATGGCTGGTCTGTGGCTGCAGGTCTGCCCTGGGCCAGCCAGACTGCATGTCAGACAGCTGCTCCTCATGGCCCCTCCGCCTGCTCTGCTCTCCTAGCAGCTGCTGCCCCCCATCGAGCCATCTCGAGGGTGAAGATTAGAGGCACCGGGAGTTCTTCTTCAGGGGTGTGATGAATAAAAGTGTGGGTGTGAGCACATGCTACCCATAAGCCACACCCCTACAGTTCACAGACATGCTGGAAATGCCCCATTCTCATAGACTTTAAGGTCAGAAGGGACCATTATGATCATCTAGTCTGATCTCCTGCACAATGCAGGCCACACAATCTCACCCACCCACTCACGGAATAATCATCTATGCCTCAGCTGTTGAAGTCCTCAAATCATGGTTTAAAGACTTCAAGATGCAGAGAATCCTCCAGCAAGTGACCCATGCCCCATGCTGCAGAGGAAGGCGAAAAACCCCCAGGGCCTCTGTCAATCTACCCTGGAGGAAAATTCCTTCCAGACCCCAAATATGGCAATCAGCTGAACCCTGAGCATGTGGGCAAGACTCACCAGCCAGACACCCAGGAAAAAGTTCTCTGTAGTAACTTCTAACATCCCATCAATGACCATTGGGCCTATTTACCACTGATAGTCAAAGGTCAATTAATTGCCAAGATCATGTTATCCCATCAAACCATCCCCTCCATAAACTTATCTAGCTTAATCTTGAAGCCAGATAGGTCTTTTGCCCCCACTGCTTCCCTTGGAAGACTGTTCCAGAACTTCACTCCTCTGATGGTTAGAAACCTTCGTCTAATTTCAAGTCTAAACTTTCTGATGGCCAGTTTATATCCATTTGTTCTTGTGTCCACATTGGTACTGAACTTAAATAATTCCTCTCCCTTCCTGGTATTTATCCCTCTGATACATTTAAAGAGAGCAATCATATCTCCCCTCAGCCTTCTTTTGGTTAAGGTAAACAAACCGAGCTCCTTGAGTCTCCTTTCATAAGACAGGTTTTCCATTCCTCGGATCATCCTAGTGGCCCTTCTTTGTACCTGTTCCAGTTTGAATACATCCTTCATAGGGTATCAGTACGTGCTGATCAGCAGGCAAATGCATGCAGCATTGAAACAAGGAAAAAGGGAAACACTGGGTGGCTGTTTTATTGATTGAGAACCCAATGCAAATCCCATTCAAAAGGCTTAAAACACTCCTTAGATCTGGCTTGGTATAAATAAATCTTCCAAATATTCCCAGGCTGCACGTTACAGAGAGCAGGAAATGGTGCTGCATGACGCGAGAGTGGCTGCGAGGCCACACATCAAGCAGAACCAGCCAAGCTGGGAATCACAAGGAGATAAGCAAAAGAAAAGTTGCCTCAGGCAACGGATCTGAAGCCACCCAGGCAAACTTCTGAACGAGAGATGAGCTGCTCAAAGGCAAAGAGGGGCTGGAATGTTTTGAAATATGAGTTAACAAAAGTCTCAGCTGGCTGGGGAGATCTGGCGACAGAATCCAGAGAGGGTGGAATGCCTAAGCTGTAGAGATGGTTTCCTCCTATAGATCTCTTGATGTACAGAGCTTAGTCATTTTCCCCTCCCCCAACATTGCATTGTTGCCCTTAGTCACACGCTCCAATCCACATCAGCATGGTTTGTGGCAAAGGTAAGCCAGACTAACAGACATTTGTTTGGGGCTGGGGGCAATTAAACCAATGTCACATATTTTGGTCTTCCAGGCCACATACCAAGTGCCATATTGCTGTACAGTCTTGGCAGAGCATTGCCTAGGAGCAAGGCAGCGGGGATCCATTGGTTTTGAATCATCCCCCTCTCCAAATGCATCATCTGTGCAGGAAGTGCTAAAAGAAACCTCTGCCAAGTTGAATAATTTAGACAAGCAGAGGGATGGAATGTGAAGTCAAATGGGGACACCAGAGACAGGCTCAGTGGGAAGAAGACTATAAAACTAAGAAAATTAATAAAGGAAAGTTGAGGGGAAAATTTTTGTCTGTGATCCCCATATACCTACAGCCACCAAGAGACACCTGGAACGGATCAAGAGCCAGATTCTCTCCTGAAATATCTGCTTGACAAGATAGGCTGCAAGCAGAGAAGGCTTTGAACTGATGCTCTTTGTAAGTAAATGGGTTTGTGATGCTCTCCAGACTGGCCTACAAGAGGCCCCTATTTCTAATGAACGAGAAGGCTATGGAATTCTGTTGGCCAATGGTGCAAAGGAAAACCAAACAAAACGGTGAAGTGGCTTTGCATTTTTGGCTTATTGACTGGGCATATGGACAGAACCTTTGGGTCAGAGGGTCTCTCCCAGGCCAGCTTCCCCAGATGAATAATGATCACATGCATTTTCCACACCCTACGGCAAACTGTACAAGATATAATGGATAAACCATAGTGCTACATTTTCAGCACTGATAGGCCACCATTTTAACTTTACTAGGCATGTCCCTTCCTGGCCATCGTCTTTTGGAACTGATAAAGAGAGTCTAAGGTGCACCAATCAGCGGAGCTGAACCGACGTGGTTATGGGAGAATGGGATAACTGGCAAGCTGCTAGACTACAGAGGCACCTAAGCCTGATAAGAGGTTTTTATTTTAGACATAGCAGGTTCTGGAACCTTTCTGCTCCCACCTTGGAGAACAAATACTGCGTGGAATATTTCTACTGTAGATAGAATGGTGGAGAGCCAAACACTGGATCCCCAACCATGGCTAAGTGCCATCTGAAGGAGACAGAAACCAACTGATGATCCAAGCCCATCTGGCAGGGAAGTCATTTGGAAAGCTCAGGGCTGACCTATCCAAAGTCTGTCAGGAAGCACTGACTTTCTCCCAGCATTCTCCTGTCCAGGTTGGGTCAGGACTAGAAGGAAGAATTTGTAATGGCAGTCAACGGCTGTAATTGGGTTCTTCTCCCTTTGCCAGGGAACTATACGAAATTTGATGATCTCGCCCAATGTTTCATAGATGTAAAGGCCAGAAGGGGCCACTGAATCATCTAGTCTGACCTCTTCCCTCCTCAAAAAATAAATGTGGTGATTACAAATGCACGGTCGTCTGCTGCTGACACACTGCTTTTGAAGAATGACATAACAAAACCCAGGGTAACATCCTTTCTTGATGTTAAACTCTGGGTACAAGCAATGGGGGTTTGGATATTGGGGGGAGGAGGGGAAAGGTGTAGGTAGGGAGTTCCTAAAGGGGTCAGGATCAGAATAAAGGAAGTATTCCACTGCCCACTCTATGTAAAGCTGTATCCAGTCTGGGCAGGAAGAGATCTTGGAACACATTCCAGATATTGAAAATATCACTTTCCCTGCCTTGATCACTGGTACAGAGCCAGTCCTATTGGGATCCGGGAAGTGGGCGGGCAAAGCCCGCCCACTGCTAAAGGATACCCCCCTTCAGCCTAAGGGGAGGGATCCACAGGACCTGGATACCAAGAGATTCCGGGGGGCAAAAAATGAAAAAACAGGAACGGGAGTGCGGTCAAAGGGTCAAACAAAGTGAACCAGATGGGGTACCCAGATGAGTACAGAGCCAGTGCTGGGAAGAATTCTCTGCCCCCAACAGCATTGCAACTGTTATTGCAGGTTGCAGTACTTTAAGCCTAAAACAAAAGCATGCCAAACAAACAAACAAAAAAATCATGGGCAAGCCAGCACCCTCAGGCATCACAAGAAAGGACTGGCTTCAAGCAGTCTGTGTGGCATCAGCTACTAGAATCATGCACAAATTGAAAGGGAAAAAGCAAAATTATAATGAGATTATTGTAAGGTCTGTTCTCTAGCAACTGGCCAGCATGCTTAGAGATAAATGTTTTATGCTGAAGGCAAACAGGAAATTCCATCTTTCTTTGGGGACAGAAATGGGTCCAATTCAAAACCCTGGATTCACCCACCCCCAAATTGTGGGAAAGTTCCAATCTGGACCCAGCTCAGCTATAAAGCATTACTATTTCTAGCTGTAGTGATAGTGATTCTTAAGCCTGCTATCAGCCACTTCATTTCCCCATCCTCAAATCCATATGTCTAAGGCCCTACCAAATTCATGGTCCATTTTGGTCAATTTCAGGTCATAGGATTTTAAAAAACAAATGTCATTATTTCAGATATTTAAATGTGAAATTTCACGGTGTTGTAACTGTAGGGGTCCTGACCCAAAAAAAGTTGTGGGGGATCACAAGGTTATTGTAGGGGGGTTGTGGTACTGCTACCCTTACTTCTGTGCTGCTGCTGCTGGTGGCGGCGCTGCCTTCAGAGCTGGGTAGCTGGAGAGCAGTGGCTGCTGGCCGGGAACCCAGCTCTGAAGGCAGAGCCACCCCCAGCAGCAGTGCAGAAGTAAGGATGGCATGGTATGGTATTGCCACCCTTACTTCTGCATTGCTGCCTTCAAAGCTGGGCCCTCAGTCAGCAGCCGCCACTCTCTGGCTGCCCAGCTCTGAAGGCAGCAGCACAGAAGTAAGGGTGGTATGGTATGGTATGGTTTTGCCAGCCTTACTTCTGTGCTGCTGCTAGTGGGGCACTGCTTTCAGAGCTGGGCGCCTGGCCAACAGTCGCCAGCCGCCTGGCCAACAGTCGCCAGCCGCCCAGCTCTGAAGGCAGCGCAGAAGTAAGGGTGGCAATACCATGACACACCTAAAATAATCTTATGACCTCCCATCCCCTTTTGGGTCAGGACCCCCAGTTTGAAAAATGCTGATCTCCCCCATGAAATCTGTATGGTATAAGGTAAAAGCACACAAAAGACGAGATTTCATGGTCCATGACATGTTTTTCATGGTTGTGAATTTGGTAGGGCCCTACATATGTCCCACATCAGCTCAGGCACAGAAGTTGATTCTGTTTGTCCTCCCATCACGATCTGGCTGCAGCTAAAACAACCCATGCGTAGGGATGGGCAGGAAATGTTTTTTTCATCTTTTGAACATTTTTGATAATTTTAAAGATCTTCCTGTCCCAAATTTGGTTGACAGGTCAAAGTATCAGAAACTTTTGTGGACCAACAATCCCAAAAAAATCCCAAAAAACAAAAACCCAGTTTTGGCCAATTGAAAAATTGTGTTTTGATTTTTTTTTAAATATTTCATTTCAATTTCAACCACTTTTAAAAATCTAATTAGCTTAAATTTCAAAACAAAAGGTTGTTTTGAATCGGAAAACTGGAATTTTTCATTTGAAATTTTTTTGACATTTTTGGAACTTTTGAAAAAAGTGTTTCAAGTTGAAAAATTCATCAAAACCGCTCCCACAAAAAGTTGCAGGTTAGATGAACTGGCATTTATTGACCAAAAAAGTTTAATGATAAATAAAATTATAAATAAATAAATAAATAAATAAATAATCAATCCCTGCCCAGCTCTATATATGTGGAATATTTCAACAGAAAAAAACCCCTTCAACTATCTTTACGAAGAGGAACACGGTTTCCCTCATGAAACAATACAACACGACATTATGTTAATGGCAGTCTGGACTTCTGAGTGCTATTGCAATGGCTGCCACCTTGGCCAACACACTTGGGATTGAATTAGGGATCTCCAGAGCTGCTACAGCTACAACTGAAGAGGATGAGAGTCCATTACAGCCCCAGCTAGAGACTAGAGCTCTAACTCTGGAGATCTAGTCTGAGGGGAACCTGTAACACACACTCACCAGTGGTTTACACTATTCCCAGATCTACGACAGACTCATTGTTGCACCTTTGGAAAGTCATTTAAGGACAAAACTTGCCAAAAGTGGCTACTAATTCTGGGGGCCTAATGCCTGATAGGCCAGTGGCAGAACACCCACAACTCCAACTGATATTGAACACAGCTGAGGGTGCTCTGAGCTTATGAAAAGCAGACCAGAGGCATCCAAAGTTGGGCCTACAAAATAAGCTAGCACTTGTGAAAATTTAGGCCTATGTGCTTTGTCCAAGGTCACACAGTGAGTTTGTGACAGAGCAGGGAACTGAACAAATTTTGGCCTTAACGTCTCAGCATTTTCCATGTAAAATGCCAGTAACGGTACTTATCTGTCTTTGTGACGTGCTCCAACATCCATGGATCTGATGTGCTACTAGATTATTATTTATTGCATTACTATTACTAAAAATTTCCCTAGTCTATGATAAACTCTGCTTACCGACACAGAGGATGTTGAAGCTGAATCCTTGTGTGACAGATTTGCTGACAAGCTGATCTGGGAGACTATCAAATCCAACATGGCCCCCCAGGGAAAGATTCCGCTTCTCTTCATTCTGTTAAAGCAAACAGAGTCAATTGAGCGAGAGCGCATTAAAAGGAGAGTCAATAGCACAAGAGCCAAGGAATAAAATCACAAGAAACGTTACCATCGTACTTGAGGCAGAGCGTGTTTCCGAGTCACTGAGGTAATCCTAGCACTACCCGCACAGAGGTTTATGATGTTTTGATATCCACATTCCAGACATACTGGTAATTATAGCCAAGCATCAGCAGAAAAAAATCTAATCTTAACAGGGTCTTATCTTAAAGAGACAGCACACTAAACTGTTGAGCCACTCCAGAAGAAAAAGTCGGGGCAATATTCAGCTGTGTCCAGCTTGTGGAGAATAAAACAGGAAAAAACCATCTTCCCATGTTTTATCGATCACTTCCCTCCCCCTTTTATGTTCTGAGACGTTCCTGCACTGAATTATGTCAGAGCTAGTCTGGACTCGGAGCTCCTTTGGAGCCCTTGATCTTTTTCCTTTGGCTTTGCCTTAAGCAGCTTTGTTCAATCACACTTCAAGGTACATTTTACAAGGGGAGGCAAATGAACCCTCTCACCTCACCATCTGTAACCACACCAGTTCCTCCTCTTCTTCAGCTGTTCCTGTCTCTCCCACCTTCCCCCCATGCACACACCTTGCAATCCCATCTGTCTTCTTCCTCCCCGAGTGGAAGAAGAAGCTGGTCACTTTTACTGGAAGCTTTATTTAGAAATAAACAAATAGGATCGACACAGGAGGAACTAACCGAGTAATACAATGTCTCTCTTAATAAATCACAGATAGAAAGACATGAAACCTCCAGTCTGCTCCAACAGGGATGCACATTCTACTCCCAGGATTTTACTCTACTGTGTCTGGGGGTCTGAGTAAATACACACAAGCAAGAAAGTCATCAGCCCAGCAGAAGACACAGACCAAACTCCTGATGGCATAACCAATCAGCTCCAGGCTTCAATAAACTAGCATTTGTTTACACAGGGGTTGAATTTGGCTTGGAGACTCTACAGGATTGTTATCCTTCCTTGTAGCTTAAGCCTATTAGGCCCGGAAATTGACAAACACACTTACAATTCTATTCACCTGGCAAAGTTTACCTCTCTGCCTGTCAAAGGCATCCAATGGAAAGCGTAACAAGGACACAGAGACTTAGCACAGACACTGCCTGCCACCGCACACAGAAAAGGGAAAAATAAAATTGGCTCAATTGACAATCTAGAACCACTGTTACTAGTTACGAAAGTACATAAAAAGGCTGAGCTCAGCCCTGGGATAAGCAGATAAGTTATTGGGCTCCTAAGGGGGTGCAACTCTGTGCCCTGTGCTACACAGGAGGTCAGTCTAGATGATCTAATGGAGGTGCCTTCTGGCCTTAAAAATCTATGGGACATTGATTCCACTGGAATCAATGGAGAAGGGAAATTGCATCCAGTATCCTTAGTTCAAGTGATTCAGAATAGAACTGTTGCAAAGTGTTTATTTTGTATACATGTTTAGATTTACAATCAACTTTCACCTTCTCTCCATACAGCCAAATAATACTACCAAAACCAACTGAGCAGACCACTGAATTTACACCCTGGTTTTTCTTTTCATTTTCAAGTTGCCTCTAAATGCGGCTAGACCTAATGGAGAAGCAAATGTCCAGAAATGTTATTTTAGGGTACCGCTTATTCAGTTGCATCCTAACATTTCCTTAATGGAATTACACATTTGCTATTGTGACATATTTAAATGCCGCCATATGTTTTTTTAAATGACAAACACAGGGCAGAAAAGATAAGTGTCTACTTATCTGATCAGGTTTTTTTGCTCCTGTTCCCATCCCCCACTACTCTGCCCTGATGTTCTAGTGCGTAACACAGCCAGACTACAGAAGCCATACACCTAGAATAAAATTAATAGGCTGTCATGTTTTAAAATATATTCCCATGGGGGAGGGGAAAGCTCTAAAAGCAGTAACTTAAATTCATTCTCTCTGCGAGAGCAAGATTCCTAAACAAAAGATTAACTTGTTTAATTTCACCTCAAGTCAAAGTTGTCTTCAGTCCTGCCTTGGGAAGAATAAATAAATATTCTCTGTATTTAAAAAAGACTTTTAATTACAAGAGGGACTTTTAAATGGCTGAGGCAGCTACCACATTTGAAATAAGACATTTTCTGTGGGTGTTGATCTGTTTTTATTACTGTCTTTCAGATGAAAATTATCACAATGTTCTCTTTGGAGCAGAAAGATAATCTGACCAGAATTGTTTGTTCTCTTGCAATCAATTCCTGTTTAATCTATCAGTATTGATTGTTCTCACCAACCAACGAGGAAGAAACCATCACCAAAAAAAAACCCCTTCGAGAAAGATGGTGTCTATTCAGGCTCAAAAGTGGTCAAGTGCTTAGACACCAAAAGTATTTCCCATTGTTTATCAACTAAACCAGGACCTGTGTTCAGAAATAAGTCATGTTCTCTCTAAGACACGGTCACTTGGCCTATAAACACATTGTACTTAGGCGTTGAACTTCCCCTTCTTTCCTCCACTAATTGGCCAGGCTAGTCAGTGATTATACTAGTCTAACCTTTCAGACCTTTGGCTTATTTTTCAGTCCTTACTTTGCATCTCTTTCCATGTCACTTCATTTCTAGCCATGTCACGGAGCTGGGTGCTGCAGTACATTAGCACACTCCGCTCTCACTTCGGAAGACACTGGTTCAACTTCTAACAGAAGGAGTAAGGAGAGGTCTCGACCCTCCCATCACATTTCGGCATGATTTGTAGTCTTGGCCCAAAGAAGGTCTAGCGGGCGTACATCCCATACCTGAGACCCCCTGCCTGACAATGCATTTCAGGCCTGAGCTGCCTGTTAAGGCCTGGTCTACACTATGGAGTTAGGTCGACGTAAGGAAGCGTGTCTACCCTACGACATCAGCCGAAGGGCAGTGGGTCTCCAGCTGTGAGCCCCGCGCAGGGCTGACAGCCAACAAGCGATGTAAGTAACACAGTGTCTACACCAGGGGTTGGCAACCTTTCAGAAGTGGTGTGCCGAGTCTTCATTTATTCACTGTAATTTAAGGTTTTGCATGCCAGTAATACATTTTAACGTTTTTAGAAGGTCTCTTTCTATAAGTCTTTAATATATAACTAAACTATTGTTGTATGTAAAGTAAATAAGGTTTTTAAAATGTTTAAGAAGCTTCACTTAAAATTAAATTAAAATGCAGAGCCCCCCAGACCTGTGGCCAGGACCCAGGTAGTGTGAGTGCCACTGAAAATCAGCTTGTGCGCCGCCTTTGGGACCTGTGCCATAGGTTGCCTACCCCTGGTCTACACAGATACTGCGTCACCCTAACTACATCAACCTAAGCGCTACGCTTCTCGTGGAGGTGGAGTTATTACGTCAGTGTAGTGGGCGACTTACGTCGGTGGGAGCAATGTTGTAGGCAGACCCTTACAGAGTTCTGCCTTACGTCAACCTAACTCTGTAGTGTAGACCAAGCCCTAGACAGGCACCTCAAGCCTGAAATGCATTGGTAGGCAGGGGCCCCTGGTTCCCAGGCATGGGATGTATTGAGAGTCGGGAGCTTGCCCACCACCTGCCTGCACTGTGCTTGGCCAGTTGTTCTTGGTCCATTTTCATAAGCACAAAATTAACGCACAAAATTTTTCAAGACAAATTACACATTTCCTTTCCCCCGCCCCCCTTCTGCGCCTTCCTCAAATTGCTGTTTACGTTTTGTCCTAGTGTTTGCTCTCTTTTCCTCTTGCTTCTTACAAGGAACACACTGTGACAGGGACTAGCAAAAGCACCATCTGGACATGTAAAGAACCCCTTGAGGCTTCCACCCACATTCACTCCAGCCTCTCAAGGCTGGCTTCCCTTTCCTCCTACCCACATCCCTCAGAGAGAATCCTCCCCCGACTTGGTCACACAGGTTAAGACATTGTCTCTGCATCAGAATGACACTACCTGACAATGTGGCAGGAAAGCATATTGCTCCCACAGAAAATGGACTGTTATGGTCGTGGTGGGGAGGGAGGAGGGTGTCAACCAAGCCTAACCAAAAACATACACCAGAAGTTTAAGATGCGTTCTATAACCATCACTGTCTGAAAAGGAAATAAACAAGGCTGCTTGAGAGCTATGATTAGAATAAGAATGCCCCCAGAAGACTTGAGACATGTTCCTAGGCAACAGCCGGCATCACTATTACTGATTTTAAAGAAGGCTCTAGTGAGGCCAAGCTAAATCAAAAACTAAAACATGCTCAGGAAAGGGAAGGAGAAAAGCCAAATCCCCAACGGCCTTTCTTTTGCTTCTCTTTCCAATGTTTAGTTGCAGGGCAGTAGGTATCAAGAAATGAGCTACGTTGCACATACCGTTAAAACTGAACCTCTAAACTGGTGGTGAGATTAAAAATTCAGTGAACGGCAAAAATGTGTGCAGTATTGTTGTGATGTTGCTGTTTTTCTCTTTTTATTTTTCTCAATGGTGACATAATGTGATCCAAATCCAAGATCCTGTTGACACTGAATGCAAAGTAGAAGTCAGCTGAATCTACTGTGAGGAAAGAAAACTACCATTGCATTGCTGATACTGACTAACACGGCTACCACGCTGAAACATTGCATTGCTGTTATCCTACCATAGTCCCATTGCTGCAGCTACCTAGGAGGCATTAACCATATGGCAAGGGCAGTTGATTTGTTCCATTTCTATGGCAAACCTCCAGTGGCTTTGATTGGAAAGGTAGCTCAACCACCAGGTTAAAAAATAATAATAAAAAATAATAATCACACTTCAGCCGAAATATATTTTGTGTGTGTGTATGAGAGAGAGAGAGAGAGAAGTACCAACAAAAATTAATATAAAGGACAGAGATTAGAGAAAAAGGAATATTTTTCTTTATTTTTTCCAGTTTGCTGACTTTGTGCTCTTCACAGCTCTTTGTGTAGAATCAGTTTCCCCTGTATAGTCAGTTTCTCTTGTTGTTTGGATAGATCTTTCATATAAACAACAAAGGAGAGGAAGACATTTTAAAAAAATATAGGAAACTGATTATCAAAGTACCATGACTAGTGCAGGGCTGGTGGAGTACCTGAAACTATTTGTATCTTTTTTAAGGTAGCTAGATTTCAAATGTACAGTCTTCAACACATCTGCTTTCACCACACTACCAGGTTATCTCAATGACACATTAACACAGTTCTAACAGTAGTAAATGTACCATTAGCTTGAAAGTGCCACAGATGATCAAACAGTGCCCAAAGGTGTCTAAGTGCTTTGCAGAAGAAATACACAACCCCCACTTCAAAGAGTTTACAGTCTAAATTGTAGGTGTGACAACTAATAGGGGTGACAAAGAGTAAGGAGGCAGCATGGCTTTTACAGAAGCCAAAAAGACGAATACAAATGTTTCCTTGGCCGTTTTAAAATCCAGTGGAAACCGTCTTTTATTTGATCCCCCTGCCAGGTCCCAGGGACCCAGAGGAGAAGGAGGAATAGAGTCACACTTTTAACCTACTACTTTAGGTGCATCCACGCCCCCACCAACAAGACATCAAAGCCTTAATCCAATAGAATCAAACAGTCTTTGAGGGCTTGTCTACACCACGCAGCTTTTAGTGACACAGCCTTGTCGCTAAAAGTCAGCGTGTGTAAATGCTCTTTGTCAGTACTTTGTCGGCACTTTGCCGACAAAATACTTCCAGCCCCGCGAGCGGCGTTAACTTTGTAGGCAGGAGAGCGCTCACACTGCCACTTGCATTGGCAAAACTTGTGTCTTTTGCGTGGGGGGGTGCTTTTTAAAATACCCGTGAAAGACAGCAGTTTTGTCGACAACTTCGCAGTATAGACATACCCTAAAAGAGCTAAGATTTCATTAAGGATAGAGTGGAAAAGGTGATAAGTATTTTACTACAAAGCAGAGACTGTACTCATAAGTAAATATAGTTGGGTGTGGAGAGGTGTAGTGTATCAGAATTCATCAGTATCCCCTTAGTTTGCAAGACATCTACTGGTCCCTACTGTCTTCTATGTCTCAGAAGTCACCAGAAGCCACCACAGCAGCAGCGTGCATGTGTAGCCAGGCCTCATACACTGTATATAATCAGCAGACACAGCTATTTGGACCCCATTTTGCCGGTGTGGTTCCTTCCTGTTATGTTTGTGGTGTGATTTGCTCTTTACACCCAGGAGGAACAGTAGGGAGGGATACCTTCTTTGTCCCAACCAGGGTCAAACCACTGACGATAGAAAGCAGGTGTTGCTATAAGGCAGTAGTAGCTCCTCACGTTTTCCTGTCACAGCCTCTTCCTCCTCATGTTCTGGATGCCGTTCCCTTGGACAGCTGCCACCATCTCTCCTTTTGCCTGCCACCCAACCATTCCTCTCTTTTTCCCCTCATATATTTTTTCTTACATTCTCCCTCCTCTTTCCCCTGCTCCCCTGAAATCTCCCTGCTTCTCAGGAAGTGTGAGGCATCCATCAGCAACTTCCACAGACTGAGACGCATGCGCTCTTGTGCTGAGAGGAATATCATGGAAGCAAAACAAACGCAAGATTGGGCTGATGTGCAGCTACCTGAGCCTGCATTGCTGTACAGGTGAGCTGCATGCATGTGGCCAGCTGCATTGAGGGGGCCCATGGAGGAGCAGGGAGTGTAGGAAGATGGCCTTCAAGGAACAACCTAGGCAGGACTATTTTCAAGGCCCATAGGGTCAAATTCTGTGAGGTGCTGATTTCCACTACCATCTTAGGAGCTGAGGGCCTTCAGCACCTCGTAGGATGTAGCCTCTGCTCTCTACAGTCACTGGCTGGCCAGAAACCATATCATTAATGGAACGTGAACATTTTGTCCTTCTTTGTCAAAACAGAAAGTGCCCAAGGAGAGGCTGCAGCGGAGAAAGGTCAGAGGGACCAAACCAGGAAGCTTTTGAATGAAGGGGTGGGCATCAGCTATTCTACATACTAACAAGCCTCAGCTAGCAGGAAAAGGTAATAAAGGAACAGAGAGAAAAAATAGCAGCAGCCAGTTTGGTTGTGGCCCTTTAATGAAGTCAGATGTAGTTTTCCTGCTTCCAAACGCTTCCCGTTTTCATTCCCAAATTAGCATCAATTTCAAACTACATTGTCCCATTTTCCATCCCCTACTCCCAAGAAGATTCTTTTCACTGCAACATGTGCACTTTATAGGGAATGCCACCATCAGACCAATTCTGCTGCCTCTCGCATGTACCATTTCCCCAGCAGGCCACTGGCGAAGAAAGGAGCTGTGCTGTCTTATGCCTGCCGTGAATCTGACTCCTGTGGGTTCTCAGAAATGCAGTGTGTGCCGGGCAGTACTCAAAAGGGATTATCAGCAGAGACTCACCTGAAAAAGTCCTCCTGTTTTACCTGACCTAAAAACCTGGTCTTTGCCAACTGCCAGTTTTACTCTTAACCTCGTTTTAATGAGAAATGCTGTTTGACAACTGACACTTATGTTTTTAACAGGCAACAACCCTGACACTTTTAAAAGGTTTTGTTTTTTTCTTAACGCGGCGGCTCAAAGCAAAAAATAAGCAGGTGCCACATGCCCAATTTATTTGGTTAAGTCTGATGCCCAATATGTTCTTTAAAATCTTAGACCCTACTCTGGCAAAAACTTCAGCACATGAGCAACTTGCAAGTAAAGTTTTGAGGATCAAGACCTAATATCTAAATCCTGCAGCTGTTACTCAGGCAAAACACCCACAGGAGTGAGAACTGTTGGGCTTGAACCCTAAGGGATTATATAAATGTGGCACTTTCTCGTTTCTAAAACTTCCTCCCCCCACCTCCCCTTCTATGGCAAACTAAACCATGCGAAACAAAGATAAATAACAGGCAGTTTTCCCAGGCAAAGCAGCAAAGGCATTGCAGAAAAAAAATGGTTCTTTTTCATAATAAATAAAAATGGCTTTATTTTAAGAAAGTCACAAATTGTAAATTTAACAGATACAAGGTTCACCTCCAATGAGCCCAGCCCTTGAGAACACTCCCTGCAATGTCGTCATGGCTTGGAAGAATAAAAATCAGAACAAAATCGCTGACTGCCTTAACTCCAGCTAAGGTGTCTAATTAGAACTAAGGTTGCCAATTTTGGTTGGACGTATTCCTGGAGATTTAATCCCACGACATAATCTTTAATTAAAGATTATTCTTTAATTCCTGGAGACTCCAGGCCAATCGTGGAGGGCTGGCAACCCTAATTAGAACACGGTTGAGGTTGCAGCATTCCAAGAGCTAATCCGATAATTGGGAGCACGAATGGTTGAACTGGAACGGAGTCCTCTAGTTTCAGTGCCAGGAAACTGTGACAAGTTTCACTGGCAGCCATGTTTAAAGCTTGCATCTCTGAGCCTTTCTGTTTACTGCTTTCTTCAGTAAAACAATGGAAGCCAACCCCACACAGTCACTGCGTCGCACCGAAGGGCTTCTCCAGCTTGGAAACGCTCATTGGCAGAATATGTTTTCGTTTACAGGGCTCCCTCGGTCCTAGGGAAGTAGGTAAGAGTTACATGTACATAGTGCAGAATTTGGCCCTTAGAGCCAGCAAGCAGCCCAAGAACAATAGCCTGGATTCAAACACCGTCACACCAGGAGCTGAATTTTATAGCTTGGGTAAGCTATAAAATTGGCATGATTTGCCCAGCACCCATCAGTACCCCATAACATCAAATTTATTATGAGGTTTGTTCTTTTGTATTACAGTAGCACCCGGGGGGGAGGGGCAGTCAGAGATCATGGCCCCCTGTTCCAAGCACTGTACAAAACACATAGCGAACAGATGGAGCAAATGGTTTACAGTCTAACCAAACTACAGTGTGAACAGGATACAAGGAGAAACTAATGTTAAGGAGACAGATTGCAGTTCCCAGCCCTCAGTTATTCAAAAAAGTGAGATGAAAAGAAGGAGGGAAGTTATATTTTTATATATAAAATATCCCTTAGGTGCCATTTCTGGGCCCAAACCTGTGTGGTTCTGAATACCCTGATCACAACTGGTCCTCACTGGGAGTGGAGGATGCTCAGCAGATGGTAGGATCGGGCCTCTTATTAATCACAAAGCAAAAGACTTTACCTTCTCGTTCTCCGCTCCCTGACACAATGGTAGATGCATCAAACACTCTGATTAATGCAAAAGTCAATGGCATTGATTAAGATGCTATTCATTGTCTCCCGAATGAAAAATGAATGGCACGGGGAAATTACTCATTCCTGCTGCAGCTCTGCAATAATTCCGGCCCCTCCAAAGGAATCTTAATTATGACTAAGAGAGGGGGAAGGAAGATTACGCAGGATAACTTGGCTAACCTTTTGACAGGTAAGTGGGCAGGGTGAGGCAGTCTAAGAGGCTTACTCATTCTGTAATGCCTTACCTTTGTCTGTCTCTCCTTCCCACCACCCACAATGTACCACACAGCTCCCTGCTGGTTTGGATGTCAGACCTGTGCAAGAGCGAGAGATCATGATGCCCTCTAACGGCTGCAGCCTACACGGGATACAAACCCTAATAGAACCACAACAATACTACCATACGTGGAAGGCACAATCCTGGGAGGCACTGAGAGCCCACAACCAGATCAGACTGTCCGTCACACAGGGCCCTTTCCTCTGACGATCTCCAAGTGCTTTACAGAGACAGAGATGTTATTATCCTCGCTTTACAGATGGGTAAACTGGGGCACAGGTCGGTTGAGTGATTTGTCTAAGGTCGCACAGGGAGTCGGTATCAGAAATAAAACACAGGTCTCCTGACTCCAGCCTCTGGCTCCAACCAGGAATGTTTCAAAGTTAATGCTAGTTTCTATAGCAAGAATATGCCAGATGATTTTCTTTCAAGACCTTCTGATCCTACATCTTTTACTTTACTAACTCCTTTCTTATGTTATTAAATAGACCACCCACCACCTGACACTTTTGAGGGGCTGATTACCAGCAGGTACCGGTTCAGACTTTCACGGAGTAAAGCTTCTTTATCTGGGCCTGGGAGATTAGGAGGAGTAATGGCAAAGCCACTGTCTGACCTTTCAGGAGCACTTTTATGATACTGGCAACACTCAAACTAAAATTCACAACAGACCCGGGAATTTTTTTTTACAGTTTAGAACGTTACCTTCCCTGAACCCGTGTGCTGAGCACTATTAAATAATATATTACCGCTCTGTAATGACGTTATGTAAAAACGCTAGTTAGAGAATAATAGCATCAAAGAGGTAGTAAAATCATAGCTCAGGATAGGTTACTGATGGCTAAGAGGTGCTGAGGCAGACAGCACAGCAAGTATCCATGCAGGGTTTAGGTAAACTATCCATAATCTTAAACAGAGGCAGTTGATACTCATAGCACTGTTAGCTGTGGCCTGATGAGCACAGTTTTCAGCATTAAAATTCACCATATGATGAGAGGTTGATGGTACAAAACTAGACAGAAGAGATGAGACTCCCTGACCTTGGTGATGTTAAAAAGCTGTTATGTCTAATAGCTGTGCAGGTGATACTGAGTCTCAACTGGGCCCCAATTCAGCAAAGCACTTAAGCGTCACTGAAGTCAGTGGGACATAAGCAGTGGTGAGCTGGAGCCGGTTGGCACCGATTCCGTGAACCGGTTGTTAAATTTTGAAGCAGTTTTAGAACTGGTTGTTAAAAATTGTTACGGCTCCCTGAGCTCCCGGCCGGGGAGGCTCCCCCGGCCCCTCCCCCGCCTACCCCCTCTCGCAGAGCCTCAGCGCGCCGCGCCGCCGGCGCCAGCACTCTGGACCGCTCCTGGGTAGCTCAGCAGCTCCTGCTGCTTTGAGCGGCATGGTAAGGGAGTGGGGCTGCGAGCTCCAGCGGGCCGCGCGGCATCCATACACGCTGCCCTGAGCAGCATGGTAAGAGGGCCGGGCCGGGGCTGGGAGAAGGGGCTGGATAAAGGGCAGGGAGCGGTCGGAGGGGGCGGAGGTTCTGCGGGGGCAGTCAGGGGACGGGGAATGGGGGGGGTTGGGTAGGCGTGGGAGTT
The DNA here is from genome assembly GCA_033296515.1 of Macrochelys suwanniensis. Taxonomy (NCBI): domain Eukaryota; kingdom Metazoa; phylum Chordata; order Testudines; family Chelydridae; genus Macrochelys; species Macrochelys suwanniensis. The sequence continues at coordinate 93,235,186 of CM065782.1, read as the reverse complement.
CCGGGGGGGACAGGGAGCGGGGCGAGTTGGGTAGGGGGTGGGGTTCTGGGGGGCAGTTAGGGTGGGGGGTCTCAGGGAGGAACGGGGGGTTGATGGGTTGCGGGTTCTGAGGGGGGCAGTCGGGGGCAGGAAGTGGGTGGGGGTCGGATAGGGGGCGGGGACGGGCTATTTTGGGAGGCACAGCCTTCCCTACCCAGTCCCCGATACAATTTTGCAACCCCGATGTGGCCCTCGGGCCAAAAAGTTTGCCCACCCCGATCTAGTTTATTATTTTATTAACAGGGGTCGCACTTGCCTCGTTCATTATGTTGATATGCGCATTTTTAAATATTATTATCGTTTGCTTACTCATACATGTCTTCTTTATATTTTCTTCTTTTCAAATGTATTTTAAATTCATTTAATAAAGCAATACTTTGTTTCTATTGTAATAAACATGTAAAAATGTTTTTTATTGTTAAGTATGACTCCCAATGACTCAATGCATTGCCACTTCTTATGGAGAAAGGTACAAAAAAAACATACTGTAGCACATCCCTTAAATCAGAACTTTTTATAGGGAACCGGTTGTTAAGATTTTGGCAGCTCATCACTGGACATAAGCATATCTAAGTGTTTTGTTGAATCAGGGCCTGGTATTTCAAAGCAAAGGCAAAAGCCCAATGGATCAATAAGAGCATTTAAACGTGGGGTTTGTATTCATTATTTGTATTATGACTGAAGTCTGCTGCATTTGAGCTTCTCTCTTTCGCCTCAGCACAGAGTTGGCTGGGTTATTACAGGGCTAGCGGAGAGGAAAGCATGTCTTTACATCTGCTATTCTCTGCTCTTTATGTTTTCAGGGTGCGCGGGTGCTGAAGGTTCAGTGACATTCTCCCACCAGGGGAGGTGCTAGCATACAACTGGGCCCCCAGAGTTTTATAAATTGTGCTGTCTAGCCCTGAACAGATCTAGTCGACATGGTGGTAAAATATGTCAGTTGACGGTCTATTCTAGAGTTCCCATGGAGTCGCAAAGACCTCAGCCCAGGCAAGGCATCATCAGCTCATCATCAGGTTCATTCTGGGAGCCCACCTTAACAGAACTACTCACGTAAGCAGTATCCCCGACCACAAACATTTGAAAATCAGGAGTCAGGCCCTACAAATCAGGACATTGGTTAAAATAATGAGGTTCTGAAAATAATAAATTTTGGTTTCCTTGCTCGGATTTGTCTTCTGACTTTTGAACCTGAAGGGGTCACATTTTCAAGCTTTTTTCTGCAACCATAAAGGTTAGAAGCGAACTTTTCATTCATATAAAAACAGAGATTCTCACCTAATCATGCAAATTTGACACCATCAGCTCAGGATTAAACAAAGACTATGAATGGCTAGCCAACTACAAAAGCAGTTTCTCCTCCCTTGGTGTTCACACCTCAACTGCTAGAAGAGGGCCTCATCCTCCCTGACTGAACTAACCTCGTTATCTCTAGCCTGACTCTTCCCTGCATATTTATACTTGCCCCTGGACATTTCCACTGCATGCATCCGAAGAAGTGGGTATTCACCCATGAAAGCTTATGCTCCAATACGTCTGTTAGTCTATAAGGTGCCACAGGACCCTTTGTCGCTTCTACAGATCCAGACTAACACGGCTACCCCTGTGATACTTGACACCTAATCATCTGATTCCAGAAGCTGGGGATTTATGAAATACCACCAAATATCATGGGACATGATAAAATCACCAAAGCTGGCACACTGCAGAAAGGCTCTACCAGGTTTAACACACACAGTTTCCTAACAGGGACTTTTCTTTCTTTCTTCTTCCTTCTTTTTTTTTGTGTGTGTGTGTGGTCAAAACAGGCCAGAAACCATGTTCTTAAACAGCTGGCCCACAACAATATTTAAACATGGTTATTTGTGCAATGTGGCTGTGGCTATGAAAGAGCTGCTCAACACTAGGCATCCCTCTCAAATGCACCTCATTTGACAGGATGTCATGGAGTTCACTCCCAGATTGCCTATGGCCCACACATATTGAGTACCCCCCCACACACACACACACACACTTTCATTGTGGAAAATTATTGACATCGGAAATGAAGGCTCATGACCATGGAGAGAGCCAGTTACACTAAAGGAACGGATCTGGCTGAATTTTAAGCTTCCTGCATTAATAATTTATTAGTGCCGCTCCTTTTTGGCCTCTCTCACAAATGGCCTTGGCAAGGCGAGAGGTATGAAACTGGCATACACCATCCACTCCTGGACATCCTCCACAGGTCGGGGAAGAGAGGATGTAAACTCTGCCCCCTTCTGCTCATCCCGACTATGTCGCTCTGCCCTTGAAAGGCCCCCAGACTGCAACAAGAGCCCTCCGCAGGGTCCAGACAAGAGAGATGGGGAATGGTGCCATGGAAGTACTGATCCCCCACCCTTCCACAGAGAGGGGTTCAGAACCACACATGGAGAAACTCAGGAGGGCAGGGAGTGATCTGGCCCTATACTAACAGCTGGATCCTCTAGGCCGCTCTGAGAGACCTCTTCCTTACCAATTCAGTGCTGCTGTTACCCTGGTGATATTACTATCCTGCATCAAAGTTCTCAGCACTGTACAACGTATTTGCATTTCCTTCTCCACTGCGGCCCACAAGCACGCTCCAAAATAAGCACTGCAGATTTCACATTTGAGTTTTGACATCACAGCCATATCATTTCTTCATACAAAGGAGACCATGTTAGTCACTTGATTCCCGCTGCATAGAACTCACGACAACAAAGCCTGCAATGAAGCTCCTGGCCTGCACTGCACTCTCCAGAATTAAAAATCACACACAGGAAAAACAATCCCTACCCAGTCCCACCCTTTCATTTTAACCCTTTTCTTAAGAATGTCAAGAATTTTCACAGAACACTCACGCTATTATTCAATGTCTCTCCCAGCTTCAAGATGCCCAGACTTGGCACCAAATGTCATTAAAGAAACCAAGCACAGAACTACAAAATCTATGTTAAATAAAATTAAACACCGCAACTTAAAATTGCAAAGGCAAGAAAAGTCAAGAGTTTGGATCCTCCTCTGTCCATAAAGTGACACTAGCAAAAGATGAAAACAAACTGCACCCACCCTGAAAGTTTGTGGGCTGATTTTCAGAGGCTCATAGCAACCCCAGAGCCCATAGAAGTCATTGGGAGCTCAACGTCTTTGCAAATCAGTCCATTGTTGTTTATTTTTCACACTGCCCTTCCTATACCATAGGTCCCTGATCCTGGACTACCCTAGCCAGGCACCTCCCAGGAAATAAAGTGCTCTGTTTTCTGTATGTTTAAATCCAGAGTGCTGGGTTTGATTTCTAGGGTTATTCAACTATGTAAGTGTTGTTATCAGGCTCATTTAACAAACAGAACTCCATTTAAGGACTAATTTTGCACTTCTTATGCAAACAAAACTCCCAAATTGCTCCACTTTGCCTAAATGGTTTTGTGATTTCTCATGCCACCTTGTAATAATATTTAAATAGCATACCAAAAGCTGAGCAATCTCAGAACCAATCTAGAAGCCTGGATTTCTATATGTCTGAACATCAGAGCACTTTCCTCAGCTCTTGCAAGCAAACGGTTGTGTTATATACACCTTTGTATTCTTCTATTGTTCTACAACTTCTATTGTTGTATTATATACACCTTTTCCCACAGCATTTAATCAGCCTTTCACCCCCAGAGCAGCTCTTCACAGAATTATGTGGATTGCTATTTGCTTTACAACATCATCTTGGGTGGGGGGGTTAATTTTTTTTATAAGCAACGTTTATTGTGCCAGGTAAACTTCAGCTAGGGTATACACTGCTGCCCGTCTCAGCTTATATACTGTACATCCATCTAGGAACAAACACTACCTACAAATACAGCACTAGTTCAGCTTTCTACAAATGAACTGACCAGTTCTGTCTTATATTCCCCTTTAAGTATCAGAGGGGTAGCCATGTTAGTCTGTATCCTCAAAAACAATGGGGAGTCCGGTGGCACCTTAAAGACTAACAGATTTATTTGGGCATAAGCGTTCGTGGGTAAAAAACCCACTTCTTCAGATGTCTCTAAGGTGCCACTGGACTCCTCGTTATTCCCCTTTAAGCCTTTTAACTTAACAAAATGGAAATTTGCTTTCAATCTCTTACTTAGGCATTCAGTTGCAATGTCTGCAAGCTCTAATCACATTAATTAAACGAGGATTAGACATACGTTTTGTCATTGCAACTGAACACCCAGAAGATTGCACTACATATGAGCTTTGAAAAAAATGCCATATCTGAGCTGCCAGTCAGTGATGCTAGAGAGACTAGGTGGTGAGAACAGAAGTTGGTCCAATAAAAGATATTACCTCACCCACCAGGTTTCTCTAATATCCTGGGACTGACACAGCTACAACACTGCATACAATATCTACCATGACATATAAAGCTGTGCTCAGATGCCTCTCCCTTCTTTTATTGGACCAACTCTAAGTGGCAAGAATATCCAGTATCAGGAACACAACATTTAAACACGCTACGAAAACTCCTCCACAATATTCAGTTTAAGATTTAAAGACAAAACCACGTAGAACAATACAATCTATAGGATACAGTCAGCTCAAGCTTCAGGTACCAGGGTAAAAATGAGTTTTGCAAAACCTCATCTGAATAGATATGTTCTCACGAAGGCTTCTTTTATTTTCTAAATAGTTATCAAAAAGGTGGGGGCTTTGGTTTTTAGTTTAAACTTTCCCATACAATGGGCACAATCCTATTTCTGCTAAGTCAGTGGCAGAATTCAAATGGTCTTCAATGGGGGCACAAGCAGGCCCAAAGCCCCAAAACACCAACTCATGAAAGCAAGAACCACGGGACATATTATCTCCCCTAATAGGACCTGAACCAAAGCTTACTGAGTCAGTGGAAAGATGCCAATTGACAAAACAGACCTTGGTTCGGCCCTAAAGTACACCTGTAACTCCATTTATTAGAGACATCTGTATGCACTGAAGAAAGAAGATACCTCATGATAGATATTTGTGGATGCTATCTTTTATTGGACTAACTTCTGTTGGTGAGAGACATGCTTTTGAGCTCTGTGTAAGCTCAAAAGTGTGTCTCTCTCACCAATAGAATTTGGTCCAATCAAATATATTACCTCACCCACCATCTCTCTCTAATATCCTGGAACCAACATGGCTACACCACCATAGCATACAATATCTATCATGTCATATAGAGCTGTTCTCAGATGCCTCTCCCATGTTAAAAGCAAAACTAAAACAAACCACTGTGTTTTCTTGTTGTATCTGATATTTGGACCCATAAGCTATATTTTCAGGCTCTGAATAAGCAAGCCAGGTGCTCCACATAGACTAGGGTGACCAGATGTCCTGATTTTATAGGGACAGTCCCGATTTTGGGGTCTTTTTCTTATATAGGCTCCTATTACCCCCCATCCCCATCCCGATTTTTCACACTTGCTGTCTGGTCACCCTAACATAGAAAGTCTTTTGCAAATACAAACTTTGCCTTTGAGAATGAAGAACATCAGTGGAAACAGAAGGAAACTATGGAATCAAAAATGAAAGACATTTCCTTGAAGGGATGAGAAAGTTCAGCACTTCAGCTGCATAAGAATTCCATTCTCCCACGAACTAACCTCTTACTGAGAAGGCAAAAGTGAGAACAGACACTTCTTCCTCAGTTCCTTATTTCAAAAAATATCCAAACCAAGCCAATTAGTAAATTACCCTCAGTTTTTGTCGTTTAGCTATTATTTACACAGCTCCTTAGGCTCCTTAGTTATTTAACCCTCACAACCCTATGCAAGGGTATAAGCATTATTTCTGCCCTCTCCATCCCCCTCAAGTTAGACACAGTAGTGACTTTCCCAAGGTGACACAACAGGGCAGTGGCAGTGCTGGCTTGCAGTCCCCTGGTCTAACCACTAGACCACATTTCCCTCCCAACCATCCTCTCTCCTTACTTTGAGCAATGGATCTGCAAGTGAATGAGACACACTGCCAAGTTCCACCCAGAGCAACATGAATGACTGTTGAACAAACCGAAAGCAGAAGTTTGCCCCCACAACCTCAAAGAGATATTAGTGGGCAATTCTATACCACATAATGGTTTGGTAAAGGTTAATGGCATTTTTAAGGAAGTGTCATCGAAAGAGGAGAAGATAACTCTGATTCATACTATGTAATTATCCAGCTGCTCTGCTCTGCATGCTGGATATTAGCCACAAAGATTATTTGTTTTAGTTACTATTTAAAATAAACATGGCTAATTCCTGCATATGTTTCCAGAATTCCTTGCCTGTTTATAACGAATTCCATCATTCAATACTTTTTTTAGGCAAGGCAGAAAGGGATTTAGGTAGGGGGTTACTCTTAAGAGAGACAATTAATTCTGGTCATCACTAGATTTAGTTTCCAGTTCTCATGACACAACAATCCAACGCACGGTATCTCCAAGAAATTTCCATTTCCAGCCAATGGACAATTCTGTGTGTGTGAGCGTGAGCGAGATTCATTTTCTATCGATTTTCATAAAGAAAGACAATGAAAAGTACTAAAAGGTAAATGACTTACAGCTTGTATATGTTTCGAAATACTTCATGTTTCATACGCTATCCCAATAGAATTATGCAATTTTACAGCTTATCAAAGCTGTGAGACCAGACAGACAATACAAAGTCAGACAATACTACACAGACGTCACACGTTAGGGTGGAGTTAACAGTGATAAAATAGGAGAAGACATACATGAATAGGCAGAAGAAGGAAGGAGGTGGCTGTGGTGGGGGAAACGAGGAGAGAAAAAGCAGAGGGGTTATATGGAATGGAAGTCTGGAACAGTTTTAGCCATGTCAACATTTTGTAGTCAAACATATCTAGGAATTGGATTCACATTTCTTTTAATTCATATAATTGTTCTCTGTGGTGATAAGCTATTCTTTCTTTGGCTGCTAATTCAGACAGGTCCAAATACCACTACTGTATGCTGTGTTTTGGTGCTTAATGGCAAATATCAGGAAGAGGACAAGTAATCTAACCTTGAAGGCAAGGCTATACATGTATACCATAACCACTTGGCTCCAAGAGCTACATCAAAATCATCAGGCTAATAAGCTGACTACTACATATCCTATTAACTGAGGCCTTTAGACAGCTGCAAAATACCTTTAATCTGAAGAGTCAATACAATTCAAAAAGCATCTAACTGCAAAACTGAAACAGAAGAAGAGAAATTCAACACAGTCCTTTCAGCTGTGATACTGAAGAATAAACCCTTACGCTACGACGCCTATGGAAGATGGAGAAAGCAGAAATAGTTCTCTCAGGACCCATTCTTACAGTCTTTATTCAGGAAAAACTCCCACTGAACCCACACTGTACACCAGGGGTGGGAAAACTACAGTCCGGGGGCCACATCTAGCCCTCCAGACGTTTTAATCCGGCCCTCGAGCTCCCGCCGGAGAGCTGGGTCTGGGGCTTGCCCCGCTCCAGGCAGCTCCTGGAAGCAGCGGCAGTCCCCCCTCTGGCTCCTATGCATAGCTGCAGTCAGGGGGCTCCACACGCTGCCCCTGCCCCAAGCGCCGCCCCCACAGTTCCCATTGGCAGGGAACCACAGCCAATGGGAGCTGCAGGGGTGGCACCTGCGGATGGGGCGGCGCGCAGAGATGCCTGGCTGAGCCTCCATGTAGGAGCCGGAGGGGGAACATGCCGCTGCTACTGGGAGCTGCTTGAGGTAAGCGCTGCCAGAGCCTGCACCCCTGACACTCTCTCATGCCCCAACCCCCTGCCCCAGCCCTGATCCTCCTCCCGCCCTCTGAACCCCTCAGTCCCAGCCCGGAGCCCCCTCCTGCACTCCCAACCCCTTATCCCCAGCCCCACCCCAGAGCCTGCACCCCCAGCTGGAGCCCTCATCCCAATCCCAATTTTGTGAGCATTCATGGCCCGCCCATACCATTTCCATACCCAGATGTGGCCCTCGGGCCAAAAGGTTTGCCCACCCCTGCTGTACACTAACTGAAGTGAGCTGGGAGAAAGGGTGGGATTAGAGTGCAACAATTTTCCGCCCTCATTCACCAGGGCATTTCGTTGGAATACATATTTAACAACCTGTCTAAAGGGGCCCTTTTTCTAGGGACTGATTTAATCTCTCTCTCTTTTATTGCTATTGGATGGTTCAGCTTGAGTACAAACTTCCAAGGCTGCATCTGAGTTCCTTGCACAACCTAGGGCAAATGAAATTCAGTGGCGGGGAACCTGTCACACTGAATCCACAGTTTGAAGTTTCCTGGGTCAGATAATGCAGTGGTAATGGAGCAGGGGCTTATTGTGGCGTGTCATTTAGTAATTGTCCAGTCAGAACTCAGGACTGGATGGGAACTGACTCACGCACCTAGGAGCACCTTCTGTACAAACTCTCTCATCTTTCCCTGCACCTCCAACTGCTCCCAAGTACATTAGTGCAGAGCCCGGTGGGTGGGAGAGAGCAGGGGTGTTATGTTTCTGGTTCTAAGGAACGACAGTTCATGGGAACTTCTACTGTAGCTGTCTGACATATCTGAAATTTCATGTGTGTGAGAGACACACTTTTTGGCAACAATAAGGAATTTCAACTTCTAAACAAAGTCACCCATCCAAGTACTGACAAATCCGCCCGCCCCCGGATCCTATTTAGCTTGGGAGTTTAACCTAAGAAAGTTCATAGCACAACGGGGAATATATTTGGCAGAAGCTTGACAGATCCCATTGTTGGGACAGGCCTGTACACAGATTTTTTTCAGAAAATAACGTTTCCCTATAACATCATTTCAGAGAACATTTGCTACCCTTTCCCCTTCACTCCACCCCAAAAATGTCTGTCATGTTTCAGAGCCTACACAGCTCTTTATGCCAGCTGGCAAGCTTCTGAAAGGGAGATTTCAAGGCCTAGACCCAAGACTTCAGTGATTCTGTTCTCCTGAACCTTCTCCTCAAGTTCCTCAGCTCTCAAGCAGTTCTACGAGTTAGCATGGGGTTCTCCTGCTATCCAACACCCCATTGTTTCAGGGTCCCTTCGCCTCAGACTTCATTGGTTTTATTTAAGATCGGCCCAGCTCAAGATCTGGATGCATTTACGGCGTTTTATGAGTCAAAAATCAATACAAATGTCTTTGACCAATGTCCAAATTAAAAGCCCCCAACTCTCTCACTCCCCCCTTGCACATTTGATGACATTGGAAGTGATATGGTGCAGATATCCTGGCCCTGAACGGGGCACTATTCTCCCTGTTTCATGAGACTCGATTCCTTCAATTTATTGCACAATCAGAAGGAATCAATCTGGTTTTTCACATACTGCGTCCCATTTCCTCCTCTCCCACTCCAAGCAAAGAGGCATATGGGAAAGGGATAGGGAGATTATCAGGAAGAAATATTGCAAGAGCACAAGAACAGGCATGATGGAGAAAGTTCCACAGACACGAATGACCTGATCCTGAGAGGTAGTAGGCACCCATTGTTCCCACTGGGATACATCACACCTTGAGATGAAGGAAACAGGAACAGCGGGTACACTGGGAGGAAAGAACCGAGGGCCAGTTTTCCTGATTTTAGCTGGAAATAACATTGGTATAATCTTCCAAAAGATAATGTAGCTCCCAAAACGTTACCGCTCCCCACAATGCTGGAGATTCGCTGACATCTCACAGCCACAAACCAAAAAAGGGGCCCTGCCATTTCACTGCATCCCAGAAAGAGAGAGTTGTTCTTCATGTTTGCATGTGTTATTGCTTCTCTAGAGAGCATCCCGGGGCCAGGTGGTTCTAGGATTCTCCAGTTCGTGTGTTCTTACTCCCACTGCCTCAGAGCTCACAGCGATCACACGAATTTAAAAAGAAGCTCCCAACTCCCACTTGGAGTAACATATTATATCTATATTACAGGAGGAAGAGACACATTGCATTTGCACTGACAGAAACAGCAATACATTTGGAAAAGCTGATACTTTTCCAGCAGATATTTGTTCCACACATACAGTTAAAACACTCTTCTTTGTAACCTGACAGATTGTGGGTCAGAGAAGGATGAGCTTGTGCAAGCCACTTGGTAACAGATTGTGGCTCAGAAGTGCAGCCAGCCATGCCAGGGAGGAGAACAGTGAGGGAGATCATTTCCCATCCTCTCTCCTCAGGCAGGTACACACCCCAGCTAGAAAATCTAGCCAGCACATGGAAGGGAATACGCTGCACATTCAGAGTAGCAGATCTGGAGCCACACTGACTTCCTGATCTGTTACCAGTTTTAAAACTCACTTCTTTTTGAAGTTCCTATTTAAATAATCTCTTCCAAACTGAGCACAAGGTCAAAGGTAAACACGCAAATTGGACAATAAGAACAGACTAGTCAGTTTCTCTCTAGGGCTCCCAAGTCCTAGCAAAATGCTGCAATGGGCTGGGTTATAAAATCTGCAGGAGAATGTTTGAATCCAAATACAAACTATTTTCGCTGGATTGTTTAAGTCATGGGAATATTTCTGAAATGTTATTTTTAAAAATATCCAACCTTAGTTTGGGGCCTGAATTGCCCCAACAGTGGCCTTTTCATTGGCAATTGTTCAGTCCTAAACCAGATACATGCGGAGTTCTCCCTTCTATGCTCAGCCTGTTCCTCCTGCCCAAATCATGTGAGGCCACACGAGCCAGTGTTTGACAGCAGAATCCTTTTCCTGGGGAGGAACTGTGATATCTCAAACACCAGACTGTGAAGTGACTACATGCAATAGGCAGGAGGATACCAGCTGTTAAGGAGAAAACTCCTGTTTAAACAAAACCAGCAGTGAAGGCAATGTAGAAAGTCCCACAAGACTCATCCAATTCTGGTGAAACTTAGAGATATTTTAAAGGTTTTTCCTGGTGGTTCCTCACAGTCATTAGCTACACAAATGAACAGGTGACAACAATACAACAGAGCTCATAGTTTTTCCAACAGGCAACAATCGCTGGACTCTCTTTAATGTCTGCCAAAATCAAGCAGGCACGAGGTTAGCGGCAAAAATTCTACCATCCCTTCACCACTGGGGAAGACGCTCCATTTTCCTCTTCAAAAGTAACAGTTTCCCTGGCAAGATTTTCAAAGAAGGATGTTACTGGTTTCTACTCAAACCACCAAAAAAAAAAATCAAAAAAATCTAGCTACTAAAAATCTAGCTACATTATTTTCAGGACAATTGTGCAACCATTAAGCCGAATATATATACCTATGTGCAAATACCCAGTTATTATTCCAACTAGTCTCCAGCATACACAAATCCCCAATCTGTGCAATCACAGTATTTGCACATATAGATTAGGGATGACATTTTCAAAATCCAGAGCAACAGATGCCCAAACATTCAGTGTTAAGGCTGAATATCAGGCCTGACATATTGGCTCTAACTCATACTAATGAGTCATTCTGAGGGCACATGACTGCCTGAGTTACGGTCAAAGTGACTTACTGCATTTGCACCTATCAATTAATGTATTAGTGGGTTAATTGGACTCTTAACTATGTTATTTGTTGAAATGAAATTAGCTTGCAAAGGCCTTGCAAAGAGTGGGACTATTTTCAATTGTGGGTCTCTAAATTTTGTCCCATTTTGAGCTCCATTTAATCTACCCCTTTTCTTCAGTGCCTGCTCTCCCACTTCTTCCCCTCCCACCTGTTTTAACTCTCTCCGGACTGACTGCATTTCCCTGCCGCTGTTATCCTCCTTCTGCTTTGCTTCTCACATTTTCTGCACATGGTGATTGGCTGTTGCACAGCAGATATACCAACATCCAACAGCCAGCGGCTGTGCCAGCATACAATCAATCACATGTGTCACCTCTTAAGCACAGGCTGGCTTAGGGGACTGATAATGAAATTAATGATTTTCATGTATAGGATGTTGGTTCAAATGCATCCCAGCTCAGTAATATCTGATGGATATTTGGTAATTTTTATGAAATGAACTGCTGGTCTCAGTCCAATTCCCAGGGGAGAGATATCCACATCACAAACCAGCTGGCTGGTTTTTATTTGTTGACCATGTCAACAGACAAACCAGGGTAGTCATGGGCACAGAGACTGAACTATCCTCCCCTATGTAGAGGAGGTCCTTCCAGGTCAGGGCTGGAGCACACTGATGGAAAGCTAGTGCTGCCAATGCCTGTGCTGTAGCTGTTGTGTGGATCAACAGAGGACTACAGTCTCCAGGGCTGTGAAACCAACATCTCTTGCAAGCACTATATTTACAAGAACAAAAGCACTCTTGAGCACTGATGGTGTGATTCTGCAGCCTAGAATGAATGCAGTCTTAAATGCAGCTGTCTGTGGGTGAATTTTCCTTTCACTTGTTTTTGTTGATTATTTCTAATAGTACTACTTCAAAGGAACTTCATTGTGTTGGAGGGGGCTGTTAAGACATGATGGAGAACTCTATCGGAGAAGTATGCAATGGGGGAGTTTTTAAATACAGATTCTTAATTTGAAGAGTCATAACATTGTAAGGTGTCAGTGTCAACTACCTGATGGAACCATTACACTATACAATTCTTAGGACTATTTAATCAGATTGCTTTTTGAAAGTTTTATATATATATATATATATATATATATATATATATACACACACATATACATACACAGGGTTTTTCCACGATGCTCCTCACAGTATATATGAGGACATGCTAATTGTGTAAATAAGGACTCTGGATTCTGGGCTTAGAGCGTCACAGTCATTCTGAAAAGAAATTAGCCTCACTGCTCCTTGGCAATAGGGAACTATTATCATCTGTGCTTTACAGTTGAGGAAGCGTGCCATAGAGAGGTTAGGTGTCTTGACCAAGGTGACATCATCTGCAGGAGAGCAGGTCTCAGCTCTCACAACACAACACTTTAACCACACAATCGCCCTTCTTCCATACGTGCTGCCTCATGTAACAGAGCATCTAGGCAGGTCCATGTCAACATGGGGAGGAAATGGGTCAAGGCTCATAGAATATCAGGGTTGGAAAGGACCTTAGGAGGCCATCTAGTCCAACCCCCTGCTCAAAGCAGGACCCATCCCCAATTTTTGCCCCAGATCCCTAAATGGCCCCCTCAAGGATTGAACTCTCAACCCTGGGTTTAGCAGGCCAGCGCTCAAACCACTGAGCTATCCCTCCCCCTCATAAAATCAGGGCCCTGTGGTGCTAGGTGATATGCCTATCTCATAGAACTGAAAGGACCTTGAAAGGTCATCGAGACCAGTCCCCTGCCGTCACTAACAGGACCAAGTACTGTCCCCTGACAGATTTTTGCCCCAGATCCCTAAATGGCCCCCTCAAGGACTGAACTCACAACCCTGCAATTAGAAATCGCACCAGTGACATTTTTAGTTCTCCCCTCCCTGTTTCTTTCAAGTATAAAATGTTCTCTCCTGCTACTTGGGCAATACTGCGACCACCTGATCTGGCATCCCTGGCCTTTAGATAGGGCCAGATTTTCAAAAGCGCTCAGTTACCATTTAGGCACCTAAAGAAAGTGAACAGATTTTCAATGGCAGCTGCTGGGCACTTCATGTAGGTGCCTAAATGGGAGCTGAGCTCTTTTGAAAATCTGGCTCTACCTAAAGGTCAACTATTTATTATTAAAGAAAGGCTCAGCCCACAAGGTGCAGGTATGAACCCTGTTTTTTCACAAGTTCAGTGAGTGCTGCATCTGGTGTTCCAGCTTGATCCCATGTGCAATTATTATTGATTCGCTTTAAACCAGGTCAGCGTTAATGTCACACATACGCAGCAAGCTAACGTTCTAGAAATTCTTACATAAATATCAAATGGGAAAAAATTACATCCCCATTCCATGTAAATTATTCTGTTTCCAGCCTCTACTTCTACCCCACCCCCTCAAAAAAAAAAAAAAAATCTTGAAACATCTAATTTAAAAAAACAAAGCTGTACTTGCATTATGTGAACTTTAAACAGTTTACAGTTTTTCAGTTACATTAAAAGGGAATTTCTCCCCCTGTGCCCCAAGTATCACTTTTAAAAATTCACTCTCCGGCTGAGAAATTTTATGCCATGTTGCAGAGCAATGATGCAGAGCTGAAGGCTCTTGGTAGAAAGGATTTCACATACAAAATAGTAGAAGGAACTTATCTGTTTGAGCACAACTGAGATGTCTATAATTCAAATGACCATCGCTTCCAGCCCCATTTATTTAGCAACATCAAAATGCAAAGTGGTGAATTTAGGGAACTATGCTATTTAATGTGGTGAAGACATTTTCTGTTCTCAAAAGGCAGAAAGATCCATCATCAGCCTGTTTATTTAGAGTACCCTTCCAACACAATTTTAAGCCTTTGACAAAAAACAGCTTTAAGCCAACAGATTTCTGTCAGATCAACTTCTGGTAGCAATTATCCAACATGTATTGCCACCCTTCTATTCCTCACTTAAGTCATGTTTCAAATTTATTATACAATATTCTTTGTACATTGACTCAAGAACAAAGATAAAACATAAGTACTCTTTACAAAAAACACCTTCAAGCACAAGGCTAATTTTTGTGCCAATTATTCTTTATGGTAATATATACTGTTAGCTATGGAGAGCAAGCCTTTGGCAGTGTTTCAAGACATCTACATACAACTGGTATACAAACAATTCTTATTATTATTAAACAAGGCCTTAACTCACTTTATTTATTTTTCTCATCCATATATAAATGCATACCTATGAACACGAGTATTCAACTTCCTTTGCGAGCATTTTTGGCATCACAATGGTATTCACAAACTATAAACATTTTTATGAATCATTTAAGCATCAAACCACACATTGAAACTATACAATAGGCTGGATGGAAATTTTCTTCTGGAAGTGGTGTATCCTTAAATCCATTGCAGAGTGACCATTTGTTTGCTGGAAGCATATTTCTGCATCTATCAAATGAAGCTTCAATACCAACATCTGCCATTTAGCTCTGAGCCTACACCCACACTTTATGTTGTGATTTTATGTATGTAACATCCCACCTGTTCCCTACAGGTCTGTAATCTAGTCTTTCAAAACAAGTATATCAAAACATTGCAGTGGTATTTGTGGAAATGTTGCAATGTTTCTCTAAAACTTCCAACCTAACATTAAGACACACACTAAATCATAGCTGATTTTGTTTATAAAAGTGCAGGTCAAACTGTAAATTAATTTTATCATCCAGAAGCACCCACAAGATTGGCTATAGAAATATCCTTTGCTTCTTTTTTGTTTAGATGCCAACATTTACACAATTAAGGATTTGCAAGGGCCAAACACATCTGCCAACTAAACAAACGTTTGCTATATTCTAGATAAGATAATGACATGCACAGGAGTTCAACAATCAGCTTTTTTTTTCTTTTATTCAGAAGAAAACAATTATTTGTTGTAGAAAACACTGAGTAGGATTTATAGCTGTACAAAACAGCAGCATCTCATGGGGCTGGGGAAACAGAGATTTAACATGCTTTTTTATACAGATAATTGAAAAGTAACACCGAGAGAGAATGAATCAGCACTACAATATACAACACAAGTTAAGGGCCAGATTTTGTCTCCCTTGGGGTTGATTTACAAATGGCACTACTCAAGAAGCAGTGTGGTACTTAATGTGAATTGCAGAATATAGTACTTACAAATATTTTGCCCCAGGACAAGTGCAAATAGGGCATGAATCTGCCACCCTTAATCATGCCAAGCCGTACTTTACACCATGAGCAGAATAACAGAAACAAAGGATATTTATCTATCTCCAGCCCCTTGAGATTGTATCAGAATGACTCACCCCAGAGCATGAGAGTGCTCAGGGTAAGCCGGCAGGATTGGGCCGAATATGATCTGACTGTCTTTCTAGTCTACTGGTGCTCCGGCTCTTTCACTACTGGAGAGAGACCCTCCACCTACATTCAGCGGGGCTGTCCCTTTGTTGTATTTGAACTTGCGAAATGTCACAGAAGAACCTTTCGGTTGTGCAGAGTTACACACGGCAACACGTCTGCAAATAGCCATCTTTTGCATAGACCCAGGCCCTCTGCTTGAAGGCATCAGACCGATCACCTGCCCGCCCCGGATCATCGCTTTCAGCTCCCCCCTCCCAGCGAAAGCCCAACGGGAGATCAGCTCCCGATCCCCACGTACTATCCCTTCCCCGGCGCCAGGAGCCCCGCTGTCACCGCCCCCTCTCCTGGTCCCGAGTCCCAGCGCATCCCACTGCAGCGGAGCCCAGCCCGGGGAGGGTCCGGGCTTTACAGCCCGCGGGGCCTGGGCTCGCCGGGAGACCCGCTGCTGGGCACGGGAGAGAGGGACCGTCCCTGCGCGCTGCGCTGCGCGCCCTGCGGCAAGAGGGGAGGTCCGGGGCTGGCGGAGAGCCGGGAGCCCTGGCCGCAAGCTCGCTGCTGCAGGGGAGGCTGAGCCCCGCTCCGGGCTGCGCTGCGCTGCGCTCCCCTCCTCCGCCCGCGGAGCCGGAGGCGGGCAGCGGCTGCCGGCCCCCGGGGGGGGGGGAGCTGCCTCCAGCGCGGCTTCCCCAAACTTCCCGTGCGCCCCTGGCACAAAGCGGCGAGTGACACATCATCCCCCGCCCCGCCTCGCCTCGCCTCGCCGGCAGCCCGGGCTGGGGGCGAGCCGCCCGGAGCCCCAGCGCCCGGCCCGGCCCCGCCGAGCGCGGCTTCGCACTCACACAGAAGCGCTCCAGGTCCGTGGCGGCCATGGCGGGAGCGGGGCCGTCCTGGGTGCGGGTCTCTGGCCGGGAAAGTGCCTTGCCGGAGCCCCGCTCTTCTCCCCGGATCGATGCGGCTGAATGAATCCAATATGGCCACTTCCTGGAAACTCCCCTTTGCAGGCTGGAGAGGCCAAGGGGAGCCGCCCTCAGCGCCCCCCTAGCCTGGGGGGGAGCCAGCGAGGGAGGGGGGGCTGAGGGGCACCGCACAGACACCCTCCCCCGCGCCCCTTCAGCCTGCGGCTCCTCTCTGCAAAAGGGGCCGGGGGGGGGCCGCGGGCTGTGGTCGCGGCTGCTGTGCCGCCCCGTCGGGGGATGCTGGGAGTTGTAGTCCCGCGCCTTTGCGGACCCTGGGCCGGATTAATTTTTGTAATGGGCGCAGCCAGCGGCATCAGTACACGAGCTTCCAGGGCCCAGAGCCACCTTCCCCTGGGGAGCCCCGGAGAATCCCAGCGAGCCTGAGTAGCACTGAGGGAGCCCTGCCTGCCTCCCTCCTTGCTGGGATGCGCGGGGCTGTAGCAGAGGGTTGGCTCCTCCCGGGCATGCCAGGGGAGAACGTGCTCCTGCCACAGGCCGCTGGAGGCGCGAAGGCGGTTCTGGCAATTTAGTCGTAACAGTGAAGCAAACAGGTGAGTAACCAGGAGGTGAAGGAGTCTAGTCACATCACAGAGAGGGGAAGTGCTCTAGAGTAAGGCTTTCTGCTGGGTTCTCCCATTGCATCTTGTCTGGCTTGTAAATTGTTTGGAGCATGGACAGTGGTGACTTGCGCTGGGCTAAAATAATGCATTGTAATTATATTATCAGCAGGACTGGTAGTGTAACGCTGACAGACCCCGGTCGTCAGCCGCGGGATCGAACCCGGGACCTCTGGAGCTTAATGCATGAGCCAAAAGCCACCTGGCTCAGTCTTAGCTAAGGCTGTAGAGCAGACTCATTTAACTCTAAGTGGGCTCAGTGCCACTACATGGGACAGAACACCACACCCAGGAGGTGTGTGGGTTACCTACTTCCCCCAGCTGAGGAAGCACATCCTGAGCACTGTTCCCTCTAAGCTGTGCACGTGTGCACATGCACACAGATCATAAACCTCACGCACACAGCAAAACACCGTGCGCACAAATATTTGCACAAAAGCACAACAATTTGCACAGAAGAAATTTTTTGCGCACACAGCCTGTCAAAAATTAGAGGGAACATTGATCCTGAGCTTCAGAGATTTCCCAGCTGAAATCCTGGACCAGCCCCCCACTTGTAATGCTGACAGCCCCCGGTTGTCAGGATCAAACCTGGGGCCTCTGGAACTTAGTGCATGAGCCCCTACCACGTGCTAAAAGTCAACTAGCTGTTAACTAAGGCTGTAGCGCAAACTCATTAATCTCTCTAAGTGGTCTTGGTGCCACTAGATGGGACAGAACACCACACCCGGGAGGTGTGTGGGTTACAGTAGCACGCACGACCTGTTATTAAGGTTGCCCAGCACATCCCATTATAAGACCCTATTTTCAGTTGCTTAAAACTTTGCCAGACTTTAACCATTGAGGCTGAATTTTTTCATTCCTCATTTACTTCCCACCTTCTACTTTCTGCCACAAAGGAGACAGGGATCGGAGAGTTCTCCCCCTCCCCATTTGTAGCGGATGCCTAATTTTTTTAAACATTCTATTTCATGTATTTTGTTACCTGTTTCTGTGGCATGCCTAGCATGCTTTTGGGTATTTGAGAATAAATAATTATGTACCGACAAAAACAGACTGCTATCAGCAGTGTCCTTTAAAAGAAGCTAAAACAATAATAGCTTCTTTAGTGACTTCCATAAGAGGATCTAAAATGCTTTACGAACATTATTGAATTAAACCTCACAAATCTCTCCATCTCCCACAGTTAAGTATGTATCACCACTAGTGAAACTTTCACAGAGCTGAGCACTCAATCAATGAACAAATTAAAACTGAGACCACTGTTGGTTCCATCGCTATCCATCTCATGGTTATCTTGTGCTCTCCCAGTCTGTTTGTTGTATGCACCTGTTACCTCTCATCTTATATTTAGATTGTATGCTCTTTGAAGAGCGACCATCGCTGTCTTATGTGTGTTTTACATGTGTTATCTGATCCCTGACTGGGGCCTCTGGGTACAACAACAATATAAATAATAATAATGAGGTAGTGTTAGATTATACGGTAATGAGCTGGTTTGCTGTGGTACAGTAGGTGTATAAGATCATTTGTTAATCCATATGATCCTTTATTCTTCCCATTGTTCCTGAATCATTTTGCAGGAGATCAGAAAAGCATGTGACTGGAGGAATAAAACTGCAGGCTATGAAAATCAGAGGTAGCTGAGATAACTGGAGTGAGGGGGGCAAGGGTCATCAGAAATCAGCGTTCTAGTCTCTATTACAGAAACCAGGTCCTTTGATGAAAGTGCTAGGAGGTATTCTCCCTGCAGCAATTTGGAGGCATTTTCTAATTAGGTATCATCTGAGTGAGCTGCACTGTGGATTACATCAAAGAAATGATAAGCCCGCTGCTCTTTGGCAGATCTATTGCTTTGTCTTTCCTGAGCCCATCTCCCCCTTTGTACATTCACTTCCAAGCTGTTTCTTGCTCTGTTAATCTGCACTCTGACAGCAAGGCTGTCAAGATGTCATCTTTAAGGGTTCTTTCCTGAATATGGGCTTTATCACACACAGTTATGGCCTGATCCTGAATACCCTCAACCAGGTTCATAACTTTATGCCTCTCAGTAATCCCATTGACTCTAATGGGACTAACCATGGGCCTGATCCAATGTAGTCAATGGGAGTTATTCCACTGACTCCAGTGGGTGTTGGATTAAGTCCAAAATGGCTTACATACAAGATCAGGGCCTTCATTTGTATTTTTAAATGTTAACGGGGAAAAAAAAGGTGCCCATGCCCTTTTTTGCTTCTTTATGCTGTATAAAGTAAGCCTGATTAGTTTATTTTCTCTCCCCTGCCTGTCCCCCCTCCAAAAAAAAAAAAGTTCTGTTCTATAATTTTAGTACCTTAGAACTAAGAAGGATACAAAGTCTCGTCTTCCCTGTGTTGCTAGAGGCTTTGGGAACTGGAGTGGGAACTTTCTCAGCCCTCGACCAATGGCATAGGCTTGCTGAGTCGTTCACCAACAAAGCTTTCCCCTCCCATTTGTTTATCAGGAGTTTATAGATGTTAACACAAACCAGCAAAAATCCCACTAAAAGTCCCCTCTTCTCGCAGATGCTCAGGTTATCGTCTCCCCTTTCTGCTGGTGTCTCATTCCCACCAGGGCCGGCTCTTGCCCCAAGCAAACAAAATTTTGGCTGCACCCCTCCCCCCACACCCTGCTGACACCCCAGCCCTAGGCTCTCCCCTCCCACCCCACCCGCAACCCCTGCCGCCCAAGCCCTGGGCTCGCTCTCCCCCCCCCCCCCGCATCACCTGCTGCCCCAGCTCTGGGCTCCCCCACACCAGTGCTGACTCCGCCCACTCCCCCCTCACCTCCAGCCAGTCCGGCGCTGGCAGGGTTGGGGTAAGCAGCAGGGCTCCTGGGCTGCGCCTCAGCACAGGGTCCCTCCAGCCAGGGTTCCCACCTCCAGGACCGGCCGGGACCTGGGAGGGAAGAGCCGGGGGGACTGCCCTGGCAGGGGGCTGAGGAGCCAGGGCAGGGCAGCCTCAGAGGGAGCGGAGCCCCAGAGAGCGGGACACAGGCCCCGCACAACAGCACCCTGGGCACCGGTCCCCTCTCTGGCCCCGCTGATGCTCCTGGCCGCCCTGCCGCAGCCCTGGGCGACTCAGGCCACTTCAACCAGCCCCGGCTGCAGCGCTGGGGGGCAGCCATCCTACAGCACCTGCAGGCGGCTC
This sequence comes from Macrochelys suwanniensis, assembly GCA_033296515.1. Classification (NCBI taxonomy): domain Eukaryota; kingdom Metazoa; phylum Chordata; order Testudines; family Chelydridae; genus Macrochelys; species Macrochelys suwanniensis. Next base: position 93,214,572 of record CM065782.1, on the reverse strand, counting down.
CGTGCGCCCTGCGGGGCGGCCCCCAGCCCGAATGCCCCGCGCTCTGAGCCCGCCTGGCCTGGCCACAAGGTGCGGGTGACCGCAGCAGCCCCAGGGTGCTCCCCCTGCACACGGCGTGCTGCTGCTGCCAGGACCGGCTCTAGGCTTTTGCGCTCCAAGCAAAAAAAAAAAAAAAGGGGGGGGGGGATGGCCAGAATGCCGCCCCTGAAAATGTGCCGCCCCAAGCACGTGCTTGGTTTGCTGGTGCCTAGAGCCGCCCCTGGTTCCCACAGGTTCTCCAGTCCTCCAAGGAATCCCCCAGCAAAAACAGGGAAGTCAGGACTTGATACTTCTAATGTGCACAAAAGGCAGATTTCTTAAAAAGGCAAACCTTTATTACATCATAAAGAAGCAAAAATAAATTAATAAAACAACCCACAAACTTTTCTTTTCTTTTCTTTGCAGGTGATCTTTAGGGCCCCAATTTACCAACGCTCTTAAAGTACTTGCTTAACTTTAAGTATATGCTTAATTCCCACTGAAGCCAATGTCTGTGCTTAAAGTTAAGCACATACATAAGTGTTTTGCTGAATAGGGATGCACTTAGTAAATCAATTAAGATTCTTTCCCACGGTTAAAAGAGCATGGTCCAAGGCCCATTAAAGCCAGTGGAAAGACTCTATTGACTTCAATGGGCTTTGGATCAGGCCCAACGAGAGTAAAGATGGAGAGAAAAGGAGAGGAAGGAAAGGGAAAAATCCAGAGACATGGTAACTGGGTCAAGGGACACCCTGTTGTAGCTGGGTCCTGTGACCTGATTGTATTTGATGATGGTGCTTGATTGTTGAAACATTTTCCCTTTCTGAGGTTGATGCCTCTTCTCATTTTCTTTGGCTGCACCAAAGGGGGTGTCGTTGATAGGTGCGTAGCCCCACGATCAGCACAGGATAAATGCCTAGAGATAGACAGCATGAGGATTTTATTTTTAACACCTCATTATTTCAGAGGACACATTGTTCCTAAGGATAGGGAGCCTGATTCTCTATTCCTGTACAGAAGTTTTACAGCAGTGCAACTCTGTTAATTTCAATGGCTTTATGTTGGTGTAGAACTGGTGTAACAGACAGGAGATTCAGACCCATTAGGTTTCAAGACACCTATCATTCTGCATATTGTTCTTAAGCACTCGGGAATTAAATTTATATTATTATTGAGTCGGGTGGGCGTTCCTGCCAGGATCTTTAACTCTGGTGGAGTATTTCTGCCTACCGAAGGTAATGCTTCCTTGGGGCTAGATTGTGGATTTGCCACAAGCCTTGAGTAAGCTCGGCTGCCCCATGAACAGAACAAGGAGCCATTATTAAGCCAAAGATTCACATTTGGGTCCCTGGTTCCTTCCTTGACCTGGGAGAGGGGGAAGGAATCTGCAACAGCCGTTTCCTTGGTGCAGCTTTCCTCTTTGCACCAATCAGATGTGCTGGCAGAAGGCAGAGGCACTGGGAGTAAGAGGGACAGGACTCCACCCACAGAAACAAAGGAGTAGCAGTTTTCTCCCCCGGCCCCTCACATTGTGACCTAGGATGCAGGTAGCCCACCCATGCAAGAGAGAAAAGGAGGCACTGTATGGCCTTTTACTCCCCTGTTCAGGCGCATTGAACAAGTGACTGTCCTGCCCCTAATTCCCTAGCTTTCACATTTATGCCATACCAAAGCCACATGCAGCCCTTTTGAATATGGTTACATATTTTTCAGGGCTGGATAAAACCCTTGATCTTGCTATATCATCCTCACTGGCCGAAATGGGGGCTGGATTTGATTTCTTCCACATTATTCAGCACAGGCCAAACAAGTAAACGTTCTGTTGACCTTAAATGGTTCCTTCTGCCTTTGTTTTACTGCAATGTGGCTTGAACTGGAGTGGCTTCACAGTTGTTGCTTTAGCTTCCAGACCATTGAGGAGCTGAGTGGCTTTGAATATCATTAGTAATAGTGATAATACTTTGTGTTTATAAGGCCTGATTGTTCAGAGGTGCTGAGCACTCAGAGCTCCAATTAAAGTCAATGGGAGCTGCAGGTGCTCAGCTCCTCTGAAAATCAGGCCCATTCTTCCCTCCTCACACACCCTGAGTTGTACGTTACTCCTTGGAGCAGTCCCAGCAAATTGCCCAACGTCTGAAAGCGTGTAACCAGCATAGCCAGGAACAGAACCCAATCCCCTACTCCTAATCATAAAGGACCACGTTCTCCCACCCTCACTGAAGCTGATGCTGTGAGTAATCCCAACAATTTCAATGGGTCGAATTCAGGACTAAGGGGCTATTTACTGTGGGAAGGGAAGCGGGGGGCAGAATCAGCCCCAAGGAGATTAATCGGTGTGGATCAGCAGGCAATAATTTGAATAAATATAACCTTTTGGTTACATGGCAAATATCATGTCTGCTGTTATCCATTTAGTAATGTTCTTTTGAATTGGCCCTTGAGTTGCAACTGAGCCTTACTCCTCCATCAGATAATGCCTTTTATCTCTAGCTGTTTTCCCTCCTTCCCAGACTTTTGTTTGATTGTGTATTCATTGAAAGTTACTGCATTTCTCTCTGGAACAAAGGAAGAGCTCTTTGCCTTCCCATAACTCACCCTTTGTTTCTCAGGGAAATATCAACGAGGAAACTGGAAAATTGTGGCTGCGGTCATTCTTGTTGGATTTCATATAGGAGAAAAATCTACCTTTCCCCAGTGAAGGTACAAATTTCATCAGTGCCCAGTGCCATACAGACCAAAGGGAAATGTGCAATCTTCTCGAAAGCAGGATTCTCCTGTCCAACACTCCTTATGCCGGAAGAAGATTGGAATCCTCCCTACCCATTCATCCTTGCATTTTTCCTTCCTCTTCTCCTCTGTATTTGCAATATGATGCCTCACCTTTCTTACAGTTCAGAGCAAAGTCTCGTGGCTTCTTTGTTAAACAGCTTTAAAGTTCCTGTGCCAAGGAGCAGGAGCACTGGACTGGCAAGGCTTCCACCTTAACCCTGAAGATTTAATAGATAGTACTGTGATTCCAGAGCCTAGATGTGGATGCTGGATCTCCCACTTCATTTTCCGGTGTTGCATCATTTGAATCGTTGCAACCGTGCAACACTATCCTCCTTCCACTGAGGATAATGGCAAAATGCCCACCGTTAGGTGTGTTTGCTAACATGGCAATATGGATGGGTCCCTAGGGCTGCGATGTTCCACAACACTTCCCAGGCAAATACATTAAAAGAGGGACAATTCCCTAATGTTTGTGATATAGTTAGCAAGCTGTAAAGTTTGGTTTAAAATACAAATAGCAGAAAATTAAAAGATTTGTTTCCATTTTCTGTACTTTTCTTTTGTCCTAGCAGGTAAACTGGAAACACCAAGATGTATGACAGTTTGCTAGAAATCATCTAAGAGGCAGCCTGCAGTGTTCCATAAATAAACAATCTAAAAATACGCACTTTTTAGGTTTTTGGCAAAAGGAAAAAGAGGGAGGCAAAATTTCGCTTAAGGCAGGAATTTTCAAAGGAGTTAGGTATCACAACACCAATACGGTTCCAGCCTGATTATTCTCTGTATTAAAAGATTTTGCCTGAATATATTTATGGTGGTATTCAAAGACATCATCAGTCAGCATCACTTCTGTAACTCAATCTACTTCTTAATCAGTTATGGAGAAATAAACTAAACACCATACAGCTAGTAAAGCCCAGGGGACTTGTCTATAAATGGATAACCTTCACCAGGTTGAACCACGTATCAATGAACAAGACCAAGCCAAGCGTTTGCCATCCTACAATACTAATTAATAATGCCCAGCTCTTATATACAGCTTTTCATCTGTAGGCCTCAGAGTGCTTTGGAAAAGAGATCAGTATTATCATCTCCCTTTTACAAATGGGGAAACTGAGGCACAGAGCTGTGCAGTGACTAGCCCAGGATCACCCAGCAAGCCACAAATGGACATTATTATTTTTTAAATCCAATTAAAACTGGAAATAGCTGGATGAACCCAAATATAGTGTAGTGAGGATTCCCCACACGACTACACCATTTTCCGCCTCCCCAGGATTATTATTATTATTATTAATATTATAGTAGTACCCAAAGGCCCCCAACTGGGGCCCCATTGTGCTTGGGGGATGTACAAATACAGAAATGAGGCAACTCCTGCGCTGAAGAGTTGAAAATCTGAAGACTCTAAACACACAACCAGACAAAGGCTGATGGCTGGGGACAGAACATACAAACAAATGAGCATGGGTCTGAAATGGTACAGCTTAGTTAGTCAGATATATTGTATTTTGTTTTAATTGGTGCAAGGCATAAGTACCAACCTTCTAACAGACACTCAATAAATGAGAGTCTGTGAAGGGAAACACACCCGTTAACATAATGATAACTGGAGGTGGTGGTGGGGAACGAGTATGTGTAACTGAGGTTTGATCTACGCTACCGACTTATGTTGGTATAATACGTCGCTCAGGGTGTGGAAAATCCCCCCTCCCCAAGCAACGTAGTAACCCCAACCTGACCTCCAGTGTAGACAGGAGAGCTTCTATCAACACAGCCACATACTCTGACAGGAGACGCTTTCCTGTTGGCATAGGTAGCTTCTTCATTAAGCGCTACGGCAGCGTTGCAAGTGTAGACAAGCCCTTAGTCACAGTGCAGAAGAGAGTAACTTGTGGGAAGAGTTTATAGGACAGAGGAGTTAAAGTGGGGAAATCAATTCACATCCATCACAATGCAAGACACATTACCGCACACTTTTCCAGTGCTTTTATTGGCATCATATGGCCCTATGCTCCCCTCCACTTCTGTGGGTGAAGGAGACACCGCATCCACTGATCCCAACTGAGGAACATGGAAAGGAGGAGTATTGCCTCTGTTGCACATTTTCCCCATCCCATGAGATGATAGGTCTCTGTGTGGAGCGAGGATGGGCTGGGATGAGACTAGAGTGCTCATCATATGTGGAGTGTTTGCCCCCCTAAGCTGAGTAGTAAACCTTCATAAGCTATTGCAGATGGGGTTCTGGTGGTCAGGGGACAAAAACTTGCTGGGTGTGGGGAACAATGCAGAGGCAATCGGCAAAGATCCAAGAGCATCCGTGTGGATCTCTAGATATCCATGGCTTTTGAGATCCAACCTGCTGTCACATTCATGGGAGCTGTCCAGACAGCAGGCCATCCTACAGGGGTGCTCACGCAGTAGTTAGCCCTCATGAACTGCATTGATTTCCAAAGAGAATGGCAGAGATTTTCAGAGCTCTCAGTGTAGAGGCAGCCTGAGCACAGATGCACCCTGATTGACTTTAACCAGTGCCAACAGTGTCTCCTTGGAATGCCACCAAATTCTCCACAAATGTTTGTAAAATAAGGCAACTGGTTCCAAAAACCCTATCGTCCTTAGTTCTTCTCCCTTGGCATATTCCTCTTGTTCATGCTCTGTGAGACAGAACATAAGAAGTGAAGGATAGGCACAAGGTAAGAGGAAAGATCTGCAACACAAAGGATGCAGAACGAATTCTGAGGCTTTCATATGTCTGTACTAGATTCTAATAACCAACCTCTAAAGCAAGTCATAGCAATTAGTTTTGGATGCTTATTTATTATTAGCTCTCTGCAGTAAGCCTGCCAGCATTGTGGGGCTGCTATAAACAAAAAGGCATTGCTAATGCAGGGGTGGCATTAGTAAAATACCATACACAAGAGACAACACCAGCAAAGTATGTGGTTACTTACCGTGCAAACAATAGGACAGGCATGGTGAGGCAGTGTTAGGCTTGAATTTGATTAATTTGAATTTGATTGTAGCTACAGGGTCTGATAAGATAACACGGAATTAAGTGAGAGAACATTAGTACAGTACAGCACAGACACTTTGAGGAACAGACTCAGTGCCAGCTCTTATCAAGAGATTAAATATGTTTTCAGATGAGATTTGAAGAGATAGAGAGATAAGGTGAAGAGATACAAAAAGGATATTCCATGCAGCCAGTGGGAGTTTCAGAAGAAGGCTCTTGCACCAACAGTAATGAGGGTGGAGGAAGAGAAAGGAAGACAGAGCCAGATGAGTAGAGGAATGGGGAGCAGAGAAAGATGAAGACAATGAGGAAGGCTGGACCATGAATGGTAATAATATGCAGAGTTTAGAAATGGTTTATACTACATTGTTTCCAAGTTTAAAACACTGAAAAACAAAATTTTCCCTTTCCCATTCGTTCTTGCACAGATAGTTACTTTTATCTCTCTGCCTTCCCAACATACTGACTCCGCTTATTTTATGTTCAGTCTCCTTTGTTGTTTTCCAGTCAAACTGGTGGGTCATTCAAGAATCAATTTCATGGGCTGGTTGGGAACAGAGTGATCAAAAGAAAATAAGCCTTAAGCCTAAGGAATGGGTGTCATTTACTCCTTTCTTCCAAAAAGGCCTTTGGGCCCAATCCTGCATCCAGTGATGTCAGGGGAAAGTTGCTTGAAGTTTTCTGAATCACTGACAAAAAATTAATAATTTTAGACAGATGTGGCAACGTATTTATAAAGCTTCCTTCTGAAATACTAATGTAAGTGGGTTACAGAGATTGTTTAGCTATACAATATAGTTTAATTCATATGTTTTTTCTTATCTTGTTTGCAGAGAAGAAAGTCTATAACTCACAAGGATCACAATTGATCAGATGTTCCAATATCAATGGAAGCATCTTCAGAAATATAAAGATCTGACTTTATGAAGCAAAGTAATTATATCTAAAGCTGTGTCATTGATTTGATGATAATAACCGAGACAAAAATCATTATTTTAGAAAGTTGGGGCAGAAGTAAATCAATGAAACCTTTAACTCAGTCCAAGTAATCTCCACATGGCTGGAACTAATGTTCTATGAGACACAACTTTGCTCAATTACCTTCCAAAGTTAATGGAGTGAGTGAAATTGGAGTTGCATTTACACAGGTTAGACAGTGGGAATTGCAGCTATTCAGCATCTCTCAGGACCAAGCCCTTAAATCTCTACATTTTATCTCAACCATTATGTAGTTTAGCTGGCACAGGCACTGGTAAAACAATGGATGGGATTGTATTCCTCAGGTAGCTGCATTTCCCTGGGGAATGAAGCATTTTTTAAAAAAATACTGAAAAGTGGTTCTCTGCTGTGCCCTCCCCCCACCCCCCCACTCAGGTAACTCAAACAGCTGGACTGATTGCTCAGAATTTCCAAAATAGGATACATTTCCCCTTTGGGGGTTCAGGCCCTGCAGGTAAAGAATCAGCCCAAAAAGGATTAATTTCTTTTCAATGACAAGCAAGGCAGAACAGACAGAATCTAGGCCCAGCGCCTGTGCTGCTCCTAAAACAGGGCTCTGTCCTTGTGGAGCCACTTGCAGGACTGGCCCCATCTTTGGGTCTTTAGGTGGGTCACTCAGGGTTTGACCCTGGAGAAGTCAATGGGAGCTGTCAGTGTTCGGTACCTACCCTATTCCTCCGTGCCTCGATTTCCCTACCTATGAGATCCTGATCATATTTTTCTGACAGTGCCAGGGGTGGGAAGGGAGTCACCAGTCTGAATTCGCTGCTGTCTGTCAAGCTGTTGATCCTCGGCACAGTGTGCTGATTGGCCGCAGTTAGGCGGTGCCCAGAGACGACGGTGATGGGCGCATTTGACCATACACCGAGCAGATCCAGGGGTAGGGGCTTCCCAGCGGCGTCTCCGCTCAGGGTGCGGGTTTGCACAAGCCCCGCAGCGCGATGCGCTCTGCTCATGCTGCGGCCAAACCCTTCCGCCGCCAAGCGCAGCCCCTGAGGCTGGGGACTGCGCCAAGCCCTGCGGCCGGTGGCCCCTGCTCCGCGGCGTGAACGGCGGCCAGGACCCGCCCCCGCGGCGGGCCGGAGCCAGCGCTCCCCGGGGGCAGGCACAGGGGGCGCCGCGGGCCCTGCCTGGGGAGCCGCAGGGGTCACACACAGGTGCGTCTCGCCTACAAATCCCAGACACCTCCGCTCGCGGTCCCTCCGCCACCCCCCGGCCGGGCGCGGCTCCCGCCCCAGCGGGGAGCGGCTGCGGAGCAGAGGCAGCGCTCCCAGCCAGGTGCCGGGCATGGCCGAGCCGGAGCCGAGCCGGGCGGCCCTGCTGGGCTTCCTGCGGGAGCGCGGCGGGCAGGTGCGGAGCTCGGAGCTGCGGGACCGCTTCAAGCCGCTGCTGGAGGCCGGGGAGCCCGGGGAGCGAGCCGCCCGCCGCGGGCGCTTCACGGCGCTGGTGAACAGCGTGGCCGTGGTGAAGGAGCTGGACGGGGCCAAGTTCGTGGTGCTGCGGAAGAAGCTCCGAGCCCAAGCTGTGGGGGAGCCGGGCGAGGGAGCGCAGCCCCCAGAGGCGCCTCCGGAGGGCGCTGGGCAGAGCGGGGAAGGCGGGCAGGGGCCGCCCCCTGCCCCGCTGGCAGCCGAGGACAGCCCGCACCCCAAGCCTGTGTCCGAGCTGAGGGGGCTGTTCCAGAGCCAGGATGGCGAGACGCTGGGGGCCCCCCCGGGGATGGCCGGGGCCCCCAGGAGAGAGGCCCCCCAGAAGCCCTGCATGTTGCCAGTGCGCTGCCCACAGCCGGCTAGGGGGGCTGAGGAGATGCCAAGGCAGCAGGAGCAGCCTGGGGACAGAGACAGGCTGCAAGTGGGGACCCTGCTGGACCTCCCTGAGCCGGCCTCCCCCAGATCCCCGCACATGAAGAGAAGGCAGGTGGACGAGGCGGGTGCCCGGTCACCCCACCTGCGAAGGGTGTCGAAGACTCAGAAGGTGAGCGAAGAAACCGGCTGCATTGCTGCTGTTCCCCTGGAATCTCTGGAGCACGAATGGCTGGTGAAAGCCACTGCCGGCCAGTGGTCCCAGCGGCTTCATGGCCTCTTGCTGAGCGATGCCAATCTGGCGGTGAAAAGGGACTTCATGTCTGGGTTCACAGCTCTGCACTGGGCAGCCAAGAGTGGGAACTGTGACATGGTGGGGAAGATCATTGAGGTGGCCAAGAAAGGTGGCACTGAAATTGATTTGAATGCCAAGTCCTACGGAGGTTACACTCCCCTCCACATCGCTGCCATACATGGCCGAGAAGAAGTCATTACCACATTGGTCAAGACATACAATGTCAAGATTAATCTGAGAGACTACAATGGGAAAAAGCCCCACCACTACTTAAAGGAAGGGTCCTCTTATGCAGTCAGGCATCTGCTGGGTGATCCTGACCTTCACAACAGTGTTGGACATGCCTTTCCAATCAAGAAAAATCCAAAAATTGCTGCTTCCATCTTGAGCTCCACCAGCACCTTCCTTGGAGTCTTATCTGATGACATGCCCTTCTATGATCTAAGCAGGGGTTTGAAGAAGACTTCTTCCTTAAATAAGCTGCTTAATGCATCTGCAGGCTCAAGGAAGAAGCCTAAGACTAGGGGGACTTTCCCGTCTTATTCTTCTCTTGTCGAAGCAGTGGAGGAAGAGCAGGAGGAGGAGGCCACAGTGAAACACAGACCAGTTTCTGAGCTGTTCTTCAGTCACTAGTCTCTGTCTTCTTGAAATCAATGTAATGCAAATAATGTATAGAAGTTTTCTTGTGCCCAGAGCCTCATGGATATTTAGGCTCCTAACTCCCATAGAAATCAATGAGAGTTAGGTGCCTAAATACCTCTGAGGATCTAGGCCCTGGTCTTCTTTCACAGAAGCAGTCTGTTTCCTCCCTTCCCCCCCAGGCTGTTTAATGGCCCACTATATAGGGTCTGATTTCAAAGCTCATTGAAGTCAATGGCAGTCTTTCCATTGATTTCAACAAAGCTGGCCCATATAAAACAAGATTCTCTTAAAAATACTGTACCTACCTATGTACTGATGTGTTAATTTAATCCACAAAGACTCCCTAACACTCTGCCTAATGGCTGAAATATTTAAAAAAAAAATGCTGTGTGGACAGGTTACAATGCTTAACATACAATCTTCTTAATCTACAAATTCCTCCAGTGAGTTTGTAATTCTTTGAGGTGGAAAGTAGGAATAGGGTAAGGGATTGTTGCACATTTTATTTACACCTTGATTGTCAGATAGATCAAACCTACTTTAAAATGGCTTTTTATCCTACGGGTTTAAATAACAAGTTAAATAATAAGGAAGATGGATAACTCTGTATGACGTTTCCAGTTAATTTGGTAACAAATAGATAATGACAAGGAAAATCTGTTTGTTTTTTAAAAGATTTAGTGCTCTAACTTTTTAAAAACAAACTTCTCTGCTAGAAATGCTAATTAGCAACTATTCTAATTGTTGTCTAATGTATTTTACTATGTGTAGAATACAAAACCATTTATGCAATGAGAAAAAGCAACCCTAGTCAATCAAAACACTAACCTGTCTACCTCAATTTAAGTGCTACATTACCTTTGTTGACTTCAGCATTTTTTTAGGCCTTTCTGACCACAAAACAAATGGTACTAACTAGCTATTTTGATAATACTGTGAACTTTAAAGTGTGATGGTAATGTAACAAATGCACCTTTAAAAGAATCTAACAGACTTTTAAAATGTATGAAACTGGGACATTCAGGTGAAAAACTAACTACAGGGAAATTTTCCTCAGACTGTAGATTTTTATATATGGATAGCCAACTGGAAATACAAGTTTTAGATGACTATTTTTATGTTGCTTGTCCTATGAATGTTAAGTGTTGTGTTTGACTCAATTACAATAAAGAGTTATAAAACCAAGGTTTAATGATGTTTGGTATTTCATAACAAAATGCCTGCATGACCGCTATTCATAGAATCATAGAATCATAGAATCTCAGGGTTGGAAGGGACCTCAGGAGGTCATCTAGTCCAACCCCCTGCTCAAAGCAGGACCAAATAAATAACACATTAAAACAATGTGTATCTGAACAGTGTGAATCAATGACCTAAACCTTTTATTCCCCTCTTGTCTCTTTTTTCCTGTTTGGATGTTCACACAGTTCAACATATAATTCCAAAGAGCATGTGAATTTTGGGTTTAGTGCCATGTGATATTTCCAATGAGTGTATTCCAATGTTGGCTAAAAGTAAAACTAACCTAAATAAAAATTCGTAATATGTCTGGTTCTGTGTATACAATCATGCATTTTGACTTCGTTTCAAAGTTTATGGTAAACCTAAAGGACCAGTTAGTCCCCTCTGTTAAGTCCCTTTGATTTGTATTTATGTAGTACTTTTTCCTCAGCAGATCTCAAGGCTCTTTGCTACAGTAGGTAGATATTATCCTATATTATAAATGGAGGGGCAGATATTCAGGTGTAGATTGGCTTAGGTCCATTGACTTACCAGCTAAGAAGCTGGCCCAGTGTAACAAGCACAGTGAGGTCAGCTGACTTGCCTAAGGTCAGAGAGGGTTAAGGGGCAGAGTTGGGTACAGAATCCAGGTCTGACTCCTGTGACCAGGCTACTGGACCATAATAACGTTCTCTTTAAAAATGGAAGCTATTTAAAAGCCAGCATACAGTTCAACCATAGGAGGACTAAGCTGATAGTATAATTATGTTTGCTCTGCTTGTTAAATCCACATTAGGTGGTCAAGTTTCTGCAGTGCCACGCTACTTGCACACTGTGAAATTCTTGCTAGTCAGTAACTTTTGGAATGTTTTTGACTTCAGCCTTGAATTAAACCAGTAGTTCCTCTTTCTCTCTGCATAACAGGCTTTGTTGAAACATTCCACAAATTATACTGCACTACCCATGCAGACTGGAAAAGGCATCTTGCTCTCCTCCCCACCTCCTTTTGTTCCCCTCATTAACAATAATACATGGAGTGGGCCACGTTCATCCCAAGTGGAACTCTTGATTCCAGGGACAGCTTTGGCCCTGTTTATCTCAGAAGATAATGGATTGTTCTGGATGGGCCCTGCTCATGTATTGAGCTAATCAAATGGGTAAACAAATGTTAATGACCAAGTGTCTCATGATTTCTATATTTGGCATTGGTAGAGTAAAAAAAAATAGCCAATTGGTTCTGTAGCTGATGGTGTCAACATGATCAATATGATAGATACTAACCTTGGCACAGTGCAAATGCAAATCAAACCCTCATTGCTCCAGAAAAAAACCCCATGCAATTAATACCGCATAACCCTATATGAATTTCTTAAGATTTACTTGTAGACCACCTGACAGTAAACTCCTCATTCTGTTCCTTCAGCCCAAATGGGCACACTGCAAAGCCTGAGATATTGCAGCCATGTTGCAAAGTAAAGGCACTTTTGCCAGTAAAAACATTAAGTGGCTACATGCATGAAAACTATCACTTGAGTGACTCAGCCCTTTATCATTCTGAGGCTAAGGGATAAAATATGGATATGCTCAATCCATGTTCATATTTTATATTGGAATCTTTTATACTGTTTTTGAGAAAGTGTCCTTTCATATTCTCCTGCAGATAAAAAGCATACTTGCAGTAAGTGTTTCTTAGAACAACAAACTGTGGCTATACAGTATCTTCAGTGCAGAAAAGGGTGTGTGTGTTTTTTACATCAACGTAGCTGTCTTGATGTAAAATCCAAGTGGAGACAAAGCACCCCAAGTGGAGGCTATAGAGTAGACCTTGACTATCTACATCTAGGTAAAACATGCTTTATTTTTGCAGTGAAGACAAAGCCTGTGTGTCGTTATTATAATTCATTTGGACCATGCTCAAGGGTGTGTTAAGCACCTTGCAAAACAAACAGGGAAGAGTTTGCAATCTATAAAAAAGATGGGTGCGGCTGGCCAGAACTCCATGAACAAGTTTATATGGTGACTCAGTTAGTTTATGCCTACCTTCTTAGTAAACAAAATTTAAAAAACCCAGGCACTAGTTAGTGTTCCCAATATCATTTGACTTCAACAAGTACAAACAATACTCAGAGGTATTAAGAATGAACCCATTGTAATTCTATGGAAATGAATTCTAGTGAACTATAACTTGAATTCAAACCAATGGCTCCATTGTTCTGCATTTCTTTTTCATGTGCTACAGTTGTGATTGTAAAGGAAACATAGTATTTAATTCCCAACAAATCAGAAAGGCACATTTCTTGGCAATGATCAAGGTTATATCAGTTTTATTCTTCTATTTGGGGACTAAATCTTGCCCTTTGAAGTTACAAGCAGATGGATTTTATAGCTCTCCATTATTTCAAATTACTCTGGGGTCAAATCTAACAACCCCTATTTAGGCAAAATCCCCAATTAACTCAATAGGAGTTTCACCTGAATGAATGACTGCGAGATTTGGTCCTTGATGCTTTAATAAATGCATAATAAGACAGCACATACTACACAATAAGGGAAGGCAGGTAGCTGGCTATCCCCTAGTATCTGATGATACAATTAATTACATATTGATATCCAAACTGTAAATATAAATCAGAACCTAGCGTAACATTTTATAAACATGTAGTCACATTGAGCTGATTTACTACAAAATCTATAGTGCAACACCCACATCGGGTGAGTTAAAACTAGATTATGTTTTAGTGGAATTGTACTCAAGGTCAGAAAGAAGTAACATTTGGCCTATGTTGCTTAGTTTGTTTCCCCCCCTCAATATAGATATTTCAGCCTTTTCCAAAGAATCCCAGTAGCTCAGAAAGTCAGTGCTCAGATAGGACATTGAAAGGTGCTGTTATGAAAAAATAAAATAAACAAACCCAGAAGACAGTAGCTCCACCCAACAGTAACTAACCTTTGGCCTCCAAGACAAAGCTGTGTGATAACGCAAGGAAGTGCTCCCAGTGTCAGGTCCCTAATGACCTTTTTGTGGGATGCTGAACATCCCTCTCAAAACCAGGCCGGTTCTATGTAAATCTCGAGCGCTTGCCTTGGAAAAGAACCTCTTAAGGAAGATTTTAGCTTCAGGCTAGTGACTGTACTAGAAGCAAAGAATTCTTGTCAACAGAGTCTCAGCTCTGGTGCCATCTTCCTCGGTGGCATTTCACATTTAAGCTAAACATTTTTTAAAGTGTCTCCCTTTTGGGTGTCTCCTTTTTTAAAAAAAAACATGCTGACCTTGAAACACACAGGGCCAGATGTGGAGAGTTGCTGGATCCCCCACATCTCTAGCTGGATCCAGTGGGAGCTGCAGGCGGGAACCTGGAAAAAGTGGACCCTTTTGAAAATGTTGACCTTAACTTGTCTGCCTTTGTTTCCCCATCAGTCAAATGGGATAATCCCTGACTAGCAAAAGCATTGAGGGAGGAGCGAGTACTTTTTAATCAAGCGCTAATCACTGTTATTGAACTGTTTCTTTACCAAGTGTGTTTAGATATGGTGCGGTACAAACATCACGAGTAAGAGCCTCCTCCTTGTCCTGCCTATTACTTGCCCCTCTCCTTTTGTCTCCTCCTCTCCTTCCTGCTCTGTATACTGCCACTCTGGGACCTACGTTCCCGTGCCTCCTGATTTACATATGAATCAAAGTAAAACTGCATCATGACAGTTATTGATGTTTCCAATGATTTGTGCTAATGAAGAAATCTCCAAATTAAGATTGCACTAATATGCCTTTGGCACAGATGCAGTTTAAGCACAAAGAGTGTGTTGTTTGTTTAAGGGGGGAAGGGAGCTAGAGCACGGGTTCTGTACCATACTGAGGAACATTCATTTGCTATTAGTTCATTAACGATAAACAAAACAAAACAAAATGGCAAAACCCAAGTGCAACTTGTGTTCGGGGCTGCTACAGAGACAACATGTTACTTAATTTTAGGGTGACCAGATGTCCCGATTTTATAGGGACAGTCCCGATTTTGGGGGCTTTTTCTTATATAGGCTCCTATTAGCCCCCACTCCGTCCCGATTTTTCACACTGCTGTCTGGTCACCCTAGTTAATGTTTGTACATCACTTGGAAAATGCCATTATATAAGGGCTGGGTATTATTATTCAGCCCCAGCAGGGGGAGCTAGAGTCATATGTTCCTCAAAATGATACCCCTTAGCCTTTAAAGGGCAGCAGTGCCTGGCTGCAAAAGGACCCCAGTCCTTGGTGGGGTGACTGCAGTGTGGGGTTTTGAGTGCGGCATGAAATCTGAGGGAGGGAGCAAATCGTTGGCGGGTCTGACAAATAAGCCAAGCCTTCTGTGACATCCCGGGGGACTCCTGTCTCTTTCTCTCACTCCCTCAGTATGACCTTCCTGTCCTGAGCATGGATGTGGGGGCAGTTAAGGTTGAAGTGGGCCCAGACCCCCCCCCACATTTCTGGAAGGGTCTCCCCCCAAACCTATCCTGCCTGGCTTCCTCTACTTCCCCCTTCACACAGCTATTCTTCTCAGCCTAATCTTCCAACACCGCTCCCCAAACAGCAGAGGAGTAAAAAAACAAGAAGACTGAGCAAGATTTCCACCACTGCTGCTCTAAACCACCTCCCTTGTTGCTTCAATCAGTTACAGGCCAGCTATCAACGAGCAGTGAAAGCGTTTACAACGGTGACGTTTTAATTGGTCATCACTAGGCTTCAGCTTCTCCAGCCCCTTGAGACGAATGGGGGCAGCCTACAACTTTTAGCTCTCTTGTTTCTGTCAGTCTGCAGACTCAGACAGACTTCACTGCATCGATTTATGCAGGCTGGAGACTTATGAAAGCCTGGATACTGGAACACAAGATGGCAACTTCTGCGGGGAAAGCGCTGCTTTGCTGAGCTACCACAAACCAGCCCACCGGTCAGTACCTGCCTGTACCCTGAATGCAGTAGGGATAAGCCTGGGGATGGGAAGTCCCAAAGATCAGTCTGTGCCTCTCGGTGCCTGTACTAGAGCTACTCTCTGGCTGCATGCAGTGTTCAGAGAGGTGACGTTAGCTGGGCAGAACACAGCAGTTTACGTTCCAGGAATGTGGGCCTGATTCTCCACTCCCTAGTGCTCCTGTAGTTACCTAAGCCTGTGCACAGTGAGTTTCAAATGCTACCAACTCAGGGGCTCAGGATGCAACCCCAGGGGAGGGGAACCTTTACGCTTCCTTAGTGCCCTCCAGATTCTGGGCTGCAAAGCAATGCTCAGGTCACTACAGGCCCACCTTCTGCCAGTCCCACCCCTGGCACTTCCCCTATGTTGGGGCTTATGAGCGGGACAGCACAGTGGCCCTACACTGTGTGTGTGATGGGAGAAATTCTCCTTTGCCAGTTGCAGCTTCTATCCACTGCCAGAGGAGTATGTAGGGGATAGAATCTGTCCTTGGTGTTTTGCTCCCACCATGCTCTCATATGGCAGAGATGTAAATGATGGGGAGAATCAGGTCCACAGTCTTTAAACCAAAAGAAGCTAGAAAATTTGAGTGAAATCTTAGCTGCTGTAGGAAGAAACAAAACTGCAGAGACCCTGCACTAGTGAAGGGGCACAGGAGGAATCTATCTGTGGAAGAATTCTCACCGCCTCTCTGCTCAGGCAATCCTGAAAGCTGTAAGAGTCCCACCTACGGTTTATGAGAGAGAGAAAGCTAAAGGCTTAATATTCAAAATGGATCCACATAAGGTTTTTCTAGACAGACACGTTTTATATAACAGCACGTTGTATTTCTAGACCTGTGCTTGAGGGAGAGGTTATGGGTATTGATTTTAAAAATATAATCAAAGAAGGTTTTAGTGGCAATAAAGCACAGATGAAATTAAACTTCAACCAGCAATTGATCAGCTTTGGCCCTTAGGTATTTTAGGTGTGTTTAATGTTACTAGTTTAGCTTCCTGGGCCTAGTTTTGTTTGTACAAGTCTGAGATTTTTTCCCCCCTAAGGAGCTACTTGTTTTGACAACAATAACACAGGGCCTATACGCTGGCATAGGCTCTTAGGCTCTGGGGACCACTGGCACCAAGGTTCCTAGCAGGGAGGGAACTGGTGCTGAAGCTACTGTATCCGGGAGGTTTCCACATCACAACCAAGCGCATCGCCTAGTCTCACATCAGGAAACTAACAGGGAAGAAGCGGAAGCCAGTAGATTCCATCTTTAGCCCAGCACTAATCTTTACTCTGTCCTCCACGCCCTCACCCGTCCCGACATACAGACCCACCTTCTGCTTCCTGTATGGAAAACAGTGACCCTTTCCTATGGTCCACTGCAACCATCATGCGATGTTTCAGAAACCTCAGCCCACCCCTACCTAACCTCAACATAACAGGCAGGGTCTTCTCGTACCATAGACACCCCCACACACCCACACTCCTCAATCATACCAGAGACCTCTCCTTCCGCCCATTCACTCATTTTCTACAAATGACCGTATCCATATGGAGATTAGAGGAGAAAATATAAGCCACAGGTGTAAGTCACACAAGCATTTCCCTGTGAGGAGATGACTTTAGGGGTTAATGCTATCTAGCTTTGATACTTAGATGACCCCCATTACTGGGGTATTTGAGCACCTCTGAATTGTTAATGTATTTAGTCTCATGTATCCCTGTGAGTTGGAGAAGTGCTATTATCCCTATTATACAGCTTGGGAACTGGAGCCCAGAGAAGTTAAGTGACTTGCCCATGGACATGTAGAAAGTCTGTGGCAAAGCAGGGAATTGAAGCCCTGTCTCTTGAGTCTCAGCCTAGCACCCCCAACTATTGGACTATCCTTCCACTCTAATTCTGAAAGGTGTTGAGCATTTCTGGGATTTACCTCCCACTGACCTGAGGGCACACAGGTCTGAGCCACAGAAAACTGATCATATGAGAAACTAACGACCTTCTGCTCACAGGTTCGTGACTTGTTAGTCCACATCATTGTTAACACCCTCTGTCTGCCTTTGTAGGCAGCTCTGAAGTCCTCTAGCAATAATCTTCCTTTCTGGATTTTGCTCTTTTTATGAGAAGATTTACTTGTTTAATAGAAAAGCTACCCAGCAGCTTCACTAGGGTCTTTAGAAGCAACTTTACCTTATTGGAATTCATTTAAAAAGAATTTTCATCATACTCTCCTCATCCTGTTTAATTTGGCGCCTGCAATATCCTTCCTTCTGCTAGCTGACTTGAGAGACAGCCATATCTAAGCGCTAGCACTGTCTGTGCCTTATCAAGCTTTACTCAAAGCACAGATTTAAAGGGCCTGCATCACTAATAATGCTGTGATGGGCACATGTAAGTGAAGTTACTTTATGTCCAAGAGGAAGGCTGTAGCCATACTACTTTGTGTTGTGATTCTTAGTAGATTCCACAAGCCAGACCTGGTCAGATCTGGAATGGGAGCCCTTTGAAAGTGTCAGCCTCTCCCCAGCCAGGGTTTTGAGGCATATTGGCAAGAGTAGGGGGGAGTTTGCACTGCCATAGTCCACGCTGTACTTGTTCTGCCATCAGAGGACTTGAATCCCCAGGGCTGTTAGCCTGATCCCTTTCAGTTCACTAAGTTCAGCTTTGTAATCATTACTGCGATGAAGAAATGTACTGATTTTAGATTAGAACATTAAGGCGCCCTCGAACCAGGCAAACTAGACACCCCCTGTTAATATCAGCATGATGTTAGTAAATCCTTTTCCT